>CM070771.1:44603982-46093982 GCA_036346955.1 Dipus sagitta
TATATACAAGCACACTGTGTGATACCTACCCAGACCTGTCCTGTGAGAATTGATGGTGTCGCTATAGGAATTATATCCAAGCACACTGTGTCATACCTACGCAGACCTTCCCTGTGAGAAGTGATGGTGTTCCTGTAGAATTATATACAAGCACATTGTGTGATACCTACGCAGACCTGTCCTGTGAGAAGTGACGTTGTTCCTGTAGGAATTATATACAAGCACATTGTGTAATACCTACCCAGACCTGTCCTGTGAGAAGTGATGGTGTTCCTGTAGGATTATATACAAGGCACATTGTGTGATACCTACCCAGAACTGTCCTGTGAGAAGTGATGGTTGTCCTGTAGGAATTATATACAAGCACACTGTGTGATACCTACGCAGACCTGTCCTGTGAGAAGTGACTGTGTTCCTGTAGGAAATTTATATAAAAGCAATTGTGTGATACCTACTGCAGACCTGTCCTGTGAGAAGTGGATGGTGTTCCTGTAGGAATTATATACAAGCACATTGTGTGATACCTACGCAGACCTGTCCTGTGAGAAGTGACGGTGTTCCTGTAGGAATTATATACAAGCACATTGTGTGATACCTACCAGACCTGTCCTGTGGGAAGTGACGGTGTTCCTGTAGGAATTATATACAAGCACACTGTGTGATACCTACGCAGACCTGTCCTGTGAGAAGTGATGGTGTTCCTGTAGGAAGTGTATACAAGCACAATTGCTGTGATACCTACGCAGACTGTCCTGTGAAGTGACGGTGTTCCTGTAAGAATTATATACAAGCACATTGTCTGATACCTACCCAGACCTGTCCTGTGAGAAGTGATGATGTTCCTGTAGGAATTATATACAAGCACACTGTGTGATACCTACCCAGACCTGTCCTGTGGGAAGTGACGGTGTTCCTGTAGGAATTATATACAAGCACATTGTGTGATACCTACGCAGACCTGTCCTGTGAGAAGTGACGGTGTTCCTGTAGGAATTATATACAAGCACACTTGTGTAATACCTACCCAGACCTGTCCTGTGAGAAGTGACGGTGTTCCTGTATGAATTATATACAAGCACATTGTGTGATACCTACCCAGACCTGTCCTGTAGGAAGTGATGATGTTCCTGTAGGAATTATATACAAGCACATTGTGTGATACCTACGCAGACCTGTCCTGTGAGAAGTGACGGTGTTGCTGTAGGAATTATATACAAGCACATTGTGTAATACCTACGCATACCTGTCCTATGAGAAGTGATGGTGTTCCTGTAGGTATTATATACAAGCACACTGTGTAATACCTACTTAGACCTGTCCTGTGAGAAGTGACGATGTTCCTGTAGGAATTATATACAAGCACATTGTGTGATACCTACCCAGACCTGTCCTGTAGGAAGTTCCTGTAGGAATTATATAAAAGCACACTGTGTGATACCTACCCAGACCTGTCCTATGAGAAGTCACGGTGTTCCTGTAGGAATTATATACAAGCACACTGTGTGATACCTACGCAGACCTGTCCTATGAGAAGTGACTGGTGTTCCTGTAGGAATTATATAAAAGCACACTGTGTGATACCTACGCAGACCTGTCCTGTGAGAAGTGATGGTGTTCCTGTAGGAATTATATACAAGCACATTGTGTGATACCTACGCAGACCTGTCCTGTGAGAAGTGATGGTGTTCCTGTAGGAATTATATACAAGCACATTGTGTGATACCTACCCAGACCTGTCCTGTGAGAAGTGACGGTATTCCTGTAGGAATTATATACAAGCACACTGTGTAATACCTACGCAGACCTGTCCTGTGAGAAGTGATGGTGTTCCTGTAGGTATTATATACAAGCACACTGCGTAATACCTACTTAGACCTGTCCTGTGAGAAGTGACGATGTTCCTGTAGGAATTATATACAAGCACATTTTGTGATACCTACCCAGACCTGTCCTGTAGGAAGTGATGATGTTCCTGTAGGAATTATATGCAAGCACATTGTGTGATACCTACGCAGACCTGTCCTGTGGGAAGTGACGATGTTCCTGTAGGAATTATATACAAGCACATTGTGTAATACCTACGCAGACCTGTCCTGTGAGAAGTGATGGTGTTCCTGTGGGATTTATATACAAGCACACTGTGTGATACCTACCCAGACCTGTCCTGTGAGAAGTGATGGTGTCGCTATAGGAATTATATACAAGCACACTGTGTGATACCTACGCAGACCTGTCCCGTGAGAAGTGACGGTGTTCCTGTAGGAATTATATACAAGCACATTGTGTGATACCTACCCAGACCTGTCCTGTGAGAAGTGATGGTGTTCCAGTAGGAATTATATACAAGCACATTGTGTGATACCTACGCAGACCTGTCCTGTGAGAAGTGACGGTGTTCCTGTAGGAATTATATACAAGCACACTGTGTGATACCTACCCAGACCTGTCCTGTGGTAAGTGACGGGGTTCCTGTAGGAATTATATAAAAGCACATTGTGTGATACCTACGCAGACCTGTCCTGTGGGAAGTGATGGTGTTCCTGTAGGAAGTGTATACAAGCACAATGTGTGATACCTACGCAGACCTGTCCTGTGAGAAGTGACGGTGTTCCTGTAGGAATTATATACAAGCACATTGTGTGATACCTACGCAGACCTGTCCTGTGAGAAGTGATGGTGTTCCTGTAGGAATTATATAACAGCACACTGTGTGATACCTACCCAGACCTGTCCTGTGAGAAGTGATAGTGTTCCTGTAGGAATTAAATACAAGCACATTGTGTGATACCTACGCAGACCTGTCCTGTGATAAGTGATAGTGTTCCTGTAGGAAGTGTTTACACGCACATTCTGTGATACCTATGCAGACCTGTCCTGTGGGAAGTGACGGTGTTCTTTTAGGAATTATATACAAGCACACTGAGTGATATCTACCCAGACCTGTCCTGTGGGAAGTGACGGTGTTCCTGTAGGAATTATATACAAGCACACTGAGTGATATCTACCCAGACCTGTCCTGTGAGAAGTGACGGTGTTCCTGTACGAATTATATACAAGCACACTGTGTGATACCTACCCAGACCTGTCCTATGAGAAGTGACGGTGTTCCTGTAGGAATTATATAAAAGCCCACTGTGTGATACCTACCCTGACCTGTCCTGTGGGAAGTGACGGTGTTCCTATAGGAATTATATACAAGCACACTGTGTGATACCTACGCAGATCTGTCCTGTGAGAAGTGACGGTGTTCCTGTAGGAAGTGTTTACACGCACATTCTGTGATACCTATGCAGACCTGTCCTGTGAGAAGTGACTGTGTTCCTGTAGGAATTATATACCAGCACACTGTGTGATACCTACCTAGACCTGTCCTGTGAGAAGTGACGGTGTTCCTGTAGGAATTATATACAAGCACACTGTGTGATACCTACGCAGACCTGTCCCGTGAGAAGTGACAGTGTTCCTGTAGGAATTATATACAAGCACATTGTGTGATACCTACCCAGACCTGTCCTGTGAGAAGTGATGGTGTTCCAGTATGAATTATATAGAAGCACACTGTGTGATGCCTTCCCAGACCTGTCCTGTGAGAAGTGACGGTATTCCTGTAGGAATTATATAAAAGCACACTGTGTGATACATACCCAGACCTGTCCTGTGAGAAGTGATGGTGTTCCAGTATGAATTATATAGAAGCACACTGTGTGATGCCTACCCAGACCTGTCCTGTGAGAAGTGACGGTATTCCTGTAGGAATTATATAAAAGCACACTGTGTGATACCTACCCAGACCTGTCTTGTGAGAAGTGATGGTGTCGCTGTAGGAATTATATACAAGCACTCTGTGTGATACCTACGCAGACCTGTCCCGTGAGAAGTGACGGTGTTCCTGTAGGAATTATATACAAGCACATTGTGTGATACCTACCCAGACCTGTCCTGTAGGAAATGATGGTGTTCCAGTAGGAATTATATACAAGCACATTGTGTGATACCTATGCAGACCTGTCCTGTAGGCAGTGATGGTGTTCCTGTAAGAATTATATACAAGCACATTGTGTGATACCTATGCAGACCTGTCCTGTGGGAAGTGACGGTGTTCCGTAGGAATTATATACATGCACATTGTGTGATACCTACGCAGACCAGTCCTGTGAGTAGTGACGGTGTCCGTGTAGGAATTATATACAAGCACATTGTGTGACACCTATGCAGACCTGTCCTGTGGGAAGTTACAGTGTTCCTGTAAGAAGTATATACAAGCACATTGTCTCATTTGTTCAGGGCTGTCCCATGGACAAAGGACTAGAGAGAGATTTGATCAAATCGCATACTAATCTTACGCATTTGACATTTTGTAAAGTACTGTTTGTCATGGATAGCAGTGAATAGTTCTCTGCTCTGGGACGGCAACTAAGTTTGGGGAAGTCAGTCATGCTCTTATGCTTTGATAACATAAGATCACCTGGCCTAGCATATTCCAAGGTTCTGCTCTTCAGAATTCAACAAAGACCCAATCTAGCTAAGCTTCCTCTAGATTTTCTTGTTCACTTGCATTTACAAAACCCTAGGTATTCTTCCTCTTATTTGGTATATAACAATGATCTGTTTCTATTACAAAATACTGCACAGGCCTAAGCACAGTTGACTCTTCAACTGAGCTATTCATTTTGACATCCACGCTGCTTTTCATAAAAAATTATTTTATTTTGTTTAGCCAAGACTTGTGGTATGGGCATGCCAGGGCCTCCTGATTCTGAAAAAAAAAAAAAAACCATGTGGGCATGATTGGCAAGCAAATGCCTTTAACTTCTCAATTTCCCAGCCCCACAATGATTTTTTTAATTTATTTTTTTGTTTATTTTTTATTTATTTGAGAACAACAGACAGAGAGAAAGAGACATATATATAGAGAGAAAGAGAGAATGGGCACGCTAGGGCCTCCAGCCACTGCAGATGAACTCCAGACGTGTGTGCCCCCTTGTGCATCTGGCTAAGGTGGGTCCTGGGTAATTGAGCCTCAAACCAGGGTCCTTAGGCTTCACAGGCAAGTGCTTAACTACTAAGCCATCTCTCCAGCCCCCCACTCCACAATGATTTTTGAAAACATTGAATATACAAATCAGGAGTGATCAGAGGCTATAAAAGAATGAAACTGTAATGTGACCTCAACAAAATAGCCTGGAGAACATCCCATTATACACATAATCATCCCAGAAACTCAATCTGCTATAAATCAGACTTATAGGACAGCAGACCCTCTGTCTAGCTCAAAAACTCAAGTAATCCTGTAATAACCTGTGTAATAATCAGCCCCAAATAGCCAGTATGCAGGTAATACTATAACTTTGCCAAATTTTGTTCTTGCTTATATTTTAGGACCAGCATGAGGAGTGCAGTGAGCACCCTACCTAATGACACTTGGTATTCCTCTTCTGCAGGCCTGCTTGTAGCTTTCCTAAAACAGCAGCCTCTGGTAAGGTCAAGCTTCTTATGCTTAGAGCCATCACTTTTTAACTATTATCAAGCTTTCCTACTCATATACTTGCCTTGATTCTCTACCAAATCATGAATGAAGGTTGCTGGTCCCCTTGCTAAAGCAATCTATCAATAGTCATTTTTTTTCCTCATTTTGTTAGGGTTTCCTAAAAGTTGACAAATCGTACTATTCAATTTATAAATCTCTTTCCAAGGATAATAATGTCACAAAAGTATGAATTTAATCAAAGTAATTTCACTGCAACCTATAAAAAATGGCAAAACATTTGCTTTGGCTCCTGTATGTGTGTGTGTGTGTGTGTGTAGTATCTTTAATGAAATACTTTAAAAGAGATACATACATGGATTTATAAATATGATGGACATTGGAACCGGGAGCCATGTTGTTAATGTTGACATTTCAAATACTTACCTCAATCTAACTGTTTATTTTCAATAAATGGGAAAAATATTTTGTAGTACTAATAGTGCATTTTTTTCAATGAAACTTGCACTGTTATCACACTATTTTCCACCAATTAACATAATTTACTAAAGAAAAAAAGACCTTAATTCAAATCATTTCTACCAAACATTTACTTATTTTGCAATCATTTTTCCAAAAGTATATGTGAACCAACTAATTTGTGACAATCCCAAGTAAGCACATTGTCTGCGTACTCTCAGGTAGCTTCTCTTCTTTACCTGCTTCAAACATTGCAAAGTAAATTCTTGTCGTCTAGGGTAGAATATTAATTTCTATTGCTTCCATTCTTTGTCCCCCACTGTGACAGCTCTGCCTGTCCTCCTCAGCTGGGGAGTAAATGATAA
Source organism: Dipus sagitta (assembly GCA_036346955.1). Taxonomy (NCBI): domain Eukaryota; kingdom Metazoa; phylum Chordata; class Mammalia; order Rodentia; family Dipodidae; genus Dipus; species Dipus sagitta. The sequence continues at coordinate 44,610,292 of CM070771.1, forward strand.
TAGAATAAGATGGTGCACATCATGCAAGGTGAATGACATCTCCGAATCCCCTCCAGCTTCTCTGCAGCTCAAGCACGAAAGGAATGCATGCATCAGTTATCAACTGCTCACTTCAACTTTGCAACAACACATGGCTTTATTTTCTTCTCATAGAACCTGCATATCTAACAAGCTGATGAGGATAAGAAAGGGTATACACAATTATATTTACTTGTATTTTAATGTTTTTTTCCCACATCAAAGAAAATTGGCAACATGAAGCCTCTGCTATCTTCACTTCTAGTTAGTTTCCATCACAACAGGTTACTGTTTTATGGAATTGATTTGACCTCAAGTTGTTCTGGGTGCTAAGGTTAGAAAGGCAATAGAGAAAGAGACATTTCTTTGACAACAGCTTAAAGTAAGAATGAAAATGAACTTGGAACATTTCTATTGCTGCATAAACATATGTCTTGGGGAAATGTCAGCCAAAGTTCCTGTAGAGAATAATCAATAATATGTACCTCTAGGTGGGTCTGTGAGTCACATTTGCCAGTTGAAGTAAGCCAGTGCTCATAAAGCAGAGTGGAGGCTTCTCTCTGAATCAGCTGCACCTTCAAATCAAAGTCTTCATTGCTAGTCTCATTATCATTGTTTTAAATGAATTCACTAGTCAGGAAAATAAATGAACTTAACTCTAACTAGATCATTATGCTATATATTGTACTTTCATATTTTGATGTATATCAATGTTATCATGAGAATCATTTTTAATTATTAAACACATGTGCCAATGTCTGTACAAACAATTTGAACTGTACCTCATCTCTGATTCTGTTTGTTGGATTTTATAGAATTAACCCCAAGTTTATTTGTAAAAATGATATAAGACACCAACTCATGTAGAGAGCACTTCAGAGACCATAGTAGTCCACAGTCCTCAAACTGGCAGACAGAGGGTCCTCTACTCTGAAGCCTTTCAAAGGCCTGGTGACCTTTGCAGCTTCAGGGACAGTTGAGACAATAGCAGCAGCCTGGATCTTGGACAAATTGAACCACGTGGCCTGTGCCTGACAGAGTTCATGATCATTTGTGATATGGAAATAAGCAAGCATTTCAACCTGGAGTGAACAACAGAAGCAGGTTGAGCTTGAGACTGACATTGTAGATGCTTTCGGTATGACTTTCTCCAGGGCCTGTGCTTCTCAGCCTGCATGGTCATGACTTCAGTGTCGCTAGCCTGTATGTTGTTCATGTCCTTTATAGTGTACTTCTTAACAAATCATATATGTATATTGGAACCTGAAATACACTCTTTTAGCAGATTCAACTTCTTGTGACCGGAATTTGTTGATGTCATCCCTGTATCATTTTCAGAATGGATGTGTGTAATGTAGCTCAACTTGGCCATGATGTGTGCTTTGTATGTCATATCTAAAATTGACTTATTTTCATGAAGATAAGCTACTATGTATCAGTTATTTTCTCATTCTGGGACAAAATACCTGATTAGAAGCAGCTTAAGGAAGGAAAGGTTTATTTTCAGTTTACAGCTTAAAGGGAAAGCTCATCACAGTGGGGAAAGCATGACAGAAGATGGAAACCAGCATCTCATCATCACATTAACAAGGAGGAAGTAGAAAAAGACAGAGCAAGGAGGCTGGACCATACTAACACCCAAGGCCAGCCTCCAGAGAAACACTTCCTCCAGCAATGCTGTACCTTCTAAACTTAACAACCTTCTACAATGCCACCAACTGGGGATTAAGTAATGAAACACTTGAGTCTATAGGGGTACATCTTACATGCAAACCACCACACACAAGATATGTTGCTTCATGAAGTTCTAAGTCCTAAGAATGTTTGTATTTAATGGCTTTCAGTTTTGCAAGAGGAAGGAGTTCTAGAGATTAGTGGCACCACAATATGAATGTATTTAACACCACTGAACTTAAAGTTGATTAAGTTGAAAAGTTCCATAGTTTGTAATCTATAGTAATTAACAATAAGAAAATAAATAAAACTCATTAGGATGTAGTAATATAGTTCCTGAGTATATTCCTGCTTCCATGTGAGTTTTTCCAATCTGCTACCAAATACACTATTCAAATGACATTTCCAGGTTTCTCAGAAATTGAATCAACCTGAAAATTATTTTTTATCTATATCAGTGAATAATTTCTGTTTCTTTAGAAATTTCTTCCTGCATTGTGTGAAGTAGCTGAGTTATTGATGAGAATAAAAAGGAAGTTAAGACAAATCAGAATAGTGAAGACAGGGGTCTTAATAAACTGCCAAAAGAACCTCTTCTTTGCATTCAGGTTCTTTCCTGCCTTACCCAGAGACAACAGCCTCATTAAAAAGTTTATACTTTCTTACAGATTTAAAAGTGCCTTGGGAAACTCAGATCTGTTTTTGTAAACTAAATAGAATATGGGAGAAATAAATACATAGGAAAACTGGCCTATACCACTGACTTTATTACTCTGTTTTATTTTTCTGTGGATTATGCTATTTCTATTTTATAATTACACACTTTATAAAATCCACTTGGAACCTATTATTTAAGTTCATCTTGTCATGTCTTTACCACTATACTATGAAATATTATTGCTTTTAACTCAGATAAGATTAATTTATACTCAAGAGTTACTTTGCTGGACTCAAATAATGAGGGAGTGGCAGAACAAAGAATCTACTGCAGATCTTTTAATTCCATATCTCCTTTTTTTTTCTGCTAGAGAAAGTGTAATGTATGTTGATTTTGTCTTTGTTTCATATTGCCCAGACGGTGCAGAAGTGCTTGCTCCTCAGTTTTGATCATACATTCCAAATGTTTATACAAAGAGATTAAATACAGCTTTTTGCTTGGCCTAGATGGATCTCCATTTAGCATATCATAAATGAAAGAAATTAATTATAAGTACTCAAGAGAGATATTTCCAGAATTATAGATTTTTTTTATAACAGGATCTTGAGTTTGTTCCCCTAGACCTGGAATTACAAAGAGGACAATTTTTGTCCCCTGTCCTGACTCTGCTCTTCAAGGCACATGGAGCTCTGTCTTCTTAAATCTCTCTACACAGTATCAAATGCTCAAAATACAGCTTCAGTCCCAGAACCAAATTACAATTCCAGTATTCAAATATAAATGGCTCATACTTGTCACATCAACATTCTCCAAATCAGGGAGAGAAAGGTCTGAGAATCAAGAGGGCTCTGCAAATGATTTGGTGTGTATACACTGACTGTCATGATTGAAGTAGATATTTTACTCTTCAGCAAGAGAGCAAATGAATCTTGCTTCTGTGCTGTGTACTACATCAGCATCTCTGTATCAGTTAGACTGAAGTACGGTTTGGTCCTTAAAAAAAAAAAAAAACTAATATTTTCACAAATAAAGACCATGTTATAATGAGCATCAGGAAATTGAAATGCAAAGTTGAATTTTACCTAACAGTCATGAAATTGGCACAACCCAAGAAGCCTAATAATTTTAAGCAGGAAAGGAGACAGGAAATCGGGAACTTTAAACACTGTTGCATCTACATTAATGAGAAATGCAGCTACTTCTATAAAAGCAGGCTCTGCTTCTCTACAACACCAAAATACTCCAAGTTATGGTTTTTCAGGAAAATTCTTGCTCATGTGCCCTACATGCACAAAATAGAGAAATATATGCAAAATCTCTCCACTGGCACCTCAGGGATAAAAACACTGGAGCCTAAGAAGAAAAGGAGAGAGACATCCACTGTCCTCATTTACATTTATGTAATGTAAAATATTTGAATAATAATTATTTTCAATCATTAATGGTGGAGAACTACTTATTTTTCTGAATTTTAAACTGAAAATAATGAAAAAATAAATAATAAAACAACAAGCAAACTCTAATATTTTTCCTGTCTTAAAACAAAAAGGAAATGTATTTTATCATACAACATGCCAATCATTTTGCCAGCTTGATGCGTCTCCCATCAACTTTAAGATATACCAGTATTCTCCTCATGAGACTCCAATATGAAAATAAGCAACAGAAGGAAGGGGATGGAAGTAGGTAAGTAATTTCCAAGGCTGAGCTTCTGATGTGTGAGTGGCACCACATTAGTGCTGGTAGAATTCACATGATTGGTTGGCAAACAACCGTCTCCATTGATGTAGTTGGGTGTCAAACAGTAGCACCAGCCCTACCACATAATTCCACAGTGCAATTTCATTGTGATTTTGGGAAATATAACCTCAAATCTAGTGCATCCCTTTTCTGTGAACCACTCAATTGTCTTTAACTTTTACTATTGTCCACTCTACTACAGATCCTTAAAAAATAAAAATTAAATTTTAGCTTAGTGAATCACAAATACTAGCTTTTGTAAACACTACCTAGGTTAAGAAACATCACTGGCCATCTGTCCCAGAAGCTTGTCACCACCACCCCTTCTAATTAAATGTTATTGGCAATATGACTTTTAAAGTCATCATTTGCTTGCTTTCCTTTACAGTGTTTTAATTGTGTGTTGCCTTGATTCTTTAACATACCTCATTTTCTCTTTTTTTCTTCCCTCCTCTCTCTCGCTCTGTGTGTGTGTGTGCATGTATGCGTACATACATATATATGTATATAAAGAACTGATATGTATGTATATATATATATATATATGTATATATATATATATAATTTATTCTGGATTATTAGACCTATAGTGTTTCTCTCAGTATGAGCTTGGCTGATTGTAACTTGGTAGACTTTCTCATGTTCTCTTTTTGTCTGTAGTTCACATATTGAGAACTACATATAAATGATTGATCACATTCTGATTCCATTCTCAGCTACTTCCTTATTGCTATGACAATCTTCCCTCAGGAAACCCACATCATTGTCTTTCATTTAATGAGTTTTCCCACAATTGATTCTCAGATTCTATAAGGTGTTAATGGAGGTGATACTCAAACTCAGTTTTTTTCTTCAATTACTAGCTATAATGCCCCTATAAGGAGATATTTCTGGGTATCTGTTTTGCAGTTTCCCAACAGAACAACCCATGACTCAGAAAACTTATTTCTTTCTATTACTTACTCAGATTTAATATTTTTTGTATCATTTTGGAAAAGCAATCCATTACTGTGGAATCACTTTGAGTTTTCACTCTCAAGAGGCACCTGTATAGAGTTGTAAATTTCTTTTATGGATAAAGGTCCAACTTTTGTATCTTCTTGCTTGTCCACATTCTGCCTTTATTGATTCCATAAATGTTCTACCTAAATATTCTGTGGATGTTTTGCCTTCCTTCCACCATCTCAGAAAGGAGATGGCTACTTTTCACCTGTGCTTGATGCCCATCCTTCCTAAAGATTCAACATGGCTGGTTGCAACATTAACTATGGGCTAAAGAGAATTTATCATTTTGTAATTTCTGTGTGTATGTGTGTGTGTGTGTGTGTGTGTGTGTGTGTGTGTTTGGAAGCCATACTATTTCCAGCTTTCTACCTTATGTGGAGACCAAATTGACAGTGTGTTTCTAATAAATCTGTTTTATGCTTAAGTAGCCAGAGTCAACTATTTTTTGGGGTGGTGCTGAGCATAACCATGAATTGTGACAATTAGAAAAGTAAATAACAGTTGAAATTTAATTTCAGTTAAATCAGCAGTGATTGGCTTTAAAGACAAAGAATGAATTATCACTAACCCTCAGAATAGTCAATGTTCATAAAGCTTCACAATTATAAGAGAATGGAACACAAAATCTGACTTCTTAAGTAGGTTTACTTGTTTAACAATATCAAAATAATCTCCAAAGAAAGCAGCATGTTCATTAGAACCTCTTTGTCACTTCACAGAAAGTGGGAAAATGCTGAAACAATCTATAATTGTGATAGAGAACACAGAACATCCCAACTGAAGCTTACTTAAAAATCTTTATTTTAACTTGATTATGATGCTAACTAAAGTTTAGTTTACTTAGTCACAGATTTAATTTTTTATCAGAGCAGAAATGGAACATACCATCATGTCTAAGAAAACAAATTACTTTTAGATCTTTGAGAAAATTGACATTTTCCTTTTACTTATGAGCTAATTTTCCTTTTCAATGTTCCTCACATTACTGGTAACATATTTCTCCTCTTTAAAGAGAAGATTGTATTAATTATTTTATTACACACTGACACTGTTTTTCATGAGGAGCTGGGACCCAAGAGCTCAGAGACCATCAGGAATTTAAATGTGTACTCTTCTATTATTAGTGTAGATGGATGCCCACAGCAAACTTGCTGGCATTTCCAGGTTTCGTGTCCTAGAACAATACATTTTAATCAGGGACACATCAATGATGATAAAAGTACAGGCATATCATTGAGAGAAAAGGAAAGGTACTGTTGAAGGTGGAGTGAGCTAATCATCTGAAAGAGGACATATGGTTAAAAACTCCTTAACTAATTTACACAGAACCCACCACCTCTCATGGTTATGTGTTGGAGACATTTCTCACACATTGTGCCTCTTACATGTAGCCTGGGTGGGGAAGTGTTTCCAATCTGGCTTGTTTCCATATTGTAATTTCTTTTTTTTATTTATTAGTTTATTAGTCAGTTCTGTATTCAGCAAATACAGTCAGTTTGGTACCATTATTAGGCTCATCCGTGACCTACCCCCTCCCCTTGGCCCCTCCTTGTTGAGGTATACGGGTCATGCATTGTGGAGTTAGCCCACAGTTATGGGTAAGATAAATGTCTCCGCATATCATGACCCCACATGTGACTCTGACATTCTTTCCGCCCCCTCTTCTGCAAAATTTCCCTGAGCCATGTTGGGTTCATTTTTGGTCTGCTTCAGTGATGAGGTGTTGGGGGCCTCTGAGGCTCTGGCTCTCTGATTTGGTAGGAGTTGATTTTCCTCTGTGCGAATCTCCTTCCCCCTTGTGCTGGTGTCTGGTTCATGAGGAAAACAGCCCCCTTTCTTGTTTCTCCAATTTTTCTTAGTTTCAGCCAGGGCCCTTTTGAGGTATGATGGGGTGGCTCTCTCCTTAGGATCTACATCTATCTGAAAAAGAAAAGCAGATTCTCCAACGGAGAGTAAGTTAGCACCAGGACAAATGAGATAACCCTTACTTTTTTTTTTTTTTATAGAGAATTTAATAGGTGTAGGCCCTCTTGTAGCCCACAATTGATGGTAGCTTGATATTGGAGAGTGGGCTTATGTTTGGATCTGGTTCTGACTTGTTTCCCAGCTCCAGCTATGGGTCCCATACCAGTGAGGGGATCAGTTAGCCAAATTGAGAGCAGTTGGTTCCCCACCATGGCTGTGTGCCACCACTGCACTTGTGTGGGCATCACAACAAGTTATTTGCTTCTAAGTAGGTTAGACCATGCGTTGATTCGATAGATATTGGTCAATTTCCCCCAGTCGCCCATGTAGCACCTTCCGGCACTAGATGCGCTGACTGTCTGGGGACTGACTCTCATCCAACTTCCAGCCATGCCATTCTAATTTGCATGTCAATCACATAAGGTATCTTCAGCAGTAGGGTCTTACCACTAACCTTTGGTGGGTCATCAAGTACTCTGACAGAAATCTGTCTGTCTTTTAGGAAACCTTGTAGGTCTCTCTGATCAAAAGCTCATTGTGGATGATAGCCCCATGCTGGATCTTGGAGTTACAGGTCAGTGCCCACTAAGAAAATGAGGAAAAAGATAACTAATATACAAGAGTTAGAGATAAGAGAGAGAGAGACAGGGAGAGGGGAAGTGAGGGAGGGAAGATGTAGGAGATTAAGGTTAGTCTTAATCTTACCCACTCCAGTGTCTTGTGGTTCAGGTGTTCCCTGTAAGGGCCTGGTGAAGGATCAGCCATTTGGTCTGTCTTTTAGTAAGTAGAAGATTATGGTACCATTGCCGTTTGGGTCTAGATTTGTGTTTCCCACCCCTTTGATGCCCTCCCCTCCTCCCCTTCCATCCTAGTGTCTAATCTAGGAGATGCTTGCTGGGTATGTAAGGTATCTTCAGTAGATTCAGGTTAGGTGCTGTAGATGAGTGAGACTATGTGGCGATTTTTTTTCTGTGATTGGGTAAGTTCACTGAGAATGATCTGTTCCAGGTTCAACCATTTTTCCTCAAATTTCATTGTGTCATTTTTTCTTACTGCTGTAAAGAATTCCATTGTGTAGATATACCACATCTTAGTTATCCATTCTTCTAGTGATGGACATCTGGGTTGATTCCAGCTCTTAGCTATTACAAATTGAGCCGCTATAAACATGGTTGAGCGAATCTCTTTAGTCTGTGGTTAGAAGTTTTTAGGGTAGATGCCCAGTAAGGGAATAACTGGGTCTGTTGGTATCTCTATATTCAGCTTTTTCAGAAGTCTCCATATTGCTTTCCAAAGTGGTTGTACCATCCTACATTCCCACCAACAGTGGGTGAGTGTTCCTACTTCTCCACATCCTCGCCAGCATTTATTTTCATTTGATTTTTTGATGCTTGCTATCCTTATTGGGGTAAGGTGGAATCTCATAGTTGTTTTAATTTGCATTTCTCTGATGATTAGGGATGATGAACATTTTCTTAAGTGTATGTTTGCCATTTCTATTTCTTCCTCTGTGAACTGCCTGTTCAGCTCTTTGCCCCTTTTTGTGAGTGGGGTGTTTGACTTCTTACTGTTTAGATTTTTGAGTTCTTTGTAGATTCTAGAGATTAGGCCTCTATCAGTTGGATAGCCCACAAATATTTTCTCCCATTCTGTGGGTAATCTATTGGCTTTGCTTATTGTATGCTTGTCTGTAAAGAATCTCTTCAGCTTCATATGGTCCCATTGGTTGAGTGACGGTTTAAGTTCATGAGCTACTGGGGTTTTGTTCAGGAAGTCTTTTTCCATTCCTATATCATGGAATGTACTTCCTAAATTTTCTTCCAGTAGTATTCGAGTTTCTGGTCTTATATTGAGATCTTTGATCCATTTGGACTTGAGTGTAATGCATGATGAAATGTGTGGGTCAAGTTTCAGTTTCCTGCATATGGTTATCCAGTTTGTCCAGCACCATTTGTTGAAGATGCTGTCTTTTTTCCAGCCTATATTGTTTGGGCCTTTATCGAATATCAAGTAGCTACAGTTGCTTGACCCAAAGTCCGGGTCCTCAATTCTATTCCATTGATCTATAGCCCTGTTTTTATGCCAGTACCATGCTGTTTTCATTACTATGGCTTTGTAATATAGCTTTAGATTAGGTATGGTGATGCCTTCAGAGGTATTTCTTTTGCTGAGGATATGTTTGGAAATGCGAGGCCTTCTGCCTTTCCATATGAAATTTGAGATCATTTTTTCTATCTCTGTGAAGAACACTGTGGGGATTTTAATTGGTATTGCATTAAATCTGTAAATTACCTTTGGTAGGATTGTCATCTTCACAATGTTAATTCTGCCTATCCAGGAACATGGGAGGTCTTTCCATTTTCTCAAGTCCGCCTCAATTTCTTTTTTGAGTGTTTTTATATTTTCATTGTATAGATCTTTCACTTCCTTGGTTAACATTATTCCAAGGTATTTTATTTTTTTTGTTGCAATTGAAAATGGGACTATGTCCCTTACTTCTTTTTCTGTATCTTTGTCCTTTGCATAAAGGAAGGCTACTGATTTTTGTGCATTGATTTTGTATCCTGCTACTTTGCTATAGGAGTTAATCACCTTCAGGAGTTTTGGGATGGAGTCTCTCGGGTCTCTTACATATATAATCATGTCATCAGCGAATAAAGCTAACTTAACTTCCTCCTTTCCAAATTGTATCCCTTTTATTTCCTTCTCCTGTCTTATTGCTTGAGCTAGGACTTCCAGTACTATATTGAAAAGCAGAGGTGAGAGTGGACAACCCTGTCTTGTTCCTGATCTTAATGGGAATTCCTCCAGTCTCTCTCCATTAAGTATTATTTGGGCCTTTGGAGCTTCGTATATTGCCTTTATTAGGTTAAGATATGAACCAACCATGCCAACTCTCTCCAATGTTTTGAACATGAAGTGATGTTGAATCTTGTCAAAGGCCTTTTCTGCATCTATCGAAATGATCATGTGGTTTTTATGTTTAACCTTGTTTATGTGGTATATTACATTGACAGATTTCCGTATGTTGAACCACCCCTGTGTTCCTGGAATGAATCCCACTTGGTCAAGGTGGATAACGGTTTTGATGTGTTGTTGGATTCGGTTTTTAAGGATTTTGTTTAGGATCTTTGCATCTAAATTCATCAGGGAAATAGGCCGGTAGTTTTCTTTTCTTGTGGCATCTCTGCCTGGTTTTGGAATTAGGGTGATGCTAGCTTCATAAAAGGAGTTGGGTAGCTTTCCCTGTTCACCAATTGTGTGGCACAGTTTGAGGAAGATTAGTTTGAGTTCTTCCATGAAGGTCTGATAGAATTCAGCTGAGAAGCCATCTGGTCCTGGGCTCTTATTTTTTGGGAGGTTTTTTATTACTTTTTCAATCTCCATGAGTGTGATGGGTTGATTGAGGTGATTAATCTGCTCTGTGTTTAGCTTTGGTAGATGGTATGCATCCAAGAATTTATCCATCTCCTCCACATTATCCAGTTTTGTGTAGTAGAGGTTTTTGAAATAAGTCCTGAGGATTCTCCCAATTTCACTTATGTCTGTTGTGATCTCTCCTTTTTCATTTTGAATTTTGTTAATTTGAAGCTTCGCCTTTTTTTGCTTGATCAGATTGGCCAGGGTTTGTCAATCTTGTTTATTTTTTCAAAGAACCAGCCCTTTGTTTTGTCAATTGTCTTAATTGTTTCCTTGGTTTCCAATTCATTGATTTCTGCTCTGATTTTAATTATTTCTTTCCTTCTGGAGCTCTTTGGGTTGGATTTTTCTTGTTTTTCCAGTGCCTTTAGGTGGATGGTTAGGTTATTGATTTGGGACCTTTCTGTCTTTTTTACGAAGGCATTGAGTGCTATGAATTTTCCCCTGAGGACCACCTTCATTGTGTCCCATAAGTTTTGGTCTGATGTGTTCTCATTGTCGTTCAATTCCAGAAATTTTGCAATTTCATTTTTTATTTCATCCACTATCCATTTATCGTGTAAAAGTGTGCTGTTCAGTTTCCAGGTGCCTTTGGGATTCTTGGTGGGTCTTTTGTTGTTGATTTCTAGCAATATAGCATTGTGATCTGATATCATGCAGGGAATTATGTCAATCTTCCTAAATATGTGGAGGCAGTCTTTGTGACCCAATATATGGTCTATTTTAGAGAATGTTCCATGGACTGCTGAGAAGAATGTGTAATCTGTGGATTTGGGATGGAAGGTTCTGTAGATGTCCGTTAGGTCTAAGTGATCTATGGTTTTGTTGAGCTCTCTTACTTCCCTGTTCAGTTTCTGTTTGGATGATCTGTCTATTACTGATAATGGCGTATTGAAGTCCCCAGCTATGATGTTGTTTCTGGTTATTTCTGTTTTATTGTCAAGTAGGTTTTGGTTTATGAACTGTGGTGCCCCTGTGTTTGGTGCATACAGATTTATGATTGTAATATCCTCTTGATGGATCGTTCCCTTGATAAGTAGGAAGTGGCCTTCTTTGTCTTTTTTGATTATTTTTGGTTTGAAGTCTATTTTATCCGATATTAATATAGCTACACCTGCTTGTTTCCTATTCCCATTTGCTTGGAATACTGTTTTCCACCCTTTCACCCTGAGGAGATGTCTGTCTTTAATGGTGAGGTGGGTTTCTTGAAGGCAACAGATTGAGGGGTCTAATTTTTTGATCCATCCTGTTAGCTTGTGTCTCCTGATGGGTGAGTTAAGGCCATTAATATTTAGGGTAATGACTGTGAGATTTGATTTGATCCCTGCCATATTGTGATGGTAAATGTGGGTTGGCTTTTTCATGGACGTTGAAGTTTTTTGTGCCTACTCTGAGTTTGGTTGTTCTGATCTGCTTCTTGTGGCAATTGTGTTTTATTATTATTGGACTTGTTCAATTAAGATTGCATTGTCTACTACTTTTCTATATATAATTTCCATCCCTCTGTCAAGCTCCCTTTTCACATCATTTTCTGATTTTCTTGATGATTCTTGGCGTTCATACTTGCATTTTTTTATGTCTTCATTTAGCATGGCCAGCTGATTTTAAGGTCTTCTTTTTTTTCACTCTCCCTCAAATCTCTTAACTCTCTTTGAAATACTTCCAATTTCTTATCTAATCCTTCCAATTTCTTATCTATTAGTTCTAGTTTAGTGATGGCAGCATCCACACGATTATCGGCCCTTTGTTGCTTTCCTGCAATTTCTACCAGTAGGTTGGTCAGGGTTGCATTGCTCATAGCTTCAATTTGGTCTTCTGGTCCTATTGGTTCTTCTATGTTTTGGTTAGATGTATTCATTGTGGGACTGGATGATCTAACTGGATTTTCTTGCATTTGATTTTTCATGTTATTTCTTTTGCGCTGTGTTCTGCCCATGACCGTGTATGGGCAGATAAGTGGGCGTATCAGCCTGGGCTCAAGAACAATGCGAATCTTATGCAGCCTGGGGGCGTTGCCAAGAAACCTGGGCTTTGGCTGTCACTTGCCAAAGGTGCCTATCTACTGCCTGGCAGGGGCGCCGAAGTTGCCTGAGTTCTCAAGCGGTAATGTGCCAAAGCTGCCTGCGTTCGAACTAGGAGTGGCACTGAGGCACCAAGCACTGATGCCGCCCGAACTCTGGCTGGGCATGCTGGGAACCGGAAACAGTCTGCGCTCCCCCGCCACAGGACAATTGTGGACAGCCGCGCGGCAGACAGAGGGCAAGTGGACGAGAGTGCAGAGCAGTCTAAGCTTCCGTAAGCAGGGAACAATCTCACTTGCCAAAGCCGCCTATCTACTACCTGGCAGGGGCGCCAAAGTTGCTTGAGTTCTCAAGCGGTAATGTGCCACAGCTGCCTGCATTCAAGCTAGGAGTGGCACTGAGGCACCAAGCACTGAAGCCGCCCAGACTTTGGCTGGGAACGCTGGGAACCGGAAGCAGTCTGCGCTCCCCTGCCACAGGACAATGGCGGCCCGCCGGTGCGGCAGGCAGGTAGGGGGTGGCACCTGAGCTGACGCAAGCGAGAGATACAATCTGAGCTTGTGGGGCAGCTGCTGTGGGACTGGGCACACTTAGTAGGTGGGCGAGTGGACAAGGGTGCGGAGCAGTCTAAGCTTCCATGCGCAGGGAACGATCGGCAGCCGTGCGGGCTCCGGAGCAGCAGCAGCAGCAGCAGGGTGGAGCTTTGAACATGGCGGTTATTTGGGGGTGAGGGGTGCCTACCCACCCGCAAGGGGATCAGCGATTCCCTGTTCCCCCACCTCTGTGCCCTCCCAGATTTCTCTCCCCTAAAAGCCACTATATACCCTTAACATCTTGCCTTTCTTTCCCCGGGATTTGCAGCGCAGCTAGGTGGTCGCCATCTTGGCCGGAAGTCCTCCATATTGTAATTTCAATGCCTCTCTCCACACCCCTACTTTCCTCCACAGTCCCCCATCCAAGAGCTATGGCCCCAGAAAGCTGTGAGGACTTCTTAGGGTAATGACGAGTCTTCTATAACTTCTTTCATTCTGATGTTAAATGTAGTCCATAATACTTTCTCCCTATTTTATCAGTGGTCAGAGAGAAGGCTTTGGGTTATTTGGAATAACTTGGCAAGTATCTATTCATCATAAGGAGTTTACTTTGAAATTGTCATAGATTACAGAAGATACCAATTGAACAATATTTAAAATACTATATCTGAGCAAAAGTTACATGGTTATGCCAACCGATGACTCCAGACAGACTGGGAGCTGGGAAGCCACAGCCATGCTTATTGCAGGAGGGCTTTTCTTAGCTAGATTGGCCTGAGGGGAGTGTATGATCCTTGAGACTATTAAAAAAAAAACCTCATCATTATATTTAAGACACTGCCAAAGTACAAAAAAAAAAAAAAAAAAAAAAAAAAAAAAAAAGGTATTTTAAGACGGAATCCAATGTTGGAATAGATTAAAAGAGATAATTTGAGATTGTCATCAAGGTTACCAACAATGCTAAAAGAAAAACAGTAAAACAATGAAAACAATACAAGTTCTAAACAAAGGTTGACACTACTTACTTTGGTCTTATACCTGAGATTTTTTTTTTTTTTTTTTTGAGGTAGGGTCTCACTGTAGCCTAGGCTGACCTGGAATTCACTATGTTGTCTCAGGGTGGCCTCGAACTCATTGTAATCCTTTTACCTCTGCCTCCCAAGTGCTGGGATTAAAGGCGTGCACCACCACACTCAGCTGGTGAGATGGTTTTTAGTGTCCTACCTGGCATGTCATCAGCCCATACTCAGGGTTGAATGGGGAGGTCTGTAAGGCCTGAATCATTGTCGCTTTGTAAAGTTTACTCTAGTTTTCTTTCACTCTGTATTATTACCAATCATTTTACCTTTTGCTATATCTTACTGGGTGTATAAGTGACCCCAAAATAACCATTTTCCTTTTTAGTTTAAAGGCCAGTTGAGTTTCCTAGAAGCTTCCCTTAGGCACTTAGGGGAGACCCCAGGGTGGCATCCACTGGGATGAGTCACAGTATTGCTTCTTTTTGCAGCATTGATGACTTTGTCCATTGTGTTAACCCTCCTCATTGTCCAATGTACACTGATTAGAGTTCAACCTCTGGTCTCCTTGACCTCTGTCATCAAAACATATAACTTGCCAGAGAATGACTACTCTTTCAGAAGTCTGTCACCATCCTCTTGAACCTAGCTTAAGTGAGGATAATTTATTGGCTTCCCTTTAGTTCCTACTTATTCCTTGGCTTTGGCCTCTATTATTTAACATGAATAAGGTCAGTTATACCAGAACACATTATGGTTTAAAATTTAGCAGTTGTATAACAATAAAATAAAGCTTGACAAATACACACTTTTTCTTTAATGTCTTCACTGTTCAAAGGCTTACAAATTAGAAGCCTGACAGTAAAAATTAGAAGCAATTATCTTGTTAAAACATAAAATCTTTGCTATTTAAGCAAGTTTCTGTAAACATCCTATGTTTTATCTTAACTTTAGTAAATTTTCTGATGACATACTTAACTTTCTAGATGTGTCCTTTTCTCTATTTCCATTGGTAACAATCCTTTAGGACAAGAATAATTTAAAATATAGAATATTTCCTTATCCAAAAAAGAGTTCCTTTTTTTTTTTTTTTTTTTTTTGGTTTTTCGAGGTAGGGTCTCACTCTAGCCCAGGGGCTGACCTGGAATTCGCTATGGAGTCTCAGGGTGGACTTGCACTCACAGCGATCCTCCTACCTCTGCCTCCCAAGTGCTGGGATTAAAGGTGTGTGCCACCACACCCAGCTCAAGAGTTCCTTTTTCAAAATCAAATATGTGTTTCTATATCTATATAACCTTTTATATCTGTCTTATATGCTGGTTCCTTTCTGCCTTACTTTATAAATTTTAGAAAACATTTTATTCTTACTAAAATAATTCTGTTTTAAGTATGACACAGAAAGCTATACTAATAACTCAAGATAAACATACTACCAATCCTGAAGACATGATTTTGGTGAGCATGTGTGTGTGTATGAATGTGTGTGTGTGAGAGAGAGAGAGTGAGAGAGAGAGATTGAGAGAGAGAGAGAGAGACGGGGGTGTAGGGGGGGGTCGGGGAGAAATGCAGTGTGGTGTGAAGTGAGTGAATGTTCATGGTGTATATACTTGGATGTTCCCATGAGGTTTCCCATGTACCTTGCCTACTGCTGGGTGCCTGCAAGCACAACCTTTAAAAAACATCAGTAAATAATAAAAACAATATATACTTCTTATTTGGACACATGTGGCAACCAGAAAAGGATAAAGTTATAGCATGTCTGTCTTCTTTTAGTGTTTATCTCCTTTTCTTTGAGTGTCCTGTTTACTCTTGCCATATTAAAAAAAAAAAAAATATTGGCCTTTTACTGATTGACCAGCCTCTGGGTCCCCAACTCCCAGATCCACTGTGCCTGAGGATGCACAAATGGAGTGAGTAGGCCAGAGCTACAAGTTTGTTCCTCACCTTCCAGTTACCTGGTCCCAGTACCCGAGGACTGGCTTAGGTCGGCCTAGACCCTGTGTGTGCTGCAGAAGCAGGTCTTTTTCTCTGACTTCCTGTTTGTTCTTACTGACCTGAAGTCCCTGTTCCTCTGAACCAGAGGGTGCAGAGGCCACTGTAAAAGCTGGCCTTTTGCTCCTGTCTTTCCAGCTTCCAGGCTCATTGTTCCCCAACCCCTGGGTTCCCCAACCTCCAGTTTCCCTGTAATAAAGAGTACACACAAGTAGACTGACTAGACCTGAGCTCCTAGTTCCGCATCTTTCAGTTCCCCAGGTACCCTTGATACACTTGCAACCTCCACAATCTGCGCATCTGAAGTTATAACCCCATCCTACTCCAATCGGGTTTACATTTAAAGGAGAACACTCACTGCAGATCCTACAAGGACAAATACTCCATAGTAAAATAAGATTTCACCATGAGATAGGTAGACCACAGTGTACACACAAAAATAAATTAAAAAAATGTAAAAAAATCAGAAAACTAAGAGATCTCCATCAATGGATGTCTCCAATGAAAACATAGATTAAAAAAAAAAACTCAGAAATTGAATCCCAAAATGAAAACACAACAGTCTATGTTACCCTGATCAAACAAATTGCTGAACTGGAAGCAAATCATCCAAAAATCAACAATTGCATAAATGATACTGAGAAGAATCTATTACAGCACTCACTTTTGTCACTAGGGTTAACTTATTTGAAGAAAAACAGAGAGGCCTCAAAAAGAGAAAAATGAATTAAAGGTGAGTCCACAAACAGAGGATCTCAATAACCAGCTGATTAAGCTTAAAGAACTCATGATCAAATGCAAGAATGAATTCCAGGAAGCATCAAGAAAATCAGAACTTGACCTCAAATTGTACCTCAAAAATGAAATGGACATGATGCAAGAGAGAGAGAGAGAGAGAGAGAGAGAGAGAAAACAAAAATCAAATAGAGCTTTACAAATACCTCTCTATCCCATTTCCTATGGTACTTGCATGGAGCTCCCAGGCAATGAAGGACCCTAAGGTGTTAGTGAGGCTCCTGCTTTTTGTGTCCATTCATGGTTTTGGATATGTGCCTATAACCTGCAGTGAGCAGGTCAGTGTTAAACAAAGGCCTTATTTGTATGACCAGCAAATCCAGCCTTACGAACTGTACCTGGGAACTGGCTGCCCTGTGACAGGACTGTTATTGGATTATTATAAGTTTTTTTTTAATTTTTTTGTTCAATTTTTATTTATTTATTTGAGAGTGACAGACAGAGAGAGAAAGGCAGATAGAGAGAGAGAGAGAGAGAGAGGGAGGGAGAGGGAGAGAATGGGCATGCCAGGGCCTCCAGCTACTGCACACAAACTCCAGATGTGTGTGCCCCCTTGTGCATCTGGCTAATGTGGGTCCTGGGGAATCGAGCCTTGACCCAGGGTCCTTAGGCTTCACAGCAAGAGCTTAACTGCTAAGCCATCTCTCCAGCCCAATTATGAGGTTTTTTTTTTAATCCTTTGTCTTCTTGTTGAATCAAAACTGAAGTACACACATGGGGTATACTTATTGAAAGCTCAATCACTTATGAACCAGTGAATTTGAACATCAGGGGTTACTTGCCAATATCACACTATATACAAAGAAAGTTTACATTCACTTATTGTTCAAAAGTAAAAAGGAATAATAAAAACTGTGCATCAAAACAATCAACAAGACAGGAAAAATCCACCTCAAATCAAGTGGAAAACCAAAAGACACAGAATAGTGTTTCCCCTTGTGGTCCACATACATTTCCCTCCTGATTAAGCATAGGACTTGAAATGTAAGTTCTGAATGGAGAGCCATGGCACTATGGCTGCATGAGGAGATTCACTGCCCACTAGAGGTTGGAATAATGCCTGTGGGTGACATCTTTTATCTAGTTAACAATTATCATTTTAGATGAGGAACTTTCCCTGTAGTCCATATTTGTGAACTCTTTTTGCAGGGTAGGGGAAGGACTTTCCTCAGATTTCAAATTTGCAATGTAGGAATTTTAAAAAATAAATCTTGTAATTCATAAAAAAAAACAAAACCTCTCTAGAACCTCTCACTAACAGAATCACTAAAGTGGGGGAAGAAATTGACCAGGAGTTCAAAAAGTGCTAAGTTCAAACAGTCATGCAAACAGAATATAATAGAACTGTGGGATACCTAAAATGACCAAACATTGAGATCATGGGTCTAACAGAAGGGGAAGAAATCCAGGCCAGAGGCATAGAGAACATATTCAATAAAATTATAGAGGAAATTTTTCCCAGTCTGAAAAAGGAAAGGCCCATTAAAATTCAAGAAGTTCACAGGACACCAAACAGACAGGACCAAAGAAACAACTCTCCAAGACACATCACAGTTAAAACTCTTAATAATGAAAACAAAGAGAGAATGCTAAAAGCAGCAATAAAGAAACAACTTACTACATACATAGGTAATTCCATCAGAATTACCTCAGATTTCTCATTGGAAACCTTGAAATCCAGAAGGGTCTGGAATGGAAGACTACAATATCTAAAAAACTATGTCTTCCAACCCAAACCACTCTACCCAGTGAAAGTATATCTTGTAATAAATGGTGACAGGAAAACTTTCCATGAAAAAAGACAGTTGTATTACTATATGAGCACAAAGCCAAACCTACAGAGAATAGTTCAGGGAATACTCCACACAGAAGAGTCAAGCAGCCAATCTAAAGATGTGGGGTCCTGGGTCTTTGGGCCTGCCTCAGTTCCCCTGAAGGTGCCCAGGCAACCTTAGTGGTGTGTGCATGATGAGGAAAGGTTCACTTTCAGGAGACAGTCTCTGCGAACAGCTAGGTTTATTGTCAATGAAATGGGTTTATAAGCAGTTGAGGATCCTAAGGGGATTGGATGTACAAGGTTGCTTGCTGATGCCTAGTTAGCATATGGGGACATTCATTCCAGCACATAGGCAGTGGTATATGGTAAGGGGGAGGGGCTTTGCAAAGGTGCTGGCTGATACCATAGAAGGAGTTTCCTAGGCAACTGGCAAAAGGCCACAGGGTTATGGGCAAAGCCGAAGTCTTATCTGAATGTCCAGATATCCCATGCTTGGAGAGGGAGTGGCCTTACTTCCTGCTGATCTTGGGATCTAAGATTTTGTCCAGGGGTCTAGGCTCACTGTGACCCCCAGGAATGGGGGAGGTTTCTGGCTCACTGCAATCCCTGAGAATGTGGTTAGGAGCTCCCCTGCTGGTCCAGTCCCCAAGTTATGACCCACAGTTCAGGCTGCTGCGACCTCTCCATAGCCAGGAGCCTTCACATCAGACAGCTCAGGTTTGCTTTAACCCAGGGCCCTGCCTATGTCTGACATAAAGGGTCTACCAGAAGATCACAATAACCAAAAGGTAGAACAGGCTCAAAAAAGTGCAAAGCCCAAGAAAGCACCAAACCCCATAAAGCATCCCATTGTGGCAATATACAGATTTAATGCAATAGCAATAAAAATTCCTGCATCGTTTACACAGATAGAAAAATCTATCTCAAAATTTCTGTAGCAACAGAAACACCTCTGGTGGTATCACCACCTCCAATCCAAATGTATACTACAAAGCCATAGTAACAAAACAGAATGGGACTGGCATAAAAGCATACAGACCAATGGAACAGAATTGAAGACCAGGACTTAGGTAAAGGATCTACAGCTACTTGATCATTGAAAAAGGTGCCAGTAATGGTGACCGGAGAAAACACAGCATGGTTAACAAATGGTGCTAGACAAATTGGATAACCACATGTAGAAAAATGAAATTAGACCTACTCATCTCATCATATACAAAAATCAGCTCAAAGTGGATTAAAGTCATTAATATAAGACCTGAAACTGTTTAAGTTCTGGAAAAAGTAGGAGTTACTCTCCATGATATAAGAATAGAGAAGGGCTTCCTGATCAATATCCAAATAGCCCAGGAAATTAAACAATCACTCAACCAATGGGATCTCATAAAGGCAAAAATTTTTTGCACAGGCAAACATACCAGAAGAAGAGCCAATATATTACCCAGAGAATGGGAGAAAATTTCCTCCAGATATATCACTGACAGGGGCCTAGTATCTAGAATTTACAAAGAACTCAAAAGCTAAACAAAATAATCAAACAACCATCTAAAAATATGGGGTAGAGAACAGAATAAGAAGTTCTCTGAGGTAGAAAAACAAATGGCTAACACACACTTAAGAAAATGTTCAGCAACCCTAGCCATGAGGGAAATGCAAATTAAAACAACTATGAGCTTCCAGCTTACTCCAGTAAGGATGGCAATTATTAAAAAATCAAATGACTACAAATGTTGGCAAGGATGTGGGGAAAGAGGAACCCTCATTCACTGTTGATGGGAATGCAAACTTGTACCACCACTATGGAAATCAATAAGGAGATTCCTAAAAATAGATGAATATAGAACTATAAACATACCCAGTTATTTCCTCACTGTGTACCAATACATGATGTATCTATACAAAGTGTGTTCTTAATAAAATAAATAAATAAATAAATAAATAAATAAATAAATAAATAAATATCATATTAATCACCACAGTAGAGCTGAAAGCACAGAAATAAGTCACTGTCTGAATTCTAGAAACAACAAAAATTTTCTGGATCACCGTCCCACCCTGCAGATGAAGGGAAATATCTTTGAGTAAAAAGTTGTACCCCAGAGCAAAAGCAGTCATATCCTCAAAATCAACTCATTCTCTCATGTGATACACACCCATTGCACCGTCTTGTGCAACCAGAATTGAGACAAAGATAAACCAGATAACACCCTAAACAGAGCTCTCCAATTACACATATCTCATCTTCTGTTTTAAGTTTTTAATCAAAATTTAAAGCTCATGTTAACACACCAAAGATGGACCATGGGCCATCCAACTCCTCCATTGATTCCCTCCAATGTTGCTACATTGATTAAATCAGCTTTCTGGGACCCTTATTATTACTCTATCTCTTTTACTTGCTTATTGGAAATGATGACTGAGATTAATTTGTTTGGGCTTTTGGAGTTGTGTCATTTTTTTCTTAAAATTTAAGTTAAACTGTAAACTAAAAATCTTTGGGCTAAGTTAATAATTTTAGCTAACATGAGCATTTATTTATATGCTAATTTGGTATCATGTACACAATATAAAAACAAAGTGTGTATAGAAAATGTTCTACACATAGTCATGCATAACTCTCTCTATAAAAATAAATATCAAAGATTTCACTCCACTTGTCAGGTTTATTTTTTTTCAAATTTCAAATTCTAGTTGCTCATTGATGCTATACATGAATACAATTGACATTTGTCTTGGGATTTTTATATTTTATTTTTGTTTATTTATTAGAGAGAGAGAGAGAGAGAGAGAGAATGGGCATACCAGAGCCTCTAGCCAGCGAAAACAAACACTAGATGGATGTACCACTTTATGCATCTGGCTTACGTCAGGTCTTAAACTACAGACAACTGAAAATAACTTTTATTGACTTTCTCCATCCCATGGAGGATGCAGAATTCTTTCCTTTTACAATTCATGTGACAATTCCTTTATTCAATCTAAATATGTGCTTCTTGTGGTTTTCATTTGAGAAGGCTAAATATCTGCACTTTCCTCCTATCTTGAATATTATATTCTTAGAACTCAATATAAGGTTTTTATATCTAAATGTGTTCACCTTTTCCTGAATATGTTGTGTTCTGTTCCACATATCATTTTTCTGAGTTCTTTTAACTTATATGAGAAATAGATTAATGTCAATTGTGTTTATTAAAATGTTGGTTGACAACCTTTGTGAACACACCCCCATAAAATCAAGAAAGTTTGAACATAGAGCTGGGACAGCTCAGTGGTAGAGTACATGCCTAGCATGTATAAGGCTCAGTTTCAATTCTCAGGCCCTAGCACTGCAAGAAATAAAATTGAATAAATAAATAATGAAAAAAAGGGAGGAAAGAAGAAATACAAATGAATCAATGGAATAAATAAAAGAATTCAGTTTTACTTAGTAGTGTGCTCAAAGATTTTGCAAATTTTACTAGTGTGTTTTCAGGCTTTTAAGATTCATTACACATATTGAATAAATGTTTTGTAAATGAAATCATCAATATAATATACAATATTATGTTGATGACTACACAGTTTTAAAAAAGAAAGATAAATTATCAATTATCTCAAACTGGTGAAGCTTAATATGTGTAGTAGGTCCATTGAGAATGGGAAATAAATACCCAGTGAAAAGGGATTATTTAAAGAAATACTATCTTAAAAATATAAGATTGTGAGAACAATTAGAACAGCCTGAGTCCAAGCATATGACATGAAGTGGGTGATAGGCAAAGCGTGTGGAGAAAGGAACTGTGAAGTTCAGTGGAAGTAATGATATTGAACTTTTTCCAGGAAAAAAAAAATGAATGAAAAAAATGGAATGTGCCTTTTATTCATGGTATTTTTGTAAAGTTAAATAATATCTTGTTTACTGTTGGCTGCTACATACCCATTCCATCTTGTCTTTACACAAATAATATTTTAAAATTAAAATCAGAATTGATTTTTCTTTGTTCCAGGAGATGTCTTCTATACAGCATCACCCAGTAGAGTTCAGCAAGTGCTAAAAGACTGGCAAGGGTGCAAGGTATAAAGCGGGCTGACATTGCCAGTGATGATAATTCAACACTTTAATCTATCACTGACTATGATTAACTTTACAATGTAAAATTCTGTTTTTATTTTAGCAAATCAACAGGGATTTAACATTTTTGAATAATTTTAGTGCTAACCCTTAACATATTCTTTTTGATTCTAACATTGTCACTACACTCAAAAATCACTGTCCAACTTAACTGTATTAATAAAGAACAGAAGACAATATGAAGAGGAAAGAGGAAGAAGAAGATAACAGGGCTTTTGTAAATAAATTTTACAATTCTCTGTCACATAAAAAGCGACTTTATATTAAAAAAATATTGAAATGCATGGTCTAATAAGAGGTCATTTCACATGCAAATGTCCAAATGGAGTGAGGCAAAAATGAGAATAAACAATAATCATAACACTGGTTATGTGGGCAGCCAAGTAGATTCTCAGATCTGAAGTGGGCCATACTAACCTTGTAGCATTTTTGCTATGAATCATAGCAAACTAATCTATTGCTGAAAAACATGAAGATTTCTGTGCATATTTAACATATTCTGTTTTACCTCTATCAAAGTAAGATACAACTGTCATTAAAATTGCCTGAAAGCATTTTTGAAACTACCCAAGAACTAGTGGAAAATATTTGGAAATCGGTGTTAAATATTTGGTGTAAACATCCCTGCTGCTACCCTACTGTTCAAGTTTGGTATTTGTCATTGATTGCATTATCCTTTCCTGATCAGCCGAGACATGGCTTTAGAAGATTATCTAAAGCAAGGTCCCCAGTAGCATCTGCCAAGCCTCTGGGAGTTCATAAGCCTTTTGTTGCCACTGATGTAGATTATCAGTTATTATTTCTACCATGGAGAACAGACAGGAAAAGAAACAACAGTAAATCAAACCATGACTGGAAAAGAAACACGAGTCCTATTTTCTGTTTCCTCAAACAGCATTTTATTGGCCTTCCATGAATCTTGTTTGGGATTTATTTGGTTGTTCCAATAATTATTACTGATCCTAGGGAGTATCCTAGGAAACTTGCAAGAGTAAGTATTCAATTGATATGAGGGGTAAAGCTGATACCTATACCTAGCTTCTCACCATGGGAGACTACAATGGGGAACCTCAAAACTACCAAATTTCAGATTTAAGTGTTAATGTTTCATTTTAGCAAACTGCAGACTTTTATCTAATGTTAGAAGATAGTGTCAAGTTGTTGCCCTTTAAAATTACTCTGTGGATCTATTCTCTCTTCAGCATACTGCTTGGAGGCAGGCCAGCTTACCTTTGAACCGTGAAATCCAAGAATCTCCCTTAAGTCATTTACCACCACCCTTGCTGTTAACTGTAGCGGATAGTAACACAACACTTCTGCTTTGCATCCTCAGTTTCCACTCCGAAGTGTCGCCATTGCTGCATATGATCCATGATAATGAACTTTTTAGCTCACAGAGAGCTAAACAGCTTCTTTTCATCCTCCATTCTTGCATTCCCCAACAACTGTGCTTAGGCTAATGACAAGAAATTTTCTAACTGGGTGGGCTCAGTGACTTAATGAGTATTATACACACGAAACCTTCTTGCAAAATAATTTTGTTATTTGGTATTTCTCCAGAGATTTTGCTTCAGGTTCCATTCTTTAAAAAAAATTATTTTTTTTTTTTAATTTAAGAGACAGAGAAAGAGGCTGGAGAGATGGCTTAGTAGTTAAGGTGTATGCCTAGAAACCTAAGGACCCAGGTTTGATTCTCCAGGTCCCATGTGAGCCAGATGCACAAGGGAGCACATGCACCTGGAGCTAGTTTGCAGTGGCTGGAGGCCCTGGTGCACCCATTCTCACTCTTTCCCTCTCCCTCTCTCTGTCTCAAATGGACAAATAAAATTTTAAAAAGAGAGAGACAGAGAGAAAGAGCTAGAATGGGCATGCCAGGGCCTCTACTCATTGCAAAAGAACTCCAGATACATGTGCCACCTTGTTTATCTGGCTTATGTGGGTAGTGGGAAATTTAATCTAGGTCCTTGGGCTTCATAGGCACTTTTACCACTGAGCTATCTCTCTAGCCCATCTATATAACATCTTTTAAGATTCTACCACAATAAAACTAGTCACAGTTCCTCAAGTTCTAATTATTTTTTTGGACATTAGCTTTTCCCATGAAATAAGGAGTTCATCTACTCTATGGAACAGTGTCAGCATATTCAACTTCCTTGTAAATGAATGTTTGAATGAGGAAGAGAAATGAAGCCTAAGAATAATAAATTCATGATTTCTCCCATCCTTTTGCTTACCCTTATTGACTATCCTTCCTGTTTATTCTCCATCACTTCTCTTTTTCTCTTTATTTTTTCTTTAATATTTTATCCTCTATTTTCTCTCTTGTATCCTATTGTTGTCTGTATGTGTATGTGTGCTGTATAAATGCACATGTGCTAACAGGCATATTCTATGTGCACATATTAAGAGGCCTGAAGAGAACATGCACAAGTTGGTGCATTTGTCTGGAGTTTGTAGTGGCTAGCCTCCCTGGTGTACTCATCATCCCTATTTGCCTCTCTCCCTCTCTCTCTCTTAAATAAATAAATAAATATAATTTTTAAAGTGTTCTATTTCTGGGTGTGCTGTTGCATGTCTTTGATCCTAGCAATCATGAGGCAGAGGTAGGATGATTGCCATGAATTTGAGATTGCCCTGAGACTACATAGTGAGTTCCAGGTCAGCCTGTGCTAGCCTACCTCAGAAAACAACAGCAACAACAAAATGTTCTATAGAGGGTAAGAGAAAATTCAAAACTTCTCGAGCATGTCAGGGATAAACACATAAAATCACATATCTATAGATCTCAAGGTATCTTCTCTTTTTAAAAATTATATTTATTTAATTATTTGCAAGCAGAGAGGGGGTGATTCTAGATGCAGCAGGGCCACGAGCCACTGCAAATGAACACCAGATGCTTGCTCCACCTGGTATATCTGGCTTTACATGAGTACTGGGGAACTGAACCCAGTTTTATAGGCCTTGCAGGAAACAGCCTTACCTGCTGAGCAATCTCTCCAGCCCTCAGGGTATCGTCTTAATTTTTCTTCAGCCTTCCCTTCTTTTTCTCCTTATAGTAATTGTTATTTTTCTATATTCTGAGGCTTTATTAACCCCAAAGGACTATCTCTTAAGGATAATCAGCTCCTGGGGATAGCAAAGAACTCAACCTATGTTTTTTTTTTTTTTTTCTAAATATAGTCTGATCAATGCAGAGCCCAACCTCAACCCATTTCCTCATTGGGTTCTCACACTCAGGATGACACTCCTGCACCAGGTTCCAGACAACCAGGGACAGCCACTCTGCTCCAGAGCCACTGAAATGATTCAGATTGTCCAGGTCTACAATTACTTGCCCTTTGTGCTCATGTCTTCTACGAATCCATGAGGAAAGCTTTTGCCTGTAGGTCCTCCCAACCCTTTCATTTCCTAGCTGGCCCAGGCACATCTCTGTGGGCTGACTGTGGCATGGCTACCCTCTTAGAAACCATAAGCAACACACCATCATCTTTGATGGCAGTTACTTTTTGAACTTTCTACCATAATATGCCCAAACTTTCTGTGAATATACATTTAAAAATACTCCACCTATTCTCCTGACTAATTTTCTTCCTGTCCTTTACATTTCATTTTGTGAGTTCAGGATATATCATTAACAAAACAAGTGGTCAAAGACACTCTAATTCACACACAGAAATGAACATTTTTTTTCAATTCTGTCCTTTGTAAGAGTACTCTACTTTTTACACAATTTATTCAAATAACAGAATAACTCATTCTGTGGCCCTAAAGAAGTGCAAACTGGGCTGAGGAGATGGCTTAGCAATTAAAGATGCTTGCTTACAAAGCCTGCTAGTTTGGGTTCAATTCCCCGCTACCCACATTACACTAGATGCACAAAGTGCTTCATGCATCTGAAGTTCATTTGCAGTGACCTGAGGAACTGGCTCACCCACACTCTTTGTCTTTCATCTCATAAGTAAAAAATAAAGAGTTTCTTTTAAAAAGAAGTTAGAAATAATTTTATATGTATCAGTGTAGTTTATGAGTTTTAAATTTCATTTGTTCAGTTTTTAAAAAGAAATTTTATCTGATTTAGCATTTCCTGATTACCTTTTTGTGGTATTGAGAGTTGAACCTAGGGCATCACACATGCTAGTTCAGTGCTCTCCATGTGGGCTATACCACTAGCCCCAGCTCCTACTTAAAAATAAAAATGGGATATTAGCTAACCACACCAAGTGTTTTATGCCTAGACAGCTATAAACTGACATGAAACACAAAGCAAAGCAACTAAAACAGCAAGCAGGAAAACTTCTGACTTATACACAAGGATCCCTCAGGACACCCCAGCCTGCTGGCACTGCAAAGCAAACACCCTAGCAACTGTAGAAGGAACCTATTAAGCTGAAAGTGCCTCGCTGTCTGTCCATTGGCATCACAAGAGCAAGAGCCCTCAGGCTCCATCAACGGTCTCTTAAAAAGAGCAATGATGCCTGAAAGCTTGGCTGGGGCACAGCATTCCAGGACTTAAGAAGCCCCCAAAGCAGGAGTGCCCTCCTGATGCAGTGGCTTATTCAGGTGCACATAGTTAAGTGCAGTCAACAGGAAAATGTCACTATCCTCATGTGAAATGGAGAGAGCATGAATCATCAGCCATCATTAAAGGAAGCTAGGAATAGGTTTTCATAGCTGATCAGCAACTTGTAACCTGAGAAATACATTTGGGCAAGTCTCACCCTGCAAAGCGCATTTAGTTAGAGAGTTCCAGGTTGTGTATTATCAATACCCCACTTCATCCAAGCTGAGACCAGCCCTGATGCACAGGGACAAATGACACTCAGTAGTTTAAATACAGTCCAGCAGGGAAGAAAGAAGGTGGAGTTGCGGCTCATTTGTTTCCCTATTGACTAGTTAGGGGAATTTAAGAAAACCATGGTATCTCTGTAGCCTCAGTTTCTTCACATACAAAATAAGAACAAAATTAAACTAAACATTACTTCAGCAATCTCTACACTGTTAAAATGTCATTTTGCAATTATTTGCAAAAATCAGGGCTGGGCCGACCAAATGTACCAAAAGGTGCAATGGTGGCAGGTGTGTCTTATGGTAAACCGTCTCCTCAGGGAGGAGCTCCTGTCTGATACTGAACATTGAATCCAAGGCTTATGTCTAGGGAGGTCATAAACATGAGAAGGGAAACTAGTACTGTTGTCCAGCTAAATGGATATATTATGCCCACCAAACTGCCCTCTAAACACTTATGTTTAGGCCCATATGTTAATGCTACTCTCACTTTTGGTTAGAGAAGCTTCTTTCTTTTAAGATGGCAGTTAACGTTAGGGTGAGCCAAAGCTCAACAAAGTGCTAAGAGGAGATAGTGAAGTGTTCAGCAGTGAGATAGATACCACACCCTCTAAGGCTCAGGGAACATTGCAGAACAGGTGGTGGAAAGAATGTAAAAGCTAAAGGAAGGGGAGGATTGCTTTGACCTACTGCCTTCCAGACACAAGGTGGCTGTGGTATTCATGATCTCACAGTGGTTGATGTTGCCTACACAAGACCTGTATAGTAGGAGGAAAAATGATGATATCAAAGTAGAAAAGAGACCAGCTGGACAGAAAAAGTGATCAGTGGAGGTAGAATTTTGCAAGAGGGGGAAAGATAGGGTTTGGGAGAGGATTATGACCACAATACATTGTCTATATGCATGGAAGTTGTCAATAAACAGTAAAAATACAGAAGGAAAACAGAGCTAAGTATATAGCCCACTGAAAGGGGGCACTTAACTCTCATGCACAAGGTTTTGGGTTCAATGCTCAGAATCACAAATTGTTTTTTTCAAATGAAAAGATTATTTGTGCTTCAAGGAGATAGACATTATATCAAATAACTTTTCTTTCACAAGTCAGTGTCAAGATTTTTATAACATTTTGTCATCTCTTAACAAGTATTTATTACCTACTATGTATCAGACACCATATGTGGTTAAAAAGTGATACCTTCAAATACACTGATAGAGATGCAAGTGAGTTGGAAATAGTGGAGTGTTGTTTTCAGCACTGTAAATAATAAGGAAAGGCAGTGGTACTTTGGGGCAGTGAAATCACTTGGATTTTATAGCATCCAGTTATTGTCTATTATAGATGTAGACACTTTGTGCAATCACATATTTTTATCAAGCTCCTTTGTAACTTAGACTAGATTTCTTACCATGCTAGGTCAATCAACATTTCTTGAATTATTAACTGATCTGGGTCTCATTCTTAAAATAGCAAAAGATTTATAAGCTCTAAAGAGAAACCAGAGAGGACTTTCATCTTAAGACATAATACATGTACATTGATAAAATATAATACAACACATTGATAGGAGTTATTTATTTATTTATTTCAGAATCTGGAATATTTTATTTCATGTCTAAACTGAGACTCATTTTTGGTATTTACTCTTCTATTTTCTTTATTATTTATATATGTACTCAGTATGTAAGCAGCACATGTTGGTACCATCCTCACCCTAATCCCTGCACCTCCCCCGCTGAGGGACACTCCTCACTGGGGATGCCAATTATCCCCATGGGAATTGTGCATTGTGGGGGTAGCCATCATTTATGGAGAAGAGGCAATGTCGCTGTACTTAATGTCCTAACTTGTGGTTCTAACAGTCTTTCGGGCCCCTCTTCCATGAATTTCTTTGAGCCATGTTGGGTTCGTTTTAGGTCTACTACAGTGATGAGGTCTTGAGAGCCTCCGTGTCTCTGGATCTCTCATTTGTTAGGAGTTGAGTTTTATTTGTGCCTATCTCCTTCACCTTTGTACTGATACCAGATTCAACAAGAAAGCAGCACTCTTGCTCATATCCCCAATTACTCTATGGTGTCAGCTGGGGCCCTGGTGAAGTGCGATGGGCTGATTCTCTCCTCAGGTTCTGCATTCATCTGACAAAGAGAAGCGATTCTCCAATGGACTGTGAAGTCAGCACCAGATAAATAGGATAACCATTATTAGTGTAGAGAGAATTTAATAGTTCTAGGCCCTCTTATAGTCTGAGAATGGTGGGAGCTTGATATTGGGGATTGAACTCATTATTTAGATATGTTTCTGACTTGTTTCCTATTTCCAGCTATGGGTTCCATTCCACTGAAAGAATCTGTTAGACAATCCAAGAGCAGTTGGTTAGCTGACCATGGCTGTTTGCCACTGTAGTACTTGTGTGAGCATTATGGCAAGTTTTTTGCTGCTGAGTAGCTTAGACCTCTCATCGCTTAGACAAATGTTGGCAATTTACCCCCAGTAGCTCATGCAGCACCTTCTTGCACTAGACAAGCTGTCTGGGGCCTGGCTCTCTTCCAGATTCCCACCAGATCTCTCCATGTTCCATACAGACAGCATGTGGTGTCCTTGGCAGTAGGTTCTTACCATTAACCTTTGGTGGGTAATCAAGTGCTCTGACAGAATTCTATCTTCATTGTGAATGTTGTTTGCATCCTGGTACTGGGAGTTACAGGCCAATGCCAAGGGAAAAGCAGGAAGAAAAAGATAGGTAATATATAAGAGAGAGAGAAAGAGAGAAAGATAGAGAAAAACAAGAGAAAAGTAAGGTTAGTCTTCATCATACCTTCTCCAGGGCCCTTTGATGCAGGTGTTCCCTCTAAGGACCTGATGAAGGTTCAACCTTGTAGTCTGTCTTTCAGGATGTTGAACATTATCTTAAGTGTGTGTTTGCCATTGTATTTCTTCCTCTAAGAACTCGCTGTTCAGTTCTCTGCCCCAATTTGTGAGTGGGTTGTTTGATTTTTTATTGTTTAAGTTTTTGTGTGCTTTGTAGATTCTAGAAATTAGGCCTCTGTCAGTTGCATAGCTGGCAAAAATTTTCTCCCATTCTGTGGGTAATCTATTAGCTCTGCTTATTGTATATTTGTCTGTGAAAAAACTTTTTCAGCTTCATGAAATCCCAATGGTTGAGTGCTTGTTTAATTTCTTGAGCTACTTGGTTTTTTTTTAAGGAAGTCTTTTCCCATTCTTATATAGTGGAAAGTTCCTCCTATTTTTTCCTCCAGTAGTAGCAGAGTTTCCAGTCTTATACTGAGGTCTTTCATCCATTTGGACTTGATTTTTGTGCATGGCCAGATGTGTGGATCATTTAATTTTACTGCATATGGTTATCCAGTTTGGTACCATTTGTTGAAGATGCTGTCTTTTCCCAGTCTACATTGTTAGGACCTTTGTTGAATATGTGTTTGGGTCCTCTATTCTGTTCCATTGGTCTATAATCCTGTTTTTATGCCAGTACCATGTTGTTTTTGTTACAATGGCTTTGTAATATATAGCTTTAGATCAGGTATGGTGATGCCTCCAGAGGATTTTATTTTGCTTAGGATATGCTTAAATACCCAAGGCCTTCTGTCATTCCATGTGAATTTTGAGATAATTTTTTCTATCTCAATGAAGAAAAATGTTGAGAATTTTATTGTTGTTGCATTAAATCTGTATATTGCTTTTGGTAAGATTGCCATTTTCACAATGTTAAATTCTGCCTATCCAGGAGCATGGGAGATATTTCCATTTTCTCAAGTCCTCCTCAATTTCTTTTTTGAGTGTTTTTATGTTTTCATTATGTAAGTTTTTCACATCCATGGTTAGTGTTATTCCAAGGCATTTTACTTTATTTTTTGTTGCTATTGAAAATGGGACAATGTTGCTAATTTCTTTCTCTGCATCTGTGTCTTTTTCATGATAGAAAGGCTATTGAACTTGTGTGTTGACTTTGCATTCTGCTACTTTGAAGAAGGAATTAATCACCTTTCTCTAACAGTTTTGAGATGGAGCTTCCTTGGGTCACTTATGTAGAGTATCATGTCATCTGTGAATAGGACTTTTATTTTTTTTCTCTCCTGTACTATTGCTTGAGCTAGAACTTTCACTACTCTTTTGAAGAGCAAAGGTGAGAGTGGACACCCCTGTCTTGTTCCTGATCTCAATGGGAATTCTTTCAGTCTCTCCCCATTAGGTATTATTTGGGCTTTAGGTAGTTTATATATAGCCTTTATTATGTTGAGATATAAACCGCCCATGCCTATTCTCTCCAATGTTTTGATCATGAAGTGATGTATTTTGCCAAGAGCCTTTTCTGCATTTATTGAAATGATCATGTGGTTTTTGTGTTTAAGCTTATTTATGGGGAGTATTACATTGACAGATTTCTGTGTGTTGTTCCAAGCCTGTGTTCCTGGGATAAAGCCTACTTGATGAAGGTGGATAATGCTTTTGATGTGTTGTTGAATTTGGTTTTTGAGGATTTCGTTCAGGACTTTTGAGTCTAAGTTCATCAGAAAAATAGGCCTACAGTTTTCTTTTCTTGTGGCATCTCTGCCTCATTTTTGTATTAGGGTGATACTAGCTTCATAAAAGGAGTTGTAGAGCTTTCCCTGTTTGCCAATTATGTGGCACAGTTTGAGAAAAATTGGTTTCAGTTCTTCCATGAAGGTTTAATCGCATTCAGCTGAGAAGCCATCTGGTCCTGGACTCTTCTTTTGGGGGAGGTTTTTGATTACTTTTTCAATCTCAATGGGTGTGATAGGTTTGTTTAGGAGATTAATCTGCTCTGAGTTTAGCTTTGGTAGGTGGTATGTGTCTAGGAACTCATCCATTTCCTCCATATTATCCAATTTTGTGGAGTAGAGGTTTTTGAAATAAGTCCTGATGATTCTCTGAATGTCACTTATATAGGTTCTGATCTCCTTTTTCATTTCTAATTTTGTTAATTTGAAGCATCTCTTTTTTTTTTTTCACTTGATCAAATTGGCCATGGGTTTGCCAATCTTGTTTAATTTTTCAAAGAAAAATTTTCTTAATTGTTTTCTTAGACTCCAATTCATTAATTTCTGCTCTGATCTTGATAATTTCTTTCCATCTGTAGCTTTTTGGGTTGGATTCTTCTTGCTTTTCCAATGCCTTTAGGTGGATGGTTAGGTTACTGATTTGGGATCTCTCTGTCTTTGTTATGAAGGCATTTAGTGCTATGAATTTTCTCCTAAGGGCTGCCTTTATTGTGTCCCATAAGTTTTGGTATGATGTATTCTCATTGTCATTCAATTCTAGAAATTTTGCAGTTTCATTTTTTGTTTCATCAGCTACCTATTTATTGTTTAAAAGTGTGCTGTTCAGTTGCCAGGAGATGGTGGGATTCGTAGCGCATCTTTTGTTATTTTTTAGCGTTACAGCCTTATGATCTGATGTCATGCAGGAAATTGTGTTGATTTTCTTAAATATATGGAGGCAGGCTTTATGGCCCAGTATATGTTCTATTTTAGAGAAGGTTCCATGGGCTGCTGAAAAGAATGTGTATTCTGTAGATTTCAGGTAGAATGTTCTATAGATTTTCATTAAGTCTAATTGATCAATGGTGTTGTGTAGCTCTCTCACTTCCCTGTTGATTATTGTTTGGATGATCTCTCTATTGCTGATAGAGGAGTATTGAAGTCCCCAACTATGATAGTGTTGGTGTTTATTTCTGCTTTGTT
The DNA here is from genome assembly GCA_036346955.1 of Dipus sagitta. Taxonomy (NCBI): domain Eukaryota; kingdom Metazoa; phylum Chordata; class Mammalia; order Rodentia; family Dipodidae; genus Dipus; species Dipus sagitta. The sequence continues at coordinate 44,643,521 of CM070771.1, forward strand.
ATCAAGTAGGTTTTTTTTTTTTTCTTTTTTATGAATTTTGGTGCATCTGTGTTTGATGCATAAAGATTGATGATTGTGATATCCTCTTGTTGGATCATTCCCTTGATGAGTAAGAGTGGCCTTCTTTGTCTTCTTTGATTACTTGTGGCTGAAGTCTATCTTATATGATATTAGTATAGCAATGCTGCTTGTTTGGAATATCATTTTCTACCCTTTCACCCTGAGGAAGTGTCTGTCATTATGGATGAGGTGGGTTTCTTGAAGAAAGCAGATTGAGGGATCTAATTTTCTCATCTACTTTGTTAGCTTGTGTCTCTTGATGGGTGAATTAAGGTCATTAATGTTCAGGGTAATAACTGTGAGGTTTGATTTAATCCCTTCCATATTATGGTGGTTTATGTGGTTTGGTGTTTTCTTGGACATTGTAGGTTTTTGCACCTTCTCTGAGTTTGGTTATTATGATCTGCTTCTTGTAGGCTCTTGAGGTTGGTTATTTGACTCAACTGTGTGAATTCCCTGAAGTACTCTCTGTATGTTTGGTTTTGTGTTCATTTAATTGTACAGTTGACTTTTATTGTGGAAAGTTTTTCTTTCACCATCTATTATGAGGGATACTTTTGCTGGGTAGAATAGTTTGGGTTGAAAGTCATAGATTCTTAGACTTTGCAGTGCTTCATTCCAGGTCCTTCTGGCTTTCAGTGTTTCCATTGAGAAGTCTGTAGTCATTCTGATGGGGTTACCTTTATATGTAATGTGTTGTTTCTCTCTAGCTGCTTTTAGGACTTTCTCTTTCTTATCAATGTTTAGAGTCTTAATCATAATATGCCTTGGAGAATTTCTCCTTTTGTCCAGTCTATTTGGAGTTCTGTTAGCTACTAGTAACATGATGGGACTTTCTTTTGAGAGGGCAGGAAAGTTTTCTTCGATAATTTTGTTGGATAAGTTCTCCACGGTTTTGGTCTGAATTTCTTTCCCTTCTGGTATTCCCATGATCTGAATGTTTGGCCATTTAAGGGTATCATGCAATTCCCTTATGTTCTATTCACAAACATTTTGAACTTATTCAAGCTTTTGTACTTATGAAGTGTTTCTTCTGCTTTGTCTTCCAGTTCTCAGTTTTTATCCTCCACATGACTGACTATTCTTGAGAGCTTCTACAGAGGTTTGGACTTGTTAAATTTATTTGGTATTTTCTACTGCCTTTTTATGTATGGTTTCCATACCTCTGTCAAGTTCCCTTTTCACATCATTTTCTGATTTTTTTAATGTTCCTTGGAATTCATCCTTGCATTTATTTATATCTTCACTGGACTTAGACAGCTGATTATTGAGGTCCTCTTTTTTTTGGGGGGGGGGCTCTCCTTGAGACCACTTAACTGTCTTTGGAACACTTCCTGTTTGTTTGTTTGTTTGTTTCTATTAGGTCTAATCAAGCTGCTACTACATTATCATTTATGCGAGCTAATGATTTTTCCTAAAATCATTCAATATATATTTGATATTGAAATTTTCTCTGTTAAATCCCAAATTCTTTTTTTCATTTTTTGAACACCTAATTTTTAATATGCTTAAACATTTTTGTGTGCCAGTTTTTAAAATATTTATTGTTTTCTATTTTTGAAACTTTCATGCATGTATAGTGTGGTGGTTTGATGCAGGTCCCTCATAAATTTAGATGTTCTGAATGCTAAGTTCCCAGCTGATGGAAATTTGGGAATTAATGCCTCATGAGGGAGTACATTGTTGGAGGTGGGCTTATGGATATTATAGCCAGTTTCCCCTTGCCAGTGTTTGGCACACTCTCCTTTGGCTGTAGATTCATCAGATGTTGGCCAGGAGGTGATGTTCTCCCTCTGATCATGTCATCATTTTCCCTTGATATCATGGAACTTCCTCTTGAGTCTGTAAGCTTTTTCCCACAAGCTGCTCTTGGTCACTGAAACAGTTAAAGTTTGTGCTGAGGAATGTTTTCATTACTGCTTGAAACCTGACTGAGTGGCTTTGGCCTTTTAGATCTGAGTTTCAAGAGGAATGTGGAAGGATTTGAAACCTTGTCCTGAGAAACACCTTGAGTATTGTAAGTACAGTTGATGGACTATTCTGGTCAGAGTTGAAAGACCTGAATGCAGTAAGAACTATGAACTGTGAGGTTTGGCTTGGGATGGGTGAGAAAGAGCTTTTCCTGGACTGGACAAGAAGCAGTTTGTGTGAGAGACTAGCTGTTATGCCCATGTCCTTAGAATTTGTGCAGGGTTGCACTGCATAGAAATGGAGTGGTGTGAGCTTAGGGATATTGCACAGAAAAGATGAAATTTGGGGCCAAAATTGCTTCCTGTTCAGCTGAAATTGTATGAGAGATTACAACCACTGAGACTGGGCCAGTTGACCTGCATTGGGACAAAAGAAAGAATATAGTCTTCTGAGGGGTCCTGAATACTAAAGGAGTGTTCTGTTCTCCAAAGTCTGCTTTATTCCCCCAATAATTAACAAACTGGCACCCCACCTGGTATTGTGAAGTATAAGAAATGCAGGAAAGAGAGGGTAATTTAATTTACAACACAGTCTTGTGTTTTGGAAATGGCCATGGGCAGTTTGAAACAGGTTTGCTTGATTGCCTCCATGGAGACCCGATGAAACCATGAAGATGGACTGTGGGTTACCCTGGAGACACAGTGGAGATGTTAGGACCACAAGATGGCTGTTAAAGAGAGCTGAAAGCCCCAGATGAAGTTTTCTAGGACTGTGAGTAGCCTAGCTGGAGGGGCAGAATTGGAATTCCAGAGACTTGTTGCTGGTTAGAATTAATGGACTTGGAGATTTCTCACTGACTAGAGTTGTTGGACTTGTAGTTACAGATTGATGTTTGCCCTGTTTAAATCTTGTATTGATTGGATATTTCTTTGCTATGCCCAATGCCATCTTTTGCAGTGTGAGTGTTTATTATTCTGTGCCATTATGTGGTTTTGGTAGATTTGTTGGTACTATGGCTTAGTTAAAAGACCTTGGATTATGGGGGATGTTTGACCATTATTAGGGCTGATAAAAATATATGGGGACTTTTCAGGTTTGATTGCCTGCATTGCGTCTTACATCATGTATGGTTATCAGTTTATGGGGGCCAGTGTTGGAATGCAGTGGTTTGATTCAGATGTCCCTCATAAACTTAGATATTCTGAAAGCTAGGTTCCCAGCTGATGGAGATTTGGGAATTAAAGCCTCTTGGAGACAGTGTATTGTTGGGAGTGGGCTTGTGGGTACTGTAGGCAGCTTTCCTTTGCCAGAGTTTTGCACACTCTCCTGTTGCTATAGTCCATCTGATGCTGGCTGGAAGGTGATGTCCACCCTCTGCTCATGTCATCATTTTCTCCTGCCATCATGGAGCTCCCCTCTCCCCAAGTCTGTAAGCCAAAATAAGCCTTTTTCCCACAAGCTGCTCTTGGTTGGGTGTTTTCTTCCAGCAATGTGAACCTGACTGCAACATATATAGTTTAATATTATTCCCCCAACTGCCCTCCTTTATTCCCTCCCCTTCCTTTCATACCCTTCTTCTTCCACATTAATCCCCATCTGACTTCCACATATTTTCTATTAGGTTAAGTTAGGATTGCTTGCATGATATAGTTTCCAGCAAGATTAAGACTGTCATTACTTCACTATCAATTGGGGAAGGTTCAGGAAACTTCAGACATTCTAGAGTAGCTAATGACTGCTAAAGTTTGCTAGGAGAGAGGGAGTCAGGTTCACAGTGGAATAGACATTGGTAATTTTCCATTTCCACAAGAAATGAGTTTCCACCTAATATCATGTTTAAACATTTCTTAAATTTTTTGTTCATTTTTATTTATTTATTTGAGAGCGACAGACAGGGAGAGAGAAAGAGGTAGAGAGAGAGAGAGAGAGAGAGAGAGAGAATGGGCAAGCCAGGGCCTTCAGCCACTGCAAACAAACTCCAGACGCATGCACCCCCTTGTGCATCTGGCTAACGTGGGTCCTGGGGAATCCAGCCTCGAACCAGGGTCCTTAGGCTTCACAGGCAAGCACTTAACCGCCAAGCCATCTCTCCAGCCCATGCCTAAACATTTTTAAGAGGATTGGGTGGGTGGGTGGGTGGTGCAATATAACCAAAGATTCACCATAAACAAGTAAGAATGGGATGAGTTGTCACAATGTGTACCTGCTATGATGCAATGTGAAGTAGAGCATAGTATGATTCTTGATGTATAGAGTCTGAGATTTTCCAAAAAAAATTAGCACAATGGTGCCCAGCAGGATTCTCTCCTTATCCTACTTGAAAACAGGGTTTCTTATCAACTTCTGGACCTTGCTTTTGATATCATCCAAGAACAAATGCACATCTCCATTCAACTCAGGCCACTGGTTCTCGGATCCTTAAAGTCATTTCTGAGGTCCTTTTGAATCCCACCTCTTGAGGACTTACATTGGTCCACCAGACCTCTCATTCTGGTTTCATACCAATAAAGAAAGAAGAAAGTTATCTAGGAGTTTATGTTTGGTGGCCTACATTATTTACAGCAGAGGCTATGAGTTTTGTTTAAGTGAGAAAGTTAATCAAGCTTTGATTTGACAGCTTTGATTTAATGTTGATATTTACCAACTTTTAATAGTAGGAGTCAGTTCTGCCCATATGGCCATTTGGAAGAAATTAAATAAATAAATAAATAAATAAATAGATAAATAGATAAATAAATAAATAAATAAATAAATAAATAAATAAAATAAAGTGAGCTGTGGAAATGGTTTAGTGGTTAAGGCATTTGCCTGAAAAGCCTAAGAACCACAGTTAAATTCCTCAGGACCCAAGTAAAGCAGATGCACAAGGGGGCACAGGTGTCTAGAGTTCATTTGCAGTGGCTGAAGGCCCTGGCCTGCCCATTATCTCTTTCTCTTTGCCTCTTCCTCTCTCTTTTTGTCTCAAACAAATAAAGAAATAAAATATTTTTTTTAAAAATATATGCTAGGAAAGGGACATGAAAGACTTTAGAACTTGGCACATTGGTTAGTAGGCCCTGGTTGTAAGCTTATGGACTAAGAGAGACGCATTGAATAAGCCTATATTCCAGCCACAGCTCTGCACTGATGTTATTCTTAAATAAAATAAAACATTGTAAAGCCAGAAGCAAGACACAACAGATTCAACAGCTGTGAACATACTGCTTATAGATTGAACTTGGGACCAAAGCCATTATATAGAATAATTTATTACCGAACTCAAAAAAATATGTTTTGACAAACAAACACATTAGGACAAAAAAGAAAAAACAAACTAGTAGCTAACATTTTTATCAGGTTCTCTCCCTCAGGAGACTGTGAACATCTGCAGTGATATAATCTATCTCCCAATCACCTCAGATCAGAATGGATGACATTTCCTTTATCTGAAAACAAGTCAGGTCTAAGACAATTGGAGCTTCAACCTAGATGTACATAATTGCTCCAGGCTTTGTAAACACAAAGCCTTATCTCAAACACTTCCATGGGGAGTGATAGGGATTAAAACCTTGATGAAGAGCCAGGCATGGTGGTGCATGCCTTTAATCCCAGAATTTGGGAGGCAGAGGTAGGAGGATCACCATGCTTTCAGGCCACCCTGAGACTACATAGTGAGTTCCAGGTCAGCCTGAGCTAGAGTGAGACCCTACCTCAAAAAAAAAAAAAAAAAAAAAAAAAGAAGTCTTGCTGGGTATTGAACTTAGCTATGAATAATTTGCCCCTTTCATAGGTATATTTTAGCAATTTAACACTATGCATCATCAAGTACTTTTTTTATAAAAAAGAAGCTGTAAATTGTTGTGCAGTAATTTCAGGGGGATCTAGATTGCTAAACTGAAAATGGATACTGGAATCACTATATCAACCCTACTGATGGATTTTTTTCTATCTGCTGTTTGGGTCATTGGTATACTGCTACTTAAACATGTTAACACTGGTCCTTAAGGAGAGGGTATTGATTTATAAAAGTGACCATAATTTTATGTATTGTTTACTATGTTAATAGCACTAGGAAAAGCAAGATTTGCTAGAATCTGCCTTAGTTGAACAATCTCAATCTGTTGAATAATTTTATGTACTCCATTGTGTAGTTAATACACATCAAAGAGGGAATATGTAAAGATATCATAGAAATACAGAATATAAAGATAGTCTAACAGTGGTTTTCATTACTCAAAGTTACAGATTAAAGAGAAGGAAAATTAATCACAAACGAAACTGAAGACATCTATGACTTTCTGTACAGAGGTGGAAGACATCTTGAAAGAATAGACAAAAAGTTTGTTGCAGCTGGGGAAATGGTTCAACAGTAATAGTGCTTGTTTATAAATTCTGCTAATCTGGGCTCAATTCCACATTCACCCACAGAGAGTTGGCTGAACATTAAGTTGCAGTGGCAAGAGACTACAAGTACAGTACACAAACACACTTATTCATACACACACACACACACACACACACACACACACACACAGAGAGAGAGAGAGAGGGAGAGAGAGAAAGAGAGAGAGGCAAATAATTAATTTTTTTAAAGGGAAAAAATACATTGCCATTTTCTTCACTATTTCACTGTATTTGTTACTTGAGCAGTTCATTAGATAAATCAAAGCTTACCTGTGTTTAAGAAGTGACTTAGAACCACTGGTTGTACTTGGGTTCAATCCACTTTTCCATGTAGTGCACACGCACATAAGACAATTGAAATGCAAGTACAATGTAATGAATATTATAATTAATGATCTTTCCTTTTGGAGTTCTTTCAAGACTGAAAATAAAAACACAGGGAGTTCCTTGTGCAGTCACTGTATGGGAGGATGTGGCAGTCTGGAGTGAGTAAGCCTGGCCCATTCTGGGATCCTCCCACCTCCTCCAGGGTATGAGTACCTTGTGTGGTCAGTGAGTGGGCAGGCACAGTAGACTGGAGTGCATACGCTGGACCCATTTCTGGTTCCCTCCTACTGCCTGGGTCTGAGTTCCATGCAAGGTCAGTGTGTGGGTGGGGGCAGTAGTTTGGTGTGAGTAGGCCAGACCCATTTCTTGGCTCCTTCCACCTCCTCCTGGTTCTGAGCTTCTTGGGCAGTCATTGTGTGGGCAGGCAATGCAATCTGGAGTGAGTAGGCCAGACCCATATCTGGTCTCCTCCCACCTCCTCCTGGATCTGAGTTCTTTACATGGTCAGTGTGAGGGTGAGCACAGTGGTCTATAGTGAGTAGACGGGACCCATTTCTGGTCTTCTCCCACCTCCTCCAGGGTCTGAGTTCCTTGCTCATGACCAGTGCATGGACAGGCACAGTGCTCTGGATTGAGTAGGCTGGACCATATCTGGACTCCTCCCACTGCCCAGGTCTGAGTTACTTGCACATCAGTGTGTGGGCAGCCACAGCCCTCTGGAGTGAGTAGACCAGACCCCTGAATCTGGGCTCCTCCCACCTCCCCAGTCTAGGTTGCCTGCACTGGTCTATGTCCTGGAGGGCTCAGCAGGAAGTAGGCCTGATCCCTCTTCCCTTAATCCTCCTAGTACCCTCATCCTGGTAGGTCCCATTGTGCCTTGCTCAGTGAGGCCTGGTGTGCTTGTTTGAGCTGTGGAATCAGGCCTTTTGCTCTGGTATCTTCACTGGCAACTAAGTACCAACATCCCTGCTCACCTGAGTCAGAGTGTGAATAGGCCAAAGGGCAAAATCTTGTTTCCTCCTCAAAAATAAGAGTCTTACTAAAATGGATGGACAACAATGCAAAAGAGCCAATGAAAGTTAGAAAAATAAGAGATGCATAGTCCTACAATGGAAGCCTCAAATGAAATCATAGAGAAATCAACAGAAATTCATTCCAAAAATGAAAACACAACAACCAATGAGACCCTGAAAACAAATGAACAACAACAAACAAATTAAAAAAAATGCTGAACTTGAAGCAAACTATCAAAGAATCAACAATTGTATAAATGAAATTGAACAGAATTGTATACTAGAGTGTTCAGCTTTTGAAAGTAGGCTTAACTTGATGGAAGAAAACATTAGAACCCTCCAAAGAGACATGAATAAATTGAAGGTAAGTCAACAAATGGAAGACCTCAACAACCAGTTGAATAAGCTAAATGAAGACATGATCAAATGCAAGAATAGACTACAAGAAGCATCAAGAAAATCAGAAATCAAATTGAAATCATACCTCAAGAAAGAGATGGACATTATATAAAACAACACAAAAGAAAACAAAAGTCAAATAGAATTTATGAAAACCTCTCTAGAACCACTCACCAACAGAGTTACGTATGTGGAAGACAGAACATATGACCTGGAAGATAAGACAGAAGAATTGGATTGGGAGGCCAAAAGCTGTGCTAAGTTCAAAAAAAATCAAGTGAACAGAATACAGGGGAACTGTGAGACACTATAAAATGATCAAATATCTGGATCATGGGTATACCAGAAGGAGAGGAAATCCAGACTAGAGGCATAGAAAACATACTCAACAAAATTATTGAAGAAAATTTTCCAAATCTTGTAAGAGAGAGGCCCATCCAGATACAAGAAGCCCACAGAAGACCAAAGAGGCAGGGCCAAAGAAGAAGCTCTCTAAGACACTTCATATTTAAAACCCTTAAAAATTAAAACAAAGAGACAATGTTAAGAGCAGTAAGAGAGAAGCAATTCACAACATACAAAGGCAATCCCACTAGAATTACAACAAATTTCTCAATGGAAACCATGAAAGCCAGAAGGGCCTGGAATGGAACACTTCAAAGTCTGAATAACTATGGTTTCCAACCCAAGCTACTTTACCCAGCAAAAGTATCCTTCATAATAAAAGGTGAAAGAAAAACTTTCCATGAAAAAGGTCAACTCTATAATTATATGAACACAAAGCCAAACACACAGAGAATACTTGAGGGAATACTCCACACAGAAGAGTCAAACAACCAATCTCAGGAGCCAATGAGAAGAAAGTCACAATAACCAAAATGAATCAGGCTCAAAACAGTACATAAAACAAGTAAGCACCCAAACCTATAAAATACCTCATCATAGCAGGAATTAATTCAAAACTCATAGTAATAACCTTAAATATTAATGGTCTTACCTCACCCATCAAAAGACCCAGGCTATCAGGGTGAATCAAAAAACTGGACCCTTCTATCTGCTGTCTTCAAGAAACCCACCTCACCACTAAAGATAGATACCTCCTCAGGAAATGATATTCCAAGCAAATGGAAATTTTGAAAAAGTGGGTTTTGCTATATTAAAATCTGATAAAATAGACTTCAAACCAAAAGTAATCAAAAAGGACAAAGAAGGACACTTCTTACTCATCAAGTGAATGATCCAACATGAGCACATCACAATCATAAATATATATGCCCCAAACACAGGGGCACCACAGTTTATACAACAAAATCTACTAGACAATAAAACAGAAATAAACACAAACACCATCATAGTTGGAGACTTCAATACTCCATTATCATCAATAGACAGATAATCCAAGCAGAAAATCAACAGGGAAATAATAGAGCTCAACAACATCATAGATCAACTAGATCTATTGGATATCTACAGAACTTTCCACCACAACTCTACAGAATGCATGGAGTTTGAAAGTTAATCAAAAACCTCCACAAAACATAAAGTCTGGGACCAGATGGCTTCTCACCTGAATTCTATCAAACCTTCAGAGAAGAATTGAAACCAATTTTTCTCAAACTATTCCACGTAAATGGAGATGAGGGAATCCTCCCCAAATCCTTTTATGAAGTTAGCATCACCCTAATACCAAGACATAGATGCAACAAGGAAAGAAAATTGTAGGCCTATATCCCTAATGAACTTAGATGCAAAGATCCTGAAGGAAATTTTTTTGTTTATATTTATTTATTTGAGAGCGACGGACAGAGAGAGAAAGAGGGAGGGAGGGAGAGAGATAGAGGGAGAGAATTGGCACATCAGGGCCTCCAACCACTGCAAACGAACTCCAGATGTGTGTGCCCCCTTGTGCATCTGGCTAATATAGGTCCTGGGGAATCGAGCCTCGAACTGGGGTCCTTAGGCTTCACAGGCAAGCGCTTAACCACTAAGCCATCTCTCCAGCCCCTGAACAAAATTTTTGCAAACCAAATTCAATAACATATCAAAAGCATTATCCACCTTGATCAAGTGGGGTTCATCCCAGGGATTCAGAGATGGTTTAACATACAGAAATCATTCAACATAATATACCACATAAAAACCATATTATCATCTCAATTGATGCAGAGGCCTTTGACAAAATACAACACCACTTCATGATCAAAACACTGGAATGAATAGGCATGGAGGGTTTATATCTCAACAAAATAAAAGCTATAAATAAAGCTCCTAAAGCCCAAATAATTCTTAATGGGGAAAAAACTCAAGGAGTTGCCACTGAGATTGGGAACAAGACAGGGGTGCCCACTCTCACCATTACTCTTCAACATAGTACTAGAACTACTAGCCCAAGCAATAAGACAGGAGAAAGTAATAAAAGGGATTCAAATTAGAAAGGAAGAAGTTAAGTTAGCTCTATTTACAGATGACATGACCCTATATATATAAGTGACCCAAAAGTCTCTATCCCAAAACTTCTAAAGGGGATAAATTCCTTTAGCAAAGCAGTAGGATACAATATCAATACACAAAAATCAGTATCTTTTCTATATGCAATGCACAAATATACAGAGAAAGAAATCAGTGAGAATATCCCATTTTCAATATCAACAAAAATAAAATTAAGGGCTAGAGAGATGGCTTAGTGGTTAAGCGCTTGCCTGTGAAGCCTAAGGACCCTGGTTTGAGGCTCAATTTCCCAGGACCCACGTTAGCCAGATGCACAAGGAGGCACACGTGTCTAAAGTTTGTTTGCAGTGGCTGGAAGCCCTGGTGCACCCATTTTCTCTCTCTCAATCTCTCTCTATCTGCCTCTTTCTCTCTCTGTCTGTCACTTTCAAATAAAAATAAACAAAAATAAAATTAAATACCTTGGAAAAACACTAACAAAGGATGAGAAGAAATTATATAATGAAAACCCTCAAGAAAGAAGTAGAGGAGGATTTAGGAAGAGGGAAAGACCTCCTATGTTCTTGCATAGGTAGAATTAATATCATGAAAATGGCAATTCTACCAAAAGCAATATACAGATTCAACCCAATACCAATAAAAATACCAGCATTATTCTTCACCAAGACTGACACAGTGATTTCAAAATTTATATGGAATGGCAGAAGGCCTTGGATATCCAAATATATAATCAGCAAAAAAAATACCCACCTTTGTTGGTATCACTACACCTGTTCCAAAGCTATATTACAAAACCATAGTGACAATAAACAGCATGGCACTAGAATAAAAACAGAAGCATAGAGCAATGGAACAGAATTGAAGACCCAGACTATAGGGCAAGCAACTATAGCTGCTTGATCTTTGACAAAGGTGACAATCATGTAGACTGGATAAAAGAGAGCATCTTCAACAAATAATGTTGGACAAATTGGATGACCACATGTAGAAAAATGAAATTAGACCCACTCATGTCACCATACATAAAAATCAAGTCCAAATGGATTAAAGACCTCAATATAAGACCTGAAACTAATCAACTACTGGAAGAAAAAATAGGAAGCACTTTCCATGATACAGAACTGGGAAAAGACTTCCTAAACAAAACTCCAGTAGCCAAGGAAATTAAACAAGCACTCAATCAATGGGATCTCATGAAGCTAAAAAGCTTTCTGACCGACAGTCGTACCATAAGCAGAGCCAATAGATTACCCACTGAATGGGGGAAAATCTTTGCCAGCTATTCCACTGACTGAAGCCTAATAGTTAGAATCTACAAAGAACTAAAAAATCTCATCAATAAAAAAAAAAAAAAAATCAAACAACCCACTGCAAAAGTGGTACAGAGAACTAAGTAGAGAGTTCTCAGAGGAAGAATTACAAATGGCTAACAGACACTTAGGAAAATGTTCAACATCCCTAACCATTAAGGAAATGCAAATTAAAACAACTATGAGATTCCACCTTACCCCAGTAAGGATAGCAAATGTTAAAAAAACAAATGAAAAGAAATGCTGGTGAGGCTGTGGAGAAATAGGAACCCTCATTCACTGTTGGTGGGAATGTAAACTGATACAACCACTGGGAAAATCAATTTGGAGACCCCTGAAAAGGATGAATATAGAGTTACCAGCAGACCCTATTATTCTCTTACTGGACATTTACCCTAAAAGCTCTACATTTCAGTTTAGAAATATTTGCTCAACCATGTTATTGCTGCCCGATTCACAATAGCTAAAAACTGAAATCAACCCATCATAGAATGAATGGATAACCAAGATGTGGTATATCTACATGATGGACTTCTACTCAGCAATAAGAAAAAAAAATGACACACTGATATTTGTAGAAAAATGATCAAAGCCGGGCATGGTGGTGCATGCCTTTAATCCCAGGACTCAGGAGGCAGAGGTAGGAGGATTGCTGTGAGTTTGAGGCCACCCTGAGACTACATAGTGAATTCCAGGTCAGCCTGGACCAGAGTGAGACCCTACCTCTAAAAACAAACAAACAAAAAATTGTTGAACATGGGACAGATCATTTTAAGTGCTCACACAATCACAGAAAGACAACCGTCTCATGATCTCACTCATCTGCAGTTCGTTACCTGGATCAGCCCAAGTTGCTGACATAACTGAATAGCATCTTGAGGCTTGGACAATAGGGAGGGTAGGGTTTGGGGAAAGGGAAAGTTTGTGTGGGGGACACAAAATCTGAACCCAAATTGAACTGGTACCATAGAATCTTGTAAATCAGACTAACAGGTGGAACCCTCAAGTAAACCTTAGAGGGAGCACCTGAATCAAAGAGCCCTGGAGAGAATGAGGTGAACCCTAACCTCAGATTTCACCTGTTTCTCTTTCTTCTCTATTATTTCTTTTCTCTTGGTGCTGGCCTGTAATTCCCTGTAGCACAATGTGGTCTACATCCACAATGAGCTGTTGATCAGAGAGACCTACTAGATCTCCTGAAACAAATGAGACATACTTCTGTCAGAGCACTTCATTATCCACCACAGGTTAATGGTAAGACCCTAATGCTGAAGATATCAAATGCTATCTTCACAGACCATGGAGAGACCTGGTTGGAGTCCAGATGAGAGCCAGTCCTCAGATAATTAGCCCATCTATTGCTGGAAGGTGCTACATGAACTACCAGGGGAAAATGGCTCACATCTGTCCAAGCAACTCAAAGTCTAAGCAACTCAGAAGCAAACAACCTGACATGTTGCCAACACAAGTGCAATAGTGGCACACAGCCATGGTGGGTAATGAACTGCTCTTGGATTGGCTAACAGATCCACTCAGTGGAAACAAAACCAGATCTGGAACTGGGAAAGAAGTCAGAACTATATCCAGATAACAATTTTGCTTTTCACTGTCAAGCTCCCACTAACATTAGACTATAAAAGTGTCTAAACCCTTTTAATTCTCTCTAAATTAATAATGGTTATCCAATTTAACTGGTGCTGACTTCACTCTCCATTGGACAATCTGCTTCTCTTTTTCAGATGGGAAACTGGACTTGAGAAGATAAAGGACCCAGCACATTCCACCCCAGCCCCAGCTGAAACCACAGAGGAATTAGGGAAATGATCAAGAATGCTGTTCTCTCAGTTAAGCTGATATCAGCACAAGGGTGATGGAGAAAGATACTGAGGACACTCAACACCTACCAAATCAGACAGCTAGATCCTCCTAAGTGCCCATTGCTGATGTAGACTTAAAATGCTCCTAGCATGGCTCAGGGAATTTTGCAGAAGAGGGGGTGGAAAGATTGTTAGAGCTACAATTTGGGACATTTTGCACAGAGACTTTAGTATACCCATACTCATTTTCTCTCTTTCTCTCTCTCCTTGCAAATAAATAAAACGTTTTCAAAATAAAACAAAATCATGTCTAAATACTAAAACTTGGACAGGTGTTTTAAGACATTGCTTAATGCTTCATATAGACAATCAAGGGCAAGCAGTGTAATGGACTAGATGGGCTAGTTACATGTAATACAAGGTGTAATAAAATGCTACATCTGGGTAGGATCCAATTACCAGTGTGTGATAAGTTTCCAAAGGTTTGGCTTAAAATATTGTTACACTCTTAAAAGGCACACATATTCAATGTTTCATCCATATTTATTTTTTTGGGGGGGGTGATATCAATTAGATTTTTTCTAATATCATAAGTTAGGCAGGCTTTGCACAATGTGGCTTCCAGGAATAGAGCAATGCATTTAAATTTTTTCATATACATTATCATGTGCATGTAATTTCTATATAAGTACTAACACTTTAACATAATTAGACCAATCCTTTAATCCTGTGAGACAGAGTGTGATTAATATAGAGTTTGATACAATCATTCATTTAAACATGATTTTAGAACTTTACATCTTACTTGTACCCTTTAAAATCACTTTTCATTTTGCTTGTACAAAATTTTATTCTAATATTCTATTTATCTACATTTGAAAATTTTATTGGGTATCTATTACTATAGCACATCATTTGGCAGAAACAATTATATTATTTTTATATTCATTACCTTTACATTGTAATAAAATTCATATGGATTATTTTTATTATTATGGTTAATATGTAATTATCAAAATATAATGAATGTATTACAGAATATAAATCTTTTTTAATCTGAGGATTAATGAGATGACATCTTAATGAGATGACTGGAAGAAGTAGTTATGATATGCTTAAAGGACTTGTTGCAGGCATCCTTTCAAATTGTGCTAATATTTTAAATTTTTGTAGCATTTTGAGTGTAAACTATGGTAAAATCTAGACGGCTGCCATGGAATAGAAAAAGAATGTAAAAGAAACATTAATTCTCATGTCAATTGCAGATATATCAGTCAAATTAATTTTAGGAAAGAATAGATATAGAAATGGAAGTACTAGAAATTGACTCACGTTATCCTGTGAATACCGAGGCACTCCTAGGGCAAGTCATCATTTGTACGCAGTTTGAACTGTTGACGTGTGATATAACCTAAGAAAATTTTCTGGAGACATTTTTTGATGGGAATGATTGATAATAATTGAAGACAAAGTTAAACATAGCAAGATTCAAACAGGTAGAGAGAGGAGGGACAGCCAGAGAAAAGCTTATCAAGTTTAACAGGTTTAACATACTTGAACCTAATCACCCTGAATATCTTGCATCTTTATTCATCTTGAATTCTCAACCACGAAATGAAAAAATACAGTCCTCTGCAGTCCTTGATAGGAAATTGGATGAGATAAGCCCACATGTGAAAGGAGAAACAGAATAACCAAAAATTCTCTTCTTAGAGAAATACTCAGAGAAACTGTGTTTGGAGAATTGTTTATTAGGATTGTTGTTTTACTATGCCAGCTTTATGTTTTCATATCTAAACAAATACCACAGGGCTTCATGTGAATCATCATTTATCTTACATCTTGTCACAAATAAACTTAATTATCTTCTGTCAATTATTTTAGAGGCACTCTGCCCTTTAGCTCTGTGTGTAAGTCATGTTGGCAGAGTTACTGTACACATTCTTCCAAGTGCAGTGATGCTATAACTCTTCGAAGAATAAATTCTTTTATTGATACCAGCCCTATCAAGGTTCAAAATTATAGACCATGATTATCAGTTTCTGCATCTAGAAATGCATTAGCATGATGAAACTAATGGCTAATTTGTCTAAATGACTGTTAAAGAAGATGGAATATACAAGAAACATTAAATTTATAAACAGCTGACTTAACTGTATACTAACGAATATCTTTTATAAATACATCAACTGTCAAGACTAGTATCCTGCAGGTGCAGAAGACCAGCCTTCAAGCTAAAAGGCTGTGAAAAGGAGGCTATGGAGAGGAGGCTGTGGTAGTGGCTTAGTGGGTAAAATTCTTGCTGCACAGGCATTAGGACTAGACTTCAGATCCCCAACATCCACATGAGAAGCCAGCCACAACCATAGTCCTATAATTCAAGCATGGAGGATGATACTTGGACTTTCTGCTCGCTACTCTAGGAAAATTAGAGACCATGGAGCTCAGCAAGAAACCCTTTTCTTCAACAATAATATGGAGAGTAATTGAGGAAGACAACGGACACTGACCTCTGGCCTCAACAAACACTCATATATGTGAACATGACACACACACACACACACACACACGCACACACATACACTCGCACACATGTGTGTGGAAAAAGCTTGTGAAGATTTTAGAAACTCATAAAATGCATGATTGATGGTGTACTGGTTATAAAATGATTACTCCCATTTAGCCTTAGAAGTTCTAATTCTACCCTCATCAGGATGTCTTACTCTAATTCATTTCCTTGCTAAGGACGTTTTCTTCAAATGCTGAGCCTCCTTTGCAAAGTCCTCTGCTTCATCAAAATGACTTTACAAAATATCCTACCTTGGATGCCTTTAGATAATAACTTTTCTGTGAAACTACTTTGAAGGGATAACTCAAGATATATATATATATATATATAATTTGGTTGTTCTGGTCCAGGTCAACCTGGAATTCACTATGTAGTCTCAGGGTGGCCTTGAACTCACAGTGATCCTCCTACCTCTGCCTCCTGAGTACTGGGATTAAAGGCATGTACCACCTCGCCCAGCTTCAAATTATATTTTCTTAATAATTTAATATGCAAGATGAATTGAAGAATGTTTTAACCATAAGCACAATATTTTTTGCATGATTTTATAAACATGGGTGATAGAATCTGGGTTTCTGGGGAGGCTTCACTGATGAAAAGGTGAGTCACAATGGGAGTTTTAAAACCAGAAGACCAGAGCTCATGCTACACAACATGACAAATGCCAATGAGCAGAGGGATGAATTAAATCTGTACATAATACCTTATTCAGAAGAACGGGCCATCTGAGAACATGTATATTAAAACCCTCAGAAAAACCAACTGCCATGATATCTCATGTCCAGAGCACAGGTGTTATACAGAGGGGTCAAACAGTGTCAATCATTCCAGAGCTCAGCTTTGTCCCTTTGATCAGTTACCACCACTTGAGATTTGTGATGTCAGTAACATACGTCTCATTATGACCCCTTGACTCTTCCCACTTTTTCCAGATGTCTGGGCTCATGCACTTTTATAGCATGGAGTCTAGTGTCTATAGATGCCAACCCTTTACTCTTCCAGGGCCATCTGGACTGAAAAGTTAACTCAGAACAAGCAAGATATTAACAATACATGCAGTTATATTAATGTGTTCATGGAGATCCTTTCTAGGAGATGGAATCCAAAATTACCCCCATAGTATGGATGATAAAGGCTCTCTTAGATGTCCCCCCACAACTGACCCCAGTCTCTATCATTTTGAGAGGCCCAAGGAAAGGTAAAAAGAGACTTTTTGTGAGTCTTCTGTTTTCTTTTAAATTGAAGAATTCAGCTTTTATGTATTTTACATGTTATAATTTCTTATAAACATTAGCTTGACTTGAGTTCTACCATAAAGTAAATATCCCCCAAGTCCATGAATTATTTCTGTATCCTTCCTTATGAAGGAGGAACCTGTGGCCCTGAAGCCTTAAAGGTAGGTAGGTAATTAGGCTTTGAGAAATACAATAAATACAAGAAGCAGGTTTTCTGACCACTTTTCCAATGTGCTATGTCAACTCAAAGCATCATTGCTTTTGAACATGGAGCTACAGTGACCTAAAGCAAAAAAAAAAAAAAAAAAAAAAAAAGAAAAGAAAAAGAAAAGGAAAATCAATTCTGTAACAAAAATCAAGAGAAGCATTTCAATCAAAAATCTTTGAACACCTACAAAGGCCACTGACCCTTGCAACGGTTGGAATAGAGGGTCAAATTCTTGTTAAGGAGTGAACTGTCTCCCTGCTGGCTTCCTCTCTCCAGATCATTTCCTTTTGTGACAGAGGAATGAACAGGCATAATAAATTCTCACAGGTTTATAAGAATAGTGTGTCCCAAAGCCAACCTGGACAAACAATTTATTGGAATAGTTTGTTAAAAAATGACCAGGACCTATGCCTCAGAAACAATCTCAAGTGCTATGACTGTAAAATCTTCATGCTGGGTTTGCCAGTCACAGATACCACAGAAATAAGACAAGTGGCTGAAAGGAAAAGAAAATGAATTTGGAGAAATGAATAATTGTTGTGATCAATCTTTTAATGTGTTACCATTTTTTCAATGAGTGATTCTTCTACTCTGCTCATATTTAGGACTGTGTCTACAAATGAGATATCCATGAGACTGCCAGGGTGTCCTCTGCATCTGGCTTGTTTCCATCTGGAATTTCATGACCAATCAGGCCAGTGCAGATCTCACCCCTTCTCTTGGCATTCACTCTCTGTTCTCAAAAGCTGCAGCCAGGAATACCAGGCACCCACATGGCACTTTATGTCAGAACCATGTTTCATTTTCATTTTTATTGGTTATTTCTGCAAACAAAGCTCCAAGGTACATTAGTGTCATGACCCGACTATGATAGATTGAGAAAGAGAGCCAAGCAGGAGTTCTGGATCAACAGAAGGGAGAAGACATTGTCTTCAATATCCTGCTCCTTCCCATCACATTAGTCCATCCCAGTGTGCTACACAGCTTCCTTTTTTCATCCAAAGCCACTCTCCTCTTCCTATGTAGGGTACTTTATCAATGGACTCCCTTGACCAAGTTTGTACTTGCTCTAAGAGGAACTCAAGAGAGAACAGGTGATATAGATGATGCATTCATTTTCCTAGTTTTCTTTCTGCAGCATGAAAACAACCACAAAAAGTGCCCCAGTAGTCCTGGCTCATTTTAAGGCCATGGTTTTCTTCTTGAAAGTGCAGCAATGTCATCCTCACTTTGCCTTCTCAGGTGTAAAAGTAGTGAATCAATTCCTTCATCTCAGCAGCAACTTGAGGAAGAATTTTCTTTCAGTTTATACTTTTGGGTGTATATGGCAGGGCAAAACATGGTGGCAAGAACAGAAGGTGATTGGCCACATTGAATTTATGGTTTCCACCACCTTCCCTAACATCACCACTACCTGGGGACCAAGTGCTAGAACACAAGAACCTATGGGAAACACTTCACATTCAAACCACCAGTGGTTTGAACCCTGCTCCCAATTATACCCCCAGGATGCTGCATTATTCCTTTGTTTCCCTTTCTATACTGACATATAAAAATAGTTTTGTGCCAAATATTGACAAAAGTGTCTCTAGGGGAGCAAAATCTCCTCTGAAGATCCTAGAATCTTTCTAATTCTTATTTATTATTGTTTATTTAGAGAGAGAAAAAATGTGTGCACTACATTTTTTTGCCTCTGCAAATGCATGTGCCACCTTGTGTATCTTACATGGTATTGGGGAATCCAACTCAACCAGTCAGGTTGTGCAAGCAAGCACTTTTAACCACCGAACAATCTCTCTATCCATCCAAATCTGTGGTATTTGTTATAAAGGAATTTATAAACAGACATTTAAATGAACTGGAAATAGGTGATTTATTGGAGCTGGAGGAACACACAGTAGACAACCTGGAGATCTTGGCATCTTTGGGAAGAAGGAGTTGAGGAGAGGGTAAAGAGAACATTACACTCTTTATTTATTTATTTATTTATTTTATTAGTTTTGTACTCAGTGAATGCAGTCAAGTTGGTACCATTGTTAGCCTCCTCCCTGACCAACCCCTCCACAGGGACGCTCCTTGTTGTGGAGTATGGGCCATACTTTGTCGGGTTAGCCTTCAGTTATGAGTAGGAGGCAATGTCTCTGTGTATCATGACCCAACATGTGGATCTGACATTCTTTACACCCCCTGTTCCCCAAATTTTCCTGAGCCATGTTGGTCTTGATGAACCTGGTACCAGTCCAACGGTGAAGGAGATAGACACAGAGAACAATCAATTCCTACCTAACCAGATTTCCAGACACACAGAGGCTCTCAAGACCTCATCTCTGAAGCAGAACATTACTCTTTCAATAGAATTTAAGTGACAAGATATACTTTGAAACAAAATATGAGCAGACCTAGAAAAGAGAAAGAAGAAAATGTCAGGGCCACTTTTCTTTCTATATTTTACTGAGTAGGACTCAAACTTACCCTTTTTGCTAAATGGCATAGGCCTTGTGTGAGAGAGCAGCCTTTATTCCTTTCTGGCTAACCAAAGAGGAAATACTTAACTTTAATATTACTTCATTTAGCCTTGCAGTCAGCTAAGAGATGCTTTGAATTTCAGGCTGTGTTTATGATAGGAAGGAATAACAACTAGCTGTTTATTTTCATGTTTCCATTTTAGATTTTTTTTTTTTTACTTTAAGCTGAAGAACTAATTGTATCTACTCTCATCAGTTTTTCTTGAGTTTTGTGGCCAGTTTACAACCATTACTTCCATGGGTTCACCTTTAACCTTCTAATTCTTTATAAGCTTTGGATATTAGCACTGGCTGAAAGGTCAGTGTTGGTCTATTTTTAATGCACAAATGGAAGCAAGTACTTGCAAATGATTTACATGCAGCTTGGTGATTTCCCATTACCATGTTATTAATTTTTCATATTTCAAAACTTCCTATTCATGGTGGCATTACTGACCACCGATTGTGTCATTTGCCTTAGAGGAAGCTAGCTTATGATATTTATAAGTCTCCAATGGTGCCTTATGTTAAAGTATATCATATAGCTCTCATCTCAAAGAGGATAAGAGGTAATTCATCCCAGATGCAAATATAAGTGACTATGATCAGGAAACACGGATTTAGTTTATTCTAAAGTCAATGTCCCAATGTGTTACAATTCATGAAGGTTTTACAGCTACAGAAACAAAGAAAGTCATAAAACAAAACACTTTGGAAATACATGGGTCGAAACATCACGTAGGCAGCGCACAGCCAAGCAGCGAAATCTCCACCATAGACACAGATGCTGTGTGATGACATTCTTAGCCCTTGCTTTATAGGAGCTGGTGACCTGTTAGTACTTTCCAAAAGCATGGCACCTGAACAGCCGTCACAAGTAGGTTAAGTTAGACACAAAGGTCGACAATAAATGGATATTGAGGGGCTAAAGGTAACCCAAGGTAATTTGGCTCTGATCCTGTGATATTCCATCTCTCCATGATCATCAGGGTTCTGTCAGTCCATTCCTTGTTTGAAGTCATTGCATTGTTTTACAAGGAACTTTAGTTCACACTTGGAAGCCATTAGCTGCAGAAAGCCCTCTGATTCCGCTTCCTCCAGCCTAACAACCCCTAGCAATGGTATGGTGTACATGCCTCTGCTTCTGGCTGGTATCCCACATACTTAAGAATTAAGCATCCATTAAAAACTGCATTAATGTATAAAGTATAACTTGTTATAAGAAACCTGGATAAAAATTCAAATATTAAATTATGAACACTTAAGACAAAATAAGTGGATGACTTGTAGAACTCCTTGAAAGCAATATTGTTTCCCTTCCAAGTTTATATACATATACATTCAAACATTCCCCTAAAATAATACTCAATGGTTTAACAGACTCTAAAAGAAGGTCATCTGATGAAGGTTAAGAACATGAACTTTACAGAAGACTTGCGTTTAATGTTATTGTTTCATGTAGGAAGAGCCAGAGACATGTGCCTCAGGTCTAGCAAACATTTAGGGTACTAGGGTCTCTCTTGAATGTTGACTGACCTCAGAAGCTAAGGAGGGTTGGCTCTGGTTAGCATTCAGTACTTGGATAGGAGAAATAGCACTCAAAGTTGGACTTGTCTCTGGGTTCTTATTTTAACACTATTCTTCTATATCGAATATAAATATTCCAATGAAATTGTTACTTTAAAATGTCACTAAGGGACTTGTGCAAGCAGTAGACTCCCTATGTGTATTTTAATGACCCTTGAAGGAATGTGGTAATTCATAAAATCATGTACACCTGGAAGCGTTCAGCCTCATAAGAAGTACATTTTAACTGTGAAGTGATTATAAAGAAAATAAATTTTGGGGTAATTTTGGTGCTCAGTATAATTCAGCAGTGACACCCAGTATATGCATGTGTCTCTGGTGTGTGTCTATGTGTAACACATGGTCTGTGTGTGAGTGTGCTGTGTATGCATGTGGGGGCGATGTGTGTTCCCATGTGCATGTGTGTGGAGGCCAGAGCAGGACCTCCTCCACCATTCTTCCACTTTTTTTCCCTAAGACAGAAGTTTCTTTCACTGAACCTAGAGCTTTATGGGTCTTCTGTTCGTTTTGTTCATTTGTTCATCTGTTTTGGTCAGACTTGGCTGAGCAGAAAGTTCCAACAACCCTCCTGCCTCTGCCTCTCAGAACTTGGGTCACAGGCATATGCAGCCATGCCAGACTCTTTCCATGGTTGCTGATGATCAAACTCAGGCCCCGTGTCTGCCCAGCAAACACCGTTCCCTGCTGAGCCTTGTCCCTAGCGCTTATATTTTAAGTTTTGATGAGTCTAAAATTATCCAAAATGAAAAGAGACATATGTTGGTATGGTGTCTGCAAGTAAAACTGTCCTATTCTGGGACAAGAAAGAAGAGTTAAGCAGGGATATGTGGGATCTTAAATTGGATTGTAGCAGTTTGATTATTTATAATATATAGGGCAAGAAGGGAAGGACCACACTCTTCCATGACATCTGCAGTCATCACCTGGCACCATATGCAGCTCTGCGCACCTCAAAGGACAAGGGTCATGGTCAGCACTGGCCTGAAGGAGCTGGTATTTGGGATGACTTCACCAAGATGACAGTTATGAATTCGCTCCTAAGCAAAAAAGCTTAATCAGCTGATATTAGGAACGGGCAGATTCTGTGATACCAATGTGAGAATGGACAATTTGCTTCTTAGTAATAATTCCGAACTCTACAAAACTCTGAAATCCATTTATCATGATGATTATATTGTCCACAAGTTTGTCAGAAATTTATAAAGGACAAAAATCTGACCTGAATTGACTCGAGTATTTATCAGCTGTTTATTCCTCTTTGTATGACTGAGCATTATTTTCACTATGAAGCTATTTTGATTCCTGAATATCACTGTAGCAACTTCTAATAAAGTTATTATATATGGCTTACTCTTATCTTTCCCTTTTGAAAATATTGCGTACTCGAAAACATCAGGCTCCAAGTCTTCAGACAAGGTATGGCAGAACTATACTTTTCTAGACCACAAAGCAAAAAGACGGAAGAGAAGGAAGCACCAGTTAACAAGTAATCATGCTTAAGAAAGAAAGGCTGTCAATGTGCATTGGCCCCAGGGTCTTAGAAAGTCTTTAAGGCTTAGGCATCCATTTCAAATGTCCAAAGTTTGAAAGTAAGTCATTGTTTATTTACTCGTAGTTTTTCTTCTATTAATTAGAAGGTGGATGATCTAGAAAGAAAGCATTCAGTGCACACTGCACATTTTGCCTTAGTGTATGTTTGCAAGGGTGGAAAGTTGTTCAGAGGAAAGTCCATTGTCTCACAGAGTCAGAGAAGAGTGCCGTTGAGGGTGAGAGCAGAGGTGCTGAAGGGACACGACCTCATCCTACCGCTGAGGGTCAACAGGTCTGCATGGGCGTTGGTAGTGACCCTGGCCAACAGGAAAATCACCCCAGCACTATAAGCCATGCCATCAGGTTCTGATGTTCTCTGCCATTTTTCTGGTGAAGGCCCAAGATCAGAAAATCTATCAAATTACATCAAAGGAGATGGTATTGGGATCAAAATTTGGCATATATCTATGAAAACTATTTTTTCCTATTTATTAAATTTTATTTCCCAGACCCTGTATGTACACAGATTGTTCCTATTTTTGCTATCCAATGCTTCTGCAGTGGTACCTGGTATGTGATAATTGTGCTGTGTCTCTGAAATTTGAGCCAGAATTGTAAGGTGCTCCTGACATTTCATAGCGGCCTGATTTCTATATTTGATAATACCATAGATTTTGTTTAGAAAAACGCCAACCAGATCTGCACATACACCACCATCATTTGCACAAGCTGAGGCAAGGCAATGAGGAGCCAGGCAGAGATGCTGTGTGTAAGAATTGCTGACTGCAGGGCAGGGCTGGGGTTGTGTTAAAGAACATCCAGGGCATCATACCCTCATTATTCCAGAATTATTTGCTGTGGATAGAAGGCTAAGAAAATTGTTAAGATTCTAGAAACTGCACATGGATACTCAGAGAACTGTTAATGTGATTAAACAATGATGACAAATGTAAGAGAAACCAAGTTCTTCCCTCAGCAATGACTCAGGAAGAACCCATGGTCACAACTTGCTGTGGATGACCATCAGTGAAGAGAGGTACATCTGGCAGCACTGCATGAAAGAATGTTCCTGTAGGAAGGGAATTCCTCACTGGCTCATTTAAGATGACAGAGATTAGCCTTATCTTTTAATTCCTTTTTGAAAGAACTCAAAAACTATGAAAAACATGTATGAATGAAATTGTAACTATACCAGCATAGTATGCTGTCTATTTTCACAACTTAAGTGTCTTTCTTCAGTCCCTATTTACATAATCATTTATATTTACCATAATGTCCCTCTTTATTCCCTAAATGGTGTTACTCCTATAGTATTGAAAGGAATTTTATTTGCTAGAATTGTTCACTTAGTTGCTCTAAGCCAGCCATAATCAAAAATGCCCCAGGACAAATCCCTTTGATGATGGGATTTCTACTTGAAGTCACAAGTCAAAACTCCATAAATCTCACAGAAAATAAAATACAATTGGTTTCTGCAAGTGTCTCAGATTCTCTTCCTAATGGATGAACCAAATGAGTGGTGTTCCAGCTCTATTCAATCCCTGTGTTATCTCATAGCTAAATGAGTAGTGGATGGATGTGTGCAGTGTAGGAACTAAAGCACAATCTGAAATGGGTTATATAAAACCTTTTTTGGAATCAAAGAACTAAGGACACATGTGTCATTCAATGTGTAAAATTTATAGAGGCTTTCATTCTGTTGAACTTTCGCAATTTTTTTTTTCTGAAATGTGCAGTATATCTATCTTTAAGAGCAATCTTATGGTCCATTGGCTGAATAAAGATGTAACAATTTTTTATACACACCAAAGACTCTTGACATGTCAGACTCAAGACATATTAACTGGCCAGATGAGACTGGGAAAGTATGAACAGATTACAGATGGCCTAAGTTAATGCCATCAACAGAAAACCTAGCTTTTGAGCTGAATTGATGGCTCAGGTGCACTCCTTGAAATGATTTCTTTTGCTGTTGTTTTTAGAAATTCCATTTTCAAGTCTATTATGGCAAGCACTCAAAAGTACTCTTAAAGAGAGAGCACATTGCTTCCTGTCAGTCTAACATGCAGTATTTGATGACTAACATACTAGTATATAACCCTTCAATTACAGTACCAGATTTGATCAAAATTAGACTTTTTCTTCTCCAGCTGGTTTTAGTAAAGTTAATAAGACACATATTTGCAGAGTGCTTGTCTGAGGATAGGCTGGTTTAGAAGCCATGTTTAATTCCTGATTAAAATTCAGGAAAATTCTTCTACAAACCTTCCTGTCATTTAAGGTGGGGGAGTATTTTTATCATCTTAGGAGAAAGGGCTAAGAGTGGAGACACAAATGTGAAGGGAAAACAAGTACATAACATTATTCCTTTAAGTCCTAATAAAGAATATAAAAACATTCCATTACAATCTATTACTAAGAAAGAATGTAGTGTTGAAAATAAAAAAGGTCTACAAAAAACATCAGTTTTAAGGACCACTGGCCTTTGCTTCATTTCTCATTTAAATATATTTCCCATCTGATGTTTTCATTTTAATAGATGCAAGTCAACCTCTCTCTGAAGAATTCACCTTTTCTTTGTGTTTTAAGAACAGTTGCAAGTTTGGTTGTAACTAAGAATTTTTTTACTGATCAATAATTGGAGAAAATAACTCATTTCAGATGGTATCCACTGAAAAAAAG
Source organism: Dipus sagitta (assembly GCA_036346955.1). Taxonomy (NCBI): domain Eukaryota; kingdom Metazoa; phylum Chordata; class Mammalia; order Rodentia; family Dipodidae; genus Dipus; species Dipus sagitta. Next base: position 44,669,504 of record CM070771.1, read on the forward strand.
TAGGAAAATGCTTTTTGTACTTTAAGTGTCCTGTTGTGATATTGGCTGTTGAAACACTTGTCTGTTTAGCAGTGAGATGGGAGGGGAGAACAAATTCACACATCCATGTGATATCCTGGCTTGGCATTGTGTCTTGAATTCTGAGATGCAGAATTTTAAATATAAAAGTAAAATTACTAACTTTACCTGCAAAAACCATGTCTTTGTGACAAACTTTTGCTTAAAAGTGTTCAAAAATATCTTGAATTTAAAATGGAAAAAAAGACTATGACATAAAAATCATATTAAAAATATACATATATAAAGCCTTACTTTTCAAATTCCAAAATGTCAGTACCCATTTAAGGAGAAAATGGAATAGATTTCAAATGCTGGCATATATTAATTGTATATGGACAAACATAAAACAAAACATGTTTTAATTCTTAAGCAATTTCAAATGAAAAACATTCACAAATTAAAACTGGAGTTACAAAATTAGAGTAGCAAAACCAATTTAAAAGAAAGAACAAGAGTAGTGTTATAAACAATGTAATCTATGTCACAAATTGCAAAGTGAATATTGAATGACATTTTTTTACAGTCATGTTTGGCTTATTCTAGATTGTATCATTTTTTGACTCATTTTATATGAACTTGAATAATTTGTATTAGATTTATGGAAAAACTTTTATAATATGGAAGTCACTTAATAATTATCAAATATTATTAAATCCTTCTATTAGGGCTCGATTTTTTTTTTTTTTTTTTTTTTTTGCTTGTGTTTGGCGGGGGTGTGTGGTGTGTTGTAAATGCCTTATGCTTGCTGGAATGAGAGGGGGGAGGTGCTTGCCTAAGGTCAAATGCAGGGTGTCTCACTCCATTGCTCTTCTGGCCAGTCTTATTTTGAGATGAAGTCTCTGTGCTGATTCCAGAGCCTGAGGGTCTCAGATGATTCCCAGGTCTTGCTCCCCTCTGGGGCTGGGGTTAGGGCATGTATGCGTGGTCATGTCCAGCTGTTTCTATGGGTTCTGGAGATTCCATGCAGGAAACACACTGCTGAGCCATCTGTCCAGCTCCATCTCTAAGTTTTAATCAGCCAGTGATAATTAATTTTGAATAAAAGAATCATCATAATCATATACACAAATCAAACACAGATGCAACATTATTCTCTATTTATGCTCATTAAAGATTTTATATGACCTACAAATTCACATTAAAATATGAAGAACTTAAGAATCTATGAGAATAATTCCAGACACCTTAAGTATAATGGTTCATGAAATATAATTTGTAGAAAAGTTTTGAGGTCATATTTCAACACTTACATTGATAGGTGATCTATTTTGTGACTGAGAGAAGATAGCAAAGGGAAATAAAAGGAAAGAGACAAAAAGTCATTGCCTCAGAATCCTGAGAGTGCTTGAGGTGTATAACTCTGAGGAAGAACTTTATCATTTCTGTTTCACATTTTTATATTCAAGAGAGAAGGGACTAGATATCATTGTGTATGGTAAGATGAATAAGAACAACATAAATAATCAGATGCTTATTGCTAAATAATTCGATCAGGATAACGTTAAAGTAATGAAATGTAAATGCTAGTACATTGGAGCAAAGACACTATAATTTAGACAGATGAAAGACCCTTGCTTTTTCCAATTCTAAAGCAGTCTTACATCAAACACAAAAACTCCAATCTGTGAGTAGAGTTTGTTTTTGTTCTTTAATATAAATGAATGAGCAGTAAGCAAAATCAGGCATATGAAATTTATGCCATGCTGGGGAAAGAAATTTAAAATAATAAAACTAAAGTATCACCTCTATTATTGATCAATAAGTTCTGGTGAAATAATAGACAATTAAAATATATTATAAAAATATATAAGAAAATAAGCAGCATTTAAAAATTAAACATTAATTAATCTAGGGTTGGGGAAATTGTTCAGGGCTAAAGTATTTGCCATGCAAGAGTGAAGACCTGAGTTTGGATTCACAGAAACCATGTAAGCTGAACTCAGTAGCACATTTCTGTAAGGTCATATGGAAAGTGGGTGGTAAACAAGAGATCCTTCTCCAATCAACATGGAAGGGAGAATCTACCCCCACGGTTGTTCCCCAATCACCACATCGTGTATGAACACACACACATACACACACATGCACTACACATATTTCAAAAAGAATATGTATAATTCAAAAACAAATTTATACTGGACTGTAATGAAGTGAAACCCATTTTAGTAATATTTATATTATAGAGAAATTGGATCAAAGATTTGAAGATCAGATTGCTTAAGTTGACAGTTCTCTATGGCAAAGGCAGTGGGTTAAGATGAAGCTAGTTTAAGGTCAATAACATGTATACTCACATACCTGCATTACGTTTCCTTTTAAGAATTATTGATTGCTGGGTGTGGTGACTCATGCCTTTAATCCCATGCACTTGGGAGGCAGAGGTAAAAGTATTGCCATGAATTCCAGGCCACACTGAAACTACACAGTGAATTATAGGTCAGCCTGGGCTAGAGTGAGACCCTACTTTGAAAAACCAAAAAAAAAAAAAAAAAAAAAAAACCACAAGAACTGTTGACCGCAAAACTCTAGTGGGCTTTCCTGAGTGGAAATATCCCCTCTAGCTACCTGCAATTCACAGTTGGAGAGCAAAGTTTACCTGTGCAACTCTCACAGAGAGAAGACGCTTTGTCTCATTTCTCCTGCTTCTTCCAGTTGTTTAATCTGCTGTTGTTACTGTTTTCTTCTCCAAAAGTTTCATTGGAACTTTAAAACAATACATAATAACATTATGTGCTAATTATAACAAGTCTATATTCTTGGTAAATTTCAGTTCATTTTTGTTTTTCTGTTATAGGTGAGAAGTTAATACTTTTCATCTGCCCAGTCATCTTTGATTGAACATCAGACTATGGTACAAGGAATTCATGGGAATTTGACAAGTTTTAAATATTTATATAAAATAATGTAAGGGAAGGGACCCTTTCCCAATGAATCATCCCTGTCATTTATTTACTCTCTTATTTATCAAGCTCAGGTTCCATAGTAATCACTAATTTGAATGTTTGTTCTGAGGAAGGTGAGTGCTTTGCCCAGGTTTTGCCCCCTCCCCCCCCCCCCCCCCAGTATCCGTCAAGGAGAGCCAAGCATGCATGCAAAGGCAAGGAGCTTTATTTCGGGCTTAAGCTCAGACTCTTGACTTCACCAGTGCAGTGGATCCATACAAGAGCCCTGAGTAGCAGGGGAGCAGGGTTTTTATAAGGATTTGAATAAAGAAGTAGGGGAATGGTTACATGATTGGTTGATTTAAGCAGTAATCACACTTCTATTTTTCTGATAGGCTTAGGATGCTGGTGGGCAAAGCTGGTGGACAGGGGGCTAAGGGGATTCCAAGCAGATTAGGTAACCTTTATTGTGATTGGCAATATGTATCTGAGGAACTTTAAGCAAATTTATTTTGAGCAAACTTATCCATGACCACAGGAAGGCATGGTGCAGACAGTCCATTCTCTTATCAGGAAACTGACCTTGCTGGGAAGCAGAAACTTAGGCCTATTGATGGAGCTGAGAAGCAGAAACTTAGGCCTATTGATGATTCGGAGGCCTATCATGGCTTTCTGAGTCCTTCAGTGAGTAAATTTGTATGAAACCATTTCCATGCAAAAAGAGGTTTTCAACTTGAAAGGATTTAGAATCAGCATGAAAACAAGTCTCTGGGCCTGTCTTTGAGACATAGTCTATCTTAAATTTACTGAGGGAGCATGACCTATGCTAACAGTTGGGAGCACTGTCTCAGAATGGACTTCCCCGGTGTGTGAAGGAGGAAAGCAAGCTGAGCACCAGCACTCATCTCCCCCTGCTTCCTGACATCCTCCTCAATGTAACCAGCCACTACACTTCCTTTCTGAAATTGGTTTTGACAGAGCAATAAGAGAAGTATCTGGCACACAAGATTAGTCTCCTGAGAAGTTGGGAAAAGAAGAAGTAGCATCCAAATTTGAAGGGAAAAATAATGGGATAAGGTCGAACTCTTTCACTGTTGGTTTTACAGAGAATCTGGTCAGCGGTTTGGTGTTCATAACATTCTTTTGTTGTTGTTGTTGTTGTTCATTTTTATTTATTTATTTGAGAGTGTCTGAGAGAGAAAGAGGCAGAGAGAGAGAGAGATAGAAAGAATGGGTGCGCCAGGGCTTCCAGTCACTGCAAACAAGCTAGATGTGTGCGCCCCCTTGTGCATCTGGCTAATATGGGTCCTAGGGAATCGAGCCTTGAACCAGGGTTCTTAGGATTCACAGGCAAGTGCTTAACCACTAAGCAATCTCTCCAGCCCTCATAATATTGTTGTACACACTAACTCTTCTTTTCCCTGTAAAGATGTAACTTCTCTTTTCCTCCAATCCTGAGTGAGGCCAATTCTCTACCTTGTGCAATGTCACTTCAGTGACATTACACAGTCCAATATTGTGTGAAAAAGTAAACCAAGGGCTAGATAGATGGCGTAGCAACTAAGGCACTTGTCTGTAAAGTCTAAGGACCCAGGTTCAAGTCCCTAGTACCCACATAAGCCTGATGTACAAAGTGGGGCATGTATCTGGATTCTGCTTGCAGTGGCTGAGGCCTTGATGTGCCCATTCTCACTCTCTGTCTCTCCCTCTCTCTGTTTCTCTTTTACCTGTCTCTCTGCTTGTAAGCAAATAATTAAAAAATAAGAAACAAAAAAACTAAACCGAGTTCCCTGGTCTGGGTTCCCTGTGCTGGACAGTGTGCAGGCAAGCGGGCATGGCATGGAGTGGGTAGGCCAGACCCCTGTTTTGCAACTCCTCCCAGCTCCCTGGTCCAGGCACTCTATGCAGGAGGGTGTGTGGGCAGGCACAGAGAGAAGTGAGTAGGCCAAATCCTTGTTCCCTGGCTCCTCCCAGTCCTCTGGTCCTGGTAGGTCCCATTGTGCCTTGCTTGGGGAGGCCTTGTTACTGTGTGAGCTATGGAATCAAGCCTTTTGCTCTGGTATCCTGACTGGCCACTGTATAGCAACATCCCTGTTCATCTGAGTCAGAGAGGGCACAGGCTAAAGGACAAAAACTTGCTTCCTCCTCAATAAAATAAAGCGTATCCCTAAAATGGCTAGAAAACAATGCAAAAAAAAGAAAAAAAAAAGACAACAAAAGTCAGAAAACTCAGAAATCTCCAATAAGGATGCCTATTCCTACAATGGAAGCCTCCAATGAAAACATAGAGAAACCAACAGAAATTCATTCCCCAAATGAAAACACAACTACCAACAAGAGCCTGATCAAAATAATTGCTGAACTGGAAGCAAACCATGAAAGAACCAGAAATCATATGAATGAAATTGAATAGAACCACCTCTTAGAGAGTTCAGTTTTTGACAGCAGGTTTAACTTGATTGAAGAAAATGTTAGAACCTTCAAAAGAGATATGAACAAACTGAAGGTGAGTCAAGAAATGGAAGATCTCAAAAACTGGTCAATTAAGTTTAATGAAGACTTGATCAAATGTAAGAATGAATTTCAGGAAGAACCAAGAAAATCAGAAATCAAACTGAAATCAGGCAGAGGTAGGAGGATCACCATGAGTTCGAGGCCACCCTGAGACTAGTGAATTCCAGGTCATCCTGAGCTAGAGCGAGACCCTACCTTGAAAAACCAGAAAAAAAAAAAAATCAAACTGAAATCATACCTCAAAAAAGAGATGGTCACAATGCAAAGTGATATGAAAGAAAACAAAAATAATATAGAAATTACAAAATGCTCTCTATAACCCCTCACCAACAGTTACTCATGTGGAAAACAGAACCTCTGACCTAGAAGACAAGGCAAAATAAACTGATTGTGAGGTCAAAAGCTTCACTGTGTTCAAAAAAATAAAGGGAACTGTGGGATACCCTAAAATTACCAAACATCTGGATCATGTGTATACCAGAAGGAGAGGAAGTCCAGGTCAGAGGCATAGAGAACATACTCAACAAAATTATAGAAGAAAAGTTTCCAAATCTCTCAAAAGAGAGGCCCACCCAGATACAAGAAGCCCACCGAACACTATACAGACAGGAACAAAGAAGAAACTCTTCAAGGCACATCATAGTTAAAATAGTAAAAATGAAAACAAAGACAGAGTGCTAAAAGAAGCAAGGGAAGAAGAACTTACTACATACAAAGGGAATCCCATCACAGTTACCTTAGATTTCTCAATGGAAACCCTGAAATCAAGAAGTGTCTGGAATAGAACACAAGTAGGAAAAACAATGTCTTCCAAGCCAAGCTACTTTATACAGCAAAAGTATCCCTCAAATGGTGAAAGGAAAATATTCTATGAAAAAAAGCCAACTCTCTGCTTACATGAACACAAAGCCAAACATAAAAGAATACTTCAGGGATTATTCCATACAGAAGAGTCAAACAACCAATCTCAAGAGCCAACAAGAGAAGATCACAATAACCAAAAATGACCAGGCTCAACATAATACAAAACACAAGAAAGCACAAAACCCCATAAAACACCTAATCATGGCAGGAATTAATTCAAACCTCACAGTATTAACCTTAAATATTAATGGTTTTAACTCACCAATCAAAAGACATAGGTTATCAGGGTGGGTCAAAAAAACTGGATCCTTCTATATGCTATCTTCAAGAAACCCACTTCGGCACTAAAGATAGACACCTCTTCAGAGGAAAAGGCTGAAAAACGATATCCCAAGAAAATGGAAATAAAAAGCAGGTGATGCTATATTAATATCTGATAAAATACACTTCAAAACAAAAAGCAATCAAAAAGGACAAAGAAGACCGCTTCTTACTCATCAAGAGAATGATCAAATATGAGCACATTACAATCATAAATATATATGTGCCAAACTCAGGGGCACCACAACTTATAAAACAAAACATACTTGACAATAATACAGAATTAAAAAAAACACCACTATGATAGTTGGAGACTTCAATACTCCACATTGGTGGTTTGATTCAGGTATTCCCCGTAAGCCTAGGTATTCTGAATGCTGGACTCTGCAGCTGATGGCAACTGGAAATTAAAGCCTCCTGGAGGGAGTGTATTGTTGGGGGCAGACTTATGGGTGCTATAGCCAGTTTCCCCATGCCAGTATTGGGCACACTCTCCTGTTCCTATTGTCCACCTTATGTCAGACAGGGGTGATGTCCAGCCTCTGCTCAAGCCATCATCTTCCCCTGACGTGATGGAACTTCCCCTTGAGTCTGTAAGCCAAAATAAACCTTTTTTTCCCCAAAGCTGCTCTTGGTCAGGTGATTTCTACCAGCAATGAGAACCTGACTACAACAGTAATGTGGTACTGAGGAGTGGAATTGCTGATAGACACCTGACTATATGACTATGGCCTTTTGAAGCTGTTTTTGAAGAGGAATGTGGAAGGATTTGAAACTTTGGTGTGAGAGACACCTTGCAGTGCTGTAAGTACATATTAATGGACTATTCTGGTTAGAGTTGACAGACCTGCATGGACTGTGAGGTTTGGCTTATGAGGGTGAGAAAGAGCTTTGCCTGTAGTGGGCTAGAAGCAGTTTGTGTGAGAGGCTTGCTGTTATGCCTGTGTCCTGAGAAGTTCTTCAGGGCTGCTTTGCATAGAAATGGACTAGTGTGAGCAGAGGGATATGGCACAGAAAGAAATACCATCTTCGGACCTAAGCAGCTGCTTGTTCATCTGCAATTGCTTGAGAGATTACAACCATTGTGATTGAGCCAGCTAACCTGCACTGGGTTAACAGGAAGAATGTAGACTCTTTTGAAGGGGTCTGAGTGCTCAAGGAATATCCTCTTCTTCAAAGTCTGCTTTATTTTTCCCTGTTTTAACAAATTGGCACCCAACCTGGTATTGTGGAGTATAAGAAATGCAGGAAAGAGAGGGTCACTGAGTTTGCAATATGGTCTTGTGTTATGGAAATGACCATGGGCAGTGTGAAGAAGGTTTGCTGGATAACTACATGGAGACCTGGTGGAGCTGTGAGGATAAATTGTGGATTGCACTGGAGACTGAGTAGAGTTGCCAGGACCAAGAAATGCTGCTAAGGAAAGCTTCTGACCCCAATGAAGTTTTCCAGGACTGTGAGTAGCCTAGCTGGAGGGGTGCAATTGGAACTCCAGAGAACTGTTGCTGGTTAGAATTATTGGACTTGGAGACTTGCTACTGGATAGAGTTGTTGGACTTGGAGCTAAAGAGGTTGATGTTTTCCCCATTTAAATCTTATATTGGTTGAATATTTCTTTGCTGTGGCCAATGCCATCTTTTGCAGTGTGAATGTTTACTCTGTGTTATTATGGGTTTTGGGTGTATTTTTTGGTAGTATTGCTCAGTTAAAAGTCCCCAGACTATGGAGATGTTGGAACAATGGGATTGATAAAAACTATGGAAACTTTTAAAGTTGGATGAATTCTTTGCATTTTAAATCATGTATAGTTATCAGATTTGTGGGGCCAGTGGAATGTGCTGGTTTGATTCAGGTGTCCCCCACAAACTTAGTTGTTTTGAATGCTAGTCATCCCAGCTGATGGTAATTGGAAATTCAAACCTCCTTTAAGTGGTGTATTGTTTGAGGCTGGCTTATGGATGTTATAGTCAGTTTACCCATGCTAGTGTTGAGCACACTCTCCTGTTGCTATTGTCTACCTTATGTTAGACAGGGGTGCTGTTCACCCTCTGCTCATGTCATTGTTTTCCCCTGCCATGATGGAACTTCCCCTACAGTCTGTAAGCCAAAATAACCCCCCCCCCCCCAAAAGCTGCTCTTGGTCAGGTGATTTCTGCCAGCAATATGAACCTGACTGCAACATCCAGTATCATCAATATATCATCTAAGCAGAAAATAAACAGGGAAATAATAGAGCTCAACAACATCTTAGATCAACTAGACCTAATGCACTTCTACAGAACTTTCCACCCCAACTCTACAGAATATACATTCTTCTCAGCAGCCCATAGAACCTTCTCCAAAATTGACTATATATTAAACCATAAAGCATGCCCACATAAAGTGAAGAAAATTGAATCATGCCAGGGCACAATGCTTTTAAGCTAGAAATTAAAAAGGATAGACACATCAAGAACTCCACCAACTCTTGGAGACTAAATAACACACTTTTAAATGATGAATGTGTCATTGAAGAAATCAAAAAGAGAAATTATAAAATTGCTAGAATTGAATGATAATGAAAATACAACCTACCAGAACTTATGGGACACAATGAAGGCAGTCCTAAGGGGAAAATTCATAGTGCTAAATGTCTTCATTACAAAGACAGAGAGATCCCAAGTTAATTAACTGTCTCCAAAGGCACTGGGGAAAAAAAAAACACACACACACAAGAACACTCCAACTCAAAGAGCTTCAGCCATAAAGAAATAATTAATATTAGAGCAAAAATTAATGAATTGGAAACTAAGAAAACAATTTTAAAAGTTGATGAAATGAAGAGCTCATTGTTTGAAAAAATAAACAGGATTGACAATCCCCCAGCCAATTTGTTCAAGAATAAAAAATCGATGTCTCAAATTAACAAAATCAAAAATGAAAAAGGAGAGATCACAACAGACATCAATGAAATTTGAAGACTCATCAGGGCATACTTCTAAAATCTTCACTCCACAAAATTGGATAATCTGGAAGAAATGGATAATTCTTAGACACCTACCACCTACCAAAACTAAAGCCATAGCAGCATAATTTCCTAAACAAACCTATAACATCCATGGATATTGAAAAGGTAATCAAAAACCTCCTCAAAAGAAAAGTCCAGGTATGGATGGTTTCTCAGCCAAATTATATCAAACCTTCATTGAAGAACTGAAACCAATTCTTCTCAAACTGTTCTGCATGCTCATAGATCTGGGAATCCTCCCCAACTCATTTTATAAAGCTGGAATCATCCTAATACCAAAAACAGACAGAGATGCCACAAGAAAAGTAATCTGTTAAACTTAGATGCAAAGATCCTGAACAAAATCCTTGCAAACTGAATTCAACAATACATCAAAAGTATTATCCACATTGACCAAGTAGGCTTCATCCCAGGGATGCAGAGATGATTCAACATATTGAAACCAGTCAATGTAACACACTACATAAATAAACTTAACCATAAGAACCACATGATCATCTCAATTGATGCAGAGAAGGCCTTTGACAAAATATAGAAAGCCTCTGGAAAGAATAGTCATATGGAAGGGTCATACTTCAACACAATAAAGCCTACACATAAAGCTCCTAAAGCCCAAATAATACTTTGTGGGAAAAGAGTCAAGGAGTTCCCACTGAGATTGGGAACAAGACAGGGGTGAGACCCTACCTCAATAAAAAGGGGGTGGGGATTCTGGTCAAGATGACATCCACCTAACTGCACTGCAACTCCTGGGAAGGAGAGGCAAGGAATCAAGGGGTCACTGGGATTTTAGGGGAGAGCAATCTCTAATAGATTGCCAGTGAGAGGGCCCAAAGGGGTCAAAAAGGGACTTGGCTGATTCTCAGGCTCTTGGGTAACCCACCTGTCCCCCAATCACCCCAAGCGGCAGACCTAACCAGAGTCCCAGCCTCAGGCTGCCCTTGCAGTAACTGCAGGCAAGGAGACCCAGGCTAGTAGTTCCACCTGTGCCCCTAGGCACAGGTGATGGCAGGGATCCAAATCTCCCCTCCTCCCTCCCACAAGGTCACAGATTCCTCTCCCCCCCACCCCCAGGTGTCTTCACCTCCCCACTTCCATCCTGTCCCAACTTTGGAATCACTCCACTCTGCTCCACCCACCCCTTGACTACCACCCACTCTGATTGGCCCGCCCCTGACCTGGGACTTCAGATCGACCTGCTCAGCCCTGCCCCCATGCAAATTCTGACCTCCTCCACTCTTCTCTGCCCCCAAAGCACGTGTCTTCTCCAGCTTGTGACTTCTCCAGCACATGACTTCAGACCTACTCCACTCAGCTCTGCTTGGGGCCCACTCTTGTCCCCCCCACTGTGAATTCCTACCTGCTATGATCCACCCCATTGGGGCCCTAAAGAATCTAGACCCTCCCACACTGTCTTGATGTGGTATGCCCCCACACTCCACCTCAGCCTACTGCGACAGCTCACACCATCCAGCCCCTTTACCCCCTAGACTTTGACCCACCCACCCTGCTTGGCATCTTCCTTCCACCTGCTCTAACTGGCCCCGCTCCAACCCTGCAATGGCAATGTCAGATCCAAATGCTCAGCCCCGCCCTCACACAAATTCTGACCTCCTCCACTCTGTTCCACCCCCAACCCACAGGACTTCAGATCGACTCTGCTCTGCTCTGCTTGGCCCAGCACCCACCCCCTGCGAATTCAGAACAACTAGGCTCCACCCCACCTGGCCCCCAAGCAGTCTTGACACTCCACTCTGTCCAGACCCCGCATGACAGGCCCCCAAGCTCCACCCCTGCCCTCATGCCCATCTCCCTCCCTGCTCCCCCCCCCCCCGTGAATTGTACCACCTCCCCCACCCATCTTGACCACAGTTCCATTCTCCCTGCTCCCATACTGTGATTGGCAGACCACAACAAAAAAGAAAGAACACAAAAAATCAAGTGCCAGTAAATCCAATAAGATCTCCCAGTCATACCATGGAAGACTCTAATCAAAACATAGAAGAGACAATAGGATCATAAATCCAAAATGAAGTTATGAGCAATGCAACCCCAACCAGGCTATTGGTACAAATTGCACAAAAGCAGCAAAAGACTAATAATTGTGTAGATGCTTCCACCACTAGACTAACCTAATAGATAAGAAAATAGAAGGTGTCCAAACACAGTTAAAAGATACAAAGGAAAGTGAAAAAAAAAAAAAAAAAAGAGGAACTAAAAAAACCCAGCTGGCTATGCTAAATGAAGACATAAAGAAATGCAAGGAAGAACTCCAAGAAGCATCAGAAAATGATGTGAAAAGGGAACTAGATAGAGAGGCAGAAAAGGAAACCATACATAGAAAAGTAGTAGAAAATGCCAGCATAATTGAACAAGCCCCAAAATCCTTAGAGCTCTTAAGAATAGAGTCAGCCATGTGGAGGATAGACACTCAGATCTGGAAGATAAAACAGAAGAAGCAGTTCGAGAGTGCAAAAGGTTCAATAAGTTCAAAAATTTCTGTGAACAGAACATGAGGGAAATGTGGGATACCCTCAAATGTCTCAAGATTTGGATCATGGGAATACCAAAAGAGAAAATAATTCAGACCAAAGGCATGGAGAACTTGTTCAACAAAATAATGGAAGAAAGCTTTCCCACTCTCAAAAGAAAGGCTCATCAAGATACAAGAAGCTAGCAGAACTCCAAACAGATTGGACCAAAGGAGAAACTCTCCAAGACATATTGTCATTAAGACTCTGAACATTGATATCAAAGAGAAACTCCTAAAAGCAGCTAGGGAAAAACAACACATCACATTTAAATTTAACCCCATCAGAACTATTTAGACTTCTCAATGGAAGCACTGAAAGCCAGAAGGGTCTGGAATGGAGAACTCCAAACTCTAGGAACCCATGGTTTTCAAACCAAACTGCTCTACCCAGAAAAAGTATCCCTCATAATAGATGGGGAAAGAAAAATCTTCCAAGACAAAACTCAGCTTTACAACTATATTAACACAAAAACAAAAAAAGCTACAGAGAGTATTTCAGGAAAGTCTCCACACAGAAGATTCCAATAATCAACCTCAAGTACATACAAGAAGCAGATCACAATACCCTAACTCAGAGAAGGCACAAAAAAAAAATAAATAAATAAATAAATAAAAATAAAGTCCATGAAAAAAACAAATCACATAAACCAACATACTATGGCAGGGATCAAATCAAACCTCATTGTCATTACCCTAAAGATCAAAGGCCTTAATTCACCCACCAAGAGACACAAGCTAATAGGGTGGATCAGAAAATTAGACCCCTCAATCTGTTGTCTTCAAGAAACCCACCTCACCACTAAAGACAGACACCTCCTCAGGGTGAAAGGGTGGAAAATGATATTCCATGCAAATGGGAATTAGAAACAAGCAAGCGTAGCCATAATATCAGATACAATAGACTTCAAACCAAAAATAATCAAAAAAGACAAAGAAGGCCACTTCCTACTGATCAAAGGAACAACTCAGCAAGAGGATATTATGATCATCAATTTTTATGCACCAAACACAGGTGCACTACAATTCATAAAAAAAGAAAAACAAAACTACTCAGCAATAAAACAGAAATAACTACCAACACCATCATAGGCAGGGCCTTCAATACATCATTATCAGCAATAAATAGATCATCCAAACAGAAACTCAACAGGAAAATGAGAGATCTCAACAAAACCATAGAACATTTATACCTAACGGACTTCTATAGAACATTCCACCCCAAATCCACAGAATACACATTCTTCTCAGCAGCACAAGGAACCTTCTCTAAAATAGATCATATACTGGGTCACAAATCCTGCCTCCATATATTTAGGAAGACTGACATTATCCCCTGCATGATATCAGATCACAAAGCTATATTGCTAGAAATTAACAACAAAACACCCACCAAAAATCCCATTGGCTCCTGGAAACTGAACAGCACACTTTTAAACAATAAATGGGTAGTGGGTGAAATAAAAAATGAAATAGAAAAATTTCTAGAAATGAATGACAATGAGAACACATCACACCAAAACATACGGGATACAGTGAAGGCAGTCCACAGGGGAAAATTCATAGCACTAAATGCCTTTATAAGTAAGACAGAGAAATCCCAAATCAATAACCTAACCATCCACCTAAAGGCACTGGAAAAGCAAGAACGATCCAACCCAAAAAGCTTCAGATGGAAAGAGATAATTAATATCAGAGCAGAAATTAATGAATTGGAAACTAAGAAAACAATTAAGAAAATTGATGAAACCAAAAGTTAGTTCTTTGAAAGAATAAACAAGATTGACAAACCCCTGGCCAATTTCATCAAGAAAAAAAAAAAAAAAAAGATGTGCTTCAAATTAACAAAATTAGAAATGAGAAAGGAGAAATCACAACAGACATAAGTGAAATTGGGAGAATCATTAGGTCTTACTTCAAAAAATCTCTACTCCACAAAATTGGAAAATATAGAGGAAATGGATAAATTCCTAGACACATACCATTTACAAAGGCTAGACTCAGAGCAGATTAATCTCCTAAACAAACCTATTACACCCACTGAAATTGAAAAGGTGATTTTAAAAAAAACTCCCCAAAAAGAAGAATCCAGGACCAGATGGCTTCTCAGCTGAATTCTATCAAACCTTCATGGAAGAACTGAAACCAGGCTTTCTCACACTATGCCACACAATTGGAGATAAAGGAAATCTCCCCAACTCCTTCTATGAAGCTACTAGCACCATAATACCAAAACCAGGCAGAGATGCCACAAGAAAGGAAAACAATAGGCCTATTTCCTTGATGAACTTAGACGCAAAGATCCTGAACAAAATCCTTGCAAACCGAATTCAGCAACACATCAAATCCATTATCCAATTTCATCAAGTGAGCTTCATCCCAGGAACAAGGGGTGGTTCAACATATGGAAATCTGTCAATGTAATACACCACAATGTAATACACCACATAAACGAGGCTGATCACAAGAACCTCATGATCATTTCAATAGATGCAGAAAAGGCCTTTGACAAAATACAACATCACTTCATGATCAAAACATTGGAGAGAATTGGCATGGTCATTTTATATCTTAACACAATAAAGGCTATATACAAAACTCCTAAATCCCAAATAATACTTAATGGATAGAGACTGAAGGAATTCCCATTGAGATCAGGAAAAAGACAGAGGTGTCACTCTCACCTCTGCTGTTTAGTATAGTACTAGAAGTCCTAGCTCAAGCAATAAGACAGGAGAAAGAAATAAAGGACATACAATTTGGAAAGGAAGAAGTCAAATTAGTGCTATTTGCAGATGACATGATTATATATGTAGGAGACCTGAGAGCCTCCATTCCAAAACTCTTAAAGGTGATTAACTCCTATAGCAAAGTAGCAGGATACAAAACCAATGCACATAAATCAGTAGTCTTTCTATATGCAAATAACAAAGATACAGAAAAAGAAATAAGTGACATTATCCCATTTTCAATAGCAACAAAAAAATACCTTTGAATAACATTAACCAAGGATGTGAAAGACCTATACAATGAAAACCTAAAAACACTCAAAAAAGAAATTGAGGGGGACTTAAGAAAATGGAAAGACTTCCCATGCTCCTTGATATTGTAAAAATGGCAATCCTTCCAAAGGCAATCTAAAGATTTAATCCAATTCCCATCAAAATCCCAATATCATTCTTCACAGAGACAGAAAAATTGATCTTAAAATTCATATGGAAAAGCAAAATGCCTCAGATATTCACGCATATCCTCACCAAAAGAAACACCTCTGGAGGCATCACCATACCTGATCTAAAGCTATATTACAAAGCCATAGTAATAAAAACAGCATGATACTGGCATAAAAACAGGAGTACAGACGAATGGAATAGAATTAAGGACCCAGACTTTGGGTCCAGCAACTACAGCTACTTGATATTCAACAAAGGCCCTAAAAATATAGGCTGGCAAAAGACAGCATCTTCAACAAGTGGTGCTGGACAAACTGAATAACCATATGAAAGAAATTGAAACTTGATCCACACATCTTGCCATGCACAAAAATCAAGTCCAAATGTATCAAAGACCTCAACCTAACATCAGAAACTTGGCTACTACTAGAAGAAAAGTTAGGAGGAATATTTCATGATCTAGGAATGGGAAAAGACTTCCTGAACAAAACCCCAATAGCACAGTTTCTTAAACAATCACTCAACC
Source organism: Dipus sagitta (assembly GCA_036346955.1). Classification (NCBI taxonomy): domain Eukaryota; kingdom Metazoa; phylum Chordata; class Mammalia; order Rodentia; family Dipodidae; genus Dipus; species Dipus sagitta. The sequence continues at coordinate 44,685,381 of CM070771.1, forward strand.
AATGAGATTTTATGAAACTGAAAGTTCCTTCACAGACAAACATACAATAAGCAGAGCCAATAGATTACCCTCAGAATGGGAGAAAATATTTGCTGAATATCCAACTGACAGAGGCCTAATTTCTAGAATCTACAAAGAACTCAAAAACCTAAACGATAAAAAGTCAAACAACCTACTCACAAAATGGGGCAAGGAACTGGACAGGCAGTTCACAGAGAAACACAAATGATAAACACACACCTAAGGAAATGTTCATCATCCCTAATCATCAGGGAAATGCAAATTAAAACAACTATGAGATTCCACCTTACCCCAGCAAGGATAGCAAACATCAAAAAAATCAAATGAAAATAATTGCTGGCGAGGATGTGGAGATATAGGAACCCTCATACACTGTTGGTGGGAATGTAAGATGATACAACCACTTTGGAAAGAAATATGGAGGCTCCTAAAAAAACTGACTATATAGTTAACAACAGACCCAGTTATTCCCTTACTGGGCAAATACCCTAAAAGCTCCATGCCTCTGTTCAGAGAGATTTGCTCAACCATGTTTATATCTGCTCAATTCTTAATAGCCAAGAGCTGAAATCAACCCAGATGCCCATCACTAGACAAAATGGATAACTAAGATGTGGTATATCTACATGATGGAATTCTATACAGCAGTAAAGAAAAATTACACAATGAAATTCGAAGAAAAATGGATGAGCCTGGAACAGCTTATTCTCAGTGAACTCACCCAATCACAGAAAGATAATCACCACATAATCTCACTCATCTACAGCTCCTAACCTGACTCTCCCTGAGATGCCGACATACCTACCAAGCATCTCAAGGACCAGACAATAGGGAGGGTAAGGAAGGAAGGAGGGGAGACAAAACTGGACCCAAAAGGGATGGTACCATAAAACTCTACATCCTAAAAGACAGACCAAATGGCTAAACCTCCACCAGGCCCTTAGAGAGAACACTGGATTCACAAGGCCCTGGAAAGGGTACAACAAAAGCTGTTCATTATCTCCTCCTATTTCTACTTCTCTCTCTCTCTCTCTCTCTCTCTCTCTCTCTTCATCTTCTCTCTCATCTCTCTATTTATTTTATATCACTTATCCTTTTCTTCCTTCTCTTCTTGGCTGCTGACCTGTAACTCCCAGTACCAGCAGGTGCTAATCATCCACAATGAGCTTTTGATCACAGAGACCTACAAGGTTTCCCAAAAGAAGCCAGATTTATGCCAGAGCACTTGAGGACCCACCATAGGTTAGTTGTAAGACCCTACTGCTGAAGACACCATACACTGTTGGTATGTAGCATGGAGCGACATGGCTGGAAGCTGGAAGAGAGTCAGTCCCCAGACAGCGCATCTAGTGCCAGAAGGTGTTCCATGAGTGACTAGGGTATAAAGACCAATATCTGCCCAAGCAGCACATGGACTAACTTACTTAGCAGCAAACAACCTGACATGATGCTCATACAATTGCAATAGTGGTGCATAGCCACGGTGGGAAACCAACTGCTCGCATTTTGGCTAACTGGTCTGCTGAGTGGAACAGAACCCATAGCTGGAGCTGGGAAACATGTCAGACCATATCCAAAAATGAACTTGCTGTCCACTAAACTATCTCTGAAATGCAATGGTTATCACATTTATCTGGTGCTAACTTTACTCTCCGTTGGAGAATCTGCTTCTCTTTTTCAGATAGATGCAGATCCTAAGGAGAGAACCAACCCATTATACCTGAAAAGGGCCCCAGCTGAAACTAAGAATAATTGGGGAAACATGCAAGAATGCTGTTATTTTGGCCAACCTGGAACCAGCACAACAGTGAAGGAGATAGACACAGAGAACAATCAAACCCTATGAAACCAGATATCCAGAGACACAGAGGTGCCCAAGATCTCAACATGGAAGCAGACCTAATATGAACCCAACATGGCTCAGGGAAATTTGTGGAAGAAGGGGTGGAAAGAATGTCAGAGCCACACGCTGGGTCATGACACACAGAGACATTTCCTCCTACCGGAAACTAAAGGCTAACCCCACAATGCATGACCTATATTCCCCAGCAAGGAGGGTCTCTGTGGAGGGGGGAGGACAGGGATGAGGTTAACAATGGTACCAACTTGAATGTATTCACTGACTACAAAAATAAAAAAAATTGCAAATCATATCATTCAAAATATATACTGTAATGATCTGACTTGAGAGTTCTGAGATAAAAATGGAAGTAAAGTGTCCAATGTGAATATGGTAATACTGAGCCCAAAGAAAATTAATTTTTTTCCCTGAAGGATACCAAAGAACAGAAATAGATCACATTTTTAATTTGAGCTCTTTGTTATTTTTAAGAAATTTAAGGAAAGATTGATATATTCAGATCTCTTTTGCTTCCTTTCATGTCAGGTTTTCTGACTTTTCTGCGTAACACCAATGGCTAAACGCCCTTTAATGACTCTCTGTCCCTTAGTTTCATAATAAATTATATAGCTAACTTTTCAATTTATATTTCTACTGAGTGTTCTGGAGGGACTTAAACCTTAAAATAATCAAAATGAAATTATCCCTAAAATGCACATACATATGTATAATATTCACAAAAACACATAGTACAAAACTTCCTTTCATCTACCCAGTCACTCAAGTTAGAAATGTGAGTCACCCTCGACTTTTCACTCCAATTATTCCTCTCATCTTCCTGTCTTTTTCTCGTAGAAATAATGGCAGGTAAGGACATCAGAGGCACTTGTACCACCTGCATTCCCTCTACTGAGACTATGCAGACAAATGAATAGTTCCTATGTCCCTTCCTTCTGCTGATCCTGAATTAATCACTACACAATTCTTGCAAACAACACTTCTCGCAGACACCACAGGGTACAGGAATAGCAAACTCAAGAATTTGCCTTCTAGACTTAGATGTTTCTTTCTCCATTTCTGTCAAGACTTCCTCACTTCTAGGTGTCATTGCTTCCATCTGCATTTCCATAACCTCATGGTCGGTCTCTCTGCTTTCAGGCTTGACTCTTTCTAACTTCCCCTCAGTACCACTGCCAAAAGAAGCTCTTATGCATTTTGTTTTATTTTATTAGATCCTTCTTAAGACCTCTCTTCAACTCTCATTTTTCCACTGTAAAGCTTAAAAATCTTCAGTATGGTTTAATGATCTCTGTCTACTGAGGATTGTCCCTCTCTTCCTCTCAGCCTCACCACTGCTTGTCTTCTGAAATGTTTGTATAAGAACAAATGTTTTTCATAACATTCAAATTTTTCTGTAGCTTTACCCATCATGCCTATGTCCTCATTCCTTTCATTGCCAGAATGACTCTCTTCCACTCACATTACAAAATGCTCTAGTGTTTTTAGGCCTTTGCTAGAACACTGATATTTCAAAGAATCAATTTTAGTACTTATTACATGACCCCCATCCTCACAACACTCTGTTAGACTGAGAGTTATTGTCTTTATTCCAATGGCACACATCATTCCTCTATACAGAAACAAAAAAAGACATCCTGTTATTTATTTTAATGGCAGCCTATCTCTGGTGGCCCCTAAGGCTACAATATAGCATATGTAAACATATGAGTTCCTTAACCTATGTTCAGGCTTAACCTAGAAGGGACTCCAAACGCCTTGTATGGTGACCTGTGTGGATATGATACTAGGTAGTATAGCATTAAACTTCAGATATGGCAGTCTGTTATTTGCTAAACATCATAAGCAGAGAAATAATTAGTATTTTCCTATTTGCTTTTTAGCAAGGATTATAAAAGAAGCTCAGACTTGTATATTTATATCTCCGTTAACAAAAGGAGACATTATCACATGGTGATAGGTTATATAAGTTTGCTAATGCTTCCATAACAATGCATTAAACAAAAGACATTTATTTCCTTACAGATTTATTGGTTAGAAAACTAAGATAAAAGTGTCAACAAGCTTGATTGTTTCGTGACACCATGAGTCTCCTTTCCTTTGCTTCTAGGTGGCCACTCTGATTGAGTCATGTGAGCATGGTCACATGTGGGTATTTTTTATAGTAAAGTCATATCAGACTAAGGCTCACCTTTATGACCTCACTTTAGCTCTATCCCTTCAGCAAAGACACCATGTAGCTAAGAGTTTAACATATATAATTGGGGGAGAGCCCAATTTAGCCAATAACATAAGGAAATGCACACCAAGAATTTTCTTTGATAATCTTATTCCTAAAAGGCTGCTTTCTATGTGATATCATTTATATGACATTCTAGGAAAAGCAGAACTACAGATTAGTGACAGATGGAAGTTAGGGTTTAGGGAAGATTTGAATACAAGAGAGAGCATTAGAGAATATTTGGGAAGAGGACTGATAGAATATTTCTGAATTTTGAGGTCAGAGTGATTCCTTGACTCTATATTTATCAAAACTCGTTGTTGGTCAAAATGGGTGAAATCTAAAGATAAATAACAGAACACATGATCCAGGACAGTTCATTAAATGTCCCCCTTTCTATCTTGCTTTTGAACATATATGGTATCTGTAATATATGTCACAATTTTCACAATTTGGCTTGATTGTAACACTTTCATATAGCCTGTTTTGGGCAATATACAAGGAACAATTTAGAAAGTGGACCTTGCTGAATGAAAGCATAGGTTTCAAATGGGACCACACATGCTTGTAACCCCATAAATGAAGGGGGCAGAGACAAGAGGAATGCTGCGGTACATTGGTGAGATAGCCTAACCAAAAACGTGTTAGCTGCACATTATGAGAAACTCTGTCTGAAGGAAATATGGAGGAAGAGTGATATAGTAGAAAACCTGATGTCCTGCTCTGGCCACTGCACCAATGTGCACAGGTCACATGCATGAGCATGCACATACATGTTTATACACCACATTTATACACATACATGTAAATTTTCCTTTCTGAGCAAACTTCAAATATCCTCTTTCTTTGCATATAAGCATAATTGGGATATGAAAAGGTTATAAAGCTTACTTGACAACATAAAATTGAAGCTGTTCTCTTTCTCTTTACCTTGAGAGATGATAATACTTACTTCCAAATAGGCAACCAAAGCCAGACGTTAATTCAGAGAAAAGCAATAGTTTGCTGTATGGGTGAAATGACCCTAACTCCCTCAGCAGCAGTGAGCACAGCTTTTGACTGGAAAAAAATATAAACAATCAGTACACAGGATGCCAAATATGGAAGAAACCCTATATAGAGGATAGGTAACAGTGATAGATAATAGCTATAGATGACAGACCAATAGTGTTGAAGTTACCTTCTCATTTCTGGGACAAAACACTCAACCAAATACAGCCATTGAGAGAAAAGGACTTATTTTGTCTTGCAGTCTCAACAGGAAGCTCATGATGGCAGGAAATATGGTAGACCAAGGTTGGACATCACAATCTGCCACAGAAGGTGGAAAACAGCAGTTAGAGAGGGAGCTGAACCAACACTGGGATAATGAACATGGTACTTTTTTATAACCAATCTATTATATACTCACATTTTGTGAAAGATACAGAAATGGGAAAGTAAAAATAACTTCTTCCACTCATTTTACATGATCCCTTGCCCTTTATATTCATTTATAGTTTAAGTGTACTTAGAACTTTATTTGATTAAGTATAATATTAATGAAAGGTATATAATGGGAATATAAATGGAATATAAATGGGTAAATAAATGGGAAATAATCAAAGGAGCTCAGAGCAGTATATAATATTAAATCTACCCTGTTTATAAGATAAACTCTAGGAATGATTTTCTGTCTTACTGGTACATTAACATTTCAAAAATATTTTATTATTTATTAATTTATTTATTTGAGAGGAAAGGAGAGAGAATAGGAGAGAGAGAGAGGGTGAATGGGCATTCCAGGGTCTTCATCCACTGCAAATGAACCCCACATGCATGTGCCTCCTTGTGCATCTGGCTTTTGTGGGTCCTGGGGACTCAAAACTTGTTCCCTTGGCTTTGCAAGCAAGTACCCCAAATGCTAAGCCATCTCTTCAGCCTCTGGTACATTAACATTTAATTTGTAACTCTTACTTTAGGGAAAGATTATATAACACTATGCAGGAGCCTGATCTGGCTCTTGTGCTTCTTGGGTACCATGAAAAAAACAAAGAAATATAAAATATTCAAAGTATGCAGATGATCAGAATCTGTTTATGATAAGAATTAACAAGTAGGGCAGAATCATGGCTTTTATAGTATCCTGAAGGACTTCGGCTTTGCTGTCAAATAATCCTTATAAGATTATTGCCTCTAAATCTCCAATTGCCTGCAAATGGCTCTATTATTTCAGGATATAGTGAATCTTTTCTTTAACCCATCTAAACTTCCAGCCACATGAAATTTTAAGAGCATGAAGCCACATATGTGTCTGAAGAGTTCCAAACCCTTCAGATGTAATTTTGCTTCGGTCAGTGAAATAGAAAAAATAATATTTGGTACTTATGGTTTTCAAAACCATTTACAGAAAAGACTTCCTCCCTTTACCTTCTTTTAGATGTAGGAAATAGAGAAAATGTACACACACACACACACACACACACAGATACACACCCATGCACGCATGCACATGTGCACACGTGCACATGCACACGGGGGGGTAGAGAAAATTTGACTACCAGCTATGATACTTGTAAGAAGAAATGAAATTAAGATAATTTATTACTTAAAATTTCTTAACTTTTCTTGTTTACTTTTACTTGTTTTCTTTTTTTTTCCTTATGCTTCTTATTATTATTGACAAGATGTTTTGTATGGATACATCATGCATTGGTACCCTCTTTTCCCATGTCCCTGCCCCCATTCCGTTGGGGATGATCCCTAGTGGGGTTGCAGGTATTCCCCATTGCATTGTAGTTTATGCATTGTGGGAGCAGTAGTGAGTTATTTTGGGGGCAAGGATTGCCTCTGGGCATGATGTCTCAACCTGTGGCTCTTGCAATCTTTTCACCCCTCTTCTGCAAAATTCGCTGAGCCATGGTGTGTGAGTTTTAAGTCTACTTCAGTGATGAGCTCAGGAGCCTCTGGATCTCTACTTTGGTAGGTGCTGAGTATCCTCAGGGTCTGTCTCCTACTCCCTAGTGCTGATTATCAGGAACAGCATGGAATCAGCACTCTTGCTCATCTCCCCATTCCTCTGCGGATTCAGCTGTGGCTTGGCTTAAGTGTGAGGGGTAGTTTTTCTCCTCTGGTCTCCCTACCTTCTGAAAAAGAAGAACAGATTCTCCAAGGGAGAGTGAAGTCAGGATAGTTTAAATGGGAAAGACATTATGAATTTAAGGAGAATTTGATGTTTGTAAGCCCTCATTAGCCAAAGACTAGTGACAGCTTGACACTGGAGAAGATAATCTATGTCTCCATAGGATTCTAATCAGGATCCCAATTCCAGATATGGGTTCCCTTACACAGAGCAGATAGCTTAGCCAATCAGAAAGCTATTGGTTACCCACTGAGGCTGTGTACCACTATTACACTGGCATTTACATCATGTCAGATGGTTTGAGTCTGAATAGCTTAGACCTCTGGTTGCTCCAACTCTTCTTGGTCATTTCCCCCAGTAGCTCATGTAGTGCTTTCCAGCACTAGATAGGCTAACTGTCTGGGGACTGGCTTTCTTCTGAATTCCACCCAGGTCTCTCCATGCTTTGTGTCAGCAGCATATGGTATCTTCAGCAATAGATTCTTAGCTTTTGCCTGAGGTAGGTAATCAAGTGCTTTGACAGAAAGCTGTCTATTTGGGGACCTCATGGGTCTCTCTGATCAATAGCTCAATGTGGGTAGCAACCAATCTCTTTGCTTATCCATGTTGTAGCAAATTTAATAAAACTTCCTTTCTCAGGTAATAAAAAAGAAAAATTTCTCATCACTTGGTTTTTCTTTGTTCCTTCAACTCTGGTACATGAGAATCATGCATCAGCTTCCATTTCATAAGTGTAATTTCATTCCTCCTTTAGAGTTATTTTCCAGTTTCTTGTATTGGAAAGGAACAAGAAAAAAAAAAAAAACCTCATAACTTCCTCACTTACTAAGAGAGTTAATAGCTCCTGAAAATAATAAACAGGCGGTATATTGTTAGGTATAATAGTGTTTTCACAGTTTCCAATATGAAATTTTAATAGTTAAGAAATTTAACTAAGGAGTTTCACTTATAAAAACTAAATGAAAATAAAAGTTTCATCAACGACAAAAGTTGGTAGAAAATATCTTAGGAGTGGTCATTTAAAAAGTGAATGTGGGGCTGGAGAGATGGCTTAGTGGTTAAGGCATTTGCCTACAAAGTCAAAGGATCCAGGTTTGATTTCCCAGGACCCACGTTAGCCAGATGCACAAGGGGGCATATGCATCTGGAGTTTGTTTGCAGTAGCTGTAGGCCCTGGCGTGTCCATTCATTCTCTCTCTCTCTCTCTGCCTTCCTCCCTTCCTCCCTCTTTCTCTGTCAAAAAAATTTAAAAAAAAAATATTTTTTTTTAAAGTGAATGTGGGGTAGGGAAATGGCTCTGTGAGTAAATCTCTTATTATGTAATCCTGAGGATCTGAGTTTGTCTCTCAAGCCCACAAAAAGCCAGATGCAGTAGTGAGTACATTTGTAATTCCAGTTTGCAACAAAATTTCAAGAAGTTTGCAGGGCAGCTAGCCAGGTGTACACAGTGGCAAACAACAAAAGACCTTGACTCAAACAAAGTTGAAGATGTGGACAAACACATAAAGATGACCTCTGGTCCCCACAAACATGTTTTTTTGCATATATGTGGCTGCATTCACACTTATATACACATAGACACATACAAAGATATAGAAAAATGAATTGTTAAAGTTTATCAAAAATGATGTGAACATATGAGTATGTGTATGTGCTTTTTAAAGTTTTAGCTATTCATTATTTTTAGGAATGAGATAACTTTAGGAATTAGGGAATTTTTTCACTCTATGATTTGTTTCAAAAATTGTACCTATTATCAAAATATTAGGAAGCAGGGGTTGTAACTCAGTGGTACAGTGCTTAGCTTACATGCTAAGTCTAATCAGGGAATGTAGGTCATGTGGGTCATGGCTATCAGATTGCACATACATCTGGAGTTCATTTGCAGTGGCTGGAGGCCCTGGAGCTTTCATGCTCTCTCTCTTTCTGCCTTTTTCTCTCTCTGTCTGTCTGCCATTCTCAAATAAATAAATAAAATAAACAAAAAATTTAAAACAATAAAGAAATAAACATAAGATGAAAAGACAGATATATTCCTTAGAAAGCATGCATTTGAAAAGCAAAGAATGTCCTATTCTTTATTTACTAGACTTTTATCTTGTACTGAAGAAGTTATAAGGACAGGTATTAGAATTTTCATTTCAACATTTGCTAGTCATAGCCACATGATTATCTTTGATTAGGAAAGCCAAGTCTATTTTTACACAATTTATACTCTCAGATCAAAGCCAACGACATTGTGTTGGAAGCCATGCTCACTCTGTAAGGTATTCACTTTGCACTTATGATGACCTTAATTAATCCTAGGATCCACAATTTAAAAAAAAACGTGTGTGTGCACTTATAATTTGAGCACTCTAGAGGTGGAGACAGATACATGTCTGGGACACACAGGTTAATCAGTCTAACTTACCTGGTAAGTTTAAAGCCAAAAAAGGAGCTGGAGGGATGACTTAATAGTTAAGGCATTTGCCTGAAAAGCCAAAGGACCCAGGTTTGATTCCCCAGGACCCACGTTAGCCAGATGCACAACGTGGCACATGCGTTTGGAGTTTGTTTGCAGTGCCTGAAGGCCCTGGTGCACCTCTCTCTCTCTCTCCCTCTTTCTGTCTGTCAAACAAATAAATAAAAATAAAATACTTTCTTTTAAAGCCAAAAAAGTATACAGCACTTCTGAGATTGATATCCCCAAAGTTGTCCTCTGGCATCCATATATGACAATCCTAACATTTCTTCTACTGGAAATAAACAGAAAAAAGAGAAAGTAGTCAAACATTATTTTATTTGTCTACTGCTTTTGATATAAATGAAAAATATACCCTGCTGACCAAATGAGGCCTGGATGAGACAGTAGTATTTGAAAGGTACTGCTTATCTACAGTGTGGATATGGTAAGTGATTCTTTGTAACCTACAGTATTTATGGAATTTAAATGCAGAATCAAGTGAGCAAACCAAAAGTTTAGTAGGAGAACACTTCCTATTCAAGCACTAGGGCCTGAGTAGGCCTGAAAGACACTGGAGTTTAAGCCCAAGACCCACATATATAGCCTGACATGACTATAAGTATCTATAATCCCAGTCTTGTAGAGAAGTAGAAAACAGAGACTTGTCATAGCTCAAGAAAAAAATGACAGGCACAAAGATCAGGATAATACCCCAGCTCAAGTGAGAATGCAGAAAAAAGCAAGAGAAGTGGGCACTCAACTCTCCCCTGGGACTGTTGCAGGCAAATGCATGGGATGGAGCATGACACACGCACATATACACCCCCCCACACACACATACACACAAACTCCATATTGCACACACACTCACACAAAAAGTGATAAGAGATAGAAGAGTAAACTTGAAACAGATATTAACTCAGCTATGTGAATGGATGTATATGTCTTGGATTTTCCAAAGATTACACCTTTGTTACATGTTATCCATATTGTATTGGTGGGCATCTCCTCCATGCCTGAGCAATTTGCATCTAAAACTTTATTTCCATGTATTATAGAATTGATTCAAATACTGAATATTTCAATCCTAAATGTTTGTCTATTAAAATTTTATATTTTATTTACAGTGCCCTTCAAACATTTTCTTGAAGTCCTGGTTGTTTATTTACCATCTTCTTTTGCCTGAAGTTAGCAATCCCTACAGTGAGAAAATATAATAGTATACTGTTCCCTCCAGAACAGAATTGACTTCTAAAAGTATTTTTCATGAATAGCATTTATATAGTTGAGTTGATGCTCTTCTCCACCATATGGTCAAAGCTTCTGGTAATATTCTAGCTACTGCCTAATCAAGTATCCAGAAAACTAAGAATTATCTAATCACAGCATCTCGGTAGCCCTTCCTCTCTCCCTCTTCCCAGAGAAGATCTCTTTGAAGAAAGAAGCCACTACTATTTACAAATGTCATGCAAACACAAGTGAAACATTGGAGCTATCAGTATTGGGCTTCATTTGAAGTACTCATTGTTCTCTTGAAAATCAGTCTTACAAAGTATGACGATCTTCTGTCTGAACCAGGTCCTAACGCTGGGGGTCATGGGATTCTTTCTTTTGCCTGCTTGGTAGGTTCATTGTTTATTCTTGAGGGAAAAAAAACCATGTTGCTTTCAATATTATAGTTAGTTAAGGAACTATTCTACGTGGACATTCAAAGATTCAAATTCTAAGCAAACATTACATGTATGTATATATGCATATATATATATATATATATGTATGTATATATGTGTACAAATACATACATTTTCCAATTCAAACCATCTGAATCAGAAATTATTTCCTGCTTTGAAAGATACTGAGTGCACGTGATTCTTCCCTTCATGACATGGGTGGCTGTGAATCCAGGTCAGTAATCCAGTTTCCTCTCTCAGAAGGTGAACTCGTTCTGTTCAGAGTTAATGGGTGCCTTAGTTGAAACCAATTTAATCTATCACAGAAGTTCACTATATAAAAAGTAAACTGCAGCAGAAAGAAGTTGGGCTCTTAAGCACTTCATTCCTCGGAGAATTATTATCCTTTGTCCACTTCCTCCACACAGCCACTTCGACGTACCCAAGAGTAATGAAAGAAGCAATCCTTATCAAACCACAAAAAGAGATGTTATACCCCCTGCTAGAGGGAAAGTGAAATGGATTCTTCGCATGCTAGTGCAAATGTACTCTAAGATGGCTTACCGTCTGCTACTCTAGATCTAGAAATATATAGCATAATTTTAAAATAAAGTGAGTACAGAGGAAGGCTGGTTACTCGTCCTATCTAATCACAATTAGATAGGAGTAAGAATATATGGCTTTCTCTTACACATTGGGTTGACCCAACAGGGATCTCAAAAAGCTGGGAAAATGTTTCAACATAAAATAGTAGCAATTATTTAAGTAGATAAGTACGTTTAGCCTAATAAAACAGTATGCACTTGTATGAAAACATTACATGATATATATTACTGTATACGCTTTTGTGTTTTATGTATGTTTTAAAAGTTATTTAAATTTAATATATTATTGAGAACTTTAATATATGAACATAATGCAATTTGGTAATAGTCCCATCAGGCTACTCTCTGTCCCCTCTCCCCTGCTCCCTCACTGAGACACTCCTTAGTGGCACTATGGGTAATAACCATGGGGTTATGAATGCGCCAGTCAGTTTCTATAGTGAAGGAGTCAATGCCTCACAGTATAGCTTTCCAACCTGTGGCTCTGACATTGTTTCCATCCCATCTTCTGCAATGTTCCCAGAGTCTTGGCTAGAATGTCAGAAGTCTCCTTTAGTGCTGAGCTCTCAGCAGCCTTTTATTTTAAACAAATAAATAAAAATTAAAGTTCATGAGTCAACATTCAGTGCAAGCCATGACAGTGACTTCCAATAACAACCAATTTAAAACTATAAACATCTTCACTATGTATCACTATAACCCACTGGGATGAATTCCAGTAGATCTAGAGCATTTATGTCTTCATGATAATGTGTCTTTTTTTCCTCAGCACAAAGATTTATTGAGGGGACAGGGATGGCTCAGTGCTTCATGCAGGAGAGCCCGCACTCTGCTCAGATCCTTGCACTTCTTAGCGCTGTCATGCGTCACCACCTGCTTCCTGATGAACTTGGGCATACACTTGTCCATGGACACCTTGAGCAACTCCATGGCGCCACCCGCTGGGTCATACCTGTAAAGCCTCACACTTCACATACGTCCCAGACAAACTTGGCGCACTTGCCCAGGTGCGCCCATGGCTGTGCCTTGGCTGGCACATGTTCTTCCTCCTCTTGGGGATCTGGGGTAGCGCAGTTCCATGGCTGGACTCCTCAGTGGTGGTGGAGTGTCAAGGTATCTTTCTAATTTAGTACAACATTAGCAAAATAAAATGAAAGGTATAGAGTGTTAAGCATTGAATTTATACAAATCTTACAAATAAACAGGTTTTCATTTTTTTTCTTTAATGGAAATTCAAACTTGTTTTTGGAAAATAAACTTTATGATTGAGCTGGCTACAAGCAATTTCTAATCATGCCTTTTATATTCCCTCAAATTATTCAGTCACATAAAAATATAATTTGTTTCACATATAACTATTTCTTAAATCTTTTCTCCATTTTTATATCTGCTTAGCAACTATAAAATTACATTCATACTTAAATCTAAAATAATTTTCTGTCCTATCATTTATTAATGTGATATTGAAATTTCTCATAGTAATACAATGGGGATCTAATTTTCCAAATCTGCAACCATTTTTTCCAGCAGTCATGTTGCAGCTACTATGGATGCCCTAACAAGAACATACTATGATACAAAGAGACTACTGCTTCAGTAACACCCTCCAAGAATTCTCTCCTGTCTTCTCATCTCTTCAGCCTGGCCAGGCCATTTAGAGCCATGTCATTGTTCTAACATACCTCCTCAGTGCTCAGAAGGCCATATTAGAGCAACAACAGTCAACTCTATGTCCTTGAACTCCTTACAGGTGACCCACTTGCTCATATTGTATGTGGTCCCAAACCACCACCCTCAGCTCCAGAGCCTGAAACTTCACTGAAGATGCAAATTCTCAGACTCCACCTGACATACAGTCTACAGCCAGAAACTCTGGAGCACAGACAAGCATTCTGTGCATCAACAGAGCTTCTTGGCTTTGTGACACATGCTCACATCTGAGAATTACCAGGTTCAAGGAACCACTATTCTGGGGGGGGGCGGAGATTTTTAATCTATTCACACCATAAGATTCCCTTTCTTTTTTTTTAATTTTTTGGTTCATTTTTATTTATTTATTTGAGAGCGTCAGACAGAGAAAAAGAGGCAGAGAGAGAGAGAGAATGGGCGCACCAGGGCCTCCAGCCACTGCAAACGAACTCCAGATGCGTGTGCCCTCTTGTGAATCTGGCTAAAGTGGGTCCTGGGGAACTAAGCCTCGAACCAGGGTCCTTAGGCTTCACAGGCAAGCGCTTAACCACTAAGCCATCTCTCCAGCCCAAGATTCCCTTTCTTGGGGTCAAAGATGAATTATTACCCAAGAGAAAAATGTTCTGTGAATGGGGGCAGGATAGTTTCTACTATAGCAAAATTAAAACACTGCCCTCGGGGGGAAAAATATATATATATATAGATGATTCTTGGCAGTAATAAAGTCCCAACTTTATCCATAGCTTAAACAGTCCTTAAATGTAAAAGAAATTAGCATTATGTATAGCATGCACTAGAACAAACAGATATAGTTCCATATATTGGAGCACTTGGTTGGTTTTCCATCCATTTCCCTGGTGCCTTGAGAAGTCCTATTAAATGGATTAATCATGCTTTGTTGTGTAGAATCGCAAGTGGTTCCCTGGACTTCATTCTCAATTTTCTCAGACATATAAAGGAAAATACTTCAGCAAATGAAAGTGTTAATGATTGTTAACATAGGTAGGTAGATACATGACTGATTGAAGATCAGTAGATGATGATTGTGATAGTTTATATTGACTGTCAACTTGACAGGACCTAGATTCACTGTGAATAAATATGCTGATTTGCTTATCCTCTGAAGTCATCTATGAAGGATTACCTTGACTGGGATAACTAAGGTGGGGAGACCCACCTTAATGGTGGGTGGGTCCATTCCATCAGCCAGGGTCCTGGACTCTGTATAAAGGAGAGAGCTGGCTGAGCAGTGCATGCATCACTGTTTTCCCTGCTGTGAAGTGAATGTGACTAGATACCTGCCATGATGGACTGTAACCTGAAACTTACAAGAGGAAATAAATCTTTCCGTCCCCAAACTGCTTTTGGCCAGGTATTTTGTCCCTTCAGAGAGAAGGTAACTAATATAATGATGAAAAATAATTGATGATTACATGGATCACAAATACATTGCTGGATGATAGATAATTGTGTATATAAGGATACCTATTTTTTTTTTATCCTTGTTGATTGTGTTTTACCAAATGTGCCATGAGATAATTTTACATTTTACAGTCAAATTTTAAGTAAATTTGAGCATCTGTATCCCAATGAGTAAAATTTATTTACTTTTTATTCTTAGATCACCCTCATTGACAAAGTATCATAATTCTAACTTGGGTTTAATTAGTCTAATGATCAACATTTAGTTATCATTTCCTTACCCTAAAACCCAAACCTAAGCCCTCGGAGGCTTGACAATGAGACAGTAGTGCCAGGAGACTAACAATTATGCATGTGATAGAGGATGATGTCACTGACTCCTGAGCCTGCAGAGTGAAGGCTGGCACAAGGTCCCCTTTCACATTACTACAGATATCACAGGACATATCTAAGCCCACAACACAGTTCATCTTTCTGTTGGTGGAAAAGAGTCCCAACATTGCGAAGGTTTTAGTGGCATAGATTTCTTATTTTAATACCAAGAAAGTCATGGTCAGACAATGCCCTGGGCTTCAAAGATGAGTGGACAGAGGAAGTCTCTCCATGAGCCCACACCATAACTAAGTCTAGTTATATCTTTCCCTCAGTCCTTCATTTCGCTTGACACCAGACTCTTCATTTTCCTCATGAGTGTCATTGGATATTGGTAAGTTTCCCTGGAGTTCCTTCTGATTGGTCAATATTGGAAGATTTAGTCCGTCCTCAATTTTATTTATTATAAGCAGAGACACAGAGAGAGCAAGCTCATGCTCCAGGGCCTCCATCCAGCACTGCAAATGAACTCCAGACTGATGTATCACTTTGTGTATCTGGCTTTATGTGGGTACTGGGGAACCAAACCTGCAGTCATTAAACTTTGTAGGCAAGTGCCTTAACCATTGAACAACCTCTCCAGCCCCAAGAAAAAAATAGTTTTGAAGACTCTTGGCTCTAGGTGTCTGGGTGAATTAGAATCTAAAGGCTACATTTAATTTTCAATTCCTTGTTCTTTTAAAATGCAAAAAGCATATATTCAGGATACTTACAGTCCAAGGAATATATATACATATTGTCATATAAAAGTTGGGAGTTATTTTTTATTAAATTCCCAAAATACAGGCTTGGTCATCAGGGGAGAACCATCAAGTATATAGGGAAGGTTTGTCTCAGATTTTGACCTCAGTCTTCTTATTTTTTTTTTCCTTTGATAGGCTGTTATCTTTTCTTTTCTTTTTTTTTTCTCAATTTTTATTAACATTTTCCATGATTATAAAAAAATAACCCATGGTAATACCCTCCCTCCCCCCACTTTCCCCTTTGAAATTCCATTCTCCATATCCCTCCCCATTTCAATCAGTCTCTCTTTTATTTTGATGCCATGATCTTTTCCTCCTCTTATGATGGTCTTGTGTAGGTAGTGTCAGGCACTATGAAGTCATGGATATCCAGGCCATTTTATGTCTGGAGGGAACACATTGGAAGGAGTCCCACCCTTCCTTTGGCTCTTACAATCTTTCTGCCACCTCTTCCGCATTATACCCTGAGCCTTGGAAGGTGTGATTGAGATGTTACTCAGTACTCCAGTCACTTCTTCACTTCTTTCCAGCACTATGATACCTTCTGAATTGTCCCAAGGTCACTGCCATCTGAAAAGAGAAGATTCTCTACCCAAAGTGAGAGTAGCATTAACATAAGGATATGAATATTAAGAAAAGTGCTTACTGGGCAGCTTGATAAGCAGAGTATATACATTTATCCAGACATCAGCAGATGTTATACCCCTAGGGCTCATGACTACCCCTGTTTTAAGTTTTCAGTATCAGGGATGTATTCCCTAGCATGAAGCGGGCCTCCAATGCAATTGGAGGGCAGTTGGTTTCCACCATGGTAGACGTGCCACTATTGCACCAGTTGGCTCATTTGGCCTGGCTGGCCAATTATAGGGCTTGCAGTGTCCACTGTTGAGTATCTTCACTGGTGGTATCTCTTTCTTCCATTGAACTGCATGTAGAATGGCTTCTTCCAGCTTTCTGTTAGCTTGTCTACATGGAGGAGGTTATCAGCTTAGTTCCAGCAGGATTTCTCAGTGGCCTTGCAGCCCAAGTATGTGGAGTCTTCAGCAATAGGGTCTTACCATCTATTTCTGGTGGGAAACCAAGGGCCTCGGCAATGGCCTATAATGTTTTGGGGGCATCAGGGACCTCCCTGGCCAAAAACTCACTGGAAGGTAACCCATCAAAGGAATACATTTGATTTAATACAAAACATTCTGATTGGCAAATCACTTTGTTTCAACATTTGTCTTATGTGATTTCAGCTGTTTGTGGTACTATAATATTTTTCACAATGTAGAATACAAACTTGATTCTCTGCCAATTTGGAAGAAAGACCTTGTGGAGTTCTTAATTCGATGAGGCACTCTGGAGTTTGCAGGGCCCTCCTACGACTCAGCACTAGGCAGCAATGATGGAAGATGACTTGGATCCTCAAACTGAGGAGGGGTAATATTTGGGATGTCCTTCAACAACATCCATCACTTGTCATGCACATACTCCACACATGAATTTTTTATTGGAACATGGCAGTTATTTTACTATTCTACTTGATTTAATCTTATAAAAGTTGCCCTTTTTCAGATGAATTCACATGGAATCTGTCACATCTACTTGAGGATAAATGATCAGCATCATTAATTTTTATTTCTATCCTTCTAGTAGAGAAAAATTACTAAATGCGTTAGGAGTATTAGGGAGTTTGGAGTCATAAAGGGCAATTTCAACAATATCAGTGTAACATTCCACATTAATAATGTTGTATTTGATTGAGAGTCAATATAAAAATACTTTCATTGAGTTTTCAGTTCATTTTCTCTTTTCTGTTTGGGATGCTCTTCTGCTAGACAGAATTTGTTCCCTCAGTCATCCTCCTTCAGTTTTTACCCATATCACCTTTAAATAAGGCATGATATGAACATTTAATTTTCAAGTGCCCATCTGCCTTTTGTGGTATTTTCCCCACAGCATGTATAATCTTTCAATAGAAAAATTAAAAAAAAAACTTATTCAGTTAATTTGCTGTCTATTGTGCCAGTGTATCCTGTGATGAATGCTCCCTGAGAGCAGGGATTTTTGTACTGATTTACTCAAAACTGTGCTGTGAGTTGACAGTGCTGTGCTTGCTAAACAGTGATGCATCAAGATTTCTCTCTATGAATGAACTCTTTCCTGGGGAGAAGCCAATGAGTATATACTCCCCCAGGCAAGGGATCCCCAAGATTCCCAACACAGATTCCACTAAAATTTACCTTGGCAAGCCAATGAGTTTATTTTGATTTATGACACAGCATGGGTGAGGGGTTACTTATAGGGATATGAAGAGCCCAAAGCAGTCACATGTCAATGTTTCATCCCAACATGGATAACAAGCCCTGCATGCTGGATAGGCGGTACTCTACATCCCTTTAACATTCACCCACTATACTCTATCTCTCTCCTGAGGTAACAAGACCCTGTGTATCATTGCTTATGACTGGCACAAGAATTACCTGAGATTTCAGGTGAGGGTCTATCTTTTCCCATTCTTCTCCTTCTATGGGGAAGAATCAATAGACCCAATCTGGAGAGTCTCTCATATGTACTCATAGCTGTTTCTAACAAAGATAGTAATAGTTGTTTTTCTTTGAGGACTATGTCACACAACAAAATGAATAAAGTAAAAACAAAAGCAGTAATGATAACTTATTATATATCTAAAACAGGTCAGTTTAGTGTAAATTATTTAAGCAATAAAAAAATTAGAATTAGGGCAGGAGAGATGGCTTAGCAGTTAAGTGCTTGCCTGTGAAGCCTAAGGACCTTGTTTCGAGGTTCGATTCCCCAGGACCCACGTTAGCCAGATGCACAAGGGGGCACACGCATCTGGAATTTGTTTGCAGTGGCTAGAAGCCCTGGCACGCCCATTCTCTCTCTCTCTCTCTCTCTCTCTCTCTCTCTCTGCCTGTCACTCTCAAATAAATAAATTAAAAAATTTTAATTAGAATTATAAAATTAAACTTTTTCTTTTGTAGTTTATACATCAAAATTTTAATGTAAAATTGATGATTAATTTTCCAATAGCATTTCTTTTATTTTATAGTATTTACAAGTTTCAGTCTTTCTCCTTTTTAAAATTTTATTTTTATTTATTTGAGAGAGAGAGTAAAGGGGAGAGAGAGATAGAGAGAGAGGGAGAATGGGAACACCAGGGCCTCCAGCCATTGCAAACAAACTCCAGATGCATGTGTCACCTTATGCATCTGGCTTAGGTGGGTCCTTGGGAATAGAACCTGAGTCTTTTGGCTTTGCAGGCAAATACCTTAACTGCTAAGCCACCGCTCCATCCCCCTAACTCCTTTTAAATTAATATATTTTTAAATTTATTTTTATTTATTTGAGAACTATATTCAGACAGAGAAAGAGGGAGAGAGGGAGAGAGGGAGGGAGGGAGGGAGGGAGGGAGAGAGAGAGAGAGAGAGAGAGAGAGAAAGAAAGAAAGAAAGAAAGAAAGAAAGAAAGGAAGGAAGAAAGGAAGGAAGGAAGAGAATGGGTGCACCAGGGGCCCCAGCCACTGCAAACAAATTCCAGATGCATGTGTCACCTTGTGAATCTGGCTTATGTGGGTACTGGGGAATCGAGCCTTGAACCAGGGTTCTTAGGCTTCACAAGCAAGCACTTATCCGCTAAGCCACCTCCCCAGCCCTTAAATTAATATTTTAATACAAAGTCAACATTTTAAGTTTAAACAGGTAACTTATATACAACTTTAGTCTTTAGTCCAGTGATAACATTTGTAGTCCTCACTTGATTCATATGATCGAGGGACAGAGATGCACCACCTATCCAGTCATGGAAAGGTTGATATCCATCTTGGGATGAGACCTTTCAATGCAGCTGCTTTGGGGTCTTCATGCTCTTGTAAGTAACCCCTCACCTAGGTTCTCTCTAAAAGCCCAATCAGAGCTGGAGAGATGGCTTAGTGGTTCAGGTGCTTGTCTGCAAAGCCTAAGGACCCATGTTTGACTTTCCACATCCCACATAATCCATACACACAAGGTGAAGCAAGCACACAAGGCCACACATGCACACAGAGTGGCGCTTGAGTCTGGAGTTCAACTGTAGTGGCTGTGCCGGAGATGGCATGCATGCCATTTCAGGATCATGAGGAACTGAGCACTCAAGAGCTGCATGACACAGTTCCAGCCCAGCTGTCTCTCCCTTGAAGTCCAATGTGGCCCCTCTATAGAAAAATATTTGGCTCTCTAGTCTACAGATATCTGTGGTTTTCTGTATAATGTTTGTCTTTCTCTGTCTTTCACTTGGTGTCCCAATCTCTAAGTTTACTTTTCCAGTTAAAATTGGTGTTAGTGAAGTGTTGGTCAATGTATCTGAAAGAGGCTCTGGTATAGAATTGGAAAAACAAGAAAATGGGTCAGAGATAATTGTTTTCCTTAAAGGCCTTAAAGAAAGTTGGGCATGGAGTACAGTATACTTAGGAGGAAACAATGAACCTCCTGGAACAATGTAAAATTTGTTCTATGACTAATTTTTCTAAATGGTGGCAATTGCAGCAAACTATGACTCTTTACCAACAATCTTTACAAAAAAAAAAAAAAAAACGAAGTCAGAAAGAGTTCTATTGGGGGGACCAAAGTCTAAGTATTGGAGACACATGAAAAGGGAAATTCAAAATAAATTATTGAGGGATAAATGGATCCATTGGATCAAAGATTAATGATGGGAACCCCCATTTGTGGTTGTTTTGGCTCTCACCTTTAATATAGTAATTGAAAGTAGAAGTTCAGGAAATCACAACTGCTTGACCACACATACATGGGGAAAATATGAAAACAGTTAATCATTATAGGGGCCTGATGACTTTATTTGAGGTGAATAATTATGGGATTGTTTGATGAAAAGGAATTACACCCAGATGTCCATCACTAGAAGAATGATAACTAAGATGTGGTATATCTACACAATGGAATTCTATACAGCAGTAATAAAAAATGACACAATGAAATTTGAGGAAAAATAGTTGAACCTGGAACAGATCATTCTCAGTGAACTTACCCAATCACAGAAAAAAAATCGCCACATAGTCTCACTCATCTACAGCACCTAACCTGAATCTACCGAAGATACCTTACATACCCAGCAAGCATCTCCTAGACTAGACACTAGGACGGAAGGGGAGAGAGGGGAGGGCATCAAAGGGGTGGGAAACACAAATCTAGACCCAAATGGCAATGGTACCATAATCTTCTACTTACTAAAAGACAGACCAAATGGCTGATCCTTCACCAGGCCCTTACAGGGAACACCTGAACCACAAGACACTGGAGAGTGTAAGATTAAGACTAACCTTAATCACCTACATCTTCCCTCCCTCACTTCCCCTCTCCCTGTCTCTCTCTTTCTTATCTCTAACTCTTGTATATTAGT
The DNA here is from genome assembly GCA_036346955.1 of Dipus sagitta. Taxonomy (NCBI): domain Eukaryota; kingdom Metazoa; phylum Chordata; class Mammalia; order Rodentia; family Dipodidae; genus Dipus; species Dipus sagitta. The sequence continues at coordinate 44,706,952 of CM070771.1, forward strand.
TATCTTTTTCCACATTTTCTTAGTGGGCACTGACCTGTAACTCCCAGATCCAGCATGGGGCTATCATCCACAATGAGCTTTTGATCAGAGAGACCTACAAGGTTTCCTAAAAGACAGACAGATTTCTGTCAGAGTACTTGATGACCCACCAAAGGCTAGTGGTAAGACCCTGCTGCTGAAGACACCTTATGTAATTGACATGAAAATTAGAATGGCATGGCTGGAAGTTGGAAGAGAGTCAGTCCCCAGACATTCAATGCGTCTAGTGCGAGAAGGTGCTACATGGGCGACTGGGGGAAAATGACCAATATCTGTCGAAGCAACACATGGTCTAACCTACTTAGCAGCAAATAACTTGTTGTGATGCCCACACAAGTGCAGTGGTGGCACACAGCCGTGGTGGGGAACCAACTGCTCTCAATTTGGCTAACTGATCCCCTCACTGGTATGGGACCCATAGCTGGAGCTGGGAAACAAGTCAGAACCAGATCCAAATGTAAACCCACTCTCCAATATCAAGCTACCATCAATTGTGGGCTACAAGAGGGCCTACACCTATTAAATTCTCTATTAAAAAAAAAAAAAAAGTAAGGGTTATCTCATTTGTCCTGGTGCTAACTTACTCTCCGTTGGAGAATTTGCTTCTCTTTTTCAGATAGATGTAGATCCTAAGGAGAGAGCCACCCCATCATACCTCCAAAAGGCCCCGGCTGAAACTAAGAAAAATTGGAGAAACAAGCAAGGGGGCTGTTTTCCTGATGAACCGGATACCAGCACAAGGGGGAAGGAGATAAACACAGAGAAAAATCAACTCCTACCAAATCAGAGAGCCAGAGCCTCAGAGGCCCCCAACACCTCATCACTGAAGCAGACCAAAAATGAACCCAACATGGCTCAGGGAAATTTTGCGGAAGAGGGGGCGGAAAGAATGTCAGAGTCATATGTTGGGTCATGATATGCAGAGACATTTAGCTTACCCATAACTGTGGGCTAACTCCACAATGCAAGACCCATATACCTCAACAAGGAGGGGCCAAGGGGAGGGGGTAGGTCACGGATGAGCGTAATAATGGTACCAAACTGACTGTATTTGCTGAATACAGAACTGACTAATAAAGAAAAAAAATAAATAAATAAATTAAAAAAAAAGAATTGCAAAATGTTTCTATGAATTCTGTGAAAGTATACCTTTCTTGAAGTTTGTTCTTGCATGACATGATCAGAAAATAAAAGACTGAGGCTAAGAGCTGTGGCAGCAGAGAAGCATAGAAGTACAGAAGCAGAGAAAAACAGAGAACAGAGAAAAAGACAAAAAAAAAAGAGAGAAAAAGAAAAAAAAGAAACAGAAAAACAGAGAGAGAAAGCTGCTCTTGGTCAGGTGATTTCCACCAGCAATGAGACCTTGACTGCAACAGACCTTATGATGGTTGTGTGTGTATTTTATTTAGAGTATGTGTCTGTTGTACAGCTAATTTATGACACACACACAAAATGCTGCAACCAAACTTTACAATTAAGAAAGGAATTAAGTCCATTTTACATTATATGGAAAAAAGTTGCATGTGAAATACATTAATTTTTTTTTCCACTTCACATGAACAGTAAAAAGAAATACCTTTCCAAAAACTTATGACCTTTTTCAGCTAAAAGCAACAGGGAAGAACAAAGTAGAAAAATACTACCAAGCTTTTCTGGTGCCTGTAGTTATGAGAAGCAGCACACAAGGGCTCCAGACATCCAGGGTGAGGGAGGGAAACGGAAATATGGGAATTCTGTTCATACAGGTTCCTGCGCCTCCCTGAGCTACTGAGCTCTGGGACTACTAGTTGTGCAGTTAAGTGCTATGGAGTTCAACGTGGTTCTGAAACCACACTTGGGCTGTTCTTTGCTTGTCACCGAGTGTGGAGAGAGATTTACATCCTCTGTGTCAGCCTGAATTCTGGGATATTTAACATCCGCAATATACCAGAAACTTCTAGGTACAAAGGCCCGGGAGACTATTTAAGTTGACATTCTGCTGACTCTGTTGCTTTTGCAAAGGTGTCACACATCATGCTATTAATCCTAATAACCTTGCTTCACTTACCCATAGAATCTGATATTTTTCTCCTTCTTGAATTTTGTCATATGGTTTTTAGGAAACTCACTCTGTCCTGATTGTTTAATCGCTGCTTGCTCTCCTCATTGTCCAAAACTGTAAAGTTTACAGTGCCCCAGGCTCAGTCTTCAAACATTCTCCACTGTGAATCTATGCCTCAGGTAGTCCATTGACTCAGGACTGCTATGGTCATCTATGTGTTGCATTGCAGCCCAGATATTTCCTTAAACTGTAATGTAATTTTGTCAACCAGTCCCAACATCACCCTTTAGATGTCCAGCAGGTCTTTGGTCCTCAATATGTTAACACCTCAATGCCTTATCTCAGCCACCACACCTTCCCCACATCTATCTGTAACACCTTCCCCTGAGTTTCCTCTTCTCTGGAAATAGCACCTATTCCTTTCAGCCGCTCAAGCCAAAACACTCCCACTATTTTTCCATAACCTAGTTTACCATCAGTCTTTGTTGAATCTTTGTTTAGAGTACAGATGTTTCTTGGCTTACAAAAAATATACACTAGAAATACTGGAAATGGGGGCTGGAGAGATTGTTTAGTGGTTCAGGCACTTGCCTACAAACCTACGGACCCATGTTCCACTCACCAGCTCCCATGTTAGCCAGATGCGCAGTGAGTCAAGCACAAGGACACACATGACCACTAGGTGGCGAAAGCATCTGGAGTTCTATTGCACTGTCTGAGGCTCTGGCAGCCAATTCTTTGTGTGTGTCTCTCTCTCCCTCGCTCTCTAAAACAAACAAACAAAAATTTAAAGAAAAAGAAATACTGGGAATGAAAAATGCACTTATTCATCAATCCTCCTGAGCACTATCGTGTTAGCAACACCGTGCAGTGGCGCACCTTAGAGGGCCCTCATTCACTCTCATGACCACACTGCTCACTAGCTGCCACTGCTCCTGTGTGTCACCGGCCTGGGAAAAGATCAAAACCCAAAACTAAAAGTACGGCTTGCCTTAAATGATAAAGCCTCCCACATGCTAATTACCTAGTCTACCACTAAGCTGCTACTCCCCCAGCCCTCTAGAAAGGTCCTGATAGAGCTAAAGGTATCTAACCTGAACTGCATCAAATTCTATTTCCTTGTGGATTAATTTGATTTAATTTGGATCTGAAGTATCCCCAAATAAGGCTCATGCTTCAGAAGGTTAGATTGCAGCTGATGGGCTTTGGGAGAGTTAGGACTTTCACCTCATCAGTGAGTTCACAAACTGATAGATTCAGAACTTGATGGCATTATGGGGAGGTGGTGTGAAGGAGTGAAGAGAGTCAGAAGAACAGGTCCATAGGGGAGCTCACTAGGAAAGTATGTCTTGCCTCTGGGCCCTGGCCCCTTCCAGTTGCCATAATATGAACCTCTCTAGTGTATTGTAACCTCTCTGTTTTAATGCTTGACTTATGACAGGCTTATGGCAATGAAACTAAGAGACTATGGACTGAAACCTCTGAAACTGTAAACTAAATATATCTTTTATCCTTTAAGGTAATTTACCTTAGGTATTTATCAAAGTAATAAAAATGTCACTGACGCAATGTCAGTATGGATCTCTTGACTATGACAGTAATTTTCAGAAGCCTTAGGTTTCCACATGCATATATAAGCATCATGCCTATGTATACAATTATTACATTTCACACCAAACAAATTCCAAGAAGTTAGTGTGTTCCTCATGTTTCTGCTTCCCCCTGAACCACACAATGCATACTGAGAACAGCTAAAGACCTGGGTTTGCTCAGGCAGGGAAATTGGAGGAATCCAAAAGACAGTAGAGATTATAAAACAGTGGTTTGCAGTACAGAAAAATGTCAGTTGGGATTGAAGGCCAGGGGCCAAATCAACGAGGGCCTGGATAAGTGGTTTTTAAACACAGGGGTAAGAAGTCCTAACAAAATCTCAAGAGAGATGTTCAAATTACACACTAATTGATTAGACATGAACTACAAGCCAAGATGAAAAGTAGAATAACATTTTAAAAGAAGGTTAAAGATAATTGCAGAAGAACCACTTAGCTGAGCTCTGACCAGCATACTGAATCCCAAAGAATAATATGCCATTGAAAAGCATTCATCTTTTAAGAAAGCGTGGCAGATTATGTAACAGCAGATGAGTAAAACACTGTTAGACAAACTTCCCCACCTTAGACGCATGTAAAGCTGTGTTGTCATCATAAAAAACAGATAAATGAGTGGCACTATTCAAACTAGCATGAGCTCTAATGGTGCTTGTCAAAACTACTAGCAGTTAATTCCCCAGAATGCTAAGAGAGATGTCACAAACTTGTTGCTATGTTGAAGAAAAGTGGCTAAAATCAGTGATGTTATGCATTCCAGCATGAGTCTACGGGAAGTGTTGAGTCTACATAATTATGTAGAAATTACAACCTGGCTGCCAAGGAGTACTGTTTCCTCTCAGGCACATTTGGTTTCATCCACACAGTATTGTCCAACATAAACAAATAAAAATAAATTTGAATCTGACAATATAATATAGTGAAGCTTCATCTGAAAGTCAAATTCTTACTTTCATGTTAGGAATTGACCAAAGGTGATTGTTTTCCTATGCAGTAATACATGGCTAGAGCCTGTAGAGTCTCCATCCTTGTGGTAAGCATGCATTGTATATGTTACATATTTAAATCCCTTTCTCCCCTCAGAAATATGAGCTCACCCACAGATATCTGAATCAGTGACCTTCAACTCTAACTGAATCAGGAACAGGACTCCACCAGTGGGGAATTCTATGGGAAATAATGCTGACATAACACCTGCCTCACAGTCTGTCTTCCTTGACCAGACATTCCAGCTGGCATTCACAAGGCAGTGACTTCCTCTCTACCTAAGTATGAATTATGTTTGCCAGGGGTATCAGATGTCTGCAATGCACACAAAATCAGGAGGTGGTCTAGCTTTCAATTATTTTTTTATTTACATGTAATTTTATAAGGCAAGGCATTGTGCTACTAGTTTCTGTGTACTAGGATCTCTGTATTCCAAAATGTTGAAGATCTGAAACAATGCACTGTGTAGACATGGAATCTTACTGAAATTAACTAAGAGATTAGCTATAAATCAGCAGTGGACAATCAGGAATAGAATACACACCAGGACCACATTGTGATGATGCCCTTACCTCAGGCTTCCAACTTCCATAATCATACCAAATAAATGTTTGCCTTTTAAAAAAAAAAAACATTTATTTTTATTTATTTATTAGAGACAGAGAGAGGAAGTGAGAGAGAGAGAGATACTGAGAGCGAGAGAGAATGGGCACACCAAGGCCTCCAATCACTGCAAATGAACTCCAGATGCATGTGCCACCTTGTGTATCTGGCTTACGTGGGACCTGGGGAATTGAACCTGGGTCCTTAGGCTTCACAGGCAAGTGTCTGAACCATTAAGCCATCTCTTCAGCCCCAATGTTTGCCTTTTAAGGCACTAAGTTTATGTCATTTTGTTTCATCAGCCTGAGCAGAGTAAGGTACAAACAAACAAAATTATTAGAATAAAACAAAGATGTCACATGTTAAGTCTGGGCAAGGTTTAAGACTGCTTCGTCCTAGAGAAATACAAACCATAAAGAAAATGTGTGATTCCAAAAATATAGATTGACAGTGCTGGATGGCTGGCTGCAATTTCCCATCCTTAGTCAATCAGCAAATATGAAGTATTCCATATTGATTCTTTCATGAGGTAGGTTTACACCAGGAGCAGAAATATGCAAACAATCACAGAATAATTAAAAGTAACAGTAATTTTATATGATTAGAGTAGGGAAACAAAGGCTTTCTTATATTTAGTCTTGGTACTGGACATGAGGACATTATTTTGGTGTTCTTCTAAATCAACACCTTGCCAACAATCCAAGATACACTTCTTTTATCCTAGCCTGCCAACGTGGTGACTTCTGCCTGAGCTGACCCTTCTTACTGGCTTAGTTTAGTTGTGATTCCTTTCAATTGCTACCATCTAATTGCTCCAAAAATAAAACATAAACATTTTGAGGAAACAAAATGTTTATATCTAGTATATTCATGAAGCTAACTTTCAGTATTGGGGAATCTGTATTGGGTTTTGCTATTCATGGAACTATAAGTATGTATTGGTCCTTTAAGAGTTTTAAAGGAGGCCAGGTGAGATAGCATAACAGTTAAAGGCACTTGTTGTGAACCTGCTAGCCCAGATTCACTTCACCAATTCCCATGTAAAGCTGGTGCACTATGTGACATATGTGTCTGGAGTTCACTGAAATGCCCATTCTCTCTCTCTCTCTCTTGCAAATCAGTGAAAAAGAGTTTTAAAGAGATGTGTGCCAAGACTTTCATAAAGTCTCAAATTTTTGAATACATTTGCAACATATAATACATGAAAAAAATGTGGAATATGAGAATATACCCTTTGAGCAAAATATTACTGCCTTAAAATTCTATTAGTATTTTACTAAAATAATAATCTTAGTAACTTCTCATGTAGAACTGGGCTTTATTACAGTGTACAGTAGTGGGTATTCACTCAAATTACAGGTTATCACACATCATACAGCATTTGTGGTTTCAGGGTTAATGAAAAATTTTTTTTAATTTTTTTTTTCTTTATTAGTTAGTTCTGTATTCAGCAAATACAGTCAGTTTGGTACCATTATTAGGCTCATCCGTGACCTACCCCCTCCCCTTGGACCCTCCTTGTTGAGGTATACGGGTCATGCATTGTGGAGTTAGCCCACAGTCATGGGTAAGCTAAATGTCTGCATATCATGACCCAACATGTGGCTCTGACATTCTTTCCACCCCCTCTTCCACAAAATTTCCCTGAACCATGTTGAGTTCATTTTTGGTCTGCTTCAGTGATGAGGTGTTGGGGGCCTCTGAGACTCTGGCTCTCTGATTTGGTAGGAGTCAATTTTTCTCTGTGCTGATCTCCTTCCCCCTTGTGCTGGTATCTGGTTCATCAGGAAAACAGCCCCCTTGCTTGTTTCACCAATTTTTCTTAGTTTCAGACGGTATCCTTTTGAAGTATGATGGGGTGGCTCTCTCCTTAGGATCTACATCTATCTGAAAAAGAGAAGCAGATTCTCCAATGGAGAGTAAGTTAGCACCAGGACAAATGAGATAACCCTTACTTTTTTTTTTAATAAAGAATTTAATAGGTGTAGGCCCTCTTGTAGCCCACAGTTGATGGTAGCTTGATATTGGAGAGTGGGCTTATGATTGGATGTGGTTCTGACTTGTTTCCCAGCTCCAGCTATGGGTCCCATACCAGTGAGGGGATCAGTTAGATGAATTGAGAGCAGTTGTTTCCCCACAATGGCTGTGTGCCCCCACTGCACTTGTGTGGGAATCACAACAAGTTATTTGCTGCTAAGTAGGTTAGACCATGCGTTGCTTCGACAGATATTGGTCATTTTCCCCCTGTCGCCCATGTAGCACCTTCTGGCACTAGACACGCTGACTGTCTGGGGACTGACTCTCTTCCAACTTCCAGCCATGCCATTCTAATTTGCATGTCAATCACATGAGGTGTCTTCAGCAGCAGGGTCTTACCACTAGCCTTTGCTGGGTCATCAAGTACTCTGACATAAATCTGTCTGTCTTTTAGGAAACCTTGTAGGTCTCTCTGATCAAAAGCTCATTGTGAATGATAGCCCCATGCTGGTTCTGGGAGTTACAGGTCAGTGCCCACTAAGAAAATGAGGAAAAAGATAACTAATAAACAAGAGTTAGAGATAAGAGAGAGAGAGAGAGGGAGAGGGGAAGTGAGGGAGGGAAGATATAGAAGATTAAGGTTAGTCTTGTTCTTACCCTCTCCAGTGTCTTGTGGTTCAGGTGTTCCCTGTAAGGGCCTGGTGAAGGATCAGCCATTTGGTCTGTCTTTTAGTAAGTAGAAAATTATGGTACCATTGCCATTTGGGTCTAGATTTGTGTTCCCCACCCCTTTGATGCCCTCCCCTCCCTCCCCTTCCATCCTAGTGTCTAGTCTAGGAGATGATTGCTGGGTATGTAAGGTATCTTGGGTGGATTCAGGTTAGGTGCTGTAGATGAGTGAGACTATGTGGCAATTTTTTTCTGTGATTGGGTAAGTTCACTGAGAATGATCTCTTCCAGGTTCAACCATTGTTCCTCAAATTTCATTGTGTCATTTATTCTTACTGCTGTATAGAATTCCATTGTGTAGATATACCACATCTTAGTTATCCATTCTTCTAGTGATGGACATCTGGGTTGATTCCAGCACTTAGCTATTACAAATTGAGCCGCTATAAACATGGTAGAGCAAATCTCTCTAGCCTGCAGTTTGAAGGTTTTAGGGTAGATGCCCAGTAAGGGAATAACTGGGTCTGTTGGTATCTCTATACTCAGCTTTTTCAGAAGTCTCCATATTGCTTTCCAAAGTGGTTGTACCATCCTACATTCCCACCAACAGTGGATGAGTGTTCCTACTTCTCCACATCCTCGCCAGTATTTATTTTTATTTGATTTTTTGATGCTTGCTATCCTTATTGGGGTAAGGTGGAATATCATAGTTGTTTTAATTTGCATTTCTCTGATGATTAGGGATGATGAACATTTTCTTAAGTGTATGTTTGCCATTTCTATTTCTCCTCTGTAAACTGCCTGTTCAGCTCTTTGCCCCATTTTGAGTGGTGTGTTTGACTTCTTACTGTTTAGATTTTTGAGTTCTTTGTATATTCTAGAGAATAGGCCTCTATCAGTTGGATAACCTGCAGATATTTTCTCTCATTCTGTGGGTGATCTATTGGCTTTGCTTGTTGTATGCTTGTCTGTAAAGAAACTCTTCAGCTTCATGTGATCCCATTGGTTGAGTGACGGCTTAAGTTCATGAGCTACTGGGGTTTTGTTCAGGAAGTCTTTTTCCATTCTATGTCATGGAAAGTACTTCCTAAATTTTCTTCCAGTAGTATATGAGTTTCTTGTCTTATATTGAGATCTTTTATCCATTTGGACTTGAGTGTAGTGCATGGTGAAATGTGTGGATCAAGTTTCAGTTTCCTGCATATGGTTATCCAGTTTGTCCAGCACCATTTGTTGAAGATGCTGTCTTTTTTCCAGCCTATATTGTTTGGGCCTTTATGGAATATCAAGTAGCTATAGTTGCTTGACCCAAAGTCCGGGTACTCAAGTCTATTCCATTGATCTATACTCCTGTTTTTATGCCAGTACCATGCTGTTTTTATTACTATGGCTTTGTAATGTAGCTTTAAATCAGGTATAGTAATGCCTCCAGAGGTATTTGTTTTGCTGAGGATATGTTTGGATATGCGAGACCTTCTGCCTTTCATATGAACTTTGAGATCATTTTTTCTATCTCTGTGAAGAACACTGTAGGGATTTTAATTGGAATTGCATTAAATATCTATATTGCCTTTGGTAGGATTGTCATCTTCACAATGTTAATTCTGCCTATCCAGGAACATGGGAGGTCTTTCCCTTTTCTCAAGTCGGCCTCAATTTTGTTTTTGAGTGTTTTTATGTTTTCGTTGTATAGATCTTTCACTTCCTTGGTTAACGTTATTCCAAGGTTTTTTGTTGTTGTTGTTGCAATTGAAAATGGGACATGTCCCTTATTTCTTTCTCTGTATCTTTGTCATTTGCATAAAGGAAGGCTACTGATCTTTGGCATTGATTTTGTATCCTGCTACTTTGCTATAGGAGTTAATCACCTTCAGGAGTTTTGGGATGGAGTCTCTCGGGTCTCTTACATATATAATCATGTCATCAGCGAATAAAGGTAACATAACTTCTTCCTTTCCAAATTGTATCCCTTTTATTTCCTTCTCCTGTCTTATTGCTTGAGCTAGGACTTCCAGTACCATATTGAAAAGCAGAGGTGAGAGTGGATAACCCTGTCTTGTTCCTGATCTTAATGGGAATTCCTCCAGTCTCTCTCCATTATTATTTGGGCCTTAGGAGCTTTGTATATTGCCTTTATTAGGTTGAGATATGAACAAACCATGCCAATTCTCTCCAATGTTTTGAACATGAAGTGATGTTGAATCTTGTCAAAGGCCTTTTCTGCATCTATCGAAATGATCATGTGGTTTTATGTTTAACCTTGTTTATGTGGTGTATTACATTGACAGATTTCCGTATGTTGAACAACCCCTGTGTTCCTGGAATGAATCCCACTTGGTCAAGGTGGATAATGCTTTTGATGTGTTGTTGGATTCGGTTTGCAAGGATTTTGTTTAGGATCTTTGCATCTAAATTCATCAGGGAAATAGGCCAGTAGTTTTCTTTTCTTGTGGCATCTCTGCCTGGTTTTGGAATTAGGGTGATGCTAGCTTCATAAAAGGAGTTGGGTAGCTTTCCCTGTTCACCAATTGTGTGGCACAGTTTTAGGAAGATTGGTTTGAGTTCTTCCATGAAGGTTTGATAGAATTCAGCTGAGAAGCCATCTGGTCCTGGACTCTTCTTTTTTGGGAGGTTTTTTTATTACTTTTTCAATCTCCATGAGTGTTATGGGTTGATTGAGGTGATTAATCTGCTCTGTGTTTAGCTTTGGTAGATGGTATGTGTCCCAAAATTTATCCATCTCCTCCACATTATCCAGTTTTGTGGAGTAAAGGTTTTTGAAATAAGTCCTGATGATTCTCCCAATTTCTCTTATGTCTGTTGTGATCTCTCCTTTTTCATTTTGAATTTTGCTAATTTGAAGCTTCTCCTTTATTTGCTTGATCAGATTGGCTAGGGTTTTGTCAGTCTTGTTTATTTTTTCAAAGAACCAGCTCTTTGTTTTGTCAATTGTCTTAATTGTTTCCTTCGTTTCCAGTTCATTGATTTCTGCACTGATTTTAATTATTTCTTTCCTTCTGGAGCTCTTTGGGTTGGATTTTTCTTGCTTTTCCAGTGCCTTTAGGTGGATGGTTAGGTCATTAATTTGGGACCTTTCTGTCTTTTTTATGAAGGCATTGAGTGCTATGAATTTTCCCCTGAGGACTGCCTTCATTGTGTCCCATAAGTTTTGGTATGATGTGTTCTCATTGTCGTTCAATTCCAGAAATTTTGCAATTTCATTTTTTATTTCATCCACTATCCAGTTATAGTTTAAAAGTGTGCTGTTCAGTTTCCAGGTGCCATTGGGATTCTTGGTGGGTCTTTTGTTGTTGATTTCTGGCTATATAGCATTGTGATCTGATATCATGCAGGGAATTATGTCAATCTTCCTAAATATGTGGAGGCAGTCTTTGTGACCCAGTATATGATCTATTTTAGAGAGTGTTCCTTGGGCTGCTGAGAAGAATGTGTAATCTGTGGATTTGGGACGTAAGGTTCTGTAGATGTCCATTAGGTCTAAGTGATCTATGATTTTTTGAGCTCTCTTACTTCCCTGTTGAGTTTCTGCTGGATGATCTGTCTATTACTGATAATAGTGTATTAAAATCCCCAGCTGTGAAGGTGTTTGTGGTTATTTCTGTTTTATTGTCAAGTAGGTTTTGTTTTATGAACTGTGGTGCCCCTGTGTTTGGTGCATACAGATTTATGATTGTCATATCCTCTTGATGGATCGTTCCCTTGATAAGTAGGAAGTGGCCTTCTTTGTCTTTTTTGATTATTTTTGGTTTGGAGTCTATTTTATCAGATATTAATATAGCTACTCCTGCTTGTTTCTTATTCCCATTTGCTTGGAATACTGTTTTCCACCCTTTCACCCTGAGGAGTTGTCTGTCTTTAATGGTGAGGTGGGTTTCTTGAAGGCAACAGATTGAGGGGTCTTATTTTTTGATCCATCCTGTTAACTTGTGTGTCTTGATGGGTGAATTAAGGCCATTAATATTTAGGGTAATGACTGTGAGATTTGATTTGATTCCTGCCATATTGTGATGTTAAATGTGGGTTGTTGTTTTCATGGACATTGAAGATTTTTGTGCCTACTCTGAGTTTGGTTTTTGTGATCTGCTTCCTGTAGGCAATTGTGTTTGATTATTTTTTTCTTCTCTGTGGAGAATTTCCTGAAATACTCTCTGTAGGTTTGGTTTTGTGTTCATATAATTGTAAAGCTGAGTTTTGTTGTGGAATGTTTTTCTTTCACCATCTATTATGAGGGATACTTTTGCTGGGTAGAGTAGTTTGGGTTGGAAGCCATAGGTTCTTAGACTTTGCACTGTTTCATTCCAGGCCTTTCTAGCTTTCAGGGTTTCCACTGAGAACTCTGAAGTAATTCTGATGGGGTTACCTTTGAAGGTGGTGTGCTGTTTTTCCCTAGCTGCTTTTAGGATTTTCTCTTTGGTGTCAATGTTTAGAATCTTAATGATAATATGTCTTGGAGAGTTTCTCCTTTGGTCCAGTCTGTTTGGAGTTCTATTAGTTTCTTGTATCTTGATGGGCCTTTCTTTTAAGAGACTGGGGAAGTTTTCTTCAATTATTTTGTTAAATAAGTTCTCCATGCCTTTGGTCTGAATTTCTTCTCCTTTTGGTATTCCAATGATCCTGATATTAGGACATTTAAGTGTATCCCACAATTCCCTCATGTTCTGTTCACAGGAGCTTTTGAAATTACTGAAATTTTTGAACTCTCTAACTGTTTCTTCCATCTTGTCTTCCAGATCAGAGTTTCTATCGTCCACTTGGCTGACTGTATTCTTGAGAGCTTCTAGCGAGTTTTGCACTTGTTTAATTAAGTTTGCATTTTCTATTACTTTTCTTTGTACAATTTCCATCCCTCTGTCAAGCTCCCTTTTCACATCATTTTCTGATTTTCTTGATGATTCTTGGAGTTCATCTTTGCATTTCTTTATGTCTTCATTTAGCATGGCCAGCTGATTTTTAAGGTCTTCTTTTTTTCACTCTCCCTCAAATCTCTTAACTCTGTTTGAAATCCTTCCAATTTCTTATCTAATCCTTCCAATTTCTTATCTATTAGTTCTAATTTAGTGATAGCAACATCCACATGATTGTCTGCCCTTTGTTGCTTTCCTGCAAGTTCTTCCAGTATGTTGGTCAGGGTTGCATTGCTCATAGCTTTAATTTGGTGTTCTGGTCCTATTGGTTCTTCTATGTTTTGGTTAGATGTATACATTGTGGGACTGGGTGATCTACCTGGATTTTCTTGCATTTGATTTTTCATGTTATTTCTTTTGTGCTGTGTCCTGCTCATTACAGTGTATGGGCAGGTAGGTGGGCATATCAGTCTGGGCTCAAGAACAATGGGAATCTTATGCATCCTGGGGCAGTTGCCCAGCAGTCTGGGCTTTGGCTCTCACTTGCCAATGCCGCCTATCTACTGCCTGGCAGGGGCGCCAAAGTTGCCTGAGTTCTCAAGCGGTAATGTGCCAAAGCTTCCTGCATTAGAGCTAGGAGTGGCACTGAGGCACCAAGCACTGAAGCAGCCCGAAGTCTTTCTGGAAACACTGGGAACCGGAAGTAGTCTGCGCTCCCCCGCCACAGGACAATGGCGGACTGCCAGCGTGGCAGACAGGTAGGGGATGGCACCTGAGCTGGCACAAGTGAGAGACACAGTCTGAGCTTGCGTGGCACCTGCCGTGGGGCTGGGCTCACTCAGTAAGCGGGTGAGTGGACGAGAGTGCGGAGCAGTCTAAGCTTCCGCATGCAGGAAACAATCGGCCCGCGGTGGCAGCAGTGGCGGCCAGCGCAGCAGCGGTGGTAGCAGCAGTTCTGTGAACACGGAGGTTATTTGAGGTGAGGGGTGGCTACCCTCCCATGAGGGGATCCGCGATTCCCTGTTCCCCCACCTCTGTGCCCTCCGAGATTTCTCTCCCCTAAAAGCCACTATGTACCCTTAATATCTTGCCTTTCTTTCCCCAGGATTTGCAGCACAGCTAGGCGGTCGCCATCTTGGCCAGAAATCTAATGAAATTTTTGAAGGGGAGATGGACATGGTGACACACACCTTTAATCCCAGCATTTAGGGAGGCAGAGGTAGGAGAATTACTGAGAGTTTGAGGTCAGCCTGGGACTACAGAGTGAACTCCAGGTCAGCCTGGGCTAGAGTGAGACCCTGCCTCAGGAAAAAAAAAAAAAAGGAAAACTGCAGTCAATAAAGCTTCATATGACATTAATATTTTTATAACAGAATTTTACAGTGGGTGGCAGCTAGTGCAGATACTCATAACTAGTCAAAGTGCTGAGAGTGAATGACTATTGAGTGCTTATCACTAAATAGGACATTTATTTATCAGAACCACCAAGGCTCAAAGAGTGTGGAAGAAAGCATCAAAAGAATGTCATGGTTGAAGTATGGAAGAGGAGACCAGGAAACTCTGTGTTCTGGGGACAGCAGAGCTACTGCACTCAGGAACACACAGCAGCTCTGGTCACCTACTGAAGTCCCTCACTGAACGGGGCCAACAGCATTCCAGTGTGCATGAGGGAGAAGCTCATGAGGCCCTACCCCTCCCCAGGTGACCCTATTGGCAGTCAGTGGCTGCTGCTGATGATCAGGTATTCTCTTTAGTGGTGTAGCCACTTGTAAGTTGTCCATGCTCCAATAAATAACTCCCAACCCATGTTCATGCAAGCAACTCTAAACTCAATGACCCCCCCACCAAAAAAAAAAAAGACTTGCAAGAAGGAGAGAAATCAGTTGGAAAGGAGGAGTTCAATAGGAGTGAAAGGGAATGAGAGGGATTAAATATGATCAAAATACATTATGTACATGTACTAAATTGTTAAAAAATAAAAATCAAGAATTTAACCACTTACAACATTTACTGTTCTTTCATACAGTGCCAAACAGTTTTACATCAACTAACATACATTCCTGTCAATAATAACCTAACATTGAAAACACCATCCACATTTCACCGTTAGCAAAATAAAACACAAAGAAACACTGAGATTTAAGTGACCTACTTGGAAATGGTGGGAAATGATGGAATCAGTCTAAAGAATGACCTTCCTGCCTGCACTCACTTCCTAGGGCTGCTGTGACAAAATTAAAAACCTGGAAAGCATAAACAGAAATTCATGTTATGACAGCTCCAGGGCCCACAGGTCTGATGTAAGGGTCCTGACAGGCATTGCTTTACCTGACAGCTCCAGAAAACATCCTGCCTTGCTCATCAGACATTTTCTGGCAATGTTTGGTGGTCCTTGGGATGTAGACAAAGCACTGTAGTCATCTGACCATCTTATCTCTGAATGTGCACTTTATTGTCCCTATGTTCATGTCTCCCTTTTATAAAATGCCACTCTAATTGAATTAGGGCTCATTTAATTTGGTTGCCTCTATAAGTAACATATTTCTTTTGCCTTTTTTGTCAGGGTGGGACTAGAAGTTGGGTGCTAAGATTGAACTCAGGACCTTAGGACACAAACTGGCCATAGGTTCTACCGCAGAGCTATACCCCAGACCTTAATAACTGTATTTTTAAATCAGATTACATCCTGAGCTACTGGAGACTTGGATTCCAACAAGCCTTTTTTTGCTTGGGAAAGGAGAAATACAATTTAATGCTCATCAACTGTCTTCTAATAAGCAGTTTTCTTCTTTAACTATTCAAATCCATAAATATTAAACATTGTCAGAAATATTATTTGAAAATGTAGTATCTCAAAATGCCTTATGTCACTAGTAAGTGAAAGACAATACACACACACACACACACACACACACACACACATATACATACAGTCAGCATGCATACCTAAGAATAGGACCCTATTAGCCATTATAAGTTGTGAGAAGGGAGGGGCTGTCGACACCACACCCTACATCTTTATTTCCCTAGTTATTAGCTTCCTCTTCCACATTCACTAAAGATTCTGGAGGTGAGGTCCACACAGACACGGTATTTAATTCCTTCAGAATGCTCCTCACCAGGACAGCACAGTGTCTACTCCTTCAGAACACTCCCTTCTCCTCAGCAAAATCGTGAGCCAGGACAGTTTACAATTAACTTCACAAAAGTAATTTTCTCAGTGCATGGAATAGTTTCTGTGAAAATTTCATAAGGGAGGAAGATAAAAAACCAATACCTTCCTCACTAAATTAACTGATCCAACTTGAATAATTATATGTTTGCTTAATATTCCCTGCTAATAGTTGGATGGGGAAACTCCACACTACATGATAGTCTTTACTTATACTATGTAGACTGTTAGTATCTTGGCATTAAAGAAAAAAAAGCATTTGTCTTTATAAAAATGCTTACTATATAAGTAATTTGCTGAACATTTTGAGTACAACTTTAGAATATACTATTAGTATGCTGGTGAGAAACTAAATGAGTTGTAACTAAGTTATAAGAAGAGTGGCTGCATCTGGTAGTTCCTTATGTCGATATGACTGAAATAACCTTGATTTGACTGAAATGACCTTGAGTACAGAACTCTACTTCATCCTGGTTTTTCTTAAATAACTAAAAGAGGTACAATTTTAAGATCCTAGTAAATGCTAGAAGTAGTTCATTATTCTTTCTAGAACTATTTCATTTCAAAGAAAAACTGCAAAATTTTATAGAAACACACACATCAACCAAATGTTAAGTTGAAATGACATTTCATATAGTACAGAATTAAGGAAGAAATCAAAAAACAGGAATTTGTAGAATTCTGAAAAGCACAGTTTGTAAGAATTTAATGGTAATTCTATGATAACAAGATTACATAGCCAGAAAGAATGGAAAGGAGAGGGCAGGCACCTTTCTGAGAGTCCCACATAGCTTTGGGTACACCAGGGACAAATAGTAAGTTTCAGGCCAGCTTGAGTTACCCTAGTGAGACCCAGTCTCAATAAAACCCCCAATAGCCAAATGTGATGGCACTATAATTCTAGTACATAGGACAGTAGAGCAGGAAAATTATTGCAAGTTTAGTCTACATAGTGAGTTTCATGCAAGTGGGGACTGAAGAATGAAATCATGTCTACAAGAACAAAGAAACAAAGAAACAACAGCAAAAAAAGATCAGTTTTTTTCTTTCCTTCCCACCCCCAATATTTTGAAAACATTTTCCAAAAAAACTAATTAGTATTTTACTTAATTCACAAGTCATCTAATAATCTCATGTTCTAGAAAAAGAACAAACCAGTGTATTTCCTTCTTTATTTCAAAAATTATATTCTAATATACTTTATTTAAAAAATATATTCTGAATGTGACCCCCACTTTGCTTTCTGTCTGAATTTGGATGTCAGATGTCTTTCTGGTGGTAATGCACTCTTTCTTTCTGTTTTCATTTATACTTTGAATAACGTTCAGTTAGGCCAGTGCAGACTCTGCTAGTTATCTATACGTTGACATCTCTGATCTTCCCCTGATTTTACCACTCTCTTAGTAACTTCATGTCACATCAATAGGAAATGGATGGATCTGGAAAGGATTATACTAAGTGAGGTAACCCAGGCCGAGAAAGCCAAATGTCACATGTTCTCTCTTATATGTAGATCCTAGCTACAGATGTATAGACTTGTGTGTGATGTGGAACCAATAATCAGTAGTAGAGGTCCATAAGCTAGAAAAAGGTTATAAGGGAGGGAGGAGAGAGGAGGTCTTAAGAGGATGGTATTATATATATGTAAGAGGAAGAACAGATTACATGGAGGGGAAAGGCCTAAGCAAGGTCAGGGAAGAGATCATAGAAAAGAAAGATGGGGGGGGGTAGGGTCAATCAAAATTCAGTATATTCTGAATAAGGCATATGAAAATCTACTTTTTTTGGATAATGGCACATCCAGAAGCTGTAGATTGTTACTTGAAAATTTTCAGTGCCTAGGATGAGATACCTTCCAGTGAGTCATTGGCCAGGGAGGTCTATGTTGCCTCCAAAACATTATAGGCTATTGCCAAAGCCCTTGATTCCCCACGAGAAAGAGATGGTAAGATCCTATTGCTGAAGACATCACATGCCTGAGTGGCAAAGTCACTGAGAAATCAAGGTGGTGCTGAGCAGAAAACCTTTCCCCTGTAGCCCAGCCAACTGAAAGCTGTCAAAAGCTGCATGCAGTCTTATGGGAAACAGAAGTCATCAGCAGTGAAAACAGTGGACACTGCAAACCTCAAGTTTGGCCAGACAGGCCAAATGTCTGAACGAATGCAGTAGTGACATGTCTGCTCTGGGGGAAACCAACTGCTCTCTAACTGGACTGAAGGCCCACTCTATGGGAGGGAATATGTGCCTGGTAATGAAAACCTAATCAAAAGCCTATGGCAGGAGAGGTCATGAGCCTTAAGGGTATAAAGCCTGCTCTTTTTTTTCAAATTTTTTTGTTTATTTATTTGAAAGTGACAGACAGAGGAAGAGGCAGATAGAGAGAGAGAGAAGGCCTCCAGGCACTGCAAACGAACTCTAGACGCGTGTGCCCCCTTGTGCATCTGGCTAATGTGGGTCCTGGGGAATCGAGCCTTGAACTAAGGTCCTCAGGCTATGAGGTCCTCAGGCTTCACAGGCAAGCGCTTAACTGCTAAGCCATATCTCCAGCCCTAAAGCCTGCTCTTATCTGGATAAATGCATATATTACTCTCACCAAATTCCCTGAAATCACTACACTTAATGTTCATACTCATATATTAATGTTACTCTCACTTCTGGTTAGAGGAGCTTCTCTTTTCAGATGGCAATGACCACTGGAATGACCCAAAAGGCAACATAGTGCTGAAAAGAAGGGATGGAGGAGTGTCCGGCACTGAAACATCTCACACCCTCCAAGGCTCAGGGTCCATTGCTGAAGAGGTGGCGGAAAGAATGTAAGAGCCAAAGAAAGTGTACCACTCCCTACATACAACTGTCTGGACAGAATTTGGGCTCGATATCCAAGACCTCACAGTGCCTAGCAATACCCACACAAGACCCTCATAATAGGAGAAAAAGATGATGACATCAAATTAAAAGAGAGACTAATGGACAGAGGGAGGGGATATGACAGAGAGCAGAGCTATGAAGGAGAAAGTGGGGGATGGGAAGGAAAGGGAGGGGAGGAAAATACATGGTTTGTTGTCTGTAAGTACAGAAGTTGTCAATGTATATATATATATATGATAAAAAATAAAATAAAATAAAGAAAATGAGATTTGATCTGTTTTGGGAAAAGAAGAAGAGGGCCAGAAGAATGCAGTGGCCTTCTCCTCCTCCTATATTCCATCTCCAAAATCCAGGTCTCAGTGAACCTGTGACTCTACTGCAACCAAACTCTTCTCCCACACACAATTTCCACCCAGCACCTTTTCCTCTGACTTGCTCTTCAAGTCTCAGCACAAATAGATTTTTCTTGAGGATGCCATCCTTAAACTTTTAAGTCTGTTAGTCATGCTTCATTTTTTTCTTCCATTTTATAAAACATATTCTATTTATTTATTTTCAAGCAGAGAGACACAGACAGAGAAAGGGGAGAGGAAAAGAGAGAAAGAGTGATTGTGAGCATGCTAGGGCTTTTAGACACTTTAAATGAACTCCAGATACATATGCTACTTTGTGCATCTGGCTCATGTGGATACTGGGGAATCAAACCCAGGTCATTAGGGTTAGCAGGAAATTACTTTAACCACTGAGCAATCTCTCCTGCCCCTTCTTCCATGTTCATGATAATCATATTTAGTAATTCTATTAATGCATGCCTTCAATCCCCTTTCAATATTATTTGATTCTGGTCGCTTTTTATGACAGGTACCACTCACAGTGCTTGAAAACAAAATCTTCCCAGAAAAATGCCAGTTGAATATGATTTTCAGTGAAAGCACCTCACTGTTATAGTTAGAACTGGAGTTAAATACAAATAATAATGATAATAATAATAATAATAATAATAATAGACCAGAGTTCTCAGTGGGAGTGGCTTGGGCAGGCTCTCTTTGCTCCTTCTAAGGTAATTTTTCTCTTCCTCTTCCTCTATTCCTTTATCAAAAATAGATATTTTTGCTGTCTCTCCTCCTGGGCTGAAATCTGTGCTCCTCCTTCCTCCAGCCAATTTTAGAGTTGGGTCCTTGGCAAAACAGGTCAAGGCTTCCCTTTGTTGGTTTCTTGAACCACAGCTCATTAGTCAAGGACAGGGCAGGTTCCTCAAGAACCCCTCAGGTGAGAAAAGGGTTCAGAAAATTAGACTTCAGAGAACTTCTGAGCAAGAAAGCTTTCTGCAGAGAAAATTAGGGGGTGGCCCTTTACTTTCTAGTATGAGTGTTTTGGGTGAAGTTTTGACAAACATTATTTCAATGATATATTAAATCATGATCAGCACTAATGGAAATTAGATACATATTAAAAATAGCATAGCAAGGCTGGAAGGTTAAGGGCTTAGCTGTTAAGGCATTTGCCTGCAAATCCTGTGGACCCAGGTTCAATTCCCCAGGACCCATATAAGCCAGATAGACAAGGTGGTGCATGTGTCTGGAGTTTGTTTGCAGTGGCTGGAGGTCCTGATGTGCCCATTTTCTCTGTCTGCCTCTCTCTGTGTGTCTCTTTCAAATAAATAAATAAATAAAACTTTAAAAAAGCATATCAATATAAGAAAAACACAAAAGTTGACTTATCTCTATAAAATAACATTATACTATTTGCAGTAATCCAGATAGTATGTGAAAATATATGTGCTTGGATAGCATTCATTATCCATCTTTAAAAAATAGAATAAAATGGTAGTTTTATTTGTTAGGTTCTTTTACTTAGTTCATACTTGTTCATACAATTGCATTTTAAAACACATAACCATGTCTGGATTATGCAATAATATGGTTATCAGTATAGTAATGTACAAATGTTGAATTTCACAGTCATTGAATATGTCCATGGACCAACTGTGGTTAGTGCTTCTGAGTTTGGATTCATAATATAATTAACAAACAAGGCACCGGAGAGATGGCTCAGTGATACAAGGTACTTGCTCTGAAAGCCTGCTGACCAGAATTCAAATCTCAAGTATCTGTGAAAAACCGTACAAAAAGTTCCACATACATCTCTAATCCCAACAAGCCTACAGCAATGGTAGGCAAAGTCAGGGGAATCCTAAAGACCAAGATCATGGGGCATGTAGTATGGCCTTCCCAGAGGAACCAGCAAGATCTTAAACAATATTAGTACCTTGAGGTTGAAAGCAAAAAGGATTGTTCTCAAAGATGCTAATTATTATGATCATTATGTTTGGATTAGAGATCTTAATCATTTGTTTAAAATTTTAGGAATAGCTGAGATAATCAGTTGCCTTTCTTTATCTTCTTCTATTGTTTCTTACTTTGGGTCTTCTTAAGGGACTAAACTCTAAGCATCAGCTGAGACTAGTTTTTGTTAGTTTTATATCTCCTTGCTACAAAACTCAGATAGCACACAATATTTCTAGCCTATTGCCCTTCAAAGTTCTTGACTAGGTGCTCTCCTCATGACTACAGTTCGTTCAAATGACTCTCAGGAGCTCTATATTGTGTGTATGTTTCTGATAATCTGATTGGTCTATATAGGGACAGTAAGTGTGGAGAACAATAGAATATTGCTAAATTAGCTTAAAATGATGGTCACCTCTACCAGTATTATTTAAAATCAATGAGAAAGAAGGAGGAGGAAGATACTGACAGTTAAAAAAATTCTATTTCAAGATAACAATCCCAAAAATATGCTTTCATTTTAACATCTTTTTCTAATTACATTATTAGTAGCATATATTAGATATATAAAATTATAGATTTTATTATGGTATTGTCACACATTTATATCATATATTCATCCCACTTTACCCTCTTTTCTATACCATTCTTCCTAATATTCATTTTTTTCCTCTTTCCATATACTTTTACTTCTACATTCTGCTCTTGTAGATAGTTATTAAAATATAAATTACATCTATCAGAGCAAATTCATGGTACCTGTCTTTACTGAACATCTGTGTTTATTGTAGTACCATTCATAATAGTAAGATTATATCCTTCAATGGATGAATAAAGAAAATAGGGCAGTTAGAATATGGAAATATTGATTAGCAGTTAAAGGTGATTGCTTGCAAAGCCTGAAAGCCTGGTGGCCCAGGTTTGGTTCACTAGTGTCCACATAAAGCCAGATGCACAAAGAGGTTCATGTCTTTGGAGTTCTCTTGCACTGGCAGAAGGCCCTGGTGAGCTCATACTCAGTTTCTTTCTGTATGCCTCTTTCTCTCCTGCTCTCTCTATCTCTCTCTAACTTAAAAAAATAATATTTTCATAAAATTAATGGAAAATGGGACATTGGAACTTGTGTCAATTGCAGGAAAGAAGATGGGGATTGAAGTCAGTGGATGGGGATAGACGTCATCTTTTTTAGCAAAATAAGCCACTCTTAAATGCACTTGTGTCAAAAAGATGATCATGAAATTATGACTGGTATTTTCCCTCCTGTTTTCCCTTTCATAGTCATGCATCAGTAATACCCTTTGACTCACACATGAATAGTAAGTGTGTAGATATCCCCAGCTCCATGCCCTGCACAGAGAACTCAGCCTCTGAACAGCAAAGCATTTTCAGTACTGGCACCAGTAAAAACATTTGTAATCTAGGAAAGATTAACTGACCTCACCCTGTTTATTAAGACATATGTTTACCAATTAAGTTTGGATAGTTGTTGATCAAAATTTGAAATGCATTTATACTGATTTTATAAACTATGTGCTATGGTTTCAAGGTAACTCATTTAAAAAATAACAATAAAATTTCAGTAGTATTCATATCATAGAATCTATATTTCTATTTATTTGAGTTGAAGATTAGGGTAAAGTTTTATGGAGATAGTGGGATCAAGATACAATTTCAAAAGTAGTGCAGCAATGTGTCATTTGTACAAAGATTGTTACAGAATAATTTGCTTGGGTTATTTAGTTGTACAGTCTTAATTTGTATATAACTCACTCACTTGAATAAATTAAATATAATTTACTTATTTAATGATTTTCTGTATGTAGATGTCATTCATGCCCCATTTAAATTAATATAAGAAGCTATTCTACTATGTCCTGGGCAGTTGTTCTACTTCCCTCACCCAAAGGACTAGATAAACTTTGATAGTTTGATTGATCATAATTTCATCTTTTCTTGGACCTCATGTAAAGAGCATAATTCAGTATGTAACAGCAATACATTTGCCTTTGAATTTATCATGACATTTTCAGATTCTTCCATGTTAATGCTTCACTGAATATTGTGTCACTGTATGTTTTTACATTCTCAACAGATGAAAATTTGTATTGTTTCCAGCTCTAGGTATAATGACTAATGCTATGATGACATTTATGCTTTACTTTTCCTTAGATGGGTGACTTGGAGTAGGACAACTAGGTCATACATTAAATGCCACTTGATAAAATGTGTCATACCATTTTCCTAAGTGGTTCTGCCATTTTATTTCTACCAATTGTATGTGAGAGTTCCACTTTATAGTATCACCAATTATCGTTTTAACTTTCACTATTCTAGCTGGAATGTAGTCTTGCTTTAATGTAATACACATTTCCTATGTGGCTCATGATGCTGAACATCTTTTCCTCTATTAGTGACAAGTCTTTGTATTTTATGAAGAATCTGGTCAAATATTTTTGCACGTTTTGCATTGGTTTGTCATTGTATGCTGTGTTATATGACTTATTTGTATACTTTGAGTACAGGAAGTTTATAATAAACACAAATAAGCTGGGAATGGTGGTGCATGCATTTGATCCCAGCATTCATGGGATGTGAGTTCAAGGCCAAATTGGGACCACAGAATTCTAGGTCAGCCTTGGCTAGAATGAGACCATATCTCAAAAAGAAAAAGGAAAGAAAAAGGAAGGAAAAAAAAAACACAAACAAAACATCCAAGGTAGATAATTTAAAAACAATAAAATTGAATTTTATTTATAGAATTTGAAATTGCATAAATCTAAGCACTGCTGAAGACACCTTATGTGATTGACATGCAAATTAGAATGGCATGGCTGGAAGCTGGAAGAGAGTCAGTCCCCAGACAGTCAGCGCATCTATGCCAGAAGGTGCTACATGGGCGACTGGGGGAAAATGACCAATATCTATCAAAGCAATGCATGGTCTAACCTACTTAGCAGCAAATAACTTGTTGTGATGCCCACACAAGTGCAATAGTGGCACACAGCCATGGTGGGGAACCAACTGCTCTCAATTTGGCTAACTGATCCCCTCACTGGTACTGGGACCCATAGCTGGAGCTGGGAAACAAGTCAGAACCATATCCAAACATAAGTCCACTCTCCAATATCAAGCTACCATCATTTGTGGGCTACAAGAGGGCCTACACCTATTAAATTCTTTATAAAAAAAAAAAAAAGTAAAGGTTATCTCATTTGTCCTGGTGCTAACTTACTCTCCGTTGGAGAATCTGCTTCTCTTTTTCAGATAGATGCAGATCCTAAGGAGAGAGCCACCCCATCATACCTCAAAAGGGCCCCGGCTGAAACTAAGAAAAATTGGTGAAACAAGCAAGGGTGCTGTTTTCCTGATGAACCGGATACCAGCACAAGGGGGAAGGAGATCAGCACAGAGAAAAATCAACTCCTACCAAATCAGAGAGCCAGAGCCTCAGAGGCCTCCAACACCTCATCAATGAAGCAGACCAAAAATGAACCCCACATGGCTCAGGGAAATTTTGCGGAAGAGGGGGCGGAAGAATGTCAGAGCCACATGTTGGGTCACGATATGCAGAGACATTTGTCTTACCCATAACTGTGGGCTAACTCCACAATGCATGACCCATATAGCTCAACAAGGAGGGGCCAAGAGGAGGGGGTAGGTCACAGATGAGCCTAATAATGGTACCAAACTGACTGTATTTACTGAATACAAAACTAACTAATAAAGAAAAAAAGAAAAAATTAAAAAATAAATAAATCTAAGTACATAGTTGAGTTTAATACACCCCATGAAGCATAAAAACAATATGTGAGATCATAAACAACTCAACTAGAGTAAGAAAGTCTTACAGCCTGTGATCATGTCAATCAAGTCTCAATTTGGAGCTGTCATTTTTATGAGGAACATACAGATCATCTGGATTATTTTCTCCTATGTTCATAAAACATAGTGCTCATTAGAAAAATTTTTTTTAGTTTTTAAAAACTATTTATTTTAGAGAGAGACAGACAGAGAAAAATGCAGATAGAAAGAGAGTGGGTTTGCCAGGACCTTCTGCTACTGCAAATGAGTGGAATAAGCAAGCTCCCTCTTGTGCTTCTGCCTCTATGTGGGTCCTGGGGAATCAAACACAGGCCGCCAGGCTTTGCAGGCAAGAGTCTTTAACTTCTGGGCCATTTCTCCAGACTTGTCTTGCTTTAATATTTTTCTTCCTATATATTTTTCCTTTTCTGAACTTTTTATTGACAACTTCCATAAATGCTGATCCTGGAGGCATGTAGTCAATATGTGAATGGATTACAGAGCATATACCATTCACTCTGCATAATCATAGCTCATATTAATCACCTTCAGCCTTATGTTCACTTTAAGTACATTTCTCAGCACGGTACAGTAGTAATACAAGAGGTAATCACTTTTATAATTTCAGAGTCCTGCCACAAATCCTGCCAATATCTCCAAGCTCAATTTTGAATTTTCAAAAGTAAATTGCAAATGTTCATACTTTAATTTCCACAACTTGTACTCACTTTAGCAGCACATATGCACAGTTCCACAACTCTACCACAATTTCCCCAAGATTCTCAAGCCAGACTCTTTCTAAATATCATCCTAGAACCTGCAAAAGCCTGTTATTGGAAAGTAGATACTAGTTCTTCTAAACATCACCAAGCCTCCAGAATTGACTCAGTATTCTAAGGACTCCAGGAGAATGAACATAACCATATCTAGGTCTGCATACACTCACTGTGTGCTTCTTTCCACCAGAAAACCATGCTCAGCAAAACACCAAATACACCTCTAACACTGTCCATTCTGTTCCTTTCCAGAGAGCAATAGTATAGTTCCATCTACATACTCATCTACATCCACTGCCGTAGCTACAGCCATAGCTTTATCTGCATATCTCTCTTATGAGTCTCATAACAGATATACATATAATACATATGGGTCGTAACTATGATACTTGTAATAGATGTAAACTGATAGGTATTACACTTTTTATAATTTGCCTAGAATTAAAGAGAAAACACATTCATAAAAGTGACTGGTTAGCACATAGGTATTCTTGAAGAGTGTCTAAGCTGTCCTGTGATACATCTAGGAGCTAAATATTTTCTCATGCTCACAATAGGTTCAAAGAAATAGTATGTAACTCTGCATGTGACAGCCACATCCAATGTTCACTCAATTCCATTCATGTCACTAATACAAGCTCACTTCCTTCATATAAAAGCAATAATCTCTCCATGTGGTTCCATTGAAATGGTCTGATTTAGTCAGGCAACCTCATCAGAAACATTGAAATTGAAAGAGGTAGAAGGAAGGGAGAGATATGTTCTAACACAGTAGGTTCAGAAACCTTTGAAAACAATTATGTTAGTCATTTTCAGCACATAGGGAGGCTGAGTAAGGAGAACCACATTTTGGAGGCCAGTCTTGGTTACATACCAAGTTTCTTATCTGTGTTATATAGAGAGGTCCTGTTTTAAAACACAAAGCAACACAAAATAAATAAATAAATAGATAATAAAACAATAAATAAATAAATAAATAAAAGAACTGTGATTGCCAGGAAGCTATTTATCCACATAAAATTTGAGCCTAATAACAGTTTGTGTCTATGGGAGCCCTGGGCTTCTAATTCACTAATGAGGACACTCACATCCATGGAATTGCCAAACAGGTGGGAAAAATTAAAGGTGAGTAGGTAATACAATCATTTCATAATGTTCAGTGTCTTTTTCTTTATTCTCTTCAGTCAGTGGGTTAATCTGGTTAAATGTACTCACACTAAGGTGTGAATCATTTCTGCATATAAGAGTGATAACTTCCCAGGCAGTGGAATAATTTCAACTGTGAAAGTAGCTTGTTACCACCAAGTGACGTGGTAATCGGTAGACGACGCACAGAAGCCAGCTGTCAGCAAGAGTCCCTGCAGGTGCAGGAAGTCCCAGCCTCAGTGCGCAGCACCCACATACCCAAATCAGACAGTAGGAACTGCCTCTCCCCAGGGATTTATCATATAAAGACCAGAAAATATTAACCAGTCTGGTGTGGTGGAACACACTCTTAATCCCAGCATTCAGAAGGTAGAAGGCAGTGGTAAGAGGATCACTGTGAGTTCAAGGCCAGCCTGGTAGTACAGAATGAGATCCCTATCAGCCTAGGCTAGAGTGAGACCCTACTTTGAAAATAGAAAACATAAACAAACAAAAAAAAAATGAAAAACATTAACCTTTAACCTGCCTGGAAATATTTTTTTGACTCTTGCTACATACCAGTCTTTTGTAAGGTATTGACATAAACGAGCAGATATGTAGTCCTTGCCTAAAGAAGTAAATGGTGGGAAATGGTGCTTAAAACTCAAGTATCCTTTCCAAAAGGATGAAATACGAAAAGTTTTAAACTGTGAAAAAAGCATTCATACAGAATAGTTCACAAAAGGCATATGAAACAACACTTCACAGATATTTGGAAAAGATAAAGCTAGAGCTGGATATGTGGCTCAGTGGACAGACTGTCTGCATAGCAGGGACAGAGTCCTGTGTTTGATCCCCAGCACTGCACAAACCAGGCATGTTGCAACAGGCCTGTAATCCTAGAACTCAAGAAGTAGAGGGAGAACAATAAGGTCAAGCTCTTCTTCAGCTCCATCATGAGTCTGAGGCCAACTGGGGTTGCATGAGACCCTGTCTCAGATTTTAAAAAGTATCATTTCATTAGTTTATTGTCCATTTGGATCCCCAATTTGTGAAGCCTTTTTTTAAAGACCATTGTTATGTTAAATGGTATGGCATTATTCCTATTGTTTCATTATAGTTCCTTATATATTCTGAATAATCACTTTCTTCAGTTACATATCTTCTTTGACTTTGTGGTTTTTATTTTCCATTTGGCTCTGTATGGCAGGATTAGGTCAACAGAAGCTTTGAAATTTAAATTTAATGTATTTTAATTATTCATCCTTTTGCTTATGGGTTTGTGACTTTAATTTTTCTCCTGGCCCACAAAATGAAATATTCTAGGATATTATTACCTAAGGAAAATTTATATCTTTGACTTTGACATTTAGGTGTCTGATGTTCATGGAGCTGACATTGCTGATTATGCTTCACGCAGTACATGTTCAATATAGACTTGCTACTTTCTGTAGTCTATTCCTTCTTGTATTCTTTTTCTTTTCTAAAAAATATTTTATTATTGAGGACTTTAGTACATGAACAGACTATAATTTGATCATGTTCCCATTGTGTTATAATCTTTTGTTCCTTACTGTTGGATAACCATTGACTGAGGACCCTCCTCATTGAAGGCAGTCCTTCCTCTGTTTTACTTGTCTCATTCTTTTTGCATCTATCTTGCATGGCAAAATGTTGGTGCGCTCAGAGCCGTACTGATCTTGGGGTAGTAATAAACACTGTGGGATCATGAATATATCAGTCAGTTCATGTTGGAAGGACACTACTCCAAAGTACTCCATCCCTCATAGTGCCTCTTATATTTTTTTCTGTACCCTCTTCTGAAATGTTCTTGAGGCATGGAGGGCATGTTTGGTATACAGCCCTATAGACTTGGGCATTTTTTAAAATTTATTAAGTTTTTTTTTTTTTACTAATTAGTTTTGTACTCGGTGAATACAGTCAAGTTTGTACCATTGTTAGGCTCATCCATATACTACCGGCTCCCCCTGGCCCCTCCTTGTTGAGGTATATGGGTCATGCATTGCGGA
Source organism: Dipus sagitta (assembly GCA_036346955.1). Classification (NCBI taxonomy): domain Eukaryota; kingdom Metazoa; phylum Chordata; class Mammalia; order Rodentia; family Dipodidae; genus Dipus; species Dipus sagitta. Next base: position 44,735,797 of record CM070771.1, read on the forward strand.
GTTAGCCCACAGTTATGGGTAGGAGAAATGTCTCTGCATATCATGACTGAACATGTGGCTCTGACCTTCTTTCTGGCCCCTCTTCTGCAAAATTTCTCTGAGCCATGTTGGGTTCATTTTTGGTCTGTTTCAGTGATGAGGTGTTGGGGGCCTCTGAGTCCCTGAATGTCTGATTTGGTGGGAGTTGATTGTTCTCTGTGTCAGTCTCCTTCACCCTGGTGCTGGCACCCATTTCACCAAGAGAACATCACCCTTGCTTGTTTTGCCCATTGTTCTTAGTTTCAGCTGGGACCCTTTAGAGGTATGATGGGCTGGTTCTCTCCTTAGGATCTGCATCTATCTGAAAAAGAGAAGCAGATTAACCAACGGAGAGTAAGTTAGCACCAGGAAAAATGAGACAACCCTTACTTTTTTTTATATAGAGAATTTAATAGGTGTAGGCCCTCTTATAGCCCATGATTGATGGTAGCTTGATATTGGAGAGTGGACTTATGTTTGGATATGGTTCTGACTTGTTTCCCAGCTCCAGCTATGGGTCCCATACCACTGAGGGGATCAGTTAGCCAAATCAAGAGCAATTGGTTCCCCACCATGGCTGTGTGCCACTATTGCACTTGTGTGGGCATCACAACACGTTATTTGTTGCTAAGTAGGTTAGACCATGAGTTGCTTGGGCAGATATTAGTCATTTTCCCCCAGTCGCCCATATAGCACCTTCTGGTACCAGATGCGCTGACTGTCTGGGGACTGACTCTCTTTCAGCTTCCAGCCATGCCATTCCATTTTACATGTCAACCACATAAGGTGTCTTCAGCAGTAGGGTCTAACCACTAGCCTTTGGTGGGTCATGAAGTACTCTGACAAAAATCTGTCTTTATTTTAGGAAACCTTGTAGGTCTCTCTGATCAAAAGCTCGTTGTGGATGAAAGCCACATGCTGCTACTGGGAGTTACAGGTCAGTGCCCACTAAGAAAAGGAAGAAAAAGATAACTAATATAAAAGAGTTAGAGAGAAGAGAGTCTGAAAGAGAGAGGGAGAGAAGCTGTAGAAGATTAAGGTCAGTCTTCATCATACCCTCTCCAGTGTCTTGTAGCTCAGGTGTTCTCTCTAAGGGCCTGGTGAAGGTTCAACCATTTGGTCTGCCTTTTAGGATGCAGAATTTTATGCTACCATTGCCGTTTGGGTCTAGATTTGAGTCTCCCACCCTTTCCTTGCTCTCCCCTCCCTCCCCACACACCCTATTGTCTAGTCCTCGAGATGTTTGCTGGATATGTCAGCATCTTGGGTAGATTCAAGTTAGGTGCTGTAGATGAGTGAGACTATGCAGTGATTTTCTTTCTGTGATTGGGTAAGTTCACTGAGAATGATCTGTTCCAGGTTCAACAATTTTTTGTCAAATTTCATTGTGTCATTCTTTCTTTCTGCTGAGTAGAATTCCATTGTGTAGATATACCACATTTTAATTATCCATTCTTCTAGTGATGGACATCTAGGTTGATTCCAGCTCTTAGCTATTACGAATTGAGCCGCTTTAAACATGGTTGAGCAAATCTCTCTGTGGTTTAAATGTTTTGGGGTACATGCCCAGTAAGGGAATAACTGGATCTGTTGGTAATTCTATGGTCAGCTTTTTCAGGAGTCTCCATATTGCTTTCCAAAGTGGTTGTACCATCTTACATTCCCACCAACAGTGGATGAGGGTTCCTAATTCTCCACATCCTCTCCAGTATTTATTTTCATTTGAATTTTGATGTCTGCTATCCTTACTGGGGTAAGGTGGAATCTCATAATTGTTTTAATTTGCATTTCCCTGATGATTAGGGATGATGAACATTTTCTTAAGTGTGTGTTTGCCATTTGTATTTCTTCCTCTGTGAACTGCCTCTCCAGCTCTTTGCCCCATTTTGTGAGTGGGCTGTTTGGCTTTTTATTTGCTAGGTTTTTGAGTTCTTTGTAGATTCTAGAGATTAGGCCTCTGTCAGTTGGATAATCAGCAAATATTTTCTCCCATTCTGGGGGTAATCTATTGGCTTTGCTTATTATATGCTTGTCTGTAAAGAAGCTCTTCAGCTTCATGTGATCCCATTGGTTGAGTGACTGTTTAAGACTGTGATCTACTGGGGTTTTATTCAGGAAGTCTTTTTCTATTCCTATATCATGGAAAATTATTCCTATATTTTCTTCCAGTAGTATTCGAGTTTCTTTATATTGAAGTCCTTGATCTATTTGAACTTGAGTGTAGTGCATGGTGAGTTGTGTGGATCAATTTCAATTTCCTGCATATGGTTATCCAGTTTGTCCAGCACCATTTGTTGAAGATGCTATCTTTTTTCCAGCCTATATTGTTAGGGCCTTTGTCAAATATCAAGTAGCTATAGTTGCTTGCCCCAAAGTCCAGGTCCTCAAGTCTGATCCATTGGTCTATACTCCTGTTTTTATGCCAGTACCATGCTGCTTTTATTACTATGGCTTTGTAATATAGCTTTAGATCAGGTATTTTGATGCCTCCAGAGTGACTCTAGCTGTGGAAGAGGTGTCACTGGAGGCAGACATAGTAGTCTAGCACTAAGGTGTGTTCAGAGCACTTTGGAGCTCTGGATATTTGTGTTTTCTGGCAGTTTGTTTGTGTCTCTGCTATACTCTAAAGAAATGAGTCACTTCTTTTGCCATTGATGGGGTATCTTATGGATTCTGTAAGCCTGAAATAAACCCTTAACTCCCTTAAACTGCTTCTGCTTTGCTTGTCCTGAAACACAGAATAAACTGCAACAGCATGTCAGATATCTCCTTCAGTGTTCATCTCTTAATAGTCTCTATTTTCCACTTTGATGAATTTTAAGTCTCCTTGGTGTGTACTGCCATCTCCATAGAGGAAATTCTCTGGCTGGTGGTGAGAGCAGACCTCATAATCAATCTGTCTCTTCCTCTGCAATGTTCCCTGAGCCATGATTGATATGACAGAGATGACTTATCCAGATATAGAGACTCTTACTTTCATTTTGTTGAGTCTTGATACTCCTCAGTATTTGCCAACATGTGTAAAAAGGAAGTTCTATAATTGAGAGTGAAAAAAGCATTAAAGGCTATAAACATATACATTTAGAAGTCTTTTTGATGAGCATTGCCTCTCTATCTGAAGAACATTGGAAGTTCCCCTGTAAGGTCTATTAGCTTTCAAGCCATAGGTGTTTGACTCAGTTATCAGTACAGTCAAATTCCTTCCCATTGAGCAGGCCTAATATGCAAACAGAGAACAGTTGATTACCTCTATAACCTATGTGCTACTCTTATGTACTTATGTACTCTTTAAATTTGTGGTTCACATTAATCTTAATTATGTTTTTGAATTATTTGGATGGATTTTTCTAAGTAGTTTTTGTTGGAAGCTTCAACTATGGGATGGCATTCTTGGTGGGGTTATTTTGCCTTGGTTTCTTGTGTTATTTGTTTGGCACTGTGGTTTTCTATCTGGGGATAATCTCTTTGCCATGTGAGAATGTAGCAACAGTGGCTCCACTGGAAAATTTAGTGTGGCTAAGGCTGGCACTATTCCAGTAGTAGATATGTGACTGGACCATAATTCTTTGGGCCTTTGCTGAGATTATTCCAGGCAATCTACTCCAGGCTGGATGGATAAACCTGGCAGGTGGGGTATTTTTTGTGAGCTCACTGGGGTGAGGTTTCTGTGTCTGGCAGGTGTGCTATCTTCTATCACTTTCCTTTTGCCTCAAGTATATCTTTGGGGTTTCTATTTGAAGAATTCAGATGGTAATTATTTCCTCTTTGCTGATAAAATGTCTCAATTGTGCTTATATTCTATTCTTGAAAGATAGTTTGCCCATGAAATAATTTTAGAGTAATAATTACTTCTGCAGCACATTATTCTGTTGTCTTTTGCCTTTGTTACTAAAAAGAAGTTAGATCTTCAAAATTCTTGTTTGAAAGATTTTACTATTCTCAATGCCTGCTTTTAAAATGATCTCTTTTTATACTTGGTGTTTGGTCTAAGTTTCAGTTTATTTTATCTGCTTGCTTTAGATTTGATGAGGGGCAACTTCCTGAAGTCTTAAGATAACAGCTTTAATCAGTTCTTGAAAAATGCTGTCTTTGCCTTTACAAACACTACACTTGGTCCTCCCTTTCTCTCATTGTGAAATATTTGTTTAGATAGGGAAAACCTTTATATTTTGTCTTCCCTAATATTTATCTCCTTGCTTTTATATCTTTTTATTAAATCAGGAATGTTGTAATCATTTCCAGCTTACTATTTTTATTAGTTGCATTATAAGTCTTACCTCTTCCACTGGATTTTAATTTTCAGTATTATATTTAAGTTCTTATAGTTCTATTTTTCATTATTAAATATATTTGTCAACAAAAATAATTTAAAACTAATACTCTCAGGCTGGAGGGATGGCTTAGTGGTTAAGGCATTTGCCTGCAAAGCCAAAGGACCAAGGTTTGATTCCCCAGGACCCACGTTATACAGGTGCATAGGGGGCACATGTGTCTGGAGTTCATTTGCAATGGCTGGAGGACCTGGTGTGCCCATTCTCTCTCTCTCTCTCTCTCTCTCTCTCTCACTCTCTCTCTCTCTTGCTGTCTCTCTCCCTCTTTCCCTGTCAAATAAATAAAAAAAAAAAAACTAATACTCTATTTCTTTAGAGACAGTAATCATAGGTATTTTATGTTTTGCATCTGAAAAGTACAGTACCTGAAGTCTTTATGACTCTTTGTCTGCTGGTTCTTTTTCATGGTCCTTTTTACTTATATACTTAGGTATTATTGTGGGAAAAATTATGAATTCTGATGAGAATAGGTTACTTAAATATCGCCCTTTACTTCTGTGAAATGACTGGAAAACTGTCAGTTTAAGCATTTATATTAATATTTTGGGGTCTAAAAAGTGGCATAAACTTAGGCTATACCTATCTTCCTTTTAATGATTCCATATGGAGAAAACTCACTGAATATTATGACCTGGTCTCATTAAAATGACAGAAAGGACATAAAACATTTAAAAATCATTTTTATACATTTATGCCTTTTATAATATATATTTTAATATGTTCTAAAAATCCCATTGAAATAAATGTATTCTTAAAGTTTTCTTAACTTCCTCATCCATCCATTAATTGATTGATTGATTCACTCAAATACTGTTGAGTGGGAGATTTAAAAATACAAGTCTATATTTGTGCAACAGTTAAAGTATGTGAGGAAGGAATTTTTTTAGCTATTAAGATTGGTTGATTTGTGTTGTAGTCGAAATACTTGTAAAAAGAAAGAGAGAAAGAAAGATTGCCATTTGACTCATATCTACACTTGTATCCAGTGCAATTGCACCTCTGATGACCAGCAAGTCCAGGGTGTTACACAGGCAACCCAGTACAGAGGAAATCATTCAGATGTACACAAACTATATCACTACTAAATGGTCACAGGGTCACAGTAGAAACAAATAGTTTACAAGCAGAAAATTTTACAAGCAGCCATTCTTTTTTTTTTTTTTTCATTTTTTTCTTCTTTATTCATTAGTTTTGTATTCAGCAAATACAGTCAGTTTGGTACCATTATTAGGCTCATCTGTGACCTACCCCCTCCCCTTGGCCCCTCCTTGTTGAGCTATATGGGTCATGCATTGTGGAGTTAGCCCACAGCTATGGGTAAGCTAAATGTCTCTGCATATCATGACCCAACATGTGGCTCTGACATTCTTTCCGCCCCCTCTTCCGCAAAATTTCCCTGAGCCATTTTGGGTTCATTTTTGGTCTGCTTCAGTGATGAGGTGTTGGGGACCTCTGAGGCTCTGGCTCTCTGATTTGGTAGGAGTTGATTTTTCTCTGTGTTGATCTCCTTCCCCCTTCTGCTGGTACCTGGTTCATCAGGAAATCAGCACCCTTGCTTATTTCGCCAATTTTTCTTACTTCCAGCCGGAGCCCTTTTGAGGTATGATGGGGTGGCTCTCTCCTTAGGATCTACATCTATCTGAAAAAGAGAAGCATATTCTCCAACAGAGAGTAAGTTAGCACCAGGACAAAAGAGATAACCCTTACTTTTGTATAGAGAATTTATTAGGTGTAGGCCCTCTGGTAGCCCATGATTGATGGTAGCTTGATATTGGAGAGTGGGCTTATGTTTGGATATGGTTCTGACTTGTTTCCCAGCTCCAGCTATGGGTCCCATACCAGTGAGGGGATCAGTTAGCCAAATTAAGAGCAGTTGGTTCCCCACCATGGCTGTATGCCACTATTGCACTTGGGTGGGCATCACAACAAGTTACTTGCTGCTAAGTAGGTTAGACCATGAGTTGCCTGAACAGATATTGGTCATTTTCCCCCAGTCTCCCATGTAGCACCTTCTGGCACTAGATGTGCTGACTGTCTGGGGACTGACTCTCTTCCAGCTTCCAGCCATGCCATTATAATTTGCATGTCAATCACATAAGGTGTCTTCAGCAGTAAGGTCTTACCACTAACCTTTGGTGGGTCATCAAATACTCTGACAGAAATCTCTCTGTCTTTTAGGAAACCTTGTAGGTCTCTCTGATCAAAAGCTCATTGTGGATGATAGCCCCATGCTTTTACTGGGAGTTACAGGTCGGTGTCCACTAAGAAAATGAGGAAAAAGATAACTAATGTACAAGAGTTAGAGAGAAGACAGAGAGAGAGAGAGAGAGAGAGAGAGAGAGAGAGAGAGAGGGAGAAGGAGGGAGGGAAGATATAGAAGATTAAGGTTAGTCATGATCCTACCCTCTCCTTACTTGAACTTTATTCATTGAAAATATATCATTTTGGTTTCCCATTTCAGGCATCAAAAATAACATACTTCTCTAGAAAGAAGTATACCGCTTCTATTTCCCAAGCATAATATTCTAATCTTCTTAGTTCAAGATTGTTGTGTCACTTCCACAAAAGGTTGATGTTCCAAACAGCAAGGATATTGGATTAATTGAGTTCCAAGGGCATACGTCCTCTTGCAGAATAAAATTAGCATAACCAGATGTACAAGTATCTGTAACTGAAATTTTGATCTTTTTTAGTTGATATTCTCTTTCTTTCTTATTTTTAAATCTATTAATGTAATGCCATAGCAGTGTGACACAAGAATTTCTTGGACTTCAGATGCATTTACGTGTAGTTAAACACAAATCATAGCTGTATGTGGGGCAGTGCCCATTCAGTCTCATTCAACCAGCTCTCTCTCCCCTTACTCAGGTGTTCTAACCTCTTTCTGAGCCAGTCCAGTCCCCTGAGGGGACAGATGCTACTTAGGTTGGCATGGCCTCTTTTTCAACTGTTCTTTCCTGATTCCTGAACTTCCAGGTCCCTGCTCTGGTAAGCCTCCCATTTTGGGGAGGAGACCCCTACTCCCACATGGGCTCTCTACCCCACTCCTGCCCTCCACGTGGCAGGAGCTCTCTGGACTTCCTTCTTCTTTCTTTCCTTAATGTAATGAGGTCTCTGTAAACCTTACTTTCTTGTCTGTGTGTTTTCTTTAAATTCATAAGACAAGAAACTAGCAATACCCTAAATTTATTGGTGTGTTGGCATATATTGGTGCATTGGCAAGGAACCCCAAGATTCCTGTTACGAATTACACCAAGCTTTTTGCAGCTGGTGTCCACCCTCTGGATTAGCGTTTCTGACACGTGGACTTTAAAATGCAGATTGGAAGATGTTACAGTCAGGTTCGCATTGCTGGTAGAAATCACCCAACCAAGAGCAGCTTGTGGGAAAAAGAGGTTTATTTTGGCTTACAGGCTCCAGGGGGAAGCTTCAGGATGGCAGGAAAAATGGTAGCATGAGCAGAGGGTGGACATCACCCCCTGGCCAACATAAGGTGGACAACAGCAACAGGAGATTATGCCAAACACTGGCATGGGGAAACTGGCTATAACACCCATAAGCCTGCCCCCAACAATATGCCACCTCCAGAAGGCGTTAATTCCCAAATCTCTATCAGCTAGGAACCTAGCATTCAGAACACCTAAGTTTATGGGGAACACCTGAATCAAACCACCACAGAAGATCAAACTTCAGCTTGTTGATTACAAAACAACAATCAAACACACACAGTAGATGATGCCCATGTACCTACGTTTAAAGTATATATTTAAAAAAATATATAAACACCAATGTGATGGATCAACTTTTTGATGTGACTTATGCAGTGCTATATTGTTACTTGTTTTCTCCCATGAATGTAATGAAAACTCATAAATCATCTTAGAATAATTAAGAATTGTTTGGTAAGAAGCCCAATTTTACAGAATATTTTCTAAATACATTGATCATAAATACTTCATTTCTTAAAGCTCACCTTAGTTCTTTTTTTTTTTTTACATTCTTATTGACATTAGACTAAGGGAGGTAAAATATTGTGAGAATGAAACATTAATCCTTCAGCAACAGAGATACACAAGAATTCAAATTTGTCTTGGTAAATGTCACGGCTTCAGCTGCCAGATTTTCAAGCTGGTTACTGGGGCACATGCCTCTTGCTGGTATTTCAGGATTTCTATAAAGCCTGTGATGTAGGGAAGGTGGATGAGAACTTGCCTCCACAATTATTTTTGCAAATATTGAGGAACTTTGATCACTAAAGAATGATTAGAAATTGAAATGGTATGCTTTCTTTGCTTCTCTTTAGGTAAAAGTCTTTACATAAGTATATTAGCTTTCCAGAACTGCTTTGACAAAGTACCACAAACAGACAGCTAAAGCAACAGAATTTTTCTGTTTTAAAAGGTTTAAATCCAAAGTCAAAGTGTTGTCAGAACTGATTCACCTAGAAATTTCTGATGGAGAAAATTGTATCACCTGCTTCTCTTGGTTTGTGGGGGCTGCTGGCAGTTCTTGGGAGTCCCTTCGCTTGTCAGAACAGTTCTGTTCCTTTTCATGGTACATTCTCCAGGGTCTGCCTAACTTCCCTCTTCTTTTAAAAATATTTTATTTATTTATTTTATTTTGAAAAAAAGAGAGAAAAAATAGGCAGATGGACACAGAAAGAGAGAGAGATAATGCACACCAGGGCCTTTAGCCACTGCAAATGAATTCCAGACACATGTGTCAACTTGTACATCTGGCTTACAGGGGCATTGGGGAATCAAATCTGGGTCCATAGGCTTTGCAGGTGAGCACCTTAACCTCTAAGACATCTCTCCATCTCCTACCCCTTCTTATAAAGCAACCAATTGTTGGCTTAGGGTCTACTCCAACCCATTATAATCTTATTTTAGTTTGACTATATCTGCAAAGACTCTATTTCCAGATAAAGTTATGTTTGCAAATCCCCAATGGATACAAGTCTTTGGGATAAAATATTCATTTCAGCCAACCCAATATCACCACCCAACAAAACAAACAAACACACAAGCAAACAAACAAGTATTTATAGAGGACTGTGGTGGTTTGATTCAGGTTTCCCCCATAAACTTAGGTATTTTCAATGCTAGGTTCCCCAGCTGATGGCAATTGAAAATTAAAGCTTCCTGGAGGCAGAGTATTGTTGGGGGGTGGGCTTATAGGTTTTATAGCCAGTTTCCCCATGCCAGTGTTTGGCACACTCTCCTGTTCCTGTTATCCATCTTACATGGGCCAAGGGGTGATGTCCGCCCTCTGCTAATGCAATCATTTTCCCCTGCCATCATGGAGCTTCCCCTCAAGTCTGTAAGCCTAAACAAACCATTTATTTTCCCACAAGGTGTTCTTGGTTCAGTGATTTCTGCCAGCAATGTTAACCTGACTGCAACAGTTCACAGGTACCAGGTGTGGGGATGCTGCTAGACACCTGCCTGTGTGGTTTTGTCCTTTTGGAGCTGATTTTCAACAGGAATGTGGAAGGATTTGAAACCTCAGCCTAGGAGATGCCTTAAAGTGCTATAAATACAGATTCATGGACTATTTTGGTCAGAGTTCAAAGACCTGAGTGCAGTAAAAACTATGGTCTATGAGGTTTGGCTTTTGAGGGTTAGAAAGATTTTGCCTGGACTGGGCTACAAGCAGTGTGTGTGAGAGGCTTGCTGTTATAGCCAGATCCCAAGAAGTTGTGCAGGGTTGCATTGTGTAGAAATGGACTGGTGTGAGAAGAGGGATATGGCACAGAAAAAAATGAAATCTTTGGGCCAAAACTGTTGCTAATTTAGCTGCAATTGAGAGATTATAACCTTTGAAACTGGGCTGGCTGATCTGTACTGGGGTAACAGGAAGAATGTAGCTGCTTTTAAAGGGGCCTAAGTGCTCAAGGAGTGTCCTGTTCTTCAAATTCTGCTTTATTACCCCCTGGATTACCAAATTGGCACCCTATCTGGTATTGTGGACTATAAGAAATGCAGGAAAGAGGGTCATTGAGTTTGCAAGGTGGTCTTGCGTTTTGGAAATGGCCATGGGCAGTGTGAAACAAGTTTGCTGGATGCCTGCGTGGAGACCCAGTGCAGCTGTAAGGATGGACCATAGGTTGCAGTGGAGACCCAGTGGAGATGCTGGGTTGACAAGATGGCTGCTAAGGAAAGCTGCTGACCCTGGATGAAGTTTTCCAGGACTATGAGTAGCTTAGCTGGAGAAGTGGAATTGAAATACCAGAGACTTGTTGCTGGTTAGAATTATTGGACTTGGAGATTTGTCACTGACTAGAATTGTTGGACTTGGAGCTACAAAGTTTGATATTTGCCCTGTTTAAATCTTGTATTGGCTGAATATTTCTTTGCTGTGCCCAATGCCATCTTTTGCAGTGTGAATGTTTATTCTGTGCTATTATGAGTTTTTTTTGTTGTTGTTGTTGGATTTTTTTTTTTTTTTTTTTTTGGTATTATGGCTCAGTTAACAGACCTTATACTATGGGGATGTATAAACACCATTGGAATTGATAAATACTATGGGGACTTTTAAAGTTGGATGAATGCATTACATTTTACATCATGTATGGTTATCAGTTTATGGGGGCCAGGGCCAGAATGTGGTGGTTTGATTCAGGTGCCCCCCATAAACTTAGGTGTTTTGAATGTTAGGTTTCTCAGCTGATGTCAAGTGAACATTAAAGCCTACTGGAGGCCATGTATTGTTGAGGGTGGGCTTATGGGTGTTATAGCCAGTTCTCCCATGCCAGTGTTGGGAACACTCTCCTGTTGTTATTGTCCACCTTATATTGGACAGGGGGTGGTGTCCACCCTCTGCTCATGCCATCGTTTTCCCCTGCCATCATGGAGCTTCCCCTTGAGTCTATAAGCCAAAATAAACTCTTCTTTCCCCAAAAGCTGCTCTTGATAGGGTGATTTCTACCAGCAATGTGAACATGACCACAACAAGGACTCACCCACGGTAACACACTAACCAGTTCTGCATTAATGTGGTTCCAGTTTCAAACACAAATATGTACTAACTTTTTTTTTTGTCAAATTACTGTATCTCTTTGTTTTTGAGTATATTTGCCTCTATCCCATGAGTTTCATACCCATTATTCATTTTATGTCCTAAAATTATGGTACCTGATAGCTCTCCATTACATCATGTGGTAAAATCTAGAGAAAATTCATAGCAAATGGGGGTGCTGTTCATTTCATAATACCAATTTTTATATGCATGTATTCATCCCTTGCTTTCCTCAGGGTATTAACTCCAGGTCAACCTACAGACATCAAAATCCTCAGATTTTCTGTCTCTTGCATAAAACCACAAAGCAGTTGTAAATAACAAACATTTTCAAATATGTTAAAGCATCTTTATATTAGTTATATTACACAGTGTAAAAAGCTATATATACAGTGTTAAACCATATTATTAGGGTATGTTGAAAAGAAAAAGTATACTCATGATCAATAAAGAAGTGATTTTTCCCTTAATATTGTCTACCTTCAGAAAAATGTATACACAGAGGTACAACTATATATGTATATTTGTTTGTTTCCATTGTTTAGTAATTACTATATTTATTTTAGTTCCTGATAGGTTTTGCCACTAAAAGCGTCCACAATCATGCCATCAAAAATCTTATCAAATTTAGCCAAGCATGGTGATACACATTTTTAATCCCAGCACTCAGGAGGCAGAAGTAGGAGGATCACTGTGAGTTTAAGGACACCCTGAGACTACATAATGAATTCCAGGTCAGCCTGGACTAGAGCAAGACCCTACCTCAAAAAAAGAAAAAAAAATCTGATCAAATTTAGACTGAAGTTGCATCAGATTATGTTTTAACTTACCAACGAATTGGTCCACACAACCTCACAAGCATAGAATATTTTCTGTCAGGGAAATGGGTACATTTTATTACATATTTGGTGCACCTTGTCATAGCCAACAACTTTCAATATAAACTGAAATTAGTAAACAATTCTATTTCAGTTTTCTCTTGTGTCCCACTCCAGTTCAGTTCTTGCCTTGTCTTTTGTTCCTTTGCTCTGCAGGTGATATGCTTGAACACTGGAACTCACATTCGCAGAAACTGCTACACAGCATCACATACACACAGACACTGCCAGTGTGCTAACACAGCCTCTGCCTTGTAGCAATTATTTTATAAATCATTCATGTAAAGGGGTTTGGATTGAGGAAACCAACTCTTCTTGTGGCTATTACGTGGACTAGCATTGTTACAAAGTTTTTTTTTTTTTTTTTTTTATTTTTATTTTTAGCTAAGCTAACAATCTAGTTTAAAAGAAGTAAATGGATTCATCTTAAACAATCAGTAATGGCTTTTCCTTCTATATCCCATTTCTAGACTATCCAATTTGTTTTTTTTCTTCCAGCACTGAAATAAGTACTCACACTTACATTTATATATTTTTATACACAACATTATTTTGTAATAAAGTATTATAAGGAACTAGTTTTCCGAAGCATGAAATAGATATATAAATAAAGATCTGTGACCTGTAACATCCAATTTCAAACCTTTTATTCAGAAATAATACCCTAACAGGTAACTCAAGATTGAATTGTATGCATTTAAAAACATTAAACATAGAAACTGAATTTCAGAAGATTCAATCATCATGCATAGTAAGGGAAATAATAAAATATAAAAGTCGGTTAAATGTTTTTATTTTTGAAATTGGAACCTGTGATCTTTAAAAGTAATTTCTTAGATGAGAAGAAATAAGACAATAGTAAAGAAGTCAGGGGCCATAAATTCTGAAATTAGTAACAAAATATTTTACTTATCCTTCTTTAGGGTGGTCTAACAACATTGGATCTAATCAACTCAACAGACATAAGCATATGTAGGCCTTCCTTCATTTAGATGATGACACTTACATCCTACATCCTATAGCACTGCAATAAGTGCTGAGTGTTCCTCACACTGTCCCTCTTTACTATCAACAGCCCTGTATGCTGAGGACAATGGGCTTAGGAACTTTTTTATTTGCTACCACCAAAGTAAAATTTGCCTGTCCATATCTGTGCTACCTGATTCCTTTAAATAAATTAGGGGCTCAGGCTGGAGGGATTGCTCAGCAGTTAAGTATACTTCCTAAGTAAGCATGAGGCTGGAGGGTTCTGAGACAACCAGAGTTTGAACTTCCAGTCCCCACCCACGCATACACATCCAGTTATGGCACTCACACTTGTGATCACAGTCCTCCATTGGAGCAGAGACACAGGAATCTCTTGAGCCAAGCAATGTCTGGAATCAATAAAGAGATTCTTCCTCTAAACAAAGACAAAGCTGACAGAGCTGAAGAGCAATGGAGCAGGACACCTGACTTTCTGCTCCGGCCACCATAGATAAGCAGGAAGCCCACCCAACCACCCCTTCTGCAGGAGAACTTAGGGAGCATCACACCACACACACGTATACATCAAATCATACTACACACACACATACACACCACATTACACACACAATAAAAAAGAAGTTGGGCTGGAGAGATGGCTTAGCTGTTGAGGCACTTGCCTGCAAAGCCTAAGTACCCATGCTGGACTCTCCAGATCCCACATAAGCCAGATGCACAAAGGTGAGGTAAGCACAAGGTCACACACATCCACTAGGTCGAGCAAGCATCTGGAGTTCAATTTCAGGGGTTGAGGCCTTGGTGCACCAATTTTCTCTCTCTCTCCAAAAAGAAGTTAATGGCTTATTAATATAAATTTATATGGAATATACATATTGATAGAGGCTTCTAAAGCCTTGACTCAAATTAATGTATTCTGTGAAAATCAAAAGCAACAGGATATAGCTAGGAGTGCTATGCTTAAAGATAGGGAGTCATAGGAACCTGTTATTTTACTGCGCATGTGAAGGAGGCCTTGGTACATTTATTAAACACATTTTATGTGTCTAGTAAGAACAAGGCCAAAGAATTCACCCATTTTTAGAATATTTTTTCTCATATTTGGAACTAAAAATATGCAAATATTCACTGAACCTGCATCCTAAAATTATGGATGAGAACAAACCTTACATAAGAGTTGAAATAAAGACTTTAAAAGGAAATTTTTTCATTAGGTCTTATGAAAAGATCATTCTGTCGTCTGTGGTCAGGACTGGACATAGTTTTTAAATGTCAGTAATTCAATGGCAGTTTATTAGGTAGAATTGAAAATTATAGGAACCAGGATAATTCAGATAGTTGACTGCTCTAGTTTTATTTTTCTGTGTATGATGTATTTCCATGTTTGTATCTATATAAACCAGTGAATCTGTCTTCCTATGCATGTATTAGTGATGTACTAATGAATAGTTCATCACTTTTTCAACCCAGTTCCTTGATTCATTGGAGAATCACCCTTATTCTCTCATTAAGTTCTGTATTTTCTCACCTTTATTATTCATGTAATATTGCATTTTCTTGTTCCACACAATGCCTGTGGCTGCCCTCGTATCACTAATTGCTGCCTCACTGGCACAGGCTTCCCTTCTCTCTGACATCAAAAGCTCAAAATTTCTTTGAAGCAGAGCTAGAGGTCAGAAGACCACACTGGATACCTATGTATTAAAACAGTGATATTCCTTTGGAAATACATTTGAAAAATACATGTTGTTCAAGTGTTCTGTCTCCCTCATATATCTCACCTACAACAACCCCTTTGTAATCCCCCAAACATCCTAATAAACTACCAAAAATAAATTAATGTATAGTCCCTGAACAACACACTGTTAAGCTATGGCTAGTGTCCATACAATTAATCACATTAAGTATTTTAAATACCATTACCTTTTGACTATTAGATAAAAACTTTAAAATGAACAGAAACACACCAGTATTTTAGCATAAATCTCCAAAGCCAAGACATTTGAAACTTGGTCAAACTTTTACGTTTACTGACTAATTTGTTAGGTTTTCAAAGGGTATTATTATTTTGAAAGTAGCATGATATAAACTGCTTTTAGCTAGTTTTTATTTTTATTAAAATAAATCATAGCATTATGCATTTAGATATGGTAAAGAGCTTTTAGGTTCCCATGGAAACTTGATCACATCACCAGATTTTTTGTTGTTGTTGTTGTTTTTTGTTTTTTGAGGTAGGGTCTCACTCTGGCCCACGCTGACCTGGAATTCACTATGTAGTCTCAGGGTGGCCTTGAACTCATGGCGATCCTCTTACCTCTGCCTCCCGAGTGCTGGGATTAAAGGCGTGAGCCACCATGCCTGGCTAGAATTTTTTGTTTTGTTTTGTTTTAACTTATGAGAATTCGTATTCTATATCAGTTCTGCATGGTTTCTCATTTGCGAGAGTCTCAACATAGATGCTATCTTTGGAAATTCACACATTCTGGTAAATTAACAGATTTCTATCATAAGGCTATGTGAAAGAGCCTAATGTACTTTTCTTGACTGTTAAGTCCTGTGTTTTATCAGCCTTGGTATGAACATACTCTATCCACAGTCTGAAGCTATGTTCCATACCCCTTGAGAAATTTCAGGTACTTTGCCAGGAAATTTCCATCATTTTATTGGCATACTTAAAATATTTTTCTACTGATGATACAAATGTCAAGTGCTTCATGTAAGTAGACAAAAATGTTACGTTTTTGGATGAACTGATCACCCAATCCTTGGCTCCCACATTCTGCACCAATTTGATTGGAGACATCATAGCCACCTGGGCCCTTGAAAAATTATAATGAATTTGGAAATTCAAGAGTACACACAAAGAACCTGATTTTTTTAAGGAGAATTCTAATATGTAACTCAGATGACAGAGTGCTTGTTTAACATGTTTGGAGCCCTAGATTTGGTTGTCAGAAATACATAAACCAGGAGTGGTGGTACTCATCTATCATCTCAGCACTTGGGAAGAGGAAGCAGAAAAATCAGAAGCTCAAGGTCATCCTCTGACAAGTAGGAAGTTCCAGGCCAGCATGGGATACATGAGGCTCTTATCAAAAAATAAAAAATAAAAACCACTCTAGTCAATACCCATGACCAACCAGTTTGGAAAAGTAGTGACCTATTATAAGTCCATCACAAAATAAAATTGAAGATTTTTAACTTAATTATACACTTGACTGACAAATGTACAGTTGGAATAAAAAGGGAAATGTCATAGTGGTGATACTAAAGGGTAGTACAAGACTGTCACAATGCATTACTTTTAGCTTGCAAGATACTGATGTTGGGCAGGAGAGATTGCTTAGTGGTTAATGTGCTTGCTTGCAAAGCCTAAGGACCCATGTTCCACTCTCCAGATCCCACCTAAGCCAGATGTACAAAGGTGAGGCAAGCGCAAGGTTGCACATGACCACTATGTGGCTCAAGTGTATAGAGTTCAATTTCTGTGACTGAGGCCCTGGTGTGCCAATTCTCTCTCTGTTGCTCTCTCTAAAAAAAATAAAAAGGAAGATGTTGCTGTTTTCTATTTTGTTGATTTTAAAAAATGGGTTAGTAACATGCAACTTACTTGATGTCATTATATATTTGATAGATCTTACTTTAAAGTTATTATAAATTGTTTTATTTATTTTGGTTTAATTTTAAAAAGAATGACATAAGGTAATTCATTCAACTATCCCAGACTACCTGGAGATTCTGCTATGGTAGAGTCTAGCTGATGCTTAGGTAGCATATATTTTATTGATTGATGACTGATTGACTGATTTAGGAGAGAGAAAATGGGCATGTCAGGGCCTCTAGCCACTGCAAAGGAATTCCAGATGCATGTAACACCCTGTGCATCTGACTTATATGGGAACTGGGGATTTGAACCTAGGTTCTTAGAATTCAAAGGCAAGTGCTTTAACTGCTAAGCCATTGCTCCAGCCTAGGTAGTATATACTTTCAAATCTTCTCAGGAGGTTATGGAGTATCTAAAGCCAGTGTTTTGGTAAGATAATAAAAAATATTTTATTGATAAAATATCAGTAGTGGAGCATTAGAACAAAATGTAAGTTTCTATGATCTAGGTAGAGGTTTCCCTTTTATAAGGAACAAGTTATAAACCCACATGGCAACAAAGATTTTTGGCTGCACAGTTGGGGCATGGACAACTTCCATCCTTCAGACATCCCAATGCTATGCTCTTCACTATCACCTCCACAGTGTATACAACATAATCAGCTTGTTTCTGGCTTCTCCCTTACTCAAATCCTCATTCCTATCACTCCAACCAGGTCATTTCAGTTGGTGCTTAGAGTTATTTCACATAGTAGGCTTAATCACTAGTAACAGTTCATCAATACATCCATAATAGTTTCAGTACTTAAAATTATGTTTGGCATATAATGGACAACAAAAAATACCTGAATGAATTGTCCCTATAGATTTCAATAACTTTATTATATGAAATTAATCTAAGTTCTCTTATTTCTAACTATTCAGAGGAGGCCCTAGCATTTCCTTACACATGCATAGCATTACGCACTAAATTGGATTGATTATAAATGAATTGCTACGTAGAAAGGATGTTGAAATACAAGAGAGTCAGGTATATATCATACAGATTATATACCATAATTTAATGCTATAATCGGAAAAATATAGACAAGTAGGTTTAGATGAAAACTTTGGATAATATTCAGGTCATCTGCTTTGCAGCATATACACTAGCAAATAAATAAGCAAAGCTCAGAGTCTCCAAAACACTCAGATGCTCACACTCATGAGTAGAGAAAGCAGCCAAACCACACTGTGCTGGGGCTTTTGGTCCATGGAAACTGTGAAGCAAGAAGTAGGCACTATGTGAAGCCAGTAAGCTTGTGCTAAGCCTGCTCTGCTGACCACAGAAGATGTGTCCAAGAAATCAAAGTTGAATGAGCCTAAGAACATGATGGGGCTTGAAGGGAAAAGTCAAAAGCCACAGGATAAAAGACCAATAACCAATAGCTCCATAAATATATTTTTTGTAACTTAAAAGGAAATTTCTCAAAACCTAATGAATGAATAAACAACTATGTCAGATTCAACAGAAAGCCATCCAAAGGCCAATGCAATACTAAAATGTTTTCCTTCATTATAAGAATAAAATCAAGCTAGTTTGAATATAGAAGAGTATTATTTGGGTTGAAAGAGAGAGAGCAAGTTAGTGAGAATACAGTTAAGCAATTGGCCTTGAGAAAGAATGAAACATTTTTGATCATGCTTTTTTCTTTGTTTCAGCTATAAATTACTTGATGGCTCCCAGCACTTGCCAATTATCTACTAGGAGACTGGAGAATTTCCACTGCAGTAGATACATTGCAAAAAATTATAAACTCGTGTTTCAATCATAGAAAATTATTACTGAGAGCAACTTAACAAAGATTACATGGGCAATTAAGATAAGAAACAAACTATAACCTTCAGTATGTGATTAATAGCTGTCTTCTACCACATTAACATGGTTTTTGAAAAACACATTACTAACAAAAACTAACAGTTTTCATATCACCTTAAATGTACAGCCCAGAAGAGTGCATACCAGAAATTCCAAGTCTCAGAGGACATTAAAAATTGGACCCTCTGATCATTCAAGACTTTAGTTAATAGTGTCAATTATTGAATGAGGACCTTCAAATATGGTCACTTTCATTTAAGAAACATTATTTGAGAGAAAGAAGGAATGGGTTTACTAAGGCCTTCTGCTACTACAAGTGAATTGAAGACACATGTGCCATTTTGTACATCTGCCTTTACCTGGGTACTGGTGAATCAAACCCAGGCCTTTAGGCTTTGAAATCAAGCACCTTAACCATTTAGAAATCTCTGCAGCCTCATTTCAACTTTTTAACAGTTAACAAATAAAAAGCTATCTTTTAAAAATATTTTATGATTGTTCTGGAATATTTCCCAGATTTCTGATTTTCTCTTACTCAGTGCTAAGTTTAAAATATGAACTCAATTCTTTAAGAAACAAATTTTGGTTTTCTACTGGTAAGTGAGAACATTAGGCCCAAGCAACATGTCATTGTGTAAAGAAAAATAAAGTGCAGTACAAAAAAAAATGAGTTAGTATTCCTGGCTGGAGAGATGGCTTAGTGGTTAAGCACTTGCCTGTGAAGCCTAAGGACCCCGGTTTGAGGCCCGATTTCCCAGTACCCACGTAAGCCAGATGCACAAGGTGGCCCATGCATCTGGAGTTCTTTTGCAGTGGCTGGAGGCCCTTATGTGTCCATTCTCTCTCTCACTCCCTGCCTCTTTCTGTCAGTGCTCTCAAATAAATAAAAATAAAAACAAAAAATAAAAAAATAAGTTAATATTACAATGATATGACTCTTTAAGTGGAATAATTGTACAGTATATTTCCATAGAAAACTAGTCTCTCATCCAACATTTGAGGTTACCTTTATTAGCAGAATTGTTCCTATGAAACTACAAGAGGTTCACTTCCACAATGAATAATGGCCTTCTCTGCTCATTTGTATGACTATTAGAAAGGTGAATTTCTTATTATTAGTCAGGAATTTGCCTTGGAACTGAACGTTCTATAAAGATGTAAATGTTACTGAATTTCATATCAGGAGCCTGAGGAAAAAGCAGGACTAGTTAACAATATTTTGGCTAAAAAGAAACCAAAGTCTGAGAGGTTCAGGATCCATGGAGGAGTAAGGGGACAAAGTATCCGCTATCAGCATTTCAATCAAGAGGCTTGTTTTTGTCTTATGCTGGCAGGTAATTGCAAGGAAATGGAGTGCAACCCTAAGCTATTGCAGCTGGTTCCACAGGCTAAACTCCCTTTTTAATTGCCAGTCAATTTATGGAAGATCTCACCCTGAAATGATTTTCTCCTGGGGAATAGTATGAAGCCCTCTCTCCACCTGAGACATTCATTCAGCAAGTGCTGTTTTCTATTGTTTTCAGTGTCTAGGTAGAGATCTTAGCTGTAAATAGCTGCAGAGGGAGATCTGGGAACCAATCAACATTTTGAAGTGGCTAAGCTGTTGCAGGCTCTTTTTAATGTCTGGGAAAACAGATTCCAGAGTGAATCTGGAAGTCAGAGACAGAGCCTGCATGCTGCTCATATCTGCCGACTTTCTTTCTTAAAGAGCTCAGTTCCTTATAGAGGAGCCTCAGTGAGCTCAGCCCATGGGTGGGGAAACCAGAGTATTCATTAACATGGCTACAGAGGACAGGGAAGGATCTACTAATGCAATGTTTTCCTTTATGACTAGGGCAATAGTAATACAATTACTATTGATGAGCACTTGGTGTTTTCCATGATTTTTTTTTAAATCCTATTTATTTGTAAGCAAAAAGAAAAAAAAAAAGATAAAAGAAAGACAAGAGAGAGTGAGAAAGAGAGAATGGGTGTGCCAGGTCTTTAGCCACTACAAACTCCAGATGCATGTGCCACTTTGTGCATCTAGCTTTGCAGGGGTACTGGGGAATGGAACCCAGGTTGTTAGTCTTTGCAGGCAAGTGCCTTAGCTGCTGAGCCATCTCTCCATGCTAAGCCCCCTCCATGATTGCTTTATTTCATTCTCACAAGAACCATATTCCCTTTTATAATTGAGGAAACTGAGATGACAAAGGCTGATAATTTTCCCAAGTAAACCTATCTAAAAAA
The DNA here is from genome assembly GCA_036346955.1 of Dipus sagitta. Lineage (NCBI taxonomy): Eukaryota > Metazoa > Chordata > Mammalia > Rodentia > Dipodidae > Dipus > Dipus sagitta. Next base: position 44,756,718 of record CM070771.1, read on the forward strand.
TGGTAGAATCAGAATTAAACCTGATCAGCCTGGATCAATAGTCATGCACCGAAACATTCTAAATCCCAATTTAAGTTTTTCAGTTATGACAAGACTGATACCTGTATAAAATCCTCAGCTCTATGGGTAACCCTTACATACCAGTGTACTGAGAACCTTCATCAGCAGAAACTGACAGAGTTTGACAGACTCTCCTATAATCTGACATGCTTTGGACACTCAAATTACAAAATATTTTTCTTCTTTTGCCTAGTGAAATTGAAGCATGATCTATAACATGTACTTTCTTCATGCTAACACTTTGCTCAGAAGAAATGGTAGGAATATTTAATGCTTTGTAGTTTACAGCTTAAAAGATATACCAGAAGATAGCTGTCTCCTGGTATTCACACTTATGTAACTCTCTCCTCTGACTATGGTTTGGACTTTGTAACTCATACCTAATCAAGAGAACATAGCATAAGTGATAGATTTAGGTCACATAAAGATCATCTCATCAAGACTAGGGAAATGGCTTAGCATGAGGACCTGAGTTTGGGCCCTACTATCCATGTAAAAATTCCAGCTGTGTTGGTGCATGCCTATATAACAGAGCTGAGGAGTTGGTGACAGGAAGACAAGAGGACCTCTACAGCCTTCTGGCCATCCAGTTTAGCCTAATTGATGAGCTCAAGGACAATGAGAGACCCTGTATCAAAAAATTAAATGAAACCTCATAAGAGAATGATATTTGACAATGTCTTCTACACTCTGTAGGCACAGGCATGCACTTCCATGTACACACACAAGAACACATGTGCAAAAAATAATGTCATATCATCAGCCTTGTCATACTTAAGTTTCATTGTCTTGGGAAAGCTAGCTAATATAGTGCTGAGTAGAAGCCTAAGTTGAAAGTATCCAGACTTAGCAATGGTGATCTGAGCGAGCTTGGAATCAGACCCTCTCAGTTCAAACCACTGTCAACTTGAATGCAGACTCTGGGAGAACCTGAGCCAGATCCAATCAGCCAAGTTACTTCTGACCCACAGGAACTGTAAGATATTTTGCTATTATTTTTATAATTTAAGGTTGAAATAACATTGCTATATAACTACAGATAACTAAATTATATCATATTTCTATGTGAATCAACTGTATGTGATGAAATATTATCTGTAATAATGTTGTCAGTTAAAAATAAAAGTATTTGGCTTATTAAATGCAAAGAATCGTACTACTTCCTGTGCATTTCTTTTTATTCCTCTTAGCATCATGGCATCATGGTGTTGAATTATTTAAACAATAAGCAAACTCATGTTTATGAAGCTTTATCCCAATAGCCAATGCCAACACTAATGAGTTAAAGAAAGAAAGTATTACCCTACCCTTTCATGTTGGGCAATAATGGAATACATGGCATCATACAAATAGTCTTAAAAAATTGAAAAATTTGTGTGAAACTTGGAACAGCTAATTAAAGGCATGGGAGAGTGAACAAGATGCACAGACACTGAAAAGAGTCCTAAATAGGCCATTATCTTTCCACTTAGGACTTACACCAATATTGGAAGAGGGTATATAACCTAAGATAAAATAGAGGGAGCTCAGAAATTTTGGAACAAATGTCGGTACCTAAGAATCATAAAGACAACCAACCCTCGTGACTATTCTCTAAAAAAAAAAAAAAAAAAAAAAAAAAAAAAAAAAAAAAAAAAAAGGCAATACCCAAGAAGCATTACTAACATTCTGTATGTAAACATTGAGGCATGGCTTACGGCTAGAAGTGTACCTGGCAAGACTTAGAGGCTAAAAAACCAAGTGGATGTGTACTATTTTCTCGAGAAGAAGGAGAACTATGTAGTACCTCTGGGTTTTCAGTTGAGGCACTAGAAGACCTCCCAACTCTGCCTCAGAGAGTAAGGGGAATTCCTAAACACACACTAGGACTAGGCCACAGTGCTAAACGAAACTATGATTTCAGTCATTTAAGATAAGAAACAACAGTAAAAGACAAAATAATGAGGAAAAAAATGGAGTAAAAACAAAAACAAGATTTCATGGTTATCACAAACATTCATGAAAGTGATGGTGACCTACACATTTAATAGACAAAATGTTGGAACATTCACCATGGAATTGGAACATATAGAAAAAAAGCAAGTGAATGTTCTAAAAATGAAAAATAAAGGAAGACTAAATAGAAGAGAAGAGAGGACTGTCTAGAGATTGGGTTAGATTGGAGGACACACTCAGAAACAAGAAACCCAAAGCATAGAGGGCAACAGAAATGTGAGACATTCTTTCAAATGTCTAGGATAATGGAAATAGAACTGCAAAAGCAGAGTGTGGTTAGACAATCTCAGATGTTTGATAAAATTCTGGTAGTGTTGGAAGAGATGACTCTAGGATCTGAGAATGAGCACACAATTACTTCAAAGTATATTGACCAGACGCTGTTTACTTGGGGAGGAGGGTAGCATACATGTCAGATTCAGGCCAGCCAAAGCACACCCAGCAGGAGGTCTGCCTCCCTAACCTGGGGGTCTTGTGTCTCTCTCTGATCTGTCAGAGCCCAACCTCTCACTCTTATGGGATTGGCTTAAAATGTAAAAATGGTTCAGTTTCTAGAAAGAACATAAGGAATGAAGCTTTAGGGACATTTACTCAATGCAGAAATAGAAGCTTTTGTTGCACAGATTGTTGACTCTTTTGGTATCAAGGATTGTTAACTCTCTTGGTCTCAAGGGTGGCTGATTCAAGAAAGGGGGCTTCCTACAGAATGGTGTCCTTTCAGAATTGAGTTGCTATATACTTTTAACCCTTTAATACAAGAGACAAAGATAGAATCCCTCTCTTCTCTTTCCTCTCTCCTCCTTCTCTCTCTCTCTTCTTTTCTCTCTCCCTTTCTCTCTCTCCCATTACAGTGAAAGTGTCTGGTCTTGAACAAAGAGCATGATTTCACTCATTTCCAAATTCATTCAACACTATGATGTAGGATCTTGTCACTTTAACCATAATAAAAGCAACAACAAGGGCTGGAGAGATGGCTTAGCGGTTAAGTGCTTGCCTGTGAAGCCCAAGGACCCCAGTTCAAGGCTCCATTCCCCAGGACCCACATTAGCCAGATACACAAGGGGGCGCACACATCTGGATTTCGTTTGCAGTGGCTGGAAGCCCTGGCGCCCCATTCTCTCTCTCTATCTGCCTCTTTCTCTCTCTGTCTGTCCCTCTCAAATAAATAAAATTAAAACAAAAGCAACAACAAAAGAATAGGAAGAAAGCATGTGGGTGGAAAGAGTCAAGGGATCAACAAGGAAAGAAGAAACAAAATTGAATACACACATATACACAACCATTCATGAGAAAAACAAAAGAATTCCTGGGAAAACAGAGTGGGATGGCAGGCAGCAATGGAAATGAAACACAGTTATGAACAACAGGATAGATGAAACTCAAAATCAGCAAAAGAAATGAAATGCAAAAGGACACATCAGAGAAACACCATCAGCTGCTCCGGTACCGGCCACAGCGGCTTCAGGGCAGCGAATCCAGCAGCGGAGGCTCCAGCGGCTTCAGCGGCAGAGGCGGATCCCGCAGTGGCAGCACCAGCGGATCAGAGGCGGAGGACCCAGCAGCGGCAGCTCCAGCGGATCAGCGGGGGCAGACCCAGCAGCGGCATCTCCAGTGGCGGATCCAGCAGCAGTGGTCCCAGCAGCGGCAGCTCCAGCGGCAGCAGCGGGGATCCAGCATCAGGGGCGCCAATCTGCAGGGCCACAGTTGCCAGGCTTGGTTTGCCCCACAGGAAAAGCCAGTACCCAGTTCCAGAAAACAGAACAGCGGCCCAACATCCCAGCCAGCAACTTGACTGAGACCAAAAGCATCCAAAGAGGTAACTGGGATTGAACCAGGGAAGGGTCTCACCTGGTCACAAGCTGACTTGGATCCCTCAACAGACCAGAAATCTTAACTTCTTTGTTGATAGAGGATCTGGTTTTTATAATACCTAATCTTGCATAAATGCTCGGTGCTGTTCTTGACTGAATGTGTATAGGGTTTAGTTAAATTTTAGAATATACCTGTATTTTATTCCACTCAACCTATTTGAATACCCCCATAGCAGGCAAACTTAACCCCTAGGACCACGTGTCTAGATACTCTGAGAGTGGTAAGAGCCACACCTAACATCTTAATCTCCTACATAGAAGATATACAATATCAGATCAATAGATACAGCAAAGGATACCCAGCTAACTGGAAAATCTAAGCAGTAACTTAATCCAAGATGCAAAAATATATACATTATAACACAAGAAACACCAAAAACCAAGGCAATATAAATCCACCAAAAAGCATCAATGCTTCAGAAATGACCTCTAGTGAAAACGAGTTAGAGAAAATGCCTGAGAAAGATTTCAAAAGAATGATTGTAAATATGTTCAATGAACTCAAAGAAGAAATCAAAGGAATCAGAGAAGATACAGGACACCAATTTAACGAAATAAAGAAATCAATACAAGACATAAATAAGGAAATAGAAATAATGAAGAAAAACCAGTCAGAATTACTAGCAATGAAGAACACAGTTAATGAAATAAAAAACTCTGTAGAAAATCTCACCAGTAGAATGGATGAAGGAGAGGACAGAATATCTAAGCTAGAAGACCAGGTGGCAGATCTAATACAATCCAACAAAGAGAAAGACAAACTAATAGAAAAGTATGAATGGGAATTTCAAGATATTCGGGACACTATGAAAAGATCAAATATAAGAATTCAGGGTATAGTAGAAGGAGAAGAATTTCAATCCAAAGGTATAGTAGGCATCTTCAACAAAATCATAGAAGAAAACTTCCCCCAAATTGGGAAAGAGGTGCCAATGCAGATACAGGAAGCATTTAGAACACCAGCCAGACAAAACCTGGAAAGAACCTCTCCTCGCCATATTATAATCAAACTACCAAACACACAATCCAAAGAAAAAATATTGAAAGCAGTTAGAGAGAAAAATCAAGTTACCTACAAAGGCAAGCCCATCAGGATCACAGCAGATTACTCAACACAAACTTTCAAAGCCAGAAGGGCTTGGAGTGAAGTATTCCAAACTCTGAAAGATAACAACTGTCAACCAAGACTACTTTATCCTGCAAAACTATCCATTCAAATAGATGGAGAAATAAGGACATTCCAAGACAAAAGCAGGCTAAAGGAGTATTTGAAGACAAAACCAGCTCTACACAAAATACTTGAAAGAATCCTCCATGCCGAAGAGAAAGAAAAACACACATATAAGGAACCTGGAAAACAGCAAACAACACTCAAATACTAGTTAATATAAGAGAGCAAAGGTAGAACCAGAACCACAAAAAAAAAAAAAAAATGGCAAGCATAAATACACATCTTTCAATAATATCTCTTAATATCAATGGCCTCAATGCTCCAACCAAAAGACATAGATTTGCAGACTGGGTTAAAAAGCAGGACCCTACAATTTGTTGTCTCCAAGAAACTCACCTTTCTACAAAGGATGGACATTATCTTAGGGTGAAAGGTTGGAAAACGGTGTTTCAAGCAAATGGACCCAGAAAGCAAGCAGGGGTTGCTATCCTAATAGCTGACAAGGCAGACTTCACTCCAACATTAGTCAAGAAAGATAAGGAAGGTCACTTTATATTGATTAAGGGCACACTCCAACAGGAGGACATTACAATCCTAAACATATATGCACCTAACATGGGGGCTCCCAAATTCATCAAACAAACACTGTTAGAACTAAGGTCACAGATAACACCAAACACAGTGGTAGTTGGTGACTTTAACACCCCACTCTCATCAATTGACAGGTCATCCCGGGAAAAAATAAACAGAGAGGCATCTGGACTAAACGAGGTCATAGAAGGAATGGACCTAACAGACATATACAGGACATTTCATCCAAATGCTGCAGAATATACATTCTTTTCAGCAGCACATGGATCATTCTCTAAAATAGACCATATATTAGGACACAAAGCAAATCTTAACAAATTCAGGAAAATTGAAATAATTCCTTGCATTCTATCTGACCACAATGGAATCAAACTACAAATCAATAGCAAGAAAGGATATAGAGCATACACAAAATCATGGAAACTAAACAATACATTACTAAATGATGAATGGGTCAATGAAGAAATCAAGAAGGAAATCAAAAAATTTATAGAGTCAAACAATAATGAGAACACAACATACCAAAATCTCTGGGACACAATGAAGGCAGTTATAAGAGGTAAATTTATAGCTTTAAGTGCCTATATTAAGAAATTAGAAAGGTCGCAAATAAATGACCTAATGCTTCACCTTAAAGCCTTGGAAAAAGAAGAACAAGGCAAACCAAAAATCAGTAGACGGGAAGAAATAATAAAGATTAGGGCAGAAATTAATGAAATAGAAACCAAAAAAACAATACAAAGAATTAATGAAACAAAGAGCTGGTTCTTTGAAAGGATAAACAAGATTGATAAACCCTTAGCAAATCTGACCAAAAGAAAGAGAGAAGAGACACAAATTAATAAAATTAGAGATGAAAAAGGTAACATCACGACAGATGCCAGAGAAATTCAAAAAATCATAGGGACATATTATAAAAACATATACTCCACAAAGTATGAAAATCTGAAAGAAATGGATGATTTCCTTGATTTATATGACCTACCTAAATTAAATCAAGATGAGATTAATCACTTAAATAGACCTATAACAAGCATGGAGATCCTAACAGTTATCAAAAATCTCCCAACTAAAAAAAGCCCAGGCCCAGATGGATTCACTGCTGAATTTTACCAGACCTTCAGGGAAGAGCTAACACCATTGCTTCTTAAGCTTTTCCATGAAATAGAAAAAGAAGGAATTCTACCAAACTCCTTCTATGAAGCCAGCATCACTCTGATACCAAAACCAGGCAAAGATAGAACAAAAAAGGAAAATTACAGACCAATCTCCCTCATGAACATAGATGCAAAAATTCTCAACAAAATATTGGCAAACAGAATACAAGAATACATTAGAAAGATCATTCACCCTGACCAAGTAGGCTTTATCCCAGAGATGCAGGGATGGTTCAACATACGCAAATCTATAAATGTTATACATTATATAAATGGGTTGAAGGACAAAAATCACATGATCATCTCATTAGACGCAGAGAAAGCATTCGACAAAATCCAACATCCCTTCATGATAAAAGTCCTACAGAGACTGGGAATAGAAGGAACATATCTCAATATAATAAAGGCTATTTATGATAAGCCTACAGCCAACATATTACTAAATGGGGAAAAACTGGATGCTTTTCCACTAAAATCAGGAACAAGACAAGGGTGTCCACTGTCCCCACTTTTATTTAATATAGTTCTGGAAGTCTTAGCCATAGCAATAAGGCAAGAGACATGCATAAAAGGGATACATATCGGAAAGGAAGAGGTCAAGTTATCATTATTTGCAGATGACATGATTCTATATATAAAGGACCCTAAAGACTCTACTAGCAAACTGTTAGAGCTGATAAAAACCTACAGTCATGTAGCAGGATACAAAATAAATACACAGAAATCAGTAGCCTTCATATATGCTAACAACAAACAAACAGAGGATGAGATCAGAGAATCACTCCCATTCACAATTGCATCAAAAAAAATAAAGTACCTTGGAATAAACCTTACTAAGGAAGTAAAGAATCTATACAATGAGAACTTTAAAACACTCAAGCGAGAAATTGCAGAAGACACTAGGAAGTGGAAAAACATCCCTTGTTCCTGGATTGGAAGAATCAATATTGTGAAAATGGCAATCTTACCAAAAGCAATCTACACATTTAACGCAATCCCCATCAAAATTCCAAAGGCATTCTTCACGGAAATAGAAAAAACAATCCAAAAATTCATTTGGAATCACAAAAAACCTCGAATATCTAAAATAATACTGAGCAACAAAAATAAGGCTGGTGGTATCACCATACCTGATTTTAACCTATACTACAGAGCCATAGTAACAAAAACAGCATGGTACTGGCACAAAAGCAGACTCGTAGATCAATGGAACAGAATAGAGGACCCAAATGTAACCCCATGTAGTTATAGCCACCTGATATTTGATAAAAATGCCAAAAATACTCATTGGAGAAAAGACAGCCTCTTCAGCAAATGGTGTTGGGAAAACTGGATATATATCTGTAGAAGGATGAAAATAGATTCTTCTCTTTCTCCGTGCACAAGAATTAAGTCCAAATGGATTAAGGACCTTAACATCAGACCTGAAACTCTGAAACTGCTAGAGGAAAAAGTAGGGGAAACCCTTCAACATATTGGTCTTGGCAAAGACTTTCTGAATACAACCCCAATTGCTCAGGCAATAAAACCACAGATTAACCACTGGGACCTCATGAAAATACAAAGATTCTGCACTGCAAAGGACACGGTGAAGAAAGCAAAGAGGCAACCTACAGAATGGGAAAAAATCTTCACCAGCTATACATCTGATAGAGGATTAATATCTAAGATATACAAAGAACTCAAGAAGTTAAATAATAAGGAATCAAACAAACCAATCAAAAAATGGGAAATGGAGCTAAATAGAGAATTCTCAAAGGAAGAAATACGAATGGCATATACGCATCTAAAAAAATGTTCTACATCCCTAGTCATCAGGGAAATGCAGATTAAGACTACATTGAGATTCCATCTCACTCCTGTCAGATTGGCTACCATCATGAAAACAAATGATCATAAATGTTGGCGGGGATGTGGAAAAAGAGGAACCCTTCTACATTGTTGGTGGGAATGCAATCTGGTCCAGCCATTGTGGAAATCAGTGTGGAGGTTCCTAAAACAGCTAAAGATTGATCTACCATATGACCCAGCTATAGCTCTCCTAGGCATATATCCTAAGGACTCATCTCATTACCTTAGAGATACTTGCTCAACCATGTTTATTGCTGCTCAATTTATAATAGCTGGGAAATGGAACCAGCCTAGATGTCCCTCAACTGATGAGTGGATAATGAAGATGTGGCACATTTATACAATGGAGTTTTACTCAGCAGTAAAGAGAAATGAAGTTATGAAATTTGCAGAAAAGTGGATGGATCTGGAAAGAATTATACTAAGTGAGGTAACCCAGGCCCAGAAAGCCAAGCGCCACATGTTCTCCCTCATATGTGGATCTTAGCTAGAGATGATTGGGCTTCTGTGTGAGAAGGAAATAACTCAGTAGCAGAGGCCAGTAAGTTAAAAAAGGAGATAGAAAGGGAAGAGAAAGAAAGGGAGGAGGGCTTTTATTAGGTTGGTATTGTATATATGTAAGTAGAAAGATTGAGATGGGGAGGGGATATGATGGAGAATGGAATTTCAAAGGGGAAAGGGGGGAGGGTAATACCATGGGATTTTTTTTGTTATCATGGAAAATATTAATAAAAATGGAGGAAAAAAAAAAGGACACATCAACTATGATTATTAAATATTCAAAAGTAGGCTAAACTATACTATAGCAATAAGTGTTGAGATTATAGCAGGCAGGCCAGGGAAGATTCTGAAATGTTGCTAATTAGAATATGTAATTCCATATACATTTTTATACCTGGTCAACAGTTTTATTGTTGTTAGACATTATGGTAAGAAAGATAGTGAAAACGTTTGTTACAGTTTCAGAGGTGTTGTCTAACTGTGGCATTGCAAGTATCTTCCCAAGTATAATTTGTCAAGTATTTTCCAAGTGTCATTTCTCACTCTGTATAACTTCCAAAATGTTTTCTGTATGTCTAAGAATGATTGTTGTCTCCTTGGATAATATTATCTAATTTTCGGCTAGACTATGGTCCCAAGGTTAAATTGTCTTACCAAGTTGCTTTCATAGCAGGGTTCGCAAGGTAGGTGTGTCATTAAATAGTAAAATAATGGACCACGAAGGATAACTATCAGTTCTAACGTTGTTTGGCTGTGGGATCCTAGGTAAGGTATTCAAATTCTGAGCCTAGGTTTCTTCATCTGGGAGATATTGAAGGTTATATAGCAGTTTTTGCATGTGTGTCTATGGTACACATGTATGTATGTATACATGTTCACGTATATGGTATAATGCATGCAAGAGTATCAATATACATGTGTGCACATGCATTAAGAGGCCAGGTGTCAATATCAGATTCTTTCTCAATTATTATCAACCTTATTTTTGAGACAGGGTCTCTCATTGAACCTGGAGCTCATCAATTTGGTTAAAGTACAGGCAAACCCCAAGGATCCTCCTAATTTTATCTCCTCAGTGCTGGAATTAGAGGCTCACACCTCTGTGTCCAGCTTTTATTTGCATGCTGGGCATCAAACTCAGGTCCTCATGCTTGTGAGGCAAGTACTCACCCACTGAGCTATCTCCCTGGCCCCTCAATAGGGATATTTTATTAATTAAATTTGGGTTTAGCTATTACATTATATATAGTTTAGAGACTGGAGTTATAGCTTAGTGGTTAAGGCACTTGCCTGTGATGCATAAAGACCCAGGTTTGATTCCTCAGTACCCAAGTAAGCCATATACACATGGTGGCTCATGTTTCTGGAGCTCATCTGTAGTGGCTGGAGGCCTGGTATGCCCATTATCTCTTGATCTGACATTTCCTCTCTCTGCCTCCCCGCTCTCTCTTAAATAAATACATCAATTAATTAATTATTAAAAATTAAAGGCACATATTTCTCTATTGATTGGTGGTGTTGAGTGGGTTTTCATGGACATATTGACTAGCTGTATGACTTCTTTTGAGAAACTTCTATTTAGATCTATCCTTCCCCCATTTTATAATCAAATTATTTTATTTGCTTTGTATTTTGGTACTGAGTGTTTTGCATTCTTTATATATTCTGAATATTAACCATTGTCAGATATATAGTTTACAATACTTTTCCTGTTCTCCAGGCTTTATCTTTTCTACAGTGATTGTACAGGAATGTTCACATTGGGATCTGGGTGGTAGATTTACACATTTACCTTGTTTGTAAAAATTCATCAAACAGCACAGTAAAATTTCACAAGTCTTATTGCATGCATACTGTACTACATAGTAACATTTACTAAGCAAATACTACAGCCTCAGCTTTTGCTCTTTCACTGGGCCACATAGCCTTTGAGACCCCTGACCTCCAAAACCCAGAAATTACAATTAAATTGACTCTATGTGTCCCTACTTTCTCCTGCCATATCAAACCTCTCTAGAGTGTATGTTGATATTCTTTAAGTAATTATCTTCAGCCTTTCCATCTGCTCCCCTGCCTCAACTATGGTTCTGCTTCTCTTGTGTTCTTGTTATAAACACAGCATTAAGCGAAGCATAACCATGAAACAAGTACTGATATATAGATAAAAATGAAAAGGTACCATTTTCTGCCAGTCCTCCTGGAAAATAAAAGTCACAGTCTCTAAAGGAAAAACCACTTCAAAAGTTTCCCAACATGCCAAAGCCCCTCGCAGCTGGAAGTACCCACCACTGAGAACACTGCCAGCAGTGTGCGTTCTTGTTGGCTAAGCCAGCGCATGTCATCATTTAATAGAATTTGCTGAAAATTCTCCTTTTTTCCATATTGCATCCCTACTCTGAGAATGTTCCACTCCCCAGTTCTAGTATTAACTGGGGACTTTACCATAGGGGGAAAGTGGAATAATTATGCTTGCATCCCCATTAGAAGAAACTACAATCACTGCATTTTATATTCAGTTGGTTTAGTTTACTTTAAATTTACCTCCATATTAAAAAAAACTATCCCTGTTTCTATGCAACTGGGAGAAAGGAAGGTGAAGGAAGAAGTTAACAGGAATACAATATTATTCAACTAAATTAGAACCCTGTGGAAAAGGACTGCTTATTAGGGTGGGTAAAGTCATTCCAGGTGAACTTATCGATTTAACCCAGGGAACTGGATGCCTGGGCACTAATTTACACCAATAAAATGTTAGTAATAAAATGATAGATATCAAATCTAATTCACTAAGACTAGCAAACATAGAGAGACCCTCCGTCAGTGAAATTGCAGATCCCTACTGTCTCTTTATATCTGGAATCCAGAGGCCCCACTCAAGCAAAGCCTATAATGGAATTATCACAGCATGCTGCCCCCAGATTTCCCAATTACCCCTCCTCCTTCAGTGCCATACACACCTACTGATTACCTGCCCTATCCATGCAGGATCATAATAATCCACAACAAAGAGGCCAAGATGACAAGAAGGAACTGGAGGTAAAGGAAGAGAAATGGATGGATGTAGATTGCTATGTGCAGAAATGAATCAGGATTAATCAGGATTGAAGCAACCTAAACTGTGTGCTCAGACAGAGAGCAAAGGGGAAGCCAACCGCTCATAAAGGCACAGATGCACTTCTAAAATGGATGCTCATATTAACCTACATGAGACATGCCTCTTTCTACTGGTTATAAACTTCTATAGCAGCTAGAAAGACCTCCCAAGGGAAACAGATTCTTGTGATCATGTTCGGCATATTTTGCCCCTGTGAATTTGGTCGGCTTGCTTCAAGATGGCATAGAAATAGTGCCTGTTGATTTCCTATTTGTGGCCACTCTGCCTAAAGAATTATGAATTTAAAACATTTTCCTCAATTAATTGTACACCGATAGACAAGTTCCACCCAAAAGTTTCCATGTGGGCCAGCTTGCCAGTCCCGAGGCCATAGTTTACATTCCCAGGTCTGAATAATAATCCTAGGGGTGCAGAAGACAACCTGGGGTATTGTTCTTCAGGTATTGTCCACCTTTTCCTGAGACAACATCTCTGGCTGGACACAACTGACCAATTAAGCTAGACTGGCTGTTTACTGAGTCTTAGGAATGCCTATCTTGGTTTCCAAGCACTGGGATTACAGCGGTTCCTCTCAACACTGGTTTTAACTACATGGGTTCTGTGACTGAACTCAGGCCTTCATTTTGGTAACATGAGCACTTTATAAATTAAACTATATGCACCTTTCCAATTCTTTTAATATGTGGGGAGTTTATATCTGATGCCAGGGCCATGAGGGAGTGCATATGAATACAAAGCCTGATTAGATAGGTAGGACAACGCCCATCTCTGGGGATCCTAATGGGAACGAACAGGGTGGAAAGCAGTTAAACAGGCTGCACCCCTAGGAGCAGATTTTTGTGCCATTCCTCTTTCCATTGTGAATATGATTCTCCATTCTAATGTGGTTCCCTAGTTTTAGTCCTTTTATGTCATGTACTGACATCTTCCAGATCTCTTGTAAGTATAGTAAGTCAGCCTTTTAGGTTGTCACCTTCACTTCCTTAGGATAGTCATGTAGTCAATCAAGAGATATTCTTCTCACAGATGCTCATAGACAAACCTATCTCTATCTAAATTCCTGAGATAATCTGATATAGCTCAGTACCAGAGCCTCCACTTCTTATCTCCTTGAAGGAGACTTGTGCCGTGACCCAAACACACTGATGCAAGAAACATGTATACTGACATGGTTGATCTGTACCTATTATGAATCAAATATTTATGTAGTCCCAAAATTCATATTTGGTGTCCTAGTTCCAAATATGAAGGACATTAAGTCTTTGAGAGATAATTAGTAGTGAGATTAGGGTTATAACATGAGAGTGGTCATCTCACGGTGAGTTTGGTAGCCTTATAAGAAGAAGAGACATCTCACTCTTGTCTATCTATCCTCTCTCTACCTATTTATCTATCATCTATGTATCTTTATATATCATCTACTGTCATCTGTCTATCAATTACCTACCATCTATTTATCAACTGTCTATCATTGATCTATCATCTATCATCTGTCTATCATACTTATTATCTATCATCTATCTAAAAATCTATTATGTATCTCATTTATAATCTATATCTATTTATTACCTATCATCTATCATTTATCTATATCTATCTGTCTACCTATCTGTCATCTGTCTATTGTATCTATCATCTATATATCTATCTCTAACTATCACCTACTTATATATCTATAAAGTATCTATAATCTGTGTATCTATCCTGTATATATCTGTCTATCTATAATCTCTGTATCATCTATGCATGTCTCCATGTGAACACAATCAGGAATATAATCCTAAATCTTAGAGAGAAGGCAACCCTCTACAAGTCATGAAGGAGTCCTCATCAGAAGCTCAACAAATAGGCATCTTACTCTTGAATTTACAACCTCTGGAAATGTGAAAAATAAATTTATGTAATTTAAACCACCCAGCCTATTGCATTTGTTGTGACAGCCCAGTCTCTTATTCTGTTGGTGTGACAATTCCTGAGACCAGATCCTTTCATGATCTGAATACCACCTGTTAGGCTGCAACTTCTCATACTGTTACAATGGAAACTAAATTTTAGGTCCAGTTTTAGATGGGACATGCATTCACACCACTATAGCCCTGCAATTCCTATATGGATACTTCATGGAGTTCTCCATATTGTGTTGTCCTGTTTTCTTTCATGGCCTCTTATCTTAATATTGCCTGAGGAAATTTGACATGCTTTTCTAAGAGGTTGTAGTGATATGAGATGGTCTCTTCAAGGCTCTGGCTGGCCTGGAACATGAAGGAATCTGGTCCTTTTTCCCTGGCCTCCTGAGTGTTAGCATTGCAGGTATGCGTCACTAATCCATGCTTTAATTCCTTCATTGACTCCACCAGAGAATGTGTGTGTAACTAAGGTCATGCTGAACATACACTTCTTAGAGCATCTGAGATGCTAAAGCATCACAACCATATTTTTTGCATGGAACCTAGTGTTGATAACAAGTGGCATGATTTAACTGATTCAAGTAAAAAAATAAAAACATGACACAATGAAATTTGAGGAAAAATGGTTGAACCTGGAACAGATCATTCTCAGGGAACTTACCCAATCACAGAAAAAAAATCGCCACATAGTCTCACTCATCTACAGCACCTAACCTGAATCTACCCAAGATACCTTACATACCCAGCAAGCATCTCCTAGACTAGACACTAGGATGGAAGGGGAGGGAGGGGAGGGCATCAAAGGGGTGGGAAACACAAATCTAGACCCAAACGGCAATGGTACCATAATTTTCTACTTACAAAAAGACAGACCAAATGGCTGATCCTTCACCAGGCCCTTACAGGGAACACCTGAACCACAAGACACTGGAGAGGGTAAGATCAAGACTAACCTTAATCTTCTACATCTTCCCTCCCTCACTTCCCCTCTCCCTCTCTCTCTCTCTCTAATTTCTAACTCTTGTATATTAGTTATCTTTTTCCTCATTTTCTTAGTGGGCACCGACCTGTAACTCCCAGAACCAGCATGGGGCTATCATCCACAATGAGCTTTTCATCAGAGAGACCTACAAGGTTTCCTAAAAGACAGACAGATTTCTGTCAGAGTACTTGATGACCCACCAAAGGCTAGTGGTAAGACCCTACTTCTGAAGACACCTTATGTGATTGACATGCAAATTAGAATGGCATGGCTGGAAGCTGGAAGAGAGTGAGTCCCCAGACAGTCAGCGTGTCTAGTGCCAAAAGGTGTTACATGGGCGACTGGGGGAAAATGACCAATATCTGTCAAAGCAACGCATGGTCTAACCTACTTAGCAGCAAATAACTTGTTGTGATGCCCACACAAGTGCAATAGTGGCACACAGCCATGGTGGGGAACCAACTGCTCTCAATTTGGCTAACTGATCCCCTCAGTGGTATGGGACCCATAGATGGAGCTGGGAAACATGTCAGAACCATATCCAAACATAAGCCCACTCTCCAATATCAAGCTACCACCAAAAGTGGGCTACAAGAGGGCCTACACCTATTAAATTCTCTATAAAAAAGTAAGGGTTATCTCATTTGTCCTAGTGCTAACTTACTCTCCATTGGAGAATATGCTTCTCTTTTTCAGATACATATATATCCTAAGGAGAGAGCCACCCCATCATACCTCAAAAGTGCCCCGGCTGAAACTAAGAAAAATTGGAGAAACAAGCAAGGGTGCTGTTTTCCTGATGAACCGGATACCAGCACAAGGGGAACGGAGATCAGCACAGAGAAAAATCAACTCCTACCAAATCAGAGAGCCAGAGCCTCAGAGGCCCCCAACACCTCATCACTGAAGCAGACCAAAAATGAACCCAACATGGCTCAGGGAAATTTTGTGGAAGAGGGAGTGGAAAGAATGTCAGAGTCACATGTTGGGTCATGATATGCAGAGACATTTAGCTTACCCATAACTGTGGGCTAACTCCACAATGCATGACCCATATGCCTCAACAAGGAGGGGCTAAGGGGAGGGGGAGGTCACGGATGAGCCTAATAATGGTACCAAACTGACTGTATATGCTGAATACAAAACTAACTAATAAGGAAAAAAAAATACAAAAAAAAAAAAAAAACAGACTAATGGTCAAAACAGCAATTAAAACACCTTAAGGCTTCCTAAATAAAGAGGTTGTTTTGCCCTCTAGCCTTGGTCTTTCATGATGAATAAGCAATGAATTAAAATTCAAAGCATGCAAAACTTCAACTCTCTTGTTACTGTTTAAGAAGCAAATTTGAATGCTGGGTGTCATGGAAGGTTTCTACTCTTTGGTCAGCACAATAAGCCTCCCTACCACAATGCACATAATCCCAGTAAGCCAGTGTGTGTGCTGAAACTGAAAGCTCTGCCTTCAAACTCAAATGTTTATTATAAGGCTATAAAGACCTCCAATACTACTTCTTTATTTAACTCATTATTTGGCACATGGTTTCCTGATTTCAGGTTTTTGAGTCTTGATATTTTGTAACCCATAGTACCCTTAGTATATCTATGTCTCCAATACTAAAAAAAAATATTAACTAAAGTCACAAATTTATGAGTCTTTCTTTAAATTTTTTTCTATCTATATTTTTATCCAAAATTAAAATTTCCATAACCATGTTCA
This sequence comes from Dipus sagitta, assembly GCA_036346955.1. NCBI lineage: Eukaryota > Metazoa > Chordata > Mammalia > Rodentia > Dipodidae > Dipus > Dipus sagitta. Next base: position 44,773,636 of record CM070771.1, read on the forward strand.
CCCTTAGCAGTTTTATTTTCATATTGAAATGGGCATAAGTTAAGAATCTAAGCCAGGCATGGTGGTACATGCCCTTAATCTTTAATCCCAGAATTTGGGAGGTAGAGGCAGGAGGATCACTGGGAGTTTGAGGCCACTCTATAATGCATTGTAGGTCAGCCTGGGCTGGAGCAAGACCCTACCTCAAAAAACAAACAAAAAAAAAAAAAGAAAGAAAGAAAAGAAAAGAAAGAAAGAAAGAAAAAGAAAACAACAAAAAACTACTTTGTCCTTACAATAGATTAAGTTTTTACATATGCTATTATTTAATTTGCCATAAATTGATTTCACAGATAAGACTAACATGCAAATAATGAACTATTAAGTAATATAGATAGTGCATAAGCCCAGACCCTGCTGACATCCAACTTCTTGTTATTTCTTTTATCGACATTTTCAAGCTTTCCTGTGCAACCAAGAGATCCTCATAGCTTGTTTGTCATTCATCATCCAAAAATCATGCCTCTAGAGATCTGAGTTCAGTGTTTTACTCTGTACTTCCTGCTGCAACAACATACTTCAGACTGGGTAATCGATAAGCAATGAGAATTTATTTTTCAGAGTTCTGAACCCTGCAAATTCTATAATCACAGCACCAGCAGATTCAATGTCTGGTAGGGGCTCAGTGTCCACTTACAACATAGCACATTCTTGTTATGTTCTTACATAATGGAGGGTAAAAATGGGCAAATGATATGTCTATATATGGCAGACAAGTTGGATCTCTGAAGCTACTTCTATAAGAACATTAATTCCACCCTCCTACTCAAGGGCCTCTACCTATTAATACCATCACAACAGATATTAAGTTTCAACATGGATGTAATGAGAGACATGAAACTCATAGCAGTATGGTGTATGTTCATTTGTTTAATATCCAACTAGTTCTAAACCAGTTTATCTCAGAACCATTCACATATCACTTCCCTAAAGATCATTCTCTGCCTCAAGAATCTTCAGTATTTCTACTTGCTTTCATATTAATATTTAAATTATCTAAACTCAGGCTGGTAAGATGGCTTAGTGGTTTAGGTATTTGCCTATGAAGCCTAAGGACTCAGGTTTAGTTCCCCAGAACCTACATAAGCCAGATGCATAAGGTGGCACATGTGTTTGGAGTTCATTTTCAGTGGCAGGAGGCTCTGGTGTGCCATTCTCTCTCTTTCTCTCTCTCTCTCTCTCTCTCTCTCTTAAATAAATAAATAAATAAATAAATAAAAATTAAATTACCTAAATTCATAATTCATATCTCCTAGAAACTATCTTCCATTTGTATTTTCATCTCATCTTTCACTAAAGCTTCATAGTCTCTCTGTTCACTGCCACCCAAACCTGCCTTAACATTATGTGCTTTTATTCCTATTTTCCTCTGTGTAATGCTACTTCCTCCTTTTCTGGGCCTACCCAGAGACCCTCCTAAACCTACAACTTCTAGCATAAATTATCTCCATTCTCTAAACCCACACAATATTTATGCCATCTTTGTACATTAAACACATACTTCACAGGGATGTCTCTATTATTATTCAATCATTCAGATCAAAACAAAATATTTGTCTTTTTGATCTGAGTACTTCAGGGAAATGAAGGTTTTAGTCCAGATGATAAAATAATTCACTGCTTACTTCAATTGGCATAGATATATCACTTAAGTTTTACTTTACCTTATCACATGTAAGATGATCTATTCAGATTCAGTCATGTAACATGATATAGATCTAGTCACTCCCTATGCAGCTCTGTGTAGTTATCTCCAATTTGTGATATTCTCATGAGAATATTAGCTGTTGATTTCCACATAGGAAGTACAGTAATAAGAGATAATAAGTACCCTTATTGCAGAATATATAGCTTAACTGAACTTGTCATTCCTCTCTTAATTTATCTTCAATATCACTTTCTACTTAGCTAATTACCTTTCATAACCAAGGAACAAAGTCATGTCTAATAGAGATGTAAATTTGAAAGGACACAGCACTTATTTTGAATATAGACTGTAATGGAATGCTCTAAAATTCCAATCTATGCTCCTGTTATCAATTATCATTTTTCTCCAGCAAGGTCAGTGATGGGAATAAGGAGTTTTGGGTTTCCCCAGAGAGGGAAAGCGATATCTCATGGCTCCTCTGATGTTAAGTTTAATTTGATCATTAAGACATCAAAGAATACATAAAATTTAATTGATTATGGTAAAATTTATTTTTATCACTAACAATATTACTTATTTTCTTGGGACAATAAGGGCCTATAATCCACAGAGACATGCTCACTAATTATACTGTCTCTCAAAACATTCTAAATCATGATTGATACCAAGGGTACCATGGAAGATTGTTTCCTCTCTTTTCCATGACCACACTGAGGTCCTTTCAAGAGCACCTAGTGACTAAATGAACTCTGGTATTAATGGCAAGCAGAACCTTTTACACACCACTTTCTCAGGAGAAATTCAGCTGTATTTTGAGAATTACCTAATTTTCTCTTCTAAACCATGTAATTGCGATAACAAAACTTCTGCAAACTTACTACAACGTTCTTTTGGAACAAGATTTCATATAAAACAGAAGTTCTTTTTAAAAGATGCTTCAACATTAAAAGAATAAAATTTTTTATACACTTCTAAAATGGGTGAATTCAATTTTCCTTTTCCCCACATCCTAGTGCTGTTTCCCTGAGTCTTGGAGATTAGCCTTGATCCTTACCTACCCTGGCATCACCTCTCCAGTTTTCCCTGCTGCCTCCTTTTAACCATGGGGAACTAGACAGAGTAATGGTTATCTAGACTTCCCCATTCACTCCTCCTCACTATATTTACTACCTTATTTATCAATACCAAGTACTATATATTAGAATACATAACAATCAAATGAACAAATTTTATTTCTCATTCTATAAATTCCATGGCAAAGTTCCTACTCAGCAGTTCACCATATGGAGATGGGAAGCAGGCTTCTTCTACCATGTTGAGTCACCACAGAGATGGGAACCAGGCTTCTTCTACCGTGTTGAGTCACCACGTGTGGAGATGGGAACCAGGTTTCTTCTACTATATTGAGTCACCGCATGGAGACGGGAAACAGGCTTCTTCTACTGTGTTGAGTCACTGCGTGGAGATGAGAAACTGGTTTCTTCTATCTTGTTGAGTCACCAGGTGGAGATGGGAACCTGGCTTCCTCTACTGTGTTGAGTCACCATGGAGATGGGAACCAGGCTTCTTCTACCCTGTTGAGTCACCGTGGAGATGGGAACCAGGCTTCTGCTCCCGTGTTGAGTCACCGCGTGGAGATGGGAACTAGGCTTCTGCTACCCTATTGATTCACGACATGGAGATGGGAACCAGGTTTCTTCTACCGTGTTGAGTCACCACATGGAGATGGGAACCAGGCTTCTTCTACTGTGTTGAGTCACTGCGTGGAGATGGGAACCTGGTTTCTTCTATCTTGTTGAGTCACCAGGTGGAGATGGGAACCTGGCTTCCTCTACTGTGTTGAGTCACCGTGGAGATGGGAACCAGGCTTCTGCTCCGGTGTTGAGTCACCGCGTGGAGATGGGAACTAGGCTTCTGCTGTCGTGTTGAGTCACCAAATGGAGATGGGAATCAGGCTTCTTCCACCATGCTGAGTCACCACCCTATTTCACACTTTCAATTCAAGGAATTACAAAGAACTTACTTTAAAAATTACATCAGAAACTGGTTACATAAATTCAATGAGCAAATCTGCAACCTCATGGTAAATAACACATGCAAAGTGAAAAAAATATCTGAAAGGAAAGTGCCTGAACAGGCTGCTCATAAATCTCAATGACTTCCTAAGGAAACGTCCAGAAAACTCACAAGAGGGAGGCCCTGCTGCAGCCTCTGAAGGTCAGAGAGTGAGGGACAACACAGGAAGTGGGGGAGAGAACAGGAAGTGGAAAGGGACTAGTAAATCTTTTTTTGTGGAGAGCCGGAAAGTCCTCGTTATCATCTTCACCAAGAGAAAAAAGATTTCCTCCAGGTGACAGAGAGCAATTCACCCCTTCTTTTTGTCCATTATTTACATCAAATATTCTTGACTCAATTGGCAAATTAATTTACAAAATTTTTCAAATTAATAAAGCACAAAGAAACCCTCAAATAAATATGTTTATTCCATATCTAAAAACTCCACATATTCTATCTACCGTTTAGGATGCTTGCGCCATTTCTTTTGCTGGGTGTGATAATTTCAGCGACACAATTTTCATGACTCTGACAATATATTTTGAAGACTTCCTTTTACATTGAACTGCTTTTATTTTCAACAAAATCTACATAGAATAAGTTCTTGAGATACAAAGGCAGGCCTCCCTTACAGAATGAGCCTTCAGAACCAGCACAGATAGAAAGCTCAGACCTAGGTGAGGAGTCGTTTTAATTCTGCCTCATCATGCCTCACTTACTGGATCTTTATCCTTTCTGTTTCTAGTCAGCCATGGCCACAGCGGCTCTGTGACCTACCCTGCTCAAGTAGCACGGTGACCTATACGTTCCACGTCACTGAGGCCCTCTTTAACTTGCATAAAGGACTTAGACCAATTCCCTCTTGCTTCTTTTTCTTTCTTAAGCTTTCTTTTCTTCTGCTGCATAATTTACAATCCCCATCAACTTCTTCCATTGGCTTCCAGAATTAGGAAGGAATTCGTGGCCTAGCCTATGATCAAAAATTCAGAACTGGTTCAAAAGGTTCCAGTAGCTCATTTAAAATAAGAATCTCTCTTTGAGCACATGTCATTTAGGCTAAAATGTGTTTGTACCTACGATATATATTTTCTATATTTGCAAAAGATAAGCAGGATTAGTCAGAGAAATGTTAAGCTATTTCTTATTATTCAAGTGTTTACAAATAAATGGCATTTTCTATTAAAATTCAGATAGAATTTAGATAAATAGCACACCTCACTTATAACTGAACCTTAACTATGCAAGTCATAAAAGAGGCTGCCAGAATCCTGAAGTTATTCCCAATTTAAAGGTGCAAAAGAAAGTAATTATGGTGAATAGCAGATATAGCTTCTAAACAAGGACGGAGAGTAATATTAAGTAACAAAATGTCAATGTTTGCAGAAAATTGAGACTTCACAAAAAAAATAGTGCTATTACCTCCATGAATTGTGGACTGGCTATTATGAATTTGATATACAAGAATTCATCACTATAATGATCCTTTATTTAAGCTGATTTCATCTGGTATTAAACTGAAATTATGTTTGTCAGATAAAGCTAGACAAAGAAGGAACCTCTCTGACCTTTCCCTATCTTGATAAAATGACCAAGTACAAGAATGTCAAGTTATTTGTTGACAGATAAAGCAACTTTGCATCCTGAAAGCCCAAAAGATGCTGCAAGCATAATCATCTCCTTATGAACATCACATGGTATACTATCAGGCTGAGGGAGGAAAAATCTCCTGAGGCATAGGACATAAACAGGTAAGCTTGCTAATGGAAAGATGGGTTTGTGTGCATCTTTGGAACACCCAAAGTATTACCCTGCTTCTAATTTTGGAGGAATCTGTGTGTGTGTGTATGTGTGTGTGTGTGTGTGTGTGTGTGTGTGTGTGTATATATATATATATATATATATATATATATATATATATATATCACCATACAGATGGATTTGTGTTTTCTCTAATAATCTTGGCAAAGAAAATTCAGTAGTATATATTGACTAACTTTAAATGTTACAGCATCAGGAAGGAGTTTGTCAATAGAGAAATATAAAAAATAGCATGATAAAATATGCAGTTATTCTGATAGCAAGAAAGAATTACCAGTGGTGTGTAACTATTTTAGGACTTATATATTTTTTTTTTCCTTTTCCTGGTACATAATATAGAACTTGATGAGTAAGTAGTCAACAGTCCATGTGCTGATGAAAGCTTTTCTGCTAGGCTCTCCTGGAGAACTCATAAGCCATTATTATCTGAGTTTCTCCAATGTACCCAAATTTAGTGTCAGAACATCTTTTTGTCTTTTAAGAAATTATTTTATGACAGAGAGGGTGGGGGAGATAGAAAGAGAGAGAATGGACATGCCAGGGCCTTCAGCCACTGCAAATATGACATCTTTTGTATTCTATTGTCATGATGTTTTGATCTTTGTTTCTACTAAATCTACAGTTATTTGTAAAAGTCTCCAACATGTATAGAAGTACATACAAACATAAATAGTGTCCTCTCTCCTCAAGCATACCAAAGTTTAGAAGAAAGGATTGACTTCTCTAGAGTGGGCCCCTGTGCTCTTTGTCAGGAATGGGGCAGCTACACAATAGACTATACAGCGTAGGGAAGGAAAACATACCTTCCCATATCCAAGGTATGTGCCAAGAGCAACAGGGACACACCCTGGCACCCAATAAGGCACAGCTGTTTCACTAACTCTCTAGCTATAAAGGATAGGGGAGAGAGATAGGACATATAAAATAGGACAGAGATTCCCATATAAGTATTATTTATTATGTTGAATTTTAGGGTAGATCAAATGAATAATACATGAGCAAAGTAAATAAAGGAAATGCTAAAATCCACATCCATTTGATTTTTAAAAATAATTTTATTAAGAATTTTTTGAAAACACTTTATGTGATTGACATGCAAATCAGAATAGCATAGCTGGAAGTTGGAAGAGAGTCAGTCCCCAGACAGTCAGAACGTCTAGTGCCAGAAGATGCTACATGGGCGACTGGGGGAAAATGACCAATATCTGTCCAAGCAACTCATGGTCTAACCTACTTAGCAGCAAATAATGTGTTGTGATGCCCACACAAGTGCAATAGTAGCACACAGCCATAGTGGAGAACCAACTGCTCTTGATTTGGCTAACTGATCCCCTCAGTGGTATGGGACCCATAGCTGGAGCTGGGAAACAAGTCAGAACCATATCCAAACATAAGCCCACTCTCCAATATCAAGCTAGCATCAATTGTGGGCTACAAGAAGGCCTATACCTATTAAATTCTCTATAAAAAAGTAAGGGTTATCTCATTTGTCCTGATGCTAACTTACTCTCTGTTGGAGAATCTGCTTCTCTTTTTCAGATAGATGTAGATCCTAAGGAGAAAGCCACCCCATCATACCTCAAAAGGGCCCCGGCTGAAACTAAGAAAAATTGGAGAAACAAGCAAGGGTGCTGTTTTCCTGATGAACCGGATACCAGCACAAGGGGGAAGGAGATCAACACAGAGAAAAATCAACTCCTACCAAATCAGAGAGCCAGAGCCTCAGAGGCCCCCAACACCTCATCACTGAAGCAGACCAAAAATGAACCCAACATGGCTCAGGGAAATTTTGCGGAAGAGGGGTCGGAAAGAATGTCAGAGCCACATGTTGGGTCATGGTATGCAGAGACATTTAGCTTACCCATAACTGTGGGTTAACTCCACAATGCATGATCCGTATACCTCAACAAGGAGGGTCCAAGGGGAGGGGGTAGGTCATGGATGAGCCTAATAATGGTACCAAACTGACTGTATTTGCTGAATACAAAACTAACTAATAAAGAAAAAAGAAAAAGAAAAAAAAAGAATTTTAATATATGACCATATTGAAATTGGTCATCTTTCCATCAGGTCATGTCTCCCCTCACCTGTCTCCATCCCAGTGAGGGCCCTCCTCAGTGGGTTATTGGTAATTACTGAATTACTGTGAGGTCATGAATGCATCAATCTGTCCATGTAGGGGAGACAATGCCTCAAAGAACATCTTTCCACCCTGTGGCTCTTACATTCTTACTGTCACCTCTTCCACAATGTTCCTCAGTGCTGCTCTATTCACAATAGCTAGTAAATGGGCATCAACCCATCAACTAATGAATATATAATGAAAATGTGGTGCATATATGCAATGGAATTTTACTCAGTGGTGAGGAAAATGAAATTTGCAGGAAATTAATGGGCCTGGTAAAAATTATACTAAGTGAGGTTACCCAGAATCAAAAGATAAAACGTAGTGTGTACTCTCTCATATGTGGGTCCTAACATGGAATAGTTTGAATTGTACATTTAGTTTTAATAACAGACATTACTACACTGCTCAAAACTCAGACTTATTATCATCCCATAGCTTTTCTTCAGGTAAGGAAAACTAGAGCCAAGTTGGCAATATGATTTTTTGTGCAACAGCAACAGTGAAAAACTCAAGTGATGTGGCCAGGCTTACCTGTGAAGCCACCCTCCTGGACACAGGAGCAGAAATGCCCCTCCACCTGGCATCCCTGAATTCTTAATTTGTCAAGAGGAGCAGCACTCACTGTTCTCTGGGGGAACTCCAAAGTCCCCTCTGAGGAAAGAATAGATGGATCATTGTGTATACACTTTTTCATCTTTATACTCAAAGGCAGTCAGGGGTAAACAATATCTTATTCCCTAGCTACCAAATCTGATAAAATTCATGTGGAAAATTACCCTTGAAATTCAATACTTTCCTTACTAGACACATGACAGTAGTGATGCCCTCCCAGGGAAACCTTATCCTTGAAAATGATCAGATCTCCAGATAACTGTATGAGCCAGAAACATGTGCACGACCCAGCCTCTCTTGCTATGCCTTTGCCTCTGAATGTAGTTAGTCATACCTTCTTGTTGATGCCACCTTCATGCTTATTTCAATGACTTTGTTGCTTCATCCCCCAATGTATATTTATAATTTTGAATTAAGAAGCAGACCAACAGATAATGATATCCTTTAGAACATGAATTCAAGAATGGGCATTCTAACTTTAGGGTTTTTTTTTTTTTTCCTATTTGTAGACATTGAGGTTGATATGGCAAATGAAGCTTTGAAATATTCAATGGACTATTTTGTAACCATTTAATTACTGACATTTTCATTTTATTGATGCACACACATATATATACACATACTTTTGATGTACATCATGCACACATATGTGTATATATATATATATATATATATATATATATATATATACGTTTTACTTTGTGATTTCTCCAGACCTCAAGTTCAAGCAAATGTACCATCTTGTCTTTGATTTTATATCACAGATAAAACTGCATGCCATGACTGGTTAGAGAGTTATAAGTATCCTGGGGGAAATTACTAGCAAAAGTAAATAAATTTTTTATGGTACGGACCAAATGGTTTTATTAAACTGATTGGTGGCAGTATGGTTCCTTGCAGCTGTTGATATGAGGACATGAAAATAATTTAATTTCTAATTCTAGATGAAAAATGGAAGAGGGCTGTCCAGGGCACAAGAGAAATTTATCTTTTTTTCCAACACATTGTCAATGCTGTTCTGCTTTGAAATGATGTGTTTTTGATTCTTATATTTTGATGGCATTTCTGCTTAGGAAATCATTCACATTTTGATCATTCATTCCTTTTAGGACAGCCAGTGAAAAGTGCTTCTATAAGCTACAGTTCTGACCTTTTTAAGATTCTGTTATTTGATTAAAAAGCATCAGAGGTCTGTTGTCTGACAGTGTTTATTGCCTGTGACAAGGCCATCAGAAATGCAACCAAAGAATAATTTGTAAGGAGTTACAGATTCATTCACAACAAATATTTACTGTTACCTGTACAATCCCACCCTGAAAATGAAATACACCCGAGATCTGTTTGTCTTGCTCTCTTGGGGCCCATGACAGTAAGCTATACCAATTTATAAAGATGGCATTTACCTATTTTAGAGATTCTGAGCCCTAGAATGAGATCCATGTGAAAGCTTGCTTACTAAGCTTTCTCCAGGGGAAGCATGGTATGGCACCATGTAAGGCATACTCTGTGTAACACCTTCATTCTCTTAAGACAATTGGGTCTGATGATATCTGGGGTTTCATAAGACCTTTTCATGTGGTCCATGAACTAAAAACTATTTCATAATAATATATTAATATTTGTGTTTAATACAGTACCATTTACATTGATGTTGCAAAAGTAATAGCGGGTAAAATCCAGTGCCCAAGCACAAACCAAACTAGCGGCTCCAACATGCTCTAACATAAAAACTGATGAATCATCAATACTAGACACAGACAGAGCTACCTATGTTGTGGCTGTGGGTTTGAAAGGGCACAGTGAAACAGCATCCAAGGCAGATGCCTAATGACCTTTGAAATTCAGTGATAGGCAGCAAGCAAAGGAAAAATCTTCCATGAAACCTAAGAAGGAGTGGCCAGAGTGACGAGAGGAAAGCAGTGTTCCTAATGCCAAGCAAGAAGTAACAACTCAATAATTGGCAATTATTATCATTGGGGAATCTCCGTTGCTCTACCTTGAAAAGACAAAAACTATACTTATAAACACAAAAGCATCTCTTAAAGGAACAACAGCTCTACTCATCTTATTGCTGATGACGTTCCAATGAAAAATGGCAGTCTTAATTTTTCATTTATGACATATTTCATCTATTTTTATATAGAAATTCATCTTTCTACACATGTTATCATTTACTATTTAGATTCCATGATGTAACATATTTCTTCCAATATGTTGAAATATCTGCCTATCCATATGGACCACAAGAAGAATGACATTTTAATGAAGAATATTTAATTACTGAACAATTGGCTTCCTTATGTATCTCATACACAAGGCTTCTGAATCCACAAATATTCCACATCATGTCCCTGGACATTGTTTTTAAGGATAATTCATCACTTTATTCAGATAGCACTTGATAAATACAAGTAACATAGTTAGAAAACTGCTTTTTTCTTAAACCCATTATTAATATTTGAAGGCACAATAAAGTTATAATTTATCAAGAGGTAGAATAAGATAATTATCTGACAGATGACCTATGGAGTCTATACATAATGGAGGAATTTACATCACCTCAAAATTTAAATTAAAACTAAAACTGCCATGAACATTAAGATCCTCATGAGTTGACAAAGAGATCATTTCAATTCAACAGTCTGAATACTTTGGGATGAAAGTCAGGTTACATCTAGTATTACCTTACTATAATAAACCACATATTGACAAATCCAATTGAAAGACAGATGAAAATCCAGATAGAAATTCTCCAATAATGCATTAAGAAAACACTGAAAATACAGAACCTTTCAACAGTGATTGAGAAATATTTTGTAAAGCATTGCAAATTATATTTCTTGTCTTAATCTGAATTTCAAGGATGGAAATGGGGGTGACGCCTCACATATTTAACAGCCAGTAGACATGATGCAACCATTAATAGTAAACACAAACCATAGCCTTGTAAAAAAGTCCTTTGGGTGTCTAACTACACTCACAGATACTATTTAATGTCTGGATTCTGAGTCTGTCCAAGGGCTCCAGAAAGAGGATCCAAAGAAAACAAGCTTGGCAAAGGGGCATTGGGTGAACCTTGAGGAAAGACATTTATCTTTATTTTATCAACATGCAGATAGGTTGTTCAATATTTTCATAAAGCACATAGCTTTAGCACAGTAAACTTATCTCCATTTCAGTGCTGGATAGCATTGTTATAAATAACTAATCTTATAGAATTGTATTCAATGATCCATTCATATATAAGTGCATTTTTCTTTAAAAAAATTTATGAGCTTTACTTGAAGACATATTTTACACAAAATAAGACATAGGGAGTTTAAAAATAAGTTTCAGTGGATAAAGTGCTTGCTACACAAGCATGAGGACCAAAGTTTGGATACTCAGCACCCAAGAAAATGGCAAAAGGGCATGATATGCTTGTGATCCCTGGACATGAGAGGCAGAGACAGAGCACCATGGAGCAAGATGGACAGCTATACTAGCTTAATTGTCCAGCTCTGGGCTCAAGGGAGAGATATTGCCTCAGTGTAATGAAGAAGAGTGTGATCTCAAGGCAGAGGTGCCTGATGTCAACTTCTGGGCTCCACATGACATGTGTGCATATGTACACACACTCACAAAAAAAAAAATAATAATCAGACATTTCTCTTGTTTTTGATTTTGTTTTTGTTTTTGTTTTTGGAGGTAGGGTCTCACGCTGGTCCAGGCTGACCTGGAATTAGTCTCAGGGTGAACTCGATCTTGGAAATTCTCCAACCTCTGCCTCCCAAGTGCTGGGATTAAAGGCATGCGTCACTACACCCGGCTTAAAAATCAGACATTTCTTTACTCAGAAGAGCTGATGATAATTTTATAATGATCCATGATTTTTTTTCTGTGTGTGTATTCGCCAAGGGAATCTCTTGATCTAATGTGAGTTTGCAAAGTGTTTGCGTATAGGTAAATGTGTCGACCTTGTCTCCATGGTTCTGTTCTGGGTGAAAATCAATATAGTGATGTTCAAGTATTTGCCTCCATTTCTTTGGTCTTTTATTCAGTTTTCATGTATCTTTCCAATAAATGTCAAGATCTAGCTGCTGGACACTCTGTGAAGTACCCTTCTGCTATGAAAACATAAGATAGAATGCTGGCCCATACTTAGTATACCTCATGTAAGATAACACAACATAAACATAAAATCTGCAGCAGAAAGTTGTCAATGAGAACATAAGTTCCTTAGAAACTATTTATACTCCTGCTTCCCTCTTGACTTTCCCTAGAAACACTGCATCTTTGATAGCATAACAATGTATTTAAGCATCTTCCAGTGCTGTGCACTGCTTCCACTCTGCACCTCTTCAGGCTGTTTTGCATGATGCAGTTAGAACATGACCCTTATCACAGTGGCCGCCCTCCTATCTTAGCCTCAAATGCACACCAACTCAGTAAGAGTCAGCCATGGTATTTTCTTACTGTTTCTCAAACATTTGGCCTAGACCCATTCAAGTATCTGTCTACTTCAGTTTCCCCACCCCAATTTGTTGTTTACCTTAGGCTTGCTCTCCCTGTCCTCACAGATTTCTTTACCAACTGACATATTGCTTATGTTTCTGTTCTACCATAGAATGTATCTTCATGAGAGGAGGAATAATTTCTGATATTGTTTTGTTTCCTTGTCCACTGTCATCCAAAATCCTATGCTCCTATTTGGCATATCATAAATATTCAAAAATATTTATTTCGACTGGAGAGATGGCTTGCCAGTTAAGGCACTTGCCTGTGAAACTTAAGGACCCAGGTTTGACTTCCTGATACCCACATAAGCCAGATGCACATGGTGGTGCATGCATCTGGAGTTCTTTTGCAGTGGCTAGAGGCCTTGGCACACCCATTCTTCTCTATCTGCCTCTTTCTCTCTCTCTCTCAAATAAAAAATAAAATATTAGAAAATATTTATTTCATCAACAAATTAATAAGTTGATCAGAACTGTAAGTAGCTTCCTATACTGTTACTTTTCATTTTGTTAACTATAGTAAACTGTGAGAATAACAGCATACGAATAAGCACTTTTGAACAAAGCAGATGTGGCTCACTAGGAGCAGACTTAGCTAAAGCCATGTGGGAAGTGATGGTTGGGGAACTAAACTGTGATAATGCTTCAGAGACAGTGCCATCATTTCCTGCTGTTTCGGTTTAACTTTGGACTTTCAAAGGTCAATGGGGAAAGAAGCTAGAGAATTATAGCTGTGAGTTTAATTCAAAAATGATATGATGAAGAACTTTCCCCAAGGAGGTCTGCTAACTATATTGAAGGGCAATCGCCATAAAATAGTGGGTAGAGTTTAAAATAAAGTCATATTGACGTTGTAAGAACTCCAGAAAAAAATTCTCCAGCTCTGATACTAAAGGGCTATGTAAACTAGAACCAAAAATTAAATTTCAGTCACTTACAGCAAATCTTTGCTTGTCAAAAGAAAGAGGTGAGCAGGGTGTGGTGGCACATGCCTTTAAGCACTTGGGAGGCAGAGGTAGGAGGATCACCGTGAGTTCAAGTGCCACCCTGAGACCACATAGTGAATTCAGGTCAGCCTAGACTCCTGGACTAGAGTGAAAGAAAACACCAAGATTTAACTTAGGCAGTAGGCATAATGTAAAACACAATCTATCATGCTAATGGGAATGAGATGAGATGAGAGAGAATTAATTGCTTCTGTTTTAAGACAACTCATATAATCAATCAATTTAATTGAAATAGACTGACTAAAATTATCACTATTGGTGATTGCAGTAAAAGAATGGGTGAAGGCTGGTAATCCAGGGGTTTTCACTCAGCTTTCTACTGCTCACTTCCCACATTGGTAACATAAAACTGACTCAACTTCATGAAGTGGTTTATGAAAATTCAGTCTGATGAGCAGGTAGCAGGGTTCCAGGTCCATCACTAAAAAGTCAATCATATATAGTCACTCAAGATAAATTATGTAGCCTACTTCAGTTGATAAGAAAGGAGAATCTGAAAATAAGGTATGCAAACCATCTCTAACTTGGAATATCAGGGCTTTCTTTATCTCTACAAATAAAGAAAAAGAGATGCTCCCTGTGGTAACTTGAAAGTACTAGTTTGAATGTCTGACTCCATAGACTCACCTGTCTCATTAAAATTGAGCTTACAAGGTGAACCTTTAGCAGGCAGATCCCTGCTTGGGGAGTGGGATGGTTAAATTACTATGGGAAGATCTTGGAGGCCAACCCTAAGGTGTATTTGGGAGCAGATCTGAATTTTAGCCTCAAGGTGTAGGGAGAGCAATTTGATATCTAGTGGTTGCTGCTTGGTGCTTTTGATGTTTGCCAGCTGTTTAGTGGTTTTTCTCTGTGTGGATTTATGAAAAGGAACCAGCTTCCTCCACTATTAATGGAACTTCCCCTGGATCTGTAAGCCTGAACCAAACTCCTTCCTCCCACAAACTATGTCTGGTTGAATATCTGTCCCAACAATGAGAAGCTGACTGTTAACACTCCTTGAGTGCATGCACTCTGACCAACATCCCGCCTTTGAAAACTCACATTGTAAGAGATAGGCTGACATCACTGTAGACCAGAAACCTAAGTGACTTTAAGCAAGACTACTCCCTTCTTCCCACAGGTGAATCAGCAATATTCTTTAAGTTATACAAACATTGGGACTAGGGAAGCATTATTTTTTCATTAATAATGGTGGCTATACTGATATCAGACAAAATGGACTTCAAACCAAAAGTAATCAAAAGGGATAAAGGATACTTCATACTCATGAAAGGAACAATACAGCCAAGAGGATATTACAATCATAAACCTATATACAACAAACACAGGAGCACAAAATTTTATAAATCAAATTCTACTGGATAATAAAGCAGAAATAACTCCCAATACAATTATAGTAAGAGAGTTTAATACTCCACTATCATCCTTAGACAGATCACCTAAACAAAAAATTAGCTATGAAATAAGGGAATTAAAAAATAGCATAGATCAACTGGACTTAATAGGCATCTACAGAATGTTCCACCCTAATTTTATAGAATTCATATTTTTCTCAGAATCTCATGGAAACTTCTCTAAAATAGATCATATATTGGGGCATAAAACATGTCTCAACAAATTCAGGAAAATCAACATAATTTCATGCATTTTATCAGGCCACAATACAATAAAACTAGAGATTAGCAACAAGGAAAACAACAGAAAATCCATCAATACCTGGAGACTGATAAACTCATTATTAAATAATGCATGGGTAGTAGAAGAAATAAAACAAAAAGGAAATTAATTTTTTTCTGGAAATAAATGATAATGAAAACACAACATACCAAAACTTATGTGACACAAAGAATGCAGTCTTAAGAGGGAAGTTTATAGCACTAAATGCTTTCATTATAAAAACAGAGAGATTGCAATTCAACAAGTTAACCATCCAGCTAAAGGAACTGGAAAAGGCTAGAACAATCCAAACCCAATAATTCGAGAGGTAAGGAAATAATCAAGCAGAAATTAATGAGTTTGAAATCAACCATTTTTTATAATACACAAAATCAATGTGTCCCTTATGGTACCTGAGATGTTCCACTTACTGATAAATAAAGGGCAGGCCCAAAATGCACACCTTTCATTGTCTGCCCACATTTCCATAATGTAAGATTCAGGACTTTGCTATTCTGGTTCATTCTAAGTTTTTTCATTGTTTCCCGAAAATTTTTATGCTCCCATCACTCAAGCAAAGATGGGCTTATTGATACTGTTCCTTCCTTCCTTCCTTCCTTCCTTTATTCCTTTCTTTCTCTTTCTCTCTTTCTTTCTTTCTTTCTTTCTTTCTTTCTTTCTTTCTTTCTTTCTTTCTTTCTTTCTTTGCCTCTCTCAGAGAATCCTAATTTTAAATATCACAACAAGGCAACTCTCATATTTGTGTCACATTTTGAATTAACATTTCTCATCAGCAAAAACAACTGCAATATTATAATCTATAAAAGTAGCATATGTTTTAGATAATCATGTTTATAAAAGCTGTCCTGTTTATAAATATTTCATGAACACTAAATGCATCAGGTTCTAGTGCCTCAAACAACAAAACCAAGATATTCTGTAAGAATTTACTTTAAGCCAGGTGTGGTGGCGCACACCTTTAATCCCAGCAGATGGGAGGCAGAGGTAGGAGGATCGCTGTGAGTTTGAGGAGACCCTGAGATTCCATAGTGAATTCCAGGTTAGCCTGGGCTAGAGTGAGACCCTACCTCAAAAAACAAAAAACCGAAAAAAAAAAACAATTTACTTTATATGTCATCTTTTGAAAGAAAGTGTTTATTGAAATATCGACTTATCCTAGTTATTTATGAAGGCATAATCCAATAAAATGTTTTCAAGAAAAATAATCTGATACCTGGTACATGAGTACATTTTAATCTTAAAACTGAAAATTTTAGGATTATGTTACATCCTCAGAAAGTAAAAATGAGGTCATAACTCATCAACTTCTCTTGGCCTCTTGATTTCTTTGACAATGAATTTTTGTTTGTTTGTTTATTTTTATTTATTTATTTGAGAGTGACATACAGAGAGAAGGAGGCAGAGAGAGAGAGAGAGCCACTGCAAAGGAACTCCAGACACATGCTCCCCCTTGTGCATCTGGCTAATGTGGGTCCTGGGGAATCAAGCCTGTAACCTGGGTCCTTAGACGTCACAGGCAAGCACTTAACCACTAAGCCATCTCTCTAGCCCCAAGTCATATTCTTTTTTTTAAACTTTTTATTTTTTTATTAATTAGTATTGTATTCAGCAAATACAGTCAGTTTGGTACCATTATAAGGCTCATCCGTGACCTACACCCTCCCCTTGACCCCTCCTTGTTGAGGTATATAGGTCATGCATTGTGGAGTTAGCTCAAAGTTATGGGTAGGATGAATGTCTCTGCATATCATGACCCAACATGTGGCTCTGACATTCTTTCCGCCCCCTCTTCCGCAAAATTTCCCTGAGCCATGTTGGGTTCATTTTTGGGCTGCTTCAGTGATGAGGCGTTGGGGGCCTCTGGGTCTCTGGATCTCTGATTTGGTAGGAGTTGATTTTTCTCTGTGTTGATTTCCTTCACCCTGGTGCTAGTACCTGGTTCAACAAGGAAACAGCACCCTTGCTTGTTTCATCAATTTTTCTTAGTTTCAGCCAGGGCACTTTTGGGGTATGATGGGGTGGCTCTCTCCTTAGGATATATATGTATCTGAAAAAGAGAAGCATATTCTCCAATGGAGAGTAAGTTAGCACCAGGAAAATGAGATAACCCTTACTTTTTTATAGAGAATTTAATAGGTGTAGGCCCTCTTGTAGCCCACCTTTGGTGGTAGCTTGATATTGGCGAGTGGGCTTATGTTTGGATATGGTTCTGACTTGTTTCCCAGCTCCAGCTATGGGTCCCATACCACTGAGGGGATCAGTTAGCCAAATTGAGAGCAGTTGGTTCCGCACCATGGTTGTGTGCCACTATTGCACTTGTGTGGGAATCACAACAAGTTATTTGCTGCTAAGTAGGTTAGACCATGCGTTGCTTGGACAGATATTGGTCATTTTCCCCCAGTCACCCATGTAGCACCTTCTGGCACTAGATACTCTGACTATCTGAGGACTGACTCTCTTCCAGCTTCCAGCCATGCCATTCCATTTTACATGTCAACCACATAAGGTGTCTTCAGCAGTAAGATCTTACCACTAACCTTTGGTGGGTCATCAAGTACTCTGACAGAAATCTGTCATTCTTTTAGGAAACCTTGTAGGTCTCTCTGATCAAAAGCTCATTGTGGATGATAGCCACATGCTGGTACTGGGAGTTACAGGTCAGTGCCCCCTAAGAAAAGGAAGAAGAAGATAACTAATAGAAAAGAGTTAGAGAGGAGAGCGAGAGAGAGTGATAGAGAGAGAGAGAGAGAGAGGAGGGGGGGGAGGGAGGGAGGGAAGCTGTAGAAGATTATGGTGAGTCTTCATCATACCCTCTCTACTGTCTTGTGTTTCAGGTGTTCCCTCTAAGGGCCTGGTGAAGGTTCAGCCATTTGGCCTGCCTTTTAGGATGTAGAATTTCATGGTTTGGGTCTAGATTTGTATTTCCCACCCCCTCCGTTGCCCTCCCCTTCCTCCCCACCCATCCTATTGTCTAATCCATGAGATGCTTGCTGGGTATGAAAGGCATCTTGGGTAGATTCAGGTTAGGTGCTGTAGATGAGTGAGACTATGTGGCAATTTGTTTTCTGTGATTGGGTAAGTTCACTGAGAATGATCTCTTCTAGGTTCAACCATTTTTCCTCCAATTTCATCACACTGCTGTCTTCAGAACCTTCACATCCTTGTTTCCATCAACATCACTGCAGTAACTAGCATAATAAAGGATGAAATAAACCTTCCTATGTCCAATAGAAGAAAATTCCAATAAAAAAGGTAAGGATAGAGCTTTCAGTTTTGATGTTACAATAGTGACATGTGTATTAACATCACCACCATCATCACTATGCCCATCACCATAACAGTTCATTCACTGCCATCTAAGATATGCATGAACATGGGCTGAGAGCAGTCATATGTGTACCATGGATTGTTCACAAAGATGGACACAGCAATTGTAACTATATTTGGGTAGGTCTCTTAAAGATGTCACATTTTTCATTGTTTCCTGAAAATTTTTATGCTCCCATCACTCCAGCAAAGATTGGCTTATTGATATTTTTTTTCCTCACTCAGAGAATTCTAATTGTAATTATCAAAACAAAGCAACTCTCATATATGTGTCATGTTTTAAATTAACATTTCTCATCAGCAAAAACAACTGAAATATTCCAATCTATAAAATCATAAAAATATATTAAAAATGTAAGGAGAATGGAGTATCCTTGCTTAAAGTCAGTTGGATTTTTGGCATTTATGTCATTTTCTTCTTCAATAAGCACAGTTTGCCAGTTTCTTTGACTTTAGTCTTATCTTATGCTTATTTCATTAAGTGGAAGGTAGGAGAAGTGACTTTGTGGGATTCATAAGCCTCAACCATATGAAGTCCAATTGTGTTTCTGCCTGCACTCTTGTCCTCTTGCTGCCCTGAGACTACCATGTAGACATAAAGAACCAGTTTGGCAAATAAGAGACCATGCTACTTGTAACATGAACATGTTACAGGTAACTATCACCAGATACAAACATAAGGCATATCTTGGACTACTCAGCACAGGAAGAAATGATAATAGAAGCAATATGAGTAGTCATAGGCAGGACCAACAAACAGAGCATTCATCTATTTCCAGCCTACATTTCTGCTCCAGAAAGTCTAAGCAAAGAAGCGGCTATTGCTTTAAGCTACTAAATCTTAAATAGGTTTATGTGAAATAATAGGCAATTTAATCATCTATATTTTTTCTCACTGGATCTTCAGTATAATATTGTGTATTCCTAATTTTAATTTAATCTGACTATTTGATTTGAGACAGGCTCTCACTCAGTTGCTCAGACTGGTCTGGAACACCCTATGTATTTCAGGTTGACTTAAACCTATGTCAATCCTTCTAGCACCAGCTCTCCCAATACTAGGATAATAGTTAAGCCTAGTTTTCTGTTCTCTCCAATACATCCACAGTACTGCAGCATCTGTCCACACCCAACTCTGTGTCCTTCCTTATACATCAACCACACTATATCCAGGATCATTCTGATAAAAACTTAGTCTATAATTGAGTACCCCATATTACTCACTTTGTAAGACAGAAACATGTATGATAATCATTTCAAGAAAATCAATGGGAGACTGCTGGGGAGATGGCTTATTGGTAAAGATGCTTGGAAAACTTGACAGCCCAGGATTGATTTCCCAGTACCCACATAAAGCAGCTCATGTGTCTGGAGTACATTTGAGTAGCAAAAGGCCCTAGCTGGGGCACTTATTAATTCATTCTCTCCCCCTCCTCTTTCTTTCTCTCTCCTTCTTCTTTCTGTCTTTGAAAATAAATAATCAATCATTTTTAAAAGAAAGAAAATGAATGGGAGGATTGATTGATATGAAGCAAATAGCTAAACTCAACATTTTTTTGATCCCTCCTGGCTTGTGTTAAGTGGTGAGCATAGATCTAGAATCCATTACCTCTTGTTTTCGTTTGTCTAGATAAATGCATGGGACATAGAAGGAGGAGGAGAAGCTCAAAGGCTTGTATTCATATCACATTAGATGTCTAGAGCTCATTCTCTATCTCTGGAATTTCAAGGAACTGGCCCATCTAAAGGGTTACTTTTGTATGAAGAGCTTATAGTATAGGCTGCACAAGGCTGGGGTCATCAATAGCCTGTGTTTTGTGTGTGAATATTGACCCTGCTGAGTGCAGATATTACTGGCCATTAGTGGGAATAGAACACACACAGCAGCTGACACGGCTGATGCAACAGTGCTCACACAGGTAAAAACAAAGCTGTCCAGGTAGAGACTAGATTATTTCCTGGTTTAGACTAAACATTTTTGCAAGGTGAAGTAGTTATATAATTTTTTTTCTCTAAATCTTTTCTGAGCTCAACTTTTAAAGCTCAAGTAAAATGAATTTGAGGCATTTGATCTCACTTTCTGTTGTGATAAACTTTCTCTGAGGCAGTAGGTGATTAATATCTACTGTCTGGACAGGGAGTAGAAATTCCCATGAGAAGTATAGAGCAAAGGAAGACAGCTTTCAAAAACTTTACCTGTCCCATGGAACATGATTTATTACTATGTGAAGGAGTGTGTGCACAAGAAGTAGTCAGAAAAATTGAAGAGCATCACTAAGGGTCTAAAGAATCAGGAAAAGAGTTTAAATACAGGTATAATATTGACAAATAAATTTAAATTTCAAAGGTAGAATTAGAATTTCACCATTTGACGTTTCATGATGACAGTATTTTCACATCCAGTTGAATGGAGGCAGATTTGGAGCTTATTTGAAACATATACCAGACTATATTTGTTCTTCATTAAACCATTATAACTCTAAAATTTCACATTCTCCTTCTACCCTACTTAGCTAAGCAGTTTTACATATTATTGAAAATCAAATAATGACACAATTTATAAGTTCTTATAAGTGGTAGTGTATTATTCACTGCCATGAACCAGAGCTATGATTTGCTTATTTTTTGGACTTTTCAGTGGTTTTACCTTGTTTGATTTCATTTTTGTTTCGTTCACATACTTGCTAAATATTATGTATGAGTTGTTCAAGAACAGCAATAGCTATTTACTACCCAAGAGTCTCTTAAATCCCTCTGCTTCAGTCTTCTCAGAATTAAAATGTAATGTTTCTCCTTTATGGATGTCAATGACCATAAATATGTGGATACGGACTTTTCAAATGTTTCTGATTTTTCTAACTACTTGTTTCTGCTGACTTCTTGCATAACAAGACATTATTCCACATATCATTGCTTCTTCCCCTTCAGATTGCCTGATGATAGCATATTATAATTTGACTCATCATCAAAGCATGCAGCTTTATTCCTTGCCATTCTCCGTGTACTTTGTACAAGTGAATTCAAATCTGACTCTGATTTTCCATACCCCATAGTCTTGAGCTGCTGGCATCCTTTATTTGAACTGTTTGGCCATTATTCTTATTTTAATTAAGTGAGGTTAATTTCATTTTAGGACATAGAAAACTTAACAGGGTAACTTCCTATCTCATAACAGGAAAGCATGTGAATAATTCAACAAATCTTTCCTTGAACCCAGTAAGGAATTAAGGCCATACCTGGAATCTAAGGAGACAGGAACCTCTACAGAGAAATGGGATGATGGCACAGAATCACAGTGCAGAAAAAGCAGAGCTTCCCTACAGATATAAATGGAGAGACCCTCACTGTGAATTCTTCCTTGAAAAAACAACACAAAACAAAATGCATATTCTCGGGGAACTATAAACCCACTGGTTGGATTTTCACTCCTCTCACAAAATAGATCAGGAATCAATGAAAGACAAAACATGCATCTACTCTGGTGCAGCCCCAGGGATGGGGATGGCTCTCTCTAGAAAACACATGTGGTTTCCTCTGAAGCATTTTGTGTCATTGATAGAAGGGAAACCTTAAGCAGCTTCAGGAAGCATAATGAAACCTGTTGTCACCATGCATAGCAAATTCTACTGTCAGAAGTGAAAACTGAAAAACCCTCCTCCCTAGGGAATGAAGTTCTTCCCTTTCTGTGACAAGAGTACAATGGCTAAGATCTTCAGAAGAACTAACTCGATTGTTTCTCAAAGTTTTCCATAAAACAGAAAAGGAAGGAATTCTACTAAACACCTTCGATGAAGCCAGCATTACCCTGATACCAAAACCAAAGACAGAACAGAAAAAAGGAAAAGAAAAACATAGATGCAAAAATTCTCAACAAAACAGAATACAAAAATATATCAGAAAAATTATTCACCCAGACCAAATAGGCTTTACCCCAGAGATGCAGATATGGTTCAACATATGCAAATTGATAAATGTAATACACTATATAAATGGAATGAAGGACAAAAATCACAGGAGCATCTCAATAGATACAGAAAAGGCATCCGACAAAATCCAACATCTCTTCATGGCAAAAGTCCTACAGAAACTGGGAATAGAAGGAACATCTCTTAACATAATAAAGGCTATTTATGACAAACATACAGCCAACATAATACTAAATGGGGAAAAACTTGAAGCTTTTCCACTAAATTCAGGAACAAGAAAATGGTGTCCACTGTCCCCACTTTTATTTAATTAGTACTGGATGCCTTAGCTAGATCAAGTTATCATTATGTATAGATGAGATAATTCTATCCATAAAGGACCCTAAAGACTCTACCAGCAAACTGTTAGAGCTGATAAACGTATTTAGCAACATAGCAGGATACAAAATAAACACACAGAGACCAGTAGCTTTCCTATACACTGACAACAAACATGTGGAGCATGAAATCAGGGAATCTCTCCCACTCACAATGGCCTCACAAAAAATAAAGTACCTTGAAATAAACCTAACCAAGGAGGTGAAAGATCTTTACAATGAAAACTTTAAAATACTTGAGTGAGAAATTGCGAAAGACGCTAGGAAATGTAAAGACATCCCATGTGCTTGGATTGGAAGAATCAATGTTGTGAAAATGTCAATCTTACCAAAAGCAATCTATACATTTAATGCAATCCCCATTAAAATTCCAATGGCTTACTTCACAGAAACAGAAAAAAAAAAAAAAAACCCAAAAGTTAATTTGGAAGTACAAAAACCTTGAATAGCCAAAACAATTTTAAGCAACAAAAATAAGGCTGGTGGTATCACCATACCTGATTTTAAGCTATATAACAAAGTGATAATAACAAAAACAGCATGGTACTGACACAAAGACAGACACCTAGATCAATGGAACAGAATAGAGGACCAGATGTTAATCCAGGAAGCTACAAACATCAGATTTTTGACAAATGCCAAAAATAGTCATTGGAGAAAAGACAACCTCTTCAACAAGTAGTGCAGGGAAGACTGGATATCTATACGTAGAAAGATGAAAATAGGTCCTTGTCTTTCTCTATGCACAAGAATCAAGTCAAAATGGATCAGGGACCTTAACATCAGACACGAAACTCTGAAATTGCTAGAGGAAAAGGTAGGGGAAACCCTTCAACACATTGGCATAGGCAATGATTTTCTATATATAACCCCAATTGCTCAAGAAATAAAACCACTAGTCAACCACTGGGATCTCATGAAATTACAAAGCTTTTGTACAGCAAAATACACCATGAATAGAGCAAAGAGACAACCTACAGAATGGGAGAATTAATATCCAGAATATACAAAGAACTCAAAAACAAAACAATAAGAAATCAAACAACCCAATCAAAAAATGGGTTATGGAACTAAATAGAGAGTTCTCATCATAAGAAATACAGAGGGCACATAAACATCTAAAAAACTGTTCTACATCCTTAGCCATCAGGGAAATGAAAATTAAAACTACTTTGAGATGCTATCTCTGTCGCTACCCTTCCCGTCCAGCGGAATAAGGCAACAGCAATCGGAACTCTTCTCGAAGCAGTTTATTCAGGAATCCTTTACATCTGGGGGTGTGGGGCCCCGATACCAAGCCCTCCTCCCTATAAATAGCCCACCTAACCTAATCAGCAGCTGCCACATGGGCATAGGCAACAGGGCGCAGCCAACCACCTGATGGTGATCTAATCATACGTAGTGCTGTACATGCACACTTTGCAGTGTGTACGAAGGGGAAGCAGGAAGTGATGCTTAGTCATGATACTTGGCAGCCAGCCCAGGCGCCATCTTGTAATGGCCGCCATACTCGCGGAGACTTGGCAGGAAGCCCGGGCGGCCAGTGGAGACTTGGCAGGAATCCCGGGTGGCCATCCACACCCACTCTCCACATATCTCACTGCTATCAGAATGGCTACCATCAAGAAAAAAAGTGACAATAAATGTTGGCGAGGATGCAGAAAAAGGGAAACACTTCTGCACTGTTGGTGGGAATGTAATCTGATACAGCCATTGTGGAAATCAGTGTGAAGGTTCTTGAGACAGCTAAAAATAGATTTACCATAGGATCCAGCTATAGCAGTCCTAGGCATATATCCTAATAACTCTTCTCACTACCTTAGAGATACTTTCACAACTATGTTTACTGTTGCTCTATTCACAATAGCTAGGGAATGGAATCAGCCTAGATGTCCCTCAGCAGATGAATGGATAATAAAGACGTGGTAAATTCACACAGTGGAGTTCTATTCAGTGGTAAAGAAAAATTAAATTTGCTGGTAAATGGATGGATCTGGAAGGGACTATACTAAGTGAGATAATCCAGGTCCAGAAAGCCAAACATTGCATGTTCTGTCTCATATGTGGATCCTAGCTACAAATGTTTGGACATATGTGAGCTGGAAACAAAAAAATCAGTAGCAGAGGCCAATAAGCTGTAAAAATGCTATAAGGGATGGAGGAGAAGGAAGAACTTTAGGGGATGGTATTGTATGGATGTAAGTAGAAGAACAGATTACAGGGAGTGGAATGGCCTAAGTGAGGCCAGAGGAAGAGATTAAGTAAGAGAAGGGTCGGGGGAGGGTCAATCAAACTTCAAGATATTCTGAATAAGACATATTAAAGCCTACTTCTTTAGATAACTGCACATCAAGAAGCCACACATTGCTACTAGAAAATTTTCAGTGCCAGGGATGGGATACCTACCAATGAGTTATTAGCCAGGGAGGTTCCCATTGCCCCCCAAATATTACAGGCTATTGCCAAGGCCCTTGGTTTCCCAGGAATAACAGATGTTAAGACCCTATTGTTGAAGACTTCACATGTGTGGGTTGCAAAGTCACTGGAATATGAAGCTGGTGCTGAGCTGAAAACCTTCTCCCTATAGACCAGCCAACTTAAAGCTGGAAAAAGCTGCACTGCATGCAGCCCTATAGGAGACAGAAGTCATCAGTGGTGAAACAGTGGACACTGGAAGCCTCAAGTTTGGTCAGACAGACCAAATGACCAAATGGGTGCAATAGTGGCATGTAAGCTTTGCTCTCTAATTGGACTGGAGGACTGCTCTATGGGAGGGAATATATGCCTGGAATTGAAAAACCAAATCAAAAGCCTATGGCAGGGGAGGTCATGTGCCTTAGGGTTATAAAGCCTGCTCTTGTCTGGCTAAATGCATATTTTTTATTAATTAGTTTTACACTCAGTGAATACAGTCAAGTTGGTACCATTGTTACCCTCCTCCCTGTCCTCCCCCACCCCACCCCTCCTTGTTGAGGTATATGGGTCATGCATTGTGAAGTTAGGCCTCAGTTATGGGTAGGCGGAAGTGTCTCTGCATATCATGACCCAATGTGTGGCTCTGACATTCTTTCTGCCCCCTCTTTCACAAAATTTCCCTGAGCCATGTTGGTTTCATTTTAGGTCTGCTTCAGTGATGAGGTGTTGGGAGGCTCTGCGTCTCTCAATATCTGATTTGGTAGGAGTTGATTGTTCTCTGTGTTGATCTCCTTCACCCTTGTGCTGGTACCAGGATCACTAAGAAAACAGTACCCTTGCTTCTTCTGCCAATTATTATTAGTTTCAGCTGGGGCCCTTTTGAGGTATAATGGGGTGATTCCCTCCTTAGGATCTGTGTCTATCTGAAAAACAGAAGCAGATTCTCCAACAGAGAGTAAGGTTAGCACCAGATAAATAGGATAATCCTTATTTTTTTTATAGAGAATTTAATAGGTTTAGGCCTTCTTGTAGCCCACGATTGGTGTAGCTTGATAATGGAGAGTGGGCTCATTTTTGGATATGGTTCTGACTTGTTTCCCAGCTCTAGCTATGGGTTCTGTTCCACTGAGCCAATCAGTTAGCCAACTCAAGAGCAGTTGGTTTCCCACCATGGCTGTGCACCATTATTTCACTTGTGTGAGCATTGCAACAGGTCATTTGATGCTAAGTAGGTTAGACCATGAGCTGCTTGGACAGCTATTGGTCATGTTCCCCCAGTCGCCCATGTAGCACCTTCTGGCACTAGACGTGCTGACTGTCTGGGGACTGACTCTCTTCCAGCTTCCAGCCATGTCTCTCCATGATACATGTCAACCATTTCTGGTGTCTTTAGCAGTAGGGTCTTACCACCAACCTTTGGTGTGTCATCAAGTACTCTGACAGAAATCTGTCATTCTTTTAGGAAACCTTGTAGGTCTCTCTGATCAAAAGTTCATTGTGGATGATAGCCACATGCTGGTACTGGGAGTTACAGGTTAGTGCACATGAAGAGAAGGAAGAAAAAGATAACTAATATAAAAGAGTTAGAGAGGAGAGAAAGAGAGAGAGAGAGAGAGAGAGAGAGAGAGAGAGAGAGAATCTGTAAAAGATTAAGGTCAGTCTTCATCGTACCCTCTCCAGGGCCTTGTGACACAGGTGTTCCCTCTAAGAGCCTGGTGAAGGTTCAACCATTTTGTCTGCCTTTAGGATGTAGAATTTTATAGTACCATTGCCATTTGGGTCCAGATGTGTGTCCCCCTCTCCCTCCCTTGACCTCCCCTTCCATCCCACCCACCCTATTGTCCAGTCCTCGAGACGCTTGCTGGTTATGTCGGCATCTTGGGTAGATTCGGGTCAGGTGCTGTAGGTGAGTGAGACTATGAGGCAATTATCTTTTTGTGATTGGGTAAGTTCACTGAGAATGATCTGTTCCAGGTCAGCCATTTTTCTTCAAATTTCATTGTGTCATTTTTTTTTTTACTGTTGTGGAGAATCCATTGTGTAGATATACCACATCTTAGTGATCCATTCTTCTAGTGATGGACATCTGGGTTGATTTCAGCTCTTAGCTATTACAAATTGAGCCACTATAAACATGGTTGAGCAAATCTCTCTAACTAAGGCTTGAGGTTTTAGGGTACATGCCCAGTAAGGGAATAACTGGGTCTGTTGGTAACTCTATAGTCAGTGTTTTTAGGAGTCTCCATATTGCTTTCCAAAGTGGTTGTAGCATCTTACATTCCCACCAACAGTGGATGAGGGTTCCTATTTCTCCACATTAAATGAATATATTATTCTCATCAAACTGCCCTGAAAGCACTGCACTTAATGTTCATATTCATATGTTAATGCTACTGTCACTTTTGTTTAGAGAAGCTTCTCTTCTCAGATGGTGGTGACCGCTGCCACTGGGATGACTCAAAAGGCACCATAGTGCTAAGAAGAAGTGACAGAGGAGTGCTCAGTCCTGAAACATCTCTAGCACACTCTCCAAGACTCAAGTTCCATTGCAGAAGAGGTGTCAGAAAGAGTGTAAGAGCCAAAGGAAGGGTACCACTCCTAACAATGCAACTGTCCAGACAGAAATTGGTCTTGATATCCATGAACTTAAAGTGCCTAACAATACATTCACAAGACCCTCATAATAGGAGAAAAAGACAATGACATTAAAATAAAAGAGACATTAACAGAGAGAAGGAGGGTATATGATCGAGAGCAGAGTTGTGAAAGGGAAATGGGGGATGGGAAGGAAATATCATGGCTTATTGTCTGTAAGTATAGAAGTTTGTCAATAAAAAAATACATTTTTAAAAAAGCATAGAATTGCTAAAAAGCCCCATCCTGGATAGTAAGAGCACAGGGATAATACAATACTGAGGTTGAACAAAAAGCATAGATCTCCAGCTACCTTTCCTGTCCTGGCAAGTGCTGAGAAGTGAGGAACAGCAGTCTTTGAGTGCAGGGCTGGAGACAGTGAAAGAGATAACTGGAAAAAGAAGGCCTAACACTGAGGGTTATTTGAAACATATACCAGACATAACACTGAGGGTCCAATAGATGCTGAAAAGAAAGCCCTCCACCACTATCAAAGAAGGCTAAAGAAGGTATTCAAGCATAAGAGATGTGGTATCAGACAGATGTGAATATACACAAATAAACTGGGAGATCTGGAACTGGCATCTTGCGAGAAGGGTTGAATGTTTTTCTTTAGTTTTAATTGATATAAAAGTTATTTGACTGTCTAATTCAAAAGTTATAGCAATGTGTTTCATGTATCCAACATATGTAGAATGAAATACAAGGAAACAATGCCATAGAAGTAGGAGGAAGAATTACAATTACATATTTGAAAGGTTATTATTTTACATATGAGGCATATAATATCACTAAAAGATAGGATGTGATTAATTAAAGATGGAAACAGAAAGCAACACAAAAGCAGTAATATAAGTCAGTAGTCATTAAAGGAGATAAAATGAAATAAAATCATTAAATATAAAGACAAGTAGAAAATGAGATAAGAAACAAAGAGTAGATAGGAAAATAGTGAAAAGTTAAGGTGGTATGACTTTATTTAGCCAAATTCACAAAAGATCATTAAGAACAAGTGACCCAATCCCATCAAGTAAATAACAAGACATTAAGATTTACGACATGCTTTTCAGTGTAATGACATATATTTACACCTCTAGATTTTTAAATGTATTTTGTTTTTATTAGGTCATTTTAGTTATAATGCTAAAATGGATTACATACAGGAGTCACTGTGGTATTTTCATCCAGGTATGTTAAAGTAGAAGGAAATAAAAAGGCATACCATATAAATATTTATTAAAATCAGTTGGAATTGACCATATCAATATCAGACAAAGCTGCCACCATACTAATAAATATTAGTAGGGACACTATATAGTCACAAGGGGATTTGTTTGCCAGGAAGGCATAATAATATTATGTGTTTACTCATCTAATGAAGGATTTTGAAACACATAAACTGACAGCAAAGGCTAAATAAATATGGAAAAAATAAACAAATCTGTAATTGCAGCAGAGTTTGACACATTTTAATAGATGATAAGGTGAAAATTATCACTGGCATTTCAAGATCAGAAAAACACCATCAACCACCTTCTCTTACTGATATTAAAGGATAGTCTACCATCCAGCAGAATGCCATCTTTTGATTAAATTTTATCATGGAATATTCACAATGATAAGACATATTGCAGGTCATAAAATAAACTTTTGAAACATTAAAACAGGGCTGGAGTGATAGCTTAGTGGTTAAGGTTCTAGCCTGCAAAACCAAAGGTCCCAGATTCAATTCTGTAGTACCTACATAAGCCAGATGCAGAAGGTGACACATGTGTGTGGAATTTGTTTGCAATGACTAGAGGCCCTGGCGTGCTCATTTTATATCTGCCTCTCTTTTAAATAAATAAATTAATTAATTAAACTTTAACATAATAAAAACAGTGCAAAGTATGTCCTTAGATCTCATGTGATTAAACTAAAAAGCAACGTCAGAAAGACAGTTGGAAAATTTCCAAATAAAGGACGTTCATTGAGCTAGGTGAAACTTTAGTTTCTTCACTAGGATCCATAAAATACTCGTGTGGAGTATTTTAGAAATAATAGTTTATGTACTTGAAATAGTTATTTAAGAGTGTGATAGTTCATACTAAGTCTGAGCCCATTCAAATATAATTTAATAATTTTGGAAATTTTGAAACTACTGAAAAAGATTAAATCATAAATTGTTTGAATATGTCTTATATACTAAGTACTTACTGGACTTTTTTGTTAATAGAATACAAAAATGACATTCTGGCTTTTTCCATGTCATGTATCCAAAAGTATATATATGATAAGAACAAATGGGTCTTATTTGTTGCATTTAATTTAAGTGCCCATCATGGAATGGTGGATCATGCTTATAATCCCAAGATATGGGAGACTGAAGCAGGATTCCTGAGTTCAAAGTCAATCTGTGCTATATAGTTAGTTTGAAGTCACCCTGGGCTATATGTGATCCTACTACAAAAGAAACAAGCGAAAAGGTAAGTTCTTAAATTTTTACTTCAGATTCACCAAGTCTTTACAAAATATAACTATTAGTATCCTAGAATTTGTGATTTGATTGTGCCATTTTTTATAACAGAGCATTCATATGCCTTATAAAGTTATTCACTAAAAATAATTGTCAACATAGCCTTCATGAGAATTCTTTAGAGGATTTAATTTTACCTTTATTTAGTCACTCAGGGAAGGCACTTCCAATGCTGTGTCAGCCAATGTGCTACTACTGAATGAGGGACGAGAACTCCAAAGACAATTAACTAGCATCTCTGGAGTGGATCAAATGTAAACACATGACTCTACAGTTTCTCAAATGTTATCATGGCTATTTCTGAATAATTTTCTTGTACTCATTACCTTACCTATTTATAAATGAGAAAGCAGAAGGTCTAAGCAGTTGATTAACTTGCCTTATTCAATAAGAAGTTTATTAGGAATGTAAATACAGATTTGTCTGTTTGCAAAGCCTGCTCCTAACTGCTCACAAAGATATTGTCAGTTTCCTCAAAGGCCTTTCATCGAAGTGTATCGCACAGAGGAAAGAAAACGAGAGCGAGAGAGAGAGAGAGACATCTATGGGGGAGGGGAGGGAAATACCATGGCTTATTGTCTGTAAGTACAGAAGTTGTCAATAAAAACATTAAAAAGAAAAAGAAATATAGCTTTTAAAGACAGAAGTAAATAAGAGGAGAAAGTACCTCAAAGATTAAAGAAATGTGCTTTAGTGGTTAAGACTACCTTAGTTCAGAAGCTGTTCACCATTTGGATGGGTGTGAGCAAGCTACTTAGCTCCTCTAAGCCTTAATTATTTCATCTGTAAAATTGGAGAATATTAGAAGCTATCTCTCAGCAAATAATGAACAGTTTCATTCAACCATTGTAAGGATTAACCAAAGCCATATCAAGCAAAGACCTGTACACACAGTAAGCATTATAAATGGTAGCTACAACTGAACAAGTAATTGACATCTCTCCACTCCAACAGAGTGGAGACGTGAGCAGGGAAAGGCTTCTCTGATTTGCTATTTTATCAGTAGCACCAAGGACATTTTCCAGCCCACAGTAAGGCTTAGCTATATGAAAGACTTCAGAATCAGTTAGGGGAGACAGAGAAGAGACAGAGAGAGAGAGAGAGAGAGAGAGAGGGAGAGAGAGAGAGAGAGAGGAAAGGAGAAAGAAGATTGCGAATTTCAGTAGACTGGAAAAATTTAAATAAAGGATAGGATGTGAGCCACCCAAACATGATAGAGTTTTAAATAAATGGATTTATAGACTTCTAAATAAATGGATAATAAGAAGGAAGACTGCTTTAGTAGCTGGAATACCGGGGAGAACAGGAAATTCATGTTTGGCGAACAATGAACAGACCCGTCTTGCTGCAGCTGAGAGTGCCTGCAGGGTAGCTCTAAGGAAAGAAAACCAGTAAAAGAAGCTGGAATTAGAATTCAGGTAACTGGATGCCAAGCAAGACAATCAACTACCTTACTCTCGTTTCAGCCTTCATGTCTCAGAAAGTGTTGTAGAGGGGGGGGAATGATGCTCCAGTGTTTTGTTTGACATGTCTAAGCTCCCCAGAGCTGCTGTACTAAGAAATGTGAATTGTCATGTAGCACAGGCTCTGGTGTCAAGGCTAATAGGCTCTGCTAAGGCCTTGCCCCTGAAGTCCCTCCAGACTCACTATGGAGTAAAGCATTAGAGCTCTTTTCTGCCTTCTCTGAAAGATGCAGGGCTTACCAACTCAGCAGGAGTTCACATAAATCTCTATCGCATTGACGCTGGGAGTGAATGAGAGGTTGGTGCCAAGATTCTTAATAGCACCATTTTATGGCATTACTAATGATAATACCCAACTATGTCTGAAATTACAAAAGAAAAGGTCTGGCTGTAAGTTTCCAGCATTTGGAAGCAAGTTTGGGCATGGAAATTCAAATAACTTTAAAGAATCCTCTCTGAGAAAATTGGGAACCTCAGAATACAATCTATGGAAAGGCTGCTGATTAATAATAGGGATAGGAAAAAGTTGCTCCTATTTGGCTAGGCTTCGCTAGTAAATCCAGGAACATTGCACATGAAAAATTCGAGGCATCGGGGTTGCTTTCTTCTTTCCCAAACATCAAGTACTCTACCCATAATTGATAACAAAGGGACAATTGTTTTTCTTCAAAGATAGATCTCTAGTGAAACTGCTGATATTCTTAAACCCTCAAATAATCATTTTCTTCTCAGCATTTCTGTGGATGCCATTTTTCTGCCTTCCGAGGCTTTCAATAATACAGTCATATGTCACTTGACAATAGGGTTGCATTCTGAGAAACTCATTAGTTGATTTTGTGATTAAACAATCATCATAGAGCAGACTTAAACAAACTTAAATGGCAAAGACTAGTACACCCCTAGGCAATATGATTGTTCTTGATATAAACCTGGATAGAATGTTTCTCCTCTGAGTACATTTAGATTGGAATATAATGTTGATTGTATGTTGAAACATACAAAATGTATAATTAAAAACATTAGGCCAAGGTAAAATTTAAGTTCCATTATAAAATTCTAAGGCCACCATATTTTATGTGGTCCATCATTGGAAAAAACATGCTTACCCAATCTGTGTCTATATTTCAAATTTTACCCCATAATCCTGCACCTATCTATCAAGGACTTATTTCTCATTGTTGGAATTATAGTACTGCCCATATTTGACAATCATCATCATGTCCTTAAAACTTAGTTTATACCTAAGGTTAGGAAGAAAACAGACCATATATATATGAATTAAATAGTCCAGGTTTAATATTTTCTACTATAAAACCTCACTTTCATTTTGTTAATGGCTTAATGTGTTCTCCAAAGTCTACATTTTTAAGGTACCTTAAGTGAGAAGGATCCATTTACACCTCAAGATTTTTAAGAAGAATTTCTGGACACATAGTGACTCTCTCTAAGAGGTACTCCTCACATCTGTCTTGTCTACTGAGAAAGAATACCACAAGGTATGAACTCTGTAGAACTTTCTACTTTACAGCTTCTTCATAGAAGTTCAAAGTTCATAAATATATCTACATTTGATCAACTTTCATTGCCTATAAATACTAGTTATTTTGAGTAGATTAAAAGGGGCTCAGCCTAGTCTTGAAAACAGATATCTCAACAATTAAAGTGCTACATGGCAAATGCTATAGTTGAAAGAAGCTATGGGCACTAGTATGAAGTAAAAAGAAACTCAGATACTAGGTGACTGGCTGAGATTTTAAGGATAAGAACAAATCAGCTAAATAGAAAAAGGAAAGAAGTTACTTGCAAATACAATACAAGCAAAGAATTCAATTCATATGCCATCATGCTCTGTGTGGAGGAACAAATGGCAATTGTTGCATTTACCTTTTCATTACTGAGACAAAAAGGTTATGAGAAGCAGGTGTGATTACTTATTTGGAGTCAGGGAATTGTGTCCAGAAGAGGTTGGCACACCTATGTAAGGTGTGAAAGCCAATTGGCCTGGTCTCAGAGAAGGCGTCCACTCACACCTGGGTGGGGTATGCACTACAGAGAGAGAGAGAGAGAGAGACCTGATTGGGTAAGATGAGCAGATGCTGAATTCCAGTTCTGTGGCTGCTACAGGGCCACAATATGATGTAGGCAAAGGAGCTACTTCTGTTCCTTCCAGGCAGCAGACAGGGTTCAATTTGAGATTTCTCTCTTGTAATCCTTTTACCTCAAACTGTTTTAGAAGCTATGTAACTCCCTCTCATAATCATGTGCACTTCCTTGCAGTTTTCATGCTTCCAAAACCAGAACCAATTGGGCAATGTAAAATCCAAGGGTAATAAAGTTTAATCTTGAAGAGGATACTCCTTCACCAGTCTTCTTTCAAACCTCAGTTTTCAAATAAATTCACATGCATACTAGGTCGTAATCTCCTTAATAATGGCAGCTTAATTCTAAAGCCAGTCTCCACCTATAACTCCAAACTTGCTTGATTTTTTCCTGTGGCAAACTGTATATCTTTCATATATTTCCCTTGAATAGCTTCTGCTAATTACATTAGTCCATGACTTTTAAATTCAACTTTACTCAATTTCTCAGCTGATCAACAGTACACAGCCATATTTTCTGCCAGAATCCCAAGTCCCAAATCTACTTCCCCTTTGAAACTATTTTCAGCCAAGCCTTCAAAGCCCACAATTCTCTCTACATTTGACATTTTCAAACTCTCACCAGAATACCACATAAAGCTCTACTCAGAGTACTGCAAGGCTTTTCCAGTCCAAAGTACCAAATCCTTCCATGTTTCTTCCGCAAACACATTCCAGAAGGCCCAAAAGCTCATGGTCAGATTCAACAGATCAGTGACCCCACTTCTTGGTATCAATTTTCTGTTGCAGTTCCCTTTTTGGTTGCTAGGACAACCATCCAACCCAAAGCAGTTTATGAGAGGAAAGAGTTTATTTCAAGCTTACAGAATCCAGGGGAAGCATCATCATGGCTGAAGAATGTGGTTTTCATCAACATACATCCATAGAAAAGAGACAATAGCCAGCACCAGCTGACAGAACACACACCTAGGTCTAAACTAACGATTTGTTCCTAATGACACACTTCATGCAGCAGGACTCTACCTACTGGGGACTTAAAAATCTTAATTAGAAAAAAACCTGAGGCTATGGTGGGCATTTGCATTCAAACCACCAGAGGTGGATATGACCATGATATGGATCATGAAAGAGGCCTCAAGGTGGAGGAGGCTAAGAGAGTAGGCAGACAAACTAAAGAGCTTGAATTTTGTCCACCTTTAAGAAACTTTCTATATGTGGATTTTAATTTATTAACTCTAATTTGATTTTATAAAGCAACAAGCAAAAAAAAAAAAAAAGCACAGGGAAACAAAATTCAAATATAAAATCACCTATTGCCATTTTTGTTTAGAAATGTTCCACAATCTGAAATTTAATGTCATCAAAAGAGAACAAATATTTACTCTTGCCAGCCTATTCTTCTTCAGAAAGACCCATCTCATAAATGGCCATGCTGGTTGCTGAGTTCCAAGACTTAGGGACACAACTGAATCCCCTGTTTCTCTTACTCTTCATTTCTATTCCATCAAGAAGTCCACCCAGGCCCAGAAAGCCAAGCGCCACATGTTCTCCCTCATATGTGGATCTTAGCTAGAGATGATTGGGCTTCTGTGTGAGAAGGAAAAACTCAGTAGCAGAGGCCAGTAAGTTAAAAAAGGAGATAGAAAGGGAAGAGAAAGAAAGAGAGGAGGGCTTTTATTAGGTTGGTATTGTATATATGTAAGTAGAAAGATTGAGATGGGGAGGGGATATGATGGAGAATGGAATTTCAAAGGGGAAAGGGGGGAGGGTAATACCATGGGATTTTTTTGTTATCATGGAAAATATTAATAAAAATGGAGAAAAAAAAATAAAAAATAAAAAAAAATAAATTAAAAAAAAAAAAGAAAAAAAAAAGAAGTCCAACCCATTCAACTCTCAGCAAGTATTCCTGGCTAAATAGCTTCCTCCTATTTCACATCTGAGTACAAGTGCAACTTCATAGCCATGTATCCCGCCCTAAACTGTCGATTTCTAAAGCCATAGTTTAAGTTACTATATGAGACATTGGAGAACACAGGATGAGTGTGGGATTATTGGCAGGATTACTGAAAAAAAGCTGTGTAGTATTGATACAGGAGTCAGAGTCCAGGGAAAGATTACATGTACACATAGATGCATAAAACCCTGGTCTCTAGACCCCATATTTTGGTACTTGTCCAAGTTATCAAATTATTGAAAAGATGTATTCAGAGAAGTGTAAATTATAAATTATGAGATTTATTTTTAGGAGAAAAAGCAAAGCAGGAAAGTCTAAGCCTAAAGAAATTCCCAGGCTGGGAAGGAAGAGGCTGAGAATATTTTCTTCACCTGGAGAAT
The DNA here is from genome assembly GCA_036346955.1 of Dipus sagitta. Classification (NCBI taxonomy): domain Eukaryota; kingdom Metazoa; phylum Chordata; class Mammalia; order Rodentia; family Dipodidae; genus Dipus; species Dipus sagitta. The sequence continues at coordinate 44,810,212 of CM070771.1, forward strand.
TCTCCTCAGAAGAATCATTTTCTCAAGTGGAAATCAAGCAGCAACGTGCCCAGAACAAAGTATGAAGGTGCCGAGGAGAAGACTAGGGGAGACAGAGGAGATCTCCCTCACACAGGGAAAGAGCAAGGAGCTTGCCAAAGGAGCCAGGAGCCAAAAGCTTACAAAAAGGGTCAAGAGAGTCAAGGGCCAAGAGAAGGTCACACTTGTGTTTAGGCTCATTTATATGGGTCTCAACATTTATTTAGAAGAAGCTTCATCATCAGATTCAGGTGTGAAAGGACAGACCTGATAATTTAGTGGCCTCGAGAGGCAGACGCAGGAAGGGCCAACCCACAGGTGTGCTCAGTCTGAAAAAAATTGAAGAGCAGAAGGTTGTCACTGGACTTGCTTACAGCCATCATGGATGAGACTGGATCAGACTTGGATTCTAGTTCTGCCAGAACAGGTGAGATGGTGGCCAAGTTTTTGTGGGCCAGTTCTTAACTACCTGTCTACCAGAAAAGAGGCTATCCTATCTTGGTCCTAACCAATATCAGTGTGTGTGTGTGTGTGTGTGTGTGTGTGTGTGTGTGTACTGCGCAGTTATTGATTGGGAGACAGTATCCTGCCTTTCTCTCTCCACACACAACTGCTTAAGAAAACGAGGCTGTATTTTCAGATATGTCTGCCTTTACGCAACCTTCCTCAGATGATTTTCAGTGGATATGCACTGTGAAGCTGAAGTTGTTTTTCTTTCTAGTCCCAAACGATTTGTCACATTGTTGCTGACACCTCATTTGATCCATCACTGGGGAAATTAATTCAGTGGCTGTTTGCAATTCCACATGAGCCTGGCTTGTGTCCTATGGCCCTAGGAAGCAATTTGGCAGCACACCCATGGGCTGATCTTGTACATGGCGTAGCAGATTCTACTAGTATTTGAAGGCTGTGAATAGCGGTGATAAGAATTACTTTAGCACTTCTCTATTCCTGAAGAGATGTGGGTCTGAAAAAATAATTAGTGATACTAGATATGCGAATGGTCTTTAGGGAATATGAAAAGAAGCCATATCCATAAGGTTTGAGGGGCATACATATGGACTTTCCCAGCCAGATGTAGATTACACTCAAACAACGTCACTTACACTTCTCATCTCATCGTTGAATATTTATTCCTACACCGCTCTGTGACAATGGGTTGCATTTCAAAGGTCAAGTGCAAAATCATTCACCATGACAGCTGCCCTCATGAGCTCAGATTTTCACTTCCCAAAATGAGTAGGAAAATGTTGCTCAGTCTTTCAATATCAGAGCTTTGAAAGACCTCTGCCATTTTCCTCCAAGAGTACCTCTTCCATTTACGTCTTACAAAAAAATAACAGGGAGTTTTACTATCAAAGCAAAATGGTGCTTTGTTAACTAATTCACATTGAGTAACAGACCCTACTAAATGATAAAACTGAAATTAAAATCATGCGCTTTTATTCTAAGGCCTGTTCCTTATACTCCTTACACTGGATCTTAGTCACATAAATATTTGTAAGGTAAGATTTTTCTTTTCAACTAAATAAAGGAGATTATATGAAAGTATAAGTCATATATGAGACCTAGTGTCAGAGAAATCTACTTGAAAAGGACATATCCAAGTTATTAAACTTTTATCTGGGGGTGAGAGCAGCAGTTGGAGGACAGCGGGCAGAGTGCTTGTCTTGCAATCATGAAAATCTGCGTTCAATCCTTGGACCCATGTGAATATCAGATATGGTTCTTTGGGCCTGTAATCTGAGTACTATGGAGCTAGAAACAGGATGCTCCTTGCAGCACATTTGCAAGCTAGTCTAGCCTAATTTGTGATCTCCAGACCAATGAGATACCCCTTCTCAAAAAGGTACGATTAGCCTACCTGTGAATGACACCTGAAATTGTCTTCTAGACTCCATACATATGTGTATGTATGTGTATGTACATCTGCATACTCACATGTATGCTCCCCAATACACAATATACATAGGCACAAAACAAATTTTTTTGTCTATGGAAATTTTAAAACCCTGTCATTTGAAGTAACAAGATTTTCCATACTCTAGAGTAGAAATTTGAAACTCCTGATTTATTATAAGGCAGTCTAGCTGAATTATGGCCCCAGTTTACAACTCACATCATTGACAGAAACACTCTGGTAACCATTATTCTGAACAGGCACATTTAGGAGCTGCTGTTTGGTACATCAACATAAAGTTCTATTTACAAACCTCTGGCTTGGATTTATTTTGTTGTTGTTGTTGAGGCAGGTGGTTAGGAGACAGACTAGCAACAGACTACTTTTTGAAGATGAAAAATTAATGTAAGAAAACTTTTCCACATATAAATGCCAATGGTGCTCTGTCTGATTTGATGCTAAATGTCATTGGACTGGCATTTGTATTGTGTTTGTGTTCTGAGAATCCTTTGCAGGAGACAGAGGATAATCAAGTACTGATGCTTCCAGACAAGCCACAAAAGGACAGTCATTACCAGCACATCCATGGAAGTTCATGAATGTGAACAAAGATGTTCAATTTACTAAGGATTGCATCGTAGGGTATTGTGAATTATAGTCATGTGCTTCTGTGTTTGGAACTGTTCAGCACTCACTCTCATGGAGATTGTTCTAATTCAAGCCACCTGATTCCCGCTCACTCATTTTTGTCACTGAACACAGCTGTTGTCTTTATGTATTCAAACAAACTGAAAGGGATATATAATATCTGGCCATTAATTCTTGAATGTTTATGGTATATTATGGAGTTTCTGTAATGTCTTAAACTGTTCAGTGATCTTTGTGCAGGCTGTGTAGTAGCCTCATACTATGCTCACAATCTTGGTTGAGAACATGAGGAGGGACACCTGATGGTTCTACTTTCTCAGTATCTTTCTACTATATTACACATCAGGTATCAGATCGGGTCTGAAAATTCATGTTTGGGTAAGGCCTCTTGTTTCCCTCATATTCTAAAAATACTAGAAAAATGTTTAATCTTTTTTCAAAAATTTGTTTACTTTTATTTGAGAGCAACAGAGAGTGAAAGAGGCACATAGAGAGAGACAGAGAATGGGAGTGCCAGGGCCTCCAACCACTGCAAACGAACTCCAGATGCTAGGGTTCTTAGGCTTCATAGGCAAGCACTTAACCACTAAGCCATCTCTCCAGCCCAGAAATTTTGAAATTTAATAAAATATGCTGATATACAGTCATAAGTATAAGTAAATCATATACGTTTATGCTCTCCATCTGCACCTCCTTCAGACAATGGTTCACCCATCAAATGAAAGAACATCATTGAGATTACTTTGTAAATTCAAACTTATCATTATATTCATGTGGGGTCCAGATACCACAAAGCATTGTGGTAGCTGATGAATGACATTTTGTTACCAGTCTCTGGTGCCTTCTTAGGCTCTGTGCTGAGGGCAAGGGAAGCTTCAAGGATACCTGGGTGTGAAGACATATCAGTGATGAGGGACTCACAAGGGTCAGATGCTGGTATCACAGCTGTATATAGAAAGGCTGTACCTTTAACTCATGATACTAGACACAATTTTAATTGTTACACAAGAAAAGAAAGAAAGAAAGAAAGAAAGAAGAAAGAAAGAAAGAAAGAAAGAAGGAAAGAAAAAGAAAGAATTATCCCTAGGCTAAAGAAATCAAAACTAAGTTAAAGTTGTGCTTCCTAGAACTCTTTTTTGAAGATATAGATTAAGCTGTCAACAACATGACTAGAGAGAAAGAAGTTCCAGTGAAACAATGGGTGCAACACAGGGGCCACCCCCATTCCTCAAACTCACAACGCTTATTAACAACAAGTTAAAGGGGTAAATAGGAGAGCGGGTCAGCAATTCCAACTTTGCCCCCAGAGTTATGGTCTGCCTCTGCCAGAAAGTAATTCAAGAGATTAATTCACTATGGAGGTGAAACACTTGGTGATTATTTTTCCCCTTTTTTCTCCTTTTTACTACTCTTTGCGGTCCACAGGACCTTTTAGAAGGCTTATGTATGGTTGTCAGATTTTAAGTTGTACTCTGATAGTTGGAAATTAAATTACAACACAACCTTCCCTTCTGTCATTATTGCAAATGCTTAAAATTTGTTCTGACAAAATGATCTTTTAAAAAACATATTTTCCTCTGATGTGACTTGTTCCAAATAATTTCTCCCATGAGAAAAGCCACATATCAGTTCCTTTTCCTGCATGTTAGAAAGCTCTTTTATAATAGGGGTACATGAAATGACCTTGTGTCAAATAAACCTGCAGCTATTGAGTATTTCCTTTGACCAGGATCTCAGGGAAAGGAGACACAATGAGCCTGAGATGGTTTTAGGTTAATACTGCACAAAAATACTAGAAGATCTGCAAAAGACACTTCATGCAGTCCAATTAAAATGAAGGTAGACCTTGTGTATCATACTTTGGCTTTTTAATCTTGAGAATATTAATCAAAGTCTAGTTCCTTTGGAAATTCAATATAAACAGTTAAGATAACAAATTTCCTCAACCAACCACATTGTAAATGTATGAAGTCCAAGTGGAATCAGAGTCTTCATAGCATTGATGTGATTAGGATATTTAGTTTTAATACCATATTTAGGATTTTATATTTCTTACCAGATTTTATCAAAGTTTTTATACCATCAAAAGGTGGTCCTTGTATTACACTGAGAGTCCATTGTAAGTTGAAAAGATGTCAAAATGTCTTTAGTACTTTCATAATTTAGAAAATGTACTCTGAACACTTATAATAGTTTATAGAAAGGCAAAATAATGATACACAGTCACTCTTATAATGAAGTGCCCAGTCCTCATGAGATTTATTAAATAGCTATACCTAAGAAACACTGAAACACAGTGGACTATAAATTCTAGGTCTCTGCATAAACCCTGGACTCAGTAACTCAGCCATTTCTCTGTTATCCAGTGTTATAAGCCCATCTTATGACAGATAAATCCACCCCCTGGTGTGGATTCTACTCATCTAGGTTTGTTCCTCCTTCAGCATCCTACCTCAGTCACTTAGAGTTCTCAGGAATTTTTTCTCATGTCAATTAATAATACACATCTTTAACTTTCTCTCTTCAAATACTATTGATCTTTGTCTTCTAATACAGTAGGCAGAGAACTAGCAGTAGATCAACATATTACTTCACATACAATTTTCTTTTCTTTCTTTCTCTCTCTCCCTCCCCTTCCATCTTTCTTTCTCTCTCTCTCTTTTGAGGTAGGGTCATTCTCTATCCCAAGCTGACCTGGAATTCACTATGTAGTCTCAAGCTGTCCCCTCTCCCCAATCACAGGGATCCTCCTGCCTCAAAAAGTGGTGCTGGGATTCCACACACCAGAAGGGGAAACCTAATAGATAGAATTATCAGCTTCTTTGGTTCAGGCCCACCAATGAAAATAAGCTCAAAAGTATATTCCTAGGGATGAAGAGCTGGCTCAGTGGTTAAGTAGCTCGCCTTCAAAGCCTAAGGACCCAGATTTGACTCCCCAGTACCTATGTAAGCCAGATGCACATGGTGGCACATGTGTCTGGAGTTCATTTGCAGTGGTTATAGGCCTTGGCATGCCCATTTTCTCTCTCTCTCTCTTCTCTTCTCTTCATCTCTTATCTGCCTTTGCCCCTAAATCAAATTAATAAATAAATTTAAAAACTGTATTTCTAATGATCTTGGATCACTAGGAAGCTAGTGCCTTTTAAATTTCACTTGCTGTTTTTAGTAAAAATACCAGTGTTTTTGGATACTCATCCTGGACAAAAGTAACCCTGATTTATTCAGATTCAACCTAAAGGATTTATCCACCATAGTATGGTTTTCAGCACAACAATAAGCATCCAGATGTTTTCAGATAAACAAATATTTAACATTGGAGGGAGAGAAAAAGTTTCCTGGTGATTTAATGTTTCCTTTCTTCATCCAGATGTTTTAGTATCTCATACAGATTTTCCAACTATTTTGGTGTAATATATCCTTGTTGGTTTAGCATTTTGAGACAGCATTGTATTAACAGGCAGTAGTACAGTGAATGAGAAAGTAGGAAGAATTCAAGTAAGTTTCATTCCTGACTTCAAAATATAATGAGCATAATTTGAGGCTACAAAAAGAAGGAAAGGACTAGCAAATGAATCACAGCACCAGTTTCATTTCAAAAGCTCAGGTTCTATGAGTTTACACTACATTTTCCATGTAGCCACATTTCCATAATGGTTTCTGCTTCTCCCATATGTGCAGGTTAGAATGTATGGCATTAAATTTCCTACTGAAAGACTTTATGAGATTGGTATTGGGTTACTTTCCTAAGTAACTTTCCTAAGACACTATGGTATTGGTATTGGGTTACTTTCCTAATATACCCATTTACATATGATGTTTAAAACACCATAGAATACTTAATTCTAAATTTTTTAAACATCAAAAACCTTCTCCTAAATGTGAGAACAACTGAGTCGTAAAAACACAATTCTCCTTTGCTCCCATTATCTCTGTTCAGATTGACAGTTGCTTTGGTCATGTTTCAACCTGTGTCTCTTTGGCAACGTTCATTTCCTAAACATATATATTTTTTTGTAAATGGAACTACTTTCAGGACATAAACTCTAGGCCTTCCATAGCTTTATTTCATTTTCTTATCTTTTATTTACTAAAATCAAGGATAAAGGAAATACAGAAAGGAATACATGAGGTTTTTTTTTAAAATATTGAACAAGAAAAATACTTCAACCAGACCCTTTAAAGATAATCTCAGGATAATTACTATTCCTCAAGACTCATTCCAGCATGTGTCCAAGAACAAGAAGCAGAGACTCTTGTTCTGGTGTTTAATGTACTGTGTTTTCAATGATCCAAACCAGTGAAAAACAGTCTTCCCTTTCCTGTATGGAAGCCATCAGATGGTTCATAACCTGGACATTTATTTTATGCTCACACATACATACACCCTAGCTTGTGCATACCAAAAAATCATTCGAATACATAACTCCCTTGAGACTAATATTGTATTACAAATCTCTTCATTCTCACAAAACCTGAAGACATAGTCTTCCTCCATTGACAATGCTGATGATTCTGAGTATAAATTGCAGAGTACTTCCTACCATCTGGTGCACATCTTAGTTGGATGTGCCAACCTCACAAACTCAGAAGATAGCAGAGCATATCTCTAGGAGGGAAACTTGAAGAGCTCCTAATTTCTGTCTTAAAAAAAAATAAACAGTGTGCTAGAGAGATGTCTCAGCAGTTAAGGCACTTGCCTACAAAGCCTAACAACTTGGGTTCAATTCTCCAGTACCCATATAAAGCCAGATGCACAAGGTGGCACATGCATCTGGAGTCTATTCTTTGTCTCTCTGTCTCTCTGTCTCTCTCTCTCTCTCTCTCTCTCTCTCTGTGTGTGTGTGTGTGTGTGTGTGTGTGTGTGTGCGCGCGCGCACAAATAAATAAATAAAATACATTAAAAATAAGAAAATAAGAGTAGGTGACTTTCCTAAGAGCTCCAGATCTCTTGAGTCTCCAGATTACTGACTGCAGACCTGGAGAATTATCTGTCTCCATCATCATGTCAGTCTATTCCTTATAATGAATCACTTTAAATATAAGCACATTCTATCAGTTATGTTTCTCCTGAAAAGACTGATCCTCACTTTCTTCCTGTGTATATTTGGCTCAATAAATTCATGTGAAGTGTTATTATGAGAATTAAGAATTACAATTTATATGTATATGTATTTTTATATTTAAAAATGTAATCCCAGTAAGAAAAGTATAGGTTTTAAAATTTTTAGTCTATTTTGTTGATGTAGAGTTGCTTTAATGTAGAGGTTTTCATTGCTGTGTTACAGAAGTCATACAACCTCTGTGTCTTTGTGGACATGGGGGAGAGAGGAAGATTCTAGATGTTTGGTAAGCATTTCTGTGAACACATGAATGTGCTCTCAAGTGTGGTTTCAGATTTGGAACTGCATTAGTTACTATTCTTGTTGCCATAACTAAGTACTTGACAAAAAGCAGCTTGATGGAAGGAAGGATTTATTTCAGCTTGCATTTCAAGGAAAAAATCCATAATTGTGAGAAATCAGGATAGCTGAAGCCAAAGGAAGCTGGTCATGGTGAATTCATAGTCAAGAAACACAGAGATGAATTCTGGTGCTCAGCTTTCAGTCTCCTTTTCATTCAGTCGGGGATCCAAGCCCATGGATTGGGACTTCCCATAGATAGGGTAAACAGACCTAATCTAGAAACTCTCTTACAGCCATACCAACAGGTTTGTCTCCTTGACTACTCATGAGGCAATCAAGGAAACAATGGGATTAGCTGTCACAGAAAGTTCTTCAAAACAATTTACTGCAGGGGAAGGAGGAAGCAGTTATAATTATGAGGTTACACTGTAAAATCAATAAGAGTGTATCTCAAAACCATTAACTAAACCTCAACCTGAGAACAATTTCAGGCTAGTGGAAAAGACAAGATGCTTCACACATTCAGCACACCCTCTCAGGAGTGGGCTTGATGTCTCAATACAATCTCAGTTCCAGCCATGTATTTATGCTTATGGAAACTTCATCTTCCCTGTTGCAAAACTCCAGCTTCAGAAAACTTCTCTCTGTAAACTTGACTCATGGAAAGCACAGAAAATTCTGGTTGCCTGCCTTATTTGTGCCCAGAACATTGTCATGAATGGCCTTAGGTCCTTTCCTCCCTTGCTTCTCTCCATTCTCCAAAGCCATTTCGACCCTGTCCACTCTGTAAAGACACTAGAGACTCCTACTCACATCTCCTTCCGTAGACAAGTAGCTCTTTATCATTTTCATATCCAGAAGGACCTCTCACTCCTCTCCCAGGATGCAGCTGTGTGGAAGTTTCATGCTTTCTTCCTGGGAAACACACACAATCAGCCTGTTGCTCTCATGCTACCCCTTCCCTCCCTCCATCTCAGGGATCAAAGTCAAGCCAAGCTGGGGAAAATGCCTCTTTCCTTATGATGTTTTTCAAAGCTTACACTATGCATAAGGCACCAGTTTTATGATTTGATTCTTGGAGTCCTTTATTCTGATACACTATGCTTTAAGAAATCACAGAACAACTTTTCTGTCTTAAATTACTCTATAAGTATAAATCAGAAGTGTCAAAGACTATCTTGCTTATAATGCTAAAGTTGAGCATCTTGTTTCTTACATTTTGTGCTTTCCATAATAATATTGTCAATAACAATAGTCTTCCCTGATTTGTGATGAGAGTATGGTTAAAACAAACTGTAAGATAATCACATCAATTAATAGCAAAATAAGGCTGTAATAGAAACAACAAACATGAAATTTTTCATCATGGTCCCACATATCCTCACCTGTTTGTCCTATTCTAAAAAATCCCCATGCTCTTATCTTTCAAATCAAGGGTTTGACCTAAAAGTAAATCTCAAGTGTGAATACTGGAATTCCAGCATTAACTATTAATTGAAAAGGCACATTTTAGGCCAAGTAGTCTTCCCAGATTCCTAAAACTTACACCAGTTTCAACTGTTTTTTCAACAGGTATCTTAACTGTATGCTAGTAGGAATCATACCTCTCTGGTCTGAGTTGATAATCTCAATTCCTAAATTAAAGTAACAAAGAAGACTGGAGGTTTAACGTGGCCAGCCCAAATACAATGTAAAGTATGATAAGTAATATTAAAGTGGACTTCAATATTAACTGCATTAAATTAAAAGTGTTAAAGTAAAGGAAAATTGGTAATCATGTGATATCCAACTGAAAGCATTGAATGCTACTGCATGGATGCACTTTGTCAGTTTCATCTCAAGCCTTCTTTTTATCAACCATTAAATTGTACAGTCAACCCTGGGAATTCCAAAAGATTGTGTTATAATATCATAGAGCTTTGATAAATTTGTGAAGTGTTCTGTCATCAATTCAAAGAATAAGGCTGAAAACTATAGAATTGAACCAAGATATAAGATGAGCAATTGAGAAAATATCGAAGCTGAGTCACAGCTGCAGAAAAGGAACTGAAGTGAGCATGAAATGACCTTTAATGTATTCTTTCTGTACACAACGGACAAACTCCTTCAATAATGAGCACAAATAGAAATAGTACAAACTCCATATCTATAAATGTGATGATACCATTGAAAACAACATCCAATGAACAAGAGTGTTGCTTTCATGGCGAGCCTGACAACCTGCTCCAGGGTGATGGAGAAAGACACTGAGGACACTCAAAATGCACCAATGCAGAAATCCAGAAGCTGCTGAGAGCACAACACTAAAGTAGACTTAAAACACACCCACCATGGCTCAGGGAATTTTGTGGAAGAGAGGGCAAAAAGATTGCAAGACCCACAGAGTGGGAGGGAATGTCCAGAGGAATTGTCTCCCCCCACACTACAATGACTGCTGCCCTCATAACTTGTAACCCACAAATCCATAGTGAATAACAATGATCTGACTGAGAAGAACCCTCAGTGAATTGGGGGCAGGGAGGAAGATGATGGTACCAACACATGATGTGTCCATACAAAGATTCTGCTTAATAAAAAAATATGCAATAGGAATCAGTAGCCATTTAGAATGAGGTAAACTTTATTTCTCAAAAAGTTTAAGAAGAATCATGAGATCCTACCTACAGGTAATAAGGATCAGTATGATAGATTTAAATGTCAATCACCATCATCAAAATTAACAGAACGTGGATCTGATGAGCTAATATTTGGAAAGGGTTTGTTTGTTTCCAAAAAGTGGCATTAGGCTATAGACTTAAATTTTGTCTGAATGAAGCCGGGCGTGGTGGCGCACACCTTTAATCCCAGCACTCAGGAGGCAGAGGTAGGAGGATCACCATGAGTTCGAGGCCACCCTGAGACTCCATAGTGAATTCCAGGTCAGCCTGGGCTAGAGTGAGACCCTACCTCGAAAAACCAAAAAAAAAAAAAAAAAAAAAAAAAAAGAAAAGAAAGAAAAAAAACAAGAAAGAAAGAAAAACCAAAAAAAAAAAATTTTGTCTGAATGAAATTTTAGGCCTATATATTAGTCAGAACTCAATAACTGTAACAAAATACCTGAGAATAGCAACATACAGCAGGAACGATTTACTGTGGCTCATAATTTCACTCCCTGGTATGTGTCTCCATTGTTTCTGTGTTGAGAGAGAAAGGTGGCCATCATGGAAGGGATGGGATTGAGTTGTAAAGCAAATCTACTATGATTATGGAAGCTAGAAAGCAAACAGAGAGAGAGAGAGAGAGAGAGAGAGAGAGAGCTTTTATAACAAGGACTCTCCCACTAAAACCAACTTAGCTATTTATGAGACCAAATCTCCCATGATCTCACCTCTGAAAACTTCTACTTTGGAGGCCAAGCCTTCAACACGTGAGTTTTTGGGAGACAATTCAGATCTAAAGGACAGCATCAAATAAATGGTTAAGCAACATAAGGATTCTTAAATGAGTAGAAAAAGACAATAAATAAAAATGAAATTTATGTTCTAATAAAAACAAGTGAGGTCATGGGAAGATATTGAGTAAAAGAAAGATGGGGAGAGGGTTAATCAAAATCTAAGAGGGTATAAATAAGTCATATGGAAACCCACTTTTTATGGACAATGGCACACCCTGAAGCCATAGATTGTTACTAGAAAATTTTCAGTGCCAGGAATGGGATACCTTCCAGTAGGTTCTTGGCCAGGGAGATCCCTGGTGCCCCCAAAACATTACAGGCCATTGCCAAGGCTCTTGGTTTCCCACCAGGAATAGATGCTAAGACCCTATTGCTGAAGACTCCACATACTTGTTCTACAAGTTCACTGAGAAATCAGGCTGGACCTGAGCTGAAAATGTCTTCCCTGTAGACGAGCTGAAAGAAAGCTGAGAAAAAGCTACACTTCATGTAGCTCCATGAGAGAGGGAGAGATCATCAGTTAAGATAACCAGCAGTGGGCAATGCAAGCCTTAAGTTGGGCCAGCCAGGCCAAATGAGCCAACATGTGCAATACTGGCATGTTTATTATGGGGAAAACCAATGGACTGCTCTCAAATTGGACTGGAAGCCCACTTCATGAGAGGGAATACATTTCTGACACTGAAAATCCTATGATGAGGGAAGTCATGAGACCCAGGGATGCAATGCCTGCTGTTGTCTGGCTATATACATATATTATGTTCACCAAACTTCCCAGTAAGCACTTCTTTTAATGTTTATACCAATGTATTAATTCTACTCTCGTTTTTGGTTAGAGAAGCTTCTCTTTTCAGAGGTGGTGACTTCTGGGATGATTCAAAAGGCACCGTAGTGCTGAGAAGAAGTAAGAGAGAAATGCTCAGCACTGAAATATCTCTATCACACCTTCCAAGATTCAGGGTCCATTGTGGAAGAGGTGGTGGAAAGAATGTAAGAGCCAAAGGAAAGTTAGGACTCCTTACAATGCACTCTTCGAGACACAAAATGACCTGGATACCCATGACTTAGCAGTGCCTGTCACTACCTACGTAAGACACTCATAATAGGAGGAAAAGGTGATAACATCAAAATAAAAGAAACACTTATTAAGAGGGGGAAGGTATTATAGTTTATTTTCTATAATTATGGAATTTGTCAATAATAAAAAATAATTCTGTTGTAGATAGGCAGATAATTATATAAATACATTCATTCTAACAGTATGAGAATATGAAACAGGCAATATTCTGTTAATACAAGTCCAGAACAATTTTGCCTCCTCTGAAGAAATCCCAGTCTAATGAAGGGTTGGAGAGATAGCTGAATGTCTAAGGTGCTTGCATACAAAGTCTAATGACCAGAGCTCAATTCCCTTGTACCCTTGTGTTGCAATCAGCTTCTCATTGCTGTAAAAAGTACCTGACCAAGAGTAACTTGTGGGAGGAAAGGGTTTATTTTGGCTTACAGACTCAAGTGGAAGCTCCATGATGGCAAGGGAAAACGATGGAATGAGCAGAGGGTGGACATCACCTCCTGGCCAGTATAAGGTGGGCAATAGCAACAGGACAGTGTGCCAAACACTGGCAAGGGAAAACTAGCTATAATACACATAAACCCACCTCCAACAATACACTGTCTACAGGAGGCTTCAATTCCCAAATTGCCAGGAGCTGGGCACCTGGTATTCAGAACATATAAGTTTACACCTGAATCAATCTACCACATTCTGCCTCTGGCCTCCATAAACTGATAACCATTCATGATGTAAAATGCACTGTATTCAGTCTAACTTTACAAGTTCCCATTTTCCATTTCTTTAATCAATTCCAATGATGTTCAAATATCCTCATACTCCAAGGTCTTTTAACTTATCCATAATACCACAAAAAAGACATAAAGACATAATGGCATAGAATAAACATTCATACTGCAAAAGATGGAATTGGGATTGGAAATATTCAACCCATACAAAATTTAAAATAAGCAGGGCAAACATTAAACACTGTAGCTCCAAGTCTGACAACTCTAGCCAGGACAACTCTCCAAAGCCAATAATCCTAACCTGTGATGAGTCTCTGGAGTTCAAATTCCACTCCTCCAGCTAGGCTATTCACTGTCCCAGAAACCTTCATCTGGTGCTAGCAACTCTCCTTGGCAGCTATCCCATAGTCCTGGCATTTCCATTGGGCCCCCACTGCAACTCAGTTTATCCATATAACTCCATCAGACCTCTATTCAGATAATCCAAAAAGCCTGCTTCGCACTGCCCACTCCCATTTCCAAAATAGAAAACCATGTTGCAAATCCAATGTCCCTCTCTTTCCTGCATTTGTTATACTCCATGATACCCAGTGGGCTACCAATTTGTTAATCCAGGGGGGAGTAAAGCAGACTATGAAAAACAGGATACTCCTTCAGCATTCAGGCCCTATCAAAAGATTCTGCATTTTTCCTGTTGTCCCCATGCAGATCAGCTGGCCCACTCTCAATGGGTATAATCTCTCAAACAATTGCAGCTGAATGGGAAGAAGTTTTGGCTCAAATATTTCATTTTTTTCTGTGTCATAGCCCTCTGCTCACATCATTCCATTTCTACACAATGCAGCCCTGCTCAGGTTCCCAGGAAACAGGCGTCAGAACACAGAATGGCTTTCACACAAACTGCTAGCGGAGGCAAAGCTCTTTCTTCCCACTCACAAGCCAAAACTCACAGTCCATAGTTCTTATTGCATTCATGTTTTTCAACTCTGACCGTAAGAGGCCATCAAACTGTACTTACAGCACTGCAAGTCATCTCACAGTCCAAGGATTCAAATCCCTGCACATTCCTCTAGCAAATAAATTCCAAATGAATGAAACCACAGTCAGGTTTCTAGCAGCAAAGACACCACTTCTCAGTAACAATTTTACTGTAGCAGTCAGCTTCTTATTGCTGATAAAAAGCACTCAACCAAGATCAGCTTGTTGAAGGAAAGGGTTTATTTTGGTTTACAGACTCAAAGGGGAGGTCCATGATGGCAGAGGAAAATAATGGCATAGCAGAGGGTAGGCATCACCTCCTGGCCAACATAAGGTGGAAGTCAACAACAAGAGAGTGAACCAAACACTGGCAAGGGGAGGCTGGCTATAATACCCATAAGCTTCCAGGAGGCTTTAATTCCCAAACTTCCACCTAAGAACCTAGCATTCAGAACACGTCAGTTTATGGGGGACACCTGAATCCACCAACACATCATGTAAAGCCAGATGCACAGTGATAAATGCATCTAGAGTTGTTTTGCAGAGCCTGGAGGTCCTGGTGCACCCATCCTTTCTGTCTCTTCGATCTCTCTGTGCTTGCAAATAAATTAGTTTTCTTAAAGGCTAAGGTGACAGAGGAGACAGCTCAGTCTGTAGTGTGCCTGCCTTGTAAGCATGAAAACCTGAGTTCTATCTCCAGTACCCACATAAAAATAATGGGTACCAAAGTACATTTCTATAACCCCAGTACTAGGCAGACACAGAAAGGAAGATGCCTGGACTCAACTGGTTATCTAGACTAGCTTAATCAGTGACTTCCTGGCCAGTGTGAGACTGTTTCAAAAAACAATTTAAAAATAGATGAAATTCATGAGAAATAACATCCAAGGCTGTTCTTCAGCCACCATGCACACCTGCATCCACAACGTAAACACAAATACATGCACACATATTCAGACACACTTTTTTTTTTTTTTAAGGCTAAGACTTAAAGAGGCATTTTTAAAATAGTTTTTGTTTGGAAAGTTAATATATATACTGAAAATAGGTTACAATCTCATTGGATTTTTCTCTTTTGTTTCCTCTCCCCTACTTCCATTCCCCTGAGGGCCTTCCTCAGTGGTTGTATCAGAATTACTCTGGGGTCATGAACGTACTGAGTGGTTCCTGTGCGGAGGACAATGCCTCACAGTGCACCTTGTCATCCTGTGTCCTACTTTCTTTCTGCTCCCTCTTCCAAAATGTTCCCTGAGTCCTGGAGACATATTAAATGTCTCCTTTAGTATTGAGATCATATTTCCTGTTTTGATGAATTTCGAGTCTCCTCAGCATCTACCTCCATATCACTCCTGGACATATACCTTGGAGGCAGTTTTTATTTTTTAAGTTCTAAATTCAACTGTTTATCTAGCCCAAGTATCACTGTGAAAACTAGATGAAATTCTGAGGCCTGAGAATCACCTTTGGGCCAGCCATGTGTATGCCTTTGCATAGGATACTACTGAATATCATTAAGAGGACACAAGCTTTGGATGGCTTTAGAGTGATGCAATATTTCCACACATTTTCTAATGTAACACTAATTCAGCTTGCTACTGACATAGTTGCACCTTTCGATTTGCTATGTTATGTGTAAATCTAGGATCCGCTGACCAGGTCACATTTCTATCCATGGCAGCCCTGCCAATTCGTTCTTCCACTTGGGAACTGATAAAGGCAACATATCTCCCAACAGACTGGAATGAGTTCCACAAAGAATTTCAGTTAATTTAGGTATATTTGTATAAAACAAACTTGAAGAATATACTATTTTGCAATTCCATACCAAAAGGGAGTGAAATGGCAGCTTAAAGGAAGAAATTACTTTTGATCCTATTCATTTCTGCTTGTATAGGCATATGTATTTTGCACAAATACAGAGTTGTATTCAGTCTTCATTAATTTCATTGGTAAAAAGATACCTGTTGCTAAAATGTCTTTGAGCAGCTTCTTTTCGAGGAGGAATTTCCCCATGACTGCTCATGTGTCTGAAGACTCAGTGTTCTGAATGTAGCACTCTGTGATCCAATAGATGTGCCCCTTTGTCCTGCCTGACCTAAAACAATTAGGGTTTTCTTGAGCCTCCATATGGGCACCATTTTTGCTTTTTGAAGATGTGCCCACTGTGTTCAAGAATTCTCCTCCACAACTAGACCTTACCTGCTCTTATTTGATTTGTACTGATCCATTTTCCAAGCTTCTTGTGTTTATGCTGAGAGTAAATTTCCAGTGGAGCTCCAAACTAAAAAACCTTCCACCCTGTTGAGAGAAACCTCAAATCTACCTTCTATGTAATGCTAAAAGACATTTGTCCTGGCTGCAAAGATTAAGGCTTTGTTTTGCACGCAATGTTGCAAAATTAAGCAATTTTTCCTATCATTCAAAAACACAGGTCATAAAATAGTCATTCACTTATCAAGGTGGCACGTAAGAAGGTATTTCACCACTTCACTTAGTCAGTGGATCTTTATTAGATGATTATACTAAATGACATGCACACTGACTAAAAATATCTCTCATACACATATTCCAAAGTGAAAAGAGTTCCAGAGTTATTTTTATGAATCTTATTTCTCTAAACATATACTCAGAAGAAAAAAATAGTGATTGTAAAAGGAACCAATTTGTAAACAAATGGGCTCAATCCAAAAGATACATTTTAATGAAATGGGACAAGGTCTTTGTGTTAATTCTTAAAGCCCCCCAAGTCCACCAAGTTGCTTCTTAGGACTCAAGTTGTCCCCATATCCAAGGACACAGTCTTAAACAAACAATTGTGAGCATCAGTGGAGTGCATAAAAAGGAAATCAAATTTTAATACAGGGTCATATACTTACTCTGTGAAAAACATATCCTTGGAGCATGTGTAAATTATATGGGTTCCTCCTTGTGACAACTCACCCACTTAAAATTTTCATTTCATTTTAAGCACAATAAACAAGGTGCTCTGAAAGCTCTCAATTGTTAATTGGCCACTTTGAGATGAAGTTATGCTCTTTTCCTTATGGCTTGTTCTCCATTTGAAATGCATTAACATTCATTTTTACATGCTTAATCATGTAAAATTTTATTTCAAACTCAATAATTTAGCTTGAAAAGTTTCTAGTTGATGAAAATGTCAAATGCAAAAAGATAGGAATGTTTAATTAATTAAGTGCCCTAAGTTTTTGACAAATATTAAGTGGACTTGCTGAGCACTTGCTGCCAGAACTCAGAGATTTATTAAGAATACAAATGGAAAACTCATCATCTGTAAACATATAATGTTCACAACCTAGGCCATGCTTGCTTTTCCTTCTTTCTTACTCTGTGTTCCTTCTCAGTGTAAGATGATTCCTTTGCTCTGTTTTGGTTTTAATGAATACATGAATGAAGCCTTTAATCCCAGCACTCGGGAGGCAGAGGTAGGAGGATCACCGTGAGTTCCAGGCCTCCCTGAGACTCCATAGTGAATTCCAGCTCAGCCTGAGCTAGAGTGAGACCCTACCTCAAAAAAAAAAAAAAAAAAAAAACCTGAATGGACAAGAACTAAGAGACATGTGGAAGCAGGCATGTATGCATAGTAATAATGGGACTCTGGCAAAAGATTTCTTAAACACTATGTTAGAGTGCTCCAGAGAAATAGGACAAGTAGTATGTATATTATAGTACATATGCACGCACACATATACATATATATTAGAGAGAGAGAGAAAGAGAAAGAAAGAAAGACTAAGGAAGTGTGCTGCAAGTATGGAATCCAACTTTCACAGTCTGGCCTGCCAGCTAAAGACCTAGGAAAGCTGGTAGTAAGACTCACTGTGAGTTCAAAGGCCTGGGAATCATTTGGGTGGTGGTACAAATGCTAGTCTGAGGGCACAAAAAGATAACATGGTCTTTTCTTCCATGGGACTTTAATTGAACAGGTAGGTATAAAAAGAAAAGCTATAAATAAATATTTTGATGCAAGATGATAAATGCAAGCATTAAATCTAGAAAGATGAGGTGAGGATTAGAGAAGTATTTAAGAAGTTCGTTTGTTAATTTTAGTGAATTCAAGTTTGGAGCTAATAGAGAGGCACTAACCAAGTGAGTCTACTCAGGGTAACACGGGGTGATGTCATGAACCAAGATCATAGTGCAGAACAAAAGCAAATGAATATAATTTCCCAAGGACCACTAAACAACTTTAAAGTAACCTAAAGAGTTAAGATTTTAAGAGATTCAATATTTAAGGAACTTAATATTTCTCAATATTCATGTAGAAATTTCCAGTAATAAGAAAGAAATGTGGGTTTAAATATTAGGAAACAATTCTGAACTAGTAAAATAAATTTTGGGGCAGCTTGCAGTTTAAGTGATATATTTTGTTGTAGTTTTTAGTGATAAGCTTGTTTATTTTACATTGTTTCCCTTCTGGACTATGAGCTTTTTGAAAAACATCACATCAGATACCTTTGAGGAACTATGAAACCTCTGTGATTAGGACTGAATTAATGGAAAGGTGACTTGCATGGAAGTTTGAGCCTTATCTTAATAAAGTTGTTATCAAGAAAATAAGGAAAATCAATAGGTGTAATTTTCATACTTCTACCTACCCAATGGAAGGAAGGGCCATGTTTCAAGTTTGTATTCTGAGAACCTTGTTTGAAACTTGGCATGTAATAAATCAGTTGAGTTCCATTGTTGATAATTAAGTAGTTAACAAATAAATACTAATTTCTTGGGAATAGATGTTTCCTAAAAGTAATTTCAAACTTGTTAGAGCTCAAGGATAGAGTATAACATTCAAGAACAATGGAGTAGTCACATTTATTCTGATTTCTCACATTGAATAATCTTCTTCACCAAGGCCCATTGTTCAAAGCTGTCACCATAATCCTTTTCTCCAAGTTCATTATATAGTTCCCCATCCCTTGATGAGCAATGTATGACATGGACACCATATCATCTGAAAGAGAGGATTTAAACCAGCCCAAGCCCTGCAAACATGCAGTCTGTGCTTGCCAGGAAGACATGATGTGTGTACACTTGTTCTGAGGCCTCCACTTCCCACAGAAAAGCACCTAAAGGAGGTGATAGGATGCAAGCACACGTGGCACTATGCCTGGAATGTTTCTCTGCCTAATTGGCCAGAATTTATGAGCTCATAATAACCCTCTATGCATTTTAAAACCCAGGCAGCATTATAAAATAAGCCTGAGTAGTATCCAGGCTGCTTTGTTTTATGGATCACTTTACTGCATGCACATGTTGTGCACAAATGCATGGGGTATGCACAGATGTTTGCATCCACTTACACTTCTCAGGGCAGCAGCAGAAGCAATATATATGCAGTTTGGACAGCCTCATTAAGAACTGTACTTGGATTCACTTCATTAGTTGAAAAAGAAATGCCTTTCTTCCCACTTTCCATCCACTTTCAGTCAAGCATTCAGTTGGCCTAAGGTGGCACAGCATCCTCTCCAAACTCTGCTCCCTCTCCAAGCTCTGTCCCAAGTTATTATCAGATTTCCTTTTACATTCTCAGCTCTGAGCTCTCTGTTGTTTGGGATTTTAAATAGCTAATCAGCTGCAGGAACAGAACATTGCTACTGTTCAAGGCCTGCTGGTTTTTGTTTTTGTTTTGTTTTTTGTTTCTGACTGTTCTGGTTACTTTAAATCCTGCTATAATATGTGGGATTCCATTACAGCACACAAGAACAGTCTTCGCTCAACTATGAGTACCAGTGGAGCACAGTTTGCAAGGAGAATTGTGCTTTCCTGATTCAGTAAGTGGGTAATTTGTTCCAGTGAGAAAACTTGCCTGACTTTCCTATTATGAAAATAAATGAAATAAGATGTGAACCTGGCATTCCAGAACTATACTGCAAGGTTTGTTTTGGATTATAAAAGACATTAGGAAAGGCAAAGAGGTAGTACTTTTGGCAGGCAGCTCGAGAACCCTCATGAAATTTCAGCTCCTGCCCATGATGAGTTTTATCAGGGTGCTCTGGATCCCAACAGCAACCTTAAAATAGTCTTTAATTCACCAGCATTCTGACAAAGCCAGAAAGAATCTATGCCCACCTGAATGACACTCTTCCCTAAGGCCTTTCCAGTCTGGAGGAAACATTTTTTTTTTTAATTCAAGTAGCCTGTATGTAGCAAAAACATTAAATATATAACATGACTGGGACTTGGAGAACCATAACATAAGATTCATTTTGTATTTTCTTTCCTAAAATCCTATTTTAGCAGCCACAGATTGATTTTCAAATTTTTTTAGCTAAAACTGCCAGACCCAGCTATTTTGCCATGTAACATGTTTTTAAATATTTCTTTCAATCATTGTTTTTCAACTTCATCACTACTGACACCTGGAGCTGCATAATTCTCTGATGGGGAAGGGGCAGCTTTCCTGGGCTTAATATAGTTTTTAGCTGCATCACTGCTTCTGCCTGGTAGATACCAGTAGCAGTTTCCTTAAAGTCATAACAACCAGAACTGTGGTAGTTTGTAGTCTAGACATTCTCAAAGTTACTCTTGGAGACAACAATCACTATATATATATATATATATATATATATATATATAGTATTTTATTGTATTGCATTTTCTAGTATTGCTTAAGTTCCATGAAGCCAGTGCCATACAGTGGGGTCTCAAATTTGAAATCAGACTATAAGATTCATGGTTTCTTTATGGGTAAATCACAAAAATTGGCTTCTGAAGACAAGTATCTTCTTCTGTGTACAAAGCATAACATGGACTGTTTAAGAAAAAAAAAACAAATGTTTTAATACAAGAAAGTAGAATCCAGTTAACATTTAAATTTTACTTTAAGTTTCAAGGTCATTTCCAGGATCTCTTTTGGAATCCATCTATGTTTTTAATACAAATGGTAGGTACGATTGGATTGGTTCTATACTAACTCCACCATAGTCTTTGATCTTACCTTTCTATGTAAGTTCATTGTATGCTTAAAGCAGCTATGGCCACCATTTCTGTGATGAAACACATTAGTCAGGCGATAATCAGTATATACTTAGAGGAGGAGAACAATCCTTCCTCAAGGGCTAGTGGTTCAGAACAGGAATGGGTCACAACATCTGGGCTTGGAAGTTGCTGAAATTTCCTTCTCATCACTGAGTGTGGTGGTACTTAGGGTCCCAAAATAAAGTCAGTTAGACCTCAGCTTTTCTCCCCCATGCAATGTTCTAGAATCACTTGTGCCAGGTTTTCTACATAGAGTTAAGGATCCTTTCCAACTCGGGGGCAGTATGCTGCCTAAGAGATTCTCCAGACTGCAGGGTAACACTGAATCTTTTCAAGGGAAGTTCACAAGGTGACCTCCCACAGACAAATAATACAATGAGGACCAGGCAGAACATTTGGTTAGTAAGACAAAAGACTGAAGGAAGCAGCAGATGTCATTGACAGACCGCCCCCCCAGAAAGTCTCAAGTTTCTAAATCTAAATAGGCTAAATAGCTAGAGCCTTGCCTTGAAGAAAAAATAAAATAAGGAGCTGGTGAAAGACAAGATATTTTTTATGCCATAACCTCATCTGCACCAAACACAAACCCTTGTCCTTCCGGCGTCAATGAAAATTCACTGTCCTATAAAATAGTGTCATACACCTATTACATTTGAAGTTTGCTTTCTCAATAATATCAGAATGAGCTGTTTATGATTTATGAGAAGAGGTCATGTTACTAGTAATATAGGTATTTCCCAGGTTCCTTAAAAGGATTAACAACAGACTCACTCAACAACTGGTAAAGATATAAAGACTTTGAGCCCCAACTTATACCATCACTGGTGGAATGATCCCAATCTCCACTCAGTTTTTGGGAATATATAAAGCAGAATTCAGTGATTACTTGACCAACATCTAGAGCTACACTTGGCATTAAGATTCATAGAGGAACTCAGAAACTTCAGATGTATACAAGTGAACTTTTAGAGGAAGAGAAAAGAGAGAGAGAACAGACAGACAAACAGACTTTGAAGAGTGTGTGTGGAAACCTGAAGGTTTGGGGGAAAAAAACAATCGGTAGAATGAAACTATAGAAACAGCACCTTCTTCAAGGAAACTACAAAGACCAGACTAGTTATAACTACCAAATTGTAGGTTGTTGCATGTAACAAGTTATAGGTCACAGTATTTTCTCAGAGGGACTTTGTCCTTTAATCTAACACAAGGAAAACTTGGTTTATTTCATCTGAGGTCTCATGGGCCCCTTTGGAGAAAAGAAGGGTTCATCTTCTGTAAACTACAAGGGTAGCTTCTAAATACATTCAACAGACACCTATACCATCAAGCATGTGAACGAGTAGAAATAAGAGTGAAAGAAATTGAGAATAAAGCCGAGTGTGGTGGCGCACGCCTTTAATCCCAGCACTCGGGAGGCAGAGGTAGTTGGATCGCAGTGAGTTTGAGGCCACCCTGAGACTACATAGTGAATTCCATCCAGGTCAGCCTGAACTACAGTGAAACCCTACCTCGAAAAAAACAAAACAAAAAAAAAAAAGAAATTGAAAATAAATCTGTCAACTTAACAGCAAAATCACAAGAAAATGTGGCACTGATCATTTATTTTATCATAAATCAATATAATTCAGTTATAGCAGTCTTCCTATAGATGCTTGGGAACACAGTCTCCAACATGTTGGAAACCAGCACAATATACTATTTCCTCCTGGAATGGCAGAAGCTGAGGCCACATAATATCTGAATGCACAAGAGTCTCACTAACATCAAGAAAGAATACCTATAAAATGAAGAAAACTTGGTGATTCATAGGCAAGTCTAATGGCTCAATACATTAAATTGGGCTGTTGGTTAAAACTATTTGAGAATCCCAGAGCGTTCTCTTCTGTTTTCCACCTCTGGAGTCTGTAAAACTGATTCCCTAGTCCCTTTTCCCAATTACAATTTTATCACTCTGTTCTTATTCAAATAACCACACACTATGTTTCAGTAGCAGGCTTTCTCAGATGAAGAGCTATGTATCTTTGACGGTGACGCACTGGGCTTGTGAGCACAGCACAGATGGACAGGAAATTGTGTGTTTCCCAGCACACTGTGCACGTATTTTACTACTGAATATAAAACACAGAAGGTGTGTTGGGGACAATGCAATGCAGGTCTCTTGGAAATCCAAAACTCTTCTAGCCCCTCATAGTGTGGCCAAGTTAGCTAATAAATGACTATCTCTCTGTTCTGTCCCTCCAGCAGGGAACATGAGAGAACTTCTTTTATGGTTCTCAATTCATAGTAAATTTGAAATCTATCAAAGCAAAAACCTTCCCCATTGTCATTTTCTTGTGAAGCAGAAAAAAATCTGAAAGGGTGGCTAAGAGGTGATCTCAATTGTTGGAAATAGTTGTTTAGGACATTCCCCTTACATTTACGTAAGTCTATGCTCAGATGCTCAGTAGAACAATTCTCTCTCTCTCTCTCTCCATATATATATATACATATACATATATATATAGTGTGTGTGTGTGTGTGTGTGTGTTGTGGTAGGGTTTCACTCTATCCTAGACTAACCTGGAACTCACTCTGTAGTGCAGGCTAGGCTTGAATACAAAACCATCCTCCTGTCTCTGCCTCCCAACAGCATATTCACCAAGACACCTATATTAATTTTTACCATAGCCAAAATTTTATATATATATATTTCTAAATATATATATATATATATATATATATATTTCTAAATATATGTAATTAAGAAAATACTCTTGCCAATATGATATTGAAATCGTTACTCAGGATAGAAACAGATTAACATATTACTGTTTCTTTTTCAAAATTTCCAAATTATATGGTAAACTTGCATGTGTATACCAAAATATCTATGCAAGAAAATGCAAGATAAGCCTTTGGGATTTCTAGCATGTATAATAGACTTTTAAGCAACTTACTTTAAATAAAGTTCT
This sequence comes from Dipus sagitta, assembly GCA_036346955.1. Classification (NCBI taxonomy): domain Eukaryota; kingdom Metazoa; phylum Chordata; class Mammalia; order Rodentia; family Dipodidae; genus Dipus; species Dipus sagitta. The sequence goes on from CM070771.1 coordinate 44,834,338, forward strand.
AGTTAATATATTACATATAAAATATATAAAAATTTTATTACTCACAACAACACTTATCCATTTGAACAATAGGGGCAGAGTTATATGAGACACTAACTTCTTGAAGATATAGATAGTAGCATTCATCCATTTTCTTTTTCTATAAGAAAATACAATTCTGAAGGTTGAAGAGCATGGAACCCCCATCCACTTGGGTGAGACTCAGTGGTGGATGACATTGCAGTGAGGGAGCAAGTACAGAATAGATGGCAAAAAGCCATACTAGGGAGGGGGCAGACATTTTTTGAGAGCAACTTAACTCAGGAACTAAATGGGATCCCATAAGAATTATACTAATCTCTTCCAAGTACAACACTTCGAAGTCTTAATCACTTTGCCCTGAGCCTACTGCTTAAAGGCTCCATCACCTCTCACCATTGACACACTGGTTATTAAACTTCCAGCACATGAACATTTGGGATGGCACATAAACATATAGAAACCATAGCAGGAGTGTTGTTATGAGGTTAAGTACATAGGAGTACAATACAACACCAGCACTAAAAGATATGCCTACTGGAACTCTGAGTCAGAGAAAGTTCTCAAGAGGTGACAGAAATATACAGCAGGCATGGTATATTTGAAATAAGAAGAAAAGTGTCTGCAAGAGGAGAAGAAGAGATGACTAGAAGAGTTTCTTACAATACAACCCATTAATAGTTGTACCAGATTGTTAGACCTGAGGAAGAACTCAAGACATTGATGTAGCACTAACCCAAAATCAGGACTGTATCACTTCCAGCTGTCCTCAACACTCCTCAGTAATGCCCACCTTCTGAGTCTTTCTTCACATGTTTATGAGTATATTAAACTGAAGGAGACATAAATTATTCTGGGTCAATTCCAATATTACTTTTTACTATCTTAAGATACAAGATCATTTTACTTCAGAGCAGGTTCTTTAACACAAGTCCAAGTTAAAACTGAATAGTATGTTCAGGAGTAAAATCACATGCTTAATGGTGAATATTAAGATATTTTCTTTTGTAATCTGGATAACTATAAGAATACCTATTTTCTCCATTTCTGTGTAGCATAATATTCATCTATTCTTAACAGTACATATATATATATATATATATATATATATATATATATATATATATGACTAAATCCAATCAGATCACTTAAATTAGGAAAAGAAAGAAAAGACATTCAAATGGGAAAAAAAGAATTCAATTATCTCTGGTTGTAGAAAATGAAATTGCACATATAGAAAAGACCCTAAGATGCTAGAATAACAAGTTCAGCAAGCCATCTGTACTCATAAACCAGTCCTGTTTATATACATCAACAATGAGCAATCTGAAAAATAAATCAAGGAAACAATTCAATTTGTGGAAGCATTATAGAAAAACTACTGGGCTGGAGCGTTTGCTCAGTAGGTAAAATGCTATTCCTCAAGCATGAGGACTTGATTCAGATCAACAGAAACCACGGAAATGCTTGGTGTGGGGATGTATAGCTATAATCCCAGCACTGAAGAGGCAGAGAAGGGAATCTCTAGGTCTCCCTGGCTAGCTAGTCTAGCCAAATTGGTGAGCTCTATATTCAATGAGAGATATATCCTCAAAGCATAAGATGTTGAGCAATTAAGGCACTCAATATCAAATGCTGACCTCCGCATGCACACACATATGCATTTCCACAAGTGCAGGCATACTCATACACACATGCCCATCCAACATGAACATGCATGTACACATGCATGCACACCATATACTGCATAAGAAGCTACTAAGGAGTAAAATTAACCTAAGAGACAAAAAGATTCTTACTGAAAATTATAAAATGTTACTAAAAGAAATTAAATACACAAATAAATGGAATAGCATCTCATGTTCATGGATTGGAAGCTCTAATTTCATTCATATATCTATATGAACTAAAATGAGGTTTCAAACTTAATGAAATATCTGTCAAAATCTCAATGATGATTTTTCAGAAATAAAAACCCATTTTGCAATTCATATAGAATCTCTGAGTATCCCAAATTCCCAAAGCAATATTTAAAAAATATTTTTATGTCCTATAATTCCTTATATAAAATGTTATTACAGAGCTGTTGTAGACAAAATATAAGCTTTTGCCATGGAAAGTACAAATAAATAAAATCGAATGGAGTAGGGGATCTAAGGATAGAGTGGTAGTTCAGTTGGTTTGACCCCATAACCTATGTAAAATAAGCCAGGCGTGATAGCATACACTTGTAATTTCATGCTAGGGAAGTGGATACAGACGCCCATGGCTCACTCACAGCCAGTCTAGCCTGCTTGTTGAGTTTCAGGCCAATTATAGAATCTCTCAAGAAAGGTAGATGGAGACTGAAAATCAACACCTGAGGTTGTCCTCTGGCCTCCACACAAATCAACATACACATGCACCTGTGTGCAAATGTGCATGCACAAAATCATGTATTTGAACACAAAAACTGCATAGGCATTATAAATAAACATGTAAGATCAAATGACTTTCAACAAAAATGACAAGACAATTCAATGGAGGAATGATCATTCTCTTCAATAAATGCTATCAGGGAAATAAGATATCCACATATGGAAAGTAGATTCAGACACTCACCTAACACCATGTAGAAAGAAGCACAAAACAGCTGGACGTGGTGGCACACACCTTTAATCCTAGCACTCGGGAGGCAGAGGTAGTTGGATCTCTGTGAGTTTGAGGCCACCCTGAGACTACATAGTAAATTCCAGATCAGCCTGAGCTAGAGTAGACCCTACCTCAAAAACCAAAAAAAAAAAAAAAAAAAAAAAAAAAAAAAAAAAAATTAATAAAATAAAATAAAAAGCACAAAACAGATCAAAAACATAAATACAACAGCAAAAACTGTTTTATAAAATTAAAATTTAAGTTAAAGAATTTTACTACATTGGGTTTAGCAATCATTTCTTGTCTATCACACTAAAATTATAGGTAACAAAATGATGTAAATTATAATTTCCCACTTGAAAGTGTCAGTTAACAAATGACACAATCAACAGTGAAAATATAACTGTGGTATCTGTATATCAAATAAGATGATGAGTTAATGCCTAGGATATGTTAAAAACTTTAATTACTTAAAAATAGGGCTGGAGGGATGGCTTAATGGTTAAGGCCTTTGCCTGTAAAGCCAAAGGACACAGGTTCGATTCCCCAGGACCCACATTAGCCAGACGCACAAGGGGACGCACATGTCTGGAGTTCATTTGCAGTGGCTGTAGGCCCTGGTGTACCCATTCATTCCCTTTCTCTCTCTCCCTTTTTCTCTGTTAAATAAATAAATAAATAAAAATAAAATATCTTAAAAAATGTAAAAATCCTGGCAATGCCCATTCTCTCTCTATCCCTCCTTCAAATAAATAAATACTAAAATTATGCATAATTGAACAGGGATTTGAATAGATATTTTTCCAAAGAATATACACAAAATTGCCAATAAGCACATGAAGATATACTTAATAGTACTCAGTACTATACCAACACAATGAGGTAACACTGCACACTTATTATGCTGGCTACAATCCCAAAGAAAAGAAAGAAACAAAGAAACCCACCCCAAATTACACACACACACACACACACACACACACATATATGGACTAGAATGTGGAGAACTAGTACCCTTGTATAACATAAGTAGGAATTAAAAACTGGGCAGTTCTAGAGAAAAAAAATCATCATAGTTACTTTAAATCATATAATGACCATATTTTCAAGCAATTTCTCGTGTAGGTATATATGTGACATATTTGCAAGCAAGGTCCCAAAGAATCATTTGTGTTCCTCAGTGTATGGCCAAGCAGTGGAAGCGATTTAACTGCGCATCAACAGAAAAACAGAGACAAGCTGGTACAAATACAAAAGGGAATACTGTGCAGGTTTTCAAAGGAAGGAGATATTCTTCATCATTTATGAATTTTGAGGATACACTAAATGACTTATAGTCATAGAAAGACAAATACTGTGTTTTTCTGTTTAAATGAAGTGTCACAATAGTCAAATTCACAGAAGCACCAACTTTTAGCTGTCAGGGCTGTGAGAGGGGAAGAGAGGAGCTGGCATGTAACGGGTACAAGGTGGGGGCTGTGAGATGCAAAAGGTGCAAAGATTGCTTGCACATTGTGACTATCACAGCACTAAACTGTACACTTGAAAATGATTAAAGGTAAATTCTATACAAAGTGCATCTCATATTTTTTGTACAAAGTATGAAATTAGTCTTTATTTTAAGCTAAAAATAAATGCTTATCATTTTTGCCAAAATCAAAACTAAAGATGAACACTTGAAAAGAAGAGGAAGGAAGCGCCTTTGCCTTCCTTGGGGAACGAGTAAGGCAGATGCTGTCATGTAGCTTATTTTTTCCCCACAATTTTTGTAATGAGTGGTAACAGAAAGAGAGAGAGAGAAAAAAAAAAGTTTCAGATACTAGCCCACAGCTTCCTTTGGGCCACATTGATTCTTGTCCTTGGAAAGCCTTGTCTCACTTGTCTTTTGCTACAAGAGGCCTTGATGAGTCACAGACCAGAGTAATTTTTCCCATTTCAGTATTATATCTGACGTTTGGGTTTTGAATAATGTCTATCTCAAACCTAACATTCTTCATCATATCTTTTTATTTGTAGGTAGCTTTATGTCCTAAGAACGTCCCTCAACTGATCTATAAAACCACACAGCCAAGTAAATGTGATTTTTTTTAAAGGAACTTCTGCTAATTTCATCAAAAAGTTATTTTTAAAATATATTTGTACTTATTTGTTTATCTGAGAGAGAGAGAGACAAAGAGACAGAGAAAATGAGCTCTCTAAGGCCTCTTGCTGCTGCAAACTACAGATGCATATGTTTGGCTTTATGTGGATTCTGGGGAATAGAACCCAAGCCAACTAAGTTTGCCAGCAACTGAGCCATTTTCTCAGCCCTCATCAGAAATATAAAAATAGTAACAAAACACTTGTCATTAAGAAAATCAGTTAAATGAGGAACCATTTTGTTCCTCTTACAAGATATCAACTTCTCAAGGTTTTTTTTTTTTTTCTTTCCCCCTAAGGCACATTTCCAGTCTGATATTTTCTGTGAAATTGTCTAATGACTTCTTCCTAGCTGTAAAATTGCATTGATGTTTTTAATGTCTGTGTTGAAGCCCTACAAAATTACGTGCCCTTTTCAGGTCACAAACATGGCCTTAAAACCACTGAATCTTTGCCACACCCACAAGCATTTCTTGAAATGTCTTAAACAAGATACTGAATGATTTATGAAGTCACTTCTCAGCCAGTTTCTCTCCTATTTGCCATGAAAGCTATTTCAACTCTCTCAGATCCCTCTTCAAATTTCACTTGCTTAATGAAGCCATTCCAAGAAGGCAGTGAATTGGGCTTCTGGGACATAACAATGAAAATTGAAAGAAGCTGCCAACCACGTCACTTTAGTGTAAATCATTCATCCTCCACTGGGTACTTTTTACCCTGCAGTTTCTTAGTCTTACCTTTATTGTCAGTTCACAAAGCTCAAATTATGTCTCTATGTGCACCTCTTCATCTGAGGCTGGATAATTGATTCAACTTGTTATATTTGTACTTTCGTTCATTGTAAGGATTTCCCCATACTCCTACCACTCTGGACTTCTGTGCTTGTTTATTCAAGAATATTGGGTAGACTGCACAGGCACAATATGAGGTAGAAGGTAGGAGATGATTTAATTGGGAATTTTAACTTTAGTTTTGCTACCTCTGCAATTATGACTAAGTCCTTTATTGACTTAGTTTACATTTTTTCATCTATTTAAAATACATACTACAAGCCTGGTGTGGAGGCATACACCTTTAATCGCAGCACTCAGGAGGCAGAGGTAGGAGGATCGCCGTGATTTCGAGGCTTGAGTGAGACCCTACCTCAAAAAACAAAACAAAAAAACAAGTACTACAAGAGAAGAACATTTAATTTGAGCACCCCGGATCTTTTATGATGTGTGTGCCCTTTGCTCTACAGTCATTTCCATACTGTTTTGTAAACATCCCTGGGAAGGTAACTCAGGAGCCAGACATTGTGGTGTATGACTATGATCCCAGTACCATGGGCTAAGGCAGGAGTATCTTGAGTTCTATGCAAGCCTGGAATATATAGAAAGACCCTGTTTTAGGATTAAACAAAGAGAGAAAGAGAGAGAGAGAGAGGTGAGGGTGGGGGGGGAGTGCTCATTTGAATGTATAACAAAAACATTGTTGCCTGAAATATAGAGCTATACAAAGGCCTATGGGGAATTATCTCCCAACATTGTATGCTCTTAATAAAGAAACACAGCTCTAATTGTGCTACAAGAATAGTCATGAGTCAGGGCTTTTCCAGGGAGACCAGCATGTAGGTGCACAAGTGGAAGCTCACGATCTCTGCCACATTTTCTAATTCTACAGTGTCTAGTATGTGAAGAAATAATATGTATCTGTTATTGAAGGGCCATGCCCAGTGCAGACATTTTGCATTTAAAACAAATGGCCCCTTACATAAGAGGTCTTGGTGTTAGGATCTTGAATGAAGTGAACATGTTGTGACACAAGTGCTGTTACTTAGCATAAGGGCTCTTGACTGGAACACCAGCCACTTAAGAACTGAGGTCAGACATTCTGGTAATTTGGTTTCTGATCATGAACATGTCATGTACAATTTAACTTCAATTTGTTTATTCCATGTAATGAGTTAGTAATGCCTTACTCTCTGACTCGAATTTCACTTCAATAGCCACTGATCATGGTCTACTATCCTCAGATGAATCTTAGTCATTGGATAATGCTATTGCCTATAGCCAGCATAGAGTCATACAGTCTAATTCTTTAGGCTCTTTTTATTCCCTTTAGAAGACATTTGTCACATCTGCCATTGAGCACAAGGGAATCATCTTTCTCTTGCCCCTATCAGTTTTGTTTTAATTTTAGAATAAATTTAACAGGAAAGGAACTAAGTGATTTATTTAGACCCTGTTTTCATTTATCTATGACATCTCACAAAACAATACTAGCTGAATCCTGGAAAAGTGTAGAGGAAACTTCTAAGGTCATCCCGTGCAGTCATGGAAGGAGAGATAGGTGAGACTTGCCACAAGTGCTCCTTCTGCCTTTGATCTGAGTTCTCCTAGTTTGTCTGCTATTACTTGATCCACCCCTTCTCATCTAATTGCTTCAACAGACAATTAAAGAGTGAGAATCTCTTTAATCACTTCTTCAATAAAAATCTACAAAACACTTCAGCAGCTGTATTATCTCCATTTCATCCATGAACTTCAGTTAGTGTCTTAATGCTTTGGTGCTTTCATGTTTTAATTATTTTTCAATATTGGTTCCCAAGTTATTAAAAAGGCCTTGTAAAATTCCACAGTGCAAATAGGATGGAAATGGCCCTGCCTATGTGCCACATTTCTGGTCCCTAACTTTGCAATATTTTCATCTCATTTCATTATCAAAAACACATTTTTTTTTTCTTAAAAGTAAATGTCTTTTAAAAATAGTCTTATAGGATTGCAGTTCCAAGTATGTTTTACAAATCTATTTTTCCAATTCTGTGTGTTTTAAATAGAGGCTCCAGGTTTCATGGGTAGAACATCTAAGTTAATGTCTTAATTTTATAATAATTTCCTACTTAAAGTTTAGTTTTTTTATGTGTCTTTGTTTTCATTCAAAGTCATTAACACATATGGTTTAGGAAGCAAAAAGAATAGGACTGACTCACAGTGGAAACCCAAAATACTATTTTCCTTGTCTTCCCTCCCATTGCTTCTTGACTCCCCAGAGGCAATCACGTAACTGTTTGCTTTTTGTTTTTCTGGGGCTCAATTCCAAATACTTAATTAGCACATTTCCACCACTATTTTTATCTATTGGCCTCCTGCTATGATAGATGAGGATTTCTCTAGCTTAGCCACACTACACATCCTCAACCCTTCCTATTTATAGTTTTATGAACATAGTTTTATTTTTTTCCTCTGAACCCCACTGCAACAAGAAATTTAGTAAAAATCTCTGCATCTTAAAACCATACATTTTGCACTATAGATATTACTTCCCCTACTTTATGGGACTGTAGGACACTACATCTTCCTCCCCATACTCAAATCCCCTCCCTCCTTCCATTGCTCATCTCACTCAATGCTTCCTTTACTTCTCCTTAAAGCAGGGCTCATTTTGTTTACTTTTGTTTCCAGGGCCTTAGTCCAGTTTTGTACTGCCTGATCATGGGCTGATTCTTAGAGTTGAACATCAGTGAGATTGAATTTGCATAAGCATGTTAATATAGAGGTGAAGAATAAGCTTCAACTCCGTTTCCATTTCCAGAGTCCTGCTCTATAGTTAAATAGAATATTCTTAGAATTACTTTTTTTATAGTTTAACAAGCTTTTATTTTTTAGTTTTTAAAAAAACATTGACAGAAAGAAAGAGGGGGAGAGAGAGAGAGAGAGAGAGAATGGGCATGCCAGGGCCTCCAGCTACTGCAAACAAACTCCAGACACATGCGCCACTTTGAACATCTGGCTAATGTGGGTCCTGGGGAATCGAACCTGGATCCTTTGGCTTTGTAGGCAAACACCTTAACCGCTAAATCATCACTCCATCCCCAACAAGCGTTTTCTACATTTGAGCTCATATCATCTAGGCTTCCACTTTTCCTCTCTTTGCCTTTCAGTGGCTTTCCTCAAAATGGAGAGTCCTTCTCTTTCATAATATGAATTGCTTGCTGGGCCTGATTTGCCAACATCATTTCATTATAGTTAGATTCAGTCTTCTTTATGTCTCTCAAATATTTTGTCTCCTTTCTTGGTTTGTTCTCACATTTCTTGAGTGTATCCTCAAAGATCTTCTAGGAAAAGGCACATCATAACCTTGGTGAGTCTAAAAAATTTTGCATTATATCAACACATTCTATGAACTAGTTTTCATCTGTGAGTACACAGTACTGTTGGCAAAATAAAATTAAAAATGGGGCATAATCTTACTATATGTTAGGCAACTTTTATTTCTCCATGACATATGGGGAAGCCCTCCTTATATTGCATATTATGTAGTTTTGCATTTATGTCTCTAGGATCTCCATCTTTCTGTTCAACCCTATCTGGCTTTTAAGTCAGAACATTGTGTTCTTATTCAATATTATGGAATTTTCTTCGTTTCCGTAAATTCCTTGGATTTTGCTTTGTATTTGACTTCTAAACTCATGACAAAATTGTGCTCCTATCTGTACAACCCCTTTATAGATAATCTCATCATCTCTCATGGATAAACATGTACCTATATCCATTGACATACAAATTTATTCCTTTAGCCTGTCCTGCTTCAAGACATATAGATCTGCAAGATTCCACTCTCTGTTTCACCTACACACTTGAATTCTAAGTTATCTCAAAAATTTTAAAGGCCAAATAAAACTCCTGATTTCTGTTTTCTCCATCAAAACTTGTTAAATACCCATACTCTCAAGTGAGAATTCCAACAGATAAATGTTCAACAAGCACAGCTAGCTCCTTTCTATAATCTATGAGTTCCCAATCCCTGAAATCCATGAGCTGCCAATTCTAATGCAGATGCTCCCTCCCTCTGTAATTCATGTACTTCCCCTCTCTGTAATCCAGGTGCTGACTCTCTCTAATCCATGTGCTCCCTCTCTCTGCATTCTATGTGTTCCCTCTCTCTGTATTCCATGTGCTCCCTCTCTCTGTAATCATTGTGCTCTCTCTCTCTCTCTGTATTCCATGTGCTCCCTCTCTCTGTATTCCATGTGCTCCCTCTCTCTGTAATCATTGTGCTCTCTCTCTGTATTCCATGTGCTCCCTCTCTCTGTATTCCATGTGCTCCCTCTCTCTGTGAAACCTGTTCTTGTTATCCATGTGCTCCCTCCCTTTGGAATCAAAGTGTGCTCTCTCTCTCTCTCTCTCTCCCAGTTGCTTCTTTCCTCTGCAATGTAGTCATTCCTTAGATGTAATCTCATGGGCTCCATCTCTCCAAATGGCATATCCAAAATCACATATAAATTCTACCCTGAGTCTGTCCACTTCTCATTTTCACCTCTAATCATCAACAAATCTCTCTCTTTCCATGCAATTTTCATGATGAAAACATATGCTCTATAACCTCTGAACAGCTGGTTTCAAATTATAACTTTACCTTTAAATATCCGTGTCACTCTGGTATTGTCTGGAAGTGACTTGCCCCACTCAAGTTTATACTGAGGTCCATTGTACAGGGCATCCCTGTGAAGGTGCAGGCCTTTGAAGAGAGTTAGATTTTGAGAGCACTGCCTTCACAATTGCATCCAACTCTCTCACCAGACACTGGGTTAGCTCCCTTGAGTCCTTGAGAATGTACTGAGTCTGCAGAACTGAATTATGTGGTATTACATTGTTTAGTACAAGAGCAGATTGTTCTTATTATGCAAAGTTACTCTTCTGTTGTGTCCTCTTCTGGGAGCACTCACTCTCCACTCTCACAAGCTCTCCAACTCGGTAAGGCCATCAAGTCCATTATGGCATTAAGCCCTTGGATGATCTGACTGTCCAGTCTCCAACTTTCCTGTGTCAAGAACTAAGAGCAAACTGCACCTCTTTTCTTTATAACCTAACAAGCCTCAGATATTTTGTTACAGCAAAACAAAATGGGACTGAGAGAGAATTTGGTTATTACTTAACAACTCTATGCTTCAGTTTTCTCAGCTATAAAGTAGAAATAGCAAAAAATAAAATAAATTTAAAAGTTGGGTACTTGTTTGACTGATTGCAAGTTAGAATTACACAATGCACAGTCTTTGATATCTGTTTTCTTTTCTTTGTTTTCTTTTTAAATGCACACGTCTCTCTGTGTATGTGCATGTTCATGTGAGTCTGGGTGTATGTGGGTACACATGTATGTGGAGGCCAAAGGATAACCTCAAATGTCATTTCTCATGAGTGTCATCCACTTTTTTGAGAAAGGGTCTATTGTTGGCCTGGAACTCACCAATTAAGGTATACTGGCTGTCAAGAGTCTCCTGGACCCTCCTGTCTACCTGTCTAATGCTGGTGTTATCAGCCTGGTGGCATTTTTACATTAGTATTAGGTATTGAATTTAGGTCCTCAACCTTATGAAAAAAATAATTTAATAACTAAGGTATCTCCCTAGCTTTATTTCTCTGGCTTTGAAAATTATTTGTGATATATTTGACAGAAGTAATTCATTTTATTTTATTTTATGTACATGTATGTGTGTTCATGCATGTGAAGGCATAAATGTATGTGCATGCATGTTGAGATCAGAAGACAGTACCAAATGTTTCCCAGGTACCTTTTTGGGAAAAAAGTTATTTATTTATTTATTTATTTATTCGTAAGCAGAGAGAGAGAGAGAGAGAGAAGAGAGACAGGCTGAGAGAGTGGACGGGCCAGGTCCTCCAACCACTGCAAATGAACTCCAAATGCGTGCACCACAGTGTCTATTTGGCTCTATGTGCACACTGGGGAATTGACCTGGGTCATTAGGCTTTTCAGGCAAGCACCTTAACCACTTGATCTGCCCAGGTAACTATTTGTTAGAGACTGGCCTTGAATTTGCTCAATTAGTCTAGACTGGCTGGCTAGCAAGCTTGAAATTCTCCTGTCTTAACCTTCCCAGTGCAGGGATTATATGCATTGGTCACCACTTCCAATATTTTCACATGTGTTCTTGGGCTAGACTTCATGTCTTCTTGCAAGCCTGATAAACATTTTATCAGCTGAGCTAACTCCTAAGTCTACTAAATTCAGTTTAGTTGCAGCATAATAAAAGAATAATTCATCATATGGGTATGTGAAAATTATTTATGTATTCTCTTATTGCTGAGCAGGTATGTTGTTTCCAAACTTCTATTTAGGACGATGATACTTAACCCTGTGCTTGACTTTTGGTCCATATATGTGTGCATTTCCATTACATATGTTATTTCCAAGTGTGGAATTTGGGGTCATAGATTAAGACTATTTTCAAATTTAGTAAACTACATTGAACAGTTTTGTCAAGCAGTTCTACCAATTTTCTCACATTTAAGCAGGAGATAGGTCACAAAACCGTTCAAACATTAGAAACCATGACCTTGAACAACTAGCAAGAGAAAAACAAAAACAATAAAAATTATTTCACTTGAAATAAGAGAATATATATATATATGTATATATATATATATATAGCCATCTTCTATATGAATTATAGATTTAAATGGAAAATAAAATGTAATTAATGCTTTAAATGAAATAAAATGTAAGTGGAAAACTGTATGTAGCATACTAAGCTGGGAAAGGACATGTTATCAATACCATAAACTTCCATATATATTATGGGCTAAGGATAGACCAGTGAATGGCAGAGTACTTGCCTGGCATGCATTAAGGTCCTATGGTTAATGCAGTTCCACAAGATAAAAGAAAAGAAAAGAACAATAGGCTAAACTTCCAAAAAAAAGAGCCAAAATAAATGACTTTAGAGCTTGAAAAATGCAATTACAACATTGACAGAAAGCAAGATAAATGGTGCAAAAGTCATTTTAGAGAAATAAATTATCCTACATATCAACAAGAAACATGAACAAAAAGGAAAAAGACAGCAAAATTTAGGAAATAAAACTAGGCAACTCACTGACCCATGATAGCATTTGGAAAATTCAAACATAAAAGGATGCTTAGCTTCATTAATGATTAAATAAGTATGAGTTTAAAAAGAGCTATAGCATATCATACTAAAGCAATTAAAATATGTGTGAAAATACTGGGAAATAAGTACTGTCATTACTACTAATGGGGTAAAAATCTCTTTAAAAAAACAACCTAGAAATTTGCATCTAGATCTAACTTTTACTGTACTGTTCAGTCTAGAAACTCACTTTAAGTAAACTATCCTACAGAACCAGTAAAAGCTCACTATATATTTACACAAAAATACTTGTGCAGAAATGTTTATAATTATAAAATGAGAGAGAGTTGGGTGAGAAGATGGCTCAGCAGTTAAAAGCACTTGCTTGCAAAGCCTGCTGGCCCAAGTTTCATTTCCTCATCATCCACATAAAACCAGACACAAAATGACATGGGTCTATAATCCCAAAGTGCTGCCAGCAGTGCTAGTCATAGCTGGGAGAAGCTAGAAGCTCATGGGATAGCTAGACTGGTACGCACACAGCAGCAAAAGCAATAACAAGGAAGACCCTTTCTCAGCAAAATGGAAGAAGGCAAACTGTCCTCTGATTTCCATATGCACACATGCATACACACACTTCAAACACATCCACACAAATATATATATATATACATACAGAAACACAATAAGCAATAAGCAATGGAAATACTCAAATAAACTTTGAATCATTTTATTGAGTCTATGCAATTAGAGTATAGTCATAAAGTCAAATAATAGGGCTAGAAAGTGACTCAGCAGTTAAGGTGCTTGTCTGCAAAACCTAACAACTGGGGTTTGATTCCCCAGTACCCACATAAATCCAGATACACAAAATGGTGAATGCATCTGGAGTTTGTTTGCAATAGCTGGAGGCCCTGACATGCCCATTATCTCTGTCAGTATCTCTTCTGTCTATCTCTCTCTGTTTCCAAGTAAACAAATACAATATTTTAAAAATAAAGTAATATATAGCCACTGGAAAAAATGAGATGAATCTGTATATACCAACATGAAGAAATGCCAAGTCCCCATCAAGTTACAAAGCATATTATTGAATTTCAAATACTTTACATTGTTTAAAAAAAGAAGTACAATAAAAAAGCACACATTGTATTTATACAAACTGTCCAGGAAAAACCAAACCTAGAAAGACAAAATCCACATCAGTGGTTGCCTGGATCTGGTGTAGGAATAGGGCTTGACTGCTAGTGTCATGAAACAGCTTTCTGAGCTAATGTGGAGGCTTTAAACTAAATGGCAGTGAGAGCTGAAAGTTGATATATCAGTTTAGTAAAAACCATTTAACTCATTTTGTGAATTTCACAGTATGTAAATCTTGTCTCACTAAAGCTGGAGTTTTAAAGCAATATAATAAGTTAACATGCATACACAAATATATTTAAATTTCCAAAAAGTAAACCTTGAGGTATTTTTATATTTGAATGCTTTTAATCACAAATAATATTTTCACATTCAGAATTTATAAAGATAAGTTGGGCATGGTAGCATATATCTAAAATCACAACACTTATGAGGATGAGGCAGGAGAATCTCAAGTCAAAATCACAAACATGTGTGTGTGTTATAGTCGTATGTATACATACATACATGCATGCATACACATGTGCTAAATTTAGATATCTTTCAAAATATTGGATTAAATATGGAGTGCTACCTAGAGAGTGACCGTTTCTTCCCTGGTTACACATGGTGACTCCAATAAAGCACAACATAAGGGATAAAAAGATGGCTCATTGTGCAAAAGCACTTGCCACACAAGCATGAGGGACCTAAGAGGGTCTGATTTGTTCTAAGTTCAGTTCCTTAGCAACTTCTTAAACAGTTGGGCATGACCATGCAAACCTGTAACACTAGGTGTTCAGGTAACAGAGATCAGAGGATTACTGGAACTCATTGCTCAGACAGTCTGACTAAAAAATCGGTTTAATGAGAAAAACTCTGTCTCAATAATACTTGTAAATGAGCAATGGGGGAGCACACCTGACCTTCTATGGCCTCTGCATACAAATGCACTGGGTACACACATCTCTACACATATACACTACATATCCATACACTTCACCAACACACACACACAAAGACAGACATACACAAAAATACAACATACATTTTGATTCTAGTAGCAAACACTTAAACTTACATTATATATATGATGGTTTGATTAAAATGTCCCCCATAAACTTATGTGTTCTAAATGCTAGGTCCTCAGTTGGTGGCAATTTGGGAATTGAATCTTCCTGGAGATGGTGTATTATTGGGGGTGGGCTTATGGGTATTATAGCCAGCTTCCCCTTGCCAGTGTTTGGCACATTCACCTGCTGCTGTTGACCACCTACATTGTCAGGAGCTGATGTCCACCCTCTGCTCATGCAATTACTTTCCCCTGCCATCATGGAGCTTCCCTTTCAGTCCGTAAACCAAAACAAGCATTTTCCTCCAGTAAGCTGCTCTTGGTTGGGTATTTTCTGCCAGCAATGTGAAGCTGACTGCAACACTGCAACAGTATATAAATAAATAAATATATATATATATATATATATATACACATATATATATATACATATACATATACATGTACATATACATATACATGTGTGTGTGTGTGTGTAATCGTTTTCATGTGTCAGTTTGTGTCAAGGCATAGATATTACACTACGATTTTATTTACATGATGCTAAATGGATAATAGCATAACACAGAGTGGGAGTTTATACAATATTGGTAGAATTATAATGAATGTTTACATATCTCTCCATAGTCCAAACTGACTAATAAATTTGGAAAAGGACTTTAAAAACAGCAACAAAAAGTCACCACAAATGAGTCAAATGTCTGTTTGTTTCTTTCAAGTTTTACCTCATCATCAAGCTGGATTCAATGCGCACAAAAGAACATCACAGCCCATCACATTTTAATCACTTCTACATCTTCACTGTCAAGTCATTAATAAACCCAGATCTCAGAGATGCTGGCTGTATATTAAGTAATATGACATGCTCTCCTCACCTCTCACAGAAGCAGAGAATGCAGCATGTTATAGCTGAAAATAGGATAATAAAGCTAATTTAGATTCTCACATCATTATATGAAGAACATAAATCTGGCTACTAATGCTCAGCTATGATCTCCTTAAAATGATGCTGTGTCTTCCAAGTCTTATATTGCTTCAGTTAAAGGTAACAAATATTCCAACCAAACAATGAAACTGAGAAATATAGATTCATTTGTCTTAAATGGAAAATAATGTGTTCTTTATTAAATAACTCATAAATCCCAAATGAATGTGATCCTACTCTATTTTAGTAGAAGACATCTACTATTATCTTGTGTTATTGATATGAACACCCCTGCTTTCGGTCACACTGAGATAAAAAGAACAGTTCCCTGAAACAGCTGGGTTTGCAACTCAAACTAAAAATCATTCATTAAAAAAGCTTAATTTATTAATTTCAGCATTAAGTAATACTACTTCTTGACATGTCAATGTTATAGTCTTCAAATATACATGAAAAGTTAATATATTATTCTTCTGCTATGTTTAAAAATTAATAATAGCTAAAATCCAATTTTCAAATGGCCACAGTGTAGTCAGTAAATTGCACAAGAGTTTTAGGATGAGGTGTCATTAGTAATTTTAGTCCCTTTTGAAATTACAACCAACATTTATATTCCATTGATACCATCATATTAACACTTACATTTTGAGCCTAATTTCACAGACATTTATCATCACTGGGCACACTGAAGATTAGGTGCTATTTCCATGTTAAGGCATTGAGATAAGGTGATTCTTTGAGAGGAAATTTTTATTAAGAAATTTAATTTTCTTAGAGCATCAGTTTCAGTTTTTAAACTGTGTCTATGTTGTGTTTTGAGTTTAGTTTTGCTTTTATACTGTGCTTCAGATTTTGTATTTTTATGAGAATCATGTTTTATGCCATCTTCTATTAGATGACTGAGGAGAGTTGAGTCTTAATCTAACATGACCACCACGTTGTCTATATATCTACTGATTAGCAAAGAGATGCCAAGAAAACCAATGTTCTTATGCAAATGGAGTGAGTTGTCATCATGCTCACATAAGTCACCTTACTGGAAACTAATGTTTATGAATCCATGAGTAGATCCATATCAAAGGAAAGCTCTGTAGTTTTGATTTTCTCAGCTGACATGAAAACTGTCTTCTTATATCTTGTTCCTCTTTTATATACCAGTTCGGTACTTTCTAGGGAGAATGGAAAAAGAACAGGTGTAAGGAGGGAAAGAAGAGACAAAAAACGAGTGAGGAGAGGAGGGAAGAAGGTAAAGTGCACAAGGATGCTGATGAACGTAAATGACATACATACATAAGAGCTCCATGCTATTGTTATTGTTGATATTAGCACCGAGTAGGTGGCTGACCTTATTATGTGATTAGTTGTTCCTAGAGACTCTCCTCCTTATACTCATATCATTTCCAAAAGGAGAACAAATCTCTGGTTTCATTTAGTTGGCTGCTATTATGGTTTTAACCAAAAGAACCATTGTTGCTTACCTAGACAAAGCTAACAGGGGAACAAGATGCTTTTTTTACTCAGATACTCAAAAGAATATTGTGTCTATTTCCTTCCAATCTTCACACTTACTCAGACTTGCAAATTCTCCCAGAGACAGGATGAACAGGGCAACAGGTCATCTGGATAAATGTCACAAAAAAACCTCTTCAAATAAACACCACCGCATTCTTTGTCTTCATAGAGATTTATTTATATTGCTTTTGTGATCCTCTCACAGTGCCCTTTCATGATTTTAGAAAGCATCTTAAGATTACATTTAAAAACAAGACTATGAGAAATATGTCAAGATACATTTTTGTTCTAGTTATGATGGTCCAGCTTTATTAAAAATAACAAAAAATAATATTTCTGACATGTACAAAGAAGGTCAATACAGGAACAGGCAAAGAATGATAAAATGTGTATTTGTGAAGAGAAATAGAGAGAAAGAGAGAGAGAGAGAGAAGAGCAAGCGAGCGAGCTGTATGATATAACCCACTTTGGCCAGATATATAAGGCAATAGCAAATATATAAAATTGAGTTCTAGTTGTCAAATTTTAAGCATAGACCATTAACAGTAATATCAGGATTGTTATGTTGAATAGATCAAATCTGTGAATTTTGGTATATGAGGATATTTGAATGAAGTAGATAAATACGTAGCCCATGAATTCTATATGGAAGGAGATCTGGCATTTTTCTCTGAATTTCTCTTGCACAGAAGAGGCAAATAGTTCATGCCTCTTAACCATGAATCTAGGACTGATGTAGTTAGCATAAAAGTTTAAGTTATCGTGTAAGTTATCAAGTTCTTAAATACTTGAGAAGAAATTCAAGTTGGATTTGGGAAATGAAATTTTGAGATGCCCACTACATATCCAAATGTAGGCGTCAATTAGAGTCAGTTAGGTTAGGTTCTGTGAAGAAGGTGGGAGAGCTTGGTGCACTTGTGGATGGTACTTAACCCTAAGTTTCAATGCATTCACCTTGGAAATAGGTTTAACTATGAATAACCCAATAGCTAAGACTTCATCTATTCTAGCATTTAGATGTCCAGAACATGAGAATTTAGAAAAAATGAAATATGCTCAGTTTGGATATTCTGAGAAGTATACTGAGGTGGTTTTAAAGCACACATAGTTTATATAGAGATGTCTGGACACACAGCTGTAGAGACAGGATGAGAGACAGGGAAGAGAAGTGGGTGGAGGAGGACATCCTAGGCATGATTATCACTGTGCATAGCAGGAGCTTATCCATGGAGGACTGTCAACCAGTGCAGAACACTGGCAGGGAGAAAGAAGAGATGAAAACTAGAGGAGTTAAAGGCAAGTTACTATCAATCTTTTTGCTATTTAAAGTCCTGAGGATACAACCTACGTCCTCTCAAATGCTGGATAAGTACTCACCACTGAGCCACAACCATCACCCCTCTGATCACTCTTCAGTTAGGACCCACTCCAAGGAAGTTTTAACACTCTTTAGGACCTTAACCTCCTATACTTGTAAGCAAACTAGGTGTCAGTGGTCAGAGATAGGCCCAATGTTGCTAGCTCAAAGTTGGTGGGAACACAAAGAACAAATAATCTCAAAAGGAGTTTGGCCTGCTTCCCCTGATGAAATGAGCAGAATGATGAGGCAGTGAAAAAAAAAAAAAAAGAAAACAGAGAATGATTTCCAGGAAGCTCAGAAAATTGTATGTGGATAATAGAAAATTAACCCCTGCATTGTATTTGGTATTAGGGATATATATTTGACATTAGGGATGTGGATATGTACACCTACTTTACTACATATATAAATATATATATAATGTTCTTTCAACAAGAATATTCAATTACATTAAGCTATAGAAAATAGCAAGCTTGGCACTGAATACAGAGGTAGAATTTTTCTTCTTTACTTGTACAGGGAATTCTTCAGAATAGGTGTTAAATGGTTTGTCAGGACAAGCTGAGTGACATGTTAATTCAAAAAGTTATGTCCAAGGCTGGAGAGATGGCTTAACGGTTAAGGCACATGCCTGTGAAGCCTAAGGACGCAGGTTCAATTCTCCAGGTCCCATGTAAGCCAGATGCACCTGGTGACAAATGCATCTGGAGTTCGTTTGCAGTGGCTAGAGGCCCTGGACTGCCCATTCTTTCTTCTCTCTCTCTTTCCTCTCTCTGTCTCAAATAAATAAAAATAAAATCTTAAAAATTAAGTTATATCCAATGTATGAATACTTGTGACATTTTTGAAACAGAAAACCTTATTTTTGGAGGACATCATGATTGCTTATTATTTGTGCAAAATTTATTAGTTGACTAATTATTAATGTTTCTGATTGAGTACATATTTTGTAAAATCATGAGACTGTTGTTATAGGCTATTTTTCTAGCTTAGTTTGAGTAAAACTTGATGACTTTGTAGATAAAAGTCTTCAATCTGGAAGTACCAAAGTCCCCTTACCCATTTCCTCTATGTCCTTTCAAAATGTAGTAATAATTGGATTATTTGTGAATTTGAGGAAAATATTTATCTATTGAAAAATGAACGAATGAGATTTGTCTCAAAGCTAACCATGTAAAAAGGTAAACTTTTACGACCTTACCAAGAAAAGAAGCAAACAGCAAAGAGATTTGTTGTGCAAATAATGGCCTTATACATGAGTAACAACGAGCATGTCCTGAAGCTTTTCTTTCTGGGAAACTCATAAAGATGCTCAATGCGCTGCTTTGAATCTAGTGTTCTCCATAGCCTCATGTATTTGTGACTAAGTTTCATACTTGATCCCCAGCTGGTGGCCCTATTTGGGAGCTTTGTGGAGCTCTGGGGAAGTGTAGCCTTCCTGGTGGAGATGTGCTGCTGGAAGGAAGACTGTGGGGTGGGATAGCCCTGCCCTGCTTGCCAAGCCAAGCTCTTTCTCTCTACTTCCTCTCTGCTACTGTGGAAATGTGACATCCAGCTGCAGGCTTCTGAGAAAGCAACTGCAACACTCAAAATCTAGGGCTGGAAAGATGGTTTATCGGTTAAGCACTTGCCTGTGAAGCCTAAAGACCCCGGTTTGAGGCTCGATTTCCCAGGACCCACATTAGCCAAATGCACAAGGGGGCGCATGCATCTAGAGTTCGTTTGCAGTGGCTGGAAGCCTTGGCGTGCCCATTCTCTCCCTCTCTCTTTATCTCTCTCTCTCTCTCTCTCTTTCTGTCACTCTCAAATAAATAAAAATGAGCAACAAAAAAATTCATTTCAAAAAATCTGATCACTACCATTTTGTGCTTAAAACACATTACTTAAAACTTACTATGTGAGAAGGCTTTAACTCAAACCTGGGTTTAACCAGTTATGTTGAAAATATTTATCAAGGAAAAGAAAAATCCTGGCTGATGGTCTATGAGAGTGACAATGTTTTCTCAGGTTTTTGCATTTAAGAACCATTTAAAGGACCAAAGGGAAAAGGAAAATTGAAAAGTAAGTTAAATGTCACAAGTAGCGGGCTATCACCTCAGATTTCATAATGTCACTATTAAAAGTTAAACAACAGGTAATTATAAATATGAAAATATGCAAGAAATCTACCACATAATTAGACAGACATATAGCTAGGATGCTCAGATTGTGATTCCCCCCCAACACCCCGCGCCAAATAACAGGTACAAAATACACAGCAAATCATTACTAGCCCATAAAGTCTAGGTAGTTAGAAGTTCCTTGAATAATAAAGATGAGATTTTTTTTTTTCTATGCTTTGTTGGTTTAGGTCCTTTCAAATGAATGCTGCCTTTGCATGCTGGTGGTGTATAACTTGCAAATGGTTCTCTCTACAGGCAATGATTATTTCATGCTGCACATTAATAAAAATTCCTTTACAGTTTTCACAGAGATCATTCAAGAGTGCGCACACAGACTCATCCCTCAGCTTCATTCGTCTGTCCCTATTCTAATATACATCAGCAGAATGATGGCATTCAGGCCCTCAGTTCATCAGCACCCATCTTTCTCCTGATGCATTGGGCTGATGTCACCACTTTTAGAGTGACATGAAATTCCAGGTGAATAAAAACTCATAAACCATATTACAATTAAATTAAAACTTTACTTACAAGGTAACAAATATATCTAGATATTACTTGTAAATGACAGATGGTTGGCATTCTCAGATGTAAGAAAATTATGTAGGCTATGAAAGACCCAGAACACAGTGACTACCGTACTATGTACATGCTCTTGGTCTTCAAACAAAGAAACATGCTCAGAGAGACAAACATACTCAAATCTTACTGCTACTAGGAATGAATGTGGGCCAGGCATGGTGGTGCACACCTTTAATCCCATCACTGGGAAGGCAGAGGTAGGAGTATCATTGTGAGTTTGGGGCCAGCCTGAGACTATGTAGTGAATTCCAGGTCAGCCTGGGCTAGAGTTTCTCAAAAGACAAAAAGGATGCATGTGGAACTCTGTTCAACTTTGACTTTTTGTGGGCATAAAAATACATCAAAACACATTAAAAAATAGTATATTTACTTATCGTTCTGTCTACTGTCTCTTCTTACTCTAGCATATTTCTCCTTTCTTTCCTTGTCAATCATCTAGACCAGGACAAATTGAAGCATAAGCAATATGGAGGGAAGTGAATAATAGCTGTTCTCCTCATGCCAGTCCAGTCATATCCACAATTCCAAACTCTACCAAAGGTGCTGTGCTAATGGGCAATGGTCACTTATAAATATAATTCATGTATATGAACCAGAAAGTAGAACAGGGTCATAGAAACTCATGGAAATCAACCAGACCCATGGTTTAGTTCCACAGTTTAGCTATTTAGCATACATTTTACACATCTCCTTATCACATAAAATTACATTTACAGAATTAAAATCACAAACTATAAATGAGTAGACAATATTAACAAGCCTTGATCTTTTTATAATCACCAATTCCACTGAAGTGTAACTTTTTTTAATGGCCTCTTATGTATTTGATAAACCACTGCTACCCAAATTAAAATGCCTGTCTATCCATAAAGCATTTTGGCAACTACCAGTTTTCAAAATATTGAAAGACGTCAAATTATTTTCAATGTCATTTTGTATAACACAATATAAACAAAATATTCTAATTTTAATGTAATCAACAAGATGACTTAAAATCCCATCTTCCTTCCTAACTAAAAACAGACCAGAGAGAATAGGACAGTGCTTGCCTAGAATAGGCCAGTTAGTAGAGTGATTGCCTAGCATGTACAAAGCCCTTAAGTCAATCCAAAGGAGTGTATAAACCATACATGTTAGTACACACCTATAATTCTAATACTCAGAGGTGGGGGTAGGAAGATCAGAAATTGAAGGACATTCATCACTACATAGTAAGTTGGAGGACAGCATTGATTCATTAAAACCTACCTGCCTCAAAAGTACTAAAATCGAAACAAAGCAAACAAAAATCAGACCCACTGTATGATCTAGCCATACCACTTCTGGATGTGACCACTCCTTTGATTAAATTTTACCCAATTTATTATTTTTTACTCTACTTATTCAGTATTAAATTTATGTTGAGGATGGGTGCTGTTTCATTTTTCTCTGGATGTCCATGCATTGCAGTTAAACCTTACCTTATTCCAAAAATGTTACATTTTTGTTATACTTATTATACATTTTATGAATAGCAATTGTACTTATTGTCTTTGACTTCTATATTGATTGTTTATTCACTTTAATTTTTTTCTTTTCTTTTTTACTTTATTAGTTAGTTTTGTATTCAGCAAATACAGTCAGTCAGTTTGGTACCATTATTAGGCTCATCCGTGACCTACCCCCTTCCCTTGGCCCCTCCTTGTTGAGGTATATGGGTCATGCATTGTGGAGTTAGCCCACAGTCATGGGTAAGATAAATGTCTCTGCACATCATGAACCAACATGTGGCTCTGACATTCTTTCCGCCCCCTCTTCCGCAAAATTTCCCTGAGCCATGTTGGGTTCATTTTTGGTCTGCTTCATTGATGAGATGTTGGGGGCCTCTGAGGCTCTGGCTCTCTGATTTGGTAGGAGTTGATTTTTCTCTGTGTTGATCTCCTTCCCCCTTGTGCTGGTATCCGGTTCATCAGGAAAACAGCACCCTTGTTTGTTTCGCCAATTTTTCTTAGTTTCAGCCAGGGCCCTTTTGAGGTATGATGGGGTGCTCTCTCCTTAGGATCTACATCTATCTGAAAAAGAGAAGCAGATTCTCGAATGGAGAGTAAGTTAGCACCAGGACAAATGAGATAACCATTACTTTTTTATAGAGAATTTAATAGGTATAGGCCCTCTTGTAGCCCATGATTGATGGTAGCTTGATATTGAAGAGTGGGCTTATGTTTGGATATGGTTCTGACTTGTTTCCCAGCTCCAGCTATGGGTCCCGTACCACTAAGGGGATCAGTTAGACAAATCAAGAGCAGTTGGTCCCTCACCATGGCTGTGTGCCACTATTGCACTTGTGTGGGCATCACAACAAGTTATTTGCTGCTAAGTAGGTTAGAGCATGAGTTGCTTGGACAGATATTGGTCATTTTGGTTTGAAGTTTATTTTGACATTGGTTTGGAAGCCATATGTTCTTAGACTTTGCAGTGTTTCATTCCAGGCCCTTCTAGCTTTCAGGGTTTCCATTGAGAAGTCTGAAGTAATTCTCATGGGGTTACCTTTGAAAGTGGTGTGCTGTTTTTCCGTAGCTGCTTTTAGGATTTTCTGTTTGGTGTCAATGTTTAGAATCTTAATGACAATATGTCTTAGAGAGTTTCTCCTTTGGTCCAGTGTGTTTGGAGTTCTGTTGGCTTCTTGTATCTTGATGGGCCTTTCTTTTAAGAGACTGGGGAAGTTTTCTTCAATTATTTTGTTAAATAAGTTCTCCGTGCCTTTGGTCTGAATTTCTTCTCCTTCTGGTATTCCAATGATCCTGATATTGGGACGGTTAAGTGTATCCCACAATTCCCTCATGTTCTGTTCACAGGAGCTTTTGAACTTACTGAAATTTTTGAACTCTCTAACTGTTTCTTCCATCTTGACTTCCAGATCAGAGTTTCTATCCTCCACTTGGCTGACTCTATTCTTAAGAGCTTCTATAGAGTTTTGGACTTGTTCAATTAAGTTTGCATTTTCTACTACTTTTATATGCATAATTTCCATCCCTCTGTCAAACTCCCTTTTCACATCATTTTCTGGTTTTCGTGATGATTCTTGGAATTCATCCTTGCATTTCTTTATGTCTTTGTTTAGCGTGGCCAGCTGATTTTTAAGGTCTTCTTTTTTTTCACTCTCCCTCAAATCTCTTAACTCTCTTTGAACTCCTTCCAATTTCTCATCTATTAGTTCTAGTTTAGTGATGGCAGCATCCACATGATTATCGGTCCTTTGTTGCTTTCCTCCAAGTCCTACCAGTAGGCTGGTCAGGGTTTCATTACTCATATCTTCAATTTGCTGTTCTGATCCTAATGGTTCTTCTATGTTTTGGTTAGATGTATTCATTGTAGGCCTGGATGATCTAACTGTATTTTCTTGCATTTGATTTTTCATGTTATTTCTTTTGTGCTGTGGTCTGCCTATGACAGTGTATGGGCACATAGGTGAGCGGATCAGCCTGGGCTCAAGCACAATGGGAATCTGCAGCAGCCTGGGGCAGATGCCAAGCAGCCTGGGCTTTGGCTCTCACTTGCCAAAGCCACCTATTTATTGCCTGGCAGGGGCATCAAAGTTGCCTGAATTCTCAAGCCGTAATGCACCAAAGCTGCCTGCATTCGAGGTAGGAGTGACACTGAGGCACCAAGCACTGAAGCAGCCCAAACTCTGGCTGGGAACACTGGGACCCGGAAGCAGTCTGCACTGCCCTGCCACAGGACAATGGCAGATGGCCGGTGTCTCAGACAGGTAGGGGATGGCACCTGAGCTGGCACAAGCCAGAGACACAGTCTGAGCTTGTGTAGCACTTGCTGTGGGACTGGGCTCGCTCAGTAAGTGGGTGAGTGAGCGAGCGTATGGAGCAGTCTAAGCTTCCGCACGCAGGGATCAATCAGCGAGCAGTGGCAGTGGTGGCGGCGGTTGCAGCAGCGCCATGGACACGGCAGTTGTGTGGGGGGAGGGGTGGGCTACCCGCCCGGGAGGGGATCCGCGATTCCCTGTTTCTCCCGCCTCTGTGCCCTCCCACTGACAATCTATTGGAGATTATTCTCCCTTACAAGTCCCAGTGAACCCTTAATATCTTGCCTTTCTTTCCCCGGGATTTGTAGTGCAGCTAGGCGGTCGCCATCTTGGCCGGAAGTCTCACTTTAATTTTTATAAGTTCCATTTTGCTTTATTTTTCACGATGAATTTCATTTCCTACTATGTTCTAGTTAATATCCATTATTCTTTTGCCCACATTGGCAGCTTTAATTTCTGCAATGGCAACATATTTCTCTACCATTTTTCCTAAGGTCTTACCATTATTCTATAATCTTTTACATCTCATTATTATTTCTTTGTTCCTTGAAGACATTTCTGCAATGTATTTTTTATTCAGCACACATTTTTCTGCATGTGAATAACAAGCTTATGTTTTTTATAATTTATAATTTTTAAAAATGTTTGCATCTTGACATTGAAAGAAAAATTTCATTTAATTTGAGTATATATGCAAATATAATTTTGATCTGTACTCAACTTTATGATTCTCAATTCCCATGTGCACACTGACTCTATCAGGTTAGGAGTAACATCTACTCAGAGACATAAAGAGTATGGTGGAATAGACAAAATTATTTATGGGTATATTAGTTACTTATCTTGTCATTATGACAAAATGCCTGACAGAAACTGAACAGATAATTACTTTAAGTCATGATTTTAGAGCTGTTAGTCCACCATGACAGGGAGGGGCATTTCATATCATGGCAGGCATAAGTCACTTAGGGACCAAGCATTCAAACACATGAGCCTGTGGGTGAAACTTCATACTTAAACCAAAATAATGCAAGAAAAGATATATCCAGTATCAAAAAATCCAGAAAACATTAAATCAGTGATTTTTTTTTTCAAATTAATGCCCATGAATCTGCCTCTTGTGGTTTGTGTAAGCAAATCCACACACAACATTGCTGAGAAAGCTAGTGTCCTGCTTCACCTTCCTAGGAGTATACACAGACAAGGATTCTAGAAATGACCAGGTTTGGGGATGAGTTTGAATGGGGTGTTTGGATTTCAGGAAAAGTACATGTACTCCAACCTTTTAGGTTTTTGTTTATTTTCAACAAGGAACTGAAATAAAATGAGAAGCTTAGATTATAAATCATCACATTTACTTAGGGAGGCACATGAAAGGTCTTTCCATCTTCTCATGTCACCGTCAATTTCTTAAGTGTTTTTTCAAGAACTGGGGTGATAAACCACCCCTCATACATGAGCCAGGGCCCAGGTGAAACTACAAAGAAAGTGGAAGATCAAGAGTGCTGTTTCCTGGATAGAGAGATGGCTTAGTGACTAAAGCACTTGCCTATGAAGCCTAAGGACTAAGGTTCAATTCCATAGAGCCCATGTAAGCCAGATGCACATGATGACACATGTGTCTGGAGTTCAACTGCAGTGGCTAGAGGCCCTGGTGTGCCCATTCTCATTCTTTCTTTCTCTTTTTCTCTCTCTAATAAATAAGTGACAATAAAATATTTAAAAAATAAAGTTTGAAGAAGAGTGCTGCTTCTACACAAGCCTAAAAAACAGCACCAGGGTAATGGAAAGAGAACTGAAGATCCTCAAAATGTACCAAAGTGAAATCCAGAAGCCACTGAGAGCACAATACTAAAGCAGACTTAAAACACACCCACCAAGGCTCAGGGAATTTTGTGGAAGAGGCGGTAGAAAGGTTGTAAGAGCCACAGGGTGGAAGGGAATGTCCAGAGACATTGCTCCAACCCCCTTACAATGACTGACTGATGCTCTCACATCTCATAACTGGCAACCCCAGGGGGAATACCAGTAATCCCACTGAAGAGTATCCTAAGAATGGGGGCAAGAAGGAGGAAAATGATGCTACCAATACATGATGTGTGCATGCAAATGTTTTACTTAATAAAAATAAATAAATTTTAAAAGGGGGGGGGCTTGGGCTGGCATGGGTGTGCACATCTTTAATCCCAGCACTTGGATGGGTGAGGTAGGAGGATGGCTGTGAGTTCAAGGTCAGCTTCAGACTACACAGTAAATTCCAGGCAAGCCTGGCCTAGACCCTACCTTGAAAACGTATCAAAAAGTTCGGGTGAGGAGGGATAGGCTAGGGCTTAAAGAAACACGGGAAATGGAGCAAAAGGATATAAGCCCTTTGCCTTCACATTAGGCAAAAAAGCTGAGACATCACTTAGCTGGAATGAAATGGAGAAGGCTTACCAGAGCAGGGACCTGGAGGTTCAGGTGTAAGGAAGATGAACAGCCAGGAAGAAAGCCTTGCTTACCCAGCAAGACCACTGATCGGTTTGGACTCAGGAAGCTGGCCCAAAGAAAGGTGAGTATACCTGAGCAGTGTTGGCTGTTGCTGAAGGATGAGACTGGATCAGACGCAGAATCCAGTTCTGATGACTATGACTTCTCTTTTAGCTCCCTCCCCTAGCTGACTATCTATATAAAAAAAGAATCCCTACATCGCTCATATTTCTCCCTCAAGTTTCCAGATAATTTTTGCCATGTGCTTCATTTTTGCCCAGATTAATATAAATCAGATTTATTTCTAACCACAAAAACTGCCATTTGGGGCTGGCGAGATGTCTTAATGGTTAAGGTGCTTGCCTGTGATGCCTAAGGACTCAGGTTCAATTCTCCAGTACCCACGTGTGTTAGATGCATAAGGTGGCATATGTGTCTGGAGTTCATTTGCAGTGGGTAGAGGCCCTGGCACACCCATTCTCTGCCTCTCTCTTGCTTTCTGTCTAATAAATAAGTAAAATGAAATATTTTTTTTAAACCTGCCATCTGAACTACATGGAGGAGATGACACATAGAGGGAAGGTCGGGGTGTAGACTTAAGAATTCTTCAGTCTATAAGGAATTGATCCTCCCCAAACAAAGCAATCTGGAACCACAGAGCATGTTAGATCCTACAAGGCCCTCTCATCAGCTTTTTGCTTTTAACATCCCTTTCATCATTGTAGGTTCATGAGTCACCAAGACCATGGAGAGCACTCTGAAATCCTGAGACATCTGAGACAAAGATGGAAGTTTTCATTCTGGAAAAAGCATGAGCTGCCAGGACTGACTCTTGAGAGCAGAGCAGTTAGCTTGGAGTTACATACAGTGGGCTTTATAGGCTCTTTAGTTGGGGGAAGGTGAGGAAGGGAAGGATTTGTTGTTGTTGTTGTTGTTGTTGTTGTTGTTGTTGTTGTTGTGGCAGTAAATCTCTGTTCTTTACATTAGCCATAGGATGAGACCAGAAGTGAGCTGGTGAGAGATAAGGGGCAGTAAATCTAGACTTGGAGCCTTGTTAGGCAGGGGAGGGATAATGGCTGGGCAATTTCTTGAGGAATGTGGATGACTCACTTCTCTGTCACCCTCTGGCTGTCCTTGGTGACTCAATTTTGTCCTGACCTAACAATCATATTTCTACTCTGCCTATCTAACATGCTAGCTCTAATTTTTCTAGCTCTACAGTTGCCCAATCATGGTTCATTTAGCAAAGATTCTGGCTTGAGCATCCTGAGAGAGGTGAGCAAACAAGGGAGGTAACTTCTGTTAAGTATACGTAGCACAAGGTCTCCATTCAGCAGTATCAGAGTGCAACTGTGGGATGCCCATTGAGAGTTTGTCTCAGCTCTCTGCTATTCTCCAATGATAATGAAGACTTTCTTGAGGGTTAGTGCTGGAGAGGGTGTGCAAATATGAGAGGCTGAGGAGGGTCTGAGCCTGCCTGAGTTCAAATCTTCAGATCCCAAGTAAAATAGCTAGGTATGGCTACACACACCTGTAATCCCAAAGACTGCATAGGATTCTAGGTCCTGCAAACTATAAAATTAGTAAAAGGAGACACAATCTCAAAAGAAGACCAGATGGAAGAGTGATGGAGCAGGAGATCTGAAGTTCCAGTCAGTCTTCCACAGGTAAGCGACCCCTTCCACAGGCAAGTATATGGGGGCACCAAAATGCTACACAGGCACATACACTAGTGAAAATAATAAATAAATAAATAAATAAATAAATAAATAAATAAATATAGATAAAAGGCTCGCTTGGCTCTCAATAAAGCACTATAATATTGTGAATAATGGTATAAAATTATATTTTGTTTATTCATTTATTCTCACATTAGCTGAATATGACCAGCAACTAGAAAATTCATTGTGACTCAGCACTGCTCTTATTTGAAGACACACTAACAAGCTAACATTGATGTGTACCTAGAGTATCCTGCATAGGTCTATCTCTTTTACCACAAACATTTAACAAATATTTTATCTAAACAAATATTTATTGAATACCTGCTGAGAGAAACCTTGTTCAAGGTACTGGATATGACATAGAGAGCAAGGCAAATGTGACCCCTCTGCTTGAAAAAGACATTAGAGACATACAACGGCTATATAACTGTAATTACCAAGGTTGGTAATTGTAGCGAAAAAGTACAGGACATTTGCAGAGATGAGAAAGCAATCTGATGATCTGCTGTAAAGAATGGCTTTCTTCTGGAAGTAATAAATGAGCTGACGCCTGATGGTGAATGAGAGTTTGCACATCAAGTACACACACAGCAGGTAAAAGAGGTCCTGAGAAAAGGAATAACATATGCACACACAAATATTCTGAAGGAAAAAGAAACTTGGAATGTTTGAGGGACAGAGATAAAGATGGTGTGTCTTACATCAGAAATGGGGCATAAGTCTACACTTTTAAAGATTGGACTTTAGTCTTAGGGGGCAAAAAGCATTGGGCTATAGAAAGTGTACATATACTTTAAATCCTGATGTCTTTGTGAGAGTTGTACAGATAAGATAGAGCTCTGTGACCACAAGCTGGGGATTTAGAATATCAAAGAGGACCACTGCAGACAAGATAAAGGTAGATTTGAGATAACTTATAGGTAGATATCTTCATAACTTAAGGTCTGTATCACATGCATAATAAACTACTCAGAAATAAGCAGCAAAACATGTTGGTTCACACAGTTCCATAGCCACTCTATGACAGCCACTTGCTAATTGCTTCATACCATGTAGAGCTCATTATCTAACACAGTGGGAAGGATCTTGAACTGAGGCCTGGTCTCAGGATCTTTCAAATCTGGGTAATGGCCTACAACAAGCCATAATCCTCTAGCAGAAGACCCCAAAGGGCTTTGGTCCCACTTTGACTATGAGGCTAGCCCACAAAGGACTGAATTCAGCCCTGCCTATGGCTCATGGCTCTTACACCTGATACCCCATCACATCCAGACTCTGTGGTATCGTCCAGGACCATCACTTTACCATCCTTATTCCCCATCTGCTGTAATCCTAGGTCTCATCTTCCTGTGCTCTTTGGATTTATGAAAACCTTCCATTTTCAAATAGCAGCCTCCTCTAATGGGTTGAAACTCCATTGACCTTAAATCCTCATTCATTCTGCTCTCTTGGACTGGAGATCTCATTTTTTAATTTTTTTGTTTATTTTTATTTGTTTATTTATATGAGAGTGACAGACAGAGAGAGAAAGAGGGAGGGAGAGAGAGGGCATACCAGGGCTTCCAGCCACTGCAAACAAACTTCAGATGTGTGCACCCCCTTGTGCATCTGGGTAACCTGGTTCCTGGGGAATCGAGCCTCGAACCAGGGTCCTTAGGCTTCACAGGCAAGTGCTGAATCACTAAGCCATCTCTCCAGCCCTGGAGATCTCATTTTAACTTTATTCTCTCTGTGTTTTTGTCATTTTAACCTCATTTTTATAAAACTAAAATTTTGGAAGTAGGTACTCCATATTTAGCACTGACAACATTTTACATCAACTACCCATCCCTGTTACATGATCTAGAGATTCTTTCATAGTAGACTGAGGCTGGAGACAGGCAGACAACCCATTTGCACTGCCCATTACCTTACTGTTCTTCCAGAGTTCAAAGGGTCATGTCATCCCACCAAATGAATGCACTATGAATATGTCTGCCCACCTGGAATATATCTGAATAAGAATATTGCCATTTGTGCCTAACAGTAAAGGAAAAGCTAACAGGAGGTTAACTATACATATTTGGCTGCTCAGAATTATGAATGCCTGGTTAGAGGTGTTTCCCAGCCCCCATGGATATAACTGGAAACAAAGTCAAGAGGATTGATGATCCTACAGGGATGATGAGGAGGCCCAGCTGAAGCTGTTCGTGTGAATGTCATTCAGGAGATTAAGTGCACAAGACTTCTACGGAGGAGCAGAGATGAGTTGTTCTCCCACATAATTTGCTGCCAGTTCAGACAGCCTGACCATCATCATTCCCAAACAACAACAGTAAGAGTTAAAATGGAAGAGGCCAGTTCTCAGGACATCATCTCTATAGGGAAAAAAAAATGGTGGGAGAAGACTAAAGACAAGTCTAACAAAATAAAAATGCTTCACATATATACTGATAAAATCCTTACCTACCAACAGGTAAGAAAAGAAACTGATTCCTTTGTCATAGAAAATAGAAGCTGTCTTAACTTTTCTCAGCACACTCTTTGTGGGTTCCTGGGTCCTCCCTCCAGGGCTGGTCCTGGTCCCCTCAAAGGCACCCAGGAAACCAGGAGGGTGAGTGTGTAAAAGTAAAGACTTTTGGGACACAGTTTCTATGAACAACTCTCAGTTTATTGTTAGGGAAATGGGTTTATAAGCAGTTGAGGGTTGTAAGGGGATTCAATGTACAAGGTTGCTTACTGATGCCTAATTAGCATTTGGGACCATTCATTCCAGCCCATAGGCAATGGAAGATTGAAGGTATAGGGTACAGGGAAATGGGCTTTGCAAAGGTGCTGGCTGATATCATATAAGGAGTTTCCTAGGCAACTGGCCAAAGGCCACAGGGTTATGGGCAAAACCTAAGTCTTATCTGAATGTCCAGGTATCCCATGCTTGGAGAGGGAGTGACCTTACTTCCTGCTAATCTTGGGTCTTAAATTTTGTCTGGCGGTCCAGGCTAACTGCAACCAATAACAATGGAGGAGGAGCTCTCCTGCTGGTCTGGTCCCTGAGATATGAGGCAGTCCAGGCTGCTACCTCTCCCTAGCCTGGGGCTTTTGTGTCAGACAGCTTAGGTTTGCTTTAACCCAGGGCCCTGCCTATGTCCGACAGCCCCCCCTTTGTTTTTATAATGGGGAGGTGTCATCATATTTAGTGAAATCCTTATAGTCTATCATAGGCTCAGATAGGGCTAGATGGTACATGAGAGCCTGATTAGTAACAACCTTAGCAATATCAGTTACTTGTTTTCTGAGAAATTTAATGAGGCAGGGGCCTACAAGTAATAGGGCTCCTATAGAAAGGAGGAGGAGAAGCCAAGTGACTAAAGGTTTAGAAAACCAGGTGATGGGGTGTCCTCAGGCTTGCAGTGTCAAGTAGCTCCTTGTGGAGTTATTTTGAGTTTTAACATCTTGTTCAACAACATTTAATTCATAAAAACAAAACAACACTCTTGTCCCAAGACCACATATATCCCCCCAAGTTCAGCAGTAATGAGGTCTAAGCTAGACGGTTTTGAAGTACCACATCCACAAGAGAGTTACATTGTCTCTGGAGAGATTCAAGGTTGTTGGTCACTGGAGGAACCCAGAGACTGCTTCACACCAAGGCCCACCAGCAGAGGGAGGAAAATTTCTTTTGGTTGGGGCAGGCAGAGTTTGTAGGTCACTTCCTCTTCCTCATGGAGACATGCCTGTGAAACAATCAAAACTGGGGAACAACAAATGGGAGAGGAAATATTTATGCATGGGGTGGTTAGCCCTTCACACCAGAGGAGAGCAGGTGTCTTGCCACAAGTTGTCTTGGTTATGAAAATATATATTTTTTGGTCTCAGAACTTACTTATATATTCTTAGATTTAAAAATAACCCTTTTGACATCTATAGTTTTTTATTATAGAATTAGAACTATGGGGGGAAAATGTCTTAAGGCCTTGTTTATTTCCCCTCTTGGAAAGCTCTTGTTGCATTACTTAAAAGGCCATTTATATATTTCAGGTATTTCTAATCATTGCTTGTACATTTCTCTCTGAGTGTTTAAGACTGTGCAGACAGCCAAAATTTAATTAAGGATTAATTTTGGAGGTCACTAATGGCTCTCCAAAGAGACTTCAGGGACCTACGAGTAGCCCTATAGCTTACTGGTGTTTTCTGTCTGTTAGGAGTCAGAACCAAGCTGACCAAGTAATTTTCCCTTCTTTGGGAAGTCAGGAGGACTGATTGTTCCTCAATTGTGACTCAACTGTTTCAGACTGTACACCACTGTTTTGTTTGTGTCTCCATATCCTTGCTGCTCAGAAAGACAGGTGACCTACCAAGGGCCCAGTGTAGAAGTATCCCATCATCTCCATGGCCTCATGACCTGGGAGCACAGGCACTTTTTGCTAAAATGATTCCAATTGGCTTTGGCTTCTACACAGGTGATTAACACACTTAGAAATGAAGTTACGCCAGCCTGGATGTATGTACATATATAGCACATTTCATTACTGAAATAGATTTAGTTAAAAAATGGCACAAGAGCTTCTAAAATCATTTTGTCCAGCCTTTTAAAATGGTGCTGTCCTGTGGCAGCACAAGCCATCTATCTGAGGCATAGAAAGTAGGCACATCTTATACTTTAAATATCTAATAGCTATAAAATATAGGCAGAATCTGTTATCAGTCTTGAAAAAAACCACCAATTAATTTAACCTATAAATTGTCAGTTTAGGACAATTAAGATAGTATAAATTCATAGCACTTGTGTTTGTAAACATTTTTGATTAGTTGAGATACCTTTGTGGGTATAAATTACCCAAAGAACATTGAAAAGAGAGCTTGAAATTATTTTTCTCAGATGAGGACCATTGTTTGAGCATGAGGCTGTACCCTAAAGTAGGGAGCATGTCTTAAGAGTTAATTTTCTCATGAGACAGTTACTTTACATACAATAGAGCATAATCTGGTCTTTTTTAAGCCAAAGCAGCCAGCTAAATTCTAATATAACCCTTGACTTAAATTTGATAAAGCTTATGCAAGCTATCCCAACATATTTTAGCCTGAAACTTAGTTTTTATTCCTTAAGAGTTTGTAAACAGCTGAAAAATCTTTAACTTTAGGCATGGTGTTTAGGTTTAGCCTGAAAATTCTGTTACACACACACACACACACACACACACACACACACACACACATATCTTTATCTACATACTTTAACATTTTGATCTAAGTACCACTCAAAGAGCATATATATATATATATATATATATATATATATATATATATATATATTTCATTTATTTGAGAGAGAGATAGACAGAGGAAGAGGCAGAGAGAAAGAGAGAATGGGCACACCAGGGCCTCCAGCCACTGCAAAACAAACACCAGATGCATGTGCCCTCTTGTGCATCTGGCTTATGTGGGTTCTGGGGAATCAAACTGGGGTCTGTAGGCTTCGCAGGCAAATGCCTTAACTGCTAAGCCATTTCTCCAGCCCCAAAAAAGCATTTTTAATGAGCATTTTATGTCCAACATTGAAAAATTTCTTCCAAGTTCCTTCAACCAACTCATCTCATCCAATAATTAACCATCCTTTTTATAAGACTATTAAGAGAAACTACACCAAATTGATTAATCCTATTACTCACTGACCAGCAAGTAGTCTAGATTAAAGACAATTTTATGTCAATACCTGTAAAACACTTGGAAATGATTTCATTAGGAGTAACTAAGGCAAATTTTGTTTCTATCATGAGGCAGGCTGGCCTAGAAATCAGGTCAGTTGCCTCCTTTTAAGTAACAGGACATTACAATGATTTTTATTTTTTTTTAATTTTTAAATATGCGAAAAATTATAAGTCACCACCTCAGAGAAAATTCTGTTGTTTTTTATAATACAATGTGTAACTTGAAGTTGACCTAGAACATAAATTCAGTAATTATATTTATGGTATCATGTAATAAAGTATGGCATTGTTTATGTAAAACTTCAGTTCACCATAGGCTTTAGATAAACATGACCCTTTTTTCCCCCTTTCTTGCCGCTTCTTGATGCTGGTGCTGTGGCAGGTGGGTGGGGATTATATACACCTTTATATCAGTCCTGCCTGGCTCCCGGGCACTTACCCGGGGTCTGGTCTGGTACACATGGAGGTAATGGCTGAGATGACTGCCAGCCCAGCAGCCCAAGTCCTGCTACCCAAAAGGGAAAGAAGGGAGGGGGGCCTCTGGACTGTTGGGGGCTGCCAGGAAAGGAGGGGCCCCTGGGAGGCCACTAGGAAAAGAGGCATCCCCAGGGCTGTTGGGAGGGGCCACTGGAGAAGGAGGTGGAGACATGGCACCTGCATGGGCCAAGGCACCATTGTCTGGGCACGTGTGAGCCCACTGCCTGATTTCAGCCGAGCTGTTTTGGAGCACTTGCAAAGCTGGTTTGCAGTTTCACTGCTGCCCTAGTGGAGAGACTTGAAGGGAGATGAAAAGGGAGTGAGGGAAAATTTCCTTCCTGAACTTTTCATGTCCTAGCCAGATAAGCTATGCAGATCCACATGTCTGGGCCACATGGATACCCAGAAATCATCCAGGAGGTGACCTGGAAGACTTCCCAAAAGGAGCTGGCCTTCCTCTGGGAGAGCTTAATTCCCTTAACTTTCAGGAGAGCCCATAATCTAGGAATCTGTGATTTCTTTTGGTGGGAGACAGTATTATTCATGATAGAAAAAGAGTGGACTGGCAACCTGCCCTACAGGCTTTTAAGAGGTCGATGTGTTATGGTTTTTGTGTTGGAGAGAAATAGATAGAAGGGTTTTGCCAACACCCAATGGGCTGTCAGGGTCCAGGCAGGGGACAGCTGGCCTTCAGTTAATACTGAAGAGTGGCCTTGGCCAAGAGACGTCAATTTCTAGTCCATCGTGTCTGATCCCTTGTGATGACACGACCCAAAAATAAAGGAAGAAAAAGAGAAATGTACCAGCCCTCAAAAATGTGGAAGAAAGGTCACATGGGCCAATGTCTCCCAGTCCTGCTGGGCGGGCACTCACTTATCTTGTTCCTTCTGATGGGGTTCCTGTTCAGATAGCAGCTGTGCGTTCCTGAGTCTTTGGGCTGGCCACGTTCACCCAAGGTGTGCCAGGCAACCATGGAGGTGAGTGTGCAAAAGTAAAGACTTTTGGGAGACAGTTTCTGTGAACAGCTCTCAGTTTATTGTTAGGGAAATGGGTTTATAAGCAGTTGAGGGTTGTAAGGGGATTGGATGTGCAAGGTTGCTTGCTGATGCCTAATTAGCATATAGGGACATTCATTCCAGCCTGTAGGCAATAGCGGAGGAAAGGTATAGGGTACAGGGAAATGGGCTTTGCAAAGGTGCTGGCTGATACCATATAAGGAGTTTCCTAGGCAACTGGCCAAAGGCCACAGGGTTATGGGCAAAACCTAAGTCTTATCTGAATGTCCAGGTATCCTGTGCTTGGAGAGGGAGTGGCCTTACTTCCTGTCAATCTTGGGTCTTAAATTTTGTCTGGGGGTCCAGGCTAACTGCAACCAATAACAATGGGGGAGGAACTCCCCTGCTGCTCTGGTCCCTGAGATATGAGGCAGTCCAGGCTGCTACAACCTCTCCCTAGCCTGGGGCTTTCGTGTCAGACAGCTTAGGTTTGCTTTAACCCAGGGCCCTGCCTATATCCAACATTTCTTCAGTCTTTCACAAAGAGTTGACAAAGAGTTCAATGTTCTTATTTGGGGTCTTTCCCTTGGGTGTGTGTGTTGCAGAGCAGATTGTGGTAGCATTTCCCTCAGCCTCCCAAAGGCTAGGATTATTGGCACACACCACCAACCCAAGACTGAAATTTCCTCTTTATGGAACTATTTCCTTCAACATACAACATGTGGTATGTTTCACTTGCTCCAAGGCAGCTCAGAGATATCTGCATCTCCTCTATCCAGTGTAGTGGACACTAGTCACATGTGGTCAGTCATGGAGCATTTGAAACCCCATGTTAATGTACTGTCAGTAAAAACTGTGTCCTGAATTTTAAAGAACTACTTAGAAAATTAATGAAAAACATGCCCTTAACAGTACTTTATACTGATCACATTAAAATGTAAAATTTGAAAAAGCCATGCTAAGTAAAAAAGTATTAGTTAAATTAATATTATGTTTTACTGTTTTTTAAATGTGGCTACTAGAAAAATTAAAATTTTACATCTAAGCTGTATTATGTTTCTTTTGGCTGATGCTACTTTGTGTGATTCTTGAGGTAGGTACAGCTATAGAGTTATTGTTGCCAAAGAGAGAAAAAGCACAGGGTAATATGTAACACTCCTTTGATAATCCCAGTGTGATCAAGAGTGTGATACCAACCTACAAACTGCCCATAATTCCTGGAAATATATTAATAGAAGGTATACCTTCAGAAATTTTCATGTAATTAGACATAGTAACCCATCATTGAGTCTAATATTCTTTGTTGAAGGACTTGTATGTCAAATTTTATTACTTTTATTAATTCACTGTTATTATATTTTATACAACTATCACATTGGAATATTAGAAATAGAATATTTACCACAGAAAGTTTGAAAACCACTGGGATGCACAACCAGAATAATCAAAATGTTCAGTTCTGATATCCATAGGAAGAGAGATTTATTAATTTCACATATACTTAATGAAAGCCAATGTTCAATGAAGAAAAAAATACTCCGTTTTCGTATACCTACCCTAAGGATGCTCTACTACAATATCTTTAAAGGCATACCCTGGTTAAACGTAAAGTAAGATTTCCTCTTAATTCAATGACTAGGTTCCATTTCCTACAAAACATAGACATTAGAAATATTAGCATTTCATCAGCATCAACACTACATATTTTGAGAAGCATTTAGATGAGTAGGTGGAACACAGTCTTCATTATACTTAGTCACCTGGGTTTCTTGTTGCCTTGAATCAGGATGAATTGTGTATATGACATATTGTGTCTTGGCAATGTGAAGAAAAAACAAAGCAGTAAATGTGCTTTGACACAAAGGAGAACATGGAAGTTCAGTGGCATCCAGCCTGGCAGTTCATTAGCAACTAAGCACTCATCTGCCAAAGGGTGAAAGCAGAACAAAGCAAAAGTCCTGCTTGGAAGGGTTGAGGATTCCTCTGCTTCCTACTGCACCAGGAATGCATTCCCCTCAGGCATGATAAATGTTATCCCTGTCTAGGTCAGGACGTGCCCATTGCACACAATCTGCCAGGATCTTAGTCAGACACATCTGTGTATATCTAACAAAAGCACTTCCATCTTTGATTTCATATGATGTTGCAGACACAAGTATCTACAATAAAGTCACATACACACAAAATAGCTTACAATTTTTTAAAGGTAGGGTTAATTTCCCCTTATGTCTGACAATCTCAGAGTTAGCAATTCTCTTAGCTTGCTTTGTACAAATTCCATAAGAGGACTCTATATAATTTCTTCTTACTTGGCCTTATGACAGCAATCATAACATTTAATCTGATTCTCCTTTACTTTGTTGACTTATCTAATATGCCAAAGCATGGAAGAGAAATCAAGGGCTTAAAAGAGCTGGGGATGATGAATAGAGTATTTCAAAGAAGAAAGGATACTTGTGCAAAATACTCCAGTATTTTGGGTAAAAATGCCTGATAACTAGGACACACTCAAATATGTGACCAAGTCTAGGTAGAAAAATGTGAGTTAACCATGTGCTATATGACCAGCATTTTATTCTCCAACATAATCCTTTAATGTAATTGTCTAGTGATAAAGAAATTGAAACTTAGACATTAGGTGACAAACTTGGGTCACCAGCTTCTCCCAATATTCACTATTCGCTCACAGCGAGTAGCTCAAATGAACCTGCCACGCTGCCCACGGTGCTGTAAGTTACCTTCTTAGCCTGACTCAAGTAAGGGTCAGGTTTCTCTGAAAATTAAAGTAAATTTCTTAAGTTGTTCAACAAAGTTTCTCTGTGACTTTGCCTCCATGGAAGTAGAACTCCAAACTAAAGCAAGAAAACCTTTTGTTTTCTGGTCATCATATTCCAAAAAGCTCAGTTACCTGCTTGTTTTCCCATTGTTGACTTGCTGCCAAAAGAAATCAGTGAATGGTTAATTACCCTCAGAAAATGCATATTTTTCTTTCCACCAAAATATGAGAAAATCATGAATACGTCTTGTGCTTATGAAGATGAGGCTGCCAACTGCCTATCAATGTGCCTTTCTACAATAAAACACTGCTATTCTTGACAAAACAAAAGTTATTTGCTTCCCAAAGGACACCTTTTCCCAAAATTAGTAGGAAGCCATACTTTAAGCATACTTCCTACTAATTAAGTCACATGGCAGCTTTGCTATTTATTTTGTGACTTTAAACAAAAATATCACCAGTGTTTCATGTGGAAAACTAAAACCGTCTGAGCCTTACAAGCTGGACACCATAGGTCACAAAGTTACTGGAAGTGTCAGAACAGAAGAAAAGAACTGATGAGGGACGGTGGCACCCTCCAAACCTTGGCATCTCCAAACCTAGTGAGAAACTGCTGCTAGATCCCAGACCACCCTTTCACATGGGGCATTCCATTTCACTGGGTCCTTTCCTGAGATTGAATTTATGTACATGAGAGGAAAGGATAGTTGTTGAAATCATGTTCTCTTGCTATGAGGATTTGGGCTCATCCATTCCCCTAGATCGAAAGCAGAATCTCAAATAATTCTTTTTTTTTTTTTTTTTTTTTTTTTTTTTTTTTGGTTTTTCGAGGTAGGGTCTCACTCTAGCCCAGGCTGACCTGGAATTCACCATGGAGTCTCAGGGTGGCCTCGAACTCACAGCAATCCTCCTACCACTGCCTCCCAAGTGCTGGGATTAAAGGTGTGTGCCACCACGCCCAGCTCTCAAATAATTCCTTTTAAAATCATTGGGCCATCCTGTCCACTTTCCTGAAGAATTCCAGCAAAGATCTCTAAATTTTCTTCTTAAGATTCTTGAGCACCCTTTGTGCCTTGCTAACCATCTTACTGACCTGCAGAGCTATTATTTCTGAACAGAATAAAATCTTGGTTCTTTCTGTGAGCAACTTAAAAAGATGAGGTATTCCTCAGTCTTTACCTTTCCATTATCCCCAGTGCTATATTCGCCTACCTTGTCATCAATGAGGATGATTCTAGATGAATTTAATAACTCTAGCCACTTTCTAAAGAGAAGAAAGGTCTTATCCCTCCTTGGTCCATAATATATTCTAGGTCCATGAAAATATACCTAATTTACCTTGTAATTAATTAAAATATTTAAAAGTTATAGGCTAGCTGAGTGTGGTGGTACATACCTCTAAACCCAGCACTCAAGAGGCAGGGGTAAGAAAATCACTGTGAGTTTGAGACCAGCCTAAGACTGGCTAGTGAATTCAGGTCAGCCTGTGCTAGAGAGTGAGACCCTACCTCTATATATATATATATATATATACATACATATATATATATATATATATATATATATATATATATTCAGGCTAATTTGCTTATGGACTTAGGAATAAAAAAAAAATGGCATGCAAGTGTATTTTAATGCAATGTTTTAGGTGCCATGAAGCAGGGAAGAAAGTACTGTATTTTATCTTGATCCCTTTGGGACCATGAGAGTTCAACATCTGACATCCCTACTTAATTAACATTAGATAGACATTTATACAGTGTCTTTCATATTGTTCAATAATAGCAATAATGTAAACTAAAAGTTCTTTATCTCTCTGATTCTAGATAATAAACAATGAATTTATAACATCCTGAACTACTGGTGCAGGGAGATGTTCAATGTCATGAGAAGTGACACTATCTCACCAATTATGCTCAGTGTGGTATGAATTTTCCCCCTGTACTCCAATTCCGAAAGGCATGCTATATTCAAAATAACAAGAATGTGAGGCATTGGTGGTATAGTGGTGAGCATAGCTGCTTTTCAAAGTAACGAGAGTAGAACACTGCTCAAATACATTCCTGGGGATGCTGCTCACAGTGGAGAATAGCACACCACACATAGCAGCATAGGTCAGCTCTTCCATAAATATTGCCATAATTTAGTAACCTTAAAGACAAAAGAAACAAGACAA
Organism: Dipus sagitta; assembly: GCA_036346955.1. NCBI lineage: Eukaryota > Metazoa > Chordata > Mammalia > Rodentia > Dipodidae > Dipus > Dipus sagitta. Next base: position 44,875,828 of record CM070771.1, read on the forward strand.
TGATCAGATCCACTCAGAAGGAAAATATCATGTTAACTGAGACCATTTCTGTCTAAGTCTTATAGCCAGAAAATGGTATCCAAACAAAACATACACTTGACCTGTTTGTAACTTCCTGTGACTAAAAGCTGTGTCATTATAGTCCCATGGAGGTACACAGAATTCTAGATGCTGCTTTGTATTTGCCAGGCCTGACTCTCAACAAAAGTTTCCTCTGTAACTCCAATTCTTCTTCATCTCAATCACACTGTAGTCGCTGCTTCCATTTCTCATATCACTGTCCCCATAAGGCTATCTCTTCCAGCATGTAAAATCTCCCTTCATCATTTAAAACTCAAGCACTGTGAATATTTTCACATGATCCCCAATGAAGATAGCTACACTGACAGAAACTGAAGTGAAATTTCATCTGTCATTCAGCAGGTATGTCCTGCATGGTGAGAAGCAAATCAAGGCTCTCCCAAGATAGCCATGGAAGCATACTGCACACACAATGAGAAAATCCCCTTGGGAAATGACCAGACTGGAATTAAGAATAAATCCCAAGAAAAAAAATTACAGCTGAAATGGACCCATTTCTCTCATATAACTGACATTCATTAAATGTTACACAGCTTTGACACTCCAAAAACCTCATCATAGTGCTGACTAAAAGAGAGAAAAATTTTGCCAGAGTTATATAAAGAAAGGCAGTTTGATCTGCTCTGTCTGTGTAAAGGTCAAATTAAGCATATCCACATTGCTTCTGATTAACCAGACAAGTAAATACAAGCCCTTGATTCCCCTTCTTAAAGGAGACTTCACCATGACAAGCAGAGTGTCATTTACTAGACTGCTTTCAGACAAATCCAATCCAATTTATTTAATTATGGGATGTGCTCTGTCCTGATGCTTCCTCTACAAAGTTCTGTGCAAAAAAGCATCAGTAATTGGTCAAAATGGTCAAAATTTGTCAAGTACACAGTCTTACTAGTAAAGAAGTCTATGCAAATGGTATTTCACCAACAATGAATGTGTTAGTAAAAGTCCTCATTGAATAACAAAAGTATGTGAAGTGAAGAGGTAGCCAAGGAAATAATCCTCTGTGTATATGCTTCCTTCCTTCAATCATTGAGCACCTATGGGATTTAGAATGGAAATGCTGATACTGTCATATGTCCTTACTCCTCTTGCCATAACTGTAAATAAATGTAGAGGTATACATAGGGAGGAAAGACCAAGTGATGTGAGAGAAAGAGAACTAAGTGAGCTAGATCCTGAACTCTCTTCATTTTGCCCTGCAGTTTTCCTCATCATGACTGAGGTTTGGGTACCTAGTGAAAGACCATTAACTTATCAAGTTAAAATTGGCAAGTAGCAGCACTTGGCCAACAGAATTTAACATTTGACACGAAAAAATAAAATGAAAGCAGGAGTAAGAGTTACATAGATCTGTAGAACAAGAATAAATAAAGTAAATAAGAAGTTATGTTCTTTTAAACTGGCAGGCCTTTTTGTCCAATCTTCTATTGGCCACTGGAAATCGAAGCACAGTCATAAATAGATGTAACTCACCAGTAATCCCTGCTGCCACAGGAAACTTTTCCTCTGGCAAGATGCAAACATACATCTTCACTCCAAATAGGGCAAAGATGGCAGACCAAGGTATGATTACACTAATACCAGTTTGGTGAACCAAGCAAATGCATTGGGAGTCAAAGCGTGAAGAAGGGTTATTTCTAGGATCAGGAAGCCTCCAAAGAAGATAGGGCTGTGGAGCCTCTAAAACATTCGCTTTGATGGGGCTTATTGTGTCAGTATTACTCTTTAGATGTTCCTCCCTCAGCCTCAGGATGAGAGCTTACTTACAGACCATGGGATCCCCAGAGCAGCTGCACCACCATCAAGTCTCATCCTACTCTGAATGTCAACTTACCCGTGACTATTTCCAGAAGCTCCTTGTCCCTGTGCAGGAGTATGAGACCCCAAAGCAGCACTTCAGTGGGGCTGGCTATACCAGGATTACCTGCATGGATGCTCCTCACTCATAATCGGGGTGAGGGCTTAATTACATAGCATGGAGAATCCAGGAGACACCATTTGTATGTAGTTTCTTGCTCTTTGATCTTTGCCCACCATGTACTCTGTCTCCCCCTGTGGTCAAAAGACTCATGTATTAGTGTATACAGCTGGTTCAGGAGGCATCTGAATCTCAGGTGGGGGGGTCTGAGGACCCTCCCCACACCTTCTCTCATGATTTAACCCAACTGTTTTTGATAAAGCTGCCAATAGTTGTTTAAACTTTTCAATGCAGAGGAAATTTGGCATACAACACATACATACAAAAGTGATTAAAAATAAAAAGATGGTGTTTGCCTAACCGTGCTTCAACTCATGGATCAATAACAGGAAAGATATGGGGGGGGGGGTTAAGGTCAGAAGGTCCTAGCAGACCTCCAGTGGGAGCATGCAGAGCAGCAAAGTGGGAAATCTGATTGGCATGCTCTAGGGTAGCCCACCAGTCCCCCAAATCCCTGCATTAGCTGTCCCAGCTGCTGTTCCAGCCTCCACACCTTGGCTCAGGTTCAATTCTGCGCTACCTGCAGGCTCAGTGGTCTGGACCAGGTGCCTCTCACCTTTCCACACAACTGGCTCTCATTCCTCCCTCCCTCCCTTGGCTTTCCTCTCTTTCCTCACCACCAGGGCTGCTGCCCCATCTCCTCACCCCACCATGCCACCAAAATGCCCCACCACCCCATTCCCCTGCCCTGCTGCACCACCAGAGCCATGCCATCCAATCCCCCCCACCCCATCATCAGCCAATGGGCCCAACCACCAGGTCTCCATGTCAACACCAGGGCCATACCAACTCCTCCTGCCTAGGCAGACAGACTGCCTTGCTACCAAAAGCCTAAGCTAGGCAAATGTAAAAGGGAAAAATCACTGAAGACACTTCAAGGGTAAACTACAGCTTCCTGCTGAATTAACTAAGATTTCCACACAGTGATGGGTAGGCCACAGTGCAAAACGAATAACACAAAACATTAAATGGAAGTAACCCCAAGAAGGTTGCCTAGTCTCACAATGGAAGTCTCTAATGAACACATAGAAGAGACAAAAGGATCAGAACCACAGAATGAAGAAACAAGGTATGCGACCCTGGCCAAGCAATTGGCAGAACTTGCAGAAAATTAACAAAAGACCAACAATTGTGTGAACACTGTCCTCACTAGGTTGGACCTAATAGAAAAAAAAAAAAAAAATCAGGGAGGCTTCCAAAGACAGTTAAGTGATCTGAAGGAGAGCCAGAAAAAAAAAAAAGTGGACCTCAATAATCAGCTGGCTAAGCTCAGCAAAGACATAAGTAAATGATGAAAGGGTGAAGTCCAAGATGCATTAAGAATATCAGAAAATGATCTGAAAAGGGAACTTGACAGAGGGATAGATACTATACATAAAAGGCAATAGAAAATACAAACCAAATTGAACAAGTCCAAACATCTCCAGAAGCCCTCAAGAACAGAGTCAGTCATGTGGAGGATAGAACCTCAGAACTGAAATACAAAACAGAAGAAACAGTACATGAATTCAAAAACTTGAACAAGTTCAAAAATTTTTGTGAACAGAACATGAGGGAACTGTGGTATACCCTTAAAGGTCCTAACATTTATATCATGGGTATACTAGAAGGGGAAGAAAATGAGACCAAAGCATGGAGAACTTATTAAACAAAATTAATCAAAGAAAACTTTCCCACCCTACCAAAAGAGAGTCCCATCAAGATACAAGGAGCTAACAGAACACCAAACAGACTGGACCAAAGGAGAAACCCTCCAAGACATATTATCATTAAGATTCTAAACAACAAAAACAAAAATAAAGTCCTAAAAGCATCAAGAGAGAAACAGCACATTAATATAAAGATAACCCCATCAGAATTACCTCACACTTCTCAATGGAAACCCTGAAAGCCAGAAAGGCCTGGAATGGAACACTGAAAAATCTAAGACCCTATGGCTTCCAACCAAAACAACTCTACCCAGCAAAAGTATCCCTCATAATAGATGGTGAAAGAAAAATTTTCTATGATACAAGTTAGCTCTAAAACTATATGAATGGAAAGCCAAACCTACAGAGAGTACTTCAGGGAATTCTCCACACAGAAGAGTCAACCAAACAACCTCAAGAGTATACAAGAAGCAGACCACAATAACCAAACACAGAGAAAGCTCAAAAAACTACAAAGTCCAAGAAAACACCAAAGCACATAAAGCACCACAATATGGCAGGGATTAAATCAAACCTCACAGTTATTAACTTAAACATTAATGGCCTTAATTCACCCATCAAGAGGCACAAGCTAACCAGGTGGATCAGAAAACCAGACCCCTCGATCTGCTGTCTTCAAGAAAGCCACCTCACCACTAAAGGCAGACACCGCCTCAGGGTGAAAGGGTAGAAAATGAAATTCCAAGCAAATGGAAATAAGAAACAAGCATGCATAGCTAGTCTAATATTGGATAAAATAGATTCAAACCAAAAGCAATCAAAAAGACAAAGAAGGCCACTTCTTATTCACCAAGGGAATGATCCAACAAGTGGATATCATAATCATGAATCTTTATGCAACAAACACAGGTGTACCACAATTCATGAAACAAAAATCACTTGAGAACAAAACAGAAATAAACATCAACACCATCATAGTGGGGGCCTTCAATACTTCACTATCAGCAATAGATAGATCATCAAAACAGAAAATCAACAGGGAAGTAAGAGAGCTCAAGAACACCATAGATCAACAAGACCTAATGGACACCTACATATTCTTCTCAGCAGCCCATGGAACTTTTTTTTTTTTAAATAGATGATATATTGGGCCATAGACCCTGCCTCCATATATTTATGAAAATCAACATAATTTCCTGCATAAAAGTACACAACAGTGCTGAAAAGCTAGAAATTAACAACAAGAGATGTGCCAGGAATCCCATCAGCTCCTGGACATGGAACAGCACACTTTTTTTTGTTGTTGTTGTTCGAGTTAGAGTCCCACTCTAGCCCAGGCTGACATGGAATTCACTATGTAGTCTCAGGGTGACCTTGAACTCATGGTGAATCCTCCTACTTCTGCCTCCTGAGTGCTGGGATTAAAGGCATGTGCCACCATGCCCAGCTCTTGAATAAAACACTTTTACACAATAAATGGGTAGTGGATGAAATTAAAAAATGAAATTGCAAAATTTCTAGAATAGAATGATAATGAGAATAAATTGTACCAAGTTAGCTCTATTTGCAGAAGACACGATTCTATACATATGTGACCCAAAAGCCTCTATCTCAAAACTCTTTATTTTATTTTATTTTATTTTTATTTTATTTTAATTTTTCGAGGTAGGGTCTCACTCTGGCTCAGGCAGACCAATAATTAACTATGTAGTCTCAGGGTGGCCTTGAACTTGTGGTGATCCTCCTACCTCTGTCTCCTGAGTGCTGGGATTAAACACGTGTGCCACCACACCACTCCATCTTGAAGCTCTTAAAAGTGATTAATTCTTTAAGCAAAGCATCAGGATACAAAATCAATCCACAAAAATCAGTAGCCTTTTTAATATGCAAAGGACAAAGATACAGAGAAAGAAATTAACAACATTGTCCCATTTTCAATAGCAACAAAAGAATAAAATACCTTGGGATAAAACTAACCAAGGATGTGAAAGACTTATATAGTGAAAACATAGAAACACTCAAAAAGGGGCTGGGGAGATGGCTTACTGGTTAAGATGTTTGCCTGGAAAGCCAAAGGACCCTGGTTCAATTTCCCAGGACCCACATAATCTAGATGCACAAGTGGGCATTTGCATCTGGAGTTCGTTTGCCGTGGCTGGAGGTCCTGGCACACCCATTTTTTCTCTCTGTCTCTCTTTCTCTCCCTCTTTCTTTCTCTCTCTTAAATAAATAAATAAATAATATTTTTATAAAGCACTCAAAAAGAAATTGAGGAGGATTTTAGAAGATGGAAAGACCTCCCATGATTCTGGATAGGCAGAATTAACATTGTGAAAATAACAATCCTACTAAAAGTAATATACAGATTTAATGCAATACCAATAAAAATCCCTGCATTATTTGAAACAGATAAAACTCAGCAAACTCACCCAAATGCAGGAAAACGATTATCACATGGTCTCATTCACCAGTGGCTTCTAACCTGGATCAGCCCAAGATGTTAACATACCTAATAGGCATCTGGAGGACTAGACAATGGGGGGAGGGGACTTAAGGGGAGTTGGGGAGTATAAGGATGGGAGGGGACATAAAACTGTACCCAAATGGAAGTAGTACCATAAAATACCATATTCTGGAAGACAGACTAAAAGTTTGAACCCTCATCAGGTCCTCAGAGGGAACACCTGAATCAACTGACACTGGAGAGGATGAGATGAAGCCTAACCTTAATTTTCTCCTATTTCTTTATTTTCTTCCTTCTTTTAATATTTCCTTTCTTTTTTCTTCTGCCTTTTCCCTTAGCACTGGTCTGTAACCCCCAGTACCAGGATGCTGTTAACACCCACAATGAGCTGTTGATCAGAGAGACCTACAAGGTTTCCCAAAACAAGACAGACTTCTGTTAGAGCACTTGATTACCCACCAGAGGTTAATGGTAATACCCTACTGCTGAATACACTATATGCTGTCAGTACAGAAAGTAGAAAGACCTGACTGGAATCTGGAATAGAGCCAGTCCCCAGTTATCCCATCTAGAGCTAGAAGGTGCTACATGAACTACTGGGGGAAAGTGGCCAGCATGTGTCTGAGCAACTTGAGATCTAAGCTACTCAGAAGCAAACAGCATGACCTGATGCTCACACAAATGCTATAGTGGCAGACAGCCATGGTGTGTAACCAACTGCTCTTGGACTGTCTAACAGATCCACTCAGTGGAAAGGAACCCATATACAAACTCAGAAACAAGTCAAAATCATATCCAGATAATGAGTTTGTTCTTCAATATCAAGCTCCCATCAATCTTTGGCTACATGTGAGCCTACACCCATTAAATTCTCTCTAAACCAGTAATAGTTATCCCATTTACCCTGTGCTGACTTCACTTTCTGTTGGAGAATCTGCTTCTCTTTTTCAGATGGAAGAAGGACCTGAAGAGAAACAGCCCATGGCACTTCATGTGGGCTCCAGCTGAAACCATAGAGAAATTGGGGGAAATGAGTAAGAGTGCTGCTTTCTTCATGAACCTCATATCAGCACAAGTGTGAAGGAGATGGACACAGAGGACACTCAATTACTACCAAACCAGAGATCCAAAGATCCAGAGGCTCCTAAGAGCCCATCACTGAAGTAGATCTAAACAAACCCAAGGTGGTTAGGGAAATTTACAGAAGAAGGGCAGAATGATTGTTAGAGCCACAAGTTGGGACGTTATGCCTAGTGACATTGCCTCTTTCCCATAACCTATGGCTACCCCCACAATGCATGGCCCACAATCCTCGTGGGGATAACCAGCATCTCCAATGTGGAGGGTCCATTTGAGGGGGGCAAGGATAATGGTAAGGATAGTACCAATATGTGCTATTTACATACTGAGTGTGTCCATAACTAATAAAAAATGTAATGGGTACAATACTTTTCATTTCATGGTCCACGGTGCTATTAGTGGTTCTTTACTGCTATGAATCTGATCATAGTAGCCCCCTTGAGGAACTGAGGCTCATGTGAAGAGAATACCATTAGAGAGGCAGTGATGTCCTCTATAAACTAGTGCCAGGCTTCCCACATGTGTGACTCTTTAAAGTTCCGTGTGTGTGTGTGTGTGTGTGTGTGTGTGTGTGTGTACCAATTCCAGTCTTTCCCTGCATACCAATTTTCACCAAATAAACTTCATAATTAATAATATACCCTTCTTGGTCCATTTATTTGTTGGAATGGGCAAGAATCTTAAGGTTGGGGATCACAAATACACCAAAATTGTGCAACAGTTGCAGAAAAGCTCAGAGTTGAGGACTTTTTATTTTGTTTGGTTTTGCATTGAAGTCATCACACCCACCTTGCAAATGTCTCCAGATGACTGAGTCACAAACACTCTTGTCAGTGGTACTTGACATTAACTGGATTGATTGCAACAGAAAGGAAATCAGCTGCATGAAGAGCAATGATGGCTTCCCTGAGAAAGAGGGGGTGGGGACATCCTGCCTCTATCCAGACTTCAAAATCAAACACAGCAGAAGACAAAATGAGTATCTTTTAATACAAGGAGATTTGTTACTCTCTTTTTCTTTAGCACTGACATATAATGATCCACTTTACACCAGCATTGTCTAAAAGTACTTTCAAACAGAACTAATTGTACTTCACATTTAATTATAGCTATGCTACTTAAATGTACAAAAATATTCATACTGATTATCACATAATATCTATTCATTATTTTCATTTCAATTCTGACAATTATAAACTCCTTATACTATTTAAGAAATCAAGTATCCATTGAGCATCTGCTTTATTCTCATGCAGAAGGTAAAAAAAGAAGACTTAAACACGATTTTGGAGATTGTTTCATTTATTTGAAGAGCGCAAGTAAATATGCATGAGCAAATTTATAAATGGTTGAGGATGATAGTATATGGAATATAATTCACAATTACTAAAAGTTGAAGCAGATACAATCAGAGAATAGGCTCCATCCCATTCCATAAGAATATGAACATATCACAAAGTGAAGCCAAGACAGGATTTATCAGGTAGTTAATATTTCATAAAGAAAGGATTTTCCAAATTTGGATTACCAATTTCAAACTTGTGTAGTACATATATGAAGCCTATTTCAAAACATTCCTATAAGCAGGCATCAAATTACTAAGCATTGCTTCTTACCTACATTAAGACCAGTTAGAGGTGTAAGAGGCCACAGCAACTATTTGTTGTGTGTGTAACTCCAATTTGTATAAACAATCTTATTTTAAACTATATTAGAATTTTTAATGTATAGTGATGTATTAAAGAGGATTTGGAACTGTTGGTAAAAAAATGATGTACACATATTTCTTTAGTACCCCTTCTATAAAAAAGACCTGGTATAATATCCAAGCATGACCTATGTTCAGACACAAACCATCTGCTTGTGTGCTTCATTGCCAAATGAGCTATTCTTGGCTAATTTCCATCTCTTACTTCAAGAAAAAAAAGGTATAAACATTGTTATTCAAGGTTCTACAGATCTTTATAACCAATTTATATGGCAACAATATTTATCATCTTGTCTCAGCATCTGCAAAATAATTTTTTATTTAATGCTGGTTACATCATTACTCATGGTGCTATACAATCTATGAATTCTGGCTTCATACAATGGTGGTGTCACCACTTAACCTACTTGGTGATGCACACACATTCAAGTCTTATCCAAAGTATCCAGAAAACATGAATAATGCATATCTAGTAATGTTAACTCTACAGTGCAAAATTTTATAAAAATATAAAACAACATACCTTACAACCATGTTTTATTGAACTCTCTATGATATAATCGAGGCATTCCTAGACTATGGTCTCCTCCAAGTTAATGGAGCACCCTTTAGTTTCCAAATGTCACCACTGGATGCATGGTTTGAGCAGTGCATTCACACATGAATGTCTACTCATTATCCAGCACTGCATGGGACTGATACAGAAAGGGTGTCAGTGGATATATAAGAAGCAATTCAGAGAGAACATCTATCTCAAGAGCCTGTTGGTATTAGGGAACAATTGTGTCAAAACACTTAGGAAGAACAGAAAAACTAGGTATGTACACAGGTGACTGATTGACATTGGCACCACAGTGGTACAGGGGGTGGGTAACTGTCAAGGCTGCCAGTCCTAGAAAGGATAAAGCAGAAGTCTAACACTCCCAACACACTCGATCTGGTCCTGCAGCCAAGGTTGTAGGGGGATCTCTGATGGGAAAGAAGCACACATGCATAAGTGCACACACAAACACACAAGGGCCAACTGGAGGATCTACAACCCACTTCTTTTTCTAGTATCAACATGTCATCATCTTGATAGGGGTCCAATCAAAAACAACTCCATAAATGGCATTCTGCATAGCTAGTAGAAGAAATCATCTTACTACCAAACTGTCCTCCTAGAACTGATGCTTATCCACAGATCTTCAAGAAAATACCTATGGTCCTGGTTCATGGGGTATTTTCTTTTTTCTTTTTTTTTTTATGTTGTATAATAGTTCTATATTTCTGAGATCTTTAACATTGTATTTCTTTTTTTTTTTATTTCCCACAAGCTTTTCTTTTTTCTTTCTTTTTTCTTTTTTTTTTTTATTAGTCAGTTCTGTATTCAGCAAATACAGTCAGTTTGGTCCCATTATTAGGCTCATCCGTGACCTACCCCCTCCCCTTGGCCCCTCCTTGTTGAGGTATACGGGTCTTGCATTGTGGAGTTAGCCCACAGTTATGGGTAAGCCAAATGTCTCTGCATATCATGACCCAACATGTGACTCTGACATTCTTTCCGCCCCCTCTTCCGCAAAATTTCCCTGAGCCATGTTGGGTTCATTTTTGGTCTGCTTCAGTGATGAGGTGTTGGGGGCCTCTGAGGTTCTGGCTCTCTGATTTGGTGGGAGTTGATTTTTCTCTGTGCTGATCTCCTTCTCATGGGGTATTTTCAACCCAAGCCAGTCTTATCCTCCAGAAAGAGATTCACAAATGTTGAGTGAGGAAAGTGCTTCTTGGGACCAAAAACCCCACAACCAGTTTTGAGCATTGAGATCTTATCTAAATAATAATATTGTCCCTAGCCCTTGCCTAATCTACTCTAAAGAAAGATTTAACAAGGTTTCTCCATATGTGTGAACCCTGAAGATCAGGTCTTGTGTAGAGGTCTCACTTCTTCAGTTCTATGGACAAAATGAACCTCCATGGTCAACATATGATAGACACAAATTAAAATTTTATCATGTAATTCAAGGAAAGCATCAAATACAGAATAATTGAATTAAGTCATAAATCATTCCTACTTGATACAGTATGGGGAAAAAACACAAAAGATATTAATATAAAGATCAATATCCCCCTCTTCCTTTCCTCCATTCACCACAAAAAGTACGGGATTGTTTTTCTCTTACATTCCCATTAAGAATACAGAATACCCCCTCCCCAAAAAAGGAAGTTGTAACTCTTTTCTTCCATATTAGTTGGAAACCACTCTGTTTTATGTAAAATTTAATTTTATCCACTTGAGCAAGGATGACCCAGGGTTTCTTGCTCAGGGACACTTCCTTTTGTGTATTTATTTATTTATTTATTTATGAACAGTGATGTTAAAGAATCAAAGTAAAGATTTAAGTTCAAAAGTAAATAGTCAATGGCCCCTGAGCCTTGGAGGGTGTGAGATGGTTCATTGCTGGACAGTCCTCCATCCCTTCTTCTCAGCACTGTGCTGCCTTTTGGGTCATCCCAGTGGTCATCACCATCTGAAAATAGAAGCTTCTCTAACCAGAAGTGAGAGCAACATTAATATATGAGTATGATCATTAATTGTAGTAATTTCAGGGCAATTTGGTGAGAGTAGTATATGCATTTATCCAGACAAGAGCAGGCTTTATACCCCTAAGGCTCATGACCTCTCCTGCCATAGACTTTTGATTAGGTTTTCAGTACCAGGCATGTATTTCCTCCCATTGAGTTGGCCTTCAGTCCAATTAGAGAGCCATTGGTTTGCCACTGTTGCACTCACACAGACATTTGGCCTATCTGGCCAAACTTGAGGCTTTCAGTGTCCACTGATTTCACCGCTGATGACTTTTGTCTCCTACAAGACTGCATTGCAGAAGAGGTGGCAGAAAGAATATAAGAGCCAACATACATAAAACTGTCCAGACAGAATTTGGCTTTGATACCCAAGACCTCACAATGCCTAGCAGTACCCACACAAGACCCTCATAATAGGAGAAAAAGATGATGACATAAAATTAAAAGAGAGACTAATAAAAAGAGGGAAGGGATATGACAGAGAGCAGAGCAATGAAGGAGAAAGTGGGGGAGGGGAGGGGATAGGAAGGGAGGAAAGTATCATGGTTTGTCGTCTGTAAGTATACAAGTTGTCAATAAAAAATATATATTTTAAGCCGGGCGTGGTGGCGCACGCCTTTAATCCCAGCACTTGGGAGGCAGAGATAGGAGGATCGCCTTGAGTTCGAGGCCACCCTGAGACTCCATAGTGAATTCCAGGTCAGCCTGAGCTAGAGTGAGACCCTACCTCGAAAAACCAAAAAAAAAATATATATATATATTTTTTTTAAAAAAGTAAATAGTCATTTATAATCTCAACAATTACAACACATAAAAAATCAAAGCCATCATACAAAGTTATGCCTAAGTGTAGTTGCTATTTATGGTACTATTTTATGGGTTTATCTCATGAAAACACAGGAATCATAGAAATTTTATTTGATCAATCCCAATTACCAATGAAAAAGGTATAAATGGTATCCAGCTACATACACTGCATTTTCAATTACTCCTGGCAAAAAAAGTCCTGAATTGGCAAGGTGTTGATGAAGGCCTGAGTCCTCCATTTATAATAATCTTACATAGCTAACTAATTGCAAGCTTCATATATTCACAAATTCTTTCTCTCACATTATTCATTTATTTCTATCCACACCATGATTTGATTTCTGAACCTTGATTTTTTTTTTTGTCTTGACACTGGCTGACTATGTATCATGTAGGAGGGTGAATATCAGCATTGTTAGAAGCCATTCTGGCAGTGGTACATAAATAATATAATTGGACACATAAAGTTCTATTCCAACTACATACCTATATCCCAATGGATCAAAATTTAGTCTATTCCCAGTAGAAATTTTTCTGTCTGATTTCATAATGTTCATGGTGGTATAAGTCCACAGAATATGAAGATAATTATTTAAAAAGTATTGAAATTAAGTCATTGAACTCAAACTTTATTACAAACTTAAAAAAAATACATAACCATATTGCACATTGTAAATCTATATTCTGGGATTTGGATTACAGTCATGTACCACATAAAGATTTGGCCAATGATAAGCCCAATGTAAAATGCTCCCATAATATAATTGTGGAGTTTAAAAATCACCACCTAGTGAAACACTGTGTTGACCATGCATTGGTGGTTGTGGTAGTTTGAATGGATATGCCTCAGTAGATTCAGCAGTTTATTAAAGTTTTTAATCAGATCTCTAGCTGCCTTATTTGAGCGGGTGTCACTATGGGTGGATCCTAGTCTTAAAGTGTTTTGGGGGTGGATCTGAATTCCAGCCTAAGATATGCAGAATGATGGAGTTCTTCCTGGGGTTCCTGGAGTGTGCTTGCATATCATACTGCTGGTGGAATTTCTCTCTGTGTGGACCTGTTCAAGGGGACCAGCTTCTTCTGCCATTATGGAACTTCCCCTGGACCTATAAGCCAGAAATGAATCCCACCCTTCTTATAAGCAGTTTTTGGTCTGGAGGTTCATCCCAGTAACATGAAAATGACAATGACAGAATTGGTACCAGTAGTGGAATATTGCTGCAATGATTCTGACCATGTGGGTTTTGGTCTTTTGAAACTTTTATTTTGGGGAAATGGACATGAACTTGGACTTGCAAGTAAAGATGCCTTCCAGAGTGGTAACTCAAGTATTATGAACAATTTTGGTGAGAGTTTGAAAGTGCTAAGTGAAAGAGGATTGAATTTAGGGGCATTGCTTTTAGCTTATGAACTTTCTAAAGGCAATGAAAGACTGCAGAGAGTTTTGTTGAAACTTGGTTACTAGCATAACAGCTGACTGTGTCCTGCTACCCATGCCCAGAGAGTTTTATCCAGGTTAAATTTGTAATGGACTAATGTGCTTGGCTAAAGATATGGAATTGAGATATTTAAGTTTAACTTTGGAAAAACTCAAGCAAGTTTAAGGTTACTGGCACTGAGACTGGTTGCTAAAGCTACTATTGTTATGGAGATATTACCATGTTTAAGGAAGATTGCCCAAATGCTTAACATCAAAACAATGGAAAGAATGTCTGAGGAAAGACTAAATCATAGAAAGGCAAACTCTTTTGAAAGAATTGACAGAACAAAATGAATCTTCTCTTTAAGGTCACAACTTATTTTGTCCCAAAATTAAGAATATAGCTGTGTCCTGGACACCATGTATTGGTTTTGGAAGCATGAAAAATATATGGAGTGGGTCATGAAGTACCCATGGTTCCAGGAGCCACTGCTGAGATGCAGCATATAGGCAGGGTGTGATGACCATGATAGGTCAGTGGATCCATTGGAAGACGGACTGTGGTTTGCAGTGAAGACTTAAGGATGGTTAGATATACCAGGATTGTACAAGGGCTATGATGAAGCACCATTGGCTTGTGATGGAAGCTTTCCCTGGATACTTAGTCCAGCTGGAGGGTCAGAATTGGAAAATACAAAGACTGTCACTGGTTATGATATCAGACTTGAACTGCAAATGTTTGATGTTTCCTAGATGGTTGTTGAGTTTGCATTGGTACAGTCTTTCATTGTTATGTCCTATGGCAGTTGGAAATGTTTACTCTGTGCCTTTATACATTAAAATATATAACTTGTTTTGACTTTACAGGATTCAAAATTAAGTCACAGTCTTAAGTCATAGATAAGACTTGGGACATTGGAATATTTTAAGTTGGTAAAGATTATGAGGAACTTTGAAGATAAAAAATATAATTTACAATGTGAGATGGTTATGAATCTATTTGGGGCCAGGGACAGAATGTGGTAGTTTGAATGAATGTTCCTCAATAGATTCAGCATTTATTAAAGCATTTAATTATATCTCTAGCTGACTTGCTGGAGGGGGTATCACCATGGTGGAATCCCAGGGTCCAATACTAAGGTGTGTTTTGGAGTGGCTCTAAATTCCAGCTAAATTAGGCAGAGTGATTGAGTTATGCCTGGGGTTCCTAAAGTGGGCTTGCTTATGGTGCTGGTGGTAAGATTTCTTTCTGCATGGACTTGTGCAAATGGCCCAGCTTCTTACACTATTATGGAATTTCCCCTGGATCTATAAGCCAGGAATAAATTCCATTTCTTTTATTAGCTTTATCTGGTTTGGAGGCTCATCCCAGCAATGTGAAACTGACTATGACAGTGTTGTTGGTACAAACACACATGTTGCACCTCCGGTTATGTATGAATAATAGCATGCGCAATTCTATGTATTACACAATACTTGATAATTTTAATGAACAGCTACTATATTACTAGTGAAAATTTCCTATATTATACACTTTGAAAGAAAAGTTTGTTGTAAATATGCATGCTATCTTAAGCAAGAAGCAATCTCAGTCATCTCATATTTACCATAACTTATCATTGTATCAAGAGGCTGCATTGAGTGGTTTCCTATATATATGGTGTGTGTAGCTACATAATATGATTTTTCCATTCATCAGTTGATGGGTATCTGAGATGATTCCATTTGTTGTTAAATAAATCTACCAGTCACCAAATGATCTAATGAAATGAATACACAGGTCACAAAAGAGCAAATATGAATGGCTAATAAGTACTTTCAACAGTGTTCACATCCTCAGCCATCAGAGCAATTCAAATCAAAACAACTCTGACATACCATTCTTATCCACCAGAATAGCTATTATCAGGAAAACAGAAAATAAGTGCTATAGGGAATGCAGGGAAGAAGAAACCTCATCCACTGTTGATGAGGTTACAAACTAGTACAGCCATGGAAATCAGTATTATTACAAGAAACTTTTCCCCTGGGGAGACATGGACACATGTCATGATTCCAGATAGGACTCAGTAGCAGAGCAAAGTATGATTACACCAATACCAGTTTGGTGAATCAGTGACTTTATTGGGATGTCACTTACAGAGCATATAGTAATGAGGGGCCCCCAAAGCAGTCACTTTTATGGAAGTTCCTATGTCAGAATTACTCCTTGGAAGCTCCTCCTTCAGTTGCAGGATGAGGGTTTACTTACAGAACATCAGGACCCCAGAGCAGCTACACCCTGGAAAAGTCTCATTCCACCCTGAATGACAACTTCCTCATGGCCTCTTCTAGAAGCTTCTTGTCCCTGTCCAAAAGTATAAGACCACAGAGCAGGCCTTCAGTGGGGCTCACTATATTGGGGTTTCCCCCATGAATGTTCTACCCTCAAACCCAGGGCAAAGGCATACTTACAGAGCATGAAACCCCAAAGCAGCACTTCAGTAGTGCTCACTATGTTGGGATTACCCCCATGGGTGCCCTACCCTCAGCCTGGAGTGGGGGGTGGTGGTTAAAGCTTACTTACAGAGCATGGAGACGCCAAAGAAACCACTATATGGAGCTCATTGTTCCCAGACCTTTTCTACTCTTTATATTCCATCTACCCTATGTAGTCACAAGATCTTGTGTGTTATTGTATAAAGCTGTCAAAGGGGGAACCTAATTCTCAGTTGGGGGATCTGATGACCCTCTCCACACCATCTCTTGTGAGTTGACCCATCTGTTTTTGATGAAGGTGATAATAGTTGTTTATACATTTCAATACAGTGGAAATTTTCCATACAACAAATGTGGTAATATATCACAGATTATAAATAGATCTCCCATATTATCTAGTGATACCATTCCTGGGCATATACCCCAATAACCCCACATTTTACTACAGAGGTACATGTGCATCCATGTTTATTGCAGATCTATTTACAATAGCTAAGAATTTGAATCAACCTATATGCCCATTGATATGTGACTGGATAATAAAAATGTAGCACAAAATGGAATTCTATTCAGTAGTATGGGAAGTAAAATTATAAAATTTTCAGAAAAATTTATGGATGTGGAAAGAATCATAAGAATCACATTAAGTGAAGTTACCCAAACTCACAAAGACCAAAACCACATAATCTTTCTGGTATGTGGATCTTAGATGTAATATGTACACACACACACACACACACACACACACACAAAGAGAGAGAGAGAGAGAGAGAGAGAGAGAGACAGAGAGAGAGAGAGAGAGAGAGAGAGAGAGAGGTAGTTTGATTCAGGTGTCCCCTGAATGCTAGGTTTCCAGCTGATGGAGAAGATTTGGGAATTAACACCTCCAGGAGGCAGTGTATTGTTGGGGGGGGGTGAACTTATGGGTATTATAGCCAGTTTCCCCATGCCAGTGTTTGCCACACTCTCGTGTTGCTATGGTCTGACTTATGTTGGCCAGGGGGTGATGTCCACCCTCTGCTCATGTCGTCATTTGCCCTGCCATTGTGGAGCTTTCCCTCGAGCCTGTAAGCCAAAATAAACCCCTTTTTCCCACAAGCTGCTCTTGGTTGGGTGATTTCTACCAGCAATGCGAACCTGACTGCAACAGACAGAGAGAGAGAATTTTGGACAAAACTTATAAAAGGTAGAACTATAACCAAAACCAAACATAGAGATAATGTGGAAAGAGCAAAAGTTCACCTGACACATAACGAGAAAGGGGGGAGATAATGGGAAAGGAAGCTGGAAGGGAAGGGGTCTGGGAGGAAGGGAATCAATGAAAACAAATTGTAGCAAAATGTATCTGAAAATGCCAGAAAGAGTGATACCTAGGTTGCAGAGGCCTGTGTGCTGCAGGCAGGTGAGGTGCTGAGCATGTTTGGGGCCTGTGCACTCTGGGCTGGTGAGGGACCCTGTGTGTTTGGGACCTGTGCATTCAGGGTTACAGAATATTTGATGCACATGCACTCTTGACTGGTGAGGTGATTGGAATGTTTGGGGCCTGTTTTTTTGTGGCATTTGAGCTCTGGAAGGGTGAGGGGCACAGTGTGTTTGGGGCCTGTGTGTCTGGATGCCGGCATGTCTGGGGGCCTGTGCACTCTAAGGTGATAAGGGCCACAGTTTGTTTGGAGCCTGTGCACTCCAGGAAGGTGAGGTGCTCCAAAACCTGAGTTTGGGGCCTATGAACTCAGGGCAGGTGAGGGGTTTGGCATGTTTAGGACCCATGTGTACAATCCCCGCCACCCGTTCACTCCCCATGGGTCTCCAACCCCATCCTGAGCCTCCTACCTTAGAAGATCATTCCAAGCCCAGCTGCTGGCTGCTTCCACTCATCAACACCCATAGACCAGGTAACTTTGAATACTTGAGCTACAGCCTGGTCCATGGAGTGCAGAGTTCCCTTTCCCACCCTTACTGCCCCTGTCACTAGCATCTGCCTATTAGTAGCCCCTTGGACATTGCTTCTGACGCAGATGGGGAGCACAGGAATAACTAGTAACCACCTTCCAGGGACTAACAGTGAGTCCTCTACAGCTTGCTCCACTGGGTAGAGTAGGGGAGCAGAGGTAAGTGCTACAGTCCTTGAGCCCCACAGGCATCATGTGCTGAAAAGATACCAGACCTTCAACCACAGCTCTCATATCAGACACCAGACCAGAGATGTAGGTTCACTTTCAACTCCTCAGAACCTCTGCATCTGTAAATACAAGACCATCCCACTCCAATCCAATTCAAACCCAAAGTAGAACATTCACTGAAAATCCTACAAGGACAAATGTTTTCTTCCTCCTTAATAAAACACTTTTACCCTGAGATGGGAAGACCCTAGTGCAAAAAAAAAAAAAAAAAAAAAGACAACAAACAGAGATCTTCATCAAGGTTGCCTAGTCCCACAATGCAAGTCTCCAATAAAAACAGAGAACACTACAGAAATTGAATCCCAAAATGAAAGCACAGTAAACTTATTTACTCTCACCAAGCTAATGTTTGAATTGAAAGCAAATCATTAAAAAACCCCAACAGGTACATAAATGAAATTGAATGGAA
Organism: Dipus sagitta; assembly: GCA_036346955.1. Classification (NCBI taxonomy): domain Eukaryota; kingdom Metazoa; phylum Chordata; class Mammalia; order Rodentia; family Dipodidae; genus Dipus; species Dipus sagitta. The sequence continues at coordinate 44,894,644 of CM070771.1, forward strand.
TCATCTCTTACAGCACACACCTTTCAGCAAGAGGTTTAACTTAATTGAAGAAAACCAGAGAGACCTCAAAAGACAGATAAATTATTTGAAGGTTAGTAAACACATAGATAATCTCAATCACCAGCTGATTAAGCTTAATGAGGACATGATTAAATGAACGAATGAATTTCAAGAAACATGAAGAAAATCAAGCTATAACCTGAAATTAGAACTCAACAAAAGGATGGATACAATACAGAAAAATGCAACATAAAAAATCAAAAAGAGCATGTAAAACAACCTCTCTAGAAACCCCCACTAACTGAATTAATCATATGGAGGACCAAAGCTCAAATCTGGAATGCAGGTCAGAAGAAATGGTGTGGGAATCCAAAAACTGGTAAATTCAAAAAATCCCTCAAATAGAATGAGGGGATTGTGGGATACTCTAAAAAAATCCAACTATCCAGATCATAGGTATACCAGAGGGGAAATAATTCAAGCCAAAGAATTGGGAACATATTCAACAAAATTAGTGAAGAAAACTTCCCCCTACCTCAAAAGAGAGGCCCATTTAGATCCAAGAAGCTCACAGAACACCAAATAGACTCAGCTAAAGAAGAAACTCTCCAAGAAACATCATAGGTAAAACTCTAAACAATGAAAACAAGGAGATAGTGTGGGGAACCATTGGACACTAGGAAAGCAAAAGTGCCTCCATCTTAAATAATGACTCCATTTTGTAATAAGTTGTCTGTTCTGGAAAGTCACAAGGCCTGCAGTTGTTTGTTAATTCATGCACCCATAAAGAATGAGAAAGTCATTATCTCATGGCCTTGGGGCTGGGGCCTTATCCTGTAGCTGTGGAACATCTTGTGGCCTTGGGGCCGGGACCTTACCCTATTGAAACAGAACTGTAGCAATACCTAAACTGCTGACAAACTCCTCTGTTCTGCTGTATAAAAAGCACCCTGAGAAAAATAAAAATTGGCAGCTTGATCAGACTCCTGTCTTGCTGTCGGTTCCTTGTGTCTCTTGTTCCCTTTCATTCCAGGTTTTCTGGGGTCCGTGCTCCCGTTGAAGCCCCGCTGGCCGGGGCAACTGGCGCCCAACGTGGGGCACGAACCTAGGATCGTCTGAAACACCGTCTGCTACCTGCCCATTGGGATCCCGCACCGAGGCCGCCGCAACCCAAAGAGGGGGTTAGACACTGGCCCGCTGGTGATCGCCACGGAGCCACCCGCCCGTGAGACAGATCCGTTGGAACACTTGGACGGTGAGATAAGATAAGATTTTTTCTTTACCATGGGACAAGCATTTTCAAAAGAAGACTCTTTTGTGACTGGGCTAAAACAAGCTCTCAAGGTACGAGGAACTAGGGTTAAAAGAAAAGATTTAAAGATATTTTTAGATTATATTGGTGATCTCTGTCCTTGGTTTCCAAAGGAAGGGACTGTAAATGAAAAAACTTGGTTAAGAGTTGGAGATTGTTTACATGATTATTATGAAACCTTTGGCCCCGAGAAGGTCCCTGTTTCTGCCTACTCTTATTGAAATCTTATAAATGATGTTCTTAAGGTCCACAATCATTCTACGGCTGTACAGGTTCTTGTCAATAAGGGAGAGGCTGCTCTTAAACGCTCTTCTAGGCCCCCTTCTGCTTGCGCCTCTGTCATTGTTGAAAATGAAACTCAAAAGAGACCTAAATCTCCTGCCTCTGAAAAACCTTCCTGCCACCTTTATCCCTCCCTAGTGGATATTGAAGCTGGATCCCCCCTTCCCCCGTTGCTTGATGTGGACCCCACCAATAAACCTCCTCTAGTACTTCCTCCCTATTGTCCGCCGCTCTGCGCTCCTGTACTCGACTGCTCCACCGCCGTACTTCCCTCTGCACCTGCTGAACCTCTCGCTGACTCTCCTTTCACAGAACTACAATCTGCCACATTAGCTTCTGTCTCTGACCTCCGTAGGGCACTTCAGGATAAAAAACTTCAGTTGCAGCTTCTCCAGGAACTTGATTCTGTCACAAAAGAACTTGTTGCCTTTTCTAATCCTTCCTCTGACAGCCGTAGGCGCAAAACAAAAGCAGATGCACACACCCGCAATACTGGCTTTCTTGCTTTTCCTGTTACTCGCACACAGGCTCGCTCTGATCCCGCTTCTGCTCCCTCCCCTGCGTCCAATACGGACTCTGATGAGGAGCCTGCCCCCTCGGCTGCTCCAGCTGATGGGAGTGTTGCCTCCTCTGATTCTGAGGATGAACCTGCCCCGGAGTCTGTTCCCCAACCTAAATATAAAACTCTTAATTTAAAGTTTCTTGAGCGACTAAAAGCGGCCATCTCCAATTACGGGCCCACAGCTCCCTTTACTCTCACTCTTCTGGAAAGCTATAGTGACAAATGGCTTACACCTAATGACTGGTATCGCCTTGCTCACACGGCTCTCTCTGGTGGAGATTTTGTTCTATGGCGCACTGAATTTAATGAGAACTGCTCTGACTTTGCTCGCCGTAATTTACAGAAGGCTGTTTCTAAAAATTGGACTAAACAAAAATTGTTGGGGGAACATCCATACGATTCCAACGAACGGCAAGCACGCTATCCCCCTGGACTTTTAGCCCAAATACAACAGGCAGGCCTCGCTGCCTGGCGGCGCCTCCCTCCTAAAGGGGCCACCACCGCCTCCCTGGCTAATATTAGACAGGGTCCAGAAGAGCCTTACAGTGACTTTATTAGTAGACTTAATGAAACTGCTGAGCGCCTTTTTGGTGTTGGGGAAACCAACAGCCCCTTTATCAAACACCTGGCCTTTGAGAATGCTAATCCTGCTTGTCAGTCTATTCTCCGCTCTCACAAGCGGGAGTCCATATCTGATTATATCAAGTTATGTGCAGGCGTGGGCTCCTCCCACGCCATGGAATTAGCAATTGGAGCTGCTCTCCGTTCTGCTGGTCTCACTCAGGGTACGAAAACATGTTATAATTGTAAACAACCTGGACACTTCTCTCGTGAATGCACCGCTCCTAAACAGCTTTCTGTTTCTCCCCTCCCTCCCCCTGCCTCCAAGCCTCTTATGGTACAGCTGCATATGTGATAAACGGACAACCAACTTCTCTCCATACCCCATACTCCTCTGCTCAATTAGTGGAGCTTTGCGCTGTTCTCGAAGTCTTTAAACAATTCCCTTCACAGCCCTTCAACCTCTTTACTGACAGTGCTTATGTTGCTAAGTCAGTCCCCCTACTGGAGACAACACCCTATGTCAAACCTTCCACTAATGCCTCTGCGTTGTTCCGCTCCCTTCGGGACCTCATTTGTGCTCGGTCTCACCCCTTCTATATAGGCCACTTACACGCTCATACCTCTCTGCCAGGCCCTCTGACGCAGGGCAATGCTGATGCAGATGCTGCTACTCGCCTTGCTCTCGTAGCCCTAACTGACCCTCTCTCCTCAGCACAACAGGCTCACAATATACATCATTTAAATTCTCAAACCCTCCACCTTGCCTTCAAGATCACCCGTGCTCAAGCTAGGGAAATAGTTAAGTCCTGTCCCGCTTGTTCCGTCTCCTTACCAGTTCCCCATTTGGGAGTCAACCCACGCGGTCTTCTTCCCAATGAGATATGGCAAATGGATGTAACTCACTTCTCAGATTTTGGCAAGCTTAAATATGTTCATGTTACAATTGATACCTTTAGCGGTTTTATTTTCACTTCTCTCCATGCTGGTGAAGCTTCAAAAAATGTCATCTCTCACGTTCTTCAATGTGTCTCTACATTGGGAACTCCAAAAATCATTAAAACAGACACTGGTCCTGGATACACTAGCCGTACCTTCAAGAACTTTTGCTCTATGCTTCAGATAAGACATGTCACTGGCATTCCCTACAACCCTCAGGGGCAAGGCATTGTGGAAAGGGCTAATCAGACCCTTAAGGCTACACTTAATAAATTAAAAATTCACCCCTTTTATGGTATAAAAAATACCCCATGGAACATTTTGGCCCGTGCTTTGTTTGTTCTTAATTTCTTAAGCCTTGACAGTTCTGGCAAATCAGCCGCTGACCGCCTTTGGCATCCCACCACGGCCTCCACTCATGCCCTCGTTCGGTGGCATGATCCCCTCACTTCTCAGTGGCATGGCCCTGATCCCGTCCTCATTTGGGGACGCGGCTCTGCTTGCGTTTATGATCAACAAAATGATGGGCCTCGTTGGCTCCCAGAGCGTCTAGTTCACCAGTGGACACCACCCTCACCCCTTAAAAATTCACCCTCTCCCAGGGAAGGCTCCCACCCCCCCTGAGGTTTTGTCCTTTCCTTTTCAGGACTATGGCTGCCCCTACTTTCGTTGGTCTCTTGCTCCTGGCATCTGGATTGATCACTGCTGACCTTCGACCCATGAATTTCACCTGGACCGTGCTCAGTGAAGTCGGTGATGTGATCTGGGCCCAATCTACGGTTTCTCAAACCATCCCTTGGCCGACCCTAACTCCAGACCTCTGCAAAATGGCCCTTGACAGCCTGAACACTTGGGGACTTGGCGCCATCTTTTCACAACATACTGCTCCTGAAATTGATCTTCACCACTCTTATGGTGAAGGGGATGTTATAATTCAAAAAAAAGGTCCTACTTACAGTCTTTCTCCCTCTATGTCGCCCCCTGGCCTAGGTGCTGAACCTTCGCCCTAGTTTGTGGGTGTGCCTCATATCCCCTCCCTTATTGACACTTATCTAAACTTAAAATGATATGAGTGACTCCCCTCCTTTAGGAGCTGCATAGGATTCAGACCTGTGCATATTGGCTCACAAATGTGTGAGTACAATATGGGCACCAACATGGGTGCGAGGCATAGCACCACAAGGGAAGGTCCATTTTGACCGCTTCTGAATTCCCTGAGAGTCAAACCTGACTTGCATGGAGGTTGGTACCGTTCTTTCTGTGTTGGCTCTGCCTCCCCTCCCCAAAAGGTACCAAGAGCAACCAAGGTGGGGTACGAACCCCACGGGAGGAGTCAGGTCACTGCTCCCCCAGTTGGTTACAAGCCCACTGTGAAATCACGGGACCCTGGGAGTCCTACCAAAATTTACAAAAATTGGCCACCACAGAAAACACCTTCTAAAACTAATAGAAAGGGAGGAAGATAGTATTAAAAGCAGCAAAAAAGAAATAACTCATTACATAAAAAGCAATTCCATCTGAATTACCCAAGATTTTTCAATGGAAACCCTGAAAGCCAGAAGGGCTTGTAATGAAGCACATCAAAGTCTCAAAAACTATGGCTCCAACCCAAACTACTGTACCCAGCAAAAGTATCCTTCATAATAAATGGTGAGAAGAAAACTTTCCATGATAAAATGTGATCTATGACTAATATGAACACAAATCCAAACCTACAGAGAATACTTTAAGAAATATTCCACACAGAAAAGTCAAACAAACAATCTCAAAAGCATGTAAGAGGAAAAAAAAAGAAACAAAAGCTAACTAAAAAATTATTCAAGGTCTCAAAAGACTCCAACATAGAAGAAATTAAATTGAACCTCAAAATGATAACATTAAATATTACTGGTCATAAGTCACTAATTAAGAGACACCAGCTAAATGTATGGCAGAAAAAATGGACCTTTCCATCTGCTGTCTTGAAGAAACATACCTCACCACTAAGGATAGACAACTCCTCAGGGTGAAAGGATAGAAAATGAGCCAGGCATGGTGGCGCACGCCTTTAATCCCAGCACTCGGGAAGCGGAGGTAGGAGGATTGCTGTGAGTTCGAGGCCACTATGAGACTTCATAGTGAATTGCAGGTCAGCCTGAGCTAGAGTGAAGACACTACCTCGAAAAACAAAACAAAACAAAAAAAAGTATAGAAAATGATTTTTAAAGCAAATGAAAATAAGAAATATGTGGGTGTGGCTATATTAATATGTTCCAAAACAGATTTCAAATCGAAAGTAATAAAAGAGGACAAAGAAGGACACTTTTGACTCATTAAGCAAACACTACAATGAGAGGTCATTACAGTCATAAACCTATCCACACCAAACACATAAACTGTATGTGCCACAGTTTATAAAACAAAGCCCACAGTTTATAAAACAAAGCCTACTTGAACACAAACAAATATATCCAACTATCATCATAATAGGGGATTTAAATATTTCACTGTTATCAATAGACCAATAATCCAAACAGAAAATCACTAGGGAATTAATAAATGGTAAAAACACCATATATCAAATAGACCTAGCAGACATCTACAGAATATTCCGCCATAATACTACAGAATACATGTTTTTCTCAGCAGCCAATGGCACCTTCTCCCAAATAAATCATATATGGGCTGAAGAGATTGCTTAGTGGTTAAGGTATGTGCCTTTGAAGCCTAAGGACCCAGGTTCGATACTCCAGGTCCCACACAAGCCAGATGCACATGGTGGTGCATGTGTCTGGAATTCATTTGCAGTGTTTAGAGGCCCTGACACACCCATTCTCTCTCTCTCTCTCTCTCTCTCTCTCTCTTTCTCTCTTTCCTCTGTCTCTAATAAATAAAAATGAATCTTAAAAAATAGTATCATATATTAGGGCATAAATCACGCCTCCATAGATTAAGGAAAAATGATCTGTCCAAATCATATTGGACCATTATGCATAAAAGCTAGAAATTAACAAGAGAAACAGCATAAATGGCACCAACTGCTGGAGACTGAACAATATATGATAAGACAATGAAAGAGTCATGTAAGAAATAAAAAAGGAAATTCTAAAATTTACAGAACTGAATGATAACAAAACCACAACATATCAAAACTTATAGAACCCAATAAAGGCATTCCTAAAAGGAAAATTCATAGCACTAAATGCCTTCATAACAAATTCAGAGAGATCACAAATTAATAACCTAAACATCCACCTAAAGTTGTTGGAAGAACAAGGACAATCCAACCCTAAGAGGTCCACTTGGAAGAAATAATTAATTTCAGAGCATAAATTAATGAATTGGAAGCTAAGAAAACAATTAAGAAAATTGACAAAACCAAGAGCTGGATCTTAGAAAAAATAAATAAGATTGATAAACCCCTGGCCAATTTGATCAAATAAAAAAGAGAAATTTAAAATTAACAATATTAAATATGAAAAGGGAGAGGTCACAGTAGACACCAATGAAATTGGAAGAATCATCAGGACATATTTCAACAACCTCTAACATAGAAAATTGGGTAACCCAGAAGAAATGCTTGAATTCCTAGACACATACCATATACAAAATTTAAATACAGAGCAGATAGATCTCAGAACAAATGTATGACTTCTATCAAGATTTAGAATGTAATCAAAGACCTCCCCAAAACCTCTGGGTAAGATGGATGCATAGGAGTGACACCAACCCAGCCTAAGGAGGAATTTGAGCAAAACCACGGCAAAATATGCTCTCTGTCTGAAAAGTGAATATGTATAGGTTTTTTTTTTTTTTTTTTGGCCACAGTGGAGAAGCAGGAGAGACTAAGATCTATCAGAAAGGAGGAAATTGGCCAGATTCCCACTGAGGAGCTTGCAGACCAGGACCCAATCTGCCTGGACTCACGTACTTGCTTGGTTCCCAGGGGCAGGAGCAGAACCCCAACAAGGGGATTTTCCAACTTCATCAGCCTCCTCACAAAGTCAAGAAATTTGAAGGGGAGACAGCAGAGGAGCTGCTGAACCATACACAAATGGGACCAGCTGAGCAGTTCCAGAACAACTAAAGGCTTCCTGCACTCTCCTATCCCCCAAATGACAGCACCATGACACTCTAGAGACCACATCCAGCTCCTGGTGGCAGAGCATCCACACAGCTGGTCAGAACACCAGATGCACAGCACAACACAGAGGGATGGAGGTAAGCACTCAGCATTGATGAGATTTGAAGCCACCCCAAGACAAGGCTGACTAACAAAAAAGCAGCTACATAGGCCTTGACTAGAAGTGCTATTCTCTCTTTCTATGTCAGGTCAGGTTATGGGTTACATATTCTTGGCTGGCTATATCATTCTAAATAAAGCTGTATGTGGGCGTTGAATATTGTTGCCTTTGTTGCTTTAAGATTCATAGGGCCTTTGTCTTTTGTCAGCCATTTTGGGGGGCAGGGTCTGATTCAGACCCAGGCTGACCTAGAACCCATTTCAGAACAGAAATCTCAACCTCCCAGCTGACAGAATGAAGGATTTAGAGCAGCACACACTATTAGGGACTTTGACTTTATAAGGTTATCTGTTTGTTTCAATCACAAGACTGGCATACTATGTGCTAGTTTTTATTGAATATGTATATTCTTCAGTTGAATTTTAGAATTGGCCAGTAAATTGCTCCAACCAGCCCACTAGAATACTTGAATAGCAGACACACTCAACACCTAAGATTACTTGGCAGTTGGACTAGAGTACAAGAGCTGCACTTGGCACCTTAAATTCCTACTCTAAAGGTGCATAAAGTTGGATTTCCAAATCTAAAAACCCCACAGATTATTAGAAAACCCAATTATCAAATCAACTCAGGATGCAAAAATCACAACATTATAATAGAAGAAACACAAAGAATCAAGACAATACAATCCCACCCAAAATTATAACTCTTTCAGAAATGGCCCCCAATAAGACTGGTTTAGATGAAATTCTTGACAAAGATTTTTAAAAAATGATTTGATCTATACTAAAAGAAATCAAAGAAGAAATCACAGGAATCAAAGAAGAAAACAAAGATATTAAAGAAGTAAACAAACTCCTGAAGAAATTCCAAGTGAATGCAGGAAGCCAGCTTAATGAAAAAAAGGAGGGCAGAACAAGACATGACTATGAAAATAGAAATACTGAAGAAAAAACACACATAAATAATAACAAGAACACTGTCAACCAAATAAAAAACTCCATGGAAAGTCTCACAAGGAGAATGAATGAAGGTGAGAACAAAATATCTAAACAAGAAGACCAGGTGGAAGATCTAATACAGTCTAAGAAAGAGAAATACAAGTTAATAGGAAGGTAAGAATGGGAATTTCAAGATATCTGGGACACTATGAGAAGACAACACATAGAATTCATGGTATAGTAGAAAGTGAAGAATTTCAATCCAGAGGCTTAGTAGGCATTTTCAACAAAATCACAGAAGAAATTTTTCCCCAAATTGGGAAAGAAATGTCAATGCAGATATGAGAAGCTTTTAGAAGACCAACCAGACAAAACCTGGAGGGAACCTCTCCTCACCATATTATAATTAAACTACTAAACACACAAGCCAAAGAAAATATATTAACAGCATTTAGAGAAAAAAAAAGGAAGTCATCTATAAAGGCAAGCCCATCAGGGTAACAGCCAATTACTCAATACAAACTTTAAAAGATAGAAGGGCTTGGAATGATGTATTGTAAGTTCTGAAAGATAATAACTGTCAATCAAGAATAATTTATGCTGCAATGCTGTCTATCCAAATTGGAGGTGAAATAAGGACATTCCTCAACAAAAACAGGCTAAAATAATTTATGACAACTAAGCCAGCTACACAGAAAATACTTGAAGGAATCCTTCATGCTGAAGAGAAAGCAAAGCACACACATGAATAAACAGGAAAAAATAAACCATACTCAAATAACAAGAGAGTAAAGTGAAACAGGAAGCACTACAAAACAAGAAGAATGGTGAGAATAAACACATATCTTTCAATAATTACTCTAACTATCAATGGCCACAATGTCCCAACCAAAAGACAAAGGCTGGCAGACTGGATTAAAAGGCAGGATCCTAGGGCTGTTGCCTGCAGGAAACTCATCTCTCAATAAAAATATACACTGTCTTAGGGCAAAAAGATGGAAAATAGTATTTCAAGCAAATGGACCTTGGAAACAAGCAGGAAACGCTTCCAAATAACTGACAGGATGGATGTCAAACTAACTTTAGTGGGGAAAGATAAAGAAGATCACTTTATACTGATTAAAGTAACCCTCCAACAGGAGGATATTACAATCATAAATGTATATGCGCCTAACATGGGGGCTCCTAACTTCATCAAACAAACACTATTAGACTTAAGGTCCCAGATAATACAAAACACAATTGTATTGAGTGACTTCAGTACCCCACATTCATCAATTGATATGTCATCCCAGCAAAACATAAACAGAGAGACATCTGGATTAAATGATATCATGGAACAAATGGACCTAACAGATATCTACAGAACATTCCATCCAAATGCTGCAGAATATACATTTTTCTTAGCAGCACATGGAACATTCTCCAAAATAGACCATATATTAGGACACAGAGCAAATCTTAACAACTACAGGAAAATTGAAATAGTCCCCTGTACTCTATCTGACCACAATGGGATTAAACTACAAATAGGCAATAAGAAAAACTACAAAGCATACAGAAATTCATGGAGATTACACAACACACTCTTGATTGATGAATGGGTCATTGAATAAATCAAAAAGGAAATCAATAAATTTATGGAATAAAATGATGATGAGAATACAACATACCAAAATCTTTGGGACACAATGAAGGCAGTCCTAAGAGGGAAATTTATAGCTCCAGTTGCCTATATTAAGAAATTAGGGTTCACAAATAAACAATTAACAGCTTCACCTTAAGGCCTTGGAGAAAGAACAAGGCAAGCCAAAATTCAGAAGATGGGAGGAAATAATAAAGATTAGGGCAGAAATTATCGAAATAGAACTGAAAAAAGCAATCAAAAGAATCAATGAATCAAAGATGGTTCTTTTAGAGGATAAACAAGATTGATAAACCCTTAGCAAATCTGAGAAGAAGAAAGAGAGGAGACAAAATTTAATAAAATTAGAGATGAAAAAGGCACCATTACAACAGACAACAAAGAAATTCAGAAAACCATAAGGACATACTTTAAGAGTATATACGCCTTTAAGTTTGAAAATCTGAAAGCAATGGATGATTTCATATGACCTACCAATATTAGATCAAGAGGAGATTAAGCCATTTAAATAGACCTATAACAAGCATGGAGGTCCAAACATTTCTAAAACATCTCCCAACTAAAAAATGTCCAAACTCAGATGGATTCACTGGTGAATTTTACCAGACCTTCATGGAAGAACTAACACCACTGTTTCCCAAACTTTTCCATAAAATAGAAAAGAATGGAATTCTACCCAACTTCTCCTAAGAAGCCAGCATCACCCTCATACCAAAACCAAATAAAGATAGACAAAAAATAAAAATTACAGACCAATCTCCCTCTTGAACATAGATGCAATAATTATGAACAAAATATTGACAAACAGAATACAACAATATATCAAAAAGATTATTCACCCCAACCAAGTAGGCTTTATCCCAGAGATGCAGGGATGGTTCAACACACACAAATTAATAAATATAATGCACTATATAAATGGACTGAAGGACAAAAATCACATATTCATCTCAATAGATGCACAAAACATATTCGACAAAATCCCACATTCCTTCATGGTAAAGTCCTACAGAAATTGGGAATACAAGGGACATATCTCAACATAATAAAAGGTATTTATGACAAATCTACAACCAATATAATACTGCATGGGGAAATTCTTGAAGCTTTTCCACTAAATTAAGAACAAAATAAGGGTGTCCACTGTTCTCACTTTTATTTAATATAGTACTAGAAGTCCTAGCTATAGTAATATGGCAAGAGAAACCCATAAAAGCATAAAAGGGCTACAAATTGGAAATAAAGAGAACAAATTATTATTACCTGCAGATGATATGATTCTATACATAAAGGACACTAAAGAATATACCAGCAAGTTGTTAGAGCTGATAAGCACTTTTAGCATTGTAGCAGGATACAAAATAAACACAGACATCAGTAGCTTTCCTATACACTGACAACAAACATGAGGAGGACAAAATCAGGGAATCTAACCCATCCACAATTGTCTCAAGAAAGAAAAAAAAAAGCAAACAAACAAACAAACAAAAATAGTACCTTGGAATAAACTTAACCAAGGAAGTAAAGGATCTCTACAATCTGAACTTCAAAACACTCAAGTGAGAAATTGCAGAAGAAACCAAGTGCTCTCTAATTGGCCTGGAAGCCTGCCCTATGGGAAGGAATACATGTCTACTACTGGAAACCTAATAAAATGCCTATGGCAAGGGAGGTCATGAGCCTTAGGGGTATAAAGTCTGCTCTTGTTTGGGCTAAAAGCATATATTATTGTCCCCAAACTGCCAAGTAAGCACTACAGTTAATGTTCATATTCATATGTTAATGCTACACTCATTTTTGGTTAGAGAAGCATCTCTTTTCAGATGGCAGTGACCACTTGGATGACCCAAAATGCAACATACTGCTGAGAAGTGACAGAGGAGTGTCCAACACTGAAAAAATCTCTATCACACCCTCCAAGTCTCAGGGTTCACTGCGGAAGAAGTGTCTGAAAGAATGTAAGAGCCCAAGGAAGGATACCACTCCTTACAATGCAACTGTCCAGACAGAATTTGGCCTTGGTTTCCATGACCTCATAGTGCCTAGCAATATCTTCACAAGACTCTCATAAGAGAAGAAAACAATGACATCAAATTAAAAAAAAGACTAATGAAGAGAGGGAAGGGATAGGATGCAGAGTGGACTTTTGAAAGGGAAATTGGGGGAGGAAATTGTGGTGGTTTGAATCAGGCATCCCCCATAAACTTAGAGGTTCTGAATGCTAGGTTTCCCTGCTGATGGCTGCAAATTAAAGCCTCCTGGAAGGGGTGTATTTTGGGGGTTGGGCTGATGGGTGTCATATCCAGTTTCTCCTTGCCAGTGTTTGGCACATTCCCCTATTGCTATTGTCCACCTTATGTTGGCTAGGGGGTGATGTTCACCCTCCGCTCATGCCATAGTTTTCCCCCACCATCATGGAGCTTCCCCTCAAGCTTGTAAGCCAAAATAAACCTCTTTTTCCCACAACCTGCTCTTGGTTGGATAATTTCTATCAGCAATGCAAACCTGACTGCAACAGGAATTATCATGGTTTATTGTCTGTAAGTATTAAAGTTGCCAATAAAAAAATTTTAAATAAAGTAATACTGCCATTAAAAAACAAATCCCCAAAAGGTAAAGTCCAGGATCTGATGGATTCATAACCAAATTCTACCAAACCTTTGTTGATGAACTGAAATCAATTTTTCTCAAGCTTTTAAATATAACTGGAGAGTAGGGAATCCTCCACAACTCCTTCACTAATATCAAAATCAGACAGAGATACAACAAGACACAAAAAATATAGACCTTTATCTCTGATGAACTTATGTTCAAAAATCTTGAACAAATTCCTCACAAACTGATTTCAACAACACATCAAAAGCATGACCCATCTCAATCAAATGATGATTCAACATGTGGAAATTGATTAATGTAATATACCACATAAATAATCTTAAAAACAGGAACCATATGATCATTTCAGTTGATGCACTGAAGGTCTTTGACAAAATACAACACCACTTCATGATCAAAATACTGGAAAGACTAAACATGGAGGGATTATATCTCAACATAATTAAGGCTATATACAAGCACCTAAATCCAAAGTCATGCTTAATGGGGAAAATCTCAAGTCATTCCCATTAAGATCAGGAACAAGACACGGGTGCCCACTGTCACCACTGCTCTTCAGTGTAGTACTAGAAGTCCTAGCCCAAGCAATAAGACAGGAGAAAGATATGCATAAGTATTCCAAAAGACTCTACTATAAAAAGCCTAAAGATAATAAATTCATTTAGCATATTTGACAAATGGGGTTGTATAAATTAGATAGCCACATGAAAGAAAATGAAACTAGACCCACTCCAATCACCATACACAAAAATCAACTGCAAATGGATTAACGACTTCAATATAAGATTTGAAGCCCTCAAACTACTGGATATGAAAATAGGGGGAACTCTCCACAATATAGTAGTGGGGAAAGATTTCCTGAACCATATCCCAGTAGCCCAGGACAGTAAACGATTACGTAACCAGTGGGATCTCATGAAGCTAAAAGGATTCTGCACAAACATACCATAAATCGAGCCAACAGATTACCCACAAAATGGGAAAAAATTTTCACCAATTATACCATTGATGAAGGCCTAATATCTAGAATCTACAAAATTTTCAAAAATCGCAATAAAAATTAACAATCCACTCAAAAACTTGGGCAGATATTTGATAGGAAATTCTTAAAGGAAGAAAAACAAATGGCTAATGTTCACCTGAGAAAATGTTCAACATCCTTAACCATAATGGAAATGCAAATTAAAACAACTATGAGATTCTGCCTTATACCAGTCAGGTTGTCAATCATGACAAAAATTAGAGTAAGGGAATAACAGTAAGGGAATAACTGGGTCTGTTGGTAACTCTATAGTCAACCTCTTTAGAAGTCTCCATATTGCTACATGATTGACCGGGTGAAAAGGACCAACATCTGTCCAAGCAATTCATGTTCTAAGCTACTCAGCAGCAAACAACCTGATGTAATGCTCACCCAAGTGCAATAGTGACACACAGCCAAGGTGGGTAACCAACTGCTCTTGAATTGGCTAGTGGAGCTGCTCAGTGGAATGGAACACATAGCTGGAACTGAGAAATAAGTCAAAATCATATCCAAGAAAAGAGTTTTCTCTCCAATAACAAGTCCCCAACAATCTTGGGCTACAAGAGGGCCTACACTTATTAAATTCTCTCTAAAATAATAATGGTTATCCCATTTATTCAGTGCTGACTTCATTCTCCACTGGAGAATCTGCATCTCTTTTTCAGATTGACACAGAAGCTGAGGAGAGAATCATCCCATTGCACCTCACCAGGGCCACCGCTGAAACCACAGAGTAATTGGAGAAATGAGCAAGTGTGCTGCTTTCTTGGTGAATCTGGTATCAGCACAAGGGTGAAGAAGATAGACACAGAGAACACTCAACTCCTACCAAACCAGAGATCCAGAGACACTGAGGTTCCCAAGGCCTCATCACTGAAGTAGACCAAAAACGAACCCAACATGGCTCAGGGAAATTAGTGGAAGAGTGGGTGGAAAGATTATTAGAGTCACAAGTTGGGACATTATTCTCAGAGACATTGCTTCTTTCCCATAACTGATGGTTATCCCTACAATGCATGTCCCACAATCACCAAAGAGGAGGGTCCCTTCAGAGGGGGGGAACAGGGAGGAGGATAATGATGGTACTAACATGTTCTGTTTAAACACTGGGTATGTACATAACTAATAAAGAAAAAATAAATGAAAGGATCTAGGGAAACAGAACTCTCATTCACTGCTGGTGGGAGTGCAAACTTGTACAACTACTATGGAAATCAATGTGGAGACTTGGAAAAAGATGAAAATAGAGTTGTCAAATGACCCACCCATTCCTCTACTGGGTACCTACCCTAAAGTCTCTACTCTTCACTGCAGAGATACTTGCTGAATCATGTTTGTAGCTTATCAGTTCACAATAGCTTAGAACTGGAATCAACCAAGATGCCCATCATTTGATGAGTGGATAATGAAGATGTTGACCATATACACAATAGAATTCTACTAAACATTAAGGAAAAGTGATACAATGAAATTTGTAGGAAAATGGACAGATTTGGAACAAATCATACTCAAAGAAATCACACAAGCACAGAAAGACAAACTGTTCTCCCTCATCTGTTTTCCTAAACCGTAACATCTTGAGTTGCAGACATACCTGGCAAGCAACTTGAGGAACAGATAAGAGGGATGGAAGGGTTTTGCAGGGGTAGATGTATACAAAACCAAATCCAAAATGAATTGGTGCCATAAAAACCTTCCTCCAGGGTAACAGACTAAAAGATATAACTCTCAGTAGGAGAATGGAGGGATTATCTAATAAGAATGACCCTGGAAAGTGTGGGATGAAGCCTAACCCTAAAACATTTGGTGTGGCTTGGAACTTGCAGTACCAGAAATTGGTTACAACCCACATTGAGCTGTTGATCAGAGAGGCCAATAAAGTCCTCAAACCAAGACAGGCTTGTGTCAAAGCACTTGATTACCCACTTGAGGTAAAAGATAAGATCATATTGCTGAAGACACTACATGCTACCTACACAGAACATCAAGAGATCTGCCTGAATCTTCACAGAAGCCAATTCCAAGATTTTTAGTCCATATAGTGTTGAAAAGTGTTACATGAGCTGCTGGGTGCAAATGGCCAATGGCATCATGAGCAAGCAAGAAACATTATTCTATGGAAGCAACCAGCCTGACTGCTCCGACCAGAAGAGGTAGAACAAAGACCCGAGGGGAAGTCAACCTGAATGGGAGAAGGCAAACAGACACAAGAAGGAGACCAAGGTAGGTGTTTGTCAAGGTCTCAAAATTTTATTTTTACATATAGGTTTGTATAAGGTTGTAGGGGGAAAGGGGCGTAGTTAGAACAAAGAGCACAGGGTTACTGGCTAAACCACCAATATCCCTGTTTCTTCATCAGTTACTGGCAGCACAGGGGAGTTATCACCCAAGCGTACAATTTCTTTGTTTCTGGTAATTGAACATTAGATGAGGAAATAGAAACTTAACTCACAACATGGTGGTTTCTGTCAACAAGGCCAAGGTTTGGCTTATAGCTCCCAACATCTCCTCCCTTCTTTTGTATGAAAAGAGGGGGAGGCCCGCTATGCAGCAGTGGGCGTTAACCAACTGGGGGAGTAGTGACCTGACTCCTCCCATGGGCTGTCATTTTTCGTCCCACAATCTTGGCCCTTGGTACCTTTTGGGGAGGGGAGGCAGGGCCTATATGATAACAGTTATGGTACCAACCTCCATGCAAGTCAGGTTTTTCTCTCAGGGAATTCAGAAGCAGTCAGAAAGGGACCTTCCCTTGCAGTGCTTTGCCTCGTACCCATGTTGGTGCCCATATCGCACACACTTCATTGTGAGCCGATAGGCATAGGTCTGAATCCTATGCAGCTGCTAAAAGAGGGGAAGCTTTTTGGCCATAAGACATATACCGCAGCAGTAGCAGAGGGATAGAGGACAGTAGTGTAGTAAATGAGTATAGAAAGTATGATCAAGGGAGAGTGACAGTTGCAGGTAGGTCTTCAGTGGCAACGCCTCGATCCGCCAGCTCCAGTCTGTGATAATGGACGTGTAAGGACTGCTTCTTAATGGCTTCAATCTGAAATTCCCATTGAAAGACAGTAGCAGTAGTTAGGGGAACGATGGGCAACAAGGAGCAGAGGAACAGTAGATGTCGGGGGTTAGCTGTTTTCATCTTGAATCTTGGGTATTGGCAACCTGGAAGAGAAAAGAGGGAGTTGCCTCAGGAATAGGGTGTTCTTGGGTGTGTTTTGCTGAGAACTTCTAGGTTCATTGACTTGTTTGACTAAACGTTCTGGTAGCCATCTTGAGGCATCATTTTGAGTATCGAACACACAGACTGACTGGCAACCCCAAATAAGGACTGGGTCTGGTCCATTCCATTTTAGAGTCAAAGGATCTTTCCACATAGCTTTGGCGAAGGTATTTTTTGTATTAGTGTGCCAAAAGTGATCGGCAGCTGATTTTCCTTGAGCGCCAAGGGTTAAAAAGTTTAGGATAAACAGGGCATGATGAAGAATGTTTTTTGGGGAGCCTTTCAGAGGATATAAATCCCCATTTTCGATTTTTGGAGGGTATGTTTAATCGTTTGATGGGCTCGCTCAACAATTCCTTGATCCTGAGGATTGTATGGTATGCCTGTAATATGTTTAATTTGTAGTTGATAACAGAAATTTTGGAATTTTTTTCCAGTATATCCAGGACCATTATCAGTTTTAATAATTTGGGGCTTTCCCATGACACCAAGGCAATTGAGTACATGAGCAATGACATTTTTTGAAGCTTCTCCAGCATGGAGGCTGGCAAAGATGAATCCACTGAAGGTATCCACAGTAACATGGAGGTACTTAAGATTACCAAATGAGGGAAAGTGTGTTATATCCATTTGCCAGATCTCATTGGGAATTAAACCTCTAGGATTCATGCCTAAGTGGGGGACTGGTAGGAAGGTGACACAGTTTGTGCATTGTTTGGCTATCTGGCGAGCTTGTTCCCTAGTGATTTTAAAGAGAAGACGCAAGGTTTGAGGGTTAAGGTGATGTACAGAGTGAGCTGCTTTGGCCTAGGCCACAGGATCGAGTTCAGCAAGAAAGACAAACTGGGTGGCTTTGTCAGTCATGGCATTGCCTGTGGCTAGAGACCCAGGGAGTCCAGAATGAGCACAAATATGGCCTGCATAAAAAGGATGTTGCCTAGAATGTATGCATTGCTGAATGGAGAAAAACAGAGGAGTGGCGTTTGTAGTGGGTTCTATGTATGGCACAGTTTCTAAGAGGGGGATGGATTGAGCAATATAAGCACTATCAGTATACAGATTAAAGGAAGTATTTGGAAGTTGTTGAAAAGCCTGCAAAACAGCAAAAAGCTCCACAAGTTGAGCAGAGTGGAATGGGGATTGTAGGGAAGTGGTTTGATTGTTTACAGAGAAGGCTGCCATTCCATTAGAGGAGCCATCAGTGAAAACTAGGAGGACATGGAGAGGGGGTTGGGGAGAGGTTAATGTAGGAAAAACAAATGGTTGAATTCTCAGAAAGTGGAGAAGCTTGTTAGCAGGGTAATGGTTATCAAGGGATCCCTGAAAATAGGTGCAAGATATTTCCCAGTGGTCATCATTTTGTATTAACCATTGTACTTGGCTAGTGGAGTAAGGTAGAATGATTTTATCAGGGTCCTTACCAAATATTTTTCTACTTTGATCACGTTCAATTTTTATTAATTCTGCCACCCACAATGTGTTAAGGGGTAAGGACTTTGGGTGGTGAAGCGGGTAAATGGACCCAGAATAGGGGACCTTCTTGCCAGAACACCCCGGTGGGTGTAAAGTCAGTGGCACAAATGACCAGAAGAGACTCCTCATAAGAGATAAAAGTAACCCTTTGGCTCAGAATTGCAGCCTCCACTATCTTCAGGGCCTCTAGGGTGGGGTCCGTTAATGAGCGGCTGGAGGCAGGGTCTGGGTCTCCTTTGAGGATGTCAAACAAGGTTTTAAGCTCTCCAGTAGTTAACTTAAGATAAGGCCTGAGCCAATTGATATCTCCTATGAGTTTTTGAAAATCATTTAAAGTTTTTAGATGATTAGTTCTAAGTTGAATCTTTTGTGAAGGAATTTTGTTATGAAAAAGTTCAAAGCCTAAGAATAAGTAAGGGGGTTTTAATTGAATTTTATCAGGAGCTATTTGAAGACCAGCTCCAGTAAGGGCCCTAGAAAGGTCTTGAGAGCAAATAAGGAGTTCAGTGGGATCAGGTCCGGCCAAGAGAATGCCACCATATAATGAATGATATACAAGGAAGGCCATCTACATCTAAATGGATCTATAACTTGGGCCACAAATTTTTGACACAGCATAGGGCTGTTGGCCATCCCTTGGGGTAAGACTTTCCATTGGAATCTCTGCATAGGGCCTTTAAAATTTACCACAGATAAACTAAATGCAAAATGCTGATGATCCTCAGGGTATAAGGGAATTGTAAAAAAGCAATCCTTTAGGTCAATAATGATTTTACAATATCCTGCAGGAATTGAGACTGGAGTGGGGAGGCCTGGTTGTAGGGCTCCCATAGGTACCATGGCCTTATTAATTTCTCTAAGGTCCTGGAGCAACCTCCATTTTCCAGACTTTTTCTTTATAACAAAGATAGGAGTATTCCAAGGAGAGGTGGTAGGTCCAATATGGCCTGCAGCAAGTTGTTCCTGCACTAACATCATGGCTGCAGCTAATTTTTCAGAAGTTAAAGGCCATTGATCAACCCACACAGGTTTTGTTGTTTTCCAGGATATCTTATCAGCATGGGGTACAGGCATGTCAACAGCCATTAGGATAAATTTTCATAGCCTATTCCAGCACGATCAGTCTTTATAGTAACTGGGATTGGCTCTTTTGTTCCCTGAGAATATTTGTCCAATCCTTGTCCCGGGCATAAGCCTTGATTAAGCATTTGGTGAGCTACCAACTCATCAGGGCTGCACATAATGAGTTTCATTTGAGAGAGGATGTCTCAGCCCCAGAGAGTAATGGGCAGGCCTGTGACCACATAAGGTTGAACGGTGCCTTGATTGCCTTCCTTGTCCTCCTATTGAATAACTTCAGAACTTTGTAAGGGGTTAGAGGCCTGTCCAATTCCTTTGAGGTGAGTCATGGAAGTGGTGAGAGGCCAAGATGTAGGCCAGTTTTTATTGGAAATAATTGTGGCATCTGCACCACTGTCTATAAGACCTTCAAAAGTTTTTCCTTTTAACTTTAATTTAAGAAGGGGTCTTGCTTGAGTGACCTCTTGTGCCCAGTAAATGTCTGATGACCCAAACCCATGGGGGCTGTAGGAGGTGGCCAGTCAGGGTTGTGATACCTGGCAGCCTCACCCTCCAGCTCTGATTCCTCACCTGGGAAAAGAGGAGTAGGGGTACTGCGAAGGGGGATCATTTGTTCTGCCCAGCACCTTTGCCTGGGAGCCCACTGTGGTGCCGGCCTGGAGGGCGAGGTCATTCAGGGGAGAGAGCTGCAGCCGCAGCAGCAGCAGCAGCAGTAGCCACCGCACAGGCCTCCTGATGGCAGGAAGTTAGTTCATGAGTGGGAGGTGTCTGGCAAAGTTTAAGATTATTTTTAAGAAAGAATTCTCCATCCCTAACAACTTTTGAAATGTCCGGTTGGCACCGGTGGAGCTGGAGGACATCGTTTATTAAGTTCCAATAGGAGAAGATCTGAACTGGGACTTTTTCAGGCCCAAAAGTCCTATAGTAATCCTTTAAACAATCTCCCACTCTCCCCCATCTTTTTTCATCAATGGTGCCTTCCTGGGGAAACCATGGACATAAATCTTCTAAGAAGAGGAAGAAGTGAACAAGATCCTTTTTTTTTTTTTTTTTTTTTTAACTTTTGCCCCATGAGTCTTGAGGGAGTCTTTAAGTCCCTGGATGAAAAGTTCCTGTTTACTTAGGGTCTGTCCCATGATATAAAGGAAAGAGTAGAAACGGCAAGACCAGAGGGCAACGTTCCAGGTCAGAGAACCAGCACGGGGGATTCCCCAAGGGGCCTGACGCAAACCTGTCTGCAAATTTAAGAATCCGGCGGCCGCCCTAAGGGCATTTACTGGCCATTGCATAACTGGTTTTGGTGGTTGGAAGAGAGGTTAGATAGGAGGTTTTTGCCAACACCCGAACGGGCTGTGGGGATTCGCACAGGGAGCTAGGGGCCTTCAGCCAATGCCAGAGGGTAGCCCTGGCCAAGAGGCTTCAGTTGCCCTGTTGCTATGTTGTGATTCCACACGATGATGCCAACCGAAAGTAAAAGAAAGAAAAGAAGTTTACAAAGATGAACAAAGAAGCCCCACAGTTCCTGTGTCTTGCAAATCTGACTGAATAGTCTTTATTTAAATGGTTTGCCTAGAAGTCTTCGTAGCTTGTCTTACCTTAATTGGATCTGAATCACAGGTGGGCTGCCTGTGGTGATTGCTGTGCGAATCTTCACTCGCCAATGAGGCGGTGATTCAGGGAGAAGAACGGCCATTCACTTGAGTGACATTCAGGTTTTTCTTCATACCTTGAGCCCCACGTTGGGCACCACTTGCCCCTGCCAGCAGGGGTAGAACAAAGACCCGAGGAGAAGTCAGCCTGAATGGGAGAAGGCAAACAGACACAAGAAGGAGACCAAGGTAGGTGTTTGTCAAGGTCTCAAAATTTTATTTTTACATATAGGTTTGTATAGGGTTGTAGGGGGAAAGGGGCGTAGTTAGAACAAAGAGCTCAGGGTTACTGTCTAAACCACCAATATCCTTGTTTCTTCATCAGTTACCAGCAGCACGGGGGAGTTATCACCCAAGCATACAATTTATTTGTTTCTGGTAATTGAACATTAGATGAGGAAATAGAAACTTAACTCACAACATGGCGGTTTCTGTCAACAAGGCCGAGGTTTGGCTTATAGCTCCCAACACCTGACAAAATGTACACACCTGTGCAATAGTGGCACACAGCCTAGGTGGGTAACCAATGGCTTTCTCATTGGCTAGGAGATCCACTCAGTGGAAAGCAACCCATAGCTGGTATTGGGAACCAAGACAGATTCCTGTGGAGACAAAGATTATTGACTTCAATGTGAAACTCCCACTAGTTTTGGCCAGAGGCTACACTCATCAAAATTTCTCTAAATTAATAATGCTCATCCCCTTTAACCTATCCTGGTCTCACTTTCAGTTGAAAAATCTCTTTTCCTTTTTCAGAAAATGGGAGAACCAAGAAAAACCAAGATCTATCAACAAGACAAGAATAGATACGTGACTAACTTGCAGGAGATGAACCATTCCTTTCACAACAGCCAGGACCCAGGTGAAACCACAGAGGAACTGATGAGATGAGCAAAGGTGCTGCTTCCACAGAGAACCCAATAATCTGTGCCAGGGTGACAGAGTCATATACTGAGGATACTCAAAACACTACAAAGCATAAATCCAGAAGCTTCTGAGAGCTCAACACCAAAGTAGACTTAAAGCACATCCACCAAGACTCAGGAAATTTTGCAGAAGAGGGGTCAGAAAGAATGTAAGAGCAATAGGAGGGGTAAGAATATTAAGAGAAATTGCCCCCATCCCACCACAATGACTGCTGCTCATACAATTTATAACCCACAACTCCATGGCAAATACCACCAATCCCACTAAGGAGGGTTTTCAGTGGAATGGGGACAAGGAGGTAGGAAAAGAAAAGAAAAGAGAAGAGAAGAGAAGAAAAGAAAAGAAAGAAACACATAAAGATGGGCTGGGGACACATCTCAATTGGTAAAGTGCTAGCTTCACAACTTGAGGACCTCATTTCAGTCCTCAGCATTCACATGAAATATAGGTTGTGATGGTCATGCAGGACTTGGGGTTCAGGAGGAGTCTCCCAGACTCATGAACTGAAATTTTTGGATTTTTTCCTATTTTTAAAAATAACTAATAAAATTAACTCTAGAAAGATAAATTATGAATTATTGATCTTACTTAGGGAGAAATCATGAATTACTGGGTTTATTTAGGGGAAATTGGTATGTAGGCAAAGGCTGGAGAAATTCCATATGCACATGGAATACAAGATCTAGGAAACCATGCAAAAAGAAAAAAAAAAAGGAAACATTCACAAAGTTGCATGTAAGCAAACCATAAAAGCATTAGCCCTGTATCCACACATAGCAAAGAGTTAAAGGGATTAAATCATGATGGCTAAAGTAGTAATAACAGAGGGAAGGCACCAGAACAGAGGTTCAGACTCTGGAGAAATAAGTAATAAAATAAGTCAAGACAGTTTTTCCACACACTGTAGATGCATTCTTTAGAGGAAATACCTACCTGATACACCCGGAGTCCCAGAGTTTAGAGGAAGTACATACTGTAGACTCAGAAATCAAAGGTGAATCATACATGTTATCAAAATTAGAAGGTACCCCAAAGCATGACACAGATAGAAGGTAGGCAAAAACCACCCAGGCTGAGAGAAATGCTCTCTCAGGCAGGGCAGGGAGAAGCCAGAATTACATGTGTTCAGGGAGGCAAGATCACAGGGCACAGAGAGTGGAGATCAGGATGGACAAGAGTTTAGAGTTAGTTAAAACTGGATTTTTCTTTTAAATTTTTGTCAGACTCTGGTATGTAAGAGGAAGACCTGATTGGTTGGTTAATTCAGGAGGCTGACCCAAAGGCTAGCCCACCAAGGTAGTATGCTTGACCATGGAGGCAGCAGGGGCATTGAAGCCATTGTGGATGAAATTGAATTAGCCATGAGTTCCATTCCTGCCAAAGCTGGGAGACTTCTGGTTCTTTCTTTGGGTTCCTGTTCCTAAGTAAAACTACCTTTAAAAAGCTAGCTTTCTCTTGTGTCTTTCAATGGCATGAGCCCATAATCCCAGCACTGAGGAGATGGAGACTGATGTGTGTGGGGATGTCTATGAAGTTAATTTACTAGCACTCTAGCCTAACTGGTAATCTCTAGGGTAGTGAGAAAGCCTTTGTCAAAGAAAGGGTATGGTGTTCCTGAAGATGACACCTGAGGTTATCTTCTGACCTCCACATTCATACACACACAGGTGCACCTGCACACACATGAACATTTATATACATATGCATGCATTAAAAATCAGAGAGAGCCAGGCGTGGTGGCGCACACCTTTAATCCCAGTACTCGGGAGGCAGAGGTAGGAGGATCACCAGGAGTTCGAGGCCATCCTGAGACTCCATAGTGAATTCCAGTCAGCCTGAGCTAGAGTGAGACCCTACCTCAAAAAAACAAAACAAAAAAAATCATAGAGAGAGAGAGAGAGATAGAGAGAGAGAGAGAGAGAGAGAGAGAGCAAGAGAGGATATGGTAATGACAAGTATAAATCATCCATGGGGAAATATACCACAGTTCAACAACATGCCATCTGTGTAGCTGTGGGAAAACTGACACCAAAACATTTTATTATCGGTACTATGGATAATATATAATATATATATATTATCAGTACAGTGGCTATAGAGGCCAAGCATCTACCAAAATCACAGACCCCACAATCACATTCTGTACTCTGAACATTTACCCTTGAGAGATCATTGCACCTTTACGACATGCTATGTCTTCTGCCCAGGATGTGAGACCCATCAGACTAGTGTCAACAGAATGTCCTTCCTACTTCACCTCCAGTTATGTGGAAAATGGGAGTCACAGGTAAATAGATGTGAGGTGAGAGAGGCCAGGGTATTTCTGTTTTATACCTCGCTTATCTTGCTTCCATTTTCTGGCAGTAGAAGCCAGCCTTCACCTTTGCAGACTTCCTCAGTGAACTGTAGCTTTTACCGAACTTTGTTAACAATATTCCCTTGACCCTTTAGTCCTAATTACAGAAATTTATCCCTTGAACTCTGAGTGTCTCATTCAGGGTCTTCTTTTGTTCACTTAATGTTGTTGACTTCTGTGAAAATCTGTCCCTTAGATCTATTGAGTAGAACTACAGGGGGATGTTGACTCAGGCTGGGATGTACTGTCTTTAGAATAAGAATGAAAGGAAAATAAGTAGATTAGTGTGTGCATCTACCTATACAAGCAACTATTCTTGATCCATTTTCTGTTACCACAACAGAATATTTGAGATCAGGCAAGGTACTAACCAAAGTTTATTTACCTTTTGGTTCTAGACACAGGAAATCTCCTTAGTCACAGGGAAGGGAGGCCCAAGGTTGAAGGGCTGTAGCTAACGGGGGTTTCCCTGCTGCATCTGTGTATGGTCAGACTGTACACAAAACAGAAAAAGGGATTAAACTTCCACAATCACAAACCTACTCTTAGAATGGAGAAAATCCCTAATGGCCTAACCACCTCTTAAAGAAATTTTCTCTTAAGAGTGTCATGATGGTAATAAAATTTCAACATCAATTCTGTAGAGGATATTCAAATCACAACATTTGTAAAGATATATAAGAAACCATCCTTAAGTACTGGAGTTCAGAAGGTATGAGAAAGACTATTCACTAGGCATTTTGTGATCTTAAAAAATGTCAAAGCCTAGGCTGGAGAGATGGCTTAGTGGTTAAGTGCTTGCCTGTGGAGCCTAAGAACTCTGGTTCAAGGCTGATTGCCCAGGACCCACGTTAGCCAGATGCACAAGGGAGCGTCTGGAGTTCGTTTGCAGTGGCTAGAAGCCCTGGCATGCCCATTCTCTCTCTCTGCCTCTTTCTCTCTCTGTCGCTTTCAAATAAATAAAAAATAAATAAATAATTTTAAAAGTCAAAACATGAGAATGCTTCATGTTCTTTTAAAACAACACAAAAAGAAAGAAAATGAGGGATATATATATGTGTGTATATGTACACACATATATATGATTATATGTGTGATAAAAATAAATCAAGCTGGCTAAGATAAAAGAATTTGCTCTCTCAGATAGAGAGCTAGCTTTTTAAAGACAGTTTTACAACAACATTAACAACATTAAGCGAATAAAAGAAGACCCTGACTGAGACACCCAGAGTTCAAACAAAAGACAGACATAATAGAAAACAGTCCACCAAAATATATTGAGTATATTAAAATGTGTCTAAATATAAAATGTTTCAAATTTTGTAGAAAAAAGGAAGAAGCAAGATAACGAAAGGGAAGCAGGTAGAAAAGACTGAATATGCACATATGTATGAATGCATAAGAGTTCAGATGGTGCCCAAGAAAGGTGTGACAATGGATACCTTAGGGAGGAAGATTAGTAGGCTCAGAAACAAGTGTAGAAGAAAGATTTAATTCTTATCTAATAGTCTGTATATTTTACAACTTTTAATGCATTCATTACATATTTTCACCTCAGTCTTTAAACAAATAACTTAAAAGAACAAAAACTCATGTAACAAATTGACAGTCTGAAACTTGACATAAGTCACCCATTCAGCATTTTATGCATTAATGAAAACTCATCCTCAGTCAAAAGCTATGAAATTAGGTTAGCTATTGCTATAATCATCCAATTGAGGCTTTCACAAAGGAGAGAAGGTACTTTTTGTCATTATCATGATTTAACACTCTTCAATTTCTACAGGAAATGTCAAAGTCAATTTCTGATTGTATTAATTTTCTAAAGTCCATTCTGTGACATTATGTAATTTTGAATATGACTGCAATTGTATCATTGATTGCATTATTTCACTGAACAAAAGGTTTAGCAAAGGATAGCACTGAGTAGGATGGAAGACTGGGCTGTAAAACAATGTCTGCATTTCCAAGTTGGGTTTATTCCCAGGTTATACCTACCACTTTGATAGATGACCCTAGAAATAAATAAATAAATAAATAAAACGAGGAAGAAATAATAAGGTTATAAGGTTGTATCCTATAAATGTAAAATGTTATTACTGATTTGATCAAATGTTTTACTAAAATTCAACTTAACTAGCTTGTCAATAAACAAATAATGTGAGTTTCATACTGCTTCAAAAGTTGCTTTACCCTAGAAACTAAACAAAATAGCAGGGTTAATCTATTTAATTTACCCCTTCAAGCTATCTCACAAGCCTTTTTAAATAAAAACTTCTGACTTTCTATATTCTGTCCTAAAATGTACCTTGTAAACAAAAGATAATGTTGTCTTTATTTGTAGTATTGTTTAAATATTAGTCTACTATCTAATAATATAGGTCAATAAACTATAAGGCAAAGTGAATAGAAAGTGACTGAGCACTTTATGACAGAGCAGTATTTTAGTCACATTTTTTTAAAAATAAAATATTTCCTATATGAATTTAAAAATACCATCCTCTGATAAATCCTATTTGCCAGAAAATAGAAATTACCAGAATAGTTTGATTGTTTTTAACTTTCAAAAGTGCATAAGTTGTGGCTGGATAGAAAACTCAGTCTACAAAGTACTTACCTTATAAGCAAAACCAGAGCTTTTGTCAAAAAAAAGAAAGAAAGATATAATCATGTTGATATAAGAATGAAATGTGGCACTAGAGAGATGTAGACAGGAGGAACCCTAGAGTCTAGAGCTCACGGGTCAGCCATGCTGACAGGACCCCTGAGCTCCAAGAAAATGAGAGCTCTTAATTCAACAAAAGGTAGGCATCAACTGTAGAATGACATTCAAGATTATCTCCTAGCCTCCCCACTTAGACAAGCACCTGTACATGCACACAAAAAGCTAAGCATATATAGGCACACATGCATTTTAGAGATCTGTAAATAGTACATTATTTTATTTAAAAATGTGAATAAAATTCTAAAACCACCAATAATTTGGGATTTAAATTTTTTCTTCATTTTTTGTTCTTCTAACTTTATCTTATTCTGTAATGCTCATGAACAGTCTAGGATATTTTATACACATAACTTTTGATGTGACAACTTCATTTTTGTTGTTTATTATATGAAAATAATTAAAGATATGTGCAATGGCTTGTATATAAGATGTTCATGGCAGTATGTTTTATGATAGTGAAAGACTGATAACAACCTATATGCCAAAAATACGGGATAAGTTTTAATTAGTTATGATATATACCAACAAAGGACATAAGCATAGAATATTATTAATAATAATATTTCAAAAGACACTAATCACCCTGGAAGCATGTTCATGCTCTACCGTTAATATAAAATCAAGTTAAAATCTAACATAATTCAAACACATTTTCTCATAAATTTCCAAAAACATGGTCTACTTTTTGTTGTGCATTTTATAAGGTATTATGTAAACAGTCATAATAAAAGCATTTGTTATCATTTTCATGGGGTTCACTTTATTTAAGGATGCAGACAAGTAAACATGCAATAACTCTATGTTATAAGATTTGTTGATGAGTAGGTTGAAATGACAAGCACAATGATCTAACCTAACCTAGAATGAATGAGATGGGGAGACAGGGAGGTAGAGGTTGAGGAGGAAAACTGGCCCTCCAAGAAGACACTCGTGCATAAAATTATGACATCACTTATCCTCTTTTATTTTCTTGTTGTGACAAAAGCAACTTAGGAAAGGAAGCATTCATTTTTGGTTCATGATTTGAGAGGATATGCGTCCATCATGGCATGGGAGATACAGTGGTGGGAAGAGTGAGACAGCCGGTTACCTTGTGTCCACAGTTAGGAAGCAGCAAGAAATGAATCTGCATACTTTCTTCTTTTCCTCATTTTATTCTGACTGGTACTGTAGTCAAAGTGGCGGTGTCACCCACATTCACAGTGGGTCTTCCCTCCTCCTTCAAGTCTCTCTGGACACACTTTTATAAACACACTCAGAGGTGTGTCTTTTAGGTGATTCCAAATATACTCAGGTTGGCAATGAAGATTAATTATAACACATTAAGAAACCATTCCAAAAAATTTGTGACTTCAGAGAACTTATTTGGTGAGCAGTCATTCTGCTGGTTGTATCCTACACTGAGCCATGCTGTTTGTTGTAGTAATCCAAACTCCTCACTAGATGAAGCTCCAAGATGACCTTAGTGATGGTTCTGGAAATTGATGCTAGCCATTGGCTGGCACTTTGTTCTCCTATATAGCCTCTTATTTTCCAGTGGATTTTATGAAACTTCCTCACAGCATGACAGTCTCAATGAGATAAAAGATTGAGAGCACAAGTGCCAAGGCCCCTAAATCTTTGGATTTTGCACAATGTCACTTGCATGGCATTTTGCAGATGAAAGTAAACCTTAAACCACCTAAGATTCAAGGGACTAAAGACAAAAACATCATTCCTTGATGTTACATTGCAAAAGTGTATGTGCATGGGGTCAAGTAACATCACATCAATAATTGTCCATACTGACATGACAGATGAAAATGAGGAGCAGCAGGAAAAATCTTAGGGGGACGCCAGCTCTGACAGGTCCCCAAGGAGACCAAAGGCCCGTAATGTCAAATACACCACCAGCAAGACTGTGGAGGCTACTACCCAGCAAGTAATAACTGCTTTTTGAGCCACAGAAGTTGGTGGCTGGTTCTTATACACAAAGCAAACTGAATATAGTTCAATGGGAATTGAGCCTAGAACTGATAAAAAAGAGGAAATATCTGAACAAAATCATAAAGAAGCTACTTCATAAAGAGACCAGTAGGATGAATACAAGTTAACTTGTTTAGAAAAATTATCTTGAAATGGCAGACGGTTAATTTCCAATGAGAACAGAAAGGAAAATTTAAAGGAATCTTGAATAGGAGTGGGGTACAGAAGACAAGAACTTGGTCATTTTGTCATACAGTGCTACATAGTCAATATTTACATATGGTTCCAAGGGTATGGTTCTATAATTTAACTGCTAGATACCATCACAATAATCTGACCCATTTGTAAGTCGGTGTATCAAGAACAGAAATGACTTAGTGGGCCCTTTTGAGGTATGGTGGGTGGCTCTCTCCTTAGGATCTACATCTATCTGAAAAAGAGAAGCAGATTCTCCAATGGAGAGTAAGTTAGCACCAGAACAAAAGAGATAACCCTTACTTTTTTATAGAGAATTTAATAGGTATAGGCCTTCTTGTAGCCCATGATTGATGGTAGCTTGATATTGGTGGGTGGGCTTATGTTTGGATATGGTTCTGACTTGTTTCCCAGCTCCAGCTATGGGTCCCGTACCACTGAGGAGATCAGTTAGCCAAATTAAGGGCAGTTGGTTCCCCACCATGGCTGTATGCCACTATTGCACTTGTGTGGGCATCACAACAGGTTATTTGCTGCTAAGTAGGTTAGACCATGAGTTGCTGGGACAGATATTGGTGATTTTCCCCCAGTGGCCCATGTAGCACCTTCTGGCACTAGACGCGCTGACTGTCTGAGGACTGACTCTCTTCCAACTTCCAGCCATGCCATTCTATTTTGCATGTCAACCACATAAGGTGTCTTCAGCAGTAGGGTCTTACCACTAACCTTTGGTGGGTCATCAAGTACTCTGACAGAAATCTGTCTGTCTTTTTGGAAGCCTTGTAGGTCTCTCTGATTAAAAGCTCATTGTGGATGATAGGCCCATGCTGGTACTGGAAGTTTCAGGTCAGTGCCCACTAAGAAAATGAGGAAAAAGATAACTAATATACAAGAGTTAGAGAGAAGAGAAAGAGAGAGAGGGGGAGGGAGAGGGAGAAGGAGGGAGGGAAGATGTAGAAGATTAAGGTTAGTCTTGATCCTACCCTCTCCAGTGTCTTGTGGTTCAGGTGTTCCCTGTAAGGGCCTGGTGAAGGATCAGCCATTTGGTCTGTCTTTTAGTAAGTAGAATTTTATGGTACCATTGCCGTTTGGGTCTAGATTTGTGTTTCCCACCCCTTTGATGCCCTCCCCTCCCTCCGCTTCCATCCTAGTGTCTAGTCCACGTGATGCTTGCTGGATATGTAAGGTATCTTGGGTAGATTCAAGTTAGGTGCTGTAGATGGGTGAGACTTTTTTTTTTTTTTTTTCTTTTTTTTTTTTTGGTTTTTCCAGGTAGGGTTTCACTCTAGCTCAGGCTGACCTAGAATTAACTATGTCATCTCAGGATGGCCTCGAACACATGGTGATCCTCCTACCTCTTCCTCCTGAGTGCTGGGATTAAAGGCATGAGCCACCATGCCCGGCCTTTTTATTTCATACCTTTTTGTAATCACTAGGATCTACCACTGTCACTGAGAACTACCATTCAAAAATAAGGTCCAGATACATTTACTGTCATGTATATGAGCACACACATTTTATTATAAAAAGTTCTATAAAAGTTATATATTGTTATAACATCATTATAATTTAATCAATATTTAAGCAATAGAATGGACTATCAAAATGATACTTAGCTTAGAAAAGTTTGGTCAGTTTATATTCTTAAAAGTAGTATGTGAGGGCTGGAGAGAGGGCTTAGAGGTTAAGGCATTTGCCTGAAAAGCCAAACGATTCTGGTTTGACTCTCCAGGAGCCATGTAAGCCAGATGCACAAGGGGCCACATGCATCTGGAGTTCCTTCACAGTGGTTGGAGGCTCTGGTGCAGCCATTCTGTCTCTCTCCCGCTGCCTCTTTCTTTCTCTCAAATAAAAAAATAAGATTTATTTAAAACATATATGTTTTATATATAATATATATAATATATATATGTAGTACATGAAACTGGGGATGGTGGCACACGCCTTTAATCCCAGCACTCGGGAGGCAGAGGTAGGAGGATCACCATGAGTTCAAGGCCATCCTGAGACTACATAGTGAATTTCAGGCCAGCCTGGGCTAGAGTGACACCCTACCTTGAAAAACCAAAATAAATAAATAAATTTTTTAAAAAGTAGTACATGAATACATATGTCCCCATTATTCCTTAATATTAAAGCTTAATCTGATATGCTAAACACCTGGTTTCATATTTTTTAAATGTTTATATTCCCTACATTCAAGGTGGATTTTTCTGTGCTACTGTGAGTGGTTGTAATATATTTTTTGTTAAATCAGACACAGCCTTAGTTTAGAGCCAGAGACATGGGGAAGAGGTTCATGTACCCACTATATACTCATTTTACTTTCAGAGATTTAGGCAGTCATACAAATAAACTGATAAATAGTATACAGGTCTATGTTCTTCATATATGATACAAATATTTTTATTGCTTCATTTTATTCTATATTATATTCTGATATTTTTAGCAATGATAAGTCCTAAATTTGATGTTGTCACACTTTCATATGGTCACAATCCTTTCTTTAGTTGGCCAAATTTCATTATTTCCACACATTTAGCTACTTGTACCACTAAATTAGTTAAAAACTCCATTCCTTCCTACTGATTTGGGATGAAAAATTTTCATATGAAAATATGTGTATAAATTCCATTAACCAGCACCACTCTTGTATACATAGCTATGCAAGAACTCATAATTGCCATTTTTTGCTTGCATGGTCTCAACACTTTCCTTACTTGACTTTGACCATATGGCCATCATGGTCCTTTGAATATACAATGTCCTCCATATCCTGGTAATTAACCCCAGCTGATGGAACCTTTGGGAGGTGGAACCTTGCTGGAGGAGGAGTGTCACAGTGGGTGGATCTTGAGGTTTTTTAGTCCAGAACACTAGAGTGTTCATAGAAAGCTACAAAAGCTCTCCTTCCTCTCTGCTGTTACTTTGATACCGAACTGTCTGCTCCTCTGCTTTTTGCATCATGATGAAACTTCCTCTTGAAACTACGTGCCAAAATAAACCTTTCCTTTCATAAGCTGTTTCTGGTCAGGTGATTCATGTAAGAAACAAGAAGGTCACTAAATGGCAATTACTTCATTGAGAAGTATTAGTTGTTCCTAATGTAAGAAAAATCTAGCCATGTTCAACATATGACACTTGCTCAAACTTGATTAATATCTAACAAACTGGCCAAAGAAATTTTTAATATATAGTCATGAATTCTTTAATTATTCTCTGAGGAAAATTCATCATTATGTGTGTACCACATGATTTAGTAATAGAAGCTAAGACAGCTCAGGCATTAATAGGTAATATAACCTATGGACTTCCATAGTAAATGCAGCCTATTACATGTCATAATTTCTATCAGATGTCATATTTTCTCAACAGGTATCAAAACCCACAGGAACTTAACTTCTACTATGCAAAAACCGGTATTTAAAAATTCTAGAATGACTATTACCAGGAAAGACTTTTATGCATGTGTTTGTGTGTGGCATGTGCATTTGCACGATTATCTTGGATGTGGGACATGTGTATGAGCATGCATGCTGGACAGAAGACAGCATCAGGTGCCATTTCTCAGGAACATTGGTCTACTTTTTGTTGAGAAAGAATCTCATTGGCCAGGAGTTTACCAATTTGTCTAGGTGGGATGGTGAGAAAGACTCAGGGACCTTCCTATCTTTGACTCCGCACCACTAGGATTACAAGCATGGACCACCATACCAAGATTTTTAATATGTGCTCTCTTGATCAAAACCAGGTGCTCATGCTTGCTTTACTGATGATCTCTCCATGCCCTGAGGTATTCTTGTTTTTCCAGGAATGTGAAAAGTATAGCTGAGAAAAAGAAATGGACTCTGTAACTCAACTCAAACTCTTGGCACTGGATGAAATAAATGAGTTTTCCAATTGTTGGTTTCACTCTTGTTGCAGAACACATATGGCTGAATTCATATAACTTTAGGCCTTATTTGTTAGGATTCTCTTAAATTGACTATTCCTTCATCTAGTCTTATTGTACTTGTTAAAACTTTCAGAATAATATCAGGGACCTAGGATCTCTCATTGAGAGCCTAGTAATAGCTATAGAGGTAGTTTTCAAGTGATTGAAATTATCTGCATATTTTCAAAGTGAACTGAAAAGGAAAGATGGAGAAATAAGTGACATTCTTACAAATCCTGTGGATTCTGGTCTCAAAAAGTAGCTACCAGTGCAATGTTTAAAACGCCATTTAGCTACATTGAGGTTATCCTTCACGGTTCTCCTCACTTGGGTATCCTTCCAAGCTGCTGTCTCCTGCCTCATCTTGACTTTTCACTGTGGACTCAGTTCAAGAGCAGTCTTTGTCAGGAAGTCATCTGTTTCCAACTCTGCAAGGAACCACTTCTCTTTGTTCCTGTAGCTTCCAAGGCTCATTTTTCTGTGAGTTTATACTAACATACTAGTGTTCTTCATTCATTAAATACAGGAAATCTTTACATAAACTTGCCCTTCCCTTGCAGTATTCAAGTATCAATCACAGTATCTTAGAGATAATTCAAGTTTGGTAAGTTCAAAATCCAGTCAAAATTTGATGATTTTCTCTCCAATTGCTTTAAATAGTCAACCCACTATTTCACATTACATTCTACTTTAGGATATATCTAATCATATGACCTTACAGAGAGAACAAGACTGATCAAAAGGCACATGTTCTAACCCAAATCTCCCCTCTCCTAGCTGTTTTAAATTACACAAAATCACTTCATTCATCCTATTCCTGAATCTCTTTTGCTTCCACCTAAGTAGGGTGATTCTTGTGCTTTCTGTCCTCTTGAAAAACAAGTGAGAGAAAGCAAGAAAGAACTTGTGAGCTTGTAAAGAGCTCAATTACAATGCAGTGTTAATGCAATTAACTGTAAAATTAATTCTTATTATTGTGCCTGCTTCTCATAAATATGACATAAAAATAAAATATAACATCTTTTACTCTATTACTGTTGCTACTTATTACAAATGCTTGAAATGAAGTAGTGAATACAAAATTACCACCACTTATGCTAACAATCTCAATCTCCACAAATTCTAGCAGTGGCATTCATAATGAACTTATCCAATATGGTATTTTAAACATAAATGTATGTCCCCCAGCCTTAGCCACATTTTTATTAAGATTAAGCTCTCTACTTAGTCTTCAGCCAGCAAAGCCCTGCTGGAAGAGGTTTGTCACAGGGGGTAGATCTTGACTAGGACACTTGGCCAGGACTACTAGGTGTGTCTGTCTCTCTGCTATGCAAGTATGATGAAATGTGCCAGCTTCTTCCACAATGATGGAGCTTCCTTCCTCTGCAATCTGTAGACCCCAAATAAAGTCTTTCCTCTCATAAGCTGCTTCTGGTTGGGTGCTCATCTCACCAATGAGAAGGTAACTGCAACCACCTTTTCCAACACATAAAATGAGCAGGCAACTTACCCTTCTCACATTTATTCCATAATAGCACTGTACTCCAAAACTCAAAGGCATTCTTCTTTCCTTAATGAATCACTATTATTTATTTGTTATTTATGTTTGTTATGTGTACCATTGTACCTGTGTGTGGAGGTTAGATAACAACTTTGGGGTGTCTGTGCTCCACCTTCTTTGAGACAGGGTCTCTATCTGCTGCAAATAAATTGCCAGTTTGTAACCAAACATCAGACTAACTGACTCACACGCTTAGGTTCTCCTGGCTATACCTCTCATTTTCCTATGCATGTTGGGATCATAGATACATGTGCCACTTTGCACCTGGCTTCAAAAGGGTTCTGGGAAGTTGAACCAAGGTCTAATTGAGCCAGGGCCTTCAATCCTTGCAATTAGTAAGCTGACTCATCTTCCTATCCTTTTCCTCTTCTATTTTTGTTTTTGTTTTTGTTTTTTTCGACGTAGGGTCTCACTCTGGCCCAGGCTGACCTGGAATTAACTATGTAGTCTCATGGTGGCCTCGAACTCATGGTGATCCTCCTACCTCTGCCTCCCGAGTGTTGGGGTTAAAGGTGTGCACCACCATACCCGGCTTTCCTCTTCTTTAACTTTTTTTTTTTGTTTTTATTTTTATTTATTTATTTATTTGAGAGCAACAGACAGAGAGACAAAGAGGCAGATATATATATAGAGAGAGAATGGGCGTGCCAGGGCCGCCAACCACTGTAAATGAACTCCAGATGCGTGGGCCCCCTTGTGCATCTTGAACTGGGGTCCTTAGGCTTCACAGGCAAGTGCTTAACCGCTAAGTCATTTCTCCAGCCCATTTCCTCTTCTTTTTAAGTCTCAGGTTTATTTTATTTTATTTTATTTTTTTATTGGAAAGAATGTCAAAGGACCAAATCCATTTTCTTCTTTACTTGAGACAAATAGCCTGATTGACATGAACAGGTGATTGGTTTATTGAACAGGATAGATGTAGGAAAGCACAAAAGGAAATATTAAGCTTTGCTCTTCAATAACTCATGCCAGATCTCTTTGTAACATAAGAATATTTCCCAGGCCAATGTCACAGTTTTCCTGTAACTTTGGGGATTTGCAGTAGTTTTCTTTTCAGGTTTTACAATGTATAGTTGGATTCAAAGAATAATACTTGTCCCATATCCTGAGGTGGCCCCTTCCACAGAGCAAGGCACTGGGGATCTGCAGCAGGGAAGTGGCTTGGTCTTTTCGCTACAGGTTCTACTTCCCTATCTTTACTTCTGGATGCTCACTCTGATTTGCTATGTAACAAATCACAGCAAATGTACAGAGTTGGCCTATTAACCTTTATTTTACTTATGAGTTCACCACCCCTTTTCTGTATTGTGCTTCCTCCCCAGTTTATACCCTGGAATATCTTGAAGGCTGAGGCTTACAAGCACTCCATGGCTTCTCCCTCAGATATTAGAAGTTGACTCTTCATGGCTGGGACCACAGCTGGCAAGCAGCTTGGACAACCATACAATCCCCCTCCTTGGTATGACTTGGCTTCCTCGCAGTGGTGTCTGGAAAATATCTTACCAGAAAGGTGGTGGAAGCTGCTGATTTCTTAAAGCACGGGCCTTCAAAATTGTCCAAGCATCATGTTTGCCATATTAATAGCCAATGTTTTCAGGTCAAGATTCAGGGCAGAGAATATAGACAGCCCCATTTCCTTCTTACAAAGATGTCAAAGAATGTTGAGGCCTGTTTGG
Organism: Dipus sagitta; assembly: GCA_036346955.1. NCBI lineage: Eukaryota > Metazoa > Chordata > Mammalia > Rodentia > Dipodidae > Dipus > Dipus sagitta. Next base: position 44,931,513 of record CM070771.1, read on the forward strand.
AAACTTTCACACTGTCAGTTTCAAGGATAATCATGACAATAATGGTACCTCAATGACTTTGTGGCAGCTGCCCAGATGGTAAGTTTTTTGGCTAATAGGTTCTCAGGCCCAACCGATCAGGGGAACCCCCATGACTCCTCTCCCTGAACCAAATGCTGTGCAGTACAGCAGTGCCACGTGGCCTCCACTTACCCTTTTCCGAGATTGCAATGCCCCAGCATTTTCCCTGGGAGGCCAGGCTTCCCTAAGGCTAGACCGATTCTTGGACAGATCATTTCTGTATGAACTCCGCTTCCTTCCACATTCTATTCTGGACAGTCTCGCCCTAAGTGTCTGGAAATGTGGTGCCTATGTCCCCACACTGTCAGCAGGCACAGACTGCGCCACCTTTTGCTCAGACACTGAGCCCGTTCCCTAGATAGTCCTCTAAATCTGAAGCCATTCAATGCTTATCTAAAAGAAATGCACCAACACATCCTGCTCTGCAACCTTTCTTTTTAGAATGTGAGGAAATCTATTTCCTACCTTCCTTAGCGGTAATCTTCAAAATATATAAAACTGTACAAATGGTTCCTTTAATATCAACAATAATAACATGGCTATTACAGTTAGGAGAAAGAACTCATAGAGCAGTAATTGTAGGCCAATATTTCTTTTTCTCTCCTATACTTTACTTGGTACCTTTAAAAGTTTTTGGTGGGGTCTCAATTTTTCTTGTAAGAATTTCATCACCAAATCAAGAAATCTCTAACATTTTTTGTTCCTTTCCAGAAATGGAAGGTCTTCAAATCTATGATCAACAGACCTGTCACGGAGGCGTCGTCAAGCCATTCACTGTGGCTTACTCTTCCTAAACCAAACGTCCTGCACTGGAAGAACAGCTGCTAGTGTTGAGAGGGCAGGACCTGGGTGACCAGCTGAATTTTTCTTTATACTTTTACTTCACCTTTCTAACTCAGAAAACTCAGGTTTGATCACTCCTGATCACAAAGGACAGAAAGAAGTTGGCAATGTTATTACTTGAAAAATACTGTCTTGTGCATTGTGCTCTCTTAGCCTACTTGACACTGAAATCTGACTATCTCTGATAGATACAATCGACAGATAAAATGCAGAGTGCCAAAAATTTAAACTTCACAACCCATTCCCAAATAGTTTGCTATAACTTATGCACAATCTGATACATCAGAAGTTAACATTGAACTGGGTATTCTATTTTATTTGCTGAATTAGGCCCTCATGTACTGTCCTCCTCAGAGGCTTCTAACGACCAGGTGATTAGTGCTCTCTTACCTAACATTCATTCCCATGGTGGCAGGGGTTGTATCTGTACTCAGATAGCTTACCCTGCCTCCACCGAGAGAACCTACTGATCTGTTTGTTTTGGTCTGCTCACCTCCACAGGAGGTTCTCTGGGACAGGATATAGAATAGCTCTCTACACTCATGTAGCCCTGCAAAGCAAGGACCAGGAGATACACAGCAAGGCAGTGAACTGTCCTTGGTCTGTTGGCACAGCAGTCAACCCGTCCAGAGGCTCAGGTGCGGACCAGATATGGGTCCACTGCTTCACTCAAGGCTAGTGGGACGGTCTCTTGGGAAGTTCATTTCCCTAGCCTCATATTCTGATATAGATACTTAAAACATAAGGATAATATATACAACACACACATATGCACACATACATTACCTAAAATAAAGACATACACATACATTCAACCAAATCAAAACTTTTAAATCTTGTTTCCATAGCTATATTTTACATCCAATGGTTATACAGAAACACAGAATGGAAGAGTTGATAAGCAAGGTTTTCTTTCCAATTTATTTAATGAGATAAAAGAAAAATCTCCAAATGTAATTTAGTAGTGAGATGTCTGATTAAACTGGACCAGTGACAGATTTAGTTGGCATACAATTCCACCCTGCCTGCTTAGATGAATTTCTTTGGCAGGAGCCTCAGGAGAGACTGGGATGTTGACAGGACAGAATTTGTATACTTCAAAATGTCTGCACATCTATTCTGTATGATCACACTTTTGTAGCTGCAGAGAAGTGGGCTGTGCGATATCACTATCTTCAATTCCAGCCTACATGCTTCATAAGAGAACATTCAACACAGAGGATGGTTCACATAATTACAAAACCAAAATCCACTGAGAAAAAGAAAATTCAAAACATTGTTCTGCTTTAAGTCTAGAGTGCAATGCAGAAGGTCAGTGTTTTGTTTCTCTCTCTCTTTTTTTCCCTTTTTAATAACAATGTCCAGAGATACTTTAAAATCCTAGAAATGCTTGCAAGGATCTTTGTGCTTGTTGCCAGGAGACTGGAGTTTTGTTGTATTGGGCTGTAAAACATAATTTTCCACACATGGGTTGGGCTTTCCAATGCTAAGGAAAAGTGCCATGAATGGGAGCCCCCACCATATCCTCTGTTTTCTAGCCAGAGCCCACATCTTCCTTCAATGGAAGCCCCTACACCTTTATCCCTTCTCTGAGAAGCTCCAGGAACCCGAGAACTGTGAGCTTGCCTCACTGTACTTCCCCAACTCAGTCAGAACTAAGTCATGTTTCCATGCAAGAACATGCTGTGGCAAGGAAGTCTGGATTTTCTAATATGTTAAAATCAGTAAAAGTGAATCATTAGCTGAATATCCTCATTTTATTATCACCTAATATTCTCATCTTAGAAGGCTCACCCACATGATATATACATGCAGCAATTTTTTAAAAATTTTTATACTTCCAACAAAACTTTGGTATCTTTGAAACATTTGGGCAGGAGAATCCATTGAGATGGCCAAATGTTCCCAGAGCCTGAGCTTAGCGATCATACTCAGAGAGCCATGTCTGCCAGCATTCACACATCAGTTAATTAAAAAGAAAAAAAAAATATATCTAATTTCAGTTATTTGCAGTCAAATGAATCATTTTTTTCTTTTAAAGTAAACATGAGCCAACGCCTTGAGAATATATCTTACCTACAGATGCAAACATGCACGGGTCAAAGGTAGGCAGTGTTTCTCACAGCTCTCTAATCCTATCATCAATGTAGCCAAGATTTTGCCCCTGAACAAGACATTCCAGTCACCTGGTTTATGTTCAATGCAGACTCTGATCTCAGAAATTATTATGTACTCCATTCAGTAGAAACAGATTTGTCTATAGAACAGATGGGCGACACTGTAGCTGTGATATCAAGACATATGGTTTGGAGAACAGATAGGAGTTGTCATTCCAAATATTAGTACAGTTTCTTCAGGTTTTCATGAAAGTGACACACATGAATGTCAATAGGCAAAAATAACCAATAACATTTTCAATCATCTCCAAACCTACTTAGCTCAAATCAACTGATTATAAATTAGTTGGCTTGCATTCCTAAAACAAACTGCGCCATCTGCACCATGAATTTGATCATAGAAAAAATAAACTAAGTTGGGCTTAATACAAACCAGGTTTTCACTTATTCATTCATTTATTATATATATTGGGTATGGAATGTATGTTGGACATTATGCACATTTATGAGATGAAACAGTCAACAAATCATTATTCTTGGTCTAAAACAGCCAGCAGTCTAATGAATGAGCACATAAAAATGCCCCAAGAACTGCAAGGCAGTGTGGTAAGCTCATAGACGAGGGAGAGCAGAGGTGTCATGAGAGCCTGCAGAAGGAGTTATCCATCCCACCATCCTGTGAGTCATGAAAGCTGGAACGTAAATAGACCTCTAGTGTTTACTGGGCAAGGAACAAGTAAATGAGAGGTGGTATAGGGAATAATTTCTCCACATCAAGATGTAGAGTGAAGCAGGGCAGAGATTAGCAAAGAGGGATGCTGAGTGGTTCAACATGGGTGGAACCTTCAGGTCTCCAGAGAAAGAGACACACCCACAGCATATGTACATGTTGAAGGAAACAGGATATAGAACTGGCTGTGTAATTATGCACATCGAGGAGTACCAAGACCCCCCTTTGGCAAACTGGCAAGAGATGAGCTGATAGTGTGAGTTCCATGCTGAACGCTGGCAAGCTACAGACCCAAAAAGACTTTTTGTTTGTTTGTTTGTTTCCAGTTTGAGTTCAATAACAGGAAAAGACTAATGTTCCAGTGGAAAATAAACAAAGCAGATTGTACTTTCACTCAGGCTTTTTGTTGTATTCATTTCAAAAACTAATTGAATGAAACCTACCTACCAACATTAGCATCATATAGATGCAAATATAAATCTTATCCAAAAAAACCCTTTATTGATACACTCAGAAAAAAATATTTAACTCTCCTGGACACTATATGGTCTAGGAATGTTGACATTAAATTTATCATAAGATTTTTTTTTGCATTTTTAAGTTATAATTGCACAGCCATCATATAACTGTATCATAGTTAAATTTTGATGTGTGTAAATGGAACATTTTTTTTCTCTTATACTCTGGAAAGAAGAGAATAATCAGGTCATGTAAGTAATTAAATGCTCTGGGGGGTTAGATTGTAGATCAACTGATAGAGTACTTGTCTGGCATGCACAAAACCTTGAGTTCAATCCTCACCACTGCATAAATTTGGTATGCTGACATTTACTTTTAATCCCACAATTTAAGAGGTAGGGGGGCTGGAGAGATGGCTCAGCAGTTGAGTCTGCCTGCAAAGTCTAATTACCTGGGTTTGATTCCCCAGTACCCATGTAAAGCCAATGCATAATGTGGCTCATGTTTCTGGGGTTCATTAGCAGTGGCTAGAGGCCCTGATGTTCTCATTCTCTCCCTACCTGTCTGCTTTTCTAGCTATCATCTATCATCTCTGCTTGCAAATATATACCTAAAATATTTTGAAAAGGAGGTAGGATATGAGGATCAGGAGATCAAGGTTATCATCAGTAACATAGTGAGTTCAAGGCCAGCCTGAGTTACATAAGACCCTGTGTAAAAATAAAATTTAAAATTAAATTTAATGTCCTGGCTTCCCAGAAATTCTGATTATAAATTTTGAGTGGTTAAAAAGCCAGTAGGTTGTTTATTAGCACTTAGAGAACAAAAGATATTTCTTGTTATTAGAAATTCTGTTTTAATTTTATTTTTTTAAAAAATTTTATTAATTAGTTTTGTACTCAGTGAATAGAGTCAAGTTGGTAGCATTGTTGACCTCCTCCATGTCCTCCTCCCTCCCCCTGGCCCCTCCTTGTTGAGGTATATGGGTCAGGCATTGTGGAGTTAGCCTTCAGTTATTGGTAGAAAGAAATGTCTCTGTATATCATCACCCAACATGTGGCTCAGACATTCTTTCCACCCCCTCTTCTGCAAAATTTCCCTGAGCCATGTTGGGTTCATTTGGGGTCTGCTTCAGTGATGAGGTGTTAGGAGCCTCTGTGTCTCTGGACATCTGATTTGATAGGAGTTGATTGTTCTCTGTGTTGATCTCCTTCACCCTTGTCCTGGTATCCGGTTCACCAAGAAAACAGCACCCTTGCTTGTTTCACCAATTATTCTTAGTTTCAGCAGGGGCCCTTTTGAGGTATGATGGGGTGGTTCTCTCCTTAGGATCTGCATCTATCTGAAAAAGAGAAGCAGATTCTCCAACGGAGAGTAAAGTTAGCACCAGATAAATGGGATAACCCTTATTTTTTTTTTAGAGAGAGAATTTAATAGGTATAGGTCCTCTTGTAGCCCATGATTGGTGGTAGCTTGATAATGGAGAGCCATCTTATGTTCAAATATGGTTCTGACTTATTTCCCAGCTCCAGCTATGGGTTCCGTTCCACTGAGTGGATCAGTTATCCAAATCAAGAGTAGTTGGTTTCCCACCATGGCTGTGTGCCATTATTGCACTTCTGTGAGCATCACGACAGGTTATTTGCTGTTAAGTAGGTTAGACCATGAGTTGCTTGGACAGATATTGGTGATTTTCTCCCAGTCGCCCATGTAGCACCTTCTGGCACTAGACGTGCTGACTCTCTGGGGACTGACTCTCTTCCAGCTTCCAGCCATGTCTCTCCAAATTACATGTCAACCATTTCTGGTGTCTTCAGCAGTAGGGTCTTACCACTAAACTTTGGTGGGTATTAAGTACTCTGACAGAAATCTGCCATTCTTTTAGGAAACCTTGTAGGTCTCTCTGCTCAAAAGCTCATTGTGGATGATAGCCACCTCCTGGTAAGTGCCCACGAAGAGAAGGAAGAAAAACGTAAGTAATATAAAATAGTTGGAGATAAAGAGAGAGTGAGTGAGAGAGAGAGAAGATGTAGAAGATTAAGATCAGTCTTCACTGTACCCTCTACAGTGCCTTGTGACTCAGGTGTTCCCTCTAAGGGCCTGGTGAAGGTTCAACCATTTGCTCTGCCTTTTAGGATATAGAATTTTATGGTACCATTGCTGTTTGGGTCTAGATTTGTGGCCCCATCCCTCCTTTCCCCTCCCCTCCTTCCCCACCCACCCTATTGTCTGGTACTTGAGATGCTTGCTGGATATGTCAGCATCTTGGGTATATTCAGGTTAGGTGCTGTAGATGAGGGAGACTAGGCGGTGATTAACTTTCTGTGATTAGGTAATTTCACTGAGAATGATCTGTTCCAGGTTCAACCATATCTGGGTTGATTCCAGCTCTTAGCTATTACGAATTGAGCTGCTATAAACATGGTTGAGTAAATCTCTCTGGACTGAGGCTTGAAGATTTAGGGTACATGCCCAGTAAGAAAATAACTGGGTCTGCTGGTAACTATATAGTCAGCTTTTTTAGGAGTCTTCATATGGCTTTCTGAAGTGGTTGTATCATCTTACATTCCCACCAACAGTAGATGAGGGTTCCTATTTCTCCACATCCTCACCAGCATTCATTTTCATTTGATTTTTCTCGGGGGAGTTTCAAGGTAGGGTCTCACTCTCACCCAGGCGGACCTGGAATTCACTATGGAGTCTCAGGGTGGCCTCGAACTGATGGCAATCTTCCTACCTCTGCCTCCCAAGTGCTGGGATAAAAGGGGTGAGCTACCACGCCTGGCTTTCATTTGATTTTTTGATGTTTGCTATCCTTACTGGGGTAAAATGGAATCTCATGGATGTTTTAATTTGCATTTCCCTGATGATAAGGGATGATGAACATTTTTTAAGAGCTTGTTTGGAGGTTCTAGCAGGGGAGCGCAGCTACTTGTATACCCTTGACCAAAGACCGGTCCTCCTGTATTCAGGGAAGGTCGTCCTCTTTGACTGAATGTGCAGCTTCAGGAGGGACGCACATGGAGTGGTGAGGGAGGAAGGGGACACCCGCCTAGCCAGCCAGATCAGCTGAAGCAACCCTGGCGATAAATGGGGTGACAGATGTCGCAGCCAGATCGCCCTCATTTGTATTTCTTCCTCTGTGAACTGCCTGTCTGGCTCTTTGCCCATTATGTGAGTGGGTTATTTGACTTTTTATTGTTTAGGTTTTGAGTTCTTTGTAGATTCTAGAGATTAGGCCTCTGTCAGTTGGATATTCAGCAAATATTTTTTTTTTTCCGTTCTATGGGCAATCTATTGGGTTTGCTTATTGTATGCTTGTCTGTGAGGAAACTCTTCAGCTTCATGTAATCCCATTGGTTGAGTGACTGTTTTAGATCCTGTGCTACTGGGGTTCTGTTCAGGAAGTCTTTTTCCATTCCTATATAATGGAAAGTACCTCCTATAATTTCTTCCAGTAGTAGCCGAGTTTACTGGTCTTATATTGAGGTCTTTGATCCATTTGGACTTGAGTGTTGTGCATGGCAATATGATTATCCAGTTTGTCCAGCACAATTTGTTGAAGATGCTGTCTTTTCTCCAGCCTATATTGTTAGGGCCTTTGTCGAATATCAAGTAGCTGTAGTTGCTTGACCCAAAATGTGGGTCCTCAATTCTATTCCATTGGCCTATACTCCTGTTTTTATGCCAGTACCATGCTGGTTTTATTACTATGGCTTTGTAATATAGCTTTAGATCAGGTATGGTGATGCTTCCAGAAATATTTCTTTTACTATGGATATGCTTGGATATCTGAGGCCTTCTGCCTTTCCATATGAATTTTGAGACTATTTTTCTATCTCTTTGAAGAACAATGTTGGGATTTTAATTGGAATTGCATTAAATATGTATATTGCCTTCGGTAGGATTGTCATCTTCACAATGTTAATTCTGCCTATACAGGAGCATGGGAGGTCTTTTCATTTTCTCAAGTCCTCCTCAATTTCTGTTTTGGGTGTTTTTATTTTTTCATTGTTTAGATCTTTGGTTCCTTGGTTAATGTTATTCCAAGGTACTTTTTTGTTCCTATTGAAAAGGGGACCATGTTCCTTACTTCTTTCACGGTATCTTTGTCATTTGGATATAGAAAGGCTACTATTTTTTGTGCATTGATTTTCTAACCTGCTACTTTGCTATAGAAGTTAATCACCTTCATGAGTTTTGGGAAGGAGTCTCTCAGGTCTCTTACATATACAATCATGTCATCAGCGAATAGAGCTAACTTAACTTCTTCCTTTCCAAATTGTATCCTTTTTCTTTCTTTCTCCAGACTTCTTGCTTCAGCTAGAACTTCCAGCACTATATTGAAGAGCACAGGTGAGAGTGGACAACCCTGTCTTGTTCCTGATCTCAATGGGAATTCCTCCAGTCTCTCCATTAAGTATTATTTAGGCTTTAGGAGCTTTGTATATAGCCTTTACTTTGTTAAGATATGAACTGACCATGTCAGTTCTATCCAAAGTTTTGATCAAGAAGTGATGTTGTATTTTGGTTTTGGAATTAGGGTGATACTAGCTTCACAGAAAGAGTTGGGGAGCTTTCTCTGCTCTCCAACTGTGTACCACAGGTTGAGGAAGATTGGTATGAGTTCTTCCATGAAGGTTTGATAGAATTCAGCTGAGAAGCCATCTGGTCCTGGACTTTTCTTTTTGAGGAGGTTTTTATTACCTTTTCAATCTTGATGACTGTGATAGGTTTCTTTTTAGGATATTAATCTGCTCTGAGTTTAGCTTTGGTAGATGATATGTGTCCAGGAATTTATCCATTTCCTCTATATTATCCAGTTTTCTGGAGTAGAGGTTTTTGATGATTCTCCCACTTTCAATTATGTCTGCTGTGATCTCTCCTTTTTCATTTTGAACTTTGTTAATTTCAAGCATCTCTTTTTCTTGCTTGATCAGATTACCCAGGTGTTTGTCAATCTTGTTTTTTTTTTCAAGTAACCAGCTCTTTGTTTTGTCAATTTTATTGTCTTATTTTTTTAATAATTAGTTTTGTATTCAGCAAATACAACCAGTTTGGTACCATTATTAGGCTCATCCGTGAACTAACCCCTCCCCTTGGCCACTCCTTGTTGAGGTATATAGGTCATGCATTGTGGAGTTAGCCCACAGTTACGGGTAGGATAAATGTCTCTGCATATCATGACCCAACATGTGGCTCTGACATTATTTCCACCCCCTCTTGCACAAAATTTCCCTGAGCCATGTTGGGTTCATTTTTGGTCTGCTTCAGTGATCACGTGATGGGGGCCTCTGGGTGTCTGGCTCTCTGATTTGGTAGGAGTTGATTTTTCATTGTGTTGATCTCCATCACCCTTGTGCTGGTACCCGGTTCACCAGGAAAACAGCACCCTTGCTTGTTTCGCCAATTTTTCTTAGTTTCAGCTGGTGCCCTTTTGAGGTATGATGGGGTGGCTCTCTGCTTAGGATCTACATCTAACTGAAAAAGAGAAGCAGATTCTCCAACGGAGAGTAAGTTAGCATCAGGACAATTGAGACAACCCTTAGTTTCTTATAGAGAATTTAATAGGTGTAGGACCTCTTGTAGCCCATGATTGATGGTAGCTTGATAATGGAGAGAGAAGGCTTATGCTTGTATATGGTTCTGACTTGTTTCCCAGCTCCAGCTATGGGTCCTGTACCACTGAGGGGTCAGATAGCCAAATCAAGAGCAGCTGGTTCCCCACCATGGCTGTATGCCACTATTGCGCTTGTTTGTTCATCAAAACAGGTTATTTGTTGCTAAGTAGGTTAGACTATGAGTTGCTTAGACATGTAGCACCTTCTGGCAGTAGATGCGCTGACTGTCTGAGGACTGACTCTCTTCCAGCTTCCAGCCATGCCATGGCATTTTACATGTCAACCACATAAGGAGTGTTCATCAGTAGGGTGTTATCACTAACCTTTGGTGGGTCATCAACTACTCGGACAGAAATCTGTCTTTCTTTTAGGAAACCTTGTAGGTCTCTCTGATCAAATGCTCATTGTGGATGATAGCCACATGCTGGTACTGGAAATTACAGGTCAGTGCCCACTAAGAAAAGGAAGAAAAAGATAACTAATATATAAGAGTTTGAGAGGAGGGACGGAGAGAGAGAGAGAGAGAGAGAGAGAGAGAGAGAGAGAGAGAAGCTGTACAAGATTAAGGTGAGTCTTGATCCTACCTTCTCCAGTGTCTTGTGGTTCAGGTGTTCTCTGTAAGGGTCTGGTGAAGGTTCAGCCATTTGGTCTGCCCTTTAGGAAGTAGAATTTTATGGTACCATTGCCGTTTGTGTCTAGATTTGTGCGTTGTCAATTTTCTTAATTGTTTTCTTAGCTTTTAGTTCATTAATTTCAGCTCTGATCTTAATTATTTCTTTCCATCTGGAGGTGTTTGGGTTGGAATCTTCTTGCTTTTCCAGGGCCTTCATATGGATGGTTAGGTTACTGATGTGGGATTTCTGTGTATTTGTTATGAAGGCATTTAGTGCTACGAATTTTCACCTGAGGATCATCTTCATTCTTTCCCATAAGTTTTCAAACAATGTGTTCTCGTTATCATCCATTTCTAGAAATTTCACAATTTCATTTTTTATTTCCTCCATTTATTGTTCTAAAGTGTGCTATTCAGTTTCCAGGAGCCAATGGGATTCTTATTAGGTATTTTGTTGCTAATTTACGCAATATAGCATTGTGATCTGATATCATGCAGGGAATTATGTTAATCTTCCTAAATATACGGTGGCAGGCTTTGTGACACAGTATATGATCTATTTTAAAGAATGTTCCATGGACTGCTGAGAAGAATGTGTAGTCTGTGGATTGGGGATGGAATGTTCTCTAGGTGTCCATTAGGTCTAAATGATCTATGATTTTCTTGAGCTCTCTTACTTCCCTGTTGAGTTTGTTTGGATGACCTATCTATTACTGATAATGGTGTATTGAAGTCCCAAGCTATGATGGTGTTGGTGATTATTTCTGTTGCATTGTTGAGTATGTTTTGTTTTATGAACTTGGGTGCTCCCACAGTTTGGTGTATAAAGATTTATGATTGTGATATCCTCTTGATGGATCATTCCCTTGATAAGTACAAAGTGGCCTTCTTTGTCTTTTTTGATTATTTTTAGTTTGAAGTCTGTTTTATCCGACATTAATTAGCTATGCCTGATTGTTTCTTATTCCCATTTCCATGGATTATTGTTTTCCATGCTTTCACCTTGAGGAAGTGTCTGTCTATAGTGATGAGTTGGATTTCTTTTTTTTTTTTTTTTCTTTATTAGTCAGTTTTGTATTCAGCAAATACAGTCAGTTTGGTACCATTATTAGGCTCATCTGTGACCTACCCCCTCCCCTTGGCCACTCCTTGTTGAGGTATATGGGTCATGCATTGTGGAGTTAGCCCACAGTTATGGGCAAGATAAATGTCTCTGCATATCATGACCCAACATGTGGCTCTGACAATCTTTCCACCCCCTCTTCCACAAAATTTCCCTCAACCATATTGGGTTTATTTTTGGTCTGATTCAGTGATGAGGTGTTAGGGGCCTCTGAGGCTCTGGCTCTCTGATTTGGTAGGAGTTCACTTTTCTCTGTGCTGATCTCCTTCCCCCTTGTGCTGGTATCCAGTTCATCAGGAAAACAGCACCCTTGCTTGTGTCTCCAATTTCTCTTAGTTTCAGCCGGGGCCCTTTTGAGGTATGATGGGGTGGCTCTCTCCTTAGGATCTACATCTATTTGAAAAAGAGAAGCAGATTCTCCAACGCAAAGTAAGTTAGCACCAGGACAAATGAGATAACCCTTACTTTCTTTTTATAGAGAATTTAATAGGTGTAAGCCCTCTTGTAGTCCACAATTGATGGTAGCTTGATATTGGAGAGTAGGCTTATGTTTGGATATGGTTCTGACTTGTTTCCCAGCTCCAGCTATAGGTCCCATACCAGTGAGGGGGTCAGTTAGTCAAATTGAGTGCAGTTGGTTTCCCACCATGGCTGTGTGCCACCACTGCACTTGTGTGGGCATCACAACAAGTTATTTGCTGCTAAGTAGGTTAGACCATGCCTTGCTTCGACAGATATTGGTCATTTCCCCCCAGTCGCCCATGTAACACCTTCTGGCACTAGACGCGCTGACTGTCTGGGGACTGACTCTCTTCCATCTTCCAGCCATGGCATTCTAATTTGCATGTCAATCACATAAGGTGTCTTCAGCAGTAGGGTCTTACCACTAGCCTTTGGTGGGTCATCAAGTACTCTGACAGAAATTTGTCTGTCTTTTAGGAAACCTTGTAGGTCTCTGTGATCAAAAGTTCATTGTGGATGATAGTCGCATGCTGGATCTGGGAGTTACAGGTCAGTGCCCACTAAGAAAAGGAAGAAAAAGATAACTAATATACAAGAGTTAGAGATAGGAGAGAGAGAGAGAGAGGGAGAGGGGAAGTGAGGGAGGGAATATGTAGAAGATTAAGGTTAGTCTTGGTCTTACCCTCTCCAGTGTCTTCTGCTTCAGGTGTTCCCGGTAAGGGCCTGGTGAAGGATCAGACTTTTGGTCTGTCTTTTAGTAAGTAGAAGATTATGGTACCATTGCCATTTGGGTCTAGATTTGTGTTTCCCACCCCTTTGATGCCCTCCCCTCCCTCCCCTTCCATCCTAGTGTCTAGTCTAGGAGATGCTTGCTGGGTATGTAAGGTATCTTCGGTAGATTCAGGTTAGGTGCTGTAGATGAGTGAGACTATGTGGCAATTTTTTTTATGTGATTGGTTAAGTTCACTGAGAATGATCTGTTCCAGGTTCAACCATTTTTCCTCCAATTTCATTGTGTCATTTTTTCTTACTGCTGTATAGAATTCCATTGTGTAGATATACCACATCTTAGTTATCCATTCTTCTAGTGATGGACATCTAGGTTGATTCCAGCTCTTACCTATTACAAATTGAGCCGCTATAAACATGGTTGAGCCAATCTCTTTAGCCTGTGGTTTGAAGGTTTTAGGGTAGATGCCCAGTAAGGGAATAAGTGGGTCTGTTGGTATCTCTATACTCAGCTTTTTCAGAAGTCTCCATATTGCTTTCCAAAGTGGTTGTACCATCCTACATTCCCACCAACAGTGGATGAGTGTTCCTACTTCTCCACATCCTCACCAGCATTTATTTTTATTTGATTTTTTGATGTTTGCTATCCTTATTGGGGTAAGGTGGAATCTCATAGTTGTTTTAATTTGCATTTCTCTGATGATTAGAGATGATGAACATTTTCTTAAGTGTATGTTTGCCATTTGTATTTCTTCCTCTGTGAACTGCCTGTTCAACTCTTTGACCCTTTTTGTGAGTGGGGTGTTTGACTTCTTACTCTTTAGATTTTTGAGTTCTTTGTAGATTCTAGAGATTAGGCCTCTATCTGTTGGATAACCCGCAAATATTTTCTCACATTCTGTGGGTAATCTATTGGCTTTGATTATTGTATGCTTGTCTGTAAAGAAACTCTTCAGCTTCATGTGATCCCATTGGTTGAGTGACGGTTTAAGTTCATGAGCTACTGGGGTTTTGTTCAGGAAGTCTTTTTCCATTCCTATATCATGGAAAGTACTTCTTAAATTTTCTTCCAGTAGAATTCGTGTTTCTGGTCTTATATTGAGATCTTTGATCCATTTGGACTTGAGTGTAGTGCATGGTGAAATGTGTGGGTCAAGTTTCAGTTTCCTGCATACGGTTATCCAGTTTGTCCAGCACCATTTGTTGAAGATGCTGTCTTTTTTCCAGCCTATATTGTTTGGGCCTATATCGAATATCAAGTAGCTAAAGTTGCTTCACCCAAAGTCCGGCCCCTCAAGTCTATTCCATTGATCTATACTCCTGTTTTTAGGCCAGTACCATGCTGTTTTTATTACTATGGCTTTGTAATATAGCTTTAGATCAGGTATGGTGATGCCTCCAGAGGTATTTCTTTTGCTGAGGATATGTTTGGAAATGCGAGACCTTCTGCCTTTCCATATGAAATTTGAGATCTTTTTTTCTATCTCTGTGAAGAACAAGGAAGGGATTCTAATTGGAATTGCATTGAATCTGTATATTACCTTTGGTAGGGTTGTCATCTTCAAAATGTTAATTCTGCCTATCCAGGAGCATGGGAGGTCTTTCCATTTTCTCAAGTCCGCCTCAATTTCTTTTTTGAGTGTTTTTATGTTTTCATTGTATAGATCTTTCACTTCCTTGGTTAACATTATTCCAAGGTATTTTATTTTATTTTTTTGTTGTTGTTGAAATTGAAAATGGGACTATATCCCTTATTTCTTTTTCTGTATCTTTGTCTTTTGCATAAAGGAAGGCTACTGATTTTTGTGCATTGGTTTTTGTATCCTGCTACTTTGCTATAGGAGTTAATCACCTTCAGGTGTTTTGGGATGGAGTCTCTCAGGTCTCTTACATATATAATCATGTCATCACCGAATAAAGCTAACTTAACTTCTTCCTTTCCAAATTGTATCCCTTTTATTTCCTTCTCCTGTCTTATTGCCTGAGCTAGGACTTCCAGTACTGTATTGAAAAGCAGGGGTGAGAGTGGATAACCCTGTCTTGTTCCTGATCTTAATGGGAACTCCTCCAGTCTCTCCATTAAGTATTATTTGGGCCTTAGGAGCTTCGTATATTGCCTTTATTAGGCTGAGATATGAACCAACCATGCCAATTCTCTCCAATATTTTGAACATGAAGTGATGTTGAATCTTGTCAAAGGCCTTTCCTGCATCTATCGAAATGATCATGTGGTTTTTATGTTTAACCGTGTTTATGTAGTGTATTACATTGACAGATTTCCATATGTTGAACCACCCCTGTGTTCCTGGAATGAATCCCACTTGGTCAAGGTGGATAATGCTTTTGATGTGTTGTTGGATTCGGTTTGCAAGGATTTTGTTTAGGATCTTTGCATCTAAATTCATCAGGGAAATAGGCCGGTAGTTTTCTTTTCTTGTGGCATCTCTGCCTGGTTTTGGAATTAGGGTGATGCTAGCTTCATAAAAGGAGTTGGGTAGCTTTCCCTGTTCATCAATTGTGTGGCACAGTTTGAAGAAGATTGGTTTGAGTTCTTCCATGAAGGTTTGATAGAATTCAGCTGAGAAGCCATCTGGCCCTGGACTCTTCTTTTTTGGGAGGTTTTTTATTACTTTTTCAATCTCCATGAGTGTGATGGGTTGATTGAGGTGATTAGTCTGCTTGGTGTTTAGCTTTGGTAGATGGTATGCATCCAAGAATTTATCCATCTCCTCCACATTATCCAGTTTTGTGGAGTAGAGGTTTTTGAAATAAGTCCTGATGATTCTCCCAATTTCACTTATGTCTGTTGTGATCTCTCCTTTTTCATTTTGAATTTTGTTAATTTGAAGCTTCTCCTTTTTTTGCTTGATCAGATTGGCCAGGGGTTTGTCAATCTTGTTTATTTTTTCAAAGAACCAGCACTTGGTTTTGTCAATTGTCTTAATTGTTTCATTCATTTCCAGTTCATTGATTTCTGCTCTGATTTTAATTATTTCTTTCCTTCTGGAGCTCTTTGGGTTGGATTTTTCTTGTTTTTCCTGTGCCTTGAGGTAGATGGTTAGGTCATTGATTTGGGACCTTTCTGTCTTTTTTACGAAGGTATTGAGTGCTATGAATTTTCCCCTGAGGACTGCCTTCATTGTGTCCAATAACTTTTGGTATGATGTGTTCTCATTGTCGTTCAATTCCAGAAATTTTGCAATTTCATTTTTTATTTCATCCACTATCCATTTATCGTTTAACAGTGTGCTGTTCAGTTTCCAGGTGCCGTTGGTATTCTTGGTGGGTCTTTTGTTGTTGATTTCTAGGAATATAGCATTGTGATCGGATATCATGCAGGGAATTATGTCAATCTTCCTAAATATGTGGAGGCAGTCTTTGTGACCCAGTATATGGTCTATTTTAGAGAATGTTCCATGGGCTGCTGAGAAAAATGTGTAATCTATGGATTTGGGATGGAAAGTTCTGTAGATGTCTGTTAGGTCTAAATGATCTATGGTTTCGTTGAGCTCTCTTACTTCCCTGTTCAGTTTCTGTTTGGATGATCTGTCTATTACTGATAATGGCGTATTGAAGTCCCCAGCTATGATGGTGTTTCTGGTTATTTCTGTTTTATTGTCAAGTAGGTTTTGTTTTATGAACTGTGGTGCCCCTGTGTTTGTTGCCTACAGATTTATGATTGTAATATCCTCTTGATGGATCATTCCCTTGATAAGTAGGAAGTGGCCTTCTTTGTCTTTTTTGATTATTTTTGGTTTGAAGTCTATTTTATCTGATATTAATATAGCTACACCTGCTTGTTTCTTATTCCCATTTGCTTGGAATACTGTTTTCCACCCTTTCACCCTGAGGAGATGTCTGTCTTTAATGGTGAGGTGGGTTTCTTGAAGGCAACAGATTGAGGGGTCTAATTTTTTTATCCATCCTGTTAGCTTGTGTCTTTTGATGGGTGAGTTAAGGCCATTAATATTTAGGGTAATGACTGTGAGATTTGATTTGATCCCTGCAATATTGTGATGGTAAATGTGGGTTGGCTTTTTCATGGACATTGAAGTTTTTTTGTGCCTACTCTGAGTTTGGTGGTTCTGATCTGCTTCTTGTGGCAATTGTGTTTGATTTTTTTTTTCTCTGTGGAGAATTTCCTGAAATACTCTCTGTAGGTTTGGTTTTGTGTTCATATAATTGTAAAGCTGAGTTTTGTCGTGGAATGTTTTTCTTTCACCATCTATTATGAGGGATACTTTTGCTGAGTAGAGTAGTTTGGGTTGGAAGCCATAGGTTCTTAGACTTTGCAGTGTTTCATTCCAGGCCCTTCTAGCTTTCAGGGTTTCCATTGAGAAGTCTGAAGTAATTCTGATAGGGTTAACTTTGAAGGTGGTATGCTGTTTTTCCCTAGCTGCTTTTAGGATTTTCTCTTTGGTGTCAATGTTTAGAGTCTTAATGATAATATGTCTTGGAGAGTTTCTCCTTTGGCCCAGTCTGTTTGGAGTTCTATTGGCTTCTTGTATCTTGATGGGCCTTTCTTTTAAGAGACTGGGGAAGTTTTCTTCAATTATTTTGTTAAATAAGTTCTCCATGCCTTTGCTCTGAATTTCTTCTCCTTCTGGTATTCCAATGATCCTGATATTAGGACGTTTAAGTGTATCCCACAATTCCCTCATGTTCTGTTCACAGGAGCTTTTGAACTTACTGAAATTTTTGAACTCTCTAACTGTTTCTTCCATCTTGTCTTCCAGATCAGAGTTTCTATCGTCCACTTGGCTGACTCTATTCTTGAGATCTTCTAGCGAGTTTTGGACTTGTTCAATTAAGATTGCGTTGTCTACTACTTTTCTATATATAATTTCCATCCCTCTGTCATGCTCCCTTTTCACATCATTTTCTGATTTTCTTGATGATTCTTGGAGTTCATCCTTGCATTTTTTTATGTCTTCATTTAGCACGGCCAGCTGATTTTTAAGGTCTTCTTTTTTTTCACTCTCCCTCAAATCTCTTAACTCTCTTTGAAATCCTTCCAATTTCTTATCTAATCCTTCCAATTTCTTATCTAATAGCTCTAGTTTAGTGATGGCAGTATCCACACGATTGTCAGCTCTTTGTTGCTTTCCTGCAATTTCTACCAGTAGGTTGGTCAGGGTTGCATTGCTCATAGCTTCAATTTGGTGTTCTGGTCCTATTTGTTCTTCTATGTTTTGGTTAGATGTATTCATTGTGGGACTGGGTGATCTAACTGGATTTTCTTTCATTTGATTTTTCATGTTATTTCTATTGTGCTGTGTTCTGCCCATGACAGTGTGTGGGCAGGTAGGTGGGTGTATCAGCCTGGGCTCAAGAACAATGGGAATCTTATGCAGCCTGGGGAAGTTGCCAAGCAGCCTGGTCTTTGGCCGTCACTTGCCAAAGCCATCTATCTACTGCCTGGCAGGGGCTCCAACGTTGCCTGGGTTCTCAAGCGGTAATGAGCCAAAGGTGCCTACGTTCGAGCTAGGAGTGGCACTGAGGCACCAAGCACTGAAGCAGCTCGAACTCTGGCTGGGAATGCTGCAAACCGGAAGCAGTCTGTGCTCCCCCGCCACAGGACATTGGCGGACGGCTGGTGCGGCAGACAGGTAGGGGATGGCACCTGAGCTGGCGCAAGCAAGGGACACAGTCTGAGCTTGCGTGGCACGTGCTGTGGGACTGGGCTCGCTCAGTAAGTGGGCGAGTGGAAGAGAGTGTGGAGCAGTCTAAGCTTCCGCGTGCAGGGAACAATCGGCACGCTGTGGCAGCCGTGAGGGCTCTGGCACAGCAGCAGCGGCAGTGGTGGTGCTGTGAACATGGTGGTTATTTGGGGTGAGGGGTGGGCTAACCGCCCATGAGGAGATCCACGATTCCCTGTTCCCTCACCTCTGTGCCTTCCCAGATTTCTCTCCCCTAAAAGCCACTATATACCCTTAATATCTTGCCTTTCTTTCCCTGGGATTTGCAGTGCAGCTAGGCGGTTGCCATCTTGGGCAGAAGCCCCCCCGTTGGATTTCTTGAAGACAATGGATTGAGGGGCCTAATTTTCTGATCCATCCTGTGAGCTTGTGTGCCTTGATGGGTGAATTAAGGCCACTAATATTTAAGGTAATGACTGTGAAGTCTGATTTGATCCCTGCCATATTGTGTTGGTTTATGTGATTTAGTGTTTTCATGGACTTTGAAGTTTTTTGTGCCTGGTCTGAGTTTTGTCATTGTGATCTGCTTCTTGTAGGCATTTGAGTTTACTTATTTGATTCTTCTGTGTGGAGAATGTACTGAAATACTCTATGTAGGTTTGATATTGTGTTCATGTAATAGTAAAGCTGAGCTTTGTCATGGAAAGTTTTTCTTTCACCATCAATTATGAGGGATACTTTTCCTGTGTAAAATAATTTGGCTTGGAAGCCATAAATGCTTAGACTTTGCAGTGTTCCATTCCAGGCCCTTCTGGCTTTTAGGGTTTCCATTGAGAAGTCTAAAGTAATTTTGATGGGGTTACCTTTAAATGTGATGTGCTGTTCTTCCCTAGATGCTTTTATGGTTTTCTCTTTGGTGTCAATCTTTAGAGTCTTAAAATTTGTCTTGGAGAGTTTCTCCTTTGGTCCAATCTGTTTGGAATTCTGTTAGCTTCTTGTATTTTCTTGTTGAATTTTGATTTTGATTTTTATTTCTTTTCCCAATTTTTATTAACATTTTCCATGATTATAAAAAGTATCCCATGGTAGTACCCTCCTGCCCCCCCCCACACTTTCCCCTTGTAAATTCCGTTCTCCATCATATCCCCTCCCCATCTCAATCTTTCAACTTACATATATACAATACCAACCTAATAAAGTCCGACTCAATTTCTTTTTTGAGTGATTTTATGTTTTCATTGTATAGATCTTTCACTTCCTTGGTTAATGTTATTCCAAGGTATTTTTGTTGTTGTTGTTGTTGTTGTTGCAATTGAAAATGGGACTATGTCCCTTATTTCTCTTTCTGTATCTTTGTCCTTTGCATAAAGGAAGGCTACTGAGTTTTGTGCATTGATTTTGTATCCTGCTACTTTGCTATAGGAGTTAATCACCTTCAGGAGTTTTGGGATGGAGTCTCTCGGGTCTCTTACATATATAATCATGTCATCAGAGAATAAAGCTAACTTAACTTCTTCCTTTCTAAATTGTATCCCTTTTATTTCCTTCTCCTGTCTTATTGCTTGAGCTAGGACTTCAAATACTTTATAGAAAAGCAGGGGTGAGAGTGGACAACCCTGTCTTCTTCCTGATCTTAATGGGAACTCCTCCAGTCTCTCTCCATTAAGTATTATTTGGGCCTTCGGAGCTTCGTATATTGCCTTTATTAGGTTAAGATATGAACCAACCATGCCAATTTTCTCCAATGTTTTGAACATGAAGTGATGTTGAATCTTGTCAAAGGCCTTTTCTGCATCTATCGAAATGATCATGTGGTTTTTATAAATACCCTATGGCCTTCCTTTCTCTTCCCTTTATATCTCCTTTTTAACTTACTGGCCTCTGCTACTGAGTTTTTTCCTTCTTGCGCAGAAGCCCAATCATCTGTAGCGAGGATCCACATATGAGGGAGAACATGTGGTGATTGGCTTTCTGGGCCTGTGTTACTTCACTTAGTATAATCCTTTCCAAAGCCATCCACTTTTCTGCAAATTTCATAACTTCATTTTTCTTTACTGCTGAGTAGAACTCCATTGTATAAATGTGCCGTGTCTTCATTATCAACTCCTCAGTTGAGGGACATCTACGCTGGTTCCATTTCCCAGCTATTATAAATTTAGCAGCAATAAACATAGTTGAGCACGTACTTCTAAGGAAATGAGATGAGACCTTAGGATATGTGCCTAGGAGTGCTATAGCTGGGTCATATGGTAGATCAATCTTTACCTGTTTTAGGAACCTCCACACTGATTTCCACAATGGCTGGACCAGATTGCATTCCCACCAACAGTGTAGAAGGATTCCTCTTTTTCCACATCCCTGCCAATATTTATGATCATTTGTTTTCATGATGGTAGCCAATCTGACAGGAGTGAGATGGAATCTCATTGCAGTTTTAATCTGCATTTCCCTGATGACTAGTGATGTAGAACATATTTTTAGATTCTTATATGCCATTCGTATTTCTTCCTTTGAGAATTCTCTATTTAGCTCCATAGCCCATTTTTTGATTGGCTTGTTTGATTCCTTATTATTTAAATTCTTGAGTTTTTTGTATATCCTAGATACTAATCCTCTATCATGTATACAGCTGACGAAGATTTTTTCCCATTCTGTAGGTTGTCTCTTTGCTTTATTCACCGTGTCTTTGCAGTACAAAATCTTTGCAATTTCATGAGCTCCCAGTGATTAATCTGTGGTTTTATTGCCTGAGGAATTGGGGTGGTTTTCAGAAAGTCTTTGCCAAGACCAATATGTTGAAGGGTTTTCCCTACTTTTTCCTCTAGCAGTTTCAGAGTTACAGGTCTGATGTTAAGGTCTTTAATCCATTTGGACTTAATTCTTGTGCATGGAGAGAGAGAAGAATCTATTTTCATCCTTCTACAGATATATATCCAGTTTTCCCAACACCACTTGCTGAAGAGGCTGTCTTTCCTCCAATGAGTATTTTTGGCATTTTTATCGAATATCAGGTGGCTATAGCTACCTGGACTTACATTTGGGTCCTCTATTCTGTTCCATTGATCTACAAGTCTGATTTTGTGCCAGTACCACGCTGTTTTTGTTACTATGGCTCTGTAGTATACGTTAAAATCAAGTATGGTGATACCATCAGCCTTATTTTTATTGCTCAGTATTATTTTAGATATTCGAGATTTTTTTGTGATTCCAAATGAATTTTTGATTGCTTTTTCTATTTCCATGAGGAATGCCTTTGGAATTTTGATAGAGATTACATTAAATGTGTAGATTGCTTTTGGTAAGATTGCCATTTTCACAATATTCATTCTTCCAATCCAGGAACAAGGGATGTTTTTCCACTTTCTAGTGTCTTCTGCAATTTCTCGCTTGAGTGTTTTAAAGTTATCATTGTAGAGATTCTTTACTTCCTTGGTTAGGTTTATACCAAGGTACTTTATTTATTTATTTATTTTTTTGATGCAATTGTGAATGGGAGTGATTCTCTGATTTCATCCTCTGTGTGTTTGTTGTTAGCATATATGAAGGCTACTGATTTCTGTGTATTTATTTTGTATCCTGCTACATGGCTGTAGGTTTTTATCAGCTCTAACAGTTTGCTAGTAGAGTTTTTAGGGTCCTTTATATATAGAATCATGTCATCTGCAAATAATGATAATTTGACCTCTTCCTTTACAATTTGTATCCCTTTTATTCATGTCTCTCGCCTTAATGCTATGGCTAAGACTTCCAGAACTATATTTAAGAAAAATGGGGACAGTGGACAGCCTTGTCTTGTGCCTGATTTTAGTGGAAAAGCTTCCAGTTTTCCCCCATTTAGTAATATGTTGGCTGTAGGCTTGTCATAAATAGCCTTTATTATATTGAGATATGTTCCCTCTATTCCGAATCTCTGTAGGACTTTTATCATGAAGGGATGTTGAAGTTTGCCGAATGCTTTCTCTGCGTCTAATGAGATGATCATGTGATTTTTGTCCTTCAACCCATTTATATAATGTATAACATTTATAGGTTTGCATCTGTTGAACCATCCCTGCATCTCTGGGATAAAGCCTACTTGGTCAGGGTGAATGATCTTTCTGATATATTCTTGTATTCTGTTTGCCAATGTTTTGTTGACAATTTTTGAATCTATGTTCATGAGGGAGATTGGTCTGTAATTTTCTTTTTTTGTTCTATCTTTGCCTGGTTTTGGTAGCAGGGTGATGCTGGCTTCATAGAAGGAGTTTGGTAGAATTCTTTCCTTTTGTATTTCATGGAAAAGCTTAAGAAGCAATGGTGTTAGCTCTTCCTTGAAGGTCTGGTAAAATTCAGCAGTGAATCCATCTGGGCTTGCATTTTTTTTTTAGTTGGGAGATTTTTGATAACTGCTTGGATCTCCATGCTTGCTATAGGTCTATTTAAGTGATTAATCTCATCTTGATTTAATTTAGGTAGGGCATATAAATCAAGGAAATCATCCATTTCTTTCAGATTTTAATACTTTGTGGAGTATATGCTTTCATAATGTGTCCCTATGATTTTTTGAATTTCTCTGGCATCTCTTGTGATGTTACCTTTTGCATCCCTAATTTTATTAATTTCTGTCTCTTCTCTCTTTCTTTTGGTCAGATTTGCTAAGGGTTTATCAATCTTGTTTATCCTTTCAAAGAACTAGCTTTTTGTTTCATTAATTCCTTGGATTGTTTCTTTTTTTGTTTCTATTTCATTAATTTCTGCCCTAATCATTATTATTTCTTCCCATCTACTGATTTTTGGTTTGCCTTGTTCTTCTTTTTCCAAAGCTTTAAGGTGAAGCATCAGGTCGTTTACTTGCAACCTTTATAATTTCTTTATATAGGCACTTAAAGCTATAAATTTACCTCTTAGAACTGCCTTCGTTGTGTCCCAGAGATTTTGGTATGTTGTGTTCTCATTATTGTTTGACTCTATAAATTTTTTTGATTTCCTTCTTGATTTCTTCATTGACCCATTCATCATTTAGTAGTGTATTGTTTAGTTTCCATGATTTTGTGTATGCTCTATAGCCTTTCTTGCTATTGATTTCTAGTTTAATTCCATTGTGGTCAGATAGAATGCAAGGAATTATTTCAATTTTCCTGAATATGTTAAGATTTGCTTTGTGTCCTCATATATGGTCTATTTTAGAGAATGTTCCATGCGCTGCTGAAAAGAATGTATATTCTGCAGCATTTGAATGAAATGTCCTGTATATATCTCTTAGGTCCATTCCTTCTATGACCTCATTTAGTCCAGATGCCTCTCTGTTTAGTTTTTCCCAGGATGACCTGTCAATTGATGAGAGTGGTGTGTTAAAGTCACCCACTACCACTGTGTTTGCTGTAATCCGTGACCTTAATTCTAATAGTGTTTGTTTGATGAATTTGGGAGCCCCCATGTTAGGTGCATATATGTGTAGGATTGGAATGTCCTCCTGTTGGAGTGTGCCCTTAATCAATATAAAGTGACCTTCCTTATCTTTCTTGACTAACGTTGGACTGAAGTCTGCCTTTTCAGATTTTAGGATAGCAACCCCTGCTTGTTTTCTATGCCCATTTGCTTGAAACACTGCTTTCCAACCTTTTACCCTAAGATAATGTCCGTCCTTTGTAGAAAGGTGAGTTTCTTGGAGACAGCAAATAGTAGGATCCTGCTTGTTAACCCAGTCTGCAAACCTTTGTCTTATGGTTGGGGCATTGAGGCCATTGATATTAAGAGATTTTATTGAATGGTGTGTATTCATGTTTGCCATTTTGTGTGTGTGTGTGGTTCCAGTTCTACCTTTACTCTCTTGTGTTAACTAGTATTTGAGTATGGCTTGTTTTTTTCCAGGTTCCTTATGTGTGTGCTTTTCTTTCTCCTCAGCATGGAGGATTCTTTCAAGTATTTTCTGTAGGGCTCATTTTGCCTTCAAATACTCCTTTAGCCTGCTTTTGTCATGGGATGTCCTTATTTCTCTGTCTATTTCAATGGATAGTTTTGCAGGATAAAGTAACCTGGGTTGACAGTTGTTATCTTTCAGAATTTGGACTACATCACTCCAAGCCCTTCTGGCTTTGAAAGTTTGTGTTGAGTAATCTGCTGTGATCCTGATGGGCTTGCCTTTGTAGGTAACTTGTTTTTTCTCTCTAACTGCTTTCAATATTGTTTCTTTGCATTGTGTGTTTGGTAGTTTGATTATAATATGGCAAGGAGAGGTTCTTTCCAGGTTTTGTCTGGCTGGTGTTCTAAAAGATTCCTGTATCTGCATTGGCACCTCTTTCCCAATTTGGGGGAAGTTTTCTTCTATGATTTTGTTGAAGATGCCTGCTATACCTTAGGAGTGGAATTCTTCTCCTTCTACTATGCCCTGAATTCTTATGTTTGATCTTTTCATAGTGTCCTGAATATCTTGAAATTCCCATTCATACTTTTCTATTAGTTTGTCTTTCTCTTTGTTGGACTGTATTAGATCTGCCACCTGCTCTTCTAGCTTAGATATTCTGTCCTCTCCTTCATCCATTCTACTGGTGAGATTTTCTACAGAGTTTTTCATTTCATTAGCTGTGTTCTTCATTGCTAGTAGTTCTTACTGGTTTTTCTTTATTATTTCTATTTCCTTATTTCTGTCTTGTATTGACTTCTTTATTTCGCTAAATTGGTGTCCTGTGTCTTCTTTGATTCCTTTTATTTCCTCTTTGATTCTTTTGGTTTCCTCTTTGATTGCTTTGATTTCTTCTTTGAGTTCATTGAACATATTTACAATCATTCTTTTGAAATATTTCTCAGGCATTTCCTCTAACTCGTTCTCACTGGAAGTCATTTCTGATGCATTGAAACTTTTTGGTGGATTTACATTGCCTTGGTTTTTGGTGTTTCTTGTGTTATAATGTATATATTTTTGCATCTTGGATTAAGTTACTGCTTAGATTTTCCAGTTAGCTGGGTATTCTGAGCTGTATCAATTGATCTGATGTTGTATATCTTCAATGTAGGAGATTAAGATGTTAGGTGTGGCTCTTAAAACTCTCAGAGTATCTAGACAAGTGTTCCTAGGGGTTGAGTTTGCCTGCTATGGGAGTATTCAAGTAGGCTGTTTGGAATAAAATACAGGTAGATTCTAAGGTTTAACTAAACACTGTACACATTCAGTCAAAAACAGCACTGAGTATTTATGCAAGAGTAGGTATTATAACAACCAGATCCTCTATCAACAAAGATGTTAAGATTTCTGGTCTGTTAAGGGATCCAAGTCATCTTGTGACCAAGTGAGACCCTTCCCTGGTTCAATCCCATTTACCTTTTTGGATGCTTTTGGTCTCTGTCGAGTTGCTGGCTGGGTCGTTGGGCCACTTTTCTGTTTTCTGGAACTGCACACTGGCTTTTCCTGTGGGGCAAACTGAGCCTGGCAACTGTGTCCCTGCAGATCGGCACCCCTACTGCTGGATCTGCTGCTGCTGCCACTGGAGCTGCCACTGCTGGATCCGCCACTGCTGAAGCTGCTGTAGCCAGTGCCAGAGCCGCCGATGTTGCTGTTGGAGCTGGAGTCACGGCTTCCACCTCCTCTTCCGCTGCCTGAGCCCGAGCCACACTGCTGGAGCTTCTTTGGCCTGCCTGTGTGGGCTCTGGATGTCCTGGATCTCTCCTACTTCTCTGATGCCATTTTAATCTCTTATACACCTCCCTTTGTAGTAAAGATGTTCATTTTGCTGGGTTTTCTTTGGCTTTTTCTCCCCTAGGCTGCTTTGGTGTGGTTCCTATGCCACCATCTTGACTGGAAGATCCAGCTTCTTGTATCTTGATGGGCCTTACTTTTTTGACAATGGGAAAGTGCTTTTAGATTTTTTTGTTAAATAAGTTCTCCATGCCTTTGGTCTGGATTTCTTCCCCTTCTGGTATCCCCATGGTCTGGATGTTAGGATGTGTAAGGGTATCTCACAATTCCCTCTTGTTATGCTCATAGAAATTTTTGAAGTTACTGAAACTTTTGAACTCTTGAACTCTTTCTTCTGTCTTGTCTTCCAGATCGGAGTTTTTATCCTCCAAAGTAGACTGAGGCAGGGCGCAGAAGCAGCCTGAGCTGGGGCACAGTGGGACACCTGCAACAGGCAGATGGGTGGGTGGATGGTATGGCAGATGGGGGATTGGGTCTGAGCTGGCATGGTCAGACAGGCATAGTGAGCCTGAGCTTGTGTGGGCAGATCGAATGGGCCTGAGCTTGTGTGTGGAGGGGCAGGCGGCCACAGCAGTAATTGGGCAAATGGGTAGAACAGGCTAAGCTTTCAAGGGCAGATGGGTGGCACACATGTGGCATGCAGATGGATGGATGGAGCCTGAGCTCCAGCTGACAGAGCCTGCCCAAGGTCACATGTGGGCAGGGGTAGCAGGGTGATCGCCCCTGTGCAGTGAGGCAAATGGAACTATTCTGGCCTGGGTTCCCTTTCCTACAGTAAGTGCAGGCGTATCCTGAGGCTGGGACTATGGCTACAGTGGCTGCCTGGAGTGGGGGGGGGTTGAGGGACTGGTGGGCTACTGGCGAGTGAGAGAATTAGTTATTCCCTATTTTTCCCCTCTGCGCCCTCCCACTGGCAATCTATTAGAGATTTCTCTCCCCTAAAAGACCCAGTGAACCCTTAATGCCTTGCCTTTCTTTCCCAGGGAGGTGCAGCACAGTTAGGCAGTCTCCATCTTGACCAGAAATCCTATCTGTTGTTATTTTATTCTTGATACTTTCACACATATAATGCATTTGGATTCCTCATTTCCCAAGTTATCCTCATCTTTTCCTCCTAAATACTTTTTTTTCTCTTTGAATCCCCATCCTGTTTTCATGCCTTGATGTCTTATGTGGTTTTGTTTTGTGTATATTTGTTTGTTTTTACCCACTAAGTTAAATCATCATCATGAATTGAAAGGGTTTTGGTCAAGAACAGGCAACCCACCAGTGGCTACACCACTAAAGAACATGATATCCTTCTCCCAGTAATCAGTTGTCACTGGCACTCTGGGAAGTGTGGAAGTCTCATGAACCCTGCCCATTAAGGATGAAATATTGACAGGGTCAGACATATGCATGAATCCACATCTGCTGTGAATACATGAGTGTAATGGCCATATCATATTCATGCCATAGCCATCCTTCCCATCTTTATGATCTTACATTCTTTCTTCCCCCTTTTCTGTGAAGTTTCCTGAGTCTTAAAGGGTGTGGTTTTGATGTCACATATAGGGATGAGCACATAGTAGTCACTTATTCTTGTCAATATTTCTTGCTATGAATCCCTGCATTAACGTCTGCGCTTTACACAAAGAAATTACTGTGATAGAGGCTGCAAACAGTACCAGTCTAAGTGAATAAAAAATTGCTATTTAGAAGGCACTTTAACATGCTATCTTTTTAGCATAAACACAGTATTGCGGTCCTCCATAGCCAATTTACAGTACTGTCCATGATTTCACTCTTATGGAGGAGGCCTCAAACACAATCACAGAGCAGTTGGTTACTCTCTTAATTTACATACCATTATTGCATCAGTGGTCACATCTTGCTTTGAGCTCAATTGTGAAATCAACAGGTTCTACAGCTGTTAATATTATTGAAGACTTGTCTCTCCTAGAAGGTTGCATAGCACCTGCTAGCACAAAGAAAGATAGAGTGAGAAGCTTCCAGCTGAATTCTAGCTTTGTTTGTTTACATTCTACAAATGAAGTGTCTGGTGTCTTTTAACTGTAGGGACTTACAATTAGTTTTGGTGGAAAACCAAGACCAATGGCAATAGCCATTGTTGTAGTCTCCCTGACCAACAATTTACTGGGATGTATCTTTCTTCCTGGCATTGGAATTTTCAATTAAGACCTTCTAGCTTCTAGTGGCAGCTTTTATTCACCCATGGACCTTTATTTAAAGACATTTTAAAATTTATATTTTAAGTTGGCTTATCAAGTACTATGATTCTATATGGCTTATTCACATGTTTTTGGTTTTCTTTCCATAATCCTTATCTCTCCCTCATCTTTTTCCCACTCTCCTTGCTTAAATCTTTTCTTCACACTATTATACCCCTCTATTTTCATGACCCAAGTATTCTATTATGTCCCCCCCACCAAAGATTCCCTTCCTGACTCCTTTCTAGCTTTGTGGCCTCCACAGATATTCCTTCCCATTTATGCACACCAACTTAAAGTTGAAGCTAAGATCTGCAGATGAGAGAACATGCAACATTTGTCTTTCTGAATTTGGCTTACTTCACTCAGTCTGATCTTTTCCAGTTCCATTCATGTTCCTTCAAATTTCATTTTTATTCACAACTAAATGAAATTACATTATGTATGTTGCCACATCTTTGCAATCCATTCTTATTAGATGGACACCTATGCCCATTCTATTTCCTTGCTACTGTGAATATAGCAGAAATGAACTTTAACAACCAAATATCTCTGAATTGGAGTTTGGAGTCCTTAGGTTATATGCCCAGAAGTGGTAGAGCTGAAGCATATAATATAATAGTTCTACTTTTAATTTTGGTTTTTTTTTTTTTTTTACTTCCACATTGAGTTCTATAATGGCTTTACCAATTTGCATTTCCACTAATAATGAGTAAGGCCTCTCTTTCCCCACATCAGGCATTTTGTTGTGATTTGTTTTGTTGTTTCATATGCTAGACATTCTGACTCACATGAGATGGAATCTCAAGGTAGTTTCAATTTGTATTTCCCTGATGGCTTAAATGCACCAAGTTCCCCCTGGAGAAGAGCTTTTTAAGTCAGGTGGGTGATGGGCCCAGACACCCTTAGGGGTTAGAATTGACTATGAATATATTCTTTCCAATCAAAATATCAGCTCATGTCCAACACAAGACTAACTCATATGTGATATGATTTACATAAGAAAGTCTGTGAATAAATCTTCATATAATTTAATGACTATAAAATAGAATGCCAAGGAAGAACTTTAGATTTAAAAGAATGAGTGAAAGGCTGGAGAGATAGCTTAACAGATAAGGCAATTGCCTGCAAAGCCTAAGGACCTATGTTTGATTTCCCAGTACCCATGTAAGCCACATGCACAAGGTGGTAGCATATGCGTCTGGAGTTCATTTGCAGTGGCTAGAGGCCCTGGTACACTGATTCTCTCTATCTGCCTCTTTATCGCTCATAAATAAACAGACAAGTAAATAAATAAAATGAATGGAGTAAAGTCTGTCTTGTTATCTAAAAATATATAAATCAGTACAAAACATTACTCTATATGCTAGCTTAAATTAAAAAGAATGAGTTAGAAGAGCTCAACTCTGAATTACAGTTAATGAACCTATTTTAGTTACAAGAACACCAGCTGAGAAACATTACACACACACATATATATGCATATATATATATATACATATATATATATACATATATATATATACATATATATGTGTGTGTGTGTGTATTACACATAACCAACATATGTGAGTATATATAGATATGTAAACATAAAACATATAGGTAATACATATCATATTCATTGCCTGCATGACATAACCAAAATGCATCATACCCCTAATCCTGCAGAACAAGGGAAATGGTTTCTTTCCAAAAGAACCCTTACTCAGAGAGATTATGCACATACCATCAATCATGCAGTTAATTAGACTGTGACAGATTCCAAATGATTTTTCAAAGGGATTAAATGAAAAAATTACACGAGGACTTCTTGGTAAGATGGCAGACTAGAAGAACCTCAGTATGGCAAGGTCAAGGGAAAAAGTCATACTAAGAAAAAAAAAAACAAACAAATTTCCCAAAGAAAAAGAAGTAGGATAGTACTTCAAAACTTCATAAAAATAGTGACAGAACAGCGTGAAAAGTATGCATAAGAACATGACTGAAGTAAAGCGAAAAAAACACCAAAACAGAGACAGCTCCAGCTGCAACCTAAGCCCCGTCACAAAGTAAAATACACCATCCTGGTGAGAGAAACAGGTTTTCCTCCTCTAGGGGCAAGTCTGCATTTCTCACAAGAAAGTTTTGATAAAACAGTGATTCCTCCCTAGACATCCAACAAGGAAAAAAAATCAGATTTTATTACTTTGTATGGCAAGTGTCCAGAGCAGATGGTCTATACATTGACAAGCAAAAGGTGTATGCATGGGAGGCTCAATTCAGGCAACAGAGAGCATAGGCAAGGTAATTCCACTTGTGGTGGTTGGAAGCAGACTTCACCAGCTATCAGTAACTGTGGAGATTGGGAGCACTGAGCCAAAGGCCAATGGGTAGACCGACCACCAGACTGGCCACCCCAGTGTATACACTTTGGTAAGTCTCAGAAGAATGGAATCAGCTCTGTCAATAGACTGCAAACCTCGGTGTATCCAACTGAGGTCCCTATATGCAAGAAGAAAAGTTACAAAAGTGAGACAGCTCAGGCAGATGTGGGACTTCTCCAATATCAGTATAGCACTAGCATAAACCACAGGAAAAAAAAAAAATAGCCCACACATCAAACCAGCTGGCCATTCCCTGTTCCATGACTATAACTGGCAGTGTCTAATTGGACCCAGAAAGAAGCTACTCCGACATTTCACCTATTTTCTGTCCTTACTGTTTTCTTGATATACTTTTGGTAGTCTTTTTACTTTATTTATGTATAAAGCCTTTATGTTTATCTTTAATATTCCATCTCAAATATTCATTTAATTTAGTTTACAAAAATTTTCATTAATAGATAATATTATTTTTCTTCTTCTTTTTGGCCTCTGTTTGTTTCACCTTTTTTCTTTATTTACACATTTAGTAACATTTTGAATTATTTGCTGTAATTAATATTCAAATGACACATAGTTTTCTTTAGTTATTACATTTATCTAAATTGCTTTTGAATCTCATCACTTGAAAGTTTTTATTTTCTTTTTATTTGTTCATTTATTTTTTAGACTGGGTTTGGTGACACACAACTTTAATCCCAGCACTCAGGAGGCAGAGGTAGGGGGATCTCTGTGATGTCAAAACCAGACTGGGATTACAGAGTGAGTGCCAGGTCATCACTGGCTAGAGTGACACCCTACTTCAAAAACTCAAAAAAAATTTTTTTTTCAAATTTCTTTCTCTATTTCCTTTCTCTATAAACCACTGTTGCCTACTCACATTCTATTTTCTCTTTTATATTAAGTGAACTTCTCTATTTCAACCTTCTCCTGAATCTCTCATTTATCTCATTCCATTACTACTTCTACAGTTACTCTGCATAATTTTTAACTTCATAACACATGCCCTATTAGTTTTGCAATTTTTTTGTGATCATTGGTTATACATTAGTGGGTTTTAGTTGATTTTAAGTGCCTTTCTACATCTCAAGTGGTTTGATGTTGCTGTTACAGTAGTGTGGCTTCTCCTCTCTGGGCCGTATGAGGGACTGATCCCACAAGAATAGGCTGCTCAATAAACATTCCAAATGAAACTAGAAGAATACTTAAATAGGTGTACGTGCAAATCATAACAGAGAAGCATGTGACACATGAATAAACAAGGCAACTCAACAGCTCCAAAAGATACCTCCTAAGCTACTGAGCTCAGTGGTACTAAGAAGATAAAATGCCCATAAAGGATTACTGATAAAAATTATCAATGACCTGAAGGAAGAAAGATACAAGCAAATACATTAATTCAATTCAGGACCTAGAGAGAAAAATGCAGAAACAAACAAGAAAGTCAACAAAGTGATAAGAAATTCATCAATATGGATGAAAACAGCAGCAGCAGGAAGAAATTGGTTTTAAAAGAAAATCTGAAAGATTTTGAAAGAAAAATATAGAAACACAGGAAGAGAAAAACTCGATTTAATTTAAATAGAAATATAGTGGAAATTATGACTAAGAGATTTGATCAAACAGAAAAAAGTATCAGGGAAAGATGATAGGTTGAAGAAATACCATATTCAAACATCAACTAATAAAAAAAATCAAGAAGCATGACCAAAACATCTAATTACTCTGGACTTTCATCAAAAGACCAAACCTAAGAATCCACAAGATATAAGAAAGAACCTGACCTAAGAGATGCCTTTCAGTGCTGTAAGTACAGCTTCATGAACTATTCTGTTCAGAATTGAAAGACCTAAATGCAGTAAGAACTATGGACTGTGAGGTTTGGCTTATGAGGGTGAGAAGGAACTTTTCTTGGACTGAGATAGAAACAGTTAGAGTGAGAGGCCTGCTGTTATGCCTATGTCCTAAGAACTTGTATAGGGTTGCATTGGGTTGAAATGGACTGGTGTGTGCAGAGGGATATGGCACACAAATGAAATCTCTGGGCTGAAACTTCTACCCATTCAGCTGAAATTATATGAGAGATTACAACATTTGGAGACTGGGCAAGCTGACCTGCATTGGAGCAACAGGAAGAATGTAGACTCTTGGAAAGGGCCTAAATGATCAGGGAGTGACCTGACCTGTTCTTCAATGTCTGCATTATCCCCCCACCAAGTAACAAATCAGCACCCCACCTGGTATTATGGAGCTTAAGAAATGTAGAAAAGAGAGGGTCATTGAATTTACAACATGGTAATGTGTTCTGGAAATGGCCATGGGTGGTTTGAAGCAGGTTTGCTGGATTACCTTCATGGAGACCCAATGGAACCTTGAGGATGGACAATGGGATACAGTAGAGACCCAGTGGAGATGTTGGGACCACAGGATGGCTGCTAAGGAGAGCTTCCTACTCTGGACTGTAAGTAGCCTACCTGGAGGGATGGAATTGGAACTCCAGGTACTTGTTTCTGGTTAGAATTATTGGACATGGAGACTTTTTAACTGGCTAGAGTTGTTGGACTTGGAGCTACAGAGTTTGATGTTTGCCCTGTTTAAATCCTGTATTGGGTGAATATTTCTTTGCTATGCCCAATGCCATCTTTTGCAGTATGAATGTTTATTCAGCACTGTTACAGATTTTTTTGAGGGGTTTGTTTTGGTATTATGGCTCAGTTGAAAGATCTTGGACTATAGGAATGTTTGAACAACATTTGGATTGATTCAAAACATTACAGGCTATTGCCAAGGCCCTTGGTTCCCTGTGAGAAAGAGATGGTAAGACCCTATTGTTAAAGACTTCACATGCCTTAGAGGCAAAGCCACTGAGAAATCAAATTGTTGCTGAGCAGAAAACCTTCTCCCTGTATCCCTGCCAACTGAAAGCTGGAAAAACCTGCTCTGCATGAATCCCTATGGGAGAGAGAAGTCATCAGTGGTGAAAACAGTGGACACTGAAGCCTCAAGTTTGACCAGACAGGCCAAATGACCAAACTCGTGCAATAGTAGCATGTCTGCTGGGGGCGGGGGGCAACTCCTCTCTAATTGGACTGAAGGCCCTCTTTATTGGAGGGAATACATACCTGGTACTGAAAACCTAATCAAAAGCCTATGGCAGGGGAGGACATGTGCCTTAGGGTTATAAAGCCTGCTCTTGTCTGGCTAAATGCATATTTTATTCTCACCAAACTGTCCTGAAAGCACTACACTTAATGTTCATATTCACATATTAATGCTACTCTCATGTTTGGTTCTCTTTTCAGATGGCGGTGACCACTGGGATGACCCAAAAGGCAACATAGTGCTGAGAAGAAGTGACAGAGGAGTGGTCAGCACTGAGACATCTCTATCACATCCTCCAAGGTTCAGGGTCCATTGCAGAAGAGGTGGCAGAAAGAATGCAAGAGCCAAAGAAGAGTACCACTCCTTACAGTGCAACTTCCTAGACAGAAATTGGCCTTGATATCCATGACCTCATAGTGCCTAGCAATACCTTCACAAGACCCTCATAATATAAGAAAAAGATGATGGCATCAAAATAAAGAGAGACTAATGTAGAGAGGGAGGGGATATGATGGAGAGAAGAGTTGTGAAGGGGAAGATGGGGTAGGGGAGGGAAATATCTTGATTTTTTTTCTGTAAGTATAGAAGTTGTCAATAAAAAAAATAAAAAAAAACGATAAAGAAAAAACGTGACAAAAACTATGGGGACTTTTAAAGTTGGACTCAATGCATTGCATTTTGCATTATGGATGGTTATCAGTTTATGGGAGCCAGGGGCAGAATGTGGTGGTTTGATTAGGTTTCCCCCATAAACTTAGGTGTTCTGAATGCTAGATTCCCAGATGATAGAGATGTGGGCATTAACTGCAATACCATTCAATCAATAAATTTACTAAATAACAAAAATCCCATCCTCAGAGAATAAATACACATGGCCAATAAAGATTGGTAAACATGTTCAACATCCTAAACCATCAGCTAAATGCAAATTACTGCAGCTTTGAGAGTCCACATTCTTGAATCATAGTCAGGCTGAACCAATTAGAGCAACATGGAAATAAAGAGAAACAATATATGACCTCAACAGCAGGCTATTGCTTAGTGGACAGCAGGTTTGCCGTGCTCAGAAGCAGCTGAACTGGACATTTAATGGAAGGGGCAAACAGGGTGGATTACAGGGGAAGGGAGAGGAGAAAGGGATGCAACAGAGCCGTTTCCTTTGTTGACTTATTTTCCCAGGTAGGACTGTGAGGTTTTGACTAGTTCTTTGATCCATCAACACCACAACTGGGTATACCTCTGAAGAACTGTAAGCCCTGCACCACAAAAACATAGGAGCAGCCATAACTCCTGTTACATTGCTCATAACGGTTAAGAGCAATAACCTTCCTAGATGTCCATCAACAAATGATTGGATGAAGAAAATGCACACTGTAGTTTTTTTTTTTTTTCAGTTGTCAAGAAATATAAATAAAATTGTAACATTTGCAGGAAAATGTTTGAAACTAAATCAGTTTAGGGTGACTGGACCTTGAAAGAAAAAAGCAGAAATGTTCTTGAATTAGTTCTTACAATCTCTACTTTGCTAGAGATCAGAGATGGATCTCTCATCTCCTTATCTCTTGACTAAAGGAGCTACCTATATCTGTTTTTCCACACACACACACACACAAAAAAAAACCTGATTCCACCCCTAGGAAGGATTTTCCAAAAAATAAGGTTTAAATCTGATCCTGGCATCTAGTTACTTAAACTCAGCTCTGAGCGCAGAGCCATCAGCTCTCTCTCTGACTCACCTGAGCCACAAGATAAAGCCCACCACAAAAAATTATAGATGTTCACCAGGTAGACAAGACCTCTTTTAGACTGTTCATCTTTCCTGAGTCTCCAGGTTCCTTCTCTGGTAAGCCCCCGTCATCTCAGCCCAGCTTGTCTGAGAGGAAGGAGAGACCCCTACTCCCACATGACCTCTCTACACCCCCCCATGACTTTCACATAGTAGGAGCTCTCTGCACTTTCTTCTCATTTCTTTTCTTAATATAATAAAGTCTTAATCTTACCCTCTAGTCTATGGATTTTAATTCTTAAAATTCATAAACAAGGATCTTGGGATACCTCAAATTTATTGATACATTAGGGTATACTAGTGTATTAGCAAGGAACCCCAATACTCCCATTACACCCAATACTCCCATTACAAAACTACAGATAATTCTGTGAAGCAAAATAAATGAGACTCAGAAAAACAAATATCACATGTTTTCATGTACACATAATATAGATTTGTGTGTGTGTGTGTGTGTATGTATGTAATAAACTTAGAAAGGGGAAGTGAGAAAGGAAGAAGAAATCTGAAGGGATGAAAGAGGAGGAACAAGAAAGAGTACTGAGGCTGGAGAGATGACTTAGTGCTTGAAGGTTCTTGACTGAAAATCCTGATGGGCTGGATTTGATTCCCTGGTACCCACCCACATAAAGCCAGATGAACAGAGTACCAAGAGGACCTGTTGTACCCATTTTTTCTCCCCAACCCCTCCCCTTGCAAATAAATCAATATTTAAAAAAAAAAAAAGAGTGAGGGCTGGAGAGATGGCTTAGCAGTTAAGTGCTTGCCTGTGAAGCCTAAGAACCCTGGTTCAAGGCTCGATTCCCCAGGACCCACGTAAGCCAGATGCACAAGGGAGTGCATGTGTCTGGAGTTCATTTGCAGAGGCTGGAGGCCCTGGCGCGCTCATTCTCTCTCTATATATATTTCTTTCTCTGTTGCTCTCAAATAAATAAATAAATAAATAAATAAATATTTTTTTAAAAAAGAAAAAGAGTAATGTAATATCCATTTGACATGAAAGCAGAACAGGGCACTCTTTGGGGAGATTAAGCAATGGTGTGCACAGGGAGGACTGGATAGAGCAGCTGGGGAGGGGAATGAGTAAAACAGAGTATAATGGCATGTGCATTTAAATTATTTAGTGAAATTTATTACATTGTGCTTAATTTTTTACAGTTAGCTTAATGCTAACTGTAAAAAATAATGAAAAATAATACTAAAAATTATTTGAGAATATGATTTGAAATATAATTCAAATACCTGTTATCTTTCCTTCATAGGAAAATAAGCATTAATAAAGAAAAAAAGCTACTTAATGTGATAAAGTTAATATAAATCAACTCCATGGTGAATACCAGCAATCCCATTAAGAAAGGCCCTCAGTGGAGTGGGAACAGGGAGGAGGGAAATGATGGTACCAACATGTGATGTGTCCATACAAATTTTCTACTTAATAAAATAAAAAATTATAATAATAGAAAATATGTAACCCTACTATGCAAATACCTAGGCCAAGATAGCTGAGGAACCTATATATTATTGTTTAGGTTCTATTGCTTGCAAATATTCAGCAAATATGCTTTGGCCATGAGTCATGCAACAAAAAATATGGAGTTTTATTGAAACGCCTACTTCATCTGCTTCCATCCTGAACGAGTTGAAATACTCAAGTGGTTTAAGTGAAGCACCTGTAATCAAATGTTCTAAATCTTGGCTTCTGAATTTTAAACAATGATATTTTTAAATGAGCATTTTAGGATAACTCTAGTGGTTGAGATCAACTAGAAATGGATTTCATGTAATTTTCTTAGATTAAGTTGTTTACATAAACTTTTCTGAGTTACTAGAGATGTATAATTATTTTAAGAAAACATTAATGAAACCAAAATTAAGTATACTAAAATCAAAAGATGTTCCACACCGTCCACAAGAAATCTGTTTAATACTTGGACATTTCTGACATTTCAGTAGCATTTCTTGGGTTTCTTCTTTGTCTTGCCTACTATCAGGTAAGAACTAGTAAGGAAATCACAGGACAATAGCAAAACACTGCCCATGTATATATGTGTGTCTGAGCTTATGATTGTGTTGTCAGATAGATAGTACATAGATAGATGATAGATAATAGATAGTTTAAAAGGAAAAACAGCCAGTCCATGAATGAATCTAAGCTTAATAAAACTGATATTTCAGAGTTTAATAAACGAAAAACTTGCTTTATACTTATTATTTTTTTTCATGGAAATGATGAGCACAAAGTGAGGAGTGAAGCTGGACCTACCAGCAGAGTGGGTCATTTAATCAACGTACACTTCCCAAGATTAAACAGGTGATCTCCCCACAGGAGGAGTTGCCCTTGTTACAGATGGACACAGCTGGCATAAACCTGTGTGCGCCACTGACATTAAGTACTTATTTGTTACTGCAGCATAACCATAAAAGGAATGGCAGAACCTTGACTAGAAAACCATCATGTGGCCAACACTACAAGACCTGCAGGAAATATACCTAGTATGGGTTTTCCTTGACTTGATTTTGACTTCAATAAAAGAACAAATTCACAAGGACAGGAAAATTTAGAAATCAAACTGGAATGTGGCCTGTCAAAGTATAAATTAAAATGATAATAATAATGGTGCAGTAAGCTTCTTGCCTTAACTATTAACCCATCTCTGCAGCCCCTGTGTTAAGCTTCTCATTGCTGGCAGAGAACACCTGACCAAGAGCAGCTTATCATTGTTGTTGCTGTGCTAAGCTTTGAACCCAGGGTTTCACACATGCTAGTCAAGCTCTTGACTTCTGAGTTATATCACCAGCCTCTAGGTAGGGTTCTGGGTTTTGATTTTTGTATTTACCCTTATTGGTGTCCCTTGGGTTATCTCAATCTGTGGCTTGTTAGCTAACTTTTGTTTTGGAGAAATGATAGACATGACTTCTTCCATTTCTTTCCATCATACATAGTTAAATTTTTGGTGCCACTAGATACTCTGTTCTAAATATTTCAGTCATTTTTCTCTTTGTTCTTAGCTTTTCAGTTATTGATGTTTCGATTGCAATATCTCCAGTAAAACTTGGAGATTCCATTATCAGTCCACAAGTGAGCTCCAAAGTATGCTTAATTGTGTTAGTCTTTTTTATTTTTCCCAATTGATTTGCAATATTTCTTATAATATTCATGTTCTGCCTATAATATCCTTCCATTCTTGCAAGCTTACCTTTACCACTAAATTTGTAGGCATAATTAATCAGTTGTTTTAAATTTCTAGTCTGCTAATTGTGTTTCTTCCACAGTTGATTCTGACTCTCAGTGTCTTCACCCTATTTTTGTTTGCTTGCCCCTCAGTATGTCTTGTAACATTTTTGTTGATA
Source organism: Dipus sagitta (assembly GCA_036346955.1). Lineage (NCBI taxonomy): Eukaryota > Metazoa > Chordata > Mammalia > Rodentia > Dipodidae > Dipus > Dipus sagitta. The sequence goes on from CM070771.1 coordinate 44,970,393, forward strand.
GGAGAACCTAATAGACTAGGTAAAAGGAAATACTAAGCCTATGATAGTATAATAATGTGAGGGGTGATGTTATATTTCAATGATTATATTTCATAATTGCAGTGAGTCTGTGACCCTGCAAGGTGAACTCACCAAGGCTTCAAAGAATCTCCCCTATCTGAGGAGAATGGGTGGCTAGAGAAAGTTGGAGTTCTATATCTCGTTTCCTATGTCAGTTAAGTTCTGATTCATAGCTACTCCCAAGGGCAGGTCTTCAGAAGAATAAAGTGTTCTTGAGTCCTTTTTTTTTCTCTTCCCCTGAATGAAATAGGAGGACATTTTTTCATATCTTCACCATGCAAACCTGACAGAGCTTTTTAAAAAAATGTTATTTTTTTATTGACAACTTCCATAATTATAGACAATACCTCATGGTAATTCCCTCTCTCCCCCCCACTTTTCCCTTTGCAACTCCACTCTCCATCATATCCCTTACCATTCTCAATCACTTTCATTTTTATTTTAATGTCATCGTCTTTTCCTCCTAATATGATGGTCTTGTGTGGATAGTGTCAGGCACTGCAAGATCATGGGTATCCAGGCCATTTTGAGTCTGGAGGAGCATGTTGTAAGGAGTCCTACCCTTTATTTGGCTACTACATTATTTACACCACCTCTTCTACAATGGAGCCTGAGCCTGGGAAGGTATGATAGAGATGTTTCAGTGCTGAGCTCTGTCACTTCTCAGCACCATGGTGCCTTCTGAGTAATCTCAAGGTCACTGCCATCTGAAAAGAGAAGCCTCTCTAACCAAAAGTGAGGTACCATTAATATATGGGTATGAACATTAAGAGAAGTACTTACCAGGCAGTTTGGTGAGCACAGTATATACATTTAGGGAGACACCAGCAGACATTGCAGCCCTAGGGCTCATGACTATCCCTGTTGTAGGTTTTCAGTATCAGGGACATATTCCCTCCCATGGTGTGGGGCTCCAGTCCGATTAGAGAGCAGTTGGTTTCGCCCATAACAGACATGCCACTATTGCACCTGTTGGCTCATTTGGCCTGGCTGGCTAAATTTAAGTCTTGCAGTGTTCACTGTTGTTATCTCCACTGGTGATTTCTCTCTCTCCCACTGAACTGCATGCAGTATAGCTTTCTCCAGCTTTCTGTCAGCTGGTCTACATGGAGGTTTTCAGCTCATCTCCAGCAGGGTTTCTCAGTGACCTTGCAACACAAGTATGTGGAGTCTTCAGCAGTAGGGTCTTACCATCTATTCCTGGTGGAAAACCAATAGCATCAGCTCTTGATGTTTTGGGGGCATCAGAGGACTCCCTGGCCAACAACTCACTGGAGGGTAATCCATTCCTGGCACTGAAAATTTTCTAGTAACAATCAAAGTAGGTTTCCATGTGACTTATTCATAGCCTCTTAGATTTTGATTAGCCCTCCCCTGCCTTTCCTTTACTCAGCCTCTTCCCCTGACTTCACTTAGGCCTTTCTACCCTCATTAATCTGTTCTTCTACTTACATGTGTACAATACCATCTGATTAAGTCCCCCATTATTCCATTTTTATTCCCTTTAACCCTATTTCTAGTTTACTTTCAGAGTTTTAATGGTAAAAGAATGGCTTACATGATGACTAGCTGCCCCTACAAACATTTCCTCTCAGTGTTGTCTAGTTTTGGCATCCAGCAATTCATGAATTATAGCTCAATTTTCCCTGGCCTACCCCTGTAACTTTGCTATTTTCTGCTCTGTCAAGTAATTCCTGTTTCTTTCTCACCAATTTTAAATGCCACAGCCTGCCCCATTACCTTGCTTCTCTGAGGGCCCTAGGAAGAGTTGGTGATTTTTTGAATTTGTTCAGCTTTTTACCTGTTTTGAGGATGGAGTGAAAACTGTAAAGCTCCTAACATTTCAGGCATGAAGCCAAAAGCCTATTTTGATGTTTATAATCTCAGTTTAGTTCCTAGTAGATGATCCTCCTGGAGAGGCAGTGCTGCTCAAAGCAGATTTTGGTGGGCAGAAGCACCAAAGCCACCCACAAGCTTGCTTTGTTTTGACATTCTAAACCTATGTCAGCAACAAAAATGTTACAGAGAAATGTTCTTAAGTTTGACATCCTCCCCTTCTCTACGTAGCCCTCACTTTCTTGTCACTGCTGCTTAGTTAGAGCCTTCTCCTCATAGCCCTGTCAACTGCCCTAACTGAGCTGTGACATGAAGTTTACTACCAAGTACCAACAAGCTCCACAATTACAGGCTCTCTTGTGACTGATTAAGTCTGCCATTATATCTTGTATTTGGAACTAGAATGCAGATTATGATTAGTAACAAACTCTAGAGCCAGAATGTTTCAGTTCAAATCCCACCTCTACCATGTACCAACAATTTGATCAAATTCTTTCGCCTCTTTATGTGTCAGTTAATTCATTTTATAAATTGGAAGTATATTATCTGAGAAAATTAAATAAGTGTACATATATAAAGCTCTTAGGATGATGATTGATACATAGTATTTTATAGCATTAGTTTGCCTAAGAGCATTCAATAGACCATACCAGATTCATGGAACTCTGATGGACTGAGAAGGAACTGCAGCAATGAAAATATTGTTCTCTTGTCTTTGAGTGAATAGCAGAGAAATAGCCCAATTACATCTGGCCAAAGACAACCAGGTGCATCATTAAAATAATTTTAAATTTCTATGTGAGTCCAAGATGTGAAAGTAGATAGGGAATTGCTGAAGTATTCTAATTCCCATAATGATAGTATATGTTATTATAGACCCATACTATCTTTTTGACTCTATTTTCTTTTACTTTAAAAGAATATATCCTGGGAAACAGCCTCTGACTTTTTCATTTTAACATATCATTACTAGAAAGCCTGTGCTTATTACCCAACCATGACCTATAGAAGTTGAGTAATTTTATATACCGAACTACTTATGCTCTTTCCTTAGGGCTTAGATTGTTGTGTGAGAATGGCACTGAAATTAATCATGGGTCATTTTGCCCAAATTCTAAAGTGTTCATATTTATTCCCAAAAAATTCTTCCTCTGTCTCTTAAAATTACAAGGGGCAGACATAGGTCTGACAAGTGCTGCTGTGAGGCAGGAAGGTAGGATGTACTCCAGTTCCTTCCAAAGCCAAGTTATGATAGACATCTTAATGTCACAGTTGAAGGCTGGTTTTGTGGGATGCGTGAATGATTCAAGAACTCTAGCTGAGTGCCCTCATGGGAACTACTTGAAGACCTCACCTCAGAGTGATGATGGTGCCACAATACCCATGTCAATGCTGGGTAGGTATGACTGCCCACCTATTATAACCTTAGCATTCAGTGAGGGAAGACAGAATATTCACTGGGTTAACTAGATCAGCAAACCCTGAGTTCAAGTAAGACGCCTTGCCTTATTTACTAATAAGATGGAGAGCAAAGAAGGTAGACACCTGGCATTAACTCCATACATATGTGAACATACACACACATGTGAACACATGTGTACAAAAAGTTCATATTCTTGAGCAATCATTTGTGAAAAGCCAAGAACAAAGTATCTATTTATAAGTGAAAAATGGAATGAAAAAAGAGAGTTCTCAATTTTGTTTTGTTGTTGTTACCCTAGGATATGCTTACTAAAACATCCCAGAGGTTCTTTAAACACAGAATTCCAGAAGATTTAAAAATAAAAAAGAAGTTATAAAAGGTAGGCAGTTCAAATCCCATGCAACTTGGCTCTACTATACAAAGTAACTGTTAGGCTACTTTGTCACCCATTTAGGATCTCGATTTCTTTAGCTGTATTAGTAGAGGTATGGATTAAATGGAACTCAAATCCCATCTGGAATTGGAAAAAAATAAGGTTATTTATGTAAGCTTATTAGGAAATTAACTAATAAACCCATTACAAAGGGGAACCATTAAAGAAAAAAAATCAAGTGTCTTTTTAAGACTATCTGTATGCACACGAGTATATCAAACCTTTTATAGAAGTGAATCAAACAATTTTTTGCAGGGTAGAATTTGTTTTGAAATTCCTGTTGGAATAGAAATATCCTATTTCTGATGTGACTTGGCCCATAAGCTCAATATTTTTTAATCATATTACCAGAGTCAAATGTTTCAATCAAAGTTTGTATTCCTCTGGCTATCAAAAACCAACAAAATCAGTAAATGAAAGCCATAACACAGTCTCTCCCACTTCACTTTTAATAAAGAGGATAGATAAGAAACATCAGATATTAGTTTAATATGCATGCACTGAGCAGCAGAACTTTAAAGTACAAAAAGAAAAAAAAACAGAATCAAAAGAAGAAATACAGAAACAGCTACACGTTTCAACATCCTTTTCTGAGCATTCCATAAGGTGAAACCCTCCCCACCTCCTGGTTGAGCAATTTCAGTGGAAACTAGTTAAAAGGAAAGGTTTTAATAAGATGCAGATGTCCAAAAATATTAGGCCCCAAAATGTTCAGATTTCAACTGAAAATCGCTAGTGACATGAAGAGCTAGGAAAACATCTCTCTCTCTCTCTCTGCCTCTCTCTCTCTCTGTCTCTCTCTCTCCCTCTCTCTTCCTTCTGAGTTTGGGTGTAGTGTATCAGATTCATCTGAATTGAAATATTCTCTTCTGAAGAGAGGAAGGAGGCCCTGATTCAGGAAGTCAAGTCTGGGAGACCTGAAACTTAAAGGCCACACAACCATTCCCCAAGGTTACATTAATTACAAACTGAAACACTCCTTTTGAGTGGTGGAAGAAGTTCAGGAGACTCAGAAGACTGGGGAAGAGTTGCCATACCCTCCCCTAAGGCTATATATAGCAAAAAACGGCTTGGAAAGGAGACTCTGAACTGCCTGCAAATGGTGTAGTGAGCTGGAGACTCTCCAGCCAGCCAAACTGCCTATATGTTTGAAACATCCTTCAGAAATACAGCTTCCATGAGTTGTAGTCTATGTTCGATGGGCTTTTAGGTGATGCAGCTGGCTTTGATATCCAATTCTTCTGTAAGCTACCCCTCACCCTGCTATCTGTGTGACACCAGTATACTGGTCCACTGGTTTTGGTGTTATTGTACTTCTCTCTGCCTTCTGTACCACAGCTGGGATGAGTAGAACTGTGCTTGTATCACCCCAGGAAAAAGGTTTCCTGTGACATAGTGTGTCACTATATCCCAGGCTGTCCTGAAACTCATTCTGTAGTCTCAGACTTACTGGAACTCACTGCAATCCTCCTACATCTACCTCCCAAGTGCTGGAATTAAAGGCATGTGCCATCATGTCCAGGAAAATCTCATTTTTTAAAAATTTTTTTTGTTTATTTATTTATTTGAGAGCGACAGAGAGAAGGAGGCAGAGAGAGAGAGAGAAAGAGAGAGAGAGAGAGAATGGATGCGCCAGAGCTTCCAGCCTCTGTAAACGAACTCCAGATGCGTGCGCCCCCTTGTGCATCTGGCTAACGTGGGTCCTGGGGAATTGAGCCTCGAACCAGGGTCCTTAGGCTTCAGAGGCAAGTGCTTAACCACTAAGCCATCTCTCCAGCCCGAAAATCTCATTTTTAATTAAAAAATAATCAATAAATGATGACATCAAAGATCAATGCAAAGGTTTCAAGAAGCCATAAGGAAACACTTCATTAAAAATACATAAAACCAATGAAAAGTATAGAAAGTCTTGATATAGAAATAATATTCAAAGACAAAAATGCAAATTTTGGAATTGAAATTTAAAATATTCCAATAGTGAACACAAAAAAAGAACCAGAACTACAAAGGATTAAGGAATTTGAAAACAGAACCATAGAGACTTTCACAATATGAACAAGACATCAGAGCATGAAGGAAACAGGAACCTGTTTAACTATAATAAAATATCTAACATTTGTGTCTCTTGGGGGGTTTCAAGAATATAAGAAGAAAGAGGGCAATGCTGAACATGTATTCAAAGAAATAATTGCAAAACTCTCCCCCCAAACTGGGCAAAAGACAAAAACTTACCAAGTTAACAAGCTAAGTGAAATAAAATCAGGAAAAACCCAAGGCATATGTAGTAAGCTGCATTGTAAGCAAACTTTTGAAAATTAAAAAAAAATAAACTTAAAAGCATCCAGAACAAAATGAAAGCTTACCTGTAGCATAAAAGCAATTTGAGTGACAATAGATTTCTGGTCAGAAACTATAAAACCAGAAAGAAGTAGACCATTGTTATCAAAAGATGGGAGAAAAGACTACCAACCCAGAATTCCTTATCTAGTGAAGATATCCTTCAGATATTAAAGCAACAATTTGCAGTACTGATTATATTCTTTATGTAATATGATTACATGACTGTATTTTCAAAAGTTCTTGAAGTGTGTATTTAAAATAGGACAGTTTCATTATCTCTAAATTATTATACCTTAATGTGAACTGAAAACTAAGAAAAGGAAATAGAATAATGATGGAAGATTCAGGATAATGGTTACCAGTGCTGGTAAGGTTCCAGACAGGTGGAGGTGCTCCTATTATGGGACACACAAACTGCACTGAACTGCATGTGAAGAATTCTTGCTGAGAACTTTGGTTTCCTCATGACCTTGAATCAACAGGTCAAGAAATGAATAGAAGTGTTAGTGCAGGTAATTGACCTAGACTACTAGAGGAATGTTAGACTACTAGCCCACAACAGAAGATGCCTGGACCATAGGCAATGACTCAGGATGTCTCAGCATCACTGTACCCTGTGATTAAGATAAATGGGAAACTATGGCAACTTATTCCAGTAAAGATGCTAAATGGCTCAGGACCAAGACCTACTGTGGTACTTCTCTGAAGGAGGGAATATAGGATAGATAGTAAAAGGTGGGTATAAATACTAGCAATGGCCACATGACCAGTTACAGAAATAAGGGTTATAATTATCATGAGAATTTCTTTCTAATTTTGTTAAGATGTTTGTGTATACACACACCACACACACACACACACACACACACACACACACACACACACACATATATATATATATATATATATATATATAGAGAGAGAGAGAGAGAGAGAGAGAGAGAATGATATCCAAATTTTGTTTATTTTTTCAAGGTAAAATTCTCATTCTAGTCTAGGCTGACTGGCCTGACACTCACTCTGTAGTCCCAGGCTGGCCTTGAACTCATGACAATCCTACCACTGCCTCACCAGTGCTAGGATTAAAGGCGTGTTCTCCAACACACAGTCCTCCATATTTTCTTTTATTTTCATCAACCATAGTATTGAGTTAATATCAATATCAGGTGTTGTTAAATCTGCATCATCTAATATGTAAGTTATTGGTTTTCAGAAGAAGTATAAGCATTTCTTTGATGACTTTACCACCTACTCTGGGGAAAGAAGTACTGTACTTTTTGGTTGTATTCAGGATGCTTATATCATGTTAGGTAGAATTAAAATCAGTTGTTTATATTTGGATGTTAAATATTGCATAAGGAAATACTATTGTCAAGTTGATAATGGCTGAATTTGTAATTGCTGATCTTGGTTGTCAACTTGACTAGGTTTAAAATTTCTAGGACTAGTGAAGCTGAGTATATGCAAGGATCATTTCCAGAGAGGACTGACATGTAGAAGAGGCTGTGAGGAATGATCACATCATCCAATGGGCTAGAATGGCAAAAAAAAAAAAAAAAGAAAAAAGTGGAAGAAGAGGTTAGCCATGGCAGGGCATACTAACACTAACTGTATTCTTCCTCAGAAGTACACCTATTGCTACTGTGATCTTCTGCTTACCCCAGACACTAGCATCTTTATTCCCTCATTATGGACTCAACAACAGTGATTCCAAGAATGATGGCCTCCAGCACTGGACTGGGGCTGCCGAGGCTTCCCGTTTCATGCGCTGAGCAGCTACTGCCTGTCTAGTGTGTTGTCTCATTGCTGGACTATGAAGCTTCCTCCTCCTCCTATCGTGTGAACCAATCAAATGTATGTATCTCCTTCTCTCTCTATGTATGTATATATGTGTGTGTGTATATATTATATATTAAATATATATACCCTTCACTTAAAAGAAAATCCTACTCTCCACCTTTCATGAGATGTCCACAATCCTCCAAGTACTGAAATCTTGTAGAGCTATTAATTTGTCTCTCAGTACATATGATATGTCACAGTACAAATTTAAATGTGTGAAAGACCAGGGGAAATCTCAATCAAATAAATTTAATTTCACTTAGAATAAATCAATATGCTTTAAAAATTGATGGCTAGAATGGATCAAAAGAGCGTGAAAACCCATTCCCCAAGCCTCACAATTATGGCTAGATCTCTAATCAGCCAAAGCTAATGTCTGACCAAGTAGTGACTATGTCATTCAGGTTCTTAACATGCTCAATTGAAAAGTGGCATGGATGGAAAAGTTGCTGTTATGGAAAGCTCTATTGATTCATTTTCAGGACTCAGTAACTGAGCTGCAGGATTACCACTGAGATGTGTTTCCTAGGAAAGCCATTATACCCAGAGCTCAAAGGCAAAGTCCTGTGGGAAGAAAAAAATGCTTGTTCTCAATTTTTTTTCCCAAAGAGAATGAAATGTGTATCTACAAATAGGAGTTTTGTCATGTGGCAGCTTTAGTTACAGGTTATTTGTTAGACAAGCACATAATTTCTGACAAGGACTTAAAGTATTTCAGAAAGGTAGAACCAGTCATATGGTGAGACTAGACAATCATATAAGATGATACTTTCCTCTCTTCAGTTCTCCCCAAGTGTTTCTCTCTCAACCCATCTTGATGAAGCCTCCAAGTTAACATTTAATGCTTCAATTTATTTGCTTTACTTAAGCATACTTTCCACTTTTTTGAATAATATGTAAGCATGTCTAAGTATCAGGCTCACTCTTGGCCTTAGTTTCTTTTCTTTTTTTTCTTTCTTTCCTGAGGTAGGGTCTCACTCTAGCTCAGACTGAACTGGAATTCACTATATAGTGTCAGGGTGATCTTCAGCTCACAGCCATCCTCCTACCTCTGCCTCCCCAGTGCTGGGATTAAAGGCATGTGCCACCACTCCTGGCTTTGGCCTTGATTTCTTTATCATTGACTTCTTCAACGCAAAACCAAAGACAGCTCTTCCTGACCTGCTTTCCTTCCTTAATTCCACCATTGATGTTAGACTGTTTGTTCACTGTGGCCCCTTTACATTAAAATTCACCATTAAGTCATCTATACTGCTATCCCAGAATGACTTTGGGATTAGTACTTACAGCTGAATATCTGCCCCAAGGTTCATTTTTAATATCCCTTCAGAGAACCAACTCTTTGTTTCATTGAGTCTTTGGATTTTTTTTGTTGCCATTTCATTAATTTCTGCCCTAATCTTTATTATTTCTTCCTGTCTACTGATTTTCAGTTTGCCTTGTTCTTCTTTTTCCAAGGCCTTAAGGTAAAGCATTAAGTTGTTTATTTACGACCTTTATATTTTCTTAATATAGGTACTTAAAGCTATAAATTTCCCTCTTAGGACTGCCTTCATTGTGCCCCAAAGGTTTCCGTATATTGTGTTCTCATAGTCACTTGACTCTATGAATTTTTTGATTTCCTTCTTGACTTTTTTCACTAACCCATTCATCATTTAGTAGTGTATTATTTAGTTTCCATGATTTTGTGTATGCTCTATAGCTTTTCTTGCTATTGATTTGTAGTTTGATCCCATTGTGATCAGACAGAGTGCAAGAAATTATTTCAATTTTCCTGTATTTGTTAATAATTGCTTTGTGTCCTAATATATTGTTTATTTCAGAGAATGTTCCATGTGCTGCTAAAAAGAATGTGTATTCTGTAGTGCTTGGATGAAATGTCCTGTATAGATCTGTTAGGTCCCATTGTTATGGGAAACTGAGTCACACAGAGATGGCACCAGAGATAGAGTGGAGAATCAGAAAATTTATTCATGTCAGCATGGAATCAGGGGAATAACTTACAAAGCCTGAGTCCAGAGCTCTGATAGTTTGTAGTTTTTATAGATAGTATGGCAAGAAGTCTGGCATCACCTTGAATTTACACTGTTGGTAGATTACAAATTTCTAAGGTAACATGATTTTTGGTAACAAGCAGAAAATTCCTTAGCAATAAATCAATGATAAGAAAGTACAAATTTAGAATAGAAAGCTGTTTGTTCAGGGATGTTTTTGTCTATGGCCGCAAATAACCAGATAACATACAGGGTGCAGCTGCATAGATAAGGAGGAGACTCAGTGCCATGCTGTCTCCCTGGTAAAGCTTGTACAATAGAAAATTGTGTTTTAAACTGGATGTGGTGGTGTATGCCTTTAATCACAGCACTCAGGAGACAGGTAGGAGGACCACCGTAAGTTTGGGGTCACCCTGACACTACCTAGTGAATTCCAGGTCAGCTTGGGTTAGAGCTAAACCCTATCACGAAAAACCAAAAATAGAAAGAAAGGAACTTGTGACTTTTGTTTTAGAATATCATCTGAGTTTGATTTCTTTTTTGCATTTCTTCTACCACACTGTCAATACCCCAGATACTTTCCCAAAACCATAGCTAGAATCCTAAAGTCAGTTGAAGGACCTAATTCCAAGTTTTCTTTTGTTCTGCATTTTGTGTTTAGTTTTCACTGACTTTTTTTTGAGAAACTATCTCATACCACAACCAAAGCTGACCTAAAACTCACTATGAACCCCAAGTTTGAGATCCAGTTTTAGCATGGATTCCATGAAATGTATTTCTGTGCAGTAAAGCCTTTAGATGGGGGCATTGAGGCCTTCTCCTGGGCTTTGATCTTTGACTATGTGGCCAGCCACAACAGAAACTACTGGGGCACTTGCTAAAACTGTCTGCTGAAGGGCTGAAGAGATGGTTCAGGTGTTATAATACCCACGTAAAGCCAGTTTCACGAAGTAGAGGCATCATCTGGAGTTCATTCGCAGTGACAAGAGGCCCTGGCATGTGTGTTTATATTATCTCTCTCTCTCTCCTTGGAAATAAATAAATTGTATTAAAATCATAAAATAAATAAATAAATGTATGCTGGGTCAAAATCAGAAGACTAGAAGACTTGTTTTATAAACTTGATATGATCTATATACATATTCAAGTTTGGGAAGCATCACTTTGGGGGGAATTTTTCTGGCTCTACTACGGCCATTACTCTTCTCACAAAAGGGAGAGTAGGCGTTGGAGAGGGGCAGCAGACACCTGAGCTCATATGCCTCTTTTAAGTGAAGTATTTGGTATCACTCTCCCTGCAAGGACACAGTAAATTGGTGCTCAGAGGGTCTTGTTTTAAGGTTTGGACATACTTCATTCTCAGTTCATTGTTCTGAGGCCAACAAGAGCATCAAAAGGCTGATGTGTTACCTCTTTGAGAAAGTGAGAGTGAGGAGGTTCTGTGAGCTGCACTGTCTGTGTGTATAGGTAGGTCTCTAGGACTACAGTATACAATAGGATGAATGGGTAACAGAAGTGGGCAGTTCCCATTCCTATCCTTGTCCTGGGAATATAAGTCCTCCTTGTTTCTATAATGTTCTTGGTTAATGCTTTGCTGAGTAGGCTACTTGTGGCTCCTTTTCCTTCTTTACACATTTTATCTAATTATCCCACAAATGGTGAATTTGGATTCATACTTTCCTAGGCAAACTGGTGCATTCACTCTTTATTGAAAAGTCAGAATCTTAAGTGTTTGGCATTTTGCTTCTCTTCTCTGCTCCCCTAAGGGTAGGGATGGTTAAAAGATGGACAGATGGGCTGGAGAGATGGCTTAGCAGTTAAGGCGCTTGACTGCAAAGCCAAATGACCCAGGTTTGACTCCCCAGGATCCACATAAGCCAGAAGCACAAGGTGGTGCATGCATCTTGAATTCATTTGCAATAGCTGTAAGTCTTGGCATGCCCATATTCTCTCTCTCTCTCTCTCTCTCTCTCTCTCTCTCTCAGTCTGTCTTTCTCACTGAAATAAAATAAAAAGATGGACAGATGCTGAGGGAGGCACAGAAAGCTTTCCCTTCTCATCATAACCAGATATCTGCCCTTTTCCTCATTCCCATGTTGATCTTCTTACATCTCTTCCTATGGGTAAGACACCACACCTTCACCCCCCACATATACAATCAGAGAAGATGTTCCCTGTGACCCACCTCTATGCTAGCACCCTAATTTGAGTTTACTTTTATTGAAAAAAAATCACTTATTTATTTATTTGAGAAAGAAAGAGAGAAAGAGGCAGACAGAGAGAGAGACACATACACAGAGAGAGAGAGAGAGACAGAGACAGAGACAGAGAGAGAGAGAGAATGAATGAATGAGTGCCCAGGGCCTCCAGCCACTGGAAACAAACTCCAGACACATTTGCCACCTTCTACATCTGGTTTACATGGGTCCTAGGAAATCTAAGCGAGGTCCTTTGGCTTAGCAGGCAAATGCCTTAACCACTAAGCCATCTCTCCAGCCCCCCCTACTTTGAGTTTTCTATACCCAGATATCAAATGGCTAGACAACACTTGTGCAATTCTGAGAAGTTCCACTTATATTCTTTCTGTCTTCCAACTACAGAATACAAGAAGGCTTTCAGGACTAAGTCTTTACCTACTGAAGCATGGTGGTCAGTGAAATGTTTTAAATCAGACGCGTCCCCATAAACTCATGTGTTTTGAATGTTTGGTGCCCAGCTATTGGCAATTTGGGAGGTAAAACCCTGATGGAGGAAGTGTGCCACCAGGGGCTGACCAGGGGCTTGAGTCCAGTTCTAAGGTGTGCTCTGAGCCAGCTTGAACTTTGGTTGTTTTCTTTCTCTCTCTGCTGTAGATGCATACTGAAGTAAGCCAGCTTCCTGCACCATGATGAAGCTTCCCTTTGGAAACACTAAGCCTGAACTAAAGTCTTAATTCCCATTAGCTGTTTCTGGTCAAGTGTTTGTCAAGTAATGAGAAGAAAACTGAAACAGTTGGTAAGCACTCTCCTGTTTCATTGCCAAGAGTTAAGAGAATCTGGAACCAGACTCCTTGGTTCAAAACAGCTGCCCCATTAAAACTCTGTGTGGGCTTCTGGCCAAGATGGCGACCGCCTAGCTGCGCTGCAAATCCCGGGGAAAGAAAGGCAAGATATTAAGGGTATATAGTGGCTTTTAGGGGAGAGAAATCTGGGAGGGCACAGAGGTGGGGGAACAGGGAATTGCTGGTCCCCTTTTGGGCGGGTAGGCACCCCTCGCCCCAAATAACCGCCGTGTTCAAAGCTCCACCCCTGCCGCTGCTGCTGCTCCGGAGCCCGCACGGCTGCCACTGCGCGCCGATAGTTCCCTCCGCGCGGAAGCTTAGACTGCTCCGCACCCTCGTCCACTCGCCCACCTACTGAGTGTGCCCAGTCCCACAAGCTCAGACTGTATCTCTCGCTTGCGTCAGCTCAGGTGCCACCCCCTACCTGCCTGCCGCACCGGCGGGCCGCTATTGTCCCGTGGCGGGGGAGCGCAGACTGCTTCCGGTTCCCAGCGTTCCCAGCCAAAGTCTGGGCGGCTTCAGTGCTTGGTGCCTCAGTGCCACTCCTAGCTCGAACGCAGGCAGCCTTTGCACATTACCGCTTGAGAACTCAACCAACCTTGGCACCCCTGCCAGGTAGTAGATAGGCGGCTTTGGCAAGTGAGATTATTCCCTGCGTGCAGAAGCTTAGACTGCTCCGCACTATCCTCCACTCGCCCTCTGTCTGCCGCACGGCTGTCCACAATTGTCCTGTGGCGGGGGAGCGCAGACTGCTTCCGGTCCCAGCGTTCCCAGCCAAAGTCTGGGCGGCTTCAGTGCTTCTTGCCTCAGTGCCACTCCTAGCTCGAACGCAGGTAGCTGTGGCACAATACCGCGTGAGAACTCAACCAACCCTGGCGCCCCTGCCAGGTAGTAGATAGGCGGCTTTGGCAAGTGAGATTATTCCCTGCGTGCGGAAGCTTAGACTGCTCCGCACTCTCCTCCACTTGCCCTCTGTCTGCCGCGCGGCTGTCCACAATTGTCCTGTGGTGGGGGAGCGCAGACTGCTGCCGGTTCCTAGCGTGCCCAGCCAGAGTTCGGGCGGCATCAGTGCTTGGTGCCTCAGTGCCTCTCCTAGTTCGAACGCAGGCAGCCTTGGCACATTACCGCTTGAGAAATCAGGGAACTTCGGCGCCCCTGCCAGGCAGTAGATAGGCGGCTTTGGCAAGTGACAGCCAAAGCCCAGGCTTCTTGGCAACGCCCCCAGGCTGCATAAGATTCCCATTGTTCTTGAGCCCAGGCTGATACGCCCACTTATCTGCCCATACACTGTCATGGGCAGAACACAGCGCAAAAGAAATAACATGAATAATCAAATGCAAGAAAATCCAATTAGATCACCCACTCCCACAATGAATACTTCTAACCAAAACATAGAAGAACAAATAGGACCAGAACACCACATTGAAGCTATGAGCAATGCAACTCTAACCAACCTATTGGTAGAACTTGCAGGAAAGCAACAAAGGGCAGACAATCGTGTGGATGCTGCCATCACTAAACTAGAACTAATAGATAAGAAATTGGAAGGATTAGATAAGAAAATGGAAGGATTTCAAAGAGAGTTAAGAGATTTGAGGGAAAGTGAAAAAAAAGAAGACCTTAAAAATCAGCTGACCATGCTAAATGAAGACATAAAGAAATGCAAGGATGAACTCCAAGAATCATCAAGAAAATCAGAAAATGATGTGAAAAGGGAGCTTGACAGAGGGATGGAAATTATACATAGAAAAATAATAGAAAATGCAAACTTAATTGAACAAGCCCAAAACTCACTAGAAGCTCTCAAGAATAGAGTCAGCCAAGTGGAGGATAGAAACTCTGATCTGGAAGACAAGATGGAAGAAACAGTTAGAGAGTTCAAAAATTTCAGTAAGTTTAAAAGCTCCTGTGAACAGAACATGAGGGAATTGTGGGATACAGTTAAACGTCCCAATATCAGGATCATTGGAATACCAGAAGGAGAAGAAATCCAGACCAAAGGCATGGAGAACTTATTTAACAAAATAATTGAAGAAAACTTCCCCAATCTCTTAAAAGAAAGGCCCATCAAGATACAAGAAGCCAATAGAACTCCAAACAGACTGGACCAAAGGAGAAACTCTCCAAGACATATTATTATTAAGACTCTAAACATTGACACCAAAGAGAAAATCCTAAAAGCAGCTAGGGAAAAACAGCACACCACCTTCAGAGATAACCCCATCAGAATTACTTCAGACTTCTCAATGGAAACCCTGAAAGCTAGAAGGGCCTGGAATGAAACACTGCAAAGTCTAAGAACCTATGGCTTCCAACCCAAACTACTCTACCCAGCAAAAGTATCCCTCATAATAGATGGTGAACAAAAAACTTTCCATGACAAAACTCAGCTTTACAATTATATGAACACAAAACCAAACCTACAGAGAGTATTTCAGGAAATTCTACACAGAGAAGAAAAAAATAATCAAACACAATTGCCTACAAGAAGCAGATCACAACAACCAAACTCAGAGTAGGCACAAAAAACTTCAATGTCCATGAAAACTCCAACCCACATTTACCATCACAATATGGCAGGGATCAAATCAAATCTCACAGTCATTACCCTAAATATTAATGGCCTTAATTCACCCATCAAGAGACACAAGCTAACAGGATGGATCAAAAAATTAGACCCCTCAATCTGTTGCCTTCAAGAAACCCACCTCACCATTAAAGACAGACATCTCCTCAGGGTGAAAGGGTGGAAAACAGTATTCCAAGCAAACGGGAATAAGAAACAAGCAGGTGTAGCTATATTAATATCAGATAAAATAGACTTCAAACCAAATATAATCAAAAAAGACAAAGAAGGCCACTTCCTACTTATCAAGGGAACGATCCATCAAGAGGATATTACAATCATAAATCTGTATGCACCAAACACAGGGGCACCACAGTTCATAAAACAAAACCTACTTGACAATAAAACAGAAATAACCACAAACACCATCATAGCTGGGGACTTCAATACACCATTATCAGTAATAGACAGATCATCCAAACAGAAACTGAACAGGGAAGTAAGAGAGCTCAACAAAACCATAGATCACTTAGACCTAACGGACATCTACAGAACATTCCATCCCAAATCCACAGATTACACATTCTTCTCAGCAGTCCATGGAACATTCTCTAAAATAGACCATATATTGGGTCACAAAGACTGCCTCCACATATTTAGGAAGATTGACATAATTCCCTGCATGATATCAGATCACAATGCTATATTGCTAGAAATCAACAATAAAAGACCCACCAAGAATCCCAAAGGCACCTGGAAACTGAACAGCACACTTTTAAACAATAAATGGACAGTGGATGAAATAAAAAATGAAATTGCAAAATTTCTGGAATTGAACGACAATGAGAACACATCGTATCAAAACTTATGGGACACAATGAAGGCGGTCCTCAGGGGAAAATTCATAGCACTCAATGCCTTCGTAAAAAAGACAGAAAGGTCCCAAATCAATAACCTAACCATCCACCTAAAGGCACTGGAAAAACAAGAAAAATCCAACCCAAAGAGCTCCAGAAGGAAAGAAATAATTAAAATCAGAGCAGAAATCAATGAATTGGAAACCAAGGAAACAATTAAGACAATTGACAAAACAAAGAGCTGGTTCTTTGAAAAAATAAACAAGATTGACAAACCCCTGGCCAATCTGATCAAGCAAAAAAAGGTGAAGCTTCAAATTAACAAAATTCAAAATGAAAAAGGAGAGATCACAACAGACATAAGTGAAATTGGGAGAATCATCAGGACTTATTTCAAAATCCTCTACTCCACAAAACTGGATAATGTGGAGGAGATGGATAAATTCTTGGACGCATACCATCTACCAAAGCTAAACACAGAGCAGATTAATCACCTCAATCAACCCATCACACTCATGGAGATTGAAAAAGTAATAAAAAACCTCCCAAAAAAGAAGAGCCCAGGACCAGATGGCTTCTCAGCTGAATTCTATCAAACCTTCATGGAAGAACTCAAACCAATCTTCCTCAAACTGTGCCACACAATTGATGAACAGGGAAAGCTACCCAACTCCTTTTATGAAGCTAGCATCACCCTAATTCCAAAACCAGGCAGAGATGCCACAAGAAAAGAA
Organism: Dipus sagitta; assembly: GCA_036346955.1. Lineage (NCBI taxonomy): Eukaryota > Metazoa > Chordata > Mammalia > Rodentia > Dipodidae > Dipus > Dipus sagitta. Next base: position 44,987,518 of record CM070771.1, read on the forward strand.
AACTACCGGCCTATTTCCCTGATGAATTTAGATGCAAAGATCCTAAACAAAATCCTTGCAAACCGAATCCAACAACACATCAAAAGCATTATCCACCTTGACCAAGTGGGATTCATTCCAGGAACACAGGGGTGGTTCAACATACGGAAATCTGTCAATGTAATACACCACATAAACAAGGTTAAACATAAAAACCATATGATCATTTCGATAGATGCAGAAAAGGCCTTTGACAAGATTCAACACCACTTCATGTTCAAAACATTGGAGAGACTTGGCATGGTTGGTTCATATCTTAACCTAATAAAGGCAATATACGAAGCTCCGAAGGCCCAAATAATACTTAATGGAGAGAGACTGGAGGAATTCCCATTAAGATCAGGAACAAGACAGGGTTGTCCACTCTCACCTCTGCTTTTCAATATAGTTCTGGAAGTCCTAGCTCAAGCAATAAGACAGGAGAAGGAAATAAAAGGGATACAATTTGGAAAGGAGGAAGTTAAGTTAGCTTTATTCGCAGATGACATGATTATATATGTAAGAGACCCGAGAGACTCCATCCCAAAACTCCTGAAGGTGATTAACTCCTATAGCAAAGTAGCAGGATACAAAATCAATGCACAAAAATCAGTAGCCTTCCTTTATGCAAAGGACAAAGATACAGAAAAAGAAATAAGGGACATAGTCCCATTTTCAATTGCAACAAAAAAAAAATTCCTTGGAATAACGTTAACCAAGGAAGTGAAAGATCTATACAATGAAAACATAAAAACACTCAAAAAAGAAATTGAGGCGGACTTGAGAAAATGGAAAGACCTCCCATGTTCCTGGATAGGCAGAATTAACATTGTGAAGATGACAATCCTACCAAAGGCAATTTACAGATTTAATGCAATACCAATTAAAATCCCCACAGTGTTCTTCACAGAGATAGAAAAAATGATCTCAAATTTCATATGGAAAGGCAGAAGGCCTCACATTTCCAAACATATCCTCTGCAAAAGAAATACCTCTGGAGGCATCACCATACCTGATCTAAAGCTATATTACAAAGCCATAGTAATAAAAACAGCATGGTACTGGCATAAAAACAGGACTATAGATCAATGGAATAGACTTGAGGACCCGGACTTTGGGTCAAGCAACTATAGCTACTTGATATTTGATAAAGGCCCAAACAATATACGCTGGAAAAAAGACAGCATCTTCAACAAATGGTGCTGGACAAACTGGATAACCATATGCAGGAAACTAAAACTTGACCCACACATTTCACCATGCACTACACTCAAGTCCAAATGGATCAAAGATCTCAATATAAGACCAGAAACTCGAATACTACTGGAAGAAAATTTAGGGAGTACATTCCATGATATAGGAATGGAAAAAGACTTCCTGAACAAAACCCCAGTAGCTCATGAACTTAAACCATCACTCAACCAATGGGACCACATGAAGCTGAGGAGTTTCTTTACAGACAAGCATACAATTAGCAAAGCCAATAGATTACCCACAGAATGGGAGAAAATATTTGTGGGTTATCCAACTGATAGAGGACTAATCTCTAGAATCTACAAAGAACTCAAAAATCTAAACAGTAAGAAGTCAAACACCCCACTCACAAGATGGGGCAAAGAGCTGAACAGGCAGTTCACAGACGAAGAAATAGAAATGGCAAACATACACTTAAGAAAATGTTCATCATCCCTAATCATCAGAGAAATGCAAATTAAAACAACTATGAGATTCCACCTTACCCCAATAAGGATAGCAAGCATCAAAAAATCAAATAAAAATAAATGCTGGCGAGGATGTGGAGAAGTAGGAACACTCATCCACTGTTGGTGGGAATGTAGGATGGTACAACCACTTTGGAAAGCAATATGGAGACTTCTGAAAAAGCTGAGTATAGAGATACCAACAGACCCAGTTATTCCCTTACTGGGCATCTACCCTAAAACCTTCAAACCACAGACTAAAGAGATTTGCTCAACCATGTTTATAGCGGCTCAATTTGTAATAGCTAAGAGCTGGAATCAACCCAGATGTCCAGCACTAGAAGAATGGATAACTAAGATGTGGTATATCTACACAATGGAATTCTATACAGCAGTAAGAAAAAATGACACAATGAAATTTGAGGAAAAATGGTTGAACCTGGAACAGATCATTCTCAGTGAACTTACCCAGTCACAGAAAAAAAATCGCCACATAGTCTCACTCATCTACAGCACCTAACCTGAATCTACCGAAGATACCTTACATACCCAGCAAGCATCTCCTAGATTAGACACTAGGATGGAAGGGGAGGGAGGGGAGGGCATCAAAGGGGTGGGAAACACAAATCTAGACCCAAACGGCAATGGTACCATAATCTTCTACTTACTAAAAGACAGACCAAATGGCTGATCCTTCACCAGGCCCTTACAGGGAACATCTGAACCAGAAGACACTGGAGAGGGTAAGATTAAGACTAACCTTAATCTCCTACATCTTCCCTCCCTCACTTCCCCTCTCCCTGTCTCTCTCTCTCTTATCTCTAACTCTTGTATATTAGTTATCTTTTTCCTCATTTTCTTAGTGGGCACTGACCTGTAACTCCAAGATCCAGCATGGGGCTATCATCCACAATGAGCTTTTTATCAGAGAGACCTACAAGGTTTCCTAAAAGACAGACAGATTTCTGTCAGAGTACTTGATGACCCACCAAAGGTTAGTGGTAAGACCCTACTGCTGAAGATACCTTATGTGATTGACATGCAAATTAGAATGGCATGGCTGGAAGTTGGATGAGAGTCAGTCCCCAGACAGTCAGCGCGTCTAGTGCCAGAAGGTGCTACATGGGCGACTGGGGGAAATTGACCAATATCTATCGAAGCAACGCATGGTCTAACCTACTTAGCAGCAAATAACTTATTGTGATGCCCACACAAGTGCAGTGGTGGCACACAGCCATGGTGGGGAACCAACTGCTCTCAATTTGGCTAACTGATCCCCTCACTGGTATGGGACCCATAGCTGGAGCTGAGAAACAAGTCAGAACCATATCCAAACATAAGCCCACTCTCCAGTATCAACCTACTATCAATTGTGGGCTACAAGAGGGCCTACACATATTAAATTCTCTATAAAAAAAAAAAGTAAGGGTTATCTCATTTGTCCTGGTGCTAACTTACTCTCCGTTGGAGAATCTGCTTCTCTTTTGCAGATAGATGTAGACCCTAAGGAGAGAGCCACCCCATCATACCTCAAAATGGCTCCGGCTGAAACTAAGAAAACTTCGAGAAACAAGCAAGGGGGCTGTTTTTCCTGATGAACCGGACACCAGCACAAAGGGGAAGGAGATCAGCATAGAGAAAAATCAACTCCTACCAAATCAGAGAGCCAGAGCCTCAGAGGCCCCCAACACCTCATCACTGAAGCAGACCAAAAATGAACCCAACATGGCTCAGGGAAATTTTGCGGAAGAGCGGGCGGAAAGAATGTCAGAGTCACATGTTGGGTCATGATATGCAGAGACATTTAGCTTACCCATAACTGTGGGCTAACTCCACAATGCATGACCCACATACCCCAACAAGGAGGGGCCAAGGGGAGGGGGTAGGTCACGGATGAGCCTAATAATGGTACCAAACTGACTGTATTTGCTGAATACAGAACTGACTAATAAAAAAAAAAATAAAAAAAATAAATAAATAAAAAAAATAAAATAAAATAAAATAAAACTCTGTGTGAACTTTCCCTGACTAAGGTTTCCTCATCTGTAAATTGAGAATAATGCCTTCAAGTCATAAAGGCTGATGTAAATTTATGTATATAGTATATGCATATTTTAGCCATTTAAACCATATTGTTTTAGTTCCTTTTCTCATTGCTATTATAAAATACGTGGCAAAAACCAAATATTACGGGAGGATATATTTTGTCTCACAGTTGTTTTGCATGGCCAAATTGTTGACAGTGAAAGCGTGTAGCAGGGCTCCTCACACCTCAGAAGACCAGAAAGTAGAAAGCACAGTATGCTGGGACTCCTCTTTCCCAGTTTATTCAGTCCAGAATCCCAGCCCAGGGATATGCTGCCCACATTCAGGTTGTGTCTTCCATCCTTAAGTAAACTTCACAGGAAACATCCTCACAGACATACTCAGAGATGTGACTCCTTGTTGATTCCAAATCAAGTCAACAATTAAGACTAAGCGTCAGACACATCAATATGTATCAGTTGTTATGTAAGTTCTAGCTACTCATAGTACTGTGAGATTAAAAAATCAAATTTCACTGTAAGGCAGAAAAACAGATGGAGTCAGGGCTGCTTCAGGTTTTCCTGTAGTAGAAAATATATGAGTATCCTACAGGCCACCCAGGATAGTACACTTGATGTGAGGTCTGGAGACCAAAATAAATCATACTTACTAATTAATAAAGACATTAATTATGACACATCCTTCATTGTTGGTGCTTGAGATTGGGCACTGAAACACAACGGACATCATGTCCATATGGGCCTGATGTGCTCATCAGCAGAATTTGTGTATCACAGCCTTGTTTTCTTCACTACCTGGGGAGAGAGACCAAAAGCAGAGCTCAGTTATAACAGGGTATCTGTGCCAAATAGTCTCTTTTCTGCGATCATCTAATAATGCCCTTATAATGTCATAATTATATTCATTCTTGATATTTCTTTCACCTGTTCTTGACCTCTTTTGCTGACATCTTCTGTACATGTGGCCCATTTTTTATTGTGCCATTTGAGTATCTGTCTTTGAACTACTCTTTTTTTATTATTAATTTTTTATTATTAATGAGTTTTGTACTCAGTGAATACAGTCAACTTGATACCATTGTTAGCCTTCTCCATTTCCTACCCCCTCCCCCTGACCCCTCCTTGTTGAAATATATGGGGCATTGAGCTTTTTTTTTCATCTTGAATTCTTCATTTTATTTTTTATTTTTTATTTTTTTCTCATTTTTTATTAACATTTTCCATGATTATAAAAAATATCCTATGGTAGTACCCTCCCCCCCCACTTTCCCCTTTGAAATTCCATTCTCCATCATATCCCCTCCCCATCTCAATCTTTCTACTTACATATATACAATACCATCCTAATAAATACCTTCCTCCCTTGCTTTCTCTTCCCTTTGTATCTCCTTTTTAACTTACTGGCCTCTGCTACTGAGTTTTTTCCTTCTCGCACAGAAACCCAACCATTTGTAGCTAGGATCCACATATGAGGGAGAACATGTGGCACTTGGCTTTCTGGGCCTGGGTTACCTGACTTAGTATAATCCTTTCCAGATCCATCCAATTTTCTGCAAATTTCATAAATTCATTTTTCTTTACTGCTGAGTACAACTCCATTGTATAAATGTGCCATATCTTCATTATCCACTCATCAGTGGAGGGACATCTAGGCTGGTTCCATTTCCAAGCTATTATAAATTGAGCAGCAATAAACATGGTTGAGCATGTACTTCTAAGGAAATGACATGAGTCCTTAGGATATATGCCTAGGAGTGCTATAGCTGGGTCATATGGTAGATCAATCTTTAGCTGTTTTAGGAACCTCCACACTGATTTCCACCATGGCTGGACCAGATTGCATTCCCACCAACAGTGTAGAAGGGTTCCTCTTTTTCCACATCTCCGCCAACATTTATAATCATTTGTTTTCATGATGGTAGCCAATCTGACAGGAGTGAGATGGAATCTCAATGTAGTTTTAATCTGCATTTCCCTGATGACTAGGGACATAGAACATTTTTTTAGGTGCTTATATACCATTCGTATTTCTTCCTTTGAGAATTCTCTATGTAGCTCCATTGCCCATTTTTTGATTGGATGGTTGATTCCTTCTTATTTAACTTCTTGAGTTCTTTGTATATCCTAGATATTAATCCTCTATCAGATATATAGCTGGTGAAGATTTTTTCCCATTCTGTAGGTTGCCTCTTTGCTTTATTCACCATGTCCTTTGCAGTGCAAAATCTTTGTAATTTCATGAAGTCCCAGTGATTAATCTGTGGTTTTATTGCCTGAGTAATTGGGGTTGTTTCCAGAAAGTCTTTTCCAAGACCAATATGTTGAAGGGTTTCCCCTATACATTCCTCTAGCAGTTTCAGAGTTTCAGGTCTGATGTTAAGGTCTTTAATCCATTTGGACTTAATTCTTGTGCATGGAGAGAGAGAAGAATCTATTTTGATCCTTTTACAGATATATATCCAGTTTTCCCAACACCATTTGCTGAAGAGGCTGTCTTTTCTCCAATGAGTATTTTTGGCATTTTTATTGAATATCAGGTGACTATAGCTACCCGGACTTACATCTGGGTCCTCTATTCTGTTCTGTTGATCAACAAGTCTGCTTTTGTGCCAGTACCATGCTGTTTTTGTTACTATGGCTCTGTAGTATACGTTAAAATCAAGTATGGTGATACCATCAGCCTTATTTTTGTTGCTCAGTATTATTTTAGATATTTGAGATTTTTTTGTGATTCCAAATGAATTTTTGATTGTTTTTTCTATTTCCATGAAGAATGCCTTTGGAATTTTGATAGGGATTGCATTAAATGTATAGATTGCTTTTGGTAAGATTGCCATTTTCACAATATTCATTCTTCCAATCCAGGAACAAGGGATGTTTTTCCACTTCCTAATGTCTTCTGCAATTTCTCGCTTGAGTGTTTTAAAGTTATCATTGTAGAGATTCTTTACTTCCTTGGTTAGGTTTATACCAAGGTACTTTATTTTATTTTATTATTTTTTTTTGATGTAATTGTGAATGGGAGTGATTCTCTGATTTCATCCTCTGTGTGTTTGTTGTTAGCATATATGAAGGCTACTGATATCTGTGTATTTATTTTGTATACTGCTACATGGCTGTAGGTTTTTATCAGCTCTAACAGTTTACTAGTAGAGTCTTTAGGGGCCTTTATATATAGAACCATGTCATCTGCAAATAATGATAACTTGACCTCTTCCTTTACAATTTGTACCCCTTTTATGCATGTCTCTTGCCTTATTACTGTGGCTAAGACTTCCAGAACTATATTAAATAAAAGTGGGGACAGTGGACAGCCTTGTCTTGTGCCTGATTTTAGTGGAAAAGCTTCCAGTTTCTCCCCATTTAGTAACATGTTGGCTGTGGGCTTGTCATAAATAGCCTTTATTATATTGAGATATGTTCCTTCTATTCCCAGTCTCTGTAGGACTTTTATCATGAAGGGATGTTGAAGTTTGCCAAATGCTTTCTCTGCATCTAATGAGATGATCATGTGATTTTTGTCTTTCAACCCATTTATATAATGTATTACATTTATAAATTTGTGTATGTTGAACCATCCCTGCATCTCTGGGATAAAGCCTACTTGGTCAGGGTGAATGATCTTTCTGATATATTCTTGTATTCTGTTTGCCAATATTTTGTTGAGAATTTTTGCATCTATGTTCATGAGGGATATTGGTCTGTAATTTTCTTTTTTTGTTCTATCTTTGACTGGTTTTGGTATCAGGGTGATGCTGGCTTCATAGAAACAGTTTGGTAGAATTCCTTCTTTTTCTATTTCATGGAAAAGCTTAAGAAGCAATGGTGTTAGCTCTTCCTTGAAGGTCTGGTAAAATTCATCAGTGAGTTCATCTGGGCCTGGGCTTTTTTTTAGTTGGGAGATTTTTGATAACTGTTAGGATCTCCATGCTTGTTATAGGTCTATTTAGGTGATTAATCTCATCTTGATTTAATTTAGGTAGGTCATATAAATCAAGGAAATCATCCATTTCTTTCAGATTTTCATACTTTGTGGAGTATATGCTTTTATAATATGTCCCTATGATCTTTTGAATTTCTCTGGCATCTGTTGTGATGTTACCTTTTGCATCTCTAACTTTATTAATTTCTGTCTCTTCTCTCTTTCTTTTGGTCAGATTTGCTAAGAGTGTATCAATCTTGTTTGTCCTTTCAAAGAACCAGCTCTTTGTTTCATTAATTCTTTGGATTGTTTCTTTTTTTGTTTCTATTTCATTAGTTTCTGACCTAATCTTTATTATTTCTTCCCATCTACTGATTTTTGGTTTGCCTTGTTCTTCTTTTTCCAAGGCTTTAAGGTGAAGCATCAGGTCGTTTCCTTGCAAACTTTCTAATTTCTTTTTTTTTTTTTATTAGTCAGTTTTGTATTCAGCAAATACAGTCAGTTTGGTACCATTATTAGGCTCATCTGTGACCTACCCCCTCCCCTTGGCCCCTCCTTGTTGAGGTATACAAGTCATGCATTGTGGAGTTAGCCCACAGTTATGGGTAAGCTAAATGTCTCTGCATATCATGACCCAACATGTGGCTCTGACATTCTTTCCGCCCCCTCTTCCCCAAAATTTCCCTGAACCATGTTGGGTTCATTTTTGATCTGCTTCAGTGATGAGGTGTTGGGGGCCTCTGAGGCTCTGGCTCTCTGATTTGGTAGGAGTTGATTTTTCTCTGTGCTGATCTCCTTCCCCCTTGTGCTGGTATCTGACTCATCAGGAAAACAGCACCCTTGCTTGTTTTGCCAATTTTTCTTAGTTTCAGCTGGGGCCCTTTCGAGGTATGGTATATAGGCACTTAAAGCTACAAATTTACCTCTTAGAACTGCCTTCATTGTGTCCCAGAGATTTTGGTATGTTGTGTTCTCATTATTGTTTGACTCTATAAATTTTTTTGATTTCCTTCTTGATTTCTTCATTGACCCATTCATCATTTAGTAGTGTATTGTTTAGTATCCATGATTTTGTGTATGCTCTATAGCCTTTCTTGCTATTGATTTGAAGTTTGATTCCATTGTGGTCAGATAGAATGCAAGGAATTATTTCAATTTTCCTGAATTTCTTAAGATTTGCTTTGTGTCCTAATATATGGTCTATTTTAGAGAATGTTCCATGTGCTGCTGAAAAGAATGTATATTCTGAAGCATTTGGATGAAATGTCCTGTATATATCTGTTAGGTCCATTCCTTCTATGACCTCATTTAGTCCAGATGCCTCTCTGTTTTGTTTTTCCTGGGATGACCTGTCAATTGATGAGAGTGGGGTGTCAAAGTCACCCACTACCACTGTGTTTGGTGCTATCTGTGACCTTAATTCTAATAGTGTTTGTTTGATGAATTTGGGAGCCCCCATGTTAGGTGCATATATGTTTAGGATTGGAATGTCCTCCTGTTGGAGTGTGCCCTTAATATAAAGTGACCTTTCTTATCTTTCTTGACTAACGTTGTACTAAAGTCTGCCTTGTCAGATATTAGGATAGCAACTCCTGCTTGTTTTCTATGCCCATTTGCTTGAAACACCATTTTCCAACCTTTCACCCTAAGAAAATGTCCATCCTTTGTAGAAAGGTGAGTTTCTTGGAGACAGCAAATTGTAGGATCCTGCTTTTTAACCCAGTTGCAAACCTATGTCTTTTGGTTGGGGCATTGAGGCCATTGATATTAAGAGACATTATTGAAAGGTGTGTATTGATCTTTGCCATTTTTTTGTGTGTGTTTCCGATTCTACCTTTTCACTCTTGTGCTAACTAGTTTTTGAGTATTGCTTGCTTTTTTCAGGTTCCTTATATGTGTGCATTTCCTTCTCTTCGGCATGGAGGATTCTTTCAAGTATTTTCTGTAGAGCTGGTTTTGTCTTCAAATACTCCTTTAGCCTGCTTTTGTCATGGAATGTCCTTATTTATCTGTCTATTTGAATGGATAGTTTTGCAGTATAAAGTAACCTTGGTTGACAGTTGTTATCTTTCAGAATTTGGAATACATCACTCCAAGCCCTTCTGGCTTTGAAAGTTTGTGTTGAGTAATCTGCTGTGATCCTGATGGGCGTGCCTTTGTAGGTAACTTGATTTTTCTCTCTAACTTCTTTCAATATTTTTTCTTTGGATTGTGTGTTTGGTAGTTTGATTATAATATGGCAAGAAGAGGTTCTTTCCAGGTGTTGTCTGTCTGTTGTTCTAAAGGATTCCTGTATCTGCATTGGCACTTCTTTACAAATATGCAGGAAGTTTTCTTCTGTGATTTTGTTGAAGATGCCTACTATTCCTTTGGAGTGAAATTTTTCTCCTTCTACTATGCCCTGAATTCTTATGTTTGATCTTTCCATACTGTCCCGAATATCTTGAAATTCTCATTCTTACTTTCCTATTAGTTTGTCTTTCTCTTTGTTGGACTGTATTAGATCTGCCACCTGGTCTTCTAGCTTAGATATTCTGTCCTCTCCTTCATCCATTTTACTGGTGAGATTTCCTACAGAGTTTTTTATATCATTAACTGTGTTCTTCATTGCTAGTAATTCTGACTGGTTTTTCTTTATTATTTCTATTTCCTTATTTATGTCTTGTATTGACTTCTTTATTTTGTTAAATTGGTGTCCTGTATCTTCTTTGATTCCTTTGATTTCCTCTTTGATTCCTTTGGTTTCGTCATTGATTCCTTTGATTTCTTCTTTGAGTTCATTGAACATATTTACAATCATTCTTTTGAAATCTTTCTCAGGCATTTCCTCTAACTTGTTCTCACTGGAGATTATTTCTGATGCATTGATACTTTTTGGTGGATTTATATTGCCTTGGTTTTTGGTGTTTCTTGTGTTATAATGTATATATTTTTGCATCTTGGATTAAGTTACTTTTTAGATTTTCCTGCTAGCTGGGTATTCTGAGCTGTATCAATTGATCTGATGTTGTATATCTTCAATGTAGGAGATTAAGATGTTAGGTGTGGCTCTTAGCACTCTCAGAGTATCTAGACAAGTGTTCCTAGGGGTTGAGTTTGCCTGCTATGGGAGTATTCCAGTAGGCTGAGTGGAATAAAATACAGGTAGATTCTGAAGTTTAACTAAACACTGTACACATTCAGTCAAAAACAGCACCGAGTATTTATGCAAGAGTAGATCCTCTATCAACAAAGAGGTTAAGATTTCTGGTCTGTTGAGGGATCCAAGTCATCTTGTGACCAAGTGAGACCCTTCCCTGGTTCAACCCCAGTTACCTTTTTGGATGCTTTTGTCTCAGTCAAGTTGCTGGCTGGGACGTTGGGCTGCTGTTCTGTTTTCTGGAACTGGGCACCGGCTTTTCCTGCGGGGCAAACCAGGTCTGGCAACTGTGGCCCTGCAGATCAGCACCCCTGCTGCTGGATCCGATACTGCTGCTGCTGGAACTGCAGCTGCTGGATCTGCCACTGCTGAAGCCACTGTAGCCAATGCCAGAGCCGCTGATGTTGCTGTTGGAGCTGGAGTCACGGCTTCCACTGCCGCTTCCGGTGCCAGAGCCCCAGCCCGAGCCACTGCTGCTGGAGCTGCTTTGACCTGCCTGTGTGGGCTCTGGATGCTCTGGATCTCTCCTACTTCTCTGATTCCATTTTAATCTCTTATACACCTCCCTTTTTAGCAAAGGTGTGTATTTTGCTGGGTTTTCTTTGGCTTTTTCTCCCCTAGGCTGCTTTGGCATGGTTCCTATGCTGCCATCTTGACTGGAAGTCTCTGAACTACTCTTAAAAATCAGGTTTCAGATTGTGAATTCTGATTCTAACACTTAAATACTAGGTGGCTATATTAGTTAACTTGCAGATATAATGATTTACTATACTCATAGTGCCTCAAGACAATATTTTGAGTATCTTTCAGCTCTAAAATTCATAAGTTCAAGCTGGCTTTTGGTAGGCTACAGTGAAAATGGAATGATAGTTCTTTCTGGAAGTTCTAGGGTGAAAACATGTTCCTTAGGCTTTGTTGTAGTTATGAATCTTCCTTCTTCTTGAAAGAAATCAGCAGCCCATCTCCAAATCTCTCTCAGACTTAGGCCCTATTCTTCTTCCTCCCTTTTCCACTTTAAAGGACACCCAGATAACCTAGGATAGGATCTCTCTTTAATACCAATTGATTATCAACTTCAATTCCATCTGTACCTTTAATGCCCCTGTGCCATGTAACATGGCATTATTCACAATTTCTGGGGATCAGGGCATGCATACCATATTAGTTACTTTTCTCATTCCTGTGACAAAATGCCTGGCAGAAGCAATTTAAAGGAGGAAGGATTTACTTTTTGTTCATGGTTTCCAAAGATGCAGTCATCATGATGGGGAAGACATGGTAGAGCAGCTCAGTGTGTGGCAGTAGAAGTTGGCAGGTGGTGCTTTGCACATCTTGGAAGACAGGAAGCAGACCACTACACTAGAATAGGAAGTAAGTATAATCTTCAAACTCTGACCCCAGAGACCCAATTCTGCAAGCTAGACCACATGTCCCAAAGGTTCTAAAACCTCCCAAAACTGTTCCACTAGCTGGGAACAAAATTTTCAAATACAGGAGCTTTGGAGAACATTTCACATCTAAATTGTAACAGATTATCATTTTGTCTATAACAGTGGTCTTGAACTGGTGTGAAAGCTCAATGTGATAGTTTCTTTATATATAAAATATAGATCATAATATTTTATTATGAAAGATACTTAAAATAATGTAAGCAGGGCCAGAGACATGGTTTAGCAGTTAAGGCACTTGCCTGTGAAGCCTAAGTAGCCAGGTTTGATTCCCCAGATCCCATATAAGCCAGATGCACATGGTGGTGCATTCATCTGGAGTTCGTTTGCAGTGGCAAACAGCCCTGGCATGCCCATTTTCTCTCTCTCCATCTCTCTGTCTCTCTCTCTTCCTCTCTCTAATAAATAAATAAACATTTAGAAAAAGAAAAAAACAAAAAAATGTAAGCATTTAAAAATTACAGCTATTATGCTTTATTTTGTCTGACACACTGGACATACTTCCTTCAGCATTTACAGATAGCATTGCCTCCTTTTCCTATTCAACATATTCTACTTCTCCTAGTTATGCTGATAAGATCTAATAGTGGGTTCTTATAACATTAGGTACTCCTTTAAGGACATAGTCAGAGCTAAAAGACAAATTGGCTCTTAATAGGCTTTAATAGTCATTTATATAAATGACTGCTTAGTATTAAGTGAGTTCTGTGAAATCATTTCCTCAGAATAATTATAACAGAAATAAAGAAAATGGAAAATGGAGACTCTAAAAATCCCAGTTTTACCAAAGCATGGTCTTAGTTTAATATTTTTTTTCATGTAACCCAAATCACATAAACACAAAGATGATCTGCCTTGCCATGCTTAAAGTTATATAATTGCTTAATCAATTAAAATGCTACTTTATCAATAAAGTTTTTGAGATCATGAGTTCAAAGAGTTTATTTTATTTCACATAGTATTCCAGTTCATAAGAAAAATATGTACTTTGATTGATTGACCTAGCATTGTCTGAACAACTGAAGAACTAGACAAAACTTAAAATTATATAATCCCTAAAACTGATACTTCTGACATTCTGATGCCTAAAGGAAGAGAGAATGAAATGCAGTGCAGAAGACAGACTCTTGTTCGTTTCAAATGGTGTCTGTGTCATAAGGAATGGGGGAGCAACCTTCAGAGAAATATCATTATAAACAATTTCCCAAACATTCAGTGAATTCTCTCACTTTTCCAATATCTGCAGTCTTTTCTGTGTTTGTAAAGTTCTCCTAAAAGGCCCTGATGGCAGATAAAGCCCTTCTCCTACTTTTTAGAGAAGCTGAAATACTAAGATATCATTTTCCCAGATTTCTTTGCATGGAGGGCATGGGCTTATGACCTAGATTCAATCAGTGAAAGCACTGTCCCCAGGATGTTACTTAAAACAAGTGTGTGGAACCATACAGGCAATGGTGACAACTGCACTCAGTACCAGAATCTCCAGCACCTGTATCTGGTGACCAAGTGTAAGCCTTCACACCACAGGTCATGGAAAGCGCCTCATCAGTGGCCAGCAATTTCAAAACATTGTCTTGGTAGTTCCTACTCTTATTCTTCAGGTACTTTTATTCTTTGTTTTTGTTTTTTAATTCCTCAATATTCTTTTTAAAAATCCCTTTTCTGTTCACATTAGCTACCATCAATTTTTGTACTTATTTCTAGAGCCTTAAGAAAGTGTCCATGAAAGCCCTGGAAATGTATCATCAATGTTTCATGCAGAGAAGTTAAAAAAAATAGTCTTCCCTAGTTGAATGAGTTTCTCTTTGAATGATAAAACAGAAGATATTAGTCTATTAAATTATGAAGTGATAATTTAGAAATGGAATATAATGCATTCAAATATACCTTGTAGGCACCTAGTCAAATTCATTTTACACATCTTGAGATAACTTCATTTCTCCCCAGCTATCAGGTCCTTCTCTGCTATGACTGTGAACATCCCATATTAGTAAGGGAATGAACGTTCACATAGAAAGGAAAATGTTACAGTCAGTTTTGCATTGCTGGCAGAAATCACATGGTCAAGAGCAGCTTTTGGGATAAAAGGGTTTATTTTGGCTAACAGACTCAAAGGGAAGCCCCATGATGGCAGGGGGAAATGATGGTATGAGCCAGGGGTGGACATCACCTCCTGGCCAACAACAAATGGACCACAGCAACAGGAGAGTGTGCCAAACACTGGCAAGGGGAAACTGGCTATAATACCCATAAGTCCACCCCCAACAATAACACTGCCTCCTGGAGGTGTTAATTCCCAAATCTCTATCCGCTGGGAACCTAGCATTCAGAACACCTAAGTTTATGGGGGACACCTGAATCAAACCACCACAGAAAAGGAGATGTGTGATAACACCACTGACACCTTGCTTACTGCTGAATGAACATGAGATCTCTAGAAATTGGAATCTCTCTGGAGCAATCATCCAGGTAACAGTGCTACTTAATATTTGTATTAGGTTTTCCAAGGAACCCCATCCAGTAGGTACAGGAAATATTTGTAACTGGGTTTAGAGGAAGGGAAGAGGAAAAGAGGGAAGAGAGGAGAAGGCTGACATATTAGGAAGATATGGAGGCTGAGAAGTCCTGTGTTCTGTCACGTGCAACTGGTGACCTAGGAATGCCAATGGTATAATTCTATCCCACCCTATAGACTAAAGAATCATAGGCACAGATGTTTCAAATCTCACTCCAAGACATGTGAAAACCAATGCCTTTGAGTAAGCAGGTAGAAAAGAAACGTGGAGGTCAAATCCCTTCTTTCTCTGCCTTCTTTTAAATTTTAAGCTTTCTGCACATTAGATGGTATATATTTACATTTGGAGGACAATATGCTTTACTGAATCCAAACAATGACATCATCTGAACATACTCACAGACACAAAGAAATAATGCTTAACCAGGTATCTGAGTATCCTCTGATTCAGTAAAACTGATATACGAAAATGTCTGATCTTAGTACCTAAGTAATTATGGGCTTTATTTCACCCTACTCTAAATTTTATAAACTTAAAGGTCAGAGCTAGGAGTAGATTACAGCTAGGAACCCAAGGTCAAAAGAAGGCAAGTTAAAAGTAAGGTCACACAGCAAGTTTCAAAAGAATAATAACACCTATAAGATGCTCCCAGGGTAAAAACTACCTTGATTTAATTTGGTCTTTGGTGTACTTGATATGCTATTGAAATTCTCAACTAAAGTTTTGTTTATTTGTTTGGCACCCTACGTGCAAAATTCAATCACCAGATACCATACTGGGCTATCTAGCAATAAGCCTTGCTACCTGGTGATTAAATTAAGTTACTAATAGTCTGTAAGTTTCTAACATAAGAAATCCATAATAAGAAGAAATTTACATGTATTTTCTTTTTTATTCACAGGACTCTTTGAAGGTAATTATGATTTAACAGGAAAAAATAAAGCTTTGTGTAATCCTCCCTTGTAAGAAGATTAAAACTATAATAGAAGAATGAATCCCCTTCTCTGCAGAAAGATGAGATGCTTCTGACTAGGTCACTCTTACCTCTCCTAACCTCAAAAATATAATTATTAATTATTATTATTATTATTTCATTAAAAGGAAAGAACTCTTCCACTATACCTGATTTGATCACATAGGAAGAACTGAAGAGCACTCAGAAAAAAATTGTCACTCTTACTGCTCTTATTATTGTTATTAACATACCAAATAGTGTGCTCAAGATAAATGATGAGAGAATCATCTCATAATAATTAAAAGAGACAAAATAAATATGCAAAGTTTTTGTGGAAAAAATAATATATAATGCCTAGAGATGGAATCATTCTATGGAGTAGAACTTTTGCTTTATGTAGTAGATGGGAGGAAATAAAATTTCTAAATAATGGATAACCATTTTACTTCTTTTTAAAAAATTTTTTTTTGTTCATTTTTATTTATTTTTTGAGAGTGACAGACAGAGAGAAAAAGGCAGATAGAGAGAGAGAATGGGAGCGCCAGGGCTTCCAGCCACTGCAAACGAACTCCAGATGTGTGTGCCCCCTTGTGCATCTGGCTAATGTGAGTCCTGGGGAATTGAGCCTTGAACCCGGGTCCTTAGGCTTCACAGGTAAGCGCTTAACTGCTAAGCCATCTCTCCAGGCCCCATTTTACTTCTTTAAACATTCTTTCTACTTGATCATTTAATAAGCAGTATTATCATTGTAGTTAATATTATATAAATATACCTCAGAATCATATTAGCCCAAATAATAATAACATATCAGCAGTTCTAAAATTGTGACCCCATAGATGCTTAATATCTCATGAACTGTTAAAGTGTTGAGCCAAAGGTGTTTCACGATTCAACAAGTATGAAAAACTACTACATACTCTGTCCTCTTCTCACATATTCACAATGTGAAAATATACCCCCAGTTTAAATATTGTTCAATTAAATATTTCCTAGAAATGATATGTGAAAAGTTACCCCTAGATGTATATACTTATAATTATCCATGCTGTATTTTTTGGGGGGACAGGGTAGATATTAGTTTTATTTTATAATTGAAATATTTTCATGGCTCAAACTCTGATACAGTCAATTGTGTTCTAGAAGTGTTTGAAAGACACTTCTTTTTTTTTTTTATTTTATTAGTTGGTTTTGTATTCAGCAAATACAGTCAGTTTGGTACCATTATTAGGCTCATCCGTGACCTACCCCCTCCCCTTGGCCCCTCCTTGTTGAGGTATACGGGTCATGCATTGTGGAGTTTGAGATCTCATGCAGCCTGAAGCTACCCAAACCAACCAGGAATCTGGAAAAGCAACTTATTGGCTATAAAGCTTATTCAATGGTTTTAGAAATTATCACCTTTAATTTGTCCTAGGATTGAAATTTATTAATTATTATTTTTAGAGATATACTCCATTATTAATTCTGATTGCATCCTCTCAGTAACTTTAGATACCCTTTTGCAACTTGGGCCAGAAATGTTTTTGAACTTGCTAAGCATTCAAAAATAAAACTTGATGGAGAAAAATGTAAAATTATACTGGTTACATTCTATAAATACAAAAATGCTTAGCTTTATCTTTAGATGTTTCCAAGGAAACAAAATAAATGCTAGCTACAAAAATTCATATTATGCCCAACTTACACCAATAATGCAAATAAGAAAAGGTTTTCATTCATATTCTCATGAAAATTATCTTAAAGTTTGGATTAAAAAAGAAATTAATTATAAAACATCTCATAAAACTGAATTCAAATTCAAATGGCACTAGAACAAAATAGTTTTATTTAGCTGCTTTTATTGTTGTAGAATTTTACATGACTTCTAACTCACAGGTCCCCTGTGAAGCAAAAATATCCCATGGCAAATATTTTGAACAGTACAATTAAACAAGATCAATACTCTTGAGGAAAATTCACCTTTGGGCAGGAAGTATCAGGACAAAATTAAAATCTTGCGTATCCTTAATTCATTATTTAAATGTAGTCTAGAGAGTTTTTAGTTCACTTATATTAATATCTATACAAAGATAAAAATGTCTTCTAATTAAGAACCAAGTCTAATCACTTCTAATGCTTTTGCAATGCCTTTGACCGAACATAAGCAAGGACATGAAATGGAACAATTCACATACCATGTTATTGAATTACTTGAGAATGATGCTAAAATAACTGAGAAAGACTGTCAGTTTCCACAAGACAACCAGTGAGATCACATTATTCCACCACCTATTTTCATAATCACTCAAAATTAACTTATTTACACATAATCTTTTCATTTGTATACCATTCATTGTTTTAAGACAAGACAGTAGAATGAATTGTATTAGTTCATACAAATTAATAACTCTGAGCTGATTACCTACTAGTATTTTAAATAATAGCAAAAAAACCCCTATGTAATTGAAATACATACAGTAGATAAATTATTGAAATACATACAATAGATACAGATGTAATTACTGTACTCTCGCTTTATGTAGTAGATGGGAAAAATGATAGCATTTAGTTATAAATAATGTATAAAAATTTAGGCTTGTTTCTAACATCTTTTCCATTTGATTATTTAATAATCTGTACCATTATTCTAGTTAATATTCTATAATTATACCTCAGAATCTCATTAATCCAAAAACATTTCTAAAATTATGACCTGTAAATATATCTCATGAATTATTAAAAGTTCAGAGGCAACAGTGTTTTATTATCAATAAATTCGAGATGTACAGCATATTCCA
This sequence comes from Dipus sagitta, assembly GCA_036346955.1. Classification (NCBI taxonomy): domain Eukaryota; kingdom Metazoa; phylum Chordata; class Mammalia; order Rodentia; family Dipodidae; genus Dipus; species Dipus sagitta. Next base: position 45,006,038 of record CM070771.1, read on the forward strand.
ACCTCTTCTTGCATGTCCATAATGTGCAGTTACTCCCCAGTTTACTACTGTTTATTTAAGGAAGGAAATAGTTGAAACACAACTAATCACCTATAATACAAGGCAGCATAAGGTCTTGCTCATAGTACTCAATGTGTATTGATATGAATGCGACAAAAACAAACACTGAAGATGATGCCAAACTCACTAATAATACATTTGGTCAACACCAGTGGTTCTAACATGTCCCCAGACCAGCAGAATCAGGAAAAACTCACTTGACATGTAACATCTCAGAGCCCAACTCAAACCAAATTGATTCTGAACCTCTGGGTGAGAGGGACCATACATTCACGGTTCAAATGACTCCATTAGGTGATCCTGGTCCTCAGTAGACTTGCGGAACACTGTCAGGGACTATACAAGCTTTCATTTTGCAGAGGAGGATAAGGAGAATAGTGAAGCTAGAGAGACTAGGAAACACTTTATCAAGGAAGAATCTTACTCCAGATAAACTATTCTCACAATAAAAGTGAAGTAACTGAAATTCTAAAACCATGGATGGCCTTAGTCAGTAAGATTAACCAAATAAACACATGGCCTGACATCATTTAAATTAAAAAAATAAGAATTACAAAAAAGAATTAAAAAAATAAGAATAGTTGCTTATTATACCAGAACCTGAGGGACAGGAGACTAAGCTTTAGATTTACCTGAATGGGGTAGCTGGTGCTAGCAGCTGGGCCTGAGGACAATAAACTGACCCTTGGAGTCATTTAAATCAAGGGTGAACCCACTGCATCTATCATGACTGCTGATCTGCAGTTTCTGTGGCTATAGCTTTTGCTTACAGGCACTCATTGAACAGCCAAAAAGCAGCAACACATGAATGACATGAAGATCACATGAACTAGGGGCAAGGAGCTTCTGGGTTTGGAAAATTTGTAAACATTTATTAAAGGAAGAGATTTAGGGGTCTGATCTATTGGACTCTGTTGATCTAGAAAACACACACAAACACACACACACACACACACACACACACACACACACATACACCATTCACAAATGTTATCCCATTAAGCCCACCTGTTGTCCTCAACAGATCTGTGGCAGTTCTGTGGGCAATTTGTTATGGACCACACTGTCTGAACACTATGGTCAGCACTCTTACATATGCACACTTGTTCTGGGTCAATGGCTTAACTAGGCCACTGAGGAATCTCTCTAGCCCTGATATTTCATTCTTATAGTTCATTCCCAGTTTGTTCTTATAGTCCTTCCTCACAGAAGCCCAATCCACCAAGCCTATAGTCGTTTGTTTCCACAATATAGCCTCCTTTGACTAAAGCAATCTAGAAATTACTGAGAAATTGAAATAACATGTTAATGACAGTCAAGGGCAAGATTAAGCAAAAGCAAGGACCATATGTTTCTAAATGGTTGAATAAATCAAGAGCATGTACTGCATTAGCAATTCCAAGCAACAGACCATTTCCCCTTCTTTGACAACTAAAATCCATAGACATATAGACATGTGGACAGAGATTTTGCAATTCAGGGAAGCATCACTGAGAATACTACCACTTTCTACAGAGATTGGCTTGATCTTATGAGGGCATGATGGGACAAATCATTGACCCTCAAGTTCTTTTTTTACAGGAAGTTAGAATTGATGAATATTTTCACATTAGCACCAAAAGAAACAGAAGTGGTTTCACAGAGATGAAGGATGGTAATATTTCAATTACTGCATGATCCTTTTGTTGACTGAGGTCCCACACTAAGAAATAAGATAGTCAAATAATTTAGTTGGGGGTTGGTTATAAATCAGAAGCCATTCTAGGTATCTGATGAATAAAGGAATCAATATGGAAAACTGAAGGCTTATACAAACACTTCAAGATGACATTAACGATGGTCAGAAGGGTTGCTGGATTATACAAACGCTTCAAGATGACATTAATGATGGTCAGAAGGGTTGCTGGATTATACAAACACTTCAAGATGGCATTAATGATGGTCAGAAGGGTTGCTGGATTATACAAACACTTCAAGATGGCATTAATGATGGTCAGAAGGGTTGCTGGATTATACAAACACTTCAAGATGACATTAACGATGGGCAGAAGGGTTGCTGGATTCCAGGAAGTTTAGGAACCAAAACAGCTCCAGCTAACAATTCCCTCTGCCTGCCACTAATGGCTGATCCTCAGAATGCCAAGAAGCAGCTGAAAGCCTCATGGTGAACTCAGCTACTACAGGCCAGAAGTAATTAAAAACAATACTTTCAAGCCATACAGCAGCTTATGCTGCCCACAGCTTGTGCTGGTGAAGCATGGATGTTCATTCCATACCTCATCAAAATGACTCTCCCTCATCTGCAACAAGAAACTAACCAGGTCTCTGCTGGTTAGTAGTTTGAGAAATTTAGTTCCAAGCTTTTAGTTCCTGGTGTACAAATGAAAGATTGGTAGAGTTGAGGCACATATTAACAAGAAAATCTGGGCTGAATATTAACAGACAAAAGGTGACACAAATGCAAAGACAATAATAGAAATTAAGCCACTTAAACCCATGGCCTAACTTTTTTTTTTTAATGAACACCTCCTTAAAACAACATTCAGGTCTTGCAAGAATGCCTAAGTCCAGCACTGGCTGTGGTATTGGGGCAGTTGTCTCCAAATACAATGATAGCTTTCTCAAAGTATTGCTGACAAAAATAAAAAATACCTCTGTTCAACCTAAGGAAACTTCTAAAAAAATTCTGTCTGCTCTTGGTCCATTTGTTATATAAAACTCAGTCTAGCTGAACCAAAATGAAAATGTCTTCATTTCGATGTCTGTGAAATTCATATATGGAATAGAGTAGAGACATGCCAGAGATCCAAGAATTTAGGAGGTAGTATCAAATGTCTCTTTTTTTTTCTTTCTTTTTCAAAAAATTATTTATTCATTTCATTGCAAACAGAGAGATACAGACACACTGAGAGAAATGGAGAGAGAGAGAGAAAGAGAGGGAGAGAGAGAGAATGGGCATGTCAGGGCCTCTGGTCACTGCAAACGAACTCCAGATGCATGCACTGCTTTGCACATCTGGATTTATGTGGGTACTGAGGAATCAAACTTGGGTCATTAGGCTTTTCAGGCAAGTGCCTTAACTGCTGAGCCATTTCCAGCTCCCCCTTTGTAATCTTATATCTCTGTTTTAATTTTGGCCTTATTTTCTAGGGCAAATTCTTATGTAGCCAAGCCAGAGTTTTCTTGCTCAGAGAATACTAACTTGCCTCTTTTCAACCCCAGGAAGGTCATTGACTGGTCTGCTTAAGTGGTCACATACCCATCCCTGAGCCAAGGGAGGGCTAGCTCTTCTTTAAAAAAAATATTTCTTTCTTTATTTATTTGAGAAAGAGAGAGAGGAAGAGGCAGAAAGAAAGAGAGAATGGGTGTTCCAGAGCCTCCAGCCACTGCAAATGAGCTCCAGATGCATGCACCCTCTTGTATATCTGGCTTACATGGGTCCTGGGGAATTGAATCCCAGTCTTTAGGCTTTACAGGCAAACACCTTAACAGCTAAGCCATTTTCCCCAGCCCAAAGGCTCACTCTAATTAACCAGCCTGTGCCAAGATTGCAAGAACTGACAGTTACCATAATATAATTGGTTTACCATTGAAAAGGAGCCAAAGAAGAGTAAGAGGCCATGCTAAGGAAAACAATCTATGTCAATTGGATTGAGTGGTGACAATGGGCAGAACTGGAGAAACCCATGTTTGTCAGATAAAGATATGCAAAAGAGAGAGGAGGGACATACCCCAGACTGAAACAGAAGAGGAAAGAGAAAAAGCAGAATAGAGGCTCAGAGCTCTTCTCCCTCCCATGTCTCCTCCCTTTCTTTATCATTCTTCCCTTCATTGAATTTTCCACAAGATCACCTCTATAGAAGTTCCTCAGCCTTCTCAAGATCTGTAAAGATTGTTCATGTGTTCATAACCATCCTCTAATAGTTGATGAATTCTAGTTCCCAAGCTAAGAGACAAGAATTCCTCAGCTTCAGTCAACCACAGTTCTTTCTCTGTCAAATAAATAAATGAATAAATAAATAAATAAATTTTTAAAAATACCTCTGTGACCAAAGTACAGGTAATAACACACTAGAAGGAAAACAGAGAGAGAGAGAGAATACAGGAGTTACATGAACAGCGGGAAATCATTCATTGAGGAAGACTGGCCACATTTCTAGATGGCTGCCAGAGCCAGGCTGCTTGGCCATGGAAAGGTCTCAATTGCTTCTGAAATCCCAAACATCAGTCAAAGAGAACAGCCTTTGCTATGACCTACCCTGGGCAGAAGCTGAATAACTCACTGTCTGCTTTCCTCATCCTAAAGCAGGGAATTTGGGTGTCAGAGAAGTGGAAGTCTGGTCAAGGCTGTAATAAGAGATGGTGAGAATATGCTGAATCATGAGGGTGGAGCATGCCTCTCCCATCAGCTCAGGTGGACACATCAAAGCAAGAAGGGGAAGGGGCTTTCACAGGACTTGCCTCAAGCAGAATATGTATTAGAATTATCTATACATGTGTCCTTCTTGCTGTGACCTTGACAGTATTTTGCAAAGGCTTTATTTACTCAAACCATTTGCTGAATGGGGTAGGAAGTGACACAGAAAGACAAAACAGATCAGATAAATAAACACGTGTTAATCTATTGGTTTAGGTGGAAAATCACACTTCAAATAGCTGAGCAGCAGTACATAGCAATACAGAAAAACAAACATTGGACCACCATTTACTCGTTTTTGCCAGAGTTAACTGAAACCACCTGGTTATTTTTTCCTTCTTCCCCAGCATTCTGTTTAATATCACATCCACCAAACTTTTGACTTAGTTGAAATATTTTCCCATCTAAAAAAGAAACAAAACAAACTGGCCTCCTGGCAGGTAAACATTGATATGAACACACACACACACACACACACACACACACACACACACACACACTGTTCTTGTTGTCTTGCCAGTGGGTAGGAAGTCACCTGCTTTCTTTAAATGTATTCTTTTTTTTTATTTTACACGCTACTGGCTGCTATGGGGAGCCAGTCCATGAAGGAGTTAAGATTTCTCCTGTAAAGCAGTGAGGAGCAGATGGCACATTTGCTAATGGAGGAGCGGTGGCTCTCACTTGAGTCTAAATGCCTTTCCTCCACCTGGCATCCCAGACAGCTGTGTCAGCGCCATCTGCCCACCTTGAATTCATCAGGCAAATGCTCCATTTTCTTAATTGAGGTTAAACTAACCCAAGTAATCAAAGACAGGTATGGAATGTTCCCTGTCATTACCATGTCTCTGATATATATGATAACCGACAACAATTTCTGCACTTGTTAGCCCCACTTTAATGTTGAAAAGCTTAGCATGGTGAGTCAAAAACAGATAAGGGTGACAGGAATGTCTCCTTTCAAAAGCTTACAAGCTAACTACAGATGCCATTTGCCCAGTTTAAACTTTTTAGGGAATTCCTACTCACACATAAGAACTTTAACCAATAATGAACATCCTAAAAATGCTTCTGCCTCAGTGATTCTCAGGCCACCTTCACCGATGCAAATATTACGGTGGTGAAATAGCTTGCCTTGCCCAATGGAGATCTGAGGGTCCTGCTGGGGGCAGAGCGACGGGTCTCCTGCCAAAGCCTGGCATGGATACTGGGAATAATGAGTACAATGCAGAAACACTTCCTGGTCTCATGATGCTTCCATTTCAGTAAGAAGAATGGTAATAGAGACATCTATAAAGAAACTCAGCACTTCAATTAGTGATAAGAATTGTGAAGTGAGCAGATTAATATAAGACTAGGCAAGGGTAGAATGAGGGGATAGTTATGTAAGGCAGCAAGAGCCAATAAATCACTGGGAAGCAGCTTGAGAGGAAAGACTAGGTCAGTCCTATTCTGAGGGCTGTGACTCCTACACATAATTTGAATGTTTTCCAAAACTCTATTGTAATTGAGGTGTTGATCAGTAGAATGGGGCTACTAAGGGTGGGAGAATTTTTGGGAGGTGGACCCCAGTGGGAGGGCCCTGAGTCATGTGGATGGACTCAGAGGGCAGTTCTTATATGATACTTTAGTCTCAAAAGGATTATTAGGAGAGAAAGAAGCCTGGCACTTCCAACTCTCTGTACCTCTTGTATTGGGATGTGATTGCTTGGCAACATGCCATGACCCATCCCAAAGTGGGCCCTCTTCAGAGACCACACCAATGTCCATGCCCATCCCCTCTATTTACTTTAAATATCACTGTGGGCATGAGTATTTCTTATTTAATTTAATAAGAGTCCCTCTTATTGTCATTTTTGCTTTTGATGGCAAGATTACAAATAAATGATAAGGCTATGAAGATGGCTGTAGTAGCTATTTTTACTTTTTTAACTTTTTATTGACAACTTCTCTACATATAGACAGTATGCAATGGTTTAGCAAGTGTTTTGTGGTATTTAATAGTCTTTAGGGTATATGGTCAAAAGAGGTAGAGCTGGATCTAATAGTAGTTTTACTTTTGGACTTTGAAGAGTCTCCATATTTTCTCTACTACTATGCATGTCTTATGTAGGTAGCATCAGTCACTGTGAGGTCATGAATATCATGGCCACTTTTTCTGGAAGACATTACTGAATAACACTCTTCCCCTTCCTTTGGCTTTTATACTCTTTCTGCCATCTTTTTCATAATGGTCCCTGAGCTTTGGACAGTGTGATAGAGATGTCTCACACAGTGCTTAACACATCACTACCATTTCTCCTCAGTACTTTGGTGTGCTTTTAATCAGCTCAATGGTCTCTGCCATCTGAAAAGAGAAGCTTTTCTAACTAAAAGTGAAAGTAACATTAATATGTGGACATAATCATAACTATTTAGAGGGTAAATTGGTTGGGCATAATACATCCATTTTAGCCAAACAACAGTAGTAATCTTCCCCCCCTCCCCCCCCCCCCAAAAAAAGCTTATAACCTCCTCAGCCACAGGCTTTTGATTAGGTTTTCAGTACCAGGCATGATTTCCCTCCTGTAATGTAGACTTCAATTCCAATCAGAGCAGGTTTCCCTCATAACAGACATATTACCATTGCTGCAGTTTTATTTTTATTGGTATTCATATAACATTCAGATTATTAAGTATTTAAAAAATTGAGGTACTAACATCCACACCCATATCCACAAGTAGACATGATCTCTACCTTTGCTTCCTCCCAATCATTGATCTTCATGAAGAATCCTTACCTATAATAGCACGCATAATTTTTTTCTTACTTTTTTGGTTTATTTTTTATTTACTTGTTTGAGAGTGACAGACAGAGAGAAAGAGGCAGATAGAGAGAGAGAATGGGTGCGCCAGGGCCTCCAGCTACTGCAGATGAACTCCAGACGTGTGTACCCCTGTGCATCTGGCTAACGTGGGTCCTGGGAAATTGAGCCTCAAACTTGGGACCTTAGGCTTCATAGGCAAGCACTAAACTGCTAAGCCATCTCTCCAGCCCCTTTTTCTTATTTTTATATTTTATGTCAACACAGTCATACAACAGGTGCATTTGCAACTGACTTCTTTTCTTAAAATATGTTTGTGGGACTTATCTGAATTATTTTATGTAGATGGGAACAATTTGTTCTCATTATACTTATTATAATCCATAGTGTGAGTGAGCCAAGGCTTTCTCCTTTTACTATTGATGGCCATTTTTGTAGCTTCATGATGTTGGCTATGAGCATTTTGGTAAGGGTATTCTGACAAACACATGCATGCCTTTCTAGTGGTTGAATAACTAGGAGTGGAAGTGCTAGAACATAGTACACACATTTATTCAGTCAGAGTGGATACTACCAATAGCAGTGTAACTAGCACTTTAATGCCATTTATAGCAAAAGAAAAATGCAACAAAATACTTCATGAACCATAAAGTAAAATCAAACCAGTGGTAGCTGTTAGAGACATATGATTTCAATTCAAAATTTAAAAGAAAGAAATAAGCTTATTTATAAATCTACTAGATAAAGGAGATTATGCCAAAATTTGAAAACAAGTTATTTGACTATACCTTCCAGTGGCATATACTTTATGGCCAAAAAGAAATACAATGTATCTTCAACATTTTGTATCAACTATTGATAATGGGACTGGTATTGTTTGTCCAAAACTGTTATGAGCATATACTACATAAAAAAGCACATGGGTGAGCCTATTGATAATTATGGAGAAATGAGATGTTTGGAATGAATGAAAGGAGACACAAATACAACTTTACAAGAGTAAGTTAAAAACCTCATAGTCCTGAATTAGAATTAGAATTTACAATAGAAACTTGCAATGCATTTTGGGGTGTGTATGTGCATGTGTGTGCAGGCTCATGTGTGTACAAATGTATGTGGACACCAGAGAATGACATTAAGTGTTGATTCTTCAAATACCATTCACTTTTTCTAAGTCAAAGTTCCTCACTGGCCTGAGATCCACCTCCCTGGGACTGAGGTTATGGCACACCAACATCCCCCACCCTACCACATTTGGCTTTTTTTTTTTTAACATGGGTTCTGGGAATCAAACTCAAGTCCCCATGCTTGCAAGACAAACACTTTACTGGCTGATCTGTTAACCCAGCCCACAATGCATTTCTTAATTTAAAAAAAGTTATTCTCTGCTAAAAAGGCATACACATAATGAGCAGCTCATTAACTATGCACTAGTTCTAGTCTGAGCTGTGCTATCTAGACACCAGATCTCACTGATGAAGCCAAAGCTCCTGAATCAGACATGCAGAGAAGAAAATAGGCCATCAAGACAGAAGAAAAGACAAGTGTCAAAGACTGCTAGGGGAGTGCAAAAGGCACTCAAGGTCCAAGCTGTATATGCTTCGACTGGCCAAAGATAGGACAGTCAGATTGTTATAAGGATAATGGTCAAAATTGTTTGAAATACATTAAATATGTTCAGAACCACAAATACATAATGATAGCAAATATTTCATTAACTTTCTTTACAGTATAATCAGAAATTAACTCAAAATTCTGATAACTAATAATAAAAAGATTTATAATTATATTTTTATATTATTTGTATAATATGTACATAATCCTAACTGGTGAAGGGATTTTTCTCACTATTAAATGATTCTAATTAACAAAAAATGTGGAAGTGATCAATTAAAATATTATATTACGTAATTTAATCAGGAAACCATCAGCCAATAGTAATGAACATTATAAAGGAGAAATGATCAGACTTTATGTTGATCACAATTGAAATACAGGGCACCAACTTCAAAGAAGTTTTAAAAGGAAGTTAAATATGAATCCAATTAATCACCAATTGAATCACCAATATTTAAGAAATAAAAAAGACAAAATACAATGAGGCCACATAACATGGATAACAAACATATTATTGGAAAATTCTATATGACAAAGGATTTAGCAATTGCAACAAAACACAAATAAAAGAAGAATAAAATTATGGAGCAGAAAAACACAGATTCAAGATGTAAGAGAAGCTCTTTGGGTTTTGACACAAAGAAACTTTAGATAATAAACACCAGCTGCTTGTTAAGTGATATTCATGACTTGCAGAAGCTCCTGTACACCATGAAGTAATCAGCAATCCTCTGCCACATGCTTCTACCAATATTGAACTGAGTCCATTGAAACTGTGAGCCAAAATAAACCTTTTCTTCCTTATGTTATTTCTGTCATGATTTGGCCACACAAGAAGAGACAACGAATACACAATTTTTAATCAGGAGCTATTCTTTCAGGTCAAGACATGCTCATAATTGGTTCAAAGATGTTCCCTTTACAGCTAATATGTCCCAGCCCTTCACCCAAGACAAAATCCAACACTACCATCTATAACTTTTATCTCAAACTCCTGCTCCCTCTGCAAGTAACAATCCTTTTAAATGGTACACCCCTCCTTTTGTTTTCCTTTTTCTTAGACAGCTCATATCAATCCATTTGAGTTGTTTCCAACTTAGTTAGAAGAGTATGGGGCAGGAGATATGGTTCAGCACTTAAGGCACTTGCCTGCAATGCCTAACAACCTGGGTTCAATTCCTCAGTATCCACAAAGTGGTGAATGCATCTGCAGTTCGTTTACAGTGGCAAGAGGCCCTGGTACACCCATTCTCTCTCTCTCTCTCTCTCTCTCTATTTCTCTCCCCTCTCTCTCCTTGAAAATCAATAAAATTTTAAAAAGAATATCATACCATGACATGTTGGAATCTAATTATTTCAGCTATACAAATATATCACCAAAAGCTATCCATAATTTTGAGTTTATTTATAATGATTCTATTATAACATGCCATTATATGAATATTCACTCATTTATTCATTGCAGATGTACTGTGAGCAGATCTTTTACAAATGATCTTGCAAAGATCTCCAGTTGTGCAAGCATGAGTTTCTCCCAAGTATATCCTGGAGAATTAAGGTGTTGAGAGATAAGACCTTGGGGACAGGAATGTTTCCCACACACTTACTATTTGAGAGACCATTTATGCAGAAATTGAAGCCTCATGCTTGTAACAGGAGGGTGACACTATTGAGCTTTGTCTGTCATAATTTCTCACAAACTTTTCATCGTATCACATGCTTTTCTAGCCCTGTGGTAACATCACCCATTTGTTTTTGCAGTTAGTGATTCAGAATAATTGAATAAAAAGTATATGGGCAATCATTCTCAGCTTGGAGAGCTTCAGGCATTTTCAATCGACACAACTTTTTCCAGTTGAAGAGCTGGACATTAAACCAACTGTTAAATACATTTTGGATGTCAAAGTCAAAAAAAAAGGTCATAAGAGCTTCTCCATATACAGATCAAGTCTATTCTAACTTTAGTTTCAAAGATAATGTAATAAATTCAATCTCATTTTTAAATGTGTTTACTATTCTTTCATGCTTTTTTCATATATATATATATACATATATATATACACACACACATATATACATATATATATATATATATATATATATATATATATATATATTACACATATAATTTTATTTATTTATTTGAGAGAGAGGGGAAAAAAGGCAGATAGAGAAAAAGAGGGAACGGGTATGCCAGGGCCTTAGCCACTGCAAACACATGCACCCTCATATGCATCTGGCTTATATGGGTCCTGGGGAATTGAACCAGGGTCATTAGGCTTCACAGGCAAATTCCTTAGCAGCTAAGCCATGTCTCCAGCTCAAAAGGATATATTTTTAATGAGTAACATTTGTGAATATTTCAGACCATAGTCTCCTCACATGTTGTATCACAAGAAAAGCTGCTTTCCTTCCTGGCGTGCATGAGAAACTGAGGGAGGAATGCAGAATGGTCTCTTAACCTACAGAACACTTACATCATTTTATCTCCTGATAAGCTATCCTGTCATGGCTAGGATCACGTGCTGGCAAGATATTGTAGGTGAATATTTTTCTCTGTATTTTTATCATGGAAAAGGAACATGGATACTTGAAAATTCAACATATTAACAATCTAATTAGTGTTTCTTAAATGCTGACTTAAATTAGGATAATTTTAAATTATTGGTTGTGACAACTATATAAACACAAAATGCTTTAATTAAAGAGCTGTTTATGAGATGGGGGGAAATTCACTAGAAGCATCACTCTGTCATTCTGAATTTATAACTAGCAGCCACAGAATCCCACTGGACCAATGAGTCTCAACAGCCAACCTGAATCCATCATTCTTTCTCTCTGAAATATAACCCCCACCTGTTTGCTGCCAGGTCTCTCCACTTAACAAAAAAGTCAGGGCAACAAAATCCAGATGAACTTCATTCAAATTCATAGCAAGCCCTGGTGTTTCTGAATCTGCTTGATGTATCGCTCAGCACAGTCTTCCTGGGCCTTAATAAGTATCATGGCATGCTGCTGATGCAACAGGTTTTCTGAGTTGTTGAGTCTTAAAGGTGATAAAACAAGCAAAATAAGATCTGGAAGTCTCCCTTATGTTCTTATTAACCTTTTAAAGTCACCTATTTTCTTTATGATCTGATGAATGCTAAATTCTCTTTCCCCCAAAAGCTGTACTCACAAAATTTTTAAATTAAAAAAACATACAGAATACTTGGGTACTTCCTAATGCCTACATTGACCTTTCCTCCATGAGTTCACACAGTCAACATTAAGAACTGCTTCAAGATTCAGGTTCTAACTCTTATGGTATACAAGATATTTTAGTTAGTAAGTATGTATGGTACCCACTAAAGTGCTGAAGTCTATACTAGACCCTGGAAAGACAGTGGAAAGACAGTGAGAGCCAGTTTCTGACTTCAGAGTCACCATCACATATAAGAAATATGTATTAATTAAGTGAAAGCCAATAAATACAGAATAAGAACTCTGTGAAAAAATACCAAAAAGAGTTCAGAGTGTTATGAGAACCAACAAATGAGATGAGGAAAGTTCTGGAATTCCTTAAGGTGTGATAATAGAGTTGAGATCAGAGATGATAGGTGGAGGGATTAAAGCCACATTTAAGGAGAAAAGCATAGCAAGTCCACAGGCCCCGAAACAAGAAGGAACAGCATAGGAACAGAATATTAGGATGAGTGGCCAAGTCCAGAGATGATGAGAATGAAGTATAATCTGTGGATGGAAGACCAGGCAATGACTCATAAGGCAGGTCTTTACAGACATGTTAAGATGGTTTCTCTCTTCAGGGTAGGGTTGTTTGATTCTGAAAAACTTCTGTTCCCCAGAGTCTTATTTGTTGAAGACTTGGTACACAAGCAGTATGTTCAAAGGTGAATCTTTTAGAAGGTGATTGGATCAGGAGGGTCTTGTGTTATTTAATTTATGGATCCATAGCTTTGTGGGATTTGGAGGTGGTTTGTTGTAGAAGTAGGCTTCCTCTCTCTGATGCCTGACCACCATAAGGTGAGCAGACTTTCTCCAACACAGTTTCCACCATGATATACCACGATGTTGAAGGCTTAGGGGCAACCATGCCAGGTGACCATTGCCTGCAGCCTCTGAAACTGCAAGCCACAATAAGTCTTTATACCTTTAAAGTTGATTATATCAGGTATTTTGTCAGAGTGGCAGCAGGCCAAAGCAAACTGGTTGGTAGACAACATAACCAGATTTTGTTTCTCTTAAATTCACCATACATTCAGTGAGAAGAAAAGATTGGCATGAAGACAGGATTGGAGCTGAGAGACCAGCTAGTGGTCACTGAATGACAACTGCGTGAGCATAATAACTGAACAGATGGATGTGGTCAGAGTCAACCTGTATCTAGCAAACAGCACTATAAAAGGCTGGATTTTCCACACCTGCCAATATATATAAACCATGATCTGATGTAGAGTAGGTGGCACGTCAGTATTTCTTGAATGAATGGTGATAGAGGGGAAAATAATACAAATAAAATATAAAATAGTCAAAGAAAAACAAGGTAGGGTAGAGAATACACTAAGGTAAGGACAGATTAATAAAACAATAATGGCTTTGAGTTAATTAGACCCTGGTTTGGAGAGGAGGGTGTTGAAGGATCTGGTTCTATAATGTAAAGATTCTATAATGTAAAGTCAAGTTAATTTATTAGGAGCAGAGACAATGACAGGCAGCCAAAGAGATTGATGTTTGCTTTAGTTTCAGTATTTTGTGAATGTGAGACTTCATTGGGACATGACAAAGTCACCCCTCAGGGAAGGCTTGCTGGAATCTAAGCACGTTTGTAGAATCTGGCCTTGTGCACCTCTCAGCACTCCCCAGGTCACTCAGTTCAGTGAGTTCTTTCATTTTAAAGATCAAAGACGTAAGTTGCTATCTTATAGAAAGCCAAACATTAGCCATGGAAGTAAGACACAGCCATGGATTATAGACATTAATAAAAAAGAATGAATTCCATATCTCTGCCATAACTATGACCAATAGAGTACAACCTTAGAAATTCTTGGTAAGTTTCTGTGGGAATACTCAAATAAACCAAGTCATTACCTTGATACCAGTGAATGGATGGTTCAATACATGTGATAAAATAGGACGTGCTCTATCTCTTTATCTCCATCTCACCATAAGTAGAAATCCTCAACCTCCTTAGGGAGTGAATGAGAACAGAGTATAGGGATATATATGTATGAAAATGTTATAAGAAAACCCATTACTTTGTGTTCTATCCTAAAACCTTAATTTTAAAATTCCCCATAAGATTCTATTCATTTAATTAGAATGCAAATGAATGCACGCATAAAAAGATTCATTCTCACTTCTAGATTCCAAATGTATTGAAAAATTTGAATATGCATGACCTTCGACCTTTGCTTTCAGATGGAAAGTGAAATTAACAACCATGCTTATATATTTTAAAACCTATTTTTCCCTTAAGTCAAGACATGGATTCTAAAGACGTCATTGTCTCCACAGAGCTCTCCATTCCAAACTGCTGTTTGACATGGATGAGACATTTATAGATAATCTCACCAGTAAAGATAAACATACCAGGAAACCTCTAGAAACAAAAATAACAGAATCAAGGAGTCAGCCTTCAATGAATGTTTTAATTTAGAAATTATATCTTTTAAATCAAGACAAGAAATATCAAGCAGATTTTCTATCCAGTCTAGAATGTTATTTCATTTCTCTAATTAGGAGCCAATTTTAATCCAAGCCTTAAAAATTTATAGTAGCAGCAGAGGACTTAGTGAATATGTGAGAAATCTCGCAATAAAAAAGAGTGTAAGGCTTTAATCTCTGAATGCATCACAGAAAAGAAGACACCACCAATTTTTCTGCAATTCTCTCTGGCTCCTTACTATTTGATAAATCAGTTGGTTTGAGAGTATACCAAGTACAATTTTGATATCCATTATTATACTAAATGGAAATTCCCCAAAATATCCTTTGTTATGATTTTGATTGACCTTAATGTAGCTTTGAAATACCCAGCCAGGCAAATCATTATAATAAAAATTGGTTAGCAATAGAAAAAAATGTCTAAATTCTTAGCACTCATGTTTACAAAGAAATCATTTCCTCAAAATTCACAAATAATCTAATCCTCAAAATTGGTCCAACCCATCCTCAGGAAGCATTCAGTACATTTCTTACTATATCTCTAGATGTTTTACATCACATACATGGTGGAATGGCATCTCAAACATGTATAATTATAAATGGCTTTATTTAGACAAGGTGAAGTATAAGATTACTTTGGCACAAGGGTGAAGGAGACCAACACAAAGAACAGCCAATTCCTACCAAATCAGATATCCAAAGACACAGAGGCTCCCAAGACCTCATCCCTGAAGCAGACCTAAAATGAACCCAACATGGCTCAGGGATATTTGCAGAAGAGGGGGCAGAAAGAATGTCAGAGCCACACGTTGGGTCATGATACACAGAGATAGGACTTTTTTAAAAAACACATGATTCTATTTTAATGAAATACCCCACATAAGGAAATATATGACAGCAGCAAGTAAATTAGTAATTAATTGCTAAGGTCGTCGCCAAGAGAGGAATGAGTGTGGAGTTTCTTATGAGTGCCATGAAGACATTTCAGAATTAGATAGTAATGGTGGCTGCAAAATTTGTGACTATGATCCCTCAATGCCACTGAAATGTGTGCTTTAAAAGAACAAATTTCATATTGTTATTTCAATTTGGCCAAAAGCTGTTCAACATAGTTATTATGGAAATAAAACTTCAAACCACAATGAGATTTATAGTCATTATTAAAAGAACTAAAACTAAATGCTAGTGAATATACCAGTGCTGATGAGAACACAGAACACCAGGACACTGGTCCATCGCTAATGAGTTTTCAAAACAGTATATTATACTCTTTTTAAAACCAGTTTTGGTGTTTAAGTTACTCCTATTTAGATATTATTGATACTTTATTGTGTGGGTGACTCTTCATTTGTGCTGCACTTTTTATTTTATGCTGTTTTAAATCTACTTCTCAGTTAATCTGATCTCAGTTAATCCAGCAATAACACATATCAAATATTATCTTTACACTTCACAATATGGAAAACTGAAGCTTTTGGAGGCAAGTTGACTTGGCTAATACTACATGTGAAAATGTGATCTAGAATTCAAGCATGGGTAGATTTACCAAAGAGCACAGAAAAAGTACAGTTTTCCATAATTGGAAGTTAGGTCAAACTGGTTCATAGATTTTTCAGGTCTTCAATCATCTAACTGATGTACCACTAATTCTCTCAGTTATAAAGAAGATGTGATAAATTCTCCACCTATGGCTGAATATTTGTCTAATAATTCTTTTAGATATGAGGTTTTTTGGCCTTCTATATTTTCATATTTATGTATGGAATTGTAGCACTAGTCTTGCCTTGATGTATGTATTTGTTATTTGTTGCTATGACAAAAATGCCTGACACAAACAACTCAAGGAAGAAAAGGTTATTTGTTTCAGACCTTGAGGTTATAGTCCATCATGGCAAGGAATGCATAGTAGCAGGAGTATGGCAACTGGTTACATTGTACCTCTGGTCAGGAAGTAGAGACATTTCCTCCTACCCATAACTGAGGGCTAACACCACAATGCATGACCCATCTACCCCAACAAGAAGGGGCCATGGTGGAGGGGGAGGACACGGAGGAGGCTAACAATGGTACCAACTTGACTGTATTCACTGAGTACAAAACTAATTATATATATATATAATAGATATAGATATAGATTAGATATAGATATATATCCTATGGAATTTATTTCAAGGCCAATGTTTTGACAGCATTATACTGTTTATTTTAAAGTATGTATGCTTGAAAGAGGTTGGAGAATGGAGACACTAGATGGAGATGATTTGGAAGGGAAGGCGCACTAATGCAAAACCACTTGACAGACAGTGTTTCTGTCCATGTCCTTCCATGAAACAACTGGACAGCACTGGACAGTAACAATCACTTCCACCAGTTTGCAGCTATTTATCACCACTTTTTGAGTGGAGCCCAAGAAGTCAAATGTACTACAGTGATGCATGCTTGTAATCCCAGCACTTGGGGGTTCTAGAGGAGTAGGATGACAAAGCCAACCTGTATGAAATAATGATACCACTATATCTCAGAAAACCAAAGAAAGGGACAAATAATCTTTTCACTGCATGTTCTTCATCATATAATCTCTAAATATACTGTTAA
The DNA here is from genome assembly GCA_036346955.1 of Dipus sagitta. Classification (NCBI taxonomy): domain Eukaryota; kingdom Metazoa; phylum Chordata; class Mammalia; order Rodentia; family Dipodidae; genus Dipus; species Dipus sagitta. The sequence continues at coordinate 45,023,192 of CM070771.1, forward strand.
AGTCCAAACCTTGTCATTTTAGACAATGGAGACTTTTACAAAATTATCTAAGTAGCAAATAATTGCTATATAAATTATATCTATGTTCCTAATCAATTTGAATAGAAAACTATTGCTAAATAGAATAGGACCAAAGTACAAATCTTATAATATTCAATTCAAAACTCAAAGAACAGTAATACTTATTAGCTAAGCTACTAAGAATCTATTTTATTAGTCATTCAACTCATCACACACACACACACACATACACACACACACACACACAGAGTTTTTTATGGAAAGGAAGTGAATAAAGGAAAAACAGTCTACAAATGACTGAGTAGCACAGAGGCCAATAAGATTATGTTGAAAAGACTAAGATATTGACATTGTAGAAAGGTTTTTAAATTACTCAACTTATTTTATTTGACCTGAATACAAAAAAAAAATCTTTGGAGTAAGCAAGTGATACAAAAATAAAGGCCGAGTCATTTGAAAAGAATAAACAGGAGGATGACAGTTGAAGGAGCAAAACAGCTGAAATGATAGTTCACTTAGAACAACTTGGCACACATAGGCTTAGGACAATGTTGGGATCAGGACAGGTCCCCAAGAAATATTTGTGCATTTGTATTGCAATGCAAACATAATCAGAGTCAACTGGCTTTCCTAAAACAATCAATGTTCTAGCAAAATTACAGAAGTTTTATCTCTCCCAGTAATATAAAGTTATGTTGTTCTCTAAAACTTAATGATAAAATGAAATTTACATTGATCATAAAACACATGACAGGCTTAAGGGAAGGAGTGATATATTTGTTGTATAGTTAGTTGGGCTTTAATGATTTCCTTAAGTTGCTATAAGCCTCAATCAAAATATACCTAATGTCTGTCATCACCTAGTAAACTAAAATTGTAAGAGTCATTTTTAATATTTTTTGTTTATTTTTATTTATTTGACAGAGACAGGCATAGAGAGAAAGAGGCAGACAGAGAGAGAGAGAGAGAGAGAGAGGGTGGGTGCGCCAGGGCCTCCAGCCACTGCAAACGAATTCCAGATTCATGTGCCCTCTTGTGCATCTGGATAACGTGGTTCCTGGGGAATTGAGCCGTGAACCGGTGTCCTTAGGCTTCACAGGCAAGTGCTTAACCACTAAGCCATTTCTCCAGCCCATGAGAGTCATTTTTAAAAGAAAGAAACTGAAGTGTCCAATTGTCTTAGTCCTTTTTCTATTGTGATAAGAGACAAAATGCTAAATGGAAATTTGATAAACCAAAAAAGGCTCATTTGGCTCACAGTTCTGGAGGCTGGTCCGTCCAATACATGGTGCTCATAAACACCAGATGTTAGGATGCATGTTCCAGGTGCCTCATAGCATGGAGGAAGAAGAAAGGGCAAGAGTGAGCCAAGAAGAGATGGTCAGAACAATAGGACGCCAAGGTTGCAAAACCGAGTCCCAAGGCTCTTGAGTTCTTTGCCATTATTACCCAGTTACCTACCATTTGGTCCAACTGCCAACAAAGCCATATTGAGAAATAGGTTCTCAGCACATGAGCCATTACTGGCAGCTCAGATCACTTAAGAAAGGATCTATGCTCTGCCATATTAAGTAAATTTAGTCTTGTTTGTTTCATGTGTATTCAATGACTTTAACAACCCACAATCCCCAATGAGGAGGGTCCCTTCAGAGGGGAGAGGACAGAGAGGAGACTAATGATGGTACCAACATGTGCTGTTTACAAGCTGAGTATGCACATAACTAATAAAGAAAAAAAAAACCAATGTCATTTTTGTGGTAGAAGTGATAGCCTACTTCCATCTACTTTTTGTAAGTTGTCATGTCTGTTTCTTTCATCTACAACAGCCTATCCAGGTCCATGGGTTGGAAAAGGCAGATGGAAAACAGGAAGCTTAAATGATAATTTTATCTTTCTGCACTCATTTGACTACATTCCTAGACATTGAGGGTCCATCATTCTGTGGCTTTAAAGATGACTTGATCATAAAATTTGAGAACCGCCTTAATTAGTTACTCAACCTCAGGTTTTATATATTTGGAGGGTTCTTGAACCTATCTTAGTGTACAATGAGGTAGATGTTACAAAAGTAGGAAATGATAATAGGTTGGGTGAAAACACTTCATAATGATAGAACTCAATGTTCAGTGACACAATCATGTTTGAGCCTATGAAGCAGTGCCATACTTTGATGTGCCTCCCCCCAAATTCATGTGATATGAACTTAATAATAATGGCAGTGTTGACAGTGTGTTTGTCAATCACAGCCCAGAGGCCAAATTTAACTAGCAATTGGTGCTAGCAATTCAGCTTTTATTGACATAGAGATATGACTGTTTGACCACAATCTACTGTGGCTTCATGTGACAAGTGAGGAGCTTCGATATCATCTATATAAATTCCAAAGCCAACTAATATTATATAGCTCTTTTCAGAACAAAGAATATTTGGAGGCCTTTCTAAAGAGACTACATGTGGGGAAAAAGAAAACTTTGATTCACTGCTGGTGGGAGTGTAAATAGGCACTGATGCTATGGAAATCAGTGTGGAGAATTCTGAAAAGGAAAAATAAACAATAGACTTGTATGTGACCCAGATAACCAGAGGATTGCATATCAAACCACAGAGATACTTGCACACTCATGTTCACGGCTTCTCTAGTCACAATAATAAGGAAATAGAATCAACCTAGATGTCCATCAACAGATGACTGGATGAACGTTTTCAAGGACTACAGAGATGGTTCAGCAGTTACAGGGCCTTGTTAGCAAAGACTGATAACCTAAAATCGACTCCCAATACCCATTTCAAACTAGATGGAAAAAAGTGGTGCATGCCTCTGGAGTTCACCTCCAGTAGCAGGAGGTTTACCAATTTCCACCATGCTCTCTTTCTCTCTCTATCTCTCTGTCTCTGCTTGCAAATAAATAATAAATACAAATTTATTTAAACATGGTTAGATAATTAAAATGTTATACATAGTGAAATTTTATTCATCTATGAAGAAAAATCAAATGAAATTTTCATAAAGATGGATGGAACTGGAAATGACTATATAATAGGTGTGGTAACCCAAGCCTAGAAAGAAAAAAATAGCGTTCTTTCTGATATTCATATTTTAAAAATATATCTATACATAAAATCAGGAGTGTGAGAGTGGCTAGAGGCTATAACACTAGGTAGGAAAACATTAAGGGGGAACAAGAGGTACTGAGAAAGGGCGAGGTGGGTAAAAGTCTCTTGTGACATGAAAGTAGAAGACAGGCTATGGTGGGGAGAGGAGATAGAAGGAAGGAGAAGGGTATGGGATAACAGATACAAAGGATAAGAAAACAATTTGTTTGCAAATTACAATAAAGAGATCTAATACCTTAAATACTAATAAAATATATTAGTAAATAAATAAATAATATTGAAAAAAGTATACACAATTCAAAAACCAATGAAGAGGCAAGAAAAAGTAAAAAAAAATTGTGATCGATTGCTAAATTTAATATGATCAATAACTTTCTGAACAAAATCAATAAGGTGGAAAATTAGAGAAAATTTTTACATTGTTCTGTTTAAATTGTGTAAATGAAATATTAGAAATTTGGTATGATTAAAGTTTATCTCTTAAATTACTGGAAGCTATATTTGTTCATGACTCAATCATGCTATTTTAAAAATCTTTTTAAGACATCCTTGACCTATTTAGTGTTACAGTCTCACTTTATTCTTCTACACTTCCACACTTTACAATCTGTTTCTACTTTAATTGAAAGGATTACAAAATCTCAAACCACCTAGGAAAGCACATAAAAGAAAGGGTTCAAGATGGTGATATATAAGAAAGAATTGGAGAAACTGAGAATACTTATTAACAATAACATGCTTAAGGTGAATATATTGGAATAATATTTTAATGTTTCAAGATGTACTATATAGAAAAGGAGTATGCTTATATAGTAATAGGGAGTTATATTTGAGGAATAACTAGAGACAAATTTAAATGTCCATCATGTTAGTTGATTGTGAACCTTCTCTAGTATAAGGACATCTTTCATACCAGCAGTCTTTTAAGTCAAATATAAGTGAAAATTTTTATTAAGATCAAATAAGACAGGAAAGCAGAAGCAAAAATAGGATTTGAAATAAAGTAAGTGACAAACTGTAGACATACATATAGTTTAATCATCATGTAATAAACTCCCATGAAAATGCAAAAATATAGCTAAGATGAAAAAATAACAGGGCAGAAAAATGCTTATTATATATAAGAAAGCAAATAATATGAAAGAACAGAGAAAGATTTATGATGGACAAAACAGACCAAACTGAAGCTACAATGAAAACATTATCACAATAAAAGATTTTAAAGATACAGTATTACTACAGATAAAGAGATTTATTTTTGGTCAAGCATGGTGTCATATACTAGTAACCCCAGAAGTTGAGAAGCTGATGCAGATGGATTGCCAAGGAGGGCAAGCTGGTTACAGAATAAGACAAGACAAAAAAAAAGGTTGCTTTCTCAAATTAACTTTTCAATTTATTTGCAAGGATAGAGAGAGGGTGACAAGGAGAGAGAGAGAATGGGTATACCAGAGCCTCTTGTCATTGCAATCAAACTCCAGATGCAAAGTATGCATCACTTTGTGAATCTGGCTTTACATAGGTACTGGGGAATCAAATCCAGGCTGTCAGGCTTTCCAAATAAGTGCCTTAACTGCTGAGCCATCTCTCCAGCCCACCTCATAAAGTTTTTTGAACAGGAAACATAACAATCTACATGTATAATTACATAGTCACAATGCATATGCACCAAAAATGTCTCTAAAAATCTTAAAGAAACTCAACTTGTAAAAAACCTTAAAGGAGAATTTGACAAATCTTTGGTCACAGTTGGAAATTTTAACACATCTTGATCTGTAACTATTGAACACACAACCTATAAACCAATGTGACCTTATTGGCAGTTTTGAAAGCATCCCACAGCTGTGGAAAACACATTACTTTAGAATTCCCGTGGAATTGTGACAAAACAATTGCAATGCCAGTCCCAAAAAATAAGTCTCAGCAAGCCTCACATGGACTTCCCAGGAATCAGTTACAGAATAATAAAGCAGAGCATGGCTAAATAATCCAGACCTCTGGTGGAAATTTACAATATGACAAACTGAATCTTAAGTGAAGACATGTCATGTCAACACCTGTGGGATGCAACTGGAAAATTTTTATCTATAAGTTATACACCGACATTAAAGAATGAAAATCAAAACATAAACTTGTATCTTAATTAGGTAGAAAACAAAAGATCCAGTTATACTCAAAGAAAAGAAGAAGAGAATAGCAAAAAATAGGAACAGAAATAAATGATATAAAAACTAAATATGACCCTACTTACCATATGTGGAAACAGACAAAGAGAGGTATAGCTTGCACAGATCATATAATACATGAAGGTCAGACTGTGACTTGAATCTGATTGTCTGATACTTATGCTTTGAATGGCTTACCTAAACAAATTTGCAAAAAGATACAACCAGTATTTTGGACTATTGAAGTCCCCAGTGTTCCCTCTACCTCCAATGTGAGATTCAGACTCCTCTATGCACCCCCCAACCACAAGTGCCAACTGTTTTGTGACAGCTCTTGATCTAAACCCAATCTGCAACTGCCCCTCAACCCAAAATTCCATGAAGGTCTCTATCTGTCCCATGACGTATAACCAAAGTCTTAGCTGAAGCCCTACATTTTACATTGTGTGCAATTCTTAAACTGTGCTTTGGCCACATTCCCACCACAAAATCCCTGCCAGTGGTTATCTCCATGACCTGTTGCCTCCACTATTGTAGTCTCAGACATCTGCAAGGGAGATAAATCTATCTCTGACTGTAGGCAACAAATGTAAGCAGAGAATGCCATCTAGGACTCTTCACAGAGCTCAAAAGAAGAAATGGCAAACATACTTGGATAGTAAAGTTCATTACAAGCTATTCTGTTTGTTTTGCTGAGAAATACACATAAAGGGGGAAGTTTATTGGCAATACCTACAACAACAGCAGTAACAACAAATGACTCTGTATGAGCTGAGGAGATGGCACAGTGGATAAAGCGCTTGTCACATAAGTGTTAAGGAGCAGAATTCAGATCCCCATCAGCCATGTAACTGCTGGCTGGGCATAGCAGCATCCATAATCCCAGGTACAGGAGACATAGACAGGGATCCCTGGGGAGAACTAGCCGGACTCACAGAATGGGTTCAAATGAAAAACCCTGACTAAGGTAATTTAATTTAATGGAGAGCAAACAAGGAAGACATTTAGCATCAGCCTCTAGCTTCCACATGCACACAACATGTGTACACAAACCCACACACACTCATGAACATACACATACACACACCAATAAATACTTTTCTCTGAGTTGCTTCTTGCTGTTGTTATTGTGTTTGGTTTGTCTTTCAGTGAATTGTTTCTAGAAAAATCACACAAATGAAGTATGATGGTGAGCGTCTCTTAAAGTTAAGTCAGGAGCAAGGGTGGTTTTACAGGCTACAGCCTCTGAGCTTTATAACTGGGCCAAGCTCTTTATACTAGGGTCAACGGATCTCTTACCTATCCTAGCGTCCATGACTGATGAGTCAAGCAAAACTGAAGATAATGTATATCAACTCAACTCATTTCTACTGATATTTTTTCATTCATGACAGGCCTGAGTTACAATATTATCACAACTTTTTTTAAAAAAAAAAAGTATTAAAACCTCAGCCCTACGGATCTCAAATTCCCAATGATTTGATCATTCCCAATTTACCAAACTCCTTTCTTTCTCAGACTCTGACCTTTATTTACCTGGCTACCTCCTGCCCTGGTGCACGCCTCTGTGCTTCACATACAGTGTCATTTCTCCGAGTGCTTCCTTCTGTCCCCGCTTCTTTTCTAAGACCACCAGTATTTCAGTGATAAAAATGGAATCAGTGCAGTTCTCTGAAGTGTCCGTCTGGGACGGCACTGACTCACAAGGCTAACAGGGACATTTTATAATATATAATATTTATAAATGACTTTGAACACTTCTTGAAACATAATAAACACAATGTTGTTACTATTGTCATTGTTATTCCTGATATTGATGTGCTGTTGAGCTTTTTGGCATGTGTCTAAAACAAGCTTTCAATTGTTCTGGTAACAATTATTCTCTAGCTATTGTATGCTCATTACATTCAAGATTATTATTATGGGGCTGGAGAGATGGCTTAGTGGTTAAGCGCTTGCCTGTGAAGCCTAAGGACCCCAGTTTGAGGCTCGATTCCCCAGGACCCACGTTAGCCAGATGCACAAGGGGGCGCACGTGTCTGGAGTTCGTTTGCAGTGGCTGGAGGCCCAGGCGTGCCCATTCTCTCTCTCTCTCCTCCTCCTCTCTGTCTGTCACTCTCAAATAAATAAAAATAAACAAAAAATTTAAAATAATAATAATAATAAAGATTATTATGCCTTAAAGGCAGGATGTGTGTTTATCGTTCCCATATGGTGATAGTTTTTAGGCACATTTGGGTACAAAGTAAGTGTTGAACCTTTTTGACCTACTGAAATTCTGAGAACAGTATAACAGCAGCACATAATGCCAATATGCAAATAAGGAACATAACCTTTGAACCTCTACAAGATGGGCATGTATATTTTGTTTCTTGAGGTCTGATGCATATTAAAATTTCATAAGTGTGAGGTTTGCTAGCATAACAATCTAGATCGCTTATTGGAAGCAATAAGGACATGAGTTCTAAACCCTTCCTTCAGTCTCATATATATTATCTAGTGCTCAGCTATTCCTCTATCCCTTAAACATATGAAAGGTAATTCTTCTGGCATTTGAAAATTATTACATGACCTCTCTGCCTTTTTTTTTTGTAGTTTTGTTCAATGTTTGGTTTTGCTAATAACAAACTTTAATGACATTGCAAGATGACAGAGCTTCTGTCAAGAGTGGGTTCCACAGCAAAGGCCAAATCAAGTAGTCTCAGATATAAGAGAAAAATAAAGTAACTGTGTGGGATTCAGTGACTAAGATATGGGGATCACTTGTTACACAACATACCTAGTCTTCTATTTGGTACACTGAGAAAAGAGGGAAAAAGGGAGACTTTAAAACCGTCATTATACCATTGACACTGTTCTTGTTAGAACATAACTGTTGCAATGCTCATAAATTTTTTTAAATACTTTTTGGTTCATTTTTTTATTGGTTTATTTGAGAGTGAGAGTGAGAGAGAGAGAGAGAGAGAGAGAGAGAGAGAGAGAGAGAGGCAGATAGATAGAGAGAGAATGGGCGCACCAGGGCTTCTAGCCACTGCAAACGAACTCCAGACTCATGCGCTCCCTTGTGCATCTGGCTAACGTGGGTCCTGGGGAATCGAGCCTTGAACCGGAGTCCTTAGCCTTCACAGGCAAGCGCTTAACCGCTAAGCCATCTCTCCAGCCCGAATTTTTAAAAACTACTTTATTGAAGTTTAGCTGACATATAAGTAGATGTACATATTCAGTATATATTACAACACTTTCATATCGTTATACACCCTTGAAACTATCATTGTAATAAATTCTAGGGAAAACTTCATCACCTCCAAAAACTTCTTTCATATTCCTTATTGATTTATTGAATGACTTTTTGTAGTAACAGCGTTTACCATTACAACACTTATTGAATTTTCAAGCATACAGTGCTCTTTCATTAACTGCAGTCAGTGTGGTGTACAATCTCTAGGCCTTACTCATCTTGCACAACCTTGTACCTTAGATGACTGCTTCTCCATCCCCCACATCTCTAGTCCCTGCAAAACACCATTTTTCTCTCTGCTTCTATGAGTTTGGTTACTTTAGATTATTCATATAAGTGAGATCGTGTACTTGCCCTCTGTGCCTAGCTATTTGTACCACAGTTTGTGAAGGAACCCAACAAACAACTTAAGTAGTTTTTCTTCCTGTAGGATATCTCTAGTCATTTTAGTTTTATGCTTTTATTATAAGTATAATTTAAGCTAGAAGAAACATTTACAAAATTATACTTAGCACAATGTAAATTTCCACCACCTAAACTGCACAATTAATAATTTTGCCATATTTTCTTTACTGTATATCTATCAGCCCACTCTTTCTCCATCAATTTGCCTTTGTGCCCTTTTTTACATGTGTAAGTATGTGTGGTTTGTGTGCATGTATTTATGCATGTTTATATGTATGGGGGTACACATGTGTGCATGTGGGTATGGAGGCCAAAGGCTAACATCAGTCATCTCCTTTAATTGCTTTCTACTTTATTTTCTGAGCCATTCTCTCTCTTGAACCCAGACCTCACCAGTTTGGGTAGATTAGCTAGCCAGAGTGTCCCAGGGATCCCCTGTCTCTGACACCTGATCACTGAGACTAGAGATGACAAGCACTTTATCCACTAAGCTATTTCCACAGCCCAGCCTTTTAATTTGATGTATTTCAAAGAAAGTGTTTTATTCATTGTTTACCCCCTCCCACATGATTATCCATGACCCCAGATCAAATATCTAAAAAGTAGAAAGCAATGTTTATCAATATTGATCACCAAATATCTAATATATGTGGCATACTTCAGATAAAAATAAATGGGTTTCAAGGCCAGAATAGCAAGATCCCCAGCACTTTCAAACAGTAATGTTCTCCAGTGACCTGAACACCAAAGCAGTGAAGATGCTGAGCTGTCCGTTTGTAGTATCATTTGTTCTTTCACGATTGGCTGCAGAAACTGAAGCCCTCAGCTTCAGACGCTGATCAATGAATCAAACATAATGAGTCTGACTTGTCACTGACTAAAACCTAGGAAAATTCTGTGGGTTCCATGCCATTGCTTTCATTAAATTCTGTCTTGGGCCTTTTATTATTTTGTTACTGGAGACATTTTAACAGATTATTGGACATTGCATTTCCAATAAGAGTTTTCTTCCTACTTTTCCTATTATCTCAGAATTCACTGATAAAATATTCTCTTTCCTGATATCATCTCCTAAAAGTAAAACATGAGGTTATGAGGTGAAGATAAGAATCACTTGAAGATTTTATATATAAAATTAACATTAGCAGCACCTGTGTGTATAATTCTCTTCATTTTACTAACCCTGATATTCAAGGTGAGTAGAAGTATGGCCATCACCATTTTTCAGGTGAGAAAGAGAAATCTTAGAAAGAAGGAATCTCATGTACAATAAAATGCAAATCTGAGGGTTAAATCCCAGACATTTACCTCTAAAACTCATAATTTTCCCTCTACATTTCTTGTAGGAATAAGACAAAATTGGGCTTGGGACAAAACTGATTCAGCATTATATACAACATAATGAAATAGATAGCTTTGACATTTTAACTCAAAGTGTTAAATATGTATTATATTAGTATGCATTATATATATGTAGATATGTGTACTAACATATGTGTATGTACATGTGGACATATACACATATATGTACATATACACATGGACAAAAGTCATTTTCATAGTAACTTTCCATGTGGCATGGTTTGTAGTAAGGACTTCTCATTAAATACTTAGAGACCTCTTTAGAAGTGTGTATTAGCACCACAAATACATAGAAAACTGTGGCTCAGTGCAGTTACATAACCAAGCCCAATGCCATACTGGCAATATTTGGTTGAAAAGCCAGGGCTATCTGTCTATAAAGCCTATCATCTTGAGTATGATATTGTGATGAATAAAAATAATCTAAAACACTATCTAAAAGAAAAGTGGGTAAGCATTGAATTAATGTATTAGATTTGTGCTCTGTTGCCAAAATTATGCTAAATTCAATTTTTAAATTTTATTGAGAACTTTAATCTATGAACATGTTGCAAATTTAGTGGTGTTCTAATTGTGTTATCCTTTTATGACCTCTCTCCAACATATCCATTCAAATTTAACAGGAGGCATAGTGCTTGTAGTTGATTAATCACTTATTCCTTCATTTATTTACATCACAAACATGTTCCAAGCTGGGGATTCCATGGTAAATACAATTGACAAGGTCCCTGGCTTCATAAATCTGTAATTTTCATAAGGAAAACTGGGGGGGGAATAAACTAAATTTCTCCTCAGACTAATTCCAAGTTCAGTTTGTTTACCCTGGGGCTAGCAACTGTCTTCTCACTGGCTCTGGCTTCAGAGGAGGAATCATCCTTGACTCATTTCTTATTCTTGGCTCCGTATCCAACTTGCCAAGAATCCAAACACCAATTTCTTATCCCTGATTCTCCCCTAGTCTAAATCAATCATAAAGCTTACCAAGATGTTTTCTTGATTGTTTCTATCCTTTCCTGTAGTCTGTTCTCAGCACAATGGTCAGAGAAACTCAGTTGTAATCACAAATCAGATGATTCTCTTTGTCTGCTCAAAGCTTTTGTGGATCACACTTTCAAGATAAAAGCCAAAGTACTAAACCCAATTAAAATATGAGCAAATAGTCTGAATAGTCATTTCATCTAACATGATATAACAATGCCTAGTAAGTATGTGTAAAGATGTTCATCATTTTCAGCCACATGAGAAATGCACTTCAAATTCACAGTAAGTTACCACTTCACATACTCTAGGATGGATAAACTTTATAAAATGTGATAGAAAGTGTTTTAAAGAATGTGAAAAGGTCAGAAACACATATACTGCTAGAGATAATGTAAAATGATGATATGGTACTGGACAATGGTCCAGCAACTCTACATAATGTTAAAGTTATTGTGGCTACCACAAGAACGATAAAACCAGTCCATACAGAAAATTTAACATTCATATCTATAGCATAATTAGTCATAATTGCTAAAATGTAAAGATAACCAAAGGTCCATCAACTGACAGATGAATAAATAACTTGACACATCCATAAAATGAAATATTACTATGAAAATAAATGAAGTCATGATACATACTATAAAAGACATTATGAAGTCAATTTCAAAATCTCACATTTTTAATACAATTACATGAAATACACAGAAGAGACAAACATATAGAAGCATGGCTTGGGAAACCAATTGCTTACAGTGTGATTTCTAGTGAGTATGAATTTCTTTAGGGATCAATAACAATATTCTAAAGTTGATTTTGAAAATAGTTTCATAACTCTGCGAATATGCTAAATACACCATTAAAGGAATTAAGATTTGTGTGTGTGTGTGTGTGTGTGTGTGTGTGTGTGTGTAAAATCCTTATAAAAGCTTCTGAGTCAGTGTATCTATCATCTGGTTGTGCCTCACCAGTGATTCTCTACTTTATCCACATTCTCTCTCTCCTGTCCACTAGCAGTGACCATACAGCTGTTCTTGACCTTCCTCAGATTCATCACTATTTTTAGGCTTACAACCTCAGCACTGGCTAGAGTAAATCTCTAGAATACCTTTCTCAGACACAATGTCATGCCTCATCCCATTTTTTTCATGTAATTGCTCAACTATCATCTTATGAATGAGGGTTAAATTGTAATACCCCCAGCAGCACCAAGTCCATTTATCTGGATCAGTTGACTCCCTTTCTTCATAAAGACTTTGAAGGCTTACATTGTGTGGATATCCTCTCCCTTCAAACACACAAAACTGATCATCCCTGCCTCTCCCATATAAATGATGTCATGAGATTATTTCTTGACCAAGGATTGTCAGGGCAATTGACATGCACTAATTTTGTGCTGAGGCATTTGACAGCAAGTACAAAATCTTCCACCGATCTCTTCCACAACTGTGGCAATCATGAAACTGATTTCATTTTCAGATTGAGGTTCTGAAGATCAAAGTATCCCATATCTCAGAAGGGCTACAGACAGGAAAACTCCCTTGGAGAGTTAGCCAGACCTATAGTATATTATTCATGAAGTAAAAAATTAATGTTCAGAAACTAAAATTATAGGCTTGCATGTTACCACAGTATAATTTAGCCTATCCTGACTCACATAATTTCTGATATTAATTATTAACTTATTATTACTGTCCACCCACCTACTGTTGTTTTTTTTCTTTACAACATCACCTCCACAAGAAAATAAGAGCATAATCAGAAAGTGTGTCTGTTTAACCACTTATATATATGTGAAATGTCACTGAAATATTACCTGACACATAGTAGGTAATCAAGATATATTAGTGGTATAAACAAAATGCATTAAGGTGTAATTTTAAAAAGAAGTATTCTAAAAGAGGAATTAAAAGCACATCACAGGCAGGTGACCTCAGAACAGTCTTCTTTCATGGCACGCACGACTCATGTAATCCAAGTTCTGAAAAAGCAGTGCTGGTAAATTGGATGATGAGATTTAAAGAATCAAGAGGCATTGCCCTGCAAGACTGAGAGCAATTACCACTCTGACCAAGTCTAAGGAATTTGCAGTGTTGTGAGCAGCTATAGAAAGAGGATTTGGCCTCATCAGAGCAAACAATAGTGTAACAAACCATTTGTAAGCGGAAAGCAGAAACAAAATTGGAAAAAAAAAATGAGATTATACCCAGTCAGGCAGGTTTGAATTACAGTGATGCATGTTAGTAGTCATATATAGAATACAATAGCATGCATTAAAATATTTACAAAATGCATCTTAGAAGAATGAGATGTGCTGGGAACATAGCTGCAGATGTGAATGACAGATAAAGAAGAGGGAAGGCATGCTGAGCAGAGCAAAGACCTCATAAAGCGCAGAAGTGTACCTATAACCCAAATTCAAAGCCACAAAGAAACCAGTACAGTTAAAACTGAAAGATGGAGGATTCTTCAAGCAAACACTTACTTCAGAGCAAGTACAACTGGTATGATGGGGTCAACTCAGTGACAGCGGAGTACACTCTGCCTAGCTTGACCATGACCAGAGCACTGGAAGCAAATGGCATTTAGAAAGGTGATGGAGACAGCAGTGAAAGTAGTGTTTACATGCATCATATCCAGGAACTATTTCCTAAGAGGAAAGTGGAATCTTTCCTCCATCCAGATAAATATTTATCAAGCAGCTACTATAGATAACATCATATCTACAAGTAATAATTCCTTGTACAAAATATAGTCACTATCTCTGAATCTAGTATTGTTAACAAATAACTAACTACTCAGACCCTGCACATATCAGAAACTAAAACTAAACTTGCATTGAAATTGACTATACAAAATATATAAGCAGCACTGGACATTAATTTCTCCTCCCTTTATGCAGATCAGTGTTTAGATGGATCTTTCTTTTGCTTGAATTAAGAAGTATATCACTTATTTTCTTCTAGGAGTTTTAGACTCTTAGAAGCTTTTAAAAAATGTCGTGAGAGCCAGGCGTAGTGGAGCACGCCTTTAATCCCAGCACTCGGGAGGCAGGGGTAGGAGGATCACCATGAGTTCGTGGCCACCCTGAGACTACATAGTGAATTCCAGGTCAGCCTGGGCTAGAGTGAGACCCTACCTTGAAAAAAAAAAAAATGTCTTGAGAGATGTCATTGGCCTACAGCTTCACATAAAACATTTACATCTGAAACTAACTCATTTCCTTAGTATATTATTGGTGCCCTCCTTAGTTTCTATCTAAAAAAGAAAAATACACTAAAAATGACCCAGTTATACCAAAAATAAAAATAAAAATAAAAAAGAGTAACTGCTATGCCTAAGTAGGGACAAAAAGCTTCAAGAAGAAAGTCATTGAACAGGAACATAGTAATAACTACAGATAAAATGCTATATGATCAATAATATGTAGTCTGACTATCAAAACCATTTTAAGATGGACTATGTTAGAACATCATAATGTATCATAACCCCTTCCTCATAGGTGCACCACAAAATTGCTCAACAATCATCAGTAATTCATGCTCAAGTTCTCCAGAGTGATAAAATGATGTATATCTTCCATCAGCCAAACTTTCTGAGAATGCTGTCTTACAATATAAATATATAGAGTGGCAATTGTAAACTATGAGACAATTCCAGGAAGGAATGCATATGTCTCTCCCTGCCCCTCCCCCTTTTTTATTACCATAAACTGACCTATCAATTCATCATTAAATACTTATCCTAATGAAAGTCTTATTTTACAAAAACTTAGTGTAGATCTCTGTCATCAATCAGTGGTACTGAATAGCAATAGGAATGACACAAAAGCAGCTCAAAGCTGGTATCATGTGCTGAAGTTGATATTTCATAAACGGCACTGAAAGATGCCTAAAACTCCCCTCAAAATGAAAGTGACTTACTCTGCCAAGACAGAGCAGCACCTTTCCTCCCTCTTGCAGATCAAAAAGACTTGACATAATGTTACAGATTAGGAGCAAGGTAACCTTTATCATGTTAGGTAGACACAGAAACATGGGTGCCACCTTGTCTGCTCTAGCAAGACTAGAACCTGCCTCTAATCAGGTCTCATCCAAGATGGCTGCAAACAACTTCTTAGTAGCACTTCCTGCTTCGCCAGATTAGCACCCTTGTGGACTGGCCCTTCCTGAGTCAGCCAACCAATCAGGTCTCTTCCTTACACAACTGTGTCTAATAATAAGGCTCCTCCTAATTGGATGTTTGAGCTATCCTCCACTAAAAATCCCTTATCAATAATACAACAAGCAAAGGAGACTCTGAAAAGCAGAAAGAAGGAAGACAAACACCCATGGAAGTACACTGGCGAGTTCCTTGAATTTCTTTGTGCTTCTATATGTGCTCCGTAGGAGGTTTTAGCTAAGAGCTTTAGACGGGCAGGTCAGCAGGTCTAAGCAGGAATATGATCATGTGTGTTCCCTGAAGTTGCGTGCAGAGCCCGTCAAATTTCCTTGGAGTGGTTTGGCATAGCTGAGAAAGAGAACTAATCCATTCCCAAAGTGCAGGGCCAAGTGTGCTGCGATTCCTTAAAAAGTTGGTGTCCCTGGACTGAGCTGATCATCGTTCCCTAACAGGGCTGTGACTTCCCTATGGGATATTGCCAACACAGCCCCACAAGCTGAATCTCCATCCCTTAACAACCTTGATGACTCTTCAGGACTTGATGGTGAGGAAAAACCAATTCCCAATAGCTTTTAATTGTGTGATTATATAGAAATAACATTCCTAATATGACAAAACTTTATAAATGGAGAATCGATAGACCAGATCAGGTACTGGGGAGGAGGCAAAGGGGAAGAGATGGCTATGGCTATAAACGGTAACAGGCAAGGTCCTTGTGCTTTGTCCCTATGTCACCATCAGCATGTTAGTTGTGACACTATACTGTAGTTTTCCAAGAAAGTGTCATTGGAAGAATCTGGGCAAAGGATACACAGATTTCATGTTATATCTTGCCACTGCACACTAATGTATAATTATCTAAAATGTCTAATTAAAAATAAATTTAATCAAAGAAACATAAGATCTTCTTCATACCTTATAATCCACAAATCACATATTATAATTTTATTTTGTATTTCAACATATAATTGTATGTTTGGGGATTAGAAAGCAATGCCTTCCCAAGGCTCTTGGTTGCCTACAAGAATTAGATTGTAAAACCTTATTGTTGAAGACTCCACATGCCCTGGCTGCAGGCCACTGAGAAATCAAGTTGAAGTTGAAATGGAAGCTTTTTGTTGTTGTTGTTGTTGTTGCATAGCTGTCGGGATGCTGAGAAGAGCTATGTATCTTATTGGAGGAGAAAAGTCATCAACCATATTAACCAGCCTTGGACGCTTCAAGCTTTATACTTGCAGCCAGGCCAAATATACCAAGTTGTGCATTGGTGGCATGTCTGTAATGGAGGAAACCAACTGTTCTCTAATCTTGAGGCCTATTCCATGAGAGGGAATTTCTGCGTGGTACTGAAAACCTAATCAAAAGCCTATGGCTTGGGAGGTCATATGCCTTAAGGGTGAAACTACTGCTATTGTCTGGCTAACTGGATATGTTATGCCCCAAACTGTCATCTATATATGCTTATGCCCATATATTAATGCTGCTGTCACTTTTGGTTAGAGAAGCTTCTCTTTTCAGATGTCAGTAACCAATGGGGTGAGTCAAAACTCACCAAAGTTCTGAGAACTGATAGTGGAATGTTCAGAACTGAGACATCACTATCCCACCCTCCAAGGCTCAGGATACAGTGTGGAAGAGATGGCGGAAAGAATGTAAGAACCAAAGGAAGGGTAGGACAGCTCACATTGCTGTCTTCCAAACACAAAGTGGTCATGATATTCATGACCTCACCTGCATAAAATACCAAGTACACAAACCTGCATAATAGAAGAAAAAAAAATGATGACATCAAAATGGAAGAGAGACTAGTTGGAAAGAAAAAGGGATTTGATATAGAGAAAAACACAGGGTGGTAGGAGGTGTCAATGCTCATGATATATTGTGTATTATGTGGAAGTCATCAATAAAAAGTTAAAATGATGAAATCAATGCTTTGAAATCTGCTACTTTGGAAACTGAGAACACCTGGGAGCAGCAACAGTGGGGGAGACGTTCCAAGAGTTTCCTTTATCTATCAAAACACAGTGGGCTCAGATCTTCTTACTAATGTTTTCCTAACTAGCAAAGATTAAACTCATATCACAAAGGAGTTTTCAATTCCAAGAGTCTAAACCAGGCACGGTGGCGCACGCCTTTAATCCCAGCACTTGGGAGGCAGAGGTAGGAAGGTCTCTGTGAGTTCGAGGCCACCCTGAGGCTCCATAGTGAATTCTAGGTCAGCCTGGGTTAGAGAGCAACACCCTACCTCGAAAAAGAAAAAATCCCAATAGCCTGAAAGTAAAGAGCATATTGTCCCCATTTTATTGAGTGTTGTTTAGGCCCATTCATCTCCCCTAAAATTCATGCCCTCCCTGCTGGAACTGCCCACAACCCCTACTTCTCCTTCCCTTGGGCAGAAGGTACTGAATCCTAACCTACGTGTTGCTGCTTTGAATTCCATAGTTTTTGTTGCTCCTGTGCACATGTGCATGTTAATAAATCCGCTTCTTGTTTCTTCTGTTGGTCTGTGTACTGTCAGTATCATGAGCCAACTCAATTAGCAAACCTTCAGAGGAAAAGTCTGAACTTTCCCACAGCTTCTCAGCCAAGGATAGTATAGATGTTATGCCAGTTCTCTAGAGATTGAAATATTTACATTTCCCTGATATGTTATATGAGTATTAAAATCCTATCACACTATTAATCATTCAACCATTCAACAAATGTGCATAAGAACCTGGTATGTAGTCCATATTAAGTTGTAGACATAAAGTAATGAATGAAACAGAATATAAGCCTACGTCCTAGAGCTCTCCTTTTATGGAAAATAAGCACTCTCACTTCCTTTGCAGTCAACACTGGGCAATCAGGTCAGCCATTTCTCTTAAACTGTTGTCACCATATAAATCAGTTGTACAGAAATGTCTATGTGTTTCCTGCATTTTAGTTAATTAGGTCAAAGTACTTCTTTCTCTGTATTATGAATCTTTAGTACAGCTAAAATGGTTCTGGAGACACGGTCAGGTAAAAAGTTTGAGCAATGTCACTCTGAGAGGCAGTTAGGGTTTTACTGGAAAGCTGAGATATGAATGTAGAAGACTCCTTGAGCCTTTTCTTTATTTGTTTAGTAATATCTATGTCTATGTTTAGGAAATAAGTCCACAGCAGAAAAATAAGAATTAAATCTGGGTCCCTTCTTATTGACACTCATGGATTAATTTTTTCCATACAAAGCATTGTTTCATCAAAACACAAAGGTTTTTTACAGCAAAAGTTTAGTATGTCTAGGACTAGAGAAATTGCTTAGTGGTTAAGGCATTTACCTGTAAAGCCAAAGGACCCAGGTTTGATTCTCCAGGACATGTGGCATAAGCCAGATGCACAAACTGGCACGTGCATCTGGAGTTCATTTGCAGTGACTGAAAGTCTGGTGCACCCATTCTCTCTCTCTCTCCTTCTCTCTCTCTCTCTCTGTCTCTCTCTCTCCTTCTCTCTCTCTCTCTCTCTCTCTCTCTCTCTCCTTCTCTCTCTCTCTCTCTCTCTCTCCTTCTCTCTCTCTCTCTCCTTCTCTCTCTCTCTGTCTCTCTCTCTCTTTCTCTCCCTCTCTTTATCTCTCTTTTTCAAATAAATAAGTATAATTTTTTAAGTTTATCATCTGGAGTTCAATTGTAGTGGCTGAGGACCTGGCATGCCAATTCTCTCTCACACTCTCTCCCTTTCTCTCTCTAAAATAAAAAATAAAAAGTTTATTGTATCTAAATTATAATAGTCACCATCTGACTTAAACATAACCCAGCAGGAGGTAATACTTTTCCATGAATAATTCAATGTATTTATGTCCCCTCTTCCTGTAGCTTTATCCAACAGTGATGCTTTTTGTATTTGATACTAGGTGTTCCATGCATTTTCAACACAACCTTCCAAATTACACCATCTAGCTTATAGTCTCTGACTGAAGTATTACATAAATGTTAAATCATTCAAATGTTCTTGATACACGTCAGTGGAAGTCTGTTAAAGCTATTCGTAACCCTGTGCCTAACATAGAAAATTAGACCTTGGACCATTCAATGCCGAACTGTTATGATAACCATAGCCTGAGTGAACAGATAGCAAAAGCCTGTGCTTCATCTGAAGATTATTTTGGTATCTTATTTGAAATAATTCAAAGACCTGGAAGGTTTGAGTTCATGGGTATAATGAATATCCCTGTCACTCCTCTGAACATGCTGTTGCCTGGTATCTGCAGGAGTGACATGCATTGCCTAAAAGAGAGAATTTGATGGATCACTTTAAACAACCTATGAGCTACTCCATAAGCACAAAATACAGTGAAATGTGACATGCAGGATTTCAGTAGAAGCCATGAAGTCAGATAAAGACTAACTCACAGGTTAGAGAAAAATGGTTTTGACTCACTGTGGAAAAAGTCTAAGATCCATTTGCAATGCTGTGGATGAAAATGAAGACCATCCTGTTAATGAAACTAACCAGACACAGAAATACAAGTAGCATCTGATCTCACTTACATGTGGAATCTTTAAAACTGAATTTACAGAAGCAAAATGGAGAATGATAGTTAGCTGGTCTAGAGGTAAAGGGAGTCTTTAGAAGATGTTGGGCAAAAGTTGCAAAATTTAACCAAACCTACACCTTAGAAATGAAATCAAAGCCAGATATGGTGGCATATGCCTGTAATCTGAGCATTTGGGATGTAGAAGGAGAAGGATTAAGAGTCCAGGGCCAGTATATATAGATATATATGGTTAGTGAGTTTGAGTAGAGCTTGGGCTACATAAGACCCTGTCGCCAAAAGAAAACAAACAAAAGTTAGAAACAGATGAAATCATCATCCAAGCAAGCAGAGATAATTCATTTGTTATTTAAAAGGTAAGAGACTTTAAATGATCCATATATAGAAAAGACAGTATGGGCACTGGGGTTAACAGAGGCATAGGCTTCCAGACTTATATCTTCTTCTTTCCAGCTATTCCAGTGATATGAGCTGACCTGTGTCTTCACAAATTCAAATTCTGATATACAACTCCAAAGAATCCATGGTGTGACCTTATTTGGAGATGGGGTCTATAAAGAGGCAATCAGGTTAAAGTGAATGCATCAGGATAGATCTAACCCACTACAACTGGTATCCTTAAAAACAGGTAAAAAGTACCCAGAGGGAAGATAACCTAATAGACGTCTATCAACAAGCAAAGCACACCCAGAGCAGATCATTCATGCATAGCCCTCAGAAGAAAGCAATCCTCCCAACACCTCCATTTTAGAGTTTTTGCCTCCAGAACACAAGCAAATGGATTTCTATTATTTGTGCCACTGTTTGTAGCCCTTCATTACAGTAGTCCTGAAAAACTAATCTGTCATCCATGCAGTTATTGATGGAAAAAAAATCATACTGTCTTCCCTTTGTAATATCATGTCTTGTAATAACTGATATTATCATTTTGGTATGTGTCATCTCACACTTTTTCCATGTACATGATTCTCATTGATTTATTTGTGATGAAATTGTTTGATATAACTTCTGCAATATAACATCTTATTTTGTCTTATATATATATACAATATATATATATATGTATATATATATATGTATATATATACATATATATATATATGTATATCATGAATGCTCTTCTAGATGGATATGTAGGTCTCTGATTCATTCCTTTTGACAGTTACATACTACTCTATCTTATATCTTATGGGTGTATTATTTTCATACTGATAACAATTAGGTCATTTCAGGCTCACAATAAACAGTTTTGCATTAACATACTTGGAAATATATACTTAGATGTTTTCAACATCAAATGCATAGATTTCTTAAATCAGAATTTATCATTCAAGAAGTATAAACATTTCCTATTCCTTATTTCCTCCCTGTAAAATTTTTAGCTAGCCACTTTATATAAATTTCATATTTGTGGGAGCTAGAGAGATGGCTCAGCAGTTAAAGCCAGTTGCTTGCAAAGCCCCATGTCCCAGGTTCATCCCCCCAATACTTACGTAAAGTCACACAAACTGGCACATGTGCCCAGAGTTCATCTGCATGAACAAGAGACCCTGGTTTACCCATACACACTCTATCTCTCCTCTCTCTGTCTCTCTCTCTTTCTTTCTATCTCTCTCAAATAAATAAATAATTTCTTTTTTAATTTCACATTTGTGGGAAAAAATATTTGAGAGACAACTATGACCATAACGAGTTTGAATAGATCCTTAAATGGAGATCTTTGTCACATTGTGGTAATCATAAAAAAATGAAATCATGACTACTCCATTCCTAAACAGACAGAAATATTACCCCTTCAGACAGCCTTTTTCCTGCCTTTGATGGGATGTATAATACAGATATAAACTGCTGGTTTCACCCAACATGGTTGCGCCACTTCTTTATCCAGTTTAGAAAAAAAAAACACAAAACAGAAATGTCCATGCCAAAGGTCAGTTTAGGCTGACACTATCAGCTGGAGATTTTTTCAAGGAGAGTAATTTCCTATTTCTAGACAAAAAAAAAAAAAAAGCATGGCAAAGTCTCTGTTCCCCTCCACCCACTCTCAATTTGACACAAGAAGTGTTAGAGTCTTGTGGAGGTATGGGCATAGCAAGGTATTTCATGCACACTTGACTGTACTTATGAACTCGGGGAGCAGCAGGAAATAGACTACAGCCCGTGGTGATTGCAGGCACACACTAACACACTGAGGCCATGTTAAAAGGCTATGACTGAGGGCACTCTGTGGAAGTCAGGGCCCCTAGGAGAGAAGGCACACAAAGCATTTCTATTGCTGAGAAATTGGCCATGACTTACTATGCATATCTGCAGGGAAATGAATGAATAAAGTTGAGCTTGAAAAATGCACTGGGCTTGCAAATGCTTCTGTCATGTCAACACAAACTGAGATTGGCACCTTGGGAAGAGTGGCTCATCTCTTGACAGAGTGCTCATGGGTTCGTTAAGAAAATGAGAACTTAGGATGAGATTCAATCATAAATTATTCATTTGGGGCTCCTTTCATTTCATTTTCCAACATTCTTGTGGCCATTTCTTGAGTGAATTTCTCCCTGGATCTATCATTTCGCATCTGAAAGTACCAAATCTAAAGCAGAGAGGCACAGAATTTGCCTGCCATAAAGGAAGTGACTCTGGTCCTCACCTATAGCCCCTTCTGCAAACCATTGACACCTTTAGCCCAATTAATCTGTCAAGGTTTCCCTTGTTAACATTTGAAAAAATAAAGCACACAACATTTTTCAAGAACAAGTGATTTTCTTTCACCACTGCCAAACATCAAAATCACCAAGTTTTATTCTATGAAGTGTCTAGGTGTTTTGTATGTTATTTTTATATCTCATTGTAAGCTATTCATTGGTTTGCAGACCTCGGTACAGCCAGGAAGCATTGCAACTCCTTACTTTGTATTATTTGTATTATTTGTATTGTCTTTGGTATTAAATTTGGTGTTAGGATACTTGATTTATCGGCCAAGCTAACTCACATGCAAACAGACATCTTTCTTAAAGTTTAAGAACTAAAATAAGAGCTCATGCTAAGGTCCTCAGGGCTTGAAGGTTACAGCTCTAGCTAACCATGATGACTTCACACTTATAATATGGACAACAGAAGAGGAAGAGGAGGATGTTGGTCAAAGATGGGGAGGAGGAAGAAGAAGTTGTTCATTGTTTTTTGGGGTTTTTAAATTATTTATTTATTTATTTGAAAGTGACAGAGAGAGAAAGAGGCAGATAGAGAGAGACAGAGAATGGGCAAGCCGGGGCCTACAACCATTGCAAACGAACTCCAGACACGTGTGCCCCCTTGTGCATCTGGCTAATGTGGGTCCTGGGGAATTCAACCTAGAACCAGGGTCCTTAGGCTTCACAGGCAAGTGTTTAACCACTAAGCCATCTCTCCAGCCCTGTTCATTGTTTTTTATGTTGTTGACTTTCCTTATAAAGAAAATAAGTTAAGATAGAAACAAGAAAAATATCATTTGGAAACCTTTCCATGCTAAGTGAAGGCTTTTTATGTGAATATTGTAATCTTCAAATGAAGAAATGCACAAATTGGCACACAAAGTGTCTGTGAAGTCTAATAAGAAAGATAATAAATAATGATCTACTGATGATTACAGATCAAGGACTTAACCCAAGGACACCACTCCTGATGTGTTCTCATCTTACACAGAAATACAAATATAGAAAAGATCCACATCAGTTTGTGTAGTTATGATGATCTTCCTAACTGTTTCATAAAACCATTGTGATGGGGATTTGTATTTTAAAAAATGTAATCACTTCACTATCTTTTGAGAGAATTTAATGACTTGAGTTCTACTTTAAAATTGTTTCAAGATGTCATCCTCCCACTGTTCTCTAAATGATCTTAGACACCAAAACATTGCCCACCACAAAATTACAGACAAAATGAAACATTTTTCTCCTTTGACATTTTCAAATTACTATAATGAACAGGCAGATAATATTTAATAGAAACAATTATGAATGATTGAAAATATACTTCCAGGCATGGAATGTACATTACAAAATGCCAATTAGAATTAACTTGATTCTCCTTCAATACAACTTAGCATTTTTTTGTTGTATACTGGTTGTGAAAATACAATGCTGAGTATCAACAAAGAGGTGGAAGAAGGTGGCCTGGCCCCTGTCTTCACTTAGGATCTTCCCAATCAATTTACTTCTTTTTTTCTGTTACATGAAATAAATAATCTTTTCTTTCAAAGTAAGAGGTCAATTCTCATGATCAAGAATGAAAAAGAAAATGACAATCAGGAAAAAAAGTATATTCTCAAACATACCCAAATATACCTAAGCATGTGAGGTTTCTAGACCAGCTCAGCCACAATGTATTGATAAGACAAGCTAAGATAACATATTTAAGATAAGATTAGTATTGGGTATAATCATTACTTAGTTGGAACTGAAAAGATTTTGAAATTATTCTAGTTGTGTTAAGGAAAGAAAAGAAACTGATCATTTTATTTATTGAAAGCATCACAGGGAAATCACTGATTGTGGAAATCAAGAATATTGCAAAAGGCATACTAAACTGAAAAGTAGTAAATACCTTTACATTTATTTTTGTTGTTATTTTTCCCTGAAGAATCATTTTGTACAATGAATGTAACATTTTTGTATAGTAATGTAGAAGTCGTCCTTTAATTTTTTTTTATTTTTATTTTTATTTTTATTTATTTATTTATTTTTTATTAGTTTATTAGTCAGTTCTGTATTCAGCAAATACAGTCAGTTTGGTACCATTGTTAGGTTCATCTGTGACCTACCCCCTCCCCTTGGCCCCTCCTTGTTGAGGTATACGGGTCATGCATTGTGGAGTTAGCCCACAGTTATGGGTAAGATAAATGTCTCTGCACATCATGACCCAACATGTGACTCTGACATTCTTTCCGCCCCCTCTTCCGCAAAATTTCCCTGAGCCATGTTGGGTTCATTTTTGGTCTGCTTCAGTGATGAGGTGTTGGGGGCCTCTGAGGCTCTGGCTTTCTGATTTGGTAGGAGTTGATTTTTCTCTGTGCTGATCTCCTTCCCCCTTGTGCTGGTGTCCGGTTCATCAGGAAAACAGCCCCCTTGCTTGTTTCTCCAATTTTTCTTAGTTTCAGCCGGGGCCCTTTTGAGATATGATGGGGTGGCTCTCTCCTTAGGATCTACATCTATCTGAAAAAGAGAAGCAGATTCTCCAACGGAGAGTAAGTTAGCACCAGGACAAATGAGATAACCCTTACTTTTTTTTTTTATAGAGAATTTAATAGGTGTAGGCCCTCTTGTAGCCCACAATTGATGGTAGCTTGATATTGGAGAGTGGGATTATGTTTGGATATGGTTCTGTCTTGTTTCCCAGCTCCAGCTATGGGTTTCATACCACTGAGGGGATCAGTTAGCCAAATTGAGAGCAGTTGGTTCCCCACCATGGCTGTGTGCCACCACTGCACTTGTGTGGGCATCACAACAAGTTGTTTGCTTCTAAGTAGGTTAGACTATGTGTTGCTTCGATAGATATTGGTCAATTTCCCCCAGTCGCCCATGTAGCACCTTCTGGCACTAGACGCGCTGACTGTCTGGGGACTGACTCTCATCCAACTTCCAGCCATGCCATTCTAATTTGCATGTCAATCACATAAGGTATCTTCAGCAGTAGGGTCTTACCACTAACCTTTGGTGGGTCATCAAGTACTCTGACAGAAATCTGTCTGTCTTTTAGGAAACCTTGTAGGTCTCTCTGATAAAAAGCTCATTGTGGATGATAGCCCCATGCTGGATCTTGGAGTTACAGGTCAGTGCCCACTAAGAAAATGAGGAAAAAGATAACTAATATACAAGAGTTAGAGATAAGAGAGAGAGAGACAGGGAGAGGGGAAGTGAGGGAGGGAAGATGTAGGAGATTAAGGTTAGTCTTAATCTTACCCTCTCCAGTGTCTTCTGGTTCAGATGTTCCCTGTAAGGGCCTGGTGAAGGATCAGCCATTTGGTCTGTCTTTTAGTAAGTAGAAGATTATGGTACCATTGCCGTTTGGGTCTAGATTTGTGTTTCCCACCCCTTTGATGCCCTCCCCTCCCTCCCCTTCCATCCTAGTGTCTAATCTAGGAGATGCTTGCTGGGTATGTAAGGTATCTTCGGTAGATTAAGGTTAGGTGCTGTAGATGAGTGAGACTATGTGGTGATTTTTTTTCTGTGATTGGGTAAGTTCACTGAGAATGATCTGTTCCAGGTTCAACCATTTTTCCTCAAATTTCATTGTGTCATTTTTTTCTTACTGCTGTATAGAATTCCATTGTGTAGATATACCACATCTTAGTTATCCATTCTTCTAGTGATGGACATCTGGGTTGATTCCAGCTCTTAGCTATTACAAATTGAGCCGCTATAAACATGGTTGAGCAAATCTCTTTAGTCTGTGGTTTGAAGGTTTTAGGGTAGATGCCCAGTAAGGGAATAACTGGGTCTGTTGGTATCTCTATACTCAGCTTTTTCAGAAGTCTCCATATTGCTTTCCAAAGTGGTTGTACCATCCTACATTCCCACCAACAGTGGATGAGTGTTCCTACTTCTCCACATCCTCGCCAGCATTTATTTTTATTTGATTTTTTGATGCTTGCTAGCCTTATTGGGGTAAGGTGGAATCTTATAGTTGTTTTAATTTGCATTTCTCTGTTTAGGGATGCTGAACATTTTCTTAAGTGTATGTTTGCCATTTCTATTTCTTCCTCTGTGAACTGCCTGTTCAGCTCTTTGCCCCATCTTGTGAGTGGGGTGTTTGACTTCTTACTGTTTCGATTTTTGAGTTCTTTGTAGATTCTAGAGATTAGGCCTCTATCAGTTGGATAACCCACAAATATTTTCTCCCATTCTGTGGGTAATCTATTGGCTTTGCTTATTGTATGCTTGTCTGTAAAGAAACTCTTCAGCTTCATGTGATCCCATTGGTTGAGTGACGGTTTAAGTTCATGAGCTACTGGGGTTTTGTTCAGGAAGTCTTTTTCCATTCCTATATCATGGAATGTACTTCCTAAATTTTCTTCCAGTAGTATTCGAGTTTCTGGTCTTATATTGAGATCTTTGATCCATTTGGACTTGAGTGTAGTGCATGGTGAAATCATCACCATACCTGATCTAAAGCTATATTACAAAGCCATAGTAATAAAAACAGCATGGTACTGGCATAAAAACAGGACTATAGATCAATGGAATAGACTTGAGGACCCAGACTTTGGGTCAAGCAACTATAGCTACTTGATATTCGATAAAGGCCCAAACAATATAGGCTGGAAAAAAGACAGCATCTTCAACAAATGGTGCTGGACAAACTGGATAACCATATGCAGGAAACTGAAACTTGACCCACACATTTCACCATGCACTACACTCACGTCCTTTAAATTTTTGAGATTATGAGGTAAATTATTAAAAGATTAGTCTAAGATATTTTAATAGAGAAACAGAAGAAATATTCAAAGAACGTGGTTAAGCCATGTGTGGTGATTCCCACCTGTAATCCCAGCATTTAGTTAACTGAGTCAGGAGAATTGGTACAAGTCACAGTCCAGCTTTGGGTACACAATGAGTTACAGGCTAACTTTGGCTGTATTTTGAGACTCTGTCTCAAGACACAAACAGAAAATACCGAGAAACAAAAAGAATGCTAGTTAACTTCAGTATGTTGATAGGACATCCAAGGCCTTTGAATCCTATAGGTTTGTAGAATGGCTCTCCATAACATAACATAACTTGAGATAACATAATAATAATATGGTCAGTGCATCTAAAACTATTGCCTAACCATCTCAAAGGGTATTGGTTAGCAGATCAAGTGAAATTAAGCAGTGGCTGTTAATGTTATGTGAAAGGAGCATGACCCTGTCTCAATTCTGTTCATGTACTCATCTGTTCAAGTATGAAGACCTAGGTTTTCTTTTAGAAGTCCATCATGATGGGCTAGTTAGTGCAGGCAGCCACTTTGCTGGCTGATGAAGTAACAAGTTGGTTGGTTTCAATGGTTTACCATGGTGGATGTATTAACAAAAAAAAAATGATAATAACATGTAAAAGTCTGACACGTGAATTTATGAAACTACATAACTATACAAGAAAAGTGGTACAACAAGTCTATGGTCTGCTCTTATAAACTGAAATCAGACTTAAAGCCAATGAGTGCTTGTGGGTAGGAAATAGCATTTAATAAATACCTAAACTTAATTATAGCATTAGCAGGATACAGGCATTTTTTGTTATTTCCATTTTTCAGAATTATTGAGACAAAAATAATTCCCCCTGCCTCCTGCAGATCACAAAAGGCAGATCTTGGATGTGAACCAGCAGCAGTCTTGCTGGAAAGTCCTACTTGTCAACCATCATCCTGTGAACAGTGCAATAAGACACTCCAAAAACATATGCAAATTAATCGAACATGAGCAAAAGCAGGATGCCACAACGAGGTGGTAGTCTTCCAACACAATAATAAGAGTACATATGGACATTTACTGTAAAGAGTAATGTATATACCTTAGCCCAATATTCATCAAAACAGAAAAGAAAAAATAGGGGTAAATTCATATAATGAAATGTTACTTAGAACTAATAACAAAATCTATTGTCACAAGATAGATGAAGCTTATAAGCAAAATCAAATTAGACATAAGAAGTCAGACATAAGAGTACGTGTTGTTAGGTTTCACTAATACAAAGCAAAAGTAGTCAGTGAAGATAGAAATCAGAACAGTATTGCCGGGCGTGGTGGCGCACGCCTTTAATCCCAGCACTCGGGAGGCAGAGGTAGGAGGATCGCCGTGAGTTCGAGGCCACCCTGAGACTCCATAGTGAATTCCAGGTCAGCCTGGGCTAGAGTGAAACCCTACCTCGAAAAACCAAAAAAAAAAAAAAAAAAAAAAAAAAATCAGAACAGTATTGCATCTGTGAGCATAGCCTGGAAATGAGTGTAGGGAATTCTCTGGGATGATGAAAATGTTTTTATTTTATTTTATTTTTATCAATATCATGGTTATAGAGGGTGTATTTGCTCCACGTTGCTGGGATGAACTTCCAAACCAAGCACAAGTTATGGGAGGAATGGATTTATTTGAAGCTTACAGGTCCAGGAAAAGTTCCATAATAGAAGAAGCTGGTCCCCTTTACATAGCTCCACACACAGAGAATAAAGCCAGCACCACCAGCAAAAGTAAGCACTTAAGGAACCCAGGCAAAGCTCAAGCACTTTGCATATCTTTGGCTGGAATTCTGATCTACCCCCGGTAACAAACACCTTAAGGCTGGATCCCAGGATTTTCCCAGCCAGGAGACTATAGATCTAAATTACAAGCTTTAATAAAGCCCTGAGTCTATTTGGGAACATCCATTCAAACTACCACAGAGGGGTGCATTATTCTCAAACTCATCAATTTGTATATATAAGATCTGTGCATTCCAGTATGTGAAAAGTTTGCCTTAATTCCAAGTAATACATACAAACTGGAGATTATGGATATAAATATATAACAAGATTTCAGAAAGCATGGCCTATGTGAAACATATAATCTAGGAAATACTATGGAAGGTACTTATTTGCAAAATATACAGAAAAAATGAAAAATTACATGATATCCATATTAAAATAATACCTTTCCACAACAGAGGAAGTTCAATAGCCATTTGTATTTTAGGGAATATACTTAAGACTAATAAGTAGACACTTTATCATGCTATGAGAAAGAACTTATGTAGTTTAAGTTCAAGTGTAAAATTATCTTCCAATTAAATTGCAAATTTTCTGCTGCTCAAGGTCCCAGGAGAAGCTCTACAGCCTCTTATCAAATATCCATAAAGGATTCTTGGCATCTAAACCAAGTCCTTTCCCAGTCTCAGTTTGCACATATCTGTTTTCTGAAAAGCACTTGGAGCCAGTGTAGATGAAGCTCACATCCTGAATGGTATCCAGATTCTCAGACTCACTCCCAATCTACATCCAACACTAAGGACACACAAGCATCCCATGTCTATAAATTATTTAGTACAACAACACCTACCCAACTTCTTCTACTCCAACCCTACAAATACTGTAGATTCTGAAAAAACATTATTTATTATTAAGACATAGCTAAGCATCTAGCATGCTGAGACATTACTACACATCTAGCATGTTGTGGGTACTCAAGAAAGACCAGAAAAAAAGTGAAATAGACAATAATTCCCATCTCAGTGGAATCTACATTCTTCTTACTAACATCAAGTAGTTTAGGACAGGAGCACCTCTGTCCTTCAGACCTACCCTCTATTCTTTAACTCTGCTGAACCAATAGTGGATCACAAGTAAAATTATGTTGATGTGATAAATGCATAAAGTGGAAATTTTCAAGTGATTAGGGGAAGGCAAAGCTTACTCAAAACTTAGGCATGCTATTTTGCTATTCACCTTAGTAAAAATATGTTAGGTGTCCAATGGTTGACAAAATGCTCATTTTCACTATGTTTCTACACTCTACAACAAACCAAAATGTTGTGGCTCAGTGGGTTTACTCTGAATTTAAAATTATGTGAATACTATGCCCCAAAGAGATGCCATGAACCTTAGCAGAGCTTAACAAAATTGGCTTCCCTAAAATAAAAGGAACAATGTTACTGAGTTATATCCAATAAATCACAGAGTCTATTAGCTGATGTTATTATATAATTTCAAGCACAGGGATAAAATTACTCACAGCAGATATTCAAAATTGGGTGAGAAGCCCAGGTACCAAACTCTGAATGCAGCAAATCCTTCCATAATAAAAACACAGAAAATAACCTCTGTGGCAATAGCTTTGGGGAGTTGGCCTTAACTCTACTTAATGAGCCAGTGTAAAATGTTTAAGGGTTTCCTCAAGAAGTTAAGCTGATTAGACCAACATTGTAAGACTGGTTGAAACACCAGCCCTAAACTTTGTAGACTGATTATCAAAGAAAAATTAGGTACATGTTAGAGACATAACAAAGGTGGGATTTTGTATACAGGGAGGGATAGCCACAGTTCTTTCATCTGTGCTTTTATGTGGTCTCTAGGTATTGCCCAGCACATAGAATGCTACAAAGTTTTCCACATACAAACATAAAAAAAAAAACATCTCCTCAAAGTCACAAAGTCATCAGGTGGGCATTGCTGTGAGAAAGAGAGAGAGAGAGAGAGAGAGAGAGAGAGAGAGAGAGAGAGACAAGAGAGAGGGAACATAAATGATCACACTCATGCTTTTGGGAGAGTGTGGAAAGGAGAAAGGGTAAGAGTATAATGGAGAGCTCCAACATAGAAGGTAAAGGGCTCCACATACAAACAAAATAATGGCTGCTGGAAGAAAGAGCAAATGGTGTTGAGTACGGGGTGGACTCTGCAGCAGAAACTTGGTTGTTGGGCCTTGAGAGGCCTGGGCGTGAGGCCTAGTGGAATTTCCTGAGCCTAGCTAAAGTTTGGCGACCTGCCTCTTGTCAGCTATGACTCAACAGTATGCCAAATGGCCTCTGGCTTGCTACTTCCGCATCGGAGTTAAAATTCCCATGCGTGCACACCTAGAACCAATCATTTCAAAAGTTGCAGTATACTATTGGCCCTTACCTCTCCCCGAATCCTAAAATCCCCACCCTCATTCTTAACACTATATGAGAAACTGCCTGTAACAATAAAGTGAGTTCCTGCTTCGACAGGACTCCTGGCTCGGTGGTGTGTTCCTGGCCGTGGACACTCACCCTCCTCCTCAACCCCTTGGGAGGAACCAGCGGTCCTGGTCCTTCCTCAGCACTACCTGTCAGGGGAGCCCGGCAGTCTGGAGCCCAACATGGGGCACGAAGAACCCAGTAGACTAGTGCCCCATGAGAGGCATTCATTGAGGATGTCAATCAGTGCACGGGTGAGTGTACCCTCATAAATTATGAGGCAGTCTTCAGATTTAATGTGCTAAGCTTTGCTTCTATAACTTGTGCTTGTTTTTCAACATCTCTCCATTCCCTTTCTCTTTCCTTTCACTTTCGGTTCGCCAGCAACCTACATCTGCGGCTTCTGTATTTCTGAGTGGGTCATACATCCCTAGTGGACACACCATGTGGGCAGATCTGGAGGAGACTCAAGGCGTATTGCCCCCTCATTCACGTGAAGGCTCCATCCTGGAAGACAAAACAAATCTGCTGGGGAGAACTGCTCCAATCTGCACAGTGTTTGGTATCATCGAGCCGTCCCATAAGGACACAGACTTGTCTGGCCATCGCAGATCTAAATCTGCACTTAATTCTGCAGCACATTTACCTATCTTTTGGGTTCTTTGTGTTTGTGTTATACTTGTGTGTTTGTGGGTTGCTATTGCCCTAATTTTATGGACACTTCTCTCTTGACTTTATAATATGGGACAGTCTACCTCTAAATCCAATCCTGCCTTAGAATCTTTCAGGACACTGCTGAAGAGTAGAGGGCTTGATTTGACTGATAATCAGGCTCGACAGACCTGGGATTGCCTTCTTAAGGTGGCGCCATGGCTGCCGGAAGGAAATCTCTTTGATTGGGGCACTTGGGATAGGGTAGAGGCCCTTGTTCGTCGGGCACATGTGGAGAAGGGTCAGATACCCCCCCTTAGGGGTCCTCCCTACAATCTTGGCACTTAAAGGCTGCTTCCCTCCAAGACCAACCAAACAAAAACAAAAGACAGAGGAAAAAGGAAAAGATAGTATACAGCCTGATCTGGCTACTCCTCCTGGAGATGCAGCTTTAAAAACCCCACAAAAGGATACATCCTTATACCCCTCACTCGACCCCTTTGGGAGTGCTCCTTGGCTTTCTGGGGGACCACCCCCACCTCCTCCATTGACTAATCCTTTCTGGACCCCCTCGCCCCCCCCTTCTTATTCGACCACCAAGCTGCCAGAAAATAAAACTACCTTTCTATTTCCCATTAATCTAAATCCTGGGGGTAATCACCCTGCTGCCTGGTATCTGTGGAAAGCTCAGGACCTTAAGGAGCTTAAAAAGGCGGTCTCGGAGGATGGACCTAACTCTCCTTGGGCTGAGACCCTGTTACAGGGACTTGCCCATCAACCTTGTACGACCCAAGATTGGAAAAATATAGTTAAGGCTGTCTTGTTGGGTTCCCTATACATTAAGTGGTGTGCCTTTTTTCAAGATGAGTACTGTACACAGGCAGAGTGAAACCAAAGTCAACAGCCCCCTGTGCCGATAATTTTGGGATGCTCTCTGGTACCTCTGATCAATATGCTACAGACACCCAACAGGCAGCTATACCTGACCCGTATAGGGACCAGGTCAGGAAACTGGACTTGGCAGCATGGAAAAAGCTTGATGAGGGACCCTCTGAACCCCCCCTTATGGGTATTACTCAAAGACCATCTGAGGACTTGGCTACACTTATAGATAGGGTGGAGAAAAGTCTCCAAAGAACATTTCCCCCATGGGCATTATGGGATCAGTTTATTAGAATGTTAGTCTGGGAAGGGATGATGGCCAATCACCGCCTTGCCTGTGCAGGTCTCAAGAACAACTCCGTGAGTAGATGGATTGTAGCCACCAAGGACGTTGATACTATCTCCCATCAGGCTAGGGCCATGGCTGCCGCCCTTCAGGAAAACAGACAAAGAGATTTGGCTACTATGATCTGCACATTACAGTCAAATCCTAAAAAATCAGCATCTTTCAGGTGCGGGGGAGAGGACCATTTTAAAAAGGAGTGCCCCAACAAGACAAAGCCTCCCCCGCCCTCTGGGGGGATGACCAATGGCCCTTGCACCTGCTGCCCTAAATGCAAGAAGGGGTTTCATTGGGCTAGGGAGTGTCGGTCAAAGTTTGACATGCAGGGAAAGCCCTTAAACTCCTCCCGCCCCCCCCCCCAGTCCCATTAAATAAAGGGAAAGAGACCATCAAAGCCCATTGGACCATCCCTCTGGTCCCCAGCCTTAGACCCAAAATTATTTTAAATATTGGCAATAAAAGATTCAAACTTCTCATCAACACTGGGGTGGACCGAACGGTCCTGAGAAAGAAGGAAGGGCCCCCCTCCTGGCAGCTTGTGCCCGGCCCTCCCCTACTGGGATTTGGAAGGCAGCCCACCTCCTGGGAGACTGTCACGTGGCTCCCTTTGACTGACCCAGGTGAGGGCAGGGGAGAAGTATGCCCTCTTGTGGGGACTGGGCTCACTGCTAACTTACTGGGGTAAGACATCCTTGGAGATGCCAAGGCTTTCATCACTATTGACCATAAGGCCTTTTATAATGATTTGCTAGATGAAGAAGAATATCAACAACAGTTTGATACCTTTACTCGTTGGGTTGGGAGTAACCACAGGCATGGCCACCAGGACAGCTGGGATGGGCATGGCAGCCCATCTCTACAAAAAGCTTTCTCTCCAGTTGATCAGTGACATAAATGCCATGTCCAGTACTATCCTTGATCTCCAACAACAGCTAGATTCCCTGGCTGAGGTAGTCCTACAAAACGGGGGGGGGGGGGGGGGGAGGGGGGACTATACCTATTAACCACTGTAAAGGGAGGCATATGCTTGCTTTTACAGGAAAAATGCTATTTCTATGCCAATAGATTGGGAATCGTTCAAGACAAGTTCAAAAGACTTCAAGAGGACCTGGAGAAGAGACGATGGGACCTCCAGGACAACCCACTGTGGACGGGCCTACATGGCTTCTTACCCTACCTCCTCCCTCTACGTGGGCCCCTCCTTCTCCTTATCCTTATGCTCACTGTCAGGCCTTGTGTAATTAACAAAATTACACAATTCATTCACCAGTGGCTAGAGGCAATAAAAATCCATCAGGTTGAGATACATTACCACAGGCTGGCAACTCAGGAATTAAATTCCTCAGATGACTCACTGCCACTTCCTCTGCCCTCCATGTGACCAATAATGGGTAAGATCGGGGCTGGAGAGATGGCTTAGCGGTTAAGCACTTGCCTGTGAAGTCTAAGGACCCTGGTTCAAGGCTCGATTCCCCAGGACCCATGTTAGCCAGATGCACAAGGGGGCACACGCATCTGGAGTTTGTTTGCAGTGGCTGGAAGCCCTGGCGTGCCCATTCTCTCTCTCTCCTCTCTCTCTCTATCTGCCTCTCTCTGTCTCTGTCACTCTCAAATAAATAAATAAAAATGAACAAAAAAAAATTAAAAAAAAAATAATGGGTAAGATCTCAGACTGACTGAGACAACCTAAGACAGGCCATGGAGTGGGTTCTCAGCGAGCTAAACACATGGTACCCAGTGACGGGTAAGATCCCCAGAGGGGGACAACCTAAGACAGGGGCCATAGTGACTAATGCTCTTACAAAAACAAAAGGGGGAGTTGTTGGGCCTTGAGAGGCCTGGGAGTGAGGCCTAGTGGAACTTCCTGAACCTAGCTAAAGTTTGTCGACTTGCCTCTGGCCAGCTATGACTCAGCAGGATGCCAAATGGCCTCTGGCCTGCTACTTCCGCGTAGGAGTTAAAATTCCTGAGTGTGCACGTGCTTAGAACCTGTCATTTCAAAAGTTGCGGTATATTATTGGCCCTTACCTCCCCCCCCATCCTAGAATCCCCACCCTTGTTCTCAACACTATATAGGCAACCGCCTGTAACAATAAAGTGAGTTCCTGCTTTGACAAGACTCCCGGCTTGGTGGTGTGTTCCTGGCTGTCGACACTCACCCTCCTCCTCAACCCCTTGGGAGGAACCAGCGGGCCTGGCCCTTCCTCAGCACTACCTGTCGGGGGAGTCCAGCACTTGGTATTCTAACAGAAAATTCCAATATACTCAATATTTAGGAAGCTTCACATTTAGGCAATTTATTACAATACAACTAAACATTTAAACTAAGCTTTATTATGGGATAAGTAATAACAAGGTGATAAAACTGATTGTAAAGGTAGGCATAAGAATAATTTTTTTCACCCTTGACAACTTTTTCTAAGTCACCCTGTATTATCCAAGTCACGCTGTATTATAGGGAATAAACCCAAGACAATGACATGGATAGAAGGAGCTGTCATCTGGCCCCGAGGGCATTCCCTGGCCAGGTGACATTCTGATGATATGGATGTAGTAGTGACTGACCAGTTTCAATATTAGCATTAGAGTTTTTGAATGAGGATAAATTTTTAAATAGAAACTTGGAAATAAATAGCAGAGATACACACATACACACATTTATATATAGAGAGAAATGAAGATACAGTGGAAAATATGAAGAGAGCTTAATACTATAAATAAATTCTTGAGAGAAAAGAAATAGTGCAGTAGGGCAAAAAATGACAAACAGTTACAGCTTATAACTGAATAAGTCATTTTTATAGAGAAGAGAAAAACCACTGTCATACTTAGTGGCTTTAACATTCTGAAATAAAGAACAATTTTAATATGATTTGACACATATCTGAGGGTTATATGTAAGGCTTTACACTAGGTGCCATTAGAATATATAAAGAGGTTTTAAGCATAAGAAATTCCTTGGAGGATTTCACAAGATGGTAGCAAAACTTGGGTGTACAGAGAGGTACAATCTTATAAGGAGCACAGTGATTCTGGAGGTCAATTGTGAGTTGTTAGCTCTTTTAAATCATAATTTCCATGGAAAAAATATGGAGTAGAGGCACTAATATGCCACTCTCTGTATGAAGTTTCTGGCTAGAAAAGTCAAACTCTAAGATGGGATGAGTAAAGTATGAATTGTAAATTTACATATTGACTCAATTGGAAACTTAAACTGTGAAAAACAACTGTCATTCTCTAATTCTAATCTTATGCCAATTTAGGAATTTTCATTAGATTAATGGAAATAGGTAGGCATTTTTCCTTTCTAATAGATGGTCATGTGATGGTTAAATCAATCCATTTATGACTTCAAAAATGATAGACTATAAAATGTTATTTAAAATAATGGTTTAAGCCGGGCATTGTGGCACATACCTTTAATCCCAGCACTCGGGAGGCAGAGGTAGGAGGATTCCTGTTTGAGGCCACCCTGAGACTACATAGTTAATTCCAGGTCAGCCTAGACCAGAGTGAGACCCTACCTTGAAAAACCAAAATAAAATAAAATGAAATGAAATGACATGACATGACATGACATAAAATAAATAAAATAAAACAAAATAAAATAAAATAAAATAATGGTTTAACCTTCTGATTTGATTTGCCAAATTTTGACTATTTCAGTACTTTCAAGTAAATAGTATACAATTTTCCTTAATGTTGTCTAAATGTTGTTGACAATAAATTTAAGAAGTTGCCTCTAAAAATACTAACCTTATACTGATGGAGAATATAGATGAACAAAAAACCAGCAAACACTTTCCAAGCTGTGGCCGGAAAGAAAAGTACTGAAGGTCTAGCTTACAGAAAACTAAGACTCACAATGAGTAGAAAGCTCAGCCCGAAAACTTCTTGCTTTGCATGCAAGCCTGAGGACCTGTGTTAAATCCTGAGAACCCATATTAAAAAAAAAAAAAAGCCAGGTATGGTGGTGTGCACATGTAATCCCTTCACTAGAGAGGTAGGCACAGGCAGATAGATGCCTGGGGTTCACTGGGAAGTTTAGCTTACTTGGTTAGTTTCAAACCAATCAGAGACTATTTCAAAGACATAAATAAAAGGTGGACAGAGTCCTGAAAACCTATGGCCAAGGTTGTCCTTTGACTTCAACATGACACATACGAACACACCAGACACACACACACACACACACACACACACACACACACACGAAACAGAAAATAAAATGAGAATCTACACTGTGGGTGGGCAGGAAATTTCCAGTATTTCTCATTTCAACCGTAGTACAAGCAACCCCTGCCGTCCAGAGGCTACTCTCAGGAAAGCTGTCAATCCAAGAGAGGAAGGTATTCTGTTCACATGAGAGCTGCAGTTACCTATCTCTTCCCTGCAGATCTGAGATCTGATAAACATGTGTTTCTTCTTCTTAAAATTGTCATCCTTCTTTTGTTATAAAGTAATGAACTATAATGGAATTAGAAAATCGTGCAATCAGCTACTACTGGATTTATATTGATAGAACATCAATTGTACACAGCTCTGTAGCAATGTATTTTAACTTACTGGTTGTACTTTTAATCAATGGTAACCAGATTATACCCATGTGCCTAGGGTACAATATGCAAGTGGTCACAAGGCCACCATTTGCTTCTACAATAACTTTACAAATAAGATAAGTGAGCCTCTTGATAGTCAAGATACTTTATGTTCCTCTATAAAATTATGTTAGTAAATTGATTTTGTTAGAACATCTATCAAGAAATTGTCATACTTTATATCAACAATGTTTAGGATTCACATAGACCTCCTTGGAGTTCATTCCATCACGTAAGTACACACTGCCCATACAGTTTACAGTTCTGCATGTGGGAAAAATTAGAACTGAGACATTAGAGCCCTGCACATCGAGGGCAGTCCCAGCACCAAGAGGTCAGCCGTAACATTGTTTAACATTTTAAATTTGGGTCATAACTAATTTTTTTAGTCACACTCTTAAAGACCTGATCAAAATGTGCTGCATAGGAAGCAGAAGTTTCCAAACTGTTTACAATCTTGACTGGAGAGGGACCAAAGGGAAGTGCACAAGGAAAGGTACGATGATGTCTGTGGAGAGGGAGGAGAATTAGTTGATAATAAGAAAATTAGATTTTCCCAGTGAGTTTCTTTGCACATCACTTCTTCCCAGTGCATTTTCCTTCCTCTGTGAAAGTGTTTATTCCCAAGATGTCCACAGTGTGCACCACAGCAGTCATAATAAAAGTTTGGAAGCCTTAGAACCAAATTAAGCTAAGGAAGGATAGACATATACATCAACCGTGTACATGTGTCATTAGCTGTAATGTGAGTGCTTACAGGCTGAGTCCAAGAAAACTTGTGAGATGATAATTGGAAAAAGTATGTGAACTGAAAGGAACAGAATTAATATAAAAGCTCAACTAAATAAACTTATAGTGTCTTAGAGAATAGGTTAGCTTTTAGAATTACACTTAATCTTTTAAATCAAAATATTTATTTAATCAATAAGTGACCATATAAAAGAGCAAACAGGGGCTGGAGAGAATTTTTAGTGGTTAAGGTGCTTGCCTGCAAAGCCTAAGGACCCAGGTTTGATTTGTCAGAACACACATAAGCCAGATGCACATGGTAGAGTATGCATCTGGAGTTTGTTTGCAATGGCTAGAGGCCTTGATGCACATATTCTATCCCTTTCTCTCTATATATAAATAAAAATATTTAGCCGGGTATGCTGGTGCATGCCTTTAATCCCAGCTGTTCGGAGGCAGAAGTAGGTGGATCGCCATAAATTCAATGCCACCATAAGACCACATAGTAAATACCAGTCATCCTGGGATAGAGCAAGACCCTAACTTAAACAACAACAACATCAACAAAAATGTGAATGGGTTAACAAATGAGATTACAGTCATGCCAATCAACCATTAATAAGTTGACATTGTAATTTTCTTTTTTTTTTTTTTTTTTGGTTTTTCGAGGTAGGGTCTCACTCTAGCCCAGACTGACCTGGAATTCACTATGGAGTCTCAGGGTGGCCTTGAACTCAGGGCGATCCTCCTACCTCTGCCTCCCGAGTGCTGGGATTAAAGGCATGCGCCACCACGCCCGGCTAACATTGTAATTTTCAATTAAAACAATCAAATACTGCGAAGTGCTGTAGCTATGCATCCAGAGAAACCAGCAATATATGTGAATATTAAACAATAAACCTCTGTCCTGCACTCACTTGATTGAGAGCTGAGTAGTATATCACCTTGGTCTCAGAATCTGATGTAGCATAGGACTGTGAGGCTTGGGAAAGAAAAGCAAAATCAATACTGATGAAAATGAATAAATGAGATAAATTCATTTTGAAAACTACATGTGTTACTACAAAATAATTTAAATAGAAAACAACTTTATCTCTCACATGGAATTTTAGGAAACTGTGACTTGGATGGTAGCTGGGCATCACCATCAATTACTAGGATACTTCCAGCTTTCTGATATCCCTAGACTATGAATCTTTCCCAAGACAGTGATTCATGTTAATCCTCATTTTACCTCAGACGAATGCTGCAGTCAACTGCACCAAGAGAAAGGGCAGGCACCAGCTGTCCTTCAAGACATTTCTTCAAAGCTGCCACAAACCACGTAGCTGTGTTTCTAGGGTCTTCATTTACATGCTAGTGCCTGGTCAACAAATTGAAGCTTCATTAGCACAAAAACACTATTAAAAGTACCTACATCGAAACCTTGTGAAACCCTGAGAGGAATCTATAGTTTATACAATGGATACCCCTGAACCAA
The DNA here is from genome assembly GCA_036346955.1 of Dipus sagitta. NCBI lineage: Eukaryota > Metazoa > Chordata > Mammalia > Rodentia > Dipodidae > Dipus > Dipus sagitta. The sequence continues at coordinate 45,063,474 of CM070771.1, forward strand.
GATGAGGCGCATCAGTCAGCAATGGTAAAGGTCTTCTCGAGAAGCTGTATCCCAACAAAAGACCAGGTTGCTCTTTGGCTTCTGGACCAGCTGATAGAGATGGTACCTGCTCCCTACAAGTGTGACACAGAAAGCATGCTACTTCGTAAGATGACAAATATGAATAATGTGCTGGTTTCCAGGACTTGTTGTTACAGATATGAGTCAGAGTTCTACTTTTATACATGGACTGACCAGTACATTCATATATACAGTCTCACGGCAAAAATATATACTTGTAGATCCTAAGGAGAGAGCCACCCCATCATACCTCAAAAGGGCCCGGGCTGAAACTAAGAAAAATTGGAGAAACAAGCAAGGGGACTGTTTTCCTGATGAACCGCAAAGCAGCACAAGGGGGAAGGAGATCAACAGAGAGAAAAATCAGCTCCTACCAAATCAGAGAGCCAGAGCCTCAGAGGTCCCCAACACCTCATCACTGAAGCAGACCAAAAATGAACCCAACATGGCTCAGGGAAATTTTGCGGAAGAGGGGGCGGAAAGAATGTCAGAGCCACATGTTGGGTCATGATATGCAGAGACATTTATCTTACCCATAACTGTGGGCTAACTCCACAATGCATGACCCGTATACCTCAACAAGGAGGGGCCAAGGGGAGGGAGTAGGTCACGGATGAGCCTAATAATGGTACCAAACTGACTGTATTTGCTGAATACAAAAGTAGCTAATAAAGAAAAAAAAAGTTTAAAAAAAATATACATATATATATATATATATATATATATATATATATATATACTTGTTCACACAGAGCCAAAGTGTAGCAGCCACTGCTAACTCCCTGCAGGCTACAATAAAGCAAAAGATGAAGAGGAATTCATTTTTCTTTTACATATACATGTATTATCCATACTTTTACAGTATCAACATTTTAATTTAATTTAGAAAAATTAAAAAGTACAAACAAGCAAAGGCAATTGCAGGCCATACCATCTCATTTGATATTGGCAACTCTGATGAAACTACTTGCCTTCTGCAAATTTTTTGCATTTCATCTTGTATTCTGAAAACAAAATAAATGAAAACATGTCCTCAATCCTATCTCAGAAGTTTTAATTCACAGGGTTGGAGAGGTGGCTTAGTGGTTAAGTGCTTGCCTGTGAAGCCTAAGGACCCCGGTTTGAGGCTCAATTCCCCAGGACCCACGTTAACCAGATGCACAAGGGGGCGCACACATCTGGATTTTGTTTGCAGTGGCTGGAAGCCCTGGCGCTCCCATTCTCTCCTCTATCTGCCTCTTTCTCTCTCTGTCTGTCACTCTCAAATAAATAAATAAAAATAACAATTTTTTTTTAAAAAAGAAGTTTTAATTCACATATTCTGAGAGAAACTTGAGGATCTCTCATTTTCAGCTGAAACTTTAAATACTAACTTTTCCATTTGGTATTTTAAAATGAGTATGAATTCAGTGAATAATATGTGTAAGACATTTATGTCCCTAAAAGTCAAGAAAATGATTAAAAGGTTGTAGTGAATCCAAACCATATTAAAGTTTGACTTGAATGTTCCGTGTTCCTAGGAACACATCCCCATCTTGTGGAGATGTAGAAGGTCCTCAGAATGTCAATTGTCATGTTTCATTTTCACTAGCACAAATGTCATGGGAGGAAATTTCTCTCTTGATTGGGAAATCCAAGTGACCAAAACACTCCATCCCACACCTTCCAGGTATGAGTTTCACTAGTCACTTATATTAGTCCTTAGCAAGGGAAATTTCATGTCAGCACCATTTCCTAGTATATTTTCAAAACAATGCATTCACCTTCAATAATTTTGTCAATTAACACTACTGTTACATTCTCTTATATGACTCAGGATACTGTGTCATAATTAGTAGTACCCAAGTATCCAGTACTAGCATACTAGCATACAAGGACCATACCTTCATCTGCCTATTGCCCCAATGAGTCATATCAATATTTTTAAATAATAGCAAAAAAAAAGAAAAACACCAAGGCATTAGAAAGATATTCACTTAACTCACAGTGATTATATACAGTAGTCAAGGGTAAAGTCATTATATATATATATATAATCTTCTCAACTTAGAAAGTAAAACAAGAACACAAATAATGATTTTTTTTTTTAGCCTAAAACATATTCCGAGAAATGCTACAGATGATAAGTTCTGGAACAGTTCAGAGAAGTGAGAAATTGTTTCCTGTTGGGATGATGAAAAAAGGCATCACATTTCAAATGTACTTGAGAACATACCCTACAACCATTCTCAGAAAGATTAATATCCCTCAGATAAAAAGGCCTCCCTGTAATAGATAGTTACTCAGCTTGGAAAAAAATCACTGTCCTTATATAAATGTACTGAATGTAATACTAAACAAAGACTTGGTCACCTATTGTTAGATTTATAGTTTGTTTCTACACTAAAATAGATCAAAAAGACAAAGACCTCACAGTGACATAAAATTAAACTTCTTCATTAACAGAGCAAACATCATTGGGAATATGTTCACGGATAGAAAATCTTTGCTTACCCACATCAGACTTGCCTTGAGGTTATGGCATTGCAGTACTACTCCACATGCTAGTGAAACTGTCAGGAGCTGAACATCCTGTGTTTCTGTGTCAACACCACATTCATGCTTCTGCCCTTTCATGGTTTGCAGGAACATTTTCAAAATAAGTATTGAGAAGGGTACCTTATTAGTTACTTTATGTCACCATCACACTGTCTTAAATTAATAATTATTGTCTCCATTTAACAAGTGAAAAAATGAAGTTCAGAGGCTGAATTACTCAAGGTCAAGTAGACAGTCTCAATACAGATTTAAAGCCGTATCTACTACTTTTGCAATGCTTTGAAGGTTACTGGATTTCCACAAGATTTCCCATTAATCACCAGTTCTGCTGTTTACAGGTATAGACTAACCAGCTCTACCATTTTATAGAAGACTCTTTAATAAACTGTACTTCAATGTACTCAACAGTAATAGAAAAAATTATAACTGTCTATCCCACTTTCCATGTTGTTTTAAAAGCAAAATCAGATGCAGGAGGCATAAGTATATTGCTTTAAAGCATGTATTCTGGAGTCAAGAATCTGGGTGTAAATCTCATGTGAACAATTTGTTAACTATAGAGTCATGTGGGCATTGTTTAATCTCTCTTGGTTTCTGCTGTTTTATCTGCAACATAAAAATAATAAGCATCCTTACCTCCTAGGGTTATGCTGAGGATTAAAAGAGATAATTTATATCAAGTCCTCACTAAGGTGCATATAATATAGTGCTTATATATATGAGCTATAATTATTAACATATGCATCTTTAATCACCTGAATAAGAAGATGACTTTGTACAGTGATAAGATTTATTATTAATAATTATTATTATTGTCTATTTTGAACCAAATTAATAGGCCATGCCTGGACATAGTCTAAGTTTTACATGTTCTCTGTTTACCTTTTACTAAATCTTTCTAATAAAATCAAATACTTTTGAATAGTGGGTATTCACTTAGGAAAAAATGGGTAAATTTTCAGAAGAGTGCTATATATGTCAGAATTCCAAAAAACACAGAAAACATGCTTGATGTGTTAATTTTATGAAAGGACTATTTACAAAGGTTGTAAGCAGGGCTCAGGAAATACCAGTGATGGTAAAATACTAGGACTTGCATAGAGTGGAAGTTTCATCTTCCCTCAGCCTGAAGATGTAGACAGTACTGTGACTTGACCCGAGGAGACTCAGGGATACCCAATAAGAAGGCAGACACAGGCGATAGAGGATGGACCACTGTCAGTGGGTGCCCAGTCACTCATTACTTCCTGCTACTTTCTACTGGGCAAACTACTAGACATCAGAAGCCAAGAAGCCCAGGAATATAGCCACAGAGGGTGATTAGGATGGAGAAGAGAGAACAGGTGTCATGCAGAAGATGGAGAATGGCCAGAACATACTCCTAAATGACAGAAATATCAGCAGCTAAGTGTATAGTGATTGCCTTTAGTACAATGGCTAACTGTAATTTTTGGTTGAGATACACACCCTAAATTCGAGGACTGGCTCTACTCCTTACTAGCTGTATGTACCTGATAAGTTGCTTATCCTCTCTGTACTACAGTCTTTTCATTTGTAACAGTATTTATCTTCTAGGGTTGTCATAGGAATCAAGTTCCTGTATATGTAGTATTTAGAGCAGTATAAAACATTTAACGCAATATAAGTTTTAACTATTATTATTGCCATGAATAAGTTACCATTTCGGTTAAAAAGAAGAGGACATGGCTATAGATTTTACATGTCACATGCGCAAGTACAACACATTGACCCCAATTGTACTATAGTAGGAGATGAACTAAGTATGCATAGACATAACTTGAGTGTCAAGAAATCATCAAACTCCTGCTGAAGAAATGCCAGCTTTTTTGAACTACCTGGGCTTCTGCCCATGTTTGCCCATGTGAAGGAATGGGTCTGAGTACACAAGGGCTATCTGTAGTTATGCCCTCAGGAAGTTCACTTAACGTGTGAATATACATTAATCCACACCCTTTCATTCTTCCCTCTGAAGCACCAAACCTGGCACCTCCAAAATGGGTTCCAACTTACTATTTTCCTTTGCTTTGGGACAAAATTGCTTTATTACAAGTTTTGAAGATAATGTCAAGGTCCCTGTCAGCAAGATCAGATGGAATTTGGAGCTGATAAACAATAGCAGAGAAGTAAGTGCCCTGAAAGTCAGCTGGATATGATATTGTCATCATACGGCATCCTAGACTCTAAACACTGAAGCCTCAGCAGTCATCCCCTAGGCAAGACAAACATTCTTACTATTTTATTTGTATTTATTTATTTATTTATTTGACAGAGAAAGAGGGAGGGAGGGGGAAAGACAGAGAGACAGAATGGGCATGCCAGGGCTTGCAGCCACTGCAAATGAACTCCAGACGCATACACTCCCTTTGTGCATCTGGCTAATGTGGGTCATGGGGAATAGAACCTGGGTCCTTTGGCTTTGCAGGCAAACACCTTAACTGCTAAGCCAGCCCTCTAGCTGAAGACAAGCATTCTTAATCCAGAAACACAAGACTCTGGACAGGGGGAGTGGGTTGGACATTGGAGGAAGGTGGTATGTTGGGTAGGAGAGCTAACACAGGAAAATGATTAAAGTTAAAAGGAGAATGAGAACTATATGGATATCAAAAGTCCAAATTTAAATGACACAAGGCTCTCAGAGTAATGAGTATCAGATTCTGTCCTCTTAAACACATATATACCAAATGAAAGGACCAGGTTCACCTTTCACAGAAAATGCTCCCTGCCTCATGTGCAACCATAAAACATGTTAAAGCCACAAAGAGTATAACTGCACCCACCTCAGTGACTCTGATTTCCACAAGAAATTAAGAGATTAAGTTGACTGGTAGGGGAGGGACATTTTTATTCTTATTATCAATAACTGTTGCCAGAGGAAGGACATGGATGTCCAGGGCTTGTGCTTACCTTGATTCAAATTACAGGTACCCCAAATGTGCATGACTGACAACTTTAAAAGCCAGGCCATCATCATTCCACTGAATTCTCACCAAGGCTATGTAAAACAAATGGGAACCGTTCTCACGTTTTCAATCTTGACAAGATAGAGGCTAAAAATAAGTTAGCGACACAGAAAAAATCAGAATGATTTTTTCTAATACACAAAAATATTGATTAATTGATTCAATGGATAAGACTGTTCTTCAAGAAGGAGGTCCTGAGTTTGATCTACAGCACCCATATAAAATTGTAGGCATGGCTACTCATATCTGTAACTCTGCAGCTGAGGGTGGGCAGAGAAAGGAGGATGGCTATGGTTCTGTGGTCAGCTAGTCTGACAAAAAGAGAGAGAGCCCAAGTTCAGTGTGTGTGTGTGAGAGAGAGAGATACCATCTCAAGGAAATAAAGCAAAAGAGTGACAGGGAAGGACCCCCAAACATCCTTCCTGGCTCTCCACATACAAGCACACACACCAAAATATATCTAAGAGAAAAATGTGCAAAAAAAAGTTAATCCAGATACTTACACAAAGAAAGGAAAATCGCTAACTGTTAAGATGAGTGAAACTGAATAGAAGAATGCACACAGTACTGCAGTCAAATGCTCTACCACTGAGCTATATCCTTACATAGAGGACTGGAATTTTTTGTGAGACCATCATTTAGACACATAGTCTGTCAACTGTAGCCTACCAAGAATTCTGTGCAACACTTAAATGAATACAGACCCTGAGAGGTATATTCTTGCCAGAGGAGAATGCCGGATAGAACAGAGATCAGAGCAGTCAGCCCCTGCTGAGATTCAAACTCTCAAAATATTTCCAGATAGGGGATTGAAAAGGAGCTCCTGCTTGCTATAAGGTTACCCAGCTTCCCTGAGAGCCACAGAGCCTGAAAGCAAAGATAACTCATATGGAGGGCATGGCCCAGGGGAAGTTCAGCATGGTAGAGGAAATTGGAGCTGGTTCTTAACTGGAAAGTGGGAGGTAACTCAGCAAAGAATGTATGAATGAGGATTCTAGCAAGGAATTGTATGTTGAGGAAAGGAAATGGCAAGAAACACCTCCAGTGCCACCTTTTTTTAATATTAAGACATACTGACATTGCTCAAGCTGTTTAGTCAGCACTCCTCAAGAGTCTGGCTATATAATTTTTGATGCCTGACGCAAAATGAAATTGAGATCCATCAGCCATGAGAAGAATTCAGTTTTTTCTTTCAATAGACAAACATCTTATTCCATTTTACATCAAGGCCCAAAGCATTGCAACTCTTGTCAGGATGTACTTAATTCATGAATAACAGGTAGGCTAAAGACTTCCTGATGTGCCCACTGTGCCTCTGCTAGTCAAGGGATAGATTTCTCCTTGGTGCCAGTGCACATAACAGAATATGCACCAATCCAAGTTTTTTGAAATTCATGCCAAGGTCTCCACCATACAATCAACTCACCATAAACCCACACAGTCATCACTCTGGGCAGAAGGAAGTAACACTTACAGAACTAGGACCAGGGATGAGAAGGCCAGGTGGACCTAGAAATTTTAAAAGGTCAGCAGAGATCTATTTTAGATCAGTAAAGAGGCAGCAAAATATAGTTCTCTACAGAAGTCAAAACTAAGCCTCTAACACATATTCCATGTTTCCCAGTGGAATTCATTTTCAAAGATTAAATTCCTAGAAAATTTGCTATGGCATTCTCTGAGCATGAAGTTTGTGGTGCCAGGCAGTTCTCAGCACAGGGTCTTTATAACTGGCCTGCTCAAACATCTGTAAGGCCTGTCCTTCCTGCTGACAAGAGGTGCCCAGTGGTGGCAGGCTATCAGATAGAATGCCTCAGTGTGGCCTGGGAGATAGGAAAGAAGCGGTCGAACTAAAGTCAGAAATCTCACAGCAAGAGACATTCCAAGAGGGAGTGGGCAAGAAGCAAAGATCATCCTCAGGAGAGAGTCACCATGTAGACATGCAGATACTCCCCCTGCTGAGGGAGTTAATAGATGAACAGATAGCTGAGATGAAGCCACTAGCAGGAGATAATCACCACTCCCAGTGTGAAATTGTTCACAGGATGAAATGGTCATTGCAAACAACATCCCATCTTAAGGATGCCCAATATCCACCTACATTTATGTCAGTTGGAATATTCATCATTGTAAAAAAAGTGGCCAATAAAACAACTTAAAATAGGAAGGTTTTAATTTGGTTCAGTTTTAAAGGTTTGGGTCTATGAACAACTGCTGTTTTGGGCCTTGGCAGGTAGTGCATCAAAGTGGGAGAAAGTGACGGGACAAAGTAGAGAACCTCATGGTGGTCAGGAAGCAGAAGGACAGAGAAGAGAAAAAGTCCAGTGACTAGACATACCCTTCAAAGGCAAGTGTCCAGTGACAGATCACCTCCAAGGAGACCTCACCTCCCAACAACACCAAATAATATCATGAAATTATGAATCTATCAATGGTTTAATCCACCAATAAATGTAGAGCCCTCATGTGTAATCACCCCACAGGGATTGAATCCACCAGCTGATATTCAATGTATGAGCCTTTTATGGGTATGCATCATATGCAGATTATGGCGTGTATGAACATGGATGCTTTTCTCTGAGCACGTCAAAACACAGACCCTAGAGGAAAGACCTCAGGGGAGGAACACTATGGAAATATAGACAACAGTCCAGTAGACATTCCAAGCTTCTATGTTCATAAGGAAGTGGTTGAAAGGAAGGAATCCCTAAAATGAGTATATACATGAGATAATAAAAAGAACAAGAAAAGTTGAAAACCAAAATGTTATTCTTTTAACTTCCAACATGACCTAAAAAATTAAAGAATTAATTCATACTGATATACACCTGACAGGTAGGGATGGCTACATTAGGATGCTTCACTCAGTCTAACCTCGGTGACTGCTCCAAGAAATGGATATTTTACCCTTACCTCTGCAAGTTCTAAAAAGTAGTTTCCCTGCATACAAATCATTATTCCTCATTAAGTCCTTTGGTCTTCAAGACATACACCCATCATATGACTTCCCAGCCAAAAATAGATGACCTGTGTCTTCTAAAATTTGAGTGCTTAGGCAATTTGCAGATGAGTTCCTGTAACCAGGATTTGTAATAACTTCAGAAGTTTCCTAGCTATTTGATTAAATTAATTCTATGTCAAGCTGTGCCCTCATTCAAAATATGATTTAATTAAATGCTCTTCTATGAGGCTCAATGAAAAATGTAGATTGTAGGTAAACTAATGTCCAGGTAGATTAGTTCCTGGAGGAGTATCTGTCTAAACTGCATCAAGGTTATGCCTCAAGAAAAGAACACTATTATGACTGCTTGACCAGTCTGCACTGTGAAATAAACTGTGGGTCAGCATAAAATAATGAATAGTAAATGAACCAGTTGTCATGATAAAGGGAATGAATAAAAGTAATTTCCTCATGATGTAAACCATGTGCAAAGTCATGTCTTTATCTTTGGGTTTGGGACAAATACAAAATGTTTAGTCTGTCCTGTCACCCATTTAGTCCTTTTCAGAACCCTTTTTGTGTTGGAACAATCAGGAAACCCATCCTTAGGACATGAGTAACCAAGAACAGTACACTGTAGATGACCAAAGATCAAATCCTGCCTAAGTTCTTGTAAAAATAAAACTTAGTTGGAACCCATCACACCCCCTTATTCCATAGTGCTTATGGCTGCTTTTGAATTTCAATGGCAAGACTTAAGTAGTTCCATAAACTCTCTAGACCTGAAGATCTACAACAGATGTGCTTTCTTCTACACAATAAGCTGGCTGCAGCACAGGTCAGTCTTCCGGATCTTACTCCGCGCAGAAATAATTATTGTGAGTGCCCCTTGTTGCATTAACTTCATTTCATGATGAATAACTGTCATAATTAAGAGAACTATCTCTTTAAAGTAATGAAAGTAGCAATTATCAATTTATAACTGTACTAGAATTATCCACAAGTTTGTTATGGTACTTCCTATGAAGTACAACTTTGGGAAACTCACCTGCATTTTAAGCCTATAAAAACAAATTAAGAATTTGGACTAGATATCATGTAAGCTTCCTTCTAGTTTTCATGTATGAAATGTGCATTTATGACAATAGATATTTTTGTTTTAAAGTTGTATTTTAACTATTACTAGTAATAAATTTCTTTAAAGGCCCAATTTTTATTAGTATTCTTAACCTAAACCCCTAAAATTCAAAAAGCTCCAAACTGAAATATTTTGAGACCCAACGTAATACCACAAGTGGAAAATTCCACACCTGATCTGGCTTGATGGTTTACAATGAAAGAAACAGGCACAGGCACACTAAAAGTACTGTCTAAAATTATCTTCAGTTTACACATATAAGATATGTGTGGAACAAATGAATTTTGGGTTTATAGTTGGATCCTATATCCAAAATATTTCTCAATACATGCATATGTATTCATATTATCTATATACTCGTATGTATCTATATGTTCATATTTATGTATGTCATATATGTAATATATATGTTTCTCTAAATATTAAAAAAAATCACTCTGAATCACTTCTGTTCCCAAGCATTTCAAGGTGAAGAGTCTAGAACTTGAAACAGACACTATTGTCCATTTACACAATGTCCAATCCCCTTTCTGCCATACTGTCTTGGCACCAGCCTGTCTTTTACTTACCTAACCATGGGTTTTAAGAGAAATTAACATATTGGACTTCCAGGGCATAGATCAATTGTTGAAGTCAATAATAGTTATACCTGTGCCCTATTATTTATCTATATAGGCTGTGTCACAAGTTTCAGCTAGTCAGAAGTATGAGGAAGTTGGTTGTGGTAGAAAGAGGAAAAAAGCAATTCAAATAAGAGTTTTATGATTATTATCATCATTATTATTCTTATTTAAAAAGGGCAAAAGTCTCTTTTCTTTCTAGTGACCATTGTGACTGATAGACTCTTCTGGTCATCTTGGTACCAGCCTTAGGGTGAAGCCACACCAAGAAAAGGGCAGAAAAACAAAGAAGGCTCAAAAGAACAACTGAAGTCACCCTATCACTGGGCTTTCTGTCATTTTAACAGAGAAAATAAATGTTCTCATTTTAAGCCATTATATTTCTCACTATTAGCTACTGATAGAATACAATTAACACACAACAAATGCACACATATGTGCACACACAATATTTATGAAGATGCAATTAATATCTCAATGGAATATATAAATTGCTAAACTCAGATTGTTGTGGTTAAACATAATTATAATTATAAGAAAATTGCCTCCTAAGTAACCTTGTTTTCTAAAATAAACTTTTCTTCCCCAACTGTGTAAATCTGGCTTTCTAATTAATAGATGCTGAGTAATTGACTTCAACAATTTGATAAATGAAAAACCTACTACTTTGCAAGATAATAAAAATAACAAATAAAAAGAGTTTGAATAAGGGGTTATAGTGCATGCATAAATAATGTTGTTTCCAGAATCATAAGTAATTAAGCAAAAATCCTAATGTCTGTGATGGGATACTTCCCAGTGAGATGTTGGCCAGGGTGATTCTTGAAATCCATTAAGCAATAAAGAGTATTGCCACTGCTCTTGATTACTTACCAGAATTCAATGATAAAACTCTACCAGTACATGCTTTCGTTAAACAAGATAGAGAAATCAACCTGGAAGTGAGCTTGAATCTTTCTCCTGATGGATAGTTTCTCATGGTGTTACAAGGTGTTATGAAGGCTTATGTAGGAGAAAATTCAACAGTTTTACACATGTTGTTCCTGCATGCTGTATAAACTGGTATACCAGGCAAAATGTGCTGCATATTGGAAAAGTGATTACATGACTATCGTGGAAGTATCCAATCACTTTTTAAAAATTGGATTTGAGGCCTGTTCCACAGAAAGAATTCATGCCTGGTTCCATAAACATTAGATAAAGACTGGAGAGATTGCTTAGTAGTTAAGGTACTTGCTTGTGAAGCTTAAGGACCCAGGTTAGATTCCCCAGTACCCACATAAGCCAGATGCACATGGTGGCACATGTGTCTGGAGTTCATTTGCAGTGGCTAGACACATTAGTGTGCTCTCTCACTCCAAAAAATAATTTAATAATTTTTAAACTCATTTAAAAAGTTTGCCAAAAGCCTGTTGCTGGGAAGATCATAGGCCCTAGTGAGTAAGCAAATGTTCTTGCTAAATTGACATATTGTCCCTGTCAAATTGCCTTCTAAATATTTTGGTTTTCACCCTTAGATTAATGCTGCAATCAGCTTTGGTCACAAAGGCTTCTCTTTTGCATTAAGTAGTGATTGCTGCACTTTTGACCACTTTGCTGTTGTGGTCAAAGTGCTAAGAATGTACTAAAGACTCAGTCCTAATTTTATATCATCCCTTCCAATGCTTACTGTTCTCATTATGGAAGAGGTAGCAGAAAGAGCCAGTGAAATGAGAGGAGGACTATGGAAAGCTATCTTCTTCACATAACGTAGATATTTCCCTCATTCCATCACACTTGTGGTTACCTGTATGAGCCCTGAATAAAATAGGGCCTTTTAACATTCCCTCATGGATAGGGAAAGGGATCATAATCCCCTCTCTTCCTTCTTAAAAAGTATTTAAGCACATTATAGCTGGGGGCAGGACAGACATTTTCTGATAAGTTGTCTGTGCTCCGGTAAATAATTCCCCCATGCTCATTCAAGCAACTTTAATTATTGTTATCTGGATCACAAAAAAAGGACATCAAGATCAAAGTTGAACTAGTTGGGAAGAGGAAGGGATTCAGCAAGAATAGAAAATGGAGGAATGAGGAAAGTTAATGAGGTGTGAATGTGATGAAAGTATATCATATAATAACTGTATTAAATTGTCAAAAAAGTAATTTTTTAATAATTTAAATTCCAGGGCCTGGAGAGTTGGCTCAACTGTTAAAGGCACTTGCCTGCAAAACTTGCAACCCTGAATTTGATTCACCAATACTCATGTAAAGCCATATGTACAAAGTAGTGTATGCATCTGGAGTTCATTTGTAGTGGCAGGAGGCCCTGATGCACCCAAACTCTCTCATACACACACTCTTTTTCTCCCCTTGCTAATAAATAAATAAATATTTTATGAAAAAATAATATAAATTCCTACCTAAATTTATATTACCATTGTGAGTCACTCTTGAGAATGCCTCATATTATGGTAATAAACTCTGATTATTTTGTATATGCACACACAAAAAAATAGAACTTTAGGTTTCCAGGAAAGTAACTCAGAACTCTAGAAATGTTATAAAACTGTGGTGGCCAGCATACTCAGGAGCCTGTTACCTGTTAATTGTGCTAGCAAAGACATAGACATTTTCCTTGAATGCCTTTCCAAGCTCCAGCAATCACTGGGTTGATTTAGAAAATTAACTTGTCTCTCTGAAGCCACTTCTGAATTAAAATTAATGTTCCAAGTCTCTCTCGCCTACACCTAGTCATTCATATACATAAGAGAGTTTTATGCAACAGAAATATTCTACACTTAGAATTTAAACCAGCATTACTGCAACATTTCCAACTATAGAAAACTTGTCATGAGGAGAAAAATAATTGGATTTCTCTCATGCCAATATTTTGGGCTGACTTAAAATCATTGAACTTCATTATTTTTATCCTTGTCCTAAAATATAATATGAGGTGCCAATATGACACAAGGAAATCCTTGAGAGTAAAATGGTAAATCATTCATATTATGACAAGGAAAGATTTACAGGTGTGATAAAAAGGCATAAATTTTGCAAGTGAAAGATTAAAACATAGACTATATGAAGGCCAGTTAGCTAGCAATAAACTCTGAGCTGTTTTATACATAAATGTGTTGAAGTTGTTGACTATCAAAATGTACAAACAATGAGTTGACCACAACAGGAAAAAGAGCACATTTGCATCATATCCAAAGTGAGTAAAGACTAGTCAATATACATTACCATGCTGTGCATGGTGCACAGTACTCTGTACAAGGAGAGTGTATGGGAAACCAACTATCCACACAGTGTATCTTATGGTTATGAAGGTGCAGTATAGTTTGTGAAAGTCTCTGGGTTCAAATTTCAACTCTACCTGTTATTGCCTTTGAAATGTATAAGGAAAATATTAATATCTCTGTATTTTCATCTGTCAAATAGAAGTTAAAATAACAAATTAAATTAATTAACAAATTAGTGCAGCAGTGTAAAGTGAAACCCCTGTTTCCTGGCTCCTTCCACCACCCTGGTCTGGGTTTCTGTGCCTGTCTGTGTGCCATTGAGCCAGCAGTGTGGAGTGCTATGAGGAGTGAGTAGGCCAGACTCCTCCTTCCTGGCTTCTCCCACTTCCTTGGTCCAAATTCCCTGAGCCAGTCTGTGTGCTGGAGGGCATAGCTCAGAGGAAGTAGGCAGAGTCCTGTTCCCTGGCTCCTACCAGTCCGCTGGTCCTGGTAGTTCCCATTGTGCCTTGCTTGGGGAAGCCTGATTCCTGTGGGAGCTATGGAATCTGGCCTTTTGCTCTGGTATCTTTTTTTTGCTTGTAAATGGTTTATTTTTGTTTTGAATTATTTCCTTAAAGGTAGGATTTTTGATCAAAATGTATGTATGCATTTATGGCTTTGTATGTAGCTTAGCCTTCAAAAGAACTGAATCAGGTTTCCTTGAGGATGACTGCCTGTCCCAACTGGCTTTTCTGTATCTTTCAAACTGTATAAACATGAAATAATTACTACAGGTCACATCCAGCCCTTTCTATGGTTTCTTTCTGCATTGGTTTCCCCCAACTAAGCATGGGCTAGCCAGCCAGGTCTGCTCCTCTATCTTGGGGCTTGGTGTCCTTGACATAGCCTAGATTCCTACTTCCTCATTTTACCCCACTTCCCAGGATTGTGATTCCTGAATATAATCGTTTCCAATTACTTTTTTTTCTTCCAAGTGAATTCTAAGAATCTCACCAAGGTAGTCCAGGGACCTACTTTAATGGGGGTCCTTGCAGTTGACATTAGTTTATTTGTAAATAAGCACTCTCTAGAAATCTTATTTAAACTAGTAATTAAAGCAAACCCACTCTTCATTGTGCTAAAACTAGAACCAGCCCAGCCATACATCAGTTTACCACAGAACTGACACAGGCCGGAATTTGCCAGGTCTTGAGAGCACTCAGGAATGTGTATTAACACACCACTTCATACGTGACACAAATCTCAGTAGCATGAAAATAGCTAGGGAGGGCCTCACTCAGTTCAGGTAGGTGGAGGAAGAGGAGACCTAGTCACCTCTAGCTAAATGCTCATCTGGGGAAAGCAGGCTCTGGAGCTCACAGCTGAACTCCCAGCCATGGGTGAAACTTTCCAGGCACTAGCTGCAAGGCCACTCCAAGAACGAAAGGGGTCCTATAAGTTTCGGGAGGTGGGAACCTTGCTTGAGTTTTCTGTAGCACCCAGCAAGTAGTAAGGTGCTCAGTGGGTGCGGAATAAGATGTGAGAGCTCAGGACTGCTTACTGATAACTGGGTTCATCAAGCTGCTGGAAAGAGCCTAAACCTTTGAGGTTCCCTTTTAGAAGCCTCAAGTCTGGATCCCTATTATTGAGACTGGCCACTGGGCATGACCATCCCTGTTCACCTGAGTCAGAGGGTCCACAGGCCAAAGTACAAAAACTTGCTTCCTGCTCAATAAAATGACCAAATTAGACCAGGCTCAAAATAGTACAAAACACAAGATAGTATGAAACCCCATAAAACACCTCATCATGGCAGAGATTAATTCAAACCACACAGTAATAACCTTAAATATTAATGGTCTTGGCTCACCCATAAAAAGCACAGGTTATCAAGATGGGTCAAAAAACTGGACCCTTCTGTCTTCTGTCTTCAAGAAATGCACATCACCACTAAAGATAGATACCTCCTCAGGGTGAAAGGTTGGAAATAAAAAAACAAGTGGATATTGCTATTATATTAGTATCTGATAAAATAGACTTCAAACCAAAAGTAATCAAAATGGACAAATAAGGTCACTTCTTCCTCATCAGGGGAATGATCCAACATGAGCACATCACGATATATATATATATATATATATATATATATATATATATATATAATGTGCGTGCGTAACACAGGTGCACCACCGTTTACAAAACAAAACCTACTCAACAATAAAACAAATAAACACCAAGACCATCATAGTTGGAAACTTCAATACTCCACTATCATCAATAGACAGATTATCCAAACAGAAAATCAATAGGGAAATAATAGAGCTTAACAACATCATAGATCAATTAGACCTAACAGATATCTACAGAACTATCCATCCAAACCCTACAGAGTACACATTTTTCTCAGCAGCCCACAGAACCTTTTCTAAAATTTACCATATATTAGGCCATAAAACATGCCTTTGGGGGGGGCACACATCTGGAGTTTGTTTGCAGTGGCTTGAAGCCCTGGCGCACCCATTTCTCTCTCTCTCTCTCCTCTCTCTGCCTCTTTCTCTATCTGTTGTTATCAAATAAATAAATAAATAAATAAACAAAAAAATTTTGAGAAAAAAGCATGCCTTCATAGAAGCAGGAAAATTGAAATGATTTCCTGCATCATGTCAGATCACAATGCTTTAAAGGTAGAAATTAACAAAAAGAGACACATCAAAAACTCCACCAGCTCTTGGAGACTAACAACACACTTTTAAACAGTGAATGGGTCATGGAAGGAATCAAAAAAGAAATCACAAAATTCCTAGAATTGAATGATAATGAAAACACAACCTACCAAAACTTATGGGACACAATGAAGGCAGTCATAAGAGAAAAATTCATAGCCTTAAATGTCTTCATTACAAAGACAGAGAAATTCTAAATTAATAACCTGACTATCCACCTAAAAGCACTGGAAACAAAACAAGAAGAATTCAATGCAAAGAACTCCAGACAGAAAGAAATACTCGAGATTAGAGCATAAATTATTGAATTTGAAATTAAGAAAACAAAAATTCGATAAAATGAAGAACTGTGTCTTTGAAAAAATAATATTGTCAAACCACTGGCCAAATTGATCAAGAAAAAAAAAAGAGAGAAGTCTCAAATTGACAAAATCAGAAATGGAAAAGGAGAGATCACAACAAACATCAATGAGACTGTCAGTCTATTCTGGTGACTTTTAATAAGGTATTGTATATCTTCAATAAACGGGCCCACAAATGGGCACTTTGCACTCCACCTTCTTTGAGCTCTGAGCCAAGGAAAGCCAGACTTTGTGGTTCCACAGGATGTTGTTCCACTAGTCCTTGCTGTACAGTTCCCTTAGATGTAGAGAGTCCCCACATGCTCAGGAACTGACCACAGGAGTAATGTCCTATCTATCCACATTCTGCCTGGGTTTCTGGTACCTTATTCTCTTTATAAGGTCTGTAATGTCTGGAAACTTACATAAAGCCTTACAGTAGATAACAGAACCCAACTTTCTACCATTCCTTTCCAATTGACACTTTTTATTATAATAAGTTCACGTCATATAATTTACATCTACACATAGATGTAATGAATAAAACTGTTTATTAAATTATATATAGTTGGGGATATGAACTTATATTTCCTCATGATCTAAGAACAGATTATTTTAGTCAGAAAATCCTGATGCAAAACTACATTGCTGATTACTTTCCCTTCTACCACTGGCTTTGTATGATATATTCTTAAATTCTTCACTAGTGAAAGCAGAACAGCAGCTCACATTCCCTTTTAACTGATGGCAACCTCAACCTGAGCACATTTTTAAATGCATAAACATTGTAGTTGATGAATATAAGAAGTTTGCTATGGCCAACCTTACTGGAAAATCTTGATGTAATTTCCAGTAATGCCTGAGTGGCACAACATCCCTACATCTTCTCAAATCAAACTTGACACCCTAGATGTAGAGCTGAATAGGGTTCAGGCCCCAGAGTTTGCCTACCTGGAACTATCTGACAAAGCATCTCACACAACCTCTTGGCACAGTCTAATATATTTGAGCCTTTACCCACATCTTTTGCTCAACTTGAGCATTTAATCATTGGACATTGAAATTGGCCTGAATTTATCTTGAGTTTGCCACCCACTACTGGATTCCTGCCTAAGAGACTCCCAATCCTCTTCTCAGAGACAGGCTGACATGGACCTTTAGCTTCCACGAGAGCCCCAATAATTCCAGAATAAAAGACAGGATCACTGTAACCATGCATGTAATGCTGATACAACACAAACTCCTCCCTCACATACACAGTTTCATGAAATAACAGAGGAAAATTATCCCTACCCTGTGACCTCAGCAACATCAGAATAGCTTGAAACATAAAATAATCATTGCAAATGATTATATCAGTAAGTTGTGTGATATAATCAAGTATTTAGTCAGGAGGCATGTGTGGGCATGTACACACACACACACACATTCTAAAGAAGTGTCCTTTCTGTCATGCCTCCAAATATCAGAACTCTTATTTATGTGTCATAGCAGACAGTAAACGGATACTGGCTAATGCTGTTAAATCAACAAATAGAAATATAAGTCTACTGTGTAAAGCTATAGTGATGACCAGCTGCAGAAAAAACAAGAAACTAATCAAATGTTTACTTCTAGGGTGTTTGATTTGAGAAACAAGTAGGAATATGTCAGAATAAAGTTTCATTTTGCATTTACACCATTCTGTTATTATAAGCACAAGGTTTTCTCTACTTTGCATATGTGCAGCATGTGTGGTATATGTATGTATAGTGTATGGATGTGTGTGTGCAGAAATGTGTGGTCCACGTGCACATGTGTGGAGGCCATAGAAGGACATTGCCAGTCCCTTATCACTCTTCCTTGTTTTCTTTTTTCTTTATTAGTTATGTACTTACTTAGTGTGTAAACAGCCAAATTGGTACCATCATTAGCCTCTTCTCCATCCTCCCCTCTCCGAAAGGACCCTCCTCCTTGGAGATTGAGGATGGTGCATTGTGGGGGTAGCAATCAGTTATGGGGAAGAAGCAATATTTCTGTGCATAATGTCCCAACTTGTGGCTCTAACAATCTTTCTGCCCCCTCTTCTGTGAATTTCCCTGTGCCATGTTGGGTTCATTTTAGGTCTACTTTAGTGATGAGGTCTTGGGAGCCTCCGTCTCTCTGGATATCTGGATTGGTAGGAGTCGAGTGTTCTCTGTGTCTATCTCCTTCACCCTTGTGACAGTGCCAGGTTCACCAAGAAAGCAGCACTCTTGCTCATTTCCCCAATTCCTCTATGGTTTCAGTTGGGGCCCTGGTGAGGTGTGATGGGCTGATTCTCTCTACAGGTTCTGCATCCATCTGAAAAATAAAAGCAGACTCTTCAATGGAGAGTGAAGTCAGCACCAGATAAATGGGATAACCATTATTATGTTAGAGAGACCTTAATAGGTATAGGCCCTTTTGTAGCCCAAGATTGATAGGAGCTTGATATTGGCTCATGAACTCATTTTTTGGATATGGTTCTGAATTGTTTCCCAGTTCCAGCTATGGTTCTGTTCCACTGAGTGGATCTGTTAGCCAATTCAAGAGCTGTTGTTTACCCACCATAGCTGTGTGCCATTATTGCACTTGGGGGAGCATCATATCAGGGTGTTTGCTGATGAGTAGCTTAGACCACAGGTTGCTTGGACAAATGGCCATTTTCCCCCAGTTGCTTACATAGCACTCTTTGTCACTAGATAAACTAAATTTCTGGGGACTGACTCTCTTCCAGATATGATTGCTAACCTGTAACAGGTTGAGTTGCACACATACCTGACAGGCAACACAAGAGGCAGATAATAAAGACGGAAGGGTACATAAACACAAAGCTAAAGCCAATATGAATTAGTATCATAAACACATTTCTACTAAATAGAAAACTAAAAGATATAACCCTTAGAAGGATTGTGGGGACCATCTGGGCAGAAGGGCCCTGGAGGGGGTGGGAGTCAGCTCAATCCTAAAACCATTCACTGTGGCTTATAACTGCCAGTGCCAGACATGGGTTATACCCACAGTAAGCTGTTGGTAGGAAAAACCTATGAGGACCCCATAATAGGGCAGGCTTCTCTCAAAACACATAATTATACTCCCAAGCTAAAAGATGAGACCCTGTTACTGAGTACAACACAAGCTGCTGACACAGAATGTTGAGAGATCATACTGGAATCAAGGAAACCAACTCCTTGATGGCTAAACCCCATAGTGCTGGGAAGTGCTACATGAACTGCTGTAGGAAAATGGTCACCAAGGTCGATTGTGGTAAATGCTGAAGAGAATCAAAACACATCAAAGCAGAAAACAAGAGGAGAAGACCTATAACATATCTTCCAAGTCTCAGGGAACATTGCAGAAGAGGAAGCAGAAAGATTGTAGAAGCCACATGGTAGAGAAGAGTATCCTCCATCCCAGAGACTGATGTGTTCATAAGCCGACAATGAGTACTGATGACTTCCTGAGAAGGCCCTTCAGTGAAATGAGGGCAGAGAGAGGGAATACAAGAGTATAACTTGAGGGGATTATTACCAATATGCAATATGTTCATACAGCAAAGTTCACAATTAAAATGCATACATCTATGGATGTGTATTTATCTTAAAAATTATTTTTATTTGCCAATCACAAAACTGGTTTATTTGAATATAATTAAAACTACTATTATTTGCCTTTTTACTTTTGTCTTTTTATTTAATAGAACCTTTGTTGTATGGAGAAATCATGTGTTGGTTTCATTCCCCTGCCCTGCCACCAGTCAGCAGGGTTACTGCTATTGGCCATGGGGTTATGGGTTATGAATTGTGAAAGCAGTAGTCAGCTATTGTGGGGTGGTGAGGCAATGACTGGCCCTACTCCACCCTGGTGGGATTATGAGCCTTGTTGATGTGTGCTATTGCCTGGTCCAAAGCTGGGATGGTGCTAGGAGGGAGATGTGCTTGCTTGAACTTTGAACTCTGGAGCTTGGGAGGTTGTTCTACTGAGCTGAGGGGAGGGGGCTCATGGCCACATGTAGGTTCAGAAACCGAAGGAATCTGGACAAAATGGCTTCTAGGTTGTTTTTCTTGTTTTGTTTTGTTTCTTTCCCATTACAAGTCACTGTGCCACAAGGCACATGGTTGCCAATGAGGGGTGGGGAGGAGGATGGAGCTCCAACTCCTGCTCTGGGCTCTGGCCCTCCTGAGGCACCAGCTTCTGCCCAATTGGACATTTGAGGCTGCACCTCTGGAGTGAAGCAAGCCACCAGCCTGAGACTGTGGGTCTCTGGCCGCCTAAATGAGGAGGAGATGGAAACTGCCTCAGACAAACTCCAGGCCTAGGCACTTGGCTGGAAATATTTCTTTAATAGGCCTGGGTCCCAGCCACATGTCTCTTCCTCACCAAGAAGTTGAGGGCTGCAGCTGTGTCAAATTAGTGGGGAAGGTAGCCACACTATCTCTCAGAAAATATAGAGACACAATGGGAAAGACATGCCTAAGGGTGCTTGCTAACTGCTGTGTTTTTTCTGACCAAGTGCTCTATGACAAATATATCTTTACATAACTGTAAGTCACTTATTCATACAAGTATGATAAAAAGTAAAATGAGCTAGACCTGGTGACACAGGCCTATTTTCCTAGCTACTCAGGAAATTGAGACAGAAAGATCACCAATTCAAGGTCCCAATGTGATATAGCCTGACTTTACATTACAAAACCACATGCCTTTCAGATTGCTTGGTGAAAATAAGTACATAATTCCAGTTGATGTTTTCCAAACTACTTGATTTAAAATAACTCATTAATAACCGTATCTGAATTTTTTCTTTTCTTCAGACTTTAAACAAATAAGATGTTATTTATAGACACCTCTTGGTTTCTTTACTATGTGTGATAAGTTACAGTATGGCTTTCCTAATCCAAACAGTCTAAAAGATCTCTCCGGAAGTTTTGTCATTTGATTTATTTCATAGTGCTTTTTTTTTCTTTAAAATTCAGATTTAACTAAGTCTACAATGAGCTAAATTTTATATAAACAGGCTAGAATTTGTCACATAATATCACAAATGTAATTACTGAGTTTATGTTCTAGATCAATTTCAACCTACATAGAGGATTATTGAAAACAACAAAATTCTCCCTGCAGTGGTGGCTCATAGTTTGCCAGGTATTTTGAATTATTATAATGTCCTGTCACTTAAAAGGATGAGGAGACAACTAGCTTAAGTTCCAGGCCAACCTGCCTCAAGACAAAAACAAAAATATGCCCTAAATACTCTTAATAAGATCATTTCCAAATGTATCAGAGGTATTGATAAAAATTATCCTCAAATTTGTCATATTTTGCCTGTATTCATAGGCTTATACTTTTAAAATGTATTTAATGGAGTTTATTAACAGGAGCTGTCTCAAATCAGTGGGTTATATAAATTTTATAGGTATATACATGGGTATTATGAGAAAAGTCTGGCTGCTATTTTTCCTAAATTTCATTTAAAATGTAGAAACCTTTGGAAATGTAACAATAAGTATATTCTAAGTTTTTCTGCTAAGGCTGTTTCTCTACAAATTTCCAATAATAAGATGATTAATTAACTCTTTAAAGCTAGACTACTTGTTTCTTTATCAATGGGTAATAAGATTAATCAATTTGGTGTAGAATCTCTTAATAGTCATGCAAGGTTGCACATGCACACAAGGTGGCACATGCATCTGGAGTTGAAATACAGTGGCTGAAGGCCCCGGCGCACCAATTCTCTCTCTCCCTCTATCTTTCTCACTCACTCTGTCATAGAAAAAGAGCAACAACAAAAAAAGCAACCAAACAAAAACCAACAAACAAACAAACAAATAAACAAAAAAGACACCAGTCTGTTGGGCTTGCCTCAAAAACAAAAGAAAGAGAGCTCAGATAGTACAGCCAGAAGATCTGAAGTCATTATTTCCATTCCCCTAACAGTAGTTACAGTGTCTTCTCCTGAGAGAGGGAAATGAGAAGGAATACAATTAGGGTAACTGGAACCCTGAGAGTTAAGGGGGAAAAAAAAGGCAGGAAAGTTTGAACTTGCCAGAAATCAAAGATGATCTGACTTTTTATCTCTTGTCTACTTCCCTAGACCTGTTTTTCCACCATCAGGACCAGTCTGGGGAGAGCGGTCTTTCATAGAATTTAAACACTGTGGTTGGTCAAGTTCAGCCCCTGGAACTTGGTGTCAGGGCTAGCTCTTTCTGAGACAGATCCTAACCCTAACCAACCATCTGTCCCTCTCGCTCACCTGAGCCAGAAGACAGTCCACCACTATAAGGTTATAAGTACCTTTGCAAGGAGAGGGCAGGATCTCTGACTGCTTGGGAATTTCCAGCGGTGGGTGAGTTTTCCCTTAGCTGGGCCTGGGCTGCCTTGGCCCAGGTCCAGCCTGGTTGAGCTAAGGGGAAAGCCCCCTAGCCCTTACTCTCCACATGGGCTTTTTATCCCCTCCAGCTCCCCACATGACAGGAGCTCCTTGAACTTTTTTTCTCTCTTTCTTTCCATGGTTTTTACAGGACCTCCACATGCCTTTCCTTGGCTCTGTACTTCCCCCAATAAATGTAATAATTTAATAATTATCCTTCTCAGTCTTTTTTATTCAATTATTTGATTAAAATTAGAAAGGAACCTAGGGTTTGGGGTTCAAGGACTTTCCTTCACCCTGAACACCCTATTTCATAATATCTAGGGAGCAATTAATTATCCCCATAGCCTGCGTGTCTCCATTACACAATTGTATACTCTTAACAGGATGGTTGACTTTTTAAGATACAGGATCCTATGATTGTTTATGCTCTTGGTGACCATTATCCCCCAGCACCTCACAGAGTAAGTACTTTGCAACATTATGAGAGGTAGCCAGCAGTAAGCTAACTGGCTTCCTTCTCATTTTCAATATGATCACTTAATGTCCTGTGACAGTTTCCCATGGTATCTTTAGCAATACGGCCTTATCATTTAGATCTGGTAGGAAACCAAATGCTTTGGCAATGGTCTTCATTGTTTTGGGGGCCTCATAGGTCTTCTTGATCAACAGTTCACAGTGAGGGGTAATTAACAGCCTATGGTTTTAGGTGTAAGCTTTCTCTTTACACTCCAGGGTACATATATCTGGACAACCTCCCCCCTTATTGAGAATTATATCTTTTAATTATCTAACCAGGAGGACATTTTTTTAAATTTTCATTTATTTATTTATTTGAGAGTGACAGAGAGAAAGAGGCAGATAGAGACAGATAGAGAATGGGTGTGCCAGGGCCTCCAGCCACTGCAAATGAACTCCAGACGCATGCGCCCTCCTGTGCATCTGGCTAACGTGGGTCCTGGGGAGTAGAGCCTCGAACAGGGGTCCTTAGGCTTCACAGGCAAGTGCTTAACTGCTAAGCCATCTCTCCAGCCCCAGGAGGACATTTTCTATGGTATTGATTCATGTTGTCATTAGTTTTATGAATTCACCACAACATCCTTACCCAGTCCCTCCAAGACCCTTCTGCCCTCTGTATTCTGTCCCTCTACTTGCCTGTCAAGTATCTCCTCCTCTCATGCCTCCCTACTCCCCCTCTTCTTTAGCCTAAGTTTATTTCCTTACAAATACTACTGATGCTTACTACAACATAAAAAACAAATCAATAAACTGCATAAGACACAATGTGTGGTGCTTGTCTTTCTGGGTCTGTTTAACCTTGCTTAGTATGAGGTTTTTGTTTTGTTTTGTTTTGTTTTTTTCTCAAAGTCCATTAATTTTCCTGCAAATTTTATTTTTCCCTTACTACTGAGTAAAATTCATTGCAATGTATGCATTTTTATAATCAAGAAAGTATGTGAATGGGCTTAAATTGCTTTAAGAAATTCATAGAAGTTTGAAGAAGAATGAACCAAGCCTGGAAAGGATCAGTGCCTTGCTCAACATCACACTGATGGAAAATGCTCATGCCAGGTGTAAGCCACAGACACCCTAGGAAGAAGCAGGACAATGTTTTAAGTACCTGTGGTGGTTTGAGTAGATGGCCCCAACATATTCAAGATCTTATTATAGTTTGTAATTTAGATCTGCAGCCACCTGGCTGGAGGAGGTGTCACTGTGAGTGGATCCTTGGGTCCATCTGTAAGGTGTGGAGGTAGATTTAGTATTCTTTCTTCTAAAGATATGCACAGTACCTGAGCTCTGCCTGGAAGTGTGCTGCGTGGTGTGGCTTTTGGGTTTTGAGTTGTGGTTCTTCTCTCTCTGCTTGGACCTGTGAAAGTGGGCCAGCTTCTTCTACCTTTATGGAACTTACCCTCTTTCTTCAATAAATCCCTTCCTCAATAACTGTGCCTGGTCTAGAAGTTCATCTCAGTGACCTGATGCTGTTTACTACATTGCCCAACTTCTTCTAGCAAATTATACATAAGCCCCATGCCTTCTCCCTACACACTTGCCAAATGCTTTTACTATCAACAGCAGGCAGGGCCAAGGTCAGTATCCTTCTATGTCTTATACACAAGTAAACTAAACTCCAGTGGCAGAGAGATGCCACTGGTCATGCCATCATGGAGAAGAAGGACCCACTGTGTCCCAGACACACGCCTGGGTGAAGCGTCATCAATTTCAGGCTGGAGAGATGGCTTACCTGATAAAAGCTACTTGCCCATGAAGCCTAAGGACCCAGGTTTGATTCCCCAGTACCCACATAAGTCAGATGCACAAGATGGTTCGCAGTGGCTAGAGGCCCAGAAATACCCATTTTATCTCTCTCTCTCTCTCTCTCTCTCTCTCTCTCTCTCTCTCTCTCTTTCTTTCTCTCTTTAAATAAGAAGAGAAGAAGCAGAACCTTCTGCTATTCTCCCATCTAAGTATTAGCTACATCTAGTACTGCTTAGTTCCAGCTATAGAGGGCATTGGATACATTCAGGGTGATATGGTTATAGATGTTTCCTTTACTCAAAAAAGAAAAAAAAAAGTAAATTAATGAATCTTGAAGGAGATTCTTCCACACAAGGCATTGAGAAATAGAATTCTTTACAGGTTATAAGGCAAGATGCAGAAGAGAATGTCTATTAAGCCTTGGTTTCCTTGTACATTCATATCTTCTCTGCAATGAGATAGATTTGTGGTCTGCATATTCATCCTTCTCTACCCTGGAAACCACTAAAGAAGTTTGTGATTTTATACTATAATCCCTATAAAAGAATCCCTTTTAATCCCATAAAGCCCATGGTAGCCTGAATTTTGGAACCAAAAGTCAAGTGGACAACAGTGTTTGTGAAAATAAGTAGACAAAATTTAGGGCTCCTTTGGAAACACCAGGAAATGAATATGCCAGGCTGTTTGCAGCACATACAGGTAAGAAGGAGAAGGGCAACAGGACCAAGGCAGGGTTGGGAGGACCAAGAGTGCCTTTGGTTGCCACTGAGTGGGGCAGACTGGTGTTTGTCCTTGAACTCCCAGCCACTCTGAAGTGCATGATTGTACTGCTTGGGACTTTTCTACCTGTAACGGCACATCTCTGAAACAAGTTTGGGAAACTTCACACTTCCATACCAAGGTAGAGTCCATTGATTCATGTTCAGAGACACAATGTTTCAGGGGTGAAAGTGACCTTAGGCAGAGGTACCATTCCATAAAAATGAAATTAATCCCTTGCACTAATTTTCTAGAAACTGAATTTTAATAATAGAAGTAGATGAAATTAACAATATCTTACTTTAATATATCAAAAATTTCATTATTCCAGCATGTTACTGACGTTTAAAAGTATCGTCTTTGAAATTTAATGTACAGTTTAGATTTGTAGCATTTTTTATTCAAACTAGTCCCCTTTCAACTGCTAATTTGTCATATGTAGCCAGTGGCCAAAAGCTTTGGGCCATATAGCTTTGGAAACCCTCCAAGTGAGCTATTATTTTTATAGCATTTAGGGAGCAGGTAGGTGCCTGTAAAGCTTGACACACAATACCAATACATAAAAGAAAACAGCAGAACACTCCTTATTGGAGGGGAAAGTAGGACCACAAGGAGATCCCCCTTCTCCAGCCCTTCTGAGCTCTGACAACTCTCACTAAGCTATCTTTGTGAAACTCTTGGATTTCAAGAAAGAAGATTTGAAAATCACTCTATTCTTGAGATACACATACATGACCAACAGCCGCTAGTAAGTCCACAGCTCATCAGAAACATGTAAGGGGGATGAGGAGTTGGCTCAATGGTTAAAGGCACTATCTCAGGGTCCCCCTACCTCAGTCCCCAAAGTGCTAGGATCCAGTGGTTGCACCACCATGCCTAGCTCACTAATCTCTATATATTCAACCAAGAAATCAGAAAGCTAGAAAGCTCAAGTGATTTTCCTTGCCAGAGCATAGTGGATGCAATCTGCAGTCTTATTTTTTAGCCTCAAAGCACTCCCAACCTTGGAAGAAAGAAAGTAGGTTAGAAAGCAATAGATAACAAAACAATACTGGTATTCCTCATCGATCCCAATTTCATCCAATTCAGTGCTAACTCCAGAAGAAAGAGAAGCACCTGTAACATAGTTTTTCAGTTTCAAGAGGAAAAATAATTAAAGGGGAAAGAACAGAGTGAGAAGAATGTACTGGAGACCATTCATGTAAAATGCTTACTTAGGAAACATAAGCAAGGCCAGGGGATCATCATTCACTAAGCCCTTCTTGTGATTGGTATGGGGGCAATGTGGTTGGAGGACATGATTTGCTTCTCCTTGTAACTGCAGTTGATAGAGCTGATGGGTCCAGATTTAACACACATTACTTACCACATAGGAACTATCCTGTTCAGAGCACTCTTGCCTGTTTGAAATTCCCTCTGCATCTCAAGATGGTTGCGTTAAAAGAGGACCCCCTTTCTGATAAGCCCCCTTATGATGTCTCAGATCTTTCTCTCATTTTAGGTTCATGATATATAGAGACATGAATAATTACCCAGATAAATATAACAATAAAAAAGGGAACCAATGCCATCCTTGAATCCAAATCATAAGTGGCTACTCAAGTTAAAAAATAAGTTTTGCTGGGAGTAGTGGCACATGCCTTTAATCCCAGCATTTGACAGGCAGAGGTAGGAGGATCACAATGAGTTTGAGGCTACCCTGAGACTATATAGTGAATTTCAGGTTATCATGGGCTAGAGAAAAACCCTACCTTGAAAATCCAGATAAAAAAGTATGTCTTATAGCAGGACATGGCATCTCATGCCCATAATGCCAGCATTTGTAAGGCTGAGGAGGCAGGAAGATTGTGAGTTCAAAGCCAGCATGGATGGTATATGAGTCTCTATCTCAAATAAAATCCCTAAGTAATATCAACAATTATTAAATAATAATAATAATAATAATAATAGTAAGCATTGTGTTGGAGGTTTGAATGCTTGGAATCCACTTGTGATGAATGTCTATTCACTTACAAATCTTCACTGTCTATTTTTGAAGTGATAAAGTAATAAACTATACCCTCATAGAACCTTATGGTCCTTATAGATTACCTCCATTAGGGATTTACTGAGTGAATTATAGGCTAGGCAGGACAAGGAGACTCTGCAATTCTTAGCTTTAATTCTATTATAATCTCATCATACCATTCTTAACATTGAATATTAATTGGTCATTTTACATAATTGAATCTTTTAATAACACCGTGAATGAGGAACTATTATCCTCTGTTTTATGAATGAAAAAACTGTTACACAAGAAAACTAAGAAATTTGACTAAATTCCAGCACCTAACAAATGGTATGATGATAATATACAAATACACTCCAAGTAAATATGACACTTTACTTGCACACAAAAAGATGTTGGCTCCCACAAAGAAAATTAAACAATAAATGAAAATTATAAAAAATTGCTAGATATAGCCAGATAAATAACTGTATATCTTAGGTCTGATTACCAATTTGAGATAATTCTTTACCAGTACCCATGTAAAGCCAGATGTGAAGTAACACATGTGTCTGTGACCCCAAAGCACCTATGGGGATGGAAGGGGACTCCAGCAGCTCACAGGCCAGCTAAACTAATGCACATATAATGGAAAAAATCAGCAAGAGAGACCTTGTCTCAGGCAATGTGAAAAGAGAAGATAAACACCCAAAGGTTGTACTTAGACCTCCAAGTGTGCGTGATGGCATGTGCATTCCCATACACACACACACACACACACACACAGAGAGAGAGAGAGAGAGAGAAGCATTTTAAGTCACTGAATTACCACTCTCCTTTGACAAAAAAAGAAAAAAAGGAGGGCTGATTTCCCTGGAATGAGTGCAGTTTCTTTACCCCATGACACTTATGGCCACTAGGTAAGTACCCAACTCATTGGAGACTTGTAAGTATAAGCCAAAGGAAGAAAAAAATAGCAGAAGTTCTAGAAAACAATAGAAAGTTTTAAGATTTGTTAAGCACTGGTGCTATTTCTCATGCTTCATTTCTAGTGACACTCTTTTTTTTTATAATTTTGTAGTCAGTGAATACAGTCAAGTTGGTACCATTGTTAGACGCCTCCCTGTCCTCTCCCCTCCACAGGGACCTACCTTGTTGGGGTATACGAGTCATGCACTGTGGAGTTATCCTTTAGTTTTGGGTAGGGGAAAAAATTCTCTCTGTGTCATGACCCAACGCGTGGCTCTGACATTCTTTCAGGCCCCTCTTCCACAAATTTCCCTGAGCCATGTTGATTCATTTAGGTCTGCTTCAGTGTTAAGATCTTGGGAGCGTCTGTGTCTCTGGATATCTGGTTTGGTAGGGGTTCATTGTTCTCTGTGTCTATCTCCTTCACCATTGTGCTGGTTCCGAGTTTGCCAAGAAAACACCATTCTTGCATGTTTCCCCAATTATTCTTAGTGTCAGCTGGGGCCCTTTTGAGGTATGATGGGATGGTTCTCTCCTTAGGATCTGCATCTATCTGAAAAGGAGGAGCAAATTCTCCAGCGGAGAGTAAAGTTAGCACCAAGTAAATGTGATAACCATTGC
Organism: Dipus sagitta; assembly: GCA_036346955.1. Taxonomy (NCBI): domain Eukaryota; kingdom Metazoa; phylum Chordata; class Mammalia; order Rodentia; family Dipodidae; genus Dipus; species Dipus sagitta. The sequence goes on from CM070771.1 coordinate 45,092,981, forward strand.
TTTTTAGAGAGAGTTTAATAGAGAGCGGGCTCATTTTTGGATATGGTTCTGACTTGTTTCACAGCTCCAGCTATGGGTTCTGTTCCACTGAGCAGATCAGTTAGCCAAATCAAGAGCAATTGGCTTCCTACCATGGCTATGTGCCACTATTGCACTTGTATGAGCATCATGTCAGGTTGTTTGCTGCTAAGTAGGTTAGACCATGCGTTGCTTGAGCAGATATTGGTCATTTTCCCTCAGTCGCTCATCTAGCACCTTCCGGCACTAGACGTGCTAACTGTTTGGGGACTGACTCCCTTCTAGCTTCCAGCCATGTCAGTTTCCGTCATACCCTCTCCATGGCCTTGTGAATCTGGTATTCCCTCTAAGAGAGTGGTGAAGGTTCAACCATTTGGTTTGTCATTTAGGATGTAGAGTTTTATGATACAATTGCTGTTTGGGTCCAGTTTTGTGTCCCCACCACTTCCCTTACCCTCCCCACTCTCCCTATTGTCTAGTCCTCGAGATGCTTCCTACGTATGTTGGCAAGTTGGGTAGATTCAGGTTAGGAGCTCTAGATGAGTGAGACTATGTGGTGATTATCTTTCTGTGATTGGGTGAGTTCACTGAGAATGATCTGTTCCAGGTTTGACCATTTTTCTTCAAATTTCATTGTGTCATTTTTTTTTTCCTTACTGCTGTGTAGAATTCCATCATGTAGATGTACCACATCTTAGTTATCCATTCGTCTAATAATGGACATCTGGGTGAATTCCAGCTCTTGGCTATTATGAATTGAGCAGCTATAAACATGGTTGAGCCAATCTCTCTGAGCTGAGGTGTGGAGCTTTTAGGGTACATGACCAGTAAGGGAATAACTGGGTCTGTTGGTAACACTATAGTCAGATTTTTCAGGAGTCTCCATATTGCTTTCCAAAGTGGTTGTACCATCTTACATTCGCACCAAGAGTGGATGAGGGTTCCTATTCTCCACATCCTTGCCAGCATTTATTTTCATTTGATATTTTGATGTTTGCTCTCCTTACTGGGGTAAGGTGGAGTCTCATAGTTGTTTTAATTTGCTTTTACCTGATGATTAGGCATGATGAACATTTCCCTAAGTGTGTGCTTGCCATTTGTATTTATTCCTCTGTGAACTCCCTGTCCAGTTATTTGTCCCATTTTCTGAATGGGTTGAATAACTTTTTATTGTTTAGGTTTTTGAGTTCTTTGTAGATTCTAGAAATTGGGCCTCTGTCAGTTGGATATTCAGCAAATATTTTCTTCCATTCTGTGGGTAATATATTGGCTCTGCTTAATGTATGTTTGTCTGTGAAGAAACTTTTTAGCCTCATAAGATCCCATTGGTTGAGTGAATATTATGTGCCACTATGGCACTTGTATGATATCTGAGGCCTTCTGCTTTTCCCTATGCACTTTGAGATCATTTTTTCTATCTCTGTGAAGAACAATGTTGGGGTTTTGATTGGAATTGCATTAAATCTGTAGATTGCCTTTGGAAGGATTGCCATCTTCACAATGTTAATTCTGCCTATCCAGGAGCATGGGAGGTCTTTCCATTTTCTTAAGTCCTCCTCAATTTCTTTTTTGAGTGTTTTTAGGTTTTCATTGTATAGATCTTTCACTTCCTTGGTTAATGTTATTCCAAGGTATTTTTGTTGTTGATGTTGTTATTACTATTGAAAATGGGACAACACTTATTTCTTTCTCTGTATATTTGTCCTTTGCATAAAGGAAGGCTACTGAATTTTGTGCATTGATTTCGTATCCTGCTACTTTGCTGAAGGAGTTTATCACCATTAAGAGTTTTGGAATGGAGGCTCTCGGATCTCTTACATATAGAATCATGTCATGTGCGAATAGCACTAACTTAACGTCTTCCTTTCCAAATTGTATCCCTTTTATTTCTTTCTACTGTCTTATTGCTTGAGCTAGGACTTCTAGTATGACACTAAAGAACAGAGGTGAGAGTGGACACCCCTGTCTTGTTGCTGATCTCAATGGGAATTCCTCCAGTCTCTCTCCATTAAGTGTTGTTTGGGCTTTAGGAGCTTTATATTTAGCCTTTATCATGTAAGATATGAACCAACCATGCCAATTCTCTCCAATGTTTTGATCATGAAGCGTTGCTGTATTTTTCCAAAGGCCTTTTCTGCATCTATCAAAATCATCAGGTGGTTTTTGTGTTTAACCTTGTTTATGTGGTATATTACATTGAAAGATTTCCACATGTTGAACCATGCCTGCATTCCTGGAATGAAACCCACTTGATCAAGATGGATAATCCTTTTGATGTGTTGTTGGATTTGGTTTGCGAGGATTTTGTTCAGGATCTTTGCACCTAGTTTCATCAAAGAAATAGGCCTATAATTTTTTTTCTTGTGGTATCTCTGCCTGGTTTTGGTATTTTGGTGATAGTAGCTTCATAGAAGGAGGCAGGAAGCTTTCCGTGTTCTCCAATTGTATGGCACAGTTTGAGAAAGATTGGTTTTAGCTCTTCAATGAAGGTTTGATAGAACTCAGCTGAGAAGCCATCTGGTCCTGGACTCTTCTTTGGGGGGATGTTTTTTATTGCCTTTTCAATTTTGATGGGTGTGATGGTTTATTTAGGATCTTAATATACTCTGAGTTCAGCTTTGGTAGATGGTATGTGTCTATGAATTTATACATTTCCTCCATAATCTTCAATTTGAGGAGTATGAGTTTTTTAAGTAAGACCTGATGATTCTCCCAATTTCACTTATGTCTGTTGTGATCACCCCTTCTTCATTTCTAATTTTGTTAATTTGAAGCAACTCTTTATTTCACTTGATCAAATTAGCCAGGGGTTTTGTCAATCTGGTTTATTTCTTTCAAAGAACCAACTCTTTGTTTCATCAATTTTCTTAATTGTTTTCTTAGTTTCCAGGTCATTAATTTCTGCTCTGATCTTAATTATTTCTTTCTGTCTGGAGCTTTTTGGGCTGAATTGTTTTTGCTTTTCCAGTCCCTTTAGGTGGATGGTTAAGTTATTGATTTGGGATCAGTCTGTCTTTGTTATGAAGGCAGTTAGTGCTATGAATTTTCCCCTGAGGACCATCTTCACTGTGTCCCATAAGTTTTGGTATGATATGTTCTCATTGACATTCGTTTCTAGAAATTTCTCAATTTTGTTTTTTTTTTTATTTTATCCACTACCCATTTATTGTTTAAAAGTATGCTGTTCAGTTTCCAGGAGCCAATGGGATTCTTGGTGGGTGCTTGGTTGTTAATTTCTAGTATTGTGATCTGATATCATGCAGGGGATTATGTCAATCTTCCTAAATAAATATGGAGGCAGGATTTGTGACCAAGTATATGATCTATTCTAGAGAAGGTTTTGTGGGCAGCTGAGAAGAATGTGTAGTCCATTGATATGGGGTGGAATGCTCTGTAGATGTCTGTTAGGTCTTAATGTTCTATGGTTTTGTTGAGTGCTCTCACTTCCCTGTTGAGTTTCTGTTTGGATGATTTATCTATTGCTGGTTATGGTGTATTGAAGTCCCCAACTGTGATGGTGTCAGTGGTCATTTCTGTTTTATTGTCAAGTAGGTTTTGTTTTATAAATTGTGGTCCACCTGTGTTTGGTGCATAAAGATTAATGGCTGTGATATCTTTTGCTGAATTGTTCCCTTGATCAGTAGGAAGTGGCCTCCTTTGTCTTTTTTTTACTAGTTTTGGTTTGAAGTCTAGTCTATTTTATCTGATATTAGTATGGCTACACCTGCTTGTTTCTTATTCCCATTTGCTTAGATTATCATTTTCCACCCTTTTCCCCTGAGGAGGTGTCTGTCTTTAGTGGTGAGGTGGCTTTCTTGAAGACAACAGATTGAGGGGTCAAATTTTCTGATCTACCTGCTAGCTTGTGTCTCTTGATGGGTGAATTAATGCCAATGATATTTAGGGTAATGACTGTGAGATTTGATTTGATCTCTGCCATATTATGTTGGTTTATGTGGTTTGGTATTTTCATGGACTTTGAAGATTTTTGTGCCTTCTCTGAATTTAGTTATTGTGATCTGCTTCTTGTAGGCACCTGAGGTTGATTATTTGATTCTTCTGTTTGGAGAATTACCTGAAATACTCTCTGTAAGTTTGGTTTTGTGTTTATATAATTGTAAAGCTGAGTTTTGTCATGGAAAGTTTTTCTTTCACCATCTATTATGAGGGATACTTTTGCTGGGTAAAGAAGTTTGGGTTGGAAGCCATAGGTTCTTAGATTTTGCAGTGATCCATTCCAGGCCCTTCTGGCTTTCAGGGTTTCCATTGAGAAGTCTGAAGTCATTCTGATGGGGTTACCTTTAAATGTGATGTGTTGTTTTTTCCCCTAGCTACTTTTAGGACTTTCTCTTTGCTGTCAATGTCTAGAGTCTTAATGTATCTCTTAGAGAGTTTCTCCTTTGGACCAATCTGTTTGGAGTTCTGTTATCTTTTTCTATCTCAATGGACCTTTCTTTTGAGAGAGTGAGAAAGTTTTCTTTGATTATTTTGTTAAATAAGTTCTCCATGCCTTTGATCTGAACTTCTTCCCCTTCTGGTAATCCCATGATCCGAACGTTAGGACATTTAAGGATATCCCACATTTCCCTTATGTTCTGTTCATGGAAGTTTTTGAACTTATTGAAACTTTTGCACTCTCTAACTGTTTCTTCTGTTTTGTCTTTCAGATATGAGTTTCTGTCCTCCACATGGCTGACTCTATTCTTGAGAGCCTCTAAGGAGTTTTGGGTTTGTTCAATTAGGATTGCATTTTCTACTACTTTTCTATATATGGTTTCCATCCCTCTGTCAAGCTCTCTTTTCACATCGTTTTCTGATTTTCTTAATGATTCTAGGAATTCCTCCTTGAATTCCTTTATGTCTTCAATTAGCATAGCCAGTAGGTTTTTTAGGTCCGCTTTTTTTTTTCACTTTCTTTTATATCCTTTAACTGTTTTTGGACCCCTTCCATTTTCTTATCTATTGGGTCTAGTCTAGTGATGGCTGCATCCATACAATCATCAGTCCTTTGTTGCTTTTCTGCAAGTTCTACCAGTAGCTTGGTCAGGGTTTCATAGCTCATAACTTAATTTTGTGGTTCTGATCCTATTGTCTCTTCTATGTTTTGATTGGAAACATCCATTGTAGGACTGGGAGATCTTATTGGATTTGCTTGCATTTGATTTTTTTACTTTATTCCTTTTTCATTGTGGTCTGCACATCACAATGTGGGAGCAGGGAGAATGGGATTTTAGTCAAGATGGCTGGGGAAGGTGGTGCCACTCAGAGGGTGGTGATGGGCACCGGGATGGGCTTGGAGCAGATCGGAAGTCATGCAGGGGCAGGTCATGTCAGCTTGCGGCAGAGCAGTAAGGGTCAGCAGTCACATGGGGGCATAGCAGGGTGGAGCAGAGCAGGTCTGAAGTAGTGCAGGGCAGAGCAGGTCAGAAGTCACATGGGGGTTTGGCCAAGTGGGCAGGGCTGCATTCGTGGGGTTGGGGGTGGGGCCAAGCAGGGCAAGTGGAAGTGGAGGGTGGGGCAGGGAAGAGAGAAACAGTTCCAAAGTGGCAGGGGTGGGGGCAGAGGAGAGAGGGGTGGATGTGTGGGGAGCTGGGGACAGGTCTGAGGCCTCGTGGAGTGTGGGGCAGATCTGTGGGCACATGGGCAGGGGTGGGTGGATAAGGGCAATCTCCCATGTCTGGCAGCACAGGTGGAACTACTTGCCTGGGTCTCCTAGCCAGCAGTTAGTGCAAGAGTAGCCTGAGGCTGGGACTCTGGCTAGGATGGCTGTTTGGGTAGATTGGGGAACTGGAGGGTTACCCAAGAGCATGGGAAGCAGCTAATTCCCTTTTTTTCCCCTCTGTGTCCTCCACTGGCAATCTATTGGAAATTGCTCTCCCCAGAAGACCCAGTGACACCTTAATTTCTTTCGTCTCCTTCCCGGGAGTTGCGGCACAGTTAGGTGGATGCCATCTTGACTAGAAGCTCCTATAGTGACATTCTTAAAGAGTTATTAGAGTCAACGGGATCTAGAACATTGAGGAGCTTTGAGATAGCTTTGGAATCTGTAAGTCCCAGAGGATCTTATTGCATGGACTGAAAGAGTAATTTAAGCTGAAATGTTAATGACTGAAGGTAGGGGGATATACATTAGGAAGAAATACTATAGGAGAGAAAGGTACAGTTTGGGATGGAATCAGCTCCTCTTCATTACCAGCAGGCACACAATTTCTCATGAACCCAGTTAGGGCCCTCATCATTCCAAAGCCAACTGTTGTGAGCCTTCCATTGCTTCAGTGTATCTATCTAACTGACATTTTTTTCTTATGTTCATACGCATAACTCTGCTCCCATTTAGTGATACTTTTCATCTGCGAATTTCTAGAGATTATTTTAAATTTAGAAATTGTTTTAAAATCCAAATCTGCCTTGTTCTTTTGACTTCTCTATTCATTTCTACTTTTAGGGGTGGGGGGCATGTGATTGACCTTTCTTAGTCCTATGACATCTAGCATAATGTGGGACTTGTGGTCTAAGAATAATTAAACTTTTAGTGCTGATGGAAATATATAACTGAAGAAAGAAAGGAGTACTGTGAAAGATATTTTGGTTTTTTTTTTTTTTGAAGGCACAGAATCTGTACTCATAATGTTGACTGTAACATCAATTCTCATGTTTTTCAATCCCTCAAATTAAATCCAACATTGTTTCAGGCAATATGGATTTATGTTCTAGCTCACTTATTTTGAGAATCACTTTGTCTTGATTATTCCTGTTTAGTTCTTGCCAGGATTCCCAGAAACTATTAACATTTTAAGAAGCTTGGGAAATATAACCAAATAAAAACAACATGGAGAGGACACAGCCTTTCTTGGTCTCCTCCTGGACAGGATAAGTGGATTCTTACAGTTTCTTTGTTTGCAATATGCTTAGCTGTCAGCTGATAATATTCATTCTCTAAATCACAGAGGACCAACAGCCTATTAACTGAGCACAGGCTTTTATAACATATTAACCAAATGTATGTACTGACCTTTTGTAGTCTCTCTCCATGGTATCATACTTTTTTTGGCTTACATTAGAGCATTCTACTTAAAATGGAAAGTCAGTTTCAAGCACCACTAGTTTCCAGAAGTTGTTAATATGAGGCTGTGAGTTTGCCACTGAAGTTAGGAGCACATTTCTCCCCAGGGAAATTGCCTTAAACCCTACACTGTCAGGAACAGCCCGATGGTGAAGCCTCCAGAACAGAGCACACACCATCCTGCACTGCCATTAGCCTCCTCCGCCTCCTCTCACACTCTAAGCAAGTCCCTGCCTTGGGAGAAAAACTTCCTTGCATTATTTTTCTTAGCATACAGTATGTAACTGAGAGTCAAGCTAGAAAGAAGAATGCTGTATTTACTAATCATAAGCAGAATATTAGACCCAAACACCACAAATTAATAGCATTAATCATAATAAAAGGCAACAGCTACTGCATACCCAACATGAACCAATTTCTGCACTCTAGCTCAGTAATGAGATTTGAGAAGTCTCTCTTTGGTCATTTTATTTGGAGAAGGGAGAGTTACTTCAATTTTTGCTAATGAGTGTCCTTATTATGCTTATTGGGCTCTGCTTTTACCCACAGGTGTTAAAGCACCTTACCAAGGCCTAAGTCTGTCTTTTAACTTTCTTAACAACAATCTGTCTCATGCTATTTCTCAATGGCTTATCCTTTTTTTCACTTTACATCTGTAAACTAAGGTGCACATGGTCGCACAAGCCAGTAATTCCAGCACTTGGGAGGGTGAAACAGGAGAACCATGAGTTCAGAGCCTTCCTAGGCTACATAACAAGTTCCAAGTCAGCTTAGGTACATAATAATACCCTGCCTAAAAACATGAATTTATTTGTAACCTCACTTTAAATGCAAAGCTGTTCTCTTTAGGATGCACTTGAGGTTCAAGCACCTGGCCCTGGGGACCTTTGTTCATCCTCAGTTCCTTGATCTTTACTTTTCTGTGTTTTGTTCTATGAATTGGGGAAAGAGTAGAAGAGAGCAGACAGGATTCCTGATGACCTTTCTTCACAGAGTGGCAAGGTCCTTGTTCTCTGGGTGCTGTCTCAATGTGTGGGGATTGAATGTTAGCTCTCTTGTGTGCATCTGTGCTTTCTCAGGGATCCCTTGTGACCTCCTGCTTCACAGATCCTAGCAGGAAACTCCATTGCAGACACCACTTTTCCTGATCTCTCTGGCATTTATCTGTCAACACCATGCAATGAGCTACCTACTGCCATGGGGTTGGGGATACACAGACAAAAAAGGACAAGCGCATTGGGAAAGCTGAGGTCCCGCATTCCCTCCAGGGCTTTCATCCTGGCTCAGCAGTATTGGGAGATGTCTACCTGCTCACAGGGACCTAGCAGCAGTCTCTACTCAGAGCACTTGGAACATTAAGCAATTCTGAAATTGGCAGCTATTCTCTTGAGATGACCCACAGGGAATGTGGCAAGGCAGATAAAAAGGTTAAGTAATGAAAGGACTTAGATGCACTTAACTCCCATGAGCAATAAGTGTATCTAGGTCTTTGTTGTCAAGTATCACTCTATAATAAAAGGATAAAACTTCTGAGGGAAATTTAGTGCTGAGGCAGGAACAATGCAAAATAAATCTGGAGGATATTATAATGACAGAAATTAAAATGCTAAAACAAAACCCCTAAAATAATTGGGTCATGCCAAAGGGACACAGAGCTAACAGGAGAAACTATGTTAATAGTCTAAGCTAGAAAAATCTGAGCAATAAAATAAATAGCATACTATTGGATTATAACCATGTTGCAGTTACCCTCACATTGCTGGAACAAACATCTGACCAGAAGAAGCTTATGGGAGTAAAGGGGCTTACAGATTCCAGAGAAAGCTCTATCATGGAGGAAAAAGCTGGTTCACTTCCATACATCTATAACAGTGAGACAAAGATCAAACTAGAGTTCAAGCTAGCTGTGAATATACCTAGTAGGGCTGGACTCAAGTCTACCCCCAGTGACATAACTCCTCCAGCAGGGCTTTGCCTGCTAAATACTAAATGAAGCTTAATCAAAAACACCCAAGGTTGAGGTTGCAGAGGAGGTCCAATGGTTAAAGGAGTTTGCTTGCAAATCCTGATGGCCTGGAGTTCAATTCCCCAGTACATACATAATGACAGTTGCACAAGTGGCACATGTGTCTAGAATTCATTTGTGGTGGCAGGAAGTCATGGCATACCCATACTCAATATTTGGTTCTGCCTATTTCTTCCTGTCTGTCTCTTTCTCGAATAAATAAGTAAAATATTTTTTTAAAAAATACCAAAGACTGGGCTGTAGGGATGGCTTAGCAGTTAAAGCACTTGCCTACAAAGCCAAAGGACCCAGGTTCGATTCCCCAGGACCCACGTAAGCCAGATGCACAAGGTGGTGCATGCGTCTGGAGTTAGTTTGCAGTGGCCGGAGGCCCTGGCACACACATTCTCTCTGTCTGTCTATGTCTCCCTCTCATAAATAAATAAGTAAATAAATAAATAAAATTTAAAAATACCAAGGACTACTTGCATTCAAAGTAACACAAACCCAAAGTATATTGTAAACATGAGTCCATACTGTGGACTTCAAACCAAATTTAGAGGAGATAAAGAAAGCCACTATATTATAATAAAGGGTACAACCCATCAAGAAGACCCAACAATGCTAAATATATGTGCACTGAATGCTGGGGCTCCGAGTTTCATAAAACAAATATTCATGTGCATAAAAAGTCTGAAAGGGCCTAACATAGTAATAGACATTATATCAATACTTCACATTCATCATTAGATAAGTCATCCAACCTAAAATTTAACAAAGAAACATCAGAGCTAAACTGTAACATAGATCAAATGAAACCAATAATTATTTATATAATATCCCATCCAACATACATATTATTCTCAGTAGTACATGAGACCTTCTCTAAAATAGGCCTTATTTTATATCACAAAGCAGATCATAACAGATACAAAAGAATAAAAATTAAAAAGTAAAATTAACTTTAAAAACTTAAAATAAAAAGTTTAAAAAATCCAGTGGAGTAAAACTATAAATCAGTAGTGATAGAAACTACAGAACCTTCACAAATATTTGGATACTGAATAATAGGCTCTTGAGTGATTGATGTATCATAATAATAAATGAGGGAATAAATTTCCTAGAATCAAATGCAAGTAAAATCACACTTTCAATAACTTCTGAGATACAACTATGGCATTATAAAAGGAAAGTACTACCTTTAAAACTTAGAGAAATCTCATTGCAGAAGAGAGGGTGAGATTGTAATAGCCTCACATGGGTGGGAATAGCCTGAGACAGTTTCCTATCTACCTTTCCCTGTGTAGAGACTGATTGAGACTTCTTGGTCCCCACAGTGAGTACCAGTACTCCCACCAAAGATGACCCAGAGTAGCATTGGGTATATAAGGGTATATTACCTTTCCATTTAAAAGAAAACAATAAATTTAAAAAAAATGAAACTGTACCCTCAAAGTCTTCAAAAAGAGAAAAAATAAACAAAACCAAAAATCCATGGGTGTCAAGAAATAATAAAGATTAGGGCATAAAATAATGAATTGGAGACTAAAAGAACAATGTATAAAAATCAATCAGATAAAAAGATGACTCTTTGAAAAGATAAGATTGGCAAACCTCTAGTCAGACAAAAAAAAAAAAAAAAAAAAAAGAAAGAAGAGACCCTAAACCATGAAGTTAGAGATGAAAAAGTAGAATTTAAATAGATTGTAATGAGTACTATTAGGAAATATATTGAAAATTTATATTCCAAAACACTAAAAACTCTAGAAGAAATACATGTATTCCTACATGTATATGATATACTAAACTTAAATCAAGTAGGTAAATCCAACCTAAAGGGTTTCATAGTAGCACCAATAATGAAACAGCAAGTTTAAAAAGTTGCCCCATAGAGAAAATCCCAGCACCAGAAGGATTCACTGCAGAATTCTGCCAAACCTTTGAGGAAGAATTAGCACAAATTCTCCTTAAACTGTTCCACAGCATAGAAAGGAAGGGATATAAACAATCTCAATCAACACAGCCAGGATTGCTATAAACCAAAATCAGATAAGGACACCACAAAATAGTAATGCTATAGTCCAGTTTTCTTGGTAAATACAGATGCAAAATTTCTCAATAAAATTCTTCCACGTTGATTTCAAGAACACTTTAAGAAGACCATATACCATAATCAAGTTGGTTTCATCCCAAGTATGGGCAGTTGGTGCAGTATATTCGAATTACTAAGTGAAAATCAGCACATATATAGACTTATAGACAGAAATCTCAGTTGATGCAGACAAAGCCTTCAAGAAAGTTTAATATCCCTTCATGATGTATGATAAACCTATACTAAGTGAGAAAAACCTGAGAGTATTTACACTAAAATATGGATTAAAACAAGGGCTCCTGGTTAGGCATGGTGGTATACGCCTTTAATCCTAGCACTCGGGAGGCAGAGGTAGGAAAATCACTGTGAGTTGGAGGCCAGTCCAGGATACAGAATGAGTTCCAGGTCAGCCTTGGATAGAATGAGACACACTACCTTGAAAAACAAGACAAAACTTAAAAAATAAAAACAGCTCCTACTCTTTCCATTCTTATTCACTATAGTGCTCAAAGTCTCAGATTACAGCCACAAGACAAGAAAAGGAAATAAAGAAGCAAGAAGATAGGGAATAAGTCAAATTACCCCTATTTTCAGAGTATGTGGCCTCATACTTAATAGACCCAAAGTCTCCCCCAGAAAAACCTGAAACTTTTAAACATTGTCAGCATAAAAGCAGGATACATATATAAAATCAACATACAGAAATGAACAGCCTTTCTATATACCAATATCAAATTTGCCAAGGCAGAAATTAAGAGGTTGAGGTTCATAAAAAATTACCTAGGAATAAACATAAAGGAGGGGAAGGAGCTCTGCAATGGAAACACCACTTAAGAATGAAAGTAAAAAACATGAAATATGGAAAGACCTCCCATGCTCCTGGACTGGAAGAATCAACCTTCTAAAAATGGCTATATTACCTAGAAATAAAATTTACAAAATACATGCAATCCTCATCAAAATTATATTTTTTACAGAATTAAAAAATATCCTAAAACTGACATGTAACCACAAAATCTGCTAATCGAAAAGCAATCTTCAGCAGAACCCATAACACTGGAGATACCATATATCTCATCTGCAACTACACTACAGCACCATAGTAAGAAACAGAATGTAGATCTGGCACAAAACTAACACAAACCAATGGAATCTAATGTATATCTATAAATAAACCTACACAGCTATAGCTTTCTTAAAAACATTTATTGATTCATTTTTTGGAACACATACATGCACTGGGATCTTTTATCACTCAAACACCAGATGCTTGTACCACTTTTTGCATGCAGCTTACATGGGTGGCTTGGGAACTGAACCTAAGCCTACTTTGTGAGAAAATACCTTTAACTGGTGAGCTGTTTTCTGAAACAGCTACCTCATTTTTGGTAAAAGTTTCAAAAGATATATTGAACAAAAGCCTCTTCTTCAAATGGTACTGGAAAAACTGGATTTTAATGTGTACAATAATAAAACCAGATTCTTTGCAAAAAAAAAAAAAATCAAAATGGATTAATGACCTAAATGGAAGACTTGAATTCAAAACTGCTATAGGAAAACACAGGGAAATTGCTTTAAGATATATATTTAGGCAAGAAATTTCTGAAAATAACCCCAAGAATTAACAAAAGAGATGATGTGAAAAATTTCCCACACAACAAAGAAAATAATGAGCAGAATGACCATGTATCTTTCAGAATGAAAAATAATATTTGTCAACTATACATAGACAAGAGATTAATATCTACAATATATAAAGAATTGAAAAAATAAACACTCAAAATCAAACCACCTGATCTATGACTCTCATAGAAAATTCTCTAATAAAGAAATACAAGTGGTCAATAAATATTTTAACAAGCATTCAAAACCCTTAGTCTCCAAAAAAATATAAATTAAAACTACTTTGAGATTCCATTTTACCTCAGCCAGAAAATCTATCATTAATAAAACAAATGACAACCATGCTAATGAAGATGTATGAAAAGAAGGATTGTAAATGATGCATTTATTATGGAAGTTCCCAGTAAGATGAGTCAAAGAGTCTAATAAAAAAGACAGGGACACAGGAAAAAAAGGGAAATTAGCTTCCTCCTGGCTATCCCTCATAGTGTTGAAAGCCCTGTGGGAGCTGCTAGAAAACAATGAATACCAACAGTATGAATAATCCGGGGACCCTGCAGACTATGAAATCAACCAACCCAACAAGAAGTACACACTTGTGCAATAGTGGCACTCAGCCTCTGCAAGTAACCAACTGCTCTCTCAGTGGACATGAGACCTTCTCAGTGGAGAGAATTCATATCTGGTACTGGAAACCAAGTCAGAATCCCATGGCCAAGAAACTCATAGACTTCACAGAGACTACCCCACTGCTCCCTGGAAAACAAGAGTGGGCTTGCACAACCAAAGAAATCTCTCAAATAAATAAATATCCCTTTTAACCCAAGCTGCTCTCACTCTTCATTGGAGAATCTGTTTCATTTTATAGAAGGCAGGGAAAAGAGGAGAAGAAAGATCCATCAACAGGACAAAAAGATAGCCAACTACTGTACACCAAGAGATGTCTACCACATCCGCCAGGGCCCAGGAGAAATTTCAGAGGAACCAGTGACATGAATACTGCTTTTACTGCTACCCTGACTACCAGCTCCAGGGTGATGGTCACAGACATATTGATCAATCAAAACCCATCAAAGCAGAAATCCAGAGGCTACAAAAACACAACACCAGTTAGACTGTCAACAATCCTGCCATGACTCAGGGAATAGTGCAGAAGAGGGGGTTGGAAAGATTGCTAGAGCCACAGAGTGTGTAGAAATACCCGAAGGAAAGGTCCCCCTACTATCCCATGTGGACTGACTGGGATCTTCATGACTTCCACTGAGGAGGGCCCCAGGAAAAACAGGAGGAGGGATGAAGGGATAAAAGAGTATAACCTGTTATAAAATTTTTAAAAAAATTGACAATGGATAACCAAAGAAGACAGGTGGCTAGGAAAATGGTTCACACTGAGTTCAATTAGCTGCATCCATGTAAATATCTGAGTATAGCTAAGTATGCTTGTAACCTTGAACAGTTGGTGAATGGAGGCATCCATGGTCTAGAAATGTAAACATTATTGGGTAGAAAAGTTTAGGATAGATTTTTTTTTAATTAAGTACCTAGTGATGTAATAGCCTTTTCTTCCCCAATATCACCACATGCAATTTAAAAGGGAGTCTAATTAGAAAAAAATCTTTAATTAATAAATATGTAGAAGTCCTAAAGGAATGACATCCATTCTGGGTTGCAACTGTGAGAACTCAAATCTACTCAGATCAAGTCAGAGAGGACTCCAAAGCCTTTGATATTTAAATCAGGAGAGCAGACTAGCAGCATGAACCTTTGAACTGGAGCAGTCTTGCCCTTTCATCTTGTAAGGGGTTAATGTCTGCACTTTAAATTCTAAGCATCAACAGATTAAACCTCAACACCTAATCTTATTTCCTTCCTGGAACCCAATCAAAACTATGCAAAATGACTTTTAAAGTAATTTATTTTGGTTCAGGTTTAGATTTACAGAAAAGTTGCAAGGTTAGTACACAGTTCCAGTGTTCCCTTCTGTCAGTGTCCTTAACATTGCAATCATGTATAACCATGTCATATTTGTCCAAACTAAGAATTAACATTGTGATGTTAAAACCAACTAACCTACACATCTCGTTAGGATTTTGACAGGTATTTTTTGTTTCTGTTTCAGGATCTAATCCTGGATACCACATTGCATTTAATTGCATGCCTCCTTGAGATCTTCATTTGTATTGTTGTAACAGAATACCTGAGGATGAGTACATTATCAAAAACCAAAATGTATTTATCATAGTCCTGGAGGCTATGACAGTGTTACTGGTGGTCTTTGCCTGAGTGTCTGCACGTTCTTGGCATATAGTTATAAGAATAAAAGCAAGGTGCACACAAATAGTGAAACAGCAAGAAATTTTACTAAGAGTGTGAAATTCCAAGTTTGAATATACTGCAAAGAGGACAGTGAGAACTTGTTCAGGAACAACGAGTAGAAATCATGGGACTTCTCTACAAGGCTTGGGGGGGGGGGTGAGCTTGTGACTAGGGATATAGTTTAGGTGGCTTTCTGGTTTGACTGTAAGTTTGAGTTACATATTCTTTTTTTTTTTTTTTTTTTTTTTGAGGTAGGGTCTCACTCTGGTCCAGGCTGACCTGGAATTAACTCTGTCATGTCAGGGTGGCCTTGAACTCATGGCGATCCTCCTACCTCTGTCTCCCGAGTGCTGGGATTAAAGGTGTGCACCACCACGCCCGGCTCAAGTTACATATTCTTTACTACATATGTCCCATCCAATGACACATCTAATTTTAATAATATATAAATTAATAATGCATAGGCATAAAATGGTAAATAGGAGATTCTTTCTAAAAGCTTACTTACAATACACAGCTTGCCTTATGGCACATGTACCTAAAATCAGTCCACGCTGGATGGCACCCTATCTTTAGATCTTACATATATCCTGGAACATATCTGAATAGAAACTGTCTAGAAGCACTTAATGTTTCTGGGGGACAAAAGACATTCCATTGCTGGAAGCAGGGCGTATGTGCAGCTCAAAGGGCATGGGCTGGGGAGATGACTCAGCAGTTACAGGACAGGAGCACATTTATTGCAGAAGCCATGTAGTGCGCAGTGTCCCAGGTTGCCAAGCTGCCTCACAGGTTCAGTGTTCTGGTGTCTGCACTCTGCTTCTGGTACCCTGTAGTTGCACTACCCAAAAGAATTATGCAAAGGTATCCTCACATAGCAAAAGATAGACAGCCAAAACAGCCTAACACTGTGAAACCTCTCTCATAGCAGTCTTGTCCCAAAAAGGAGCCTTCATTGACTAGTCACATTTACGGCTCCACCTCTTAATACTGCCACATTAGTGTCAGCTGAATTCTAGTGTGAGCACATTTAAACAACAGAGGCATCTTCGGCTCTGAGACACTTTCTTAATAGTAAATGGGGTTCTCAAAAAGGTAAAACTCAGTCAGGCATGGTGGTATATGCCTTTAATCCCAGCAATTGGCTAGCAGACGTAGCTGTGAGTGTGAGTGTGAGTCTACCCAGAAACTACATAGTGAATTCCAGGTCAGCCTGGACTAAAGTGAGACCCTACCTCCAAAAACAACAACAACAACAACAACAAAAAAAAAAAATTGTTAAAGTCACATGACCAAACAATGAGGAAATAACAGTAAAAGTTTCAGCTGGTCATGGTGGTGCACACCTGTAACGCTAATGCTCAAGGAGTCAGTCTACATAGAGAAGCCCTGTGCCATCAAAAGAAATCAAATATGAACCTCAAAACAAAGTGATTAATACTGCACTCTTCCAAAATGTTTTGCTCTGGGAACCAATAAGGAAAGAGGACAGAAAGAGGAATTGGAAGAAAGACTAAGATACCACCTGAAACTGCCACCCATCCTGGATGAAGTTGTAAAGTTTAAAATACAAATTGTAGCCACTTGAGAACACCAAGGAAGTTACTTCAAACTCTTTTAGAAGAATTTCTGTTTAAGGCTCTAGCTGCAAGGAAGAGCATTTACAAACTGAACACTCTCACGTGTCATTCTTCAAATGAAATGAGCTGTAATGTTTCACTGCAACTAGATGACAAAATCCTCAGGTCCTAGGTTAGGGCTATAGTTTAGGGATAGAAAATGTTTCCATGAGGCCTTGGGTTCAATCCTCAGTATTGACAGAAAACACAGATGATAGCATATTGCTTTATATCTTTGTTCTTCGTGTAAACACTAATAGAATTTAATTTATCCCTTTCTGCCATGTGAGAAATACACTTGATGTGAGCATAAATCCTGGCTCATATCAATTGTCACTCTGAAAAAACAGCCCTCTGGTCCTTACCTATGTCTTAGTATTCCCTCTGCCTATAGTGCTAGCCTCCTGACCTTCATGCCAAGGACATTGTATACTTCAACCATTTAGTTCAAGACTCATCCTTCCATACCCTTTATTCTTTCACAGTCATATTTATCTGTTTATTTTGCCCCCTTTAGATCCCACATATCCATGTAATAGGCAGGTATATATATATATATATATATATATATATATATATATATATATATAATAATACATTCCCTTATATGCATCAGTTTTGAAAGTGAGGGCAATCTGGCTACAATATCTGTCACCCTGTTTATCACCAAGTTTAATTCAGCTGACTTGGCTAGCTAGACAGGTGTCCCCGTCCTCATTCACGGCTCCAGGTGCATCCCTCCAGAAGCTGCGTGCTTGCTCAAAGAGGATGGCCTTCCCTGAATAGAGAAGGACTAGTCTTCAGTAAAGGGTGTAGAGTAGCTGCATTTCCCTACAAGAACATCCAAACAAGCTCTCAATTTTATTGTATATAAAGTGATTCTCTAATTCTTCTATATGCGCTGTTTTTGGACCCCTGTCATGAATACAGAAATTTTAACATCTTACTTTGTTCCTATGGTGAAAAAGCTCTAAGTTCAAACCATATCAGTGCTTAACTAAATAACTTTGGACTCCTTTACCTAAAATTCATCAAGGATGTTGTTTAAAAGTGCATTATTTTGTTCAGCTGGTAGAAAATGGTGATGTCTGTACAATGTGGATGCAGTTTATTGAATTGTATACTAAAAGACTATTTTGATAATTTTTAGTTCATGCATATTTTACCAGAATAAAATAAGAAATAAATTTTAAATCAGATTATTAGGCACAATGGATCAATAAATAAGGACCTATGGCACTGGGGTATAGGAATTTTCATTTTTATAATTATCCCCCAAGTATCATTTATGAAATCTGATGTGAAAAACAAACAAAATAGAACCAATAAATATCGATGGTTTGTTTATACTGTTGATTTATGGACACTTTAATCTATATTTTGATTATAAACAATACTGATTTAAGTCAAATGGCTTAGAAGGCTAACTAAAGACCAAAGCTAAAATAAGTATTACCTTGACATGCTAAATCTTTAAATGACCTTTTATTTTTTTAAGTTTTATTTATTTGAGAGAGAGAGCCACACACATACACACAGAGAATGGGTGTGGCAGGGCCTCCAGCCACTGCAAACGAGCTCCAGACGCATGTGCCACCATGTGTATCTGGCTTACGTGGGTCCTGGGGAATCAAACCAGGGTCCTTTGGCTTTGCAGGCAAATGCCTAACCACTAAGCCATCCCTCCAGTCCTTTAGATGACTTTTTTAAAAAAAACCTTTTAAAAACATATTTATTTGTTTTTATTTATTTATTAGAGACAGAGAGAAGGAGAAAAAGAGAAAGAGATGCAGAGAGAGAGAGAATGAGTGTACCAGGGCCTCTAGCCACTGCAAATGAATTCCAGGCAAATGTGCCACCTTGTGCATCTGGCTTACATAGGAACTGGAGAATCAAACCTAGGTCCTTAGGCTTCACAGGTAAGTGCCTCAACCACTAAGCCACCTCTCCAGCCCCCCCAAAATAAAAAACTTTTATTAAGAACAAAACACCTTCCTCTACATAGTCTCTATTTCACGAAGAGTTTATGAAGAATTATACAAAGTGCAAAGCCCCATAAAATAACATTTCCACATAAATTATCAGCAGTGTGACCACTAGCACCTGACATGCCCCTTTATGATTTGAGCCAAGTTCAATCAACCTTCATACATTCAAGGGAAATGATCTTGATAGGAGTAAAGTCATTTTAAAGCTTTCTCATCACTCAAATTGCTATCATGAGTGCCACATGAGCAGTGGTTTGTGGAATTGAATGATAATAAGCAGAGGTGTGCTGAATTGAATGATTCAAGGTTTTTTGAATACATTTGATGGAGATTGACTACCATATCAAACCTAGCATCTATTTTAAATGATTGAAAACCCTGAAATGATACTGAGAACATATAATTCTCCATCAAGCATATAGTCAGACACGATTCCATATGCTTAACCTTCTGCCAAGCTTAACTACTTCTAACTGCTGAGGAGATCCATTTATCTAAGTGTGGCTATAAGAAATGCCTTCAGAGTGCACTTAAACATGGCTGGTGGCCCAGGGCTCCTGATGGAAAGTTTTCAAAGGCAACAAGAGAAAAATTCTGAAACTCTGGGTCAGTTTGCCTCTGAGAACAGTATAGGCAGCATGGAACATACTGTTCTGGGAAACAAAATGATAAGCATATATGGAACATGTATCTAGACAGTTTCTTGATATGAATGATAAGCTGTGTAGGAGCCAAAACAAACTATAATGATCACAGTTGAGAGACAAGTTGAACAGTGTTATCATGTTTGGACAAGACAAATAGGCAGAGGGTAAAGCCTTGAGTAGGAAATAATGAGCACAAGAAACAGTGTAATTTCCAGAGGTTGGAGTTCAAGGGGAAAGGGAACTTATCCAACAGCTATAGACTCAGTTTTGCCAGCATGAAAAATTCTAGAGATTGGTTAAGCAACACTGCACATATTGATAACATCATTAACACCATTGTGCTATATGCATAAATTGTTTCTTACCACAATAAAAAGAATTATAGTATTAGTAATCATGTATAGAATCACCTAGGGACAATGACCTAGGGTAACCTTCATCTAATAGTCTTTCCTCATACCAATATTCAAAAGATTGATGTTATTCTCAAAATATAGCTTTAAACTATGAGATAATTTTATATCATTGTTACCTGACTAAAAGAATATATAAATAAATTCATTCTCATCATCCACAAACATATTGAGCATGCACAAAAGTTGTAACCATATATTTTGGTAATATCAGATGTACATTTTGATATGTGATTGTTCTACTAGAAAAGATTTAAAAAGCATATTATTTAAAATATTTTAGCTACAGTTCTGGCTAAAATTGTTACATCTTGAGCGTAAGTTGGCTTGTAGCAAGAAACTACTATTCACTAAATAATCATCTTTTATTTATTTATTTAAAAGACATTTATTTATTTAAAAATATCTTTTATTTATTTATTTATTTGAGATAGAGAAAGAAGTGCAGAGAGAGAAACAGAGACAGAGACAGAAACAGAGAATGGGCACACCAGGGCCTCCAACCACTGCAAACAAACTCCAGATGCATGCACCCCCTTGTGCATCTGGCTTACCAGAGAGTTGAGCAGGGATCCTTTGGCTTTGCAGGCAAATGTCTCAACCATTAAGACATCTCTCCAGACCCTAAATAATCATCTTATTCCCACTTGAAACAGATGTCTGAGTTGAAAAAGCTTCATGGCTATTTCAAATATATTCATTCCCTAAACCAAAAATATATGTGAGTTGAGAATATGGGTGACCCATGCTTTTATGCCAGTTGCTTCCTACTGTTTGCTAAATTTAAATACTTTGACCTAAAGCCTTAACATGTCAATAAATTTTCATAAAAATAAAATAGTGTAAGGTAAAATGCATTAACCATATGTAGCAGACAGCTTCAGGTTCACTGAGATGAACTTCCAGACCAGGTACAGTTATGGAGGAAGGGATATTTATTGAAGCCTACAGATCCAGGGGAAGTTCCATGAATGGCAGAAGAAGCTGGCCTGCCTTCACAGGACCAAGCAGAAAGAGAGAAGTACAAGCCTAAAGGTCAAAAGCCACAGCACACTTCAGGAACTCCTGCTAGGCACACTTTGCATATCTTCAGATTGAAATCTGAAACCCACCACCACACCTTAAGATCCACCCAGTGACACTGCCTCCAGCCAGGTGGCTGCAGATGCAAACTACAAACAAACTGGCTTTCAGTGTGTACTTGGGAATTGAACCCAGGCCATCAGATGTTGCATGCAAGTGCCTTTAGCTCCTAAGTCATCTTTCTAGCCCTAGAACTGTTGTTTAACTTTTCCAATTTTCAGATTTTTTTTTCAAGGTAGGATCTCATTGTAGCTCAGGCTGACCTGAAATTCACTGTCATCTCAGGGTGGCCTCAAGCTTATTGCGATCATCCTATCTCTGCCTCCCAAGTACTGGGATTAAAGACGTGTGCCACCACACCCTGCTGGATTTTCAGCTTTTAAATGCCTAGGTTCTTTATGTATTTAACAGAAGAATGCTACAAATTATTTCAAAGTCACTTTCTTTAATTTATTAAGTGTGATTCTCAGAGTTTTGACTTCTTAACAAGGAGGGCTGAGAAATAGCAGGAGGACAGGCTTTGATGTAAGGCCAGTCTAATTTTCAGTGTACGTCCCTGCCTCCAGCTGTAGGACTTGATAAAGTAATTTAATCTCACTGAGTCTCAGTATTTGTCTGTGCAACAAGATCATTCTTACCTTTAAGAACTGTGAATATATGGTGTGGTGGTTTGAATAGAATAGAAGGCAGCCACCTGTTTCTGTCTCTGTCTCTGTTTCTCTCTCTGCACTTCTTTCTCTATCTCAAATAAATAAATAAATAAAAGATATTCAAGATCAGCCTGGGGGTACAGAGTTTCAGGTCAGGCTGAACCAGAGTGAAATCCTGCCCAGAAAAGACATAATAATAATTATAATGAGAAAACTGTCATTTCTGAATAGGGTGACTACATTAATTCCTTGTGCCTTCAAACGCAGTGGTTATCAAACACTTCTGATCAGTTTAAAAATAAAAGCATTCCCCTATTTACTAGTTTGCTGTTTCTGCACATGTATATACATATATACACTACAAGAGTCAGTGTCTTGTAATGACCACCATACTATTATTTGATTGATTTGCTGATCCTGGATTAGCATAGAGCTCAGATGAGCAAGGCAGCTACACCTTTGATGGATCTCTAGGGTTTCTCAATGACTGACTCAGCCAGATGGGTCTGGCAGGACCAAGATCACTTCATTTGTATGCCTGGTACCTTGAGAATGTTGAGTTCTGTTGTGTGCTCTCTTTCTCTCTGCCCATGAGTTATAGTACATCTCTACATATCATCCTCTCCAGGTTGTGTAATCACAGTCCTTATATCACAACTCAAGACTTCCTGTGACTATTCTCTAAAAGTTGACTTGAAGCTGCCATTCTCCTGGTGACTGGGCACAGACACCTAAGCAGTATCACTTGCACCAGCATCTATGGACTAAAGCAATCACCAAACCAACACAAATCCAACAGGAGAGGGCAGGGAGAGGATGTTTAAAACTTTTGACTGATTATATCATAATATAAATAGATCCTTTTAGTACTGAATTACTATAGCATGAATATCATAAAATATATAAAGTAGAAATTATTTAAGGAAAAATCAAAGAAATGTATAAATAAATGTGTTAATATTGCCTTCCTCTAACGCCTGGATCACATAAATAATAATGGCAGTTAAAGTGAAAAATATAATCATAGAATAAAGTATTAGGGTTCATAGGAGCTGAAACATTATAGCTTTTATGAATGAGACATAGTCCTCTTAACTTCAAAAGACTAAAGATTCCTCAGAGACAGGACAAAATTCATATTCCTTTTGTTGTTTTCTACTAAATTCTCAATTAAAATTTAAATTGATGAAACTTATTGATGAGGTTTTCTTATGTAGGGCTGTAAAGTAGATACAGAGTAGCCCTAACTACAGCCAGGCTTTTTGGTCAAAGGGGTCAACACATCTGGAAGTAAAATAATGATTCATATTTGAGAAGACTTAGCTTCTACAATTGACCTTCACAATCAAGAAAGGACTTAAACCAAAGTGAAAACTTTTATAGAATGCAAAAAAATGATGGTTTTATTATATATTCTCCATGGTAGAACTCACAGAGCGCTCCTCAACAAATAATTCATATTATCTTGTGCATCCATATGTTTTTGAGATATACAAACACAACCAAAACCTCTTGGGTGACAATGGATGGAGCATGGCAGATAAAGCAAGCCATTAGGTTTATATGTGTGAAAGTAATTATGTCCACCTGTCATAAGAAACCATCTTTACTTTCTGAATCTACTGAGAACTAAACTTGGTCAAAATGGAATCTACAGCACAAGAGCCCATTGTCAAAATATCATTGCTTCCATTGGCCCATGGCAATGGAACAATTCCAGCATTCAAGATTCAGTGTTGCTACACACACTGTGGCATTCTTACCAAGCTAGCTGGATGTATAAATTACCCAGGGAGACCTTGTGGAACACATTAGATAAGGCATTTATCAAAAATTATTTAGGTGAAATGCAGCCCAGGATTACAGGAGAAATGTGTGCTTCAGGATAACATCTTTCTCTAGTTCTTTCTATAGTTACAAAATTATGACAGAATTTTTGTCTTTCAAAGAAGTTGAAGATGACTCAAGAAATTATATATTTCAAGCACCTCATTTTATGTTAAGAAAGTTGAGACCCAAACAAGTGAATTGATTTGTTCAAAGATATATGTCTCAAAGTTACCATAGCTCTAAATTCTAATTAGTTCCTTCTTTCAGACATCAAATCTGTGAAGCCACCTTGTCTGTATAACTTTTAAGTAATGCTAAGAAATCTGTACTATAAGGAGCATCCTCAAATCTTAGCCAAGTATTTGGTTTACATTGTTCCTATGCTAAGCCTCACAGGCCATCCTATGAGATAGGGCTCTTAAAGATACCTTTGTTAAGTCCACCCTGAGACTACATAGTGAATTCCAGATCAGCCTGAGCTAAAGTAAGATCCTACCTCAAGAAAGCAAACCAAAACAAAACAAAAGATGCCTTTGTCCAATGTTTACAGAAAAAAGCCTGTCTGAAACAACAGAATCTAAGAATACATGCAGTGAAATATAGTCCTCATTGGGGAATATGGGTTGTGCATTGTGGGGTTAGCCATCAGTTATGGGTAAGACGCAATGTCTCTGTGCATAATGACCCAACATGTGGCTCTAACATTCTTTCTGCCCCCTCCTGGCTTTTTTCTCAGCACAAAACCTGCCATTTTCCAGCAATTCCTAATTGTATAATCATCATCACCTTTCACCAGACTTCCCATATAAAACATCTTTGAAACCAACTTTCTTTTCTCCTTTTTAGAATCTAACACATAATCACCACAGGAATAAACTAGCATATTATGTCCTATTTTTAATTTAGATTAAGTATTTTTCAACTCCATTTATTTCATATGAACTTCGGTAGCATCAAATTAATTATCAGAAGCAAATGGCTTAACATAAAATTAACCTCCTCAACCCACAAATAGTTAACATTTAAATTCACCAATTAGTTTTGTTCATGTGTAATTACTTTTAGATGTGGGACTGAAAACAATTAACAATAAGTAAAGTCTTAACTTATGAAACTGATTCATTTGCTCTACTTCTCAGCACCACTAACTACTTCTCAGTGTCTCCAAACCTGAAAGGACCAGTGTGCAGACCGTGTTCTTGCCAACAGAAAGAGGGCCAGCCCACAGGACAGCTATCTTCAGACTCATCTGTCTACCTCTCCTCTTTTACCCATTTTAACTTTCCGCCTATACTTCTTTTTCTCCCCAGAGCTAACTACTTTCACAAACCTTGTTTGTATGATGATGTACATATCAAACAGGGAAGAGAAAAGCAGTATTCCTGAATGTTAAGCCCTGGTAACACAGAAAACTAAAGAATACAGAAAGTGCCTGCACTTCTACCCCAAATTACACCTTTATAAGCATTTTTTGTCCAGATTACCAAACTATATCTCTAGATATTCCAATGAAGTGAAGTTGGGAATCTATGTATTTAGCAAGCTTCCAAAATAACTTTGACATAGACCATCAGTGACTGAATGAACTTCAGGAAACACACCTGCAGAATTACAGTATGAAGTCATTCCTGATTGTTGTGAGAAAGAATGAAAGTACAGAGCATTGGATTATCTGGGTTATTTTTCATTTTCATACTTGAACATAATGTAATTTGATCATAATCCCATCACGATATCTCCTTTTGTCCACTCTACAGTTCCTTTCATTGAACTCCTTTACAGCTAGTGCCATTTTTATTTAGATAATTTTCAAGGGGATGTGGTCAGGTAGAAGGGAATTATAATCATTTAGACTGAACATGTATTCACAGTTTGGAACCTGGAAGAATAAATAAACTTCATCTATATCATAATCTTGTTTAGTGCAGCTATGGCAAAAAAATAGAGACTATGTCAGCATTCCCAGGGGCTAAAGCTTATGAATAAGAAAATATTTTATCTGCCACACCATGCATTTCAAATTTGAGAAACATACAAAAATATAAAGAACAACACATAAAACTCCAGAATATATAAGTTTGGCTCCTTAAGTTAGAATTAAAAGCCAAATGTATTAATGTGTATATATTTTCCAGAATTCTAATAAACCTTCTTATTTATGAAGAAAAATGTAGATAATATGGTATGGTAGTTTTATTCAGGTGTCTCACATAAACCTAGGTGTTCTGAATGCTAGGTTCCCAGCTGATGGAGATTTGGGAATTAATGCCCCCTGGAGGCAGTGTTTTGTTAGGGGTGGGTTTATGGGTATTATAGCCAGTTTCCTATGCCAGTGTTTGGCACACACTCCTGTTGCTGTTGTCCACCTGACGTTGCCCAGGAGGTGATGTCCACCCTCTGCTCATGCCATCATTTTCCCTGCCATCATGGAGCTTCCACTAGAGTCCATAAGCCAAAATAAACCCTTTTCCCACAAGCTGCTCTTCATCTGGTGATTTCTGCCAGCAATGTGAACCTGGCTGCAACAGTAAGGTTGGTACCAAGAGTGGGATCATTGCTGATAGACACCTGACTGTGTGGCTTTTGGCCTTTTGGAGCTGATTTTGTTGTTGTTGTTTATTTCTTTATTTGAGAGTGACAGAAAGAGGCACATAGAAAGAGAGAGAATGGGTGCACCAGGGCCTCCAGCACTGAAAACAAACTCCAGACGCATGCACCCCCTTGTGCATCTGGCTAACATGGGTCCTGGGAAATCAAGTCTCGAACCAGGGTCCTTAGGCTGAGCAGGCAAGCACTTAACCACTAAGCCATCTCTCCAGCCCAGGAGCTTATTTTTGAGAGGAATATAGAAAGACTTGAAATCTTGGCCTAAGAGACGCCTTGCATTGCTGTAAGTATAGCTTGATGAATTGAAAGACCTGAATGCAATATGAACTATGGACTGCGGGGTTTGGCTTATGAGAGTGACAAAGAGCTTTGCCTGGACTTGGATAGAAGCAGTTTGTGTGAGAGGCTTGCTGTTATGCCCACGTCCTGAGAATTTGTGCTCTTGGTCAGGTGTGTTCTACCAGCAATGGGAACCTGACTGCAACAGCTTCCTTCCCACTTCTCATACTGACCCACTGGTTTGTGGAAGTAGGGTGCGGGGTGGCCTCTCAGGAGCTTCTAAGGAGGTACTATAGACTCAAGGCTTCTTATGAGCATCCTTGAAGGTTGTAAAGGAGGAGTGGAACTTCTGAACTACACTACTCTGTTCCATTCCCCACTTCCTTCTTTCATTCCACTTCCTGTCGCTCTACTTTCCTCCCCTATCCTTCTTTTCCTTTTTCTTCATTCTCCTGCTCTACTTGAGTGCCTATTCAATAAGTCAAAATGGAGATGGATCAGTACTAAATATTAATGAAATGTCAATGCTAACAGAGAGAAGGGGTATATAGATCAGGCAAAGAGACTTGGTTTTCCAGACCACAGTAGGACCTGGGAAACAGGCATCACCTTACCAAATATTCTGGGAGGAAGTAGAAAGAGAACAGCAGGCATGGCTAACCTGTACTATCTCAAGGCCCAGCCCCACTTACACACTTCCCCCAGCATGGCTCCACCTCCTCAATGTGACACAGGTTTCCCAATCAGGCGGGGACCAAATATTTAAACCTATCAGACATTTAAGACATTTTAAGTTTGAACTACCACATTATCAAACCATGTTAATTATAATTGTCAGTTAGCATTTTCTCAGTGTATTTTCTTGACAGCCTTGTCTAAGATGAATTGACCAGCTATGGGTTGAGTTATGGATCTTCTATTCTGTTCCCTTGGTCTATGAATCCATTTGTATGACACATCACGTAGTTTTAAATACAAGTGGTTAATAATATAACTTGAAATCTGAAAATGCCAAGGCTTCAAACTTACATCATTCTCAATGATTTTTTTTTTTGCTATTTAGGGTTTTTTTGTTTGTTTCCATACAAATTTAAATTTTTTTGACTAAAATGCCATTGGGAGTTTGATAGAGCCACACTGAGTATGAACATTGTATTGGTAGTATGGACATCAATAATGATAATTTTTCTAATTCACCAATGTGGGATATCTTTATACTTATTTTTGACTTTTACTTTTTTAACAGAATTTTGTAATTTTCAGAGCATAGGTCTTTCATATTCTTGGTTAACTTTGTTCTTTAAAACGTTTATTCTTTTGGATATTAGTGGATATAGCTGATGGAGATTTGGGAATTAATGCCTCCTGGAAGCAGGGTATTTTGGAGGGTGGGCTTATGGGTATTATAGCCAGTTTCCCCTTGCCAGTGTTTGACACACTCTCCTATTCTGCTCTTGGTCAGGTGTTTTCTGCCAGCAATATGAACCTGACTGCAGCACATGGGTACTGAAGTTTTGGGTCAGCCAGTTTGCAAGTAAAATTTGCTTATGGAGGAGACTGAATCTCCCTAAGTTATAGTCCTCCACCACTGACAATATTTATAGCACTACTTCTATTCTGAAATAATGAAAATGACATAAAAAGAAGTTGCACCAAACTTTATACTAATCTAAAGTTGTCATTGAAAAATCAAGTACAAATGATTTCAGAACTGTGGAAACAAACAATAGCTTCAATAGTACCAGAAACTCCAATATTTTGTGTCTTCTATAAGTACTTTTAGAAACACCTATGCTTTGCACATAGAGAGATACCATATATCCTTTGTAGGTAATTGTGAAATATTGCCAAAGGAAAGCATAAGTTCTGGAAAACTTGGATGTTAGGAAGCCCAACTATAAATCTTAACTTCCTGGAAAGGTTGGATTCTCAGCCATGGTATTTTATGAATAATGTTATAAAGGAAGGGAATGTTAAAGTTACCTTTCTTGATTGAGTACTTTAAAATATTGTGACAATATTTTAACTTCCTTATGTGTCAAAATATAAATACCAAAATATAAAAGTGAAAAGGCAATAGAAATCCTAAAAAGTCAACAGAGCAAGTCGTGTGTGTGTGTGTGTGTTCCTATTAAATATGATTGATCATAAAGTAGGTATCTCTATACCATGCAAACAGAGGGTTGGTCATGAATTATTGACCTATAATCAGAGAATATTTTAGTTTTATTTGGTATGGTTAATAATAACACTTCTGATATAAACCAAAACAGCAGCCAGTTCTAGAGCACTTACTATTTTCCAAACACAGTACAAAGAGGTATTTGTGATTTAATTACTTAAAGCTTACCATATCCCTGTATGAAAGTCTCACTATCTTCCTTTAACAGATAAGGGCACTGAAGCAATAAAGTTTAAGTAACTCTAGTGAGTCCCAAAATAGTGAGTAGTACAGTTGGTTTCAAAGCTGAATTCAAAGATTAATATTTAAAATATATAATAAAGTCCATAAATTAAATATCAAAAACCCCTAACAAGGCCGAGTGTGGTGGCACATGCCTTTAATCCCAGCACTTGGGAGGCAGAGGTAAGAGGATTGCCATGAATTCGAGGCCACCTTGAGACTACATAGTGAATTTCAGGTCATCCTGGGCTAAAGCAAGACTCTACCTTGAAAAATCAAAAACCCAAAAAGAAAAATAAAAACAATTAGTGAATGAACTAAGAAAGTGAACATATTTCAAAAGATGAAGAACAAATGGCCAATAACCTATGAAAAAAAGATGATCAGCATTCCTAGCCATCAGGGAAATGCAATTAAAGCTATGCTGAGATTCCATCCCAATCAGAAAGGCTACAATCAATAAAATGCATGGGCTGAAGAGATGACTCAGCAGCTAAGGCATTTGCCTGCAAAGCCTAATAACTCAAGTTTAATTTTCTAGTACCTACATAAAGCCAGATGCAAAGAGTGGTGCATGCATCTAAAGTTCATTTGCAGCAGCTGGAGCCCTGGTGCGCTCTCTTTCTCTCTCTCTCTCTCTTTCTCTCCTTTCTATCTCTTCTATCTCTCTCTGCTTGCAAATAAATATATAAAACTGTTTTTGGAAAGAACACAAACAAATACAGGTGAAAATGTAGTAGACAGGGAACCCTATAAACTGCTGGTAGAAATGTAAACTAGTCCATTGGCTATGGAAATCAGTATAGCAGTTCCTCAAAAGAAATACATACTTACCATATGGCATAGTTATACCACTGCTAAGTATGTGCTCAGTGGAATCTAAGTCCTCACACCACAGAGATGCCTGTACATTTATATTTACTACACCACTCTCCACAGTAGCCAAGTCATGGGATCAGCCTAGGTGTCTGTAAATAAATGGATGGATAAAGCAAATGTAGCATATATATATATACACAGTAAAAAATTATTTACCTATAGAAATTAAATCATGCCATTTGCAGGAAATAAATGTAGCAGGACCATATTTCTAACTGAAATAAGTCAAACTCAAAAAATATCACATATTTTCTGTCATTTGTGGATCCTAGGTTTTATATAAACATAAAACCATACATATCATTAAATGAAAGAGACTAGCAAAGGTAGGAGAATGGGATGCTATGAGGGATAAACATGGTTAAAGAACTGTATATGAAAATGTCTTTAAGAAAATTCCTGGGCTGGAGAGATGGCTTAGCAGTTAAGCGCTTGACTGTGAAGTCTAAGGACTCCGGTTTGAGCCTCAATTCCCCAGGACCCACGTTAGCCAGATGCACAAGGGGGCGCACACATCTGGAGTTCGTTTACAGAGGCTGGAAGCTCTGGCGCACCCATTCTCTCTCTCTGTCTCTCTGCCTCCTTCTCTCTGTCGCTCTCAAATAAATAAACAAACAAACAAAGAATTTTTAAAAAGAAGCAAATTCCTATATGCAATAAATAGATATCAACAAACAAGCTGACTTTAAGTGATGCTTTAATTTTTTATTTTAAAAATGCCATACTTTTTTATCTATGAAAATATTATTTTATTAAATTGAGTACTAATAAGTGAAGTTTTACATTGAGATTCTGTTGCCTCAATAGTTACATCATTGACAGAAGATCATAGTTAACTTGGCTAGGTACCTTAAAGTCAGTGTTTATAATACTTAAACCATGAATGAATTCACATCAGTGAGCTTCTAATGAGTGAATCTTAACCATAGTACTCAGTTTCTGTAATAGTCAATTTTTTTTACATACATACCTTCTTTTTTTTCTTCTTTTTTCCTTTTTTTCAATCTTTTTTTCTTTATTAGTTAGTTTTGTATTAAGCAAATACAGTCAATTTGGTACCATTATTAGGCTCATCCGTGACCTACTCCCTCCCCTTGGCCCCTCCTTGTTGAGGTTTTTAATTTAGAGAAGGTAATAGCTATAAGATTCATAAATCATTAAAATAATTGCGTGGGAAGAGGTGGGCAAGGGTAAGGAAAATGATCAAAATAAATTGACCTATTAGGGTTAGAGAGATTGCTCAGTAGTTGATTTCATACTGTGTCTCTTCCAACTAGATATCTATTCTTGAGTGTTTCAAAAGCTTATCACACTCAATTTGTTAAGTTTATGAAGTATTCTGAGTAATGTTTACTGAAATAATATATAAAAACAACGGCATTATCTATACAAAATTGCATTAATGCAGGACAAGTAAGCCCAGAAGAGAGACAACATGTTGCAAAACTTAATCCCTAAAGAAGCTGGTCTCTGTGTATAAAAGAAAAGTTATAGAGTAAGCTGAGTGGTGTATGGACATCCAAAGTTTGATAAGAACAATAAACTGATAACAAAAATATTAATGATGATAAAAAAGACAATTAATTACTTGAACCTAAAAAGACAGAATCACAAGGGAGGAAGTAGTAATGCCCAACTGAAATTGAAGCAACTTACTGATATTCATCAGCTGGTAAACAGGAATGAGGATTCAATTAATGTCAATCAACTAGTCATGGCATTCCATATGCTACTTAGAATCAATTTTCATGGTGTTCCATCTTTTAAAAAAATTAACATTGCATCGTCTATCTCTTTCCTTTTATTTTTTTTTAAAAACCTATTTTATTTATTTATTTAAGAGAAAGAGAAAGATGGCAGATGCAAGAAAGAGGTGGAGGAGGATGGGCATAGCAGGGCCTCTAGCCACTGCAAACAAACTCTAGACACATGCACCAACTTGTGCATCTGGTTTACATGGGTACTGGGGAATGGAACCTGGGTCCTTAGGCTTCCCAGGCAAACACCTTAACTGCTAAGCCATCTCTCCTTTTTATTGTCTTTCTTTATTTTTCTCTGATTGTTCAAGATGGCTAGTAATGTGAGAAAACAGACAGAAAAGATGATATCCCTGCTGGGGATTACATGCAACACAATTGATCAAATATGAATACATTGAGTGCACTGAAGGCAAAGTTCTTCATTATTAAAGAAAGGAGTTAAAAATATAGAGACAAATTTTCTGGGATTTGTTCACAGTTGGAAATTCAAAGTAAACTCAGTTTTCAATGCATAGGAAAAATAAAGGAATATAGATGTAAATAGTATAAACACACAAGCCCCCCACACATGTGATTCAATAGTTTAAAACTTATGTATGCATCCTCAGAACCACTTTGAGGACTTCATAAAACACAGATTGCTGGGTTATCCCCCAGAGTTTCTGAGAATTTGTCAAGTTTACAGATGGCACTGATACTGCTGCTCTAGAGACAACAAAAACCATTGAATACGTACAAATACATGTACATATATTTTCAAGCTTTATCTACTAAGTGGGAAAAACACAATAATATACCAGCAACCATGTCTTGGTGTTGAGATGATTCAATACTAAAAGGAAAGTAAGATCTTGAAGAAATGGCTAACTCCACAATGCATGACCCATATACCTCAACAACGAGGGGCCAAGGGGAGGGGGTAGGTCACGGATGAGCCTAATAATGGTACCAAACTGACTGTATTTGCTGAATACAAAACTAACTAATAAAGAAAAAAAGAAAAGAAAAAAAAGAAGAAGAACAAAAGAAATGGCTAGTTTTTGAGGCTGGGACATGGAATGTTAAAAAAAAGAAAAGTGAAACTGAAATAAACATTTGTGGAAGAGAACAGGAGAGTGCTCTAAGAATCATGGGGCATGTCAAAAGGACACAGAAGCCGGGCGTGGTGGCACACGCCTTTAATCCCAGCACTCGGGAGGCAGACGTAGGAGGATTGCCATGAGTTCAAGGCCACCCTGAGACTACAGAGTTAATTCTAGGTCAGCCTGGACCACAGTGAGACCCTACCTCGAAAAACAAAAAAAACAAAAAAAAACAAAAAAAACAACAACAAAAAAAAAAAAAGGACACAGAAAAGCCAAGCGTGGTGTTGCATGCCTTTAATCCCAGGCAGAGGTAGGAGAATCACAGTGAGTTTGAGGCCCCCTTGATACTACATCGTGAATTCCAGGTCAAGAGTAAAACCCTACAATAAACAAACAAACAAACAAAAGAGCTGGAGGGATGGCTTAGCAGTTAAGGCACTTGCCTGCAAAGTCTAAGGACCCATGTTTGACTTTTCAGATCCTACGTAAGCCAGACATATAACGGTGAAGCAAGCACAAGGTCACACATACCCACTATGTGGTGCGAGCATCTGGAGTTGGATTTTAGTGGCTGAGGCCCTGGCATGCCAATTCTCTTTCTCCCTCCCTAGCTATCTTGCTCTCTAAAAAAAATAAAATTAAAATTAAAAAACCAATCAAGGACATGGAAACCAACATGAAGGAGCGCCTGCTGGCTCACTATTAGATAATTTCAACACAAAAATAAACAATGATGATGGGCTGGAGGGATGGCTCAGCAGTTAAGGCATTATCCTGCAAAGCCAAAGGACCCAGATTCAATTCCCCAGGACCCATGGAAGCCAGATGCACAAGGTGACGCATGTTTCTGGAGTTCATTTGCAGTGGCTAGAGGCCCTGGCGCACCCATTCTCTCTGCCTCTGTCTCTGTCTCTCTGTCTCTCTCGCTCTCTTTCTCTCTCTCTGCCTCTAATAAAGGAATAAAAATAAATAAAACTTAAAAAAAACAATGATGATAGCCATATGGCTCAGGGAAATTTGCAGAAGATGGGGCAGAAAATATGCCAGAGCCACATGTTGGGTCATGATACACAGAGATACTGCCTCCTACCCATAACTGATGGCTAACCCCACAATGGACAACCCATATTCCCCAACAAGGAGGGCTCCTGAGGAGGAGGGGGGAGGACAGGGAGGAGGCTAACCATAGTACCAACTTGACTGTATACACTGAGTACAAAACTAATAAAAATAATAAACAATGATAACAATTGACTGTAAAATAAGAACCCATAAAAATATTCTGATATAGTGCTATCTATATTGTGTACACCTTCCAGCAGTGTTTGGATAAATGAAAAATGTACACACACAAGGCAAAATATGAATTAATGAAGGGTCAGGGGAATCCACTCTAGTGCTCCACGAACTGACTGCAATCACAGCTTTTATTAAAATTCAGTCAGTCAAAGCTATGGGGAGTCAGAGCATAAAACAGATCACGAGGTAGCATCAGATCAGATCACGAGTTGCTTGTTTATATTTATCAGGAAATCTTTGGAGAAGCTGTGAGTTTCTGAACTTCAAGAAGCTCTACCCAAAGCTCATAGTCTTCCATGTCCCCAGGCTTAGCCTGTGCAAAGATTATTCTGTTTCCAATTAGTTTGATCTCCACAGTATCTCATTGCTGAACCCAATCTATTATTACTCACTTGTTACCAATGTGAAAACTTTATTAATGAACTTTTCACTATAGAAACATGGAAGATTCTTTCCTAATTTAATAATACAAGAAAAATGATATTGTATGTCTACTGAAATGGTGCAGGATGCAGCTAATAAAGAGAACATGTTAAATAATTCCTAAGTGTCTCCTACAAACATGTGAAATCTCACTCATGAGGAAGTTCCAGATAACCCCAGATCAAGGAACATTCCAAAAAATTTCTGACAACACTCTTCAAAAAAAAATCAAAACTTTGGGGTTAGAGAGATTACTCAGTGTTTAAAGGCACTTGACAGTCCAGGTTTGATTGTCCAGTATCCATGTAGAGCCAGATGAACAAACTGGTGCAGCTTATTTGCAGTGGCAGGAGACCCTGACAATGCTCATTTTCTATTTCTCTCTCTCTCTCTCTCTCTCTCTCTCTCTCTCTCTCTCTCTCTGTGTGTGTGTGTGTGTGTGTGTGTGTGTGTAACTTTCTCCTTTTTAATATCTGAAATAAATACCTTCAAAATAATCGAAACTGATAGATAAAACAGAAGCATGGTTCTAGGTTGAGGAAGACTAAGACAATACGATAGATAAAAGAGATGTGTAAATCTGAACTTGATCCTATACATCAATAGAATAAATGAGAAATATGTCAATGGACTTAATATAGTTAGGTTGTTAAAGAGTACCTGGGTAGCTGCTAATGTAGACTACCTCATGGTAACATGAAATAGACTTTGTGTGGCTGGAGAGATGGATTAGTGGTTAAGCACTTGCCTGTGAAGCCTAACTACCCCGGTTAGAGGCTCAATTTCCCAGGACCCATGTTAGCCAGATGCACAAGGGGGTGCATGTGTCTGGAGTTCATCTGCAGTGGCTGGAAGCCCTGGTGCACCCATTCTCTCTCTCTCTCTGCCTCTTTCTCTCTCTGTCTGTCGCTCTCAAATAAATAAATAAAAATAAACAAAAAATTAAAAAAGAAGGAAATAGACTTTGTGGAAAATAGTTCCTAATGTATTTAGGGGCAACTAGCAACATACCCGAAACTCATTCTTAAATAGTTTAAGGGAAGAGATAGTAATAATATGCATAATGCATGTGCATGGAGAGCTAGAATGATGATGCAAATGTAAAAGTGTCAGAGGCTGAGCATCCGAGTAAGGAGCATGCCTCAATAGAGTGCTTTTCAAGTTTTCTGTTAAGTGTTATATTATCCAAAACTAAAAACAAGTAGACTTAAAACCCTTCAAAAACTGATACAAATAGAAATGTCAACCTCCAGTTCAATCCAAGATTAATAATAGTCCAGTACTGTTCTTGATCAGGTCAGAACAGGGCTCAGATATGACCTTCACATTTCACAGGAGGTGTGAGTTTTAATCAGAATCTTGATACAAATTTAATTTCTTTTAATCACAGATTGATATCTTCATACCTAGATTTACTTTCAGGTGGCACAGTAATGGTGCTTTTGTTGTTAACATTTAAATGCCAACCCTTTCCGCTATGAATCATAATTTGGAATAAATTTTCCATTCATACTTTTTGCCTCTTATTAGCAGCATAGTTTTGTAACAGAACATGACACAAGTTACATAAAGATGGAGAGTCATTTCTACAGCAGGCAGAGAAAATGTCTACTCTTCCCTCATTTTTGGCAATGTTATCATTTGATTTTTTTTACCCTTTAGAGAAGAAGTAAATATGTTTCTGAAAAAATAACTAAAACCGTACATCCTTCTAGGTCCTGTCACACCTTTAATGATTTGTTGGAGTTTTCTCCTAATTATGTAGACAAATTTGTCCACTCTTCTTTCTAAAACACAGGTTTATTATGACTTGTACTGGTATAACTTTTATCTAACAAAAAAAAAAAATTACAGCCTTACTCAATGATACATCTTTTTGTACCAAGCAAAAATGAAGTCACTGTGTGGGAAGTCACTGTATAACTAGGGATGCTAGCATATGGTGTCATAGATCCAAGTGATTGAAATGTTTCTTTGATCTGCCTTTTAGATCCTGCCTTTTAGATCTTGCTCTTTTTTGTCTCCTTGAATCTACAGATCACATTTCTGTAAATTTTATATTATAGCAAGCACTCGACATTAAAATGTGAAGATCATGATTACAATGTAATAGAATAACATGCTAGCTGGGACTATTTTTTGTGGCTGGGATAGTTGTTTTTCTTAAGTTAATCACATTTCACTTAACATTTTCATGGCATTCAAGACATATCTCATAGTCTGTACTTTCCAGTGTTTCCATCCAGTGTCCCTACTTTATCAATGTTTTTCTAACAAGTTGTCCATAAAGAAACATAGAAATTATAGGCATTTTCTCCCTCCCTCACTGCTGTGATCTGGATAAAGTTTGATCCTGACAAAATTTGTGGTGAAATTTGTCAAACTGGCAGTATTAGAAGACAGTGAGGCCATTGAAAGGATAGTCATGATGGTGTCACCCTTGTGAATGGATTACTATAATACTTAAGAGACTGAGTTAGGTTATCTTGAAAATAGATTAGTCCTCATGGAATTGATTAAGATCTCTTAGGACTAAATTAATTATCATGAGAGGGAGTTTTGCTAAGTGATTTCCCACCATGTGTCTCTTTCACATGCATCCTCTTCTGCATTTAACTTTCCTCTTCCATTTTCTACCATAAGTTGACACAGGACATAGGATAACGACTTCTCTAGCAGCCAAGTACAGTGTTGATGATCTTCCAGAGCTTTGTGCTAAATAAGCCTCTTTATAACTTCCAAGCCTCAAGTATTTTGTAAGAACAGAAAATGAACTAAGTACTACCCCAATACCCATGTCATAAATACTAATTATACTAAGTTGGGAAATGTGGTCTGTGTTGAGAAGAATTTAGAATACACAGTGCAAAACAGAGCTAGAAACTACATGAATTCAAGAACCAAAAAGCTGATGGAAGAAGGTGCCCAGATATATTCAAGAAGGCAGGAAGCTTAATGATAAAGATCTCAAAGTAGGCAATCTTGCCCAATACCCTCACTTAAACACACATCAGCTCAGTTAACTTGGAAGCTACATATCTTCAAGGTGAGCATCTTCAACCTATGTATGGTTATTCTATGCCAAGACTAATGAATAATATGGTGGCCAGATTCAAATGCTCCTTTTGATCAGAAACAAGGAAATATCATAAACTAATAAGAGTTTTTTTTTTCCTCTTAGTTCTGGTTCTAAAGAGAATATCAGAAGAAAAACTCAAGAAAAACATCTCAAGATTTAGAGCACAGCTGAGGTGAGAATAGGCTCGCAAGGAGACTTCTTCCAAATGGAAGAAAATATACTTGAATGTACATGGCATTAGTTTTCTTGTTGCTGTGACAAATCTGTATCAAAATCAAGTTAAGGAAAAATTTGTTTTAGCTATTTTAAATTGTGACAGGGATGGCATAACAGCAGGATCCTGAGACAACTGGTCACGTGGCACCACTCTGGGAACGTAGTCCATGGAATGGTGCCATACATATTTAGGGTGAGTCTTCCCACCTCAGTTAACTCAGCGTAGAATCTCCTTCATAGACCTGCCCAGAGGATTTATTTTCCCTAGGTTTTTCTAGATCCTATCAATTTGACATTAAATATTATACATTACAAGTTTACCCTTTATCAACCTGATATGAAAGCATATCACTTTTAAGCCATACTCTTTTACCTTTCTATCACAGGCTCATGACAAGCTCAGAATGTAAAATATACTAAGTCTAGTATCAAAACTGCCCAGTGTCTTTAACAATTCCAATACTATTAAAAGTCCAAGTCTCTTCTAGGACTCAAGGAAATCTATTAACCATGAACTCATATAAAATCAAAAGCAAGTTACATGGTTGGAATATTCAAAAAAAAAAAAAAAGAAAGAAAAAGAAAACAGAATATGCGCTCCCATTCCAAAAGAAAGGAATAGGGATATAGCAAGAAAAGATTGGATCAAAGCAAGACTGAGAGCTTGGACTTCCATAAAGGGCACATGGGCTCCTGATGGAATCTCATGAGCTCCAATGAACTTGGGTATGCCCACTCTTCCAGTTCTGCTGCCTGAAGAGCAACATGTTTCCTCTCTCTTGGGCCAGTTCCATTCCATTGTGGTCATGTTGCTTTCCTTGGTGGAGGTTGCAAGGTCCTGTCATCTCAAACTTCCTGGGGTCTTCTTTGCAACTCAGGCTTCACCTCTGAAGCTTCACACAATGAGCTCTCAGGGCTGTGGGGTCTCTGAGCCTGCCACAATTGTCCAGCTTCATCAGCATTCTAGACCCTTGACACAAGTCTCCATGACTCCCTCCACTCTTGCAGCTATCATGCCTGTAAAACCAGAATCTCATGAAGACATTGCCAACTTCTGCTGCCAGCTCAAGATGTAGCCTGACCCCTTTGAATCACACTTACATTAGCTTCTGCATTCCTTCAATGCTGACTCTGAGGAAATATTTCCCTGGGTGATAATTTCAAGCAGGAAACCCTTCAAGAGCATTCTCAGACTTTCTCCTTTCAAATGAATTTGGATTTTGATAAGAGGGAGTCTTCAGTGGGTTGGGTCTTGGCCTTCAGGCAACTTTCCAGTTGTCCCAATGCAAATCAAGAGATTGCTTATCCCTGGTGCTAATCTTTTAACAACTGTAGCAGCAGCTTTCTCAGCACACACCTTCTACATAACATTAAACTCCCTTATCTCCCTACTGAAAGACTCATTTCCATACCTTTTGGATCCACTTACTGTTCACCTGCAGGGCAGAGCTGTGTTGACAGTGAGCAGTAACCATACCACAGCCCAGATCACATCTTGTGTTAAGATCTCCTTCACTAAGTTAGTTCATTTCTTTTGAATCCAGCCTCACTCAATTTCACAAGACAAGATTAGAATGTAGCCAGATTATTTGTCTGAATATACCAGGAATTGCCTTTAACATGTTCAGAGATTTGTCTCAGGTGATTCTGGATCCTATCAGGTTGACAATCAATAGTAACCATCATATATTTTTATATATTTGCCTTAAAATAAGTTGCATTACTATAAGGACCTCTGTTAAGCATATATACCACATAATATTCACCCATTATATGGGCACAAATAATGTTTCTGTGCTCATTAGTTGTGGAAATGATGAGTTAAGCAAACTCTCTTTCCTGATGTTGTTTTCTTTGCTTCATATATACTGATTACCTGTGGCTTCTCCCATAGTATAAAGATACCTAACTGGCTACTTGGCACTTTCACAGAACATCTTATATGTCTGAGAGATGCATTAGGGCAGTTGTTGGTAAAGGGTGGACAATGAAAGACCATAATCAAATTTGGAGTGTTTAGCAACCTACTTTCCAAAGTGTGAGTCAGAATGAATAGCAAATTTTATAAAACTTATATAATAAAACTCTTTTTCATTCCTCATCCAAAATATGGGATAATAACATCTACATCATGATCATATTGATCTCTTTTTAAATTTTGTTTATTTACAGAGAGAGAGAAAGAAGACAGAGAAACAGATAGAATGGGCATGCCAAGGTCTCTAGCTGCTACAAACAAACTCCAGATGCATGCACTACTTTGAGCATCTGGCTTTACGTGGGCATTGGAGAATTGAAACTGGGTCCTTAGGCTTTGTAGGCAAGCACATTAGCCACTGAGCAATCTCTCCAGCCCTGTCATATTTATCTTTACATGAGTATTTGTGTGCCAAGCACAGTGCTAGGAACACATTAGTAAGTACTCAATAAACGTTAGTTATTTTTACTAACATTAAGGAGACTAGAGTACTGAAACTTGGCACTTAAAGGAGAAATTTAAGACTGAAGAACCACAAGTGTTCAAAGAAGAATGAACATTCATGCAAGAGAGAAAAGACATGAATAATGATGCAAATTTTGGGGCGTTCAGGGAGGGCTTATGAACTCAAACTTTTGGGCCCTTATCTATTTTAACACATAATTGGACAAACAGATTTGGAGAAGGACAAGTTATGAATTATTGAGTTTATTTAGGGAAACATTATGAATTGTGAGGTTTACATTAGGAAGAATTAAGATCCAGGGAGGGAACTAACTGAAAGACTTGAGCCAGAGGAGAATTGTCCTTTTCTAGCTGGAAAGGCAGAGGGAAGACAGAGAGAAAGCCAGCCGTGGAAGGTAAAGCATAGAACCAAAAGACCCCTTCCAAACAAAAGACTGGACAGGGTTAAGAAAGATCAAAGAAAAGCCATGTATGTAATCACAGTGAGAAGGTACCTGCCCCAAAGCATAGCACAGAAAAAAGGCTAGGAAAAAAAAAAAAAAAACAGGCCAAGAGAAGTGCTCTCCCTTTCCCAACAGGGCACTCTGCTGCCTCCACTGTGGATAAAACTGGATTAGATGTGAATTCCACTTTTGCCAACATAAGTGGGTTGATGTTCTTCTGGTCCTCTCTTTGGGCCTCTACTCCTAACTAAACTGTATTTTGTAAAAAAAAAAAAAAACTAGCTTTCTCTTGTCACCTTTAATAAGAACAGTCTAACATGGAGAAGGAAAAGCACCAGTAGTCAGTCATGTTCAAAATGTAGAAGAAAACAATTTCATATTGTGACCAGAAATCTAATCCATATGTAAAATGCTTTCTCAGCATATTCCTTAGAGGTAACCTACAAGGGACAAGAGAAAGGGAAGTCATTCTATGGGAACAGAGTTTCAGTTTCATAAAATGCAAATGTTATAGACATCTGTTACACAACAAGGTATATGCAGTCAATGTTGTATGCACTCAAACATGATGAAGACAGTAAATTTTCTGTTCTATGCTCATTGTCACAATAAAAGAGATAAACTTAACCTAGAAGCATCTTCTAGAATGTTCCAAACTGAGTAGAATAGGAAATCTGTGTTTGAAAAGAAAGGGCATAGGTCAAGAAAGTAACAGGGTAGAAGAAGCATGAATCATTGTCCTCTTTCAAGAAAGTTCCATGGAGGCAATACAGCTATCCAGGAGATCATAAAGGCTGCTGGTATGTCCTGATGAGAAAGTAGAGGTGATGGAAGGACAGTTGAGGGAAGTGGCTAGAAGGCAGTGAAGACAGAGCGTGAGCAGTCACCCTGTTGAGTCAGCTAACCTGGCTGAGGTCCTCTTCCACCCTCCATATTCCTTCACATACATCCTTACCAAGATACTCAAGCTAAGTTTATCATTTAGGAAAACCACTCTTTGTCCAAAGAGAATGCAGAAGTAATACCCACAGCTTCCAAATAGTTCTCAGTGCCTATTTGTTTAAATTTACAGAAACCAGTAAAATTTTTGCTTTTATACCTATTCAATTCTCAATATTAAACATTATTATTCTTTATACTTGGGTAATCAAGATCAGATAAGTTAGCCAAATCTATTGAGTGTCATTCAGTTAAAAGAAAATAGTTTAGGGCTAGAGAGATTGCTTAATGGTTAAGGCACTTGCCTGCAAAGCCTAAGGACCCAGGTTCTATTCCCCAGTACCCATGTAAGCCAGATGCACAAGGTGGCACTTGTGTCTAGAGTTCATTTGGAGTGGCTAGGGGACCTGGTGTGCCCACTCCTGCCCTTCCCCATCTCATTCCCCCTCTTTCTCTTTCAAATAAATAAATAAACAAAATATTTAAAAACAAGTGACAGTTTAAAGTTAAGTTGAAATGTGTTCGGGATTTTTAGTCCATAATTCATGGACAAATACATTATCATTTGTTGGGAGACATGTTTTATGTTCCTACAATATCAAAGTGTTATACAAAAAAAAAAAAAAAAAGCTTTACCTTGTGGAGGAGATAAAGAGATTTGAATGAAACTGGAAAAACAGGCCAAACACCCATAAAAACACACCTACTTCAAAACAGTATTGCTCATGGTCTTATCCATTATTTGTTGGCACGGAAGCTTGCCTAATAAGCTACACCAAGATGCAGAGGATGAAAACAATTGTCACTCACAAGGGCGCTGGTCACTGCTGTAGGCTGCTTCCAGATGGGCTCACTTCAATGTCATACACTCACTGAGGTGAGCTCTGCTAACAGATCGGGCTTCTGCTGGGATAATAGCAGTGGCAGCCTGACCTCTCCCGGTGTGACCTTGCAACTGTTCTTATAGTGGAAAGGCAGTAAGCGGAGCATCAGAACAGCAAAAGAAAACATATGCTCTTCTTCACATGTTCATGAATATCCCATTCGACAATGCCAGTCACATGACTGCACTGAGCTAGAAGGAGGAAAGGAGGCCCTATAGCTTTGTGATTATAGGAACTGTGAAGTCACACTGCAAAAGGCACAAATACATGGAGAATAAACAGTTGAGTCCAACAGTGCAGTCTTCCACACTGTGAGATGCCTCTGAGAAGCAACAGACATTTGTTCTATCCTAAGCACCCCACATAGACTTCTAAATAATTTTCAAATCTATTTCAAATCTAGCAATTTCTGTATGCATTTTATAGATGATAAAACTGAGGCTAAGAGAGGTTAATGATGTAGCCTCTGTCAATAATTGGCAGAGCCTAAGTTAAACACTGGCATTAGCTAAGTCTCATGGTATTTTGTTTCAATTTAGACTTCAGAGAAAAATGCTTAAAATTGTTACAAGGTCAATTTAAAATTTAAAATCCAACTTGAAAAGCAGTAGAATTTTCAATTGAGTTCCATCATAAGCCCTTTATTTTCTGAAACAATACTTCATAGCCATTCCTTCATAATATTTGATAAATAGATCAAACCATTGAACATTTTTCAGGTACAAATGCACAATCTGGCTTGCCAAATTCTTCCTGGTGATTTGTGAAAACAATAGGAAATGGCACAAATAACCATTTTCTTTTGACCTAGAAACTAGGGAATATATCATGTTATATGCTTAGCAAATAACTTTTTAAGCACCTGAGAAAATGTGCTACTTGGAATAGTTTTATATGTAGAAATTCCAAAAATATATTCAATGTATCCTGTAAACTTAAATTTCCTCATTGGTCAGAACACTATTTCATCTAATTTAGAACAGCTTAAGTGGGACATTCACAAACTAGGCCATTCTCCAACACGGTCCATTACATTTTGTTCATTATGGCAGTACATTTATTACCAAGAGTAAGGCATCACTTAGGGGTACAGAGAAGTCTGGGCTTTGAAACGAAAAGGCAAGATGGCAGAACCTTCAGTCCAGACAATTCAGATACTAAGAAATTATAGCTTACTGTGAGCAGGAGAACTGGTCTACTTCATTCCCATTGTTCTGTTCCTGATAGATCCTCCCTGTGGTTGCACTGCTTAGATTATATATTCGACTGCTACAGTTTACCTAGCCATGAGCTCAGGAGGTAGCAAGAGAAGCAAGTCTTTTTTTTAACATATATATATATTTTTATTGACAACTTCTATACTTACAGACAACAAACCATGGTATTTCCCTTCCCTCCCCTCCCCCACTTTCTCCCTCATAACTCTGCTCTCTGTCTTATTCCCTCCCTCTCTCCATTAGTCTCTCTTTTAATTTGATGTCATCATCTTTTTCTCCTATTATGAGGATCTTGTGTGGGTATTGCTAGGCACTGTGAGGTCTTGGATATCGAGGCCAAATTCTGTCCAGACAGTTGTATGTAAGGAATGGTACCCTTCCTTTGGCTCTTACATTCTTTCCACCATCTCTTCCATAATGGACCCTGAGCCTTGGAGAGTGTGAGATGTTTCAGTGGAAACACCTCTGTCCCTTCTTCTCAGCACTATGTTGCCTTTTGGGTCATCCCAATGGTCATTGCCATCTGAAAAGAGAAGTTTCTCTAACAAGAAGTGAGAGTAGCATTAATATATGAGTATGAGCATTAACTGTAGTGCTTTCAGGGAAATTTGGTGAGAGTAATATATGCATTTATCCAGACAAGAGCAGGCTTTATACCCCTAAGGTTCATGACCTCCCCTGCCATAGGCTTTTGATTAGGTTTTCCGTACCAGGCATGTATTCTCTCCTATAGAGTGGGCTTCAGTCCAACTGGA
This sequence comes from Dipus sagitta, assembly GCA_036346955.1. NCBI lineage: Eukaryota > Metazoa > Chordata > Mammalia > Rodentia > Dipodidae > Dipus > Dipus sagitta. The sequence goes on from CM070771.1 coordinate 45,137,040, forward strand.
GACCAGTTGGTTTGCCCCAGAGCAGACATGCCACTACTGCACTCGTTCAGTCATTTGGCCTGTCTGGCAAAACTTGAGGTGTCCACTGTCCACTGTTTTCACCACTGATGATTTCTGTCTCCCATAAGACTGCATACAGTACAGCTTTTTCCAGCTTTCAGTTGGCAGGACTACAGGGAGAAGGTTTTCTGCTCAGCCCCAACTTGATTTCTCAGTGACTTTGCCTCTTAGGCACGTGAAGTCTTTAGCAATAGGGTCTTACCATCTCTTTCTCACAGGGAACCAAGGGCCTTGGCAATAGCCTGTAATGTTTTGGAGGCAACAGGCACCTGCTTGGCCAATGACTCACTGGAAGGTATCCCATCCAAGACACTTAAAATTTTTTATGGCTTATGGATGTGCCATTATTTAAGAAGGTAGATTTTCATATGTCTTATTCAGAATATCTTGAATTTTGATTGTCCCCCCCTCCACCCTTCTTTTATACAATCTCTTCCCCTGACCTCATTTAGGCCTTTCTCCTACATGTAATCTGTACTTCTATGTAAAAATATACAATACCATCCTATTAAGACTTTCCCTCTCCTCCTCCCTTATATCCTTTTTCTAGCTTATGGGTCTCTGCTACTGATATTTTGTTCCAGATCATGCACAAGTCTATACAATTGTAGCACAGAGTGTTACATAGTTATCTTTTGCACTGTATACCAGGCTGCATATTCCTGCCAAATGCTATATTGTTCGGACTGCTACTGAAAAACACAACTACCATGCTGTTTTTGTTACTATGGCTTTGTAATATAGCTTAAAATTGGGTATGGTGATACCACCAGCCTTATTTTTGTTGCTCAAAAATTGTTTTGTCTATTCAAGGTTTTTGTGCTTCCAAATGTAATTTAGGATGTTTTTTTTTTTTTTTTTTTCTATTCCTGTGAAGAACGCCATTGGAATTTTAGTGGGGATTGCATTAAATGTGTAGATTGCTTTTGGTAAGATTGGCATTTTCACAATATTGATTCTTCCAATCCAAGAACATGAGTTATCTTTCCATTTCCTTGTGTCTTGTGTCTGCAATTTCTTACTTGAGTGTTTTAAAGTTCTCATTGTAGAGCTCCTTCACTTCCTTAGTTAAGTTTATTCCAAGGTACTTTAATTTTTTGGAGGAAATTGTGAATGGGAGATATTCCCTGATTTCATTCTCTTCATGCTTGTTTTTAGTATATAGGAAAGCTCCTGATTTCTGTGTACTTATTTTGTATCCTGCTACATTGCTAAAAGTGTTTATCAGCTCTAACAGTTTGTTGGTAGAATTTTTAGGGTCTTTTATGTATAGAATCATATCACCTGCAAATAGTGATAATTTAATCTCTTCCTTTCCAATTTGTATCACTTTTATGAGTATCTCTTGTCTTATGGCTATACCTAAGACTTCCAGTACTATATTAAATAAAAGTGGGGACAGTGGATACCCTTGTTTTTTTCCTGAATTTAATGGAAAAGCTTTGAGTTTTTCACCATTTAGTATTATGTTGCCTGTAAGTTTGCCATAAATAGCTTTTATTATGTTGAGATATGTTCCTTCTAGTCCCTGTAATAGTTTCTGTAATACTTTTACGAAGAAAGGATGTTGGATTTTGTCGAATGCCTTTTCTGCATCTATTGAAATGATCATGTGATTTTTGTCCTTCATATCATTTATATGATGTATTACAGTTATTGATTTGCATATGTTAAACCATCACTGCATCCCTGGGATAAAGTCATCTTGGCCAGGTATATGATATTTTTTATATATTTCTGAATTCCATTTGCCAATATTTTGTTCAGAATTTTTGTATCTATGTTCAGGAGGGAGTTTGGTCTATAATTTTCTTTTTTTGTTCTGTCTTTGCCTGGTTTTGGTACAAGGGTGAAGCTGACTTCATAGGAGGTCAGTAGAATTCCTTCCTTTTCTATTTTATGGAAAACGTTGAGGAGCATTGGTGTTAGTTCTTCCATGAAGGTCTGGTAAAATTCTCCAGTGAATCCATCTGGGCATGGGCTTTTGTAAGTTGGGAGACTTTTTATAACTGCTTGGATCTCTGTACTTGTTATAGGTATATTTAAATGGTTTATCTCATTTTGATTTGATTTTGTCAGGTCATATGAATCAAGGAACTCATCTATCTATTTCTTTCAGATTTTCAAACTTAGAGGCATATATATTCTTAAAGTATGTCCTTATAACTGTCTGAATTTCTTTGGTATCTGTTGTAATGGTGCCTTTTCATCCCTAATTTTATTAATTTTTGTCAGTCACTTCTCTCTTTCTTCTGGTCATATTTGCTAAGGGTTTATCAATCTTGTTTATCCTTTCAAAGAAACAACTCTTTCTTTCATTGATTCTTTGGATTTTTTGTTGTTGTTGTTGTTTCTATTTCCTTAATTTCTGTCCTAATTTTTATAATTATAATTATAATTTATATATATAAATATATATAAGTTATATATATGTATATAACTTATAATTTCTTCTCATCTACTGATTTTTGGTTTACCTTGTTCTTCTTTCTCCAAGGACTTAAGGTGGAGCATTAAATTGTTTATTTGTGAACTCTCTAATTTCTTAATATAGGCACTTAGTGCTATAAATTTCCCTCTTAGGACTGCCTTCATTGTGTCTCAAAGGTTTTGGTATGTTGTATTGTCATCATCATTTGAGTCTAAGAATTTGTTGATTTCCTTTTTGATTTCTCCAATGATCCATTGATCATCCAATAGTGTACTGTTTAGTATCCTTGAATTTCTGTATGCTTTGCAGCTTTTCTTGTTGCTGAGTTTCAGTTTAATCTGTCTGTGGTCAGATGGAGTACAAGGGATTATTTCAATTTTCCTATATTTGTGGCGATTTGCTTTGTGTCCTAATATATGGTCTATTTTAGAGAATGTTCTATAAGCTGCTGAGAAAAATGTATATTCTGCAGCATTTGGATGGAATGTTCTGTAGATATCTGTTAGGTCCATTTTTTCCATGATATCATTTAATTCAGAAGTTTCTCTGCTTGTTTTTTGCTGGGATGACCTGTCAATTGATGAGAGTGGAGTATTGAAGTCTCCCACTGCAATTGCTTTTGATGTTGTCTATGACTTTAAGTCTAATAGTGTTTGCTTGATGAAACTGGGAGCCCCCATGTTAGGTGCATATATGTTTAGGATTGTAATGTCTTCCTGCTAGAGTGTTCCTTTAATCAGTGTTAAATGACCTTCTTTATTTCCTCACTAATGTTGGTTTGAAGTCTATCCTGTCATATATTAGGAAAGCAACCCCTGCTTGTTTCCTAGGCCCATTTGCTTGAAATGCCATTTTCCATCCTTTCACCTTAAGGTGGTGTCTATGTTTTATTGAGAGATGAGTTTCCTGGAGGCAACAAATGACAGGATCCTGCCTTTGAATACAGTCTGCAAGCCTGTGTCTTTTGGATGGTACAATAGGTCATGGATATTAAGAGTTATTATTGAAAGGTATGCATTTATTCTCACCATTCTTCTTATTTTGCAGTGTTTCCTGTTTTCCCTTGTTTGTTTAACTGTTATTTGAGTGTTGTTTACTTTTTTTCCTATTTCCTTCTCTGTGTGTTTTTCTTTCTCTTCAGCATGAAGGGTCCTTCAAGTATTTTCTGTAGAGCTATTATAGTTGTCATAAATTCCTTCAGCCTATTTTTGTTGTGGAATGTCCTTATTTCTCCATCAATTTGGATAGATAGCTTTGCAGGATAAAGTAATCTTGGTTGACAGTGTTATCTTTCAGAACTTGGAATAGATCATTCCAAGCCCTTATGGCTTTTTTTTTAATTTTTTTTTTATTTTAATTAAGTTATGTGAGAGTTACAGACAAAGAAAGAAAGAGGCAGATAGAGAGAGAATGGGTGTGCTAGGGCCTCCAGCCACTGCAAATGAACTCCAGACGTGTGCACCCCCTTGTGCATCTGGCTAATGTGGGTCCTGAGGAATGGAGCCTTGAACTGGGGTCCTTAGGTTTCACAGGCAAATGCTTAACTACTAAGCCATCTCTCCAGCCCATCCTTATGGCTTTTAAAGTTTGTGTTGAGTAATCTGCAGTTATTCTGATGGGCTTGCCTTTGTAGGTGATTTGCTTCTTCTCTCTAACTGCTTTCAATATATTTTCTTTGGTTTGTGTGTTTAAAAGTTTAATTATAACATGGTGAGATGAGGTTCTTTCTTTCCAGATTTTGTCTGTTTGGTGTTCTCAAAGCTTCTTGTACCTGCATTGGCATTTTTTTCCAAATTTGGGGAAAATTTTCTTATATAATTTTGTTGAAAACACCTACTAAGCCTCTGGATTAAAATTCTTCTCCTTCTGTGATACCCTGAATTCTTATATTTGATCTTTTCATAGTGTCCCAGATATCTTGAAATTCCCATTCATACCTTGCTATTAGCTTGTCTTTCTCTTTGTTGGACTGTATTAGATCTGCCACCTGGTTTTCTAGTTTAGATATTCTGTTCTCTCCTTTATCCATTCTACTGGAGAGACTTTCCAAAGAGTTGTTTTTTTTTTTTTTTGTTTTGTTTTGTTTTTTAATTTCATTGACTGTATTCTTCAGAGCCAGGATTTCAGCCTGGTTTTTCTTCACTATTTCTATTTCCTTACTCATGTCTTATAATGACCTCTTTATTTTGTTAAGCTGGTTTCCTGTGTTCTCTTTCAGGAGTTTGTTTGCTTCTTTAATTCCTTTGTTTTTTTCTTTGCTTCCCTTCATTTCTTCTCTGATTTCTTTGAGCATAGATACCATCATTTTCTTGAAATCTTTGTCAAGCATTTCATCTAAAACAGGATCATTGGTGATCATTTCTGATGGATTTATAGGTTTTTGGTGGGACTTTATTGTCTTGATTCTTTGAGTTTCTTGTATTACATAGTAGCAACTTTTGCATCCTGAACTGATTTGATGCTTCGGCTTTCTACTTATCTGCAGTGCTCCCAGATGTGGCAATCAACCTCTATATATTCTCAGGATATGAGTTCAAGGTGCCAGGTGTAGCTCTTGTCTCCCATTCAAGCCACAGTACTAACCCTAGGTGTTGAGTTTACTTGCTAAGCAAGTATTCTAGTGGACTGGGTGGAATAATTTGCTGGCAAATTCTAAACTTCAACTGAGTAACATACACAATCAATAAAAACCAACACAAATTATGCAATTGTGGGGATTAAAACAAACATATAGCCTTATAAAAGCAAAATCCCTAAGTGTGTGTGTTGTTCTACACCCTTAATCTTGTCATTTGGGAGGTAGAGATTTCTGTTCTGAATTGGGTTCCAGGTCAACCTGGATCTGGATCAGACCCTGCCCCCAATAATGACAGAAGTAAAATCAAAGGCCCTATATATATGAAAGCAACAAAGGCAACAATATTCAACCCCTAAATACAGGTTATTTGAAAATGGTAAAGCCAACCAAGAATACATACCCTATTACCTGCCCTGACAAGGAAAGAGAGATTAGCTCTTGCAGGACTGTGTACCTGTTTATTTATTTTTATTTTTATTTTTTTTTGTCAGTCAGCCTCATTACCTTTTGGGGTGGCTTCCAATGTCACCAACGCTGAGTGGCTGCCTCTATCCCTCCGTGTTTTGCTGTGAAGCTGAACCTCTGATCCATTCTGCTGGCTGCACAGCCACTGGGGGCTGAATGCTGGAGGTTTGTGGGGGATGGTGGGGGATGGGAGATGTGAGAGTTGCTCACACTTTCAGTAGCTCTTTAGTTGATCTCAGCTGTCTTTCCTTCAGATTTCTTAACTTTGTGAGAAGGCTGATGGAATTAAAACATCTGTTGCTTGGTCGCTGCTGCTGCTGCTGCTGCTGCTGCTGCTGCTGCTGCTACTGCTGCTGCTGCTGCTGCTACTGCTGCTGCCTGGAGGGACTGTGCCCGGGTGGGCCGGGCACACAGATCGTGGGCCAGGATCACCTGAGTGGGATTCTGGTCATTTTCCTCCTTTCTGGTGGGTCATGGTCTCTCTAGCTTCTCCACTGTGTCTAATAATAACTTATACTCCTTCACTTTTCAGAAGAAGAGTGTATTTTGCTGGGGTTTTGCTTAAATCCCTCCCAAGGCTGGTTTGGCGTGGCTCCTAAGCTGCCATATTACCCAGAAGCCTGAGAAGCAAGTCTTAAGAACCTTGAGGAAGTACTTGAGTCAGGAAGCTCAAGATGCTTGAGAAAAGTCAATCTGTCATTGTATCCTGGCAAACCATCCACAAGGCTAAAGACTGATTGATAGGATCTCCCCTTTGGATGTCAGAATAGAGACAAGTCTGGTGCAGAGCACCCAGAACTTTCAGGGTGTAGGCAGATCACAGTGGTAGGTGTCACATAGGCAAGGTGGACACATCTGGTAGCAGTCAGATTGAGTAATCTTGTCATTATGTAGACATCCACTCAAAGAGTCTTGGAGCAGACAGCAGCAGTGAGAGCTAAATGCACTGACTGTGCACAAGAACCAACCTACTGTTGGATCCAAGAGAATTTCACCAAGTCTTCCAAAAGACTCACACAGTTGCCCCCAAAGACCCAGCATGGAGATACCTGCCTGAGAGAGCAGGAAATAGTAGCAGTCACACAGGACTGAAATCCCATGCCAAATTAAAAACCAAGTACAAGTTGAGTATGGTGGTGCACACCTTTAATCCCAGCACTCAGGAGGCAGTGGTAGGAGGATGGCTGTGAGGTTAAGGTCAGTCTGAGACTAATTAACACATTCCAGGTCAGCCTGGACTGAAGCTAAACCCTACCTTGAAAAAACAATCTAGTCCAATTTCTCCTGCCACCTCCAACTCCACAGAAGTGAATAGAGAAAGGAGGAATGCAGGGATCATGTTAACCTATAACCTGTCCCTTCTCAAATCTCAGAACTATCCCTGGCCCAGGATGAGAGGCAGGAAGATGATGAGATTTTAAGCTGCATGAAGGTTGAAGTTTTAAATTGGCCTAGACTGATTTGGAATTATTAATAACTGAAAGTGACTAGATAGCTATGGGATAAGCTTGAGATGTCATTGAGAAACAGAGAAAAGGAGATTCAGCTAAGCATGCCTGAAGGCTGTGATTGGGGAAAAATAATACAATTTCATCTCTGCTTCCTTCCTCAGTCTGATTCTTTCATAGGTTTGTTGCTTTTAATCTGTGTCTCAGTTTTATGCTCTGAAAGCCAGAGCCCTTTATATATATACAAGTTTCATAATTGTAAACAATATCCTATAGCAATTCCCTTCCTCCCCCCACTTTCCCCTTTGAAACTCCACTCTCCATCATATCCCCTTTCCCTTTCAGTCAATCTCTTTTATTTTGATGTCATATTCAATAGTCTCTAAGAACTGGGGTCTTGAAGCTGGGCATGATGGCACACACCTTTAATCTCAGCACTTGGGCAGCAGAGGTAGGAAGATCACAGTGAGTTCAAGGCCACCCTGAGACTACATAGTGAATTCCAGGTCAGCCTGGACTAGAGTGAAACCCTACCTCGCAAAACCAAAAACACACAACAAGAACAAAAAAAGAAAAAGAATTGGGGTGTTGGGTTGGAGAGATTGCTCAGTGATTAAAGGGTACTTACTTGCAAAGCCTGTAGGCTTGAGTTCAAGTCTCCAGTACTTGAGAAATGTTAGACACACAAAGTGGCACATATATCTGGAGTTTGATTGCAGTGCTAAGACTCCTTAGTGTGCCCATTCTCTCTCTCTCTTGCTCTCTCGCTCATATTTAAATAAAAAGAATTGGGGTCTTAATTCAGGATTTCCACATAACAGAGTATTTTAATGCTGTGCACAATGTATATAATAGCCACATTCTATCTTCAATTCCAGCATCTGATGTAGTAACAAAGCCACCCTAAATTAATATTCAAAAATAAATAATGAGCTTTCACCAGTATTTACATTGTCATTGTGGACCTCAGCTAGCCCTGGTCCTGCCTTATGATGAAGTTGAGTTTTGTGACTTCTCTGTCTTCACCCCATACAATCTTTGCAACCATGCTTGCCCCTGTCCTTTTACAGATGTAGAGGAAGCTTACAATGTTCTGTTTAATCAGCTGATAATGACAATAACTCCTATGTTGAGTTTTATTTTGGGGAGTGTTTTTTAGTATTTTGTGGAAAGCAATAATGAACCACTGATCTCCCATTAAAAGTTAACTAATCGTTTGCTCCTTTCCCTTATGGCTATTATTAAATAGTGACAAAAATTTTGTTCTGAGTTCTAATCAGATCCTTTCACTGCTAAGAGTATGCAGCTTTGGTATAGACATCTAGAAAATTTATCAATCTAGCACATACATTCATGTGCATCCTTAGGGGGAATCCTGTATACACTTATAAAACAAATCCTTCCTAGTTTTTTTTTTTCCTACAAATTCTATTTCCTGTTCATTAACTTTTTCAAACAATTGAGTTAAGCTGATCTGTTTAATGCTTTGTTATTGGTCAAGCTAAGAAAAGTTTAATGGTCTTAGCCAGCAGTGAATCCTGCAAGCTTACACAACTGGCCAGCCATGCAGAATGAGCCTGTTGCTGCAATAATGGCCTGGCTGATATGGAGGTACTATGCTTCATACCTGCAACTATGTTCTATGATTGATCAATTTCTCTATGATTGGATTTAAGGCCCTCTCCATGAAAGGGAATGTATGCCTCGTATTGAAAACTTAGTCAAAACCTATGACTGGGAAGTTCATAGGCCCCAAGGGAGAAGTTACTACTATTATTTGACCAGATGGATATGTTGTGCCCATCAAATTTGCCCTCTAAATATTTATGCTTTTGCCCATAGATTAGTGCTGCTAACCTTTGGTAGGAGAAGTTTATTTTGCAGTTATGCTCCCCCCCCCCCCACTACAGCTCAGAGAGCTGGTTTCCAGGGATGCACCCTAGAACTTTCTGAAATGAATTTTCATAGCCATCAAAGGTCAATGTGCTCAAGATATACATGTGGTTCAGGGAGTTTCAAATATATTCTAAGCACATACCTATTGTTCAATACTACTATCAACCTGATCAAATTAGGAATCAAAAAACATTCTTTTGGGATGGGCCTGTGAATTCATTTCAGCAAGGAGGAACTGAGGCAGGAAGTCCTTCCTCTACAGTGGGCAGCTCTTGGGTGGGGCACTATGTGTAAAGAAGCTGCAAGAGAACACAGGCGCTTTCGCCTGGATGCCCATGCTACTCACTGGTGAGTGCTTTGTATCTGGCTGCCCTTACTACTCACTCACATGGGCATCTACCCTGTTTTTTGAAGACCCTTCATCAGCATTGAAATCAAATTTCATCAGCCTTTCAACATAGCCTGAAGACCAGTGCCTTCCCAGGAAAGGAATCTTTCCTGTCTGCCACCAGATCCAGATTGGGACTGCTGAGGCATCCAGACATGTGGACTGAGTAGCTACAGCATCAAAAAATACTGCGGACAGCTATTGCTGGACTGCCATAAGGTAATCCAATAAATTTTATTTATAATACAAATTTCTTCTATCAGTTATGTTCTTCTAGAGAAGCCTTGGTAATATAGAAATAATAGATTGGAAAAAAATGTAAAAAAGACACAAGCTTGGTTTCATGATTACTAATGAGAAGAGTTCAGGCAGAGAAGGAGTTTAATAAAAGTGATCTTACTTGCACATGATTTGCTGTTTTCATCCAAGGATCACAAAGGACATTAACACAAAATTGTCCTCTAAATCTGACTTCTGTGTTCTTAATTTTTAAATTAATTTATTTATTTGAGTGAGAGAGTGAAAGTGGCAGATAGAGGAAACTGGCATATGAGGGTCTTCAGCCACTGTAAACAAATTCCAGACACGTGCCACCCTGTGCACCTGGCTTACGTGGATCCTGGGGAATTGAACCTGGGTCCTTCGGCTTTGCAGGCAAGTGCCTTAACCACTAAACCATCTCTCTAGTCTTAAATCTGATTTATTGAGTGTCCCTTGGCCAGCCCCAGGAGACCCAAGTTTTAGCACATCATATAGTCCATGGAATACAGATGTCACTCTCAATTACCACAGGTGAGACTGAGCAGATTGTTGGTGTCTGGGAGAATGACAAGCCAAAACAAAGGATACAAGAAACATAGAGAACCAAGGGAATATTATTTCCTTAAAAGCAAAGTGATTATGACCACAAAAGATTCTAAAAATCATGCACTTATACTGAAGTCCGCTGAGATGCCACGAGACCACCAAGGTGTAGCTGATCTTTGAGTCACCACTTTTATTTAAATGCAGTAATAGCTCCACCAAGTGGTCCTCTGTGTTCACTGCTGGGTGTTGGGGTTCTTACTGTCTGGACAGGTGACGGCTGAGCCAGCCCCACCGAGGAGAGCTCCGTCAGCCCCATGGGCTTCCTCACTTCCCAACACAGTATGTTTCTGTGTCCTGACTATCCATCTCTTCCAAAACAAATGCTATTTAAAATCAATTTTTCAAAGCTTTCCATTGATTTTTTTTTTCCCAAGTGAAACACAAAGTATAAGCAGTAAGCTCATCATTTATCACAGGTGAAGCACACAGAGAGTGTCACGTCTAGTTTGTGTGAAAGTGACACCATAGAAGTATCTGCTGTGAGTGCCAGCAAAACAGAATTGAGTTTTAGAACCAGAAAGAGCCTCATTATTTAGTAGCTGAGAAATGGGATGAGGCTCTGGCAGGGAATGCATTGCAGAACTGAAACTAGAATTTGGGTTTACGTATCACTCACCTCCAAGTCTCTTGTACCATTTCAAGATGACCCCACCTGCTGGTATATCTGATAATGGGAGTATTGCTGAACCCCTCAAGCAACTTTACCCTGTCCCAAGGCATATGCTGAAAACCACACAATAAGGTCACATTCTCCCTCAACTTCCTACAGTCATGTTTCCTTACCATTGCAGATTGGCAAAGGTAAGCTGAGATTCAAAGAAAGGTCATCCTTAGGTAGGCCTCAACAGCTGGCCTCCTCGGATTTACTTATAAATTTTTAGCTATAATGTCTCATACTATTCACTCGTTATATTTTGTCTAACTTACATTTAATGAAGATGAATACTTTGTTTTGAACTCTGATTTTTTTTATGTCAGTATCTCCACAGGTTGCCCCAAGCAACACACTTGACCTTTCACTCGTCTGCCTAATTTTCTGGTGTAACAATTTTGGCTGTTATGTTATGGTATAAATGTGTCTTATCCAAAATTCACAAGTTTAAATTCTAGCCCTCAAAGTAATGGTATTAGGGTGTGGTGCCACTGAAGAGAGATTAGGTCATGAGGGTAGAGCCCACATGAATGAAATAACTGCTTTTATAATATGTCCAAAGGATCTTCCTTACCCTTTTTGAGAACACAACAGAAAGATGGCAATCTATGAATCAGGAGGCAGTCTCTCACCAGTTATCTGCCAGAACCCCAGTCTTGGACACACCAGCCTCCACAGATGTAGGAAATAAACATTTAGCTTACAGTATTTCATTATGGCAGTCAAAATGGACTAAGACAATATCTCATCCAGATAGCCTTCTTTACTGGGCTGATACATCTATCCAGCTGCTGGGAGTGTTGGAATTTTCCCCCTTCTCTGGACACCAGGATCAGGAGCCATCTCACCCAGGAGGTAAAGCTGGACAGAGGTAGAAGCCATCAAAAACCAGATATGGAAGCCATGAGTGCATAAAACCAGCCAATTAACTGTCAGAAGGGAAGCTGTGGTAGAAAGCTCTTTGATATGAATCACACCATTTCACTCATTGGCTTCATCTCTTATGCCTCCCCTGCTTTTCTTACTTACCAATAGGTTCTTTCTCAAATTGTTTGCATTCAAATTTTCGACTTCCCATGCAGTAAACTCACCCTAAGAAACGTGGCCTGACTGATCAGAGGTGGCCACTCAATCAGTGCACTAAATACCCTAAACTATGGTTGGATTTTTTTTTAATTTCTTTTTTTTATTGATTAGTTTTGTATTCAGCAAATACAGTCAGTTTGGTACCATTATTAGGCTCATCCGTGACCTACCCCTCCCTTTGGCCCCTCCTTGTTGAGGTATATGGGTCATGCATTGTGCAGTTAGCCCACAGTTATGGGTAAGATAAATGTCTCTGTATATCATGACCCAACATGTGGCTCTGACATTCTTTCCGCCCCTTCTTCTGCAAAATTTCCCTGAGCCATGTTGGGTTCATTTTTGGTCTGCTTCAGTGATGAGGTGTTGGGGGCCTCTGAGGCTCTAGCTCTCTGATTTGGTAGTTGATTTTTCTCTGTGTTGATCTCCTTCCCCCTTCTGGTGGTATCTGGTTCATCAGGAAAACAGTACCCTTGCTTGTTTCGCCAATTTTTCTTAGTTTCAGCCGGGGCCCTTTGAGGTATGATGGGGTGGCTCTTTCCTTAGGATCTACATCTATATGAAAAAGAGAAGCAGATTCTCCAACAGAGAGTAAGTTAGCACCAGGACAGATGAGATAACCCTTATTTTTTTGAGAATTTAATAGGTGTAGGCCCTCGTGTAGCCCATGATTGATGGTAGCTTGATATTGGAGAGTGTGCTTATGTTTGCATATGGTTCTGACTTGTTTCCCAGCTCCAGCTATGGGTCCCGTACCACTGAGGGGATCAGTTAGCCAAATTAAAAGCAGTTGGTTCCCCACCATGGCTGTATGCCACTATTGCACTTGTGTGGGCATCACAACAGGTTATTTGCTGCTAAGTAGGTTAGACCATGAGTTGCTTTGACAGATATTGGTCATTTTCCCCCAGTCGCCCATGTAGCACCTTCTGGCACTAGATGCTCTGACTGTCTGGGGACTGAATCTCTTCCAACTTCCAGCCATGCCATTCCATTTTACATGTCAACCACATAAGGTGTCTGCAGCACTAGGGTCTTACCAATAACCTTTGGTGGGTCATCAAGTACTCTGACAGAAATCTGTCTGTCTTTTAGGAAACCTTGTAGGTCTGTCTGATCAAAAGCTCATTGTGGATGACAGCCCCATGCTGGTACTGGAAGTTACAGGTCAGTGCCCAATAAGAAAATGAGGGAAAAGATAACTAATATACAAGAGTTAGAGATAAAAGAGAGAGATAGAGGGAGAGGGGAAGTGAGGTAGGGAAGATGTAGAAGATTAAGTTTAGTCTTGTTCCTACCCTTTCCAGTGTCTTGTGGTTTAGGTGTTCCCTGTAAAGGCCTGGTGAAGGTTCAGCCATTTGATCTGCCTTTTAGGATGTGGAATTTTATGGTACCATTGCCGTTTGGGTCTAGATTTGTGTTTCCCACCCCTTCGATGCCTTCCCCTCCCTTCCCTTCCATCCCAGTGTCTAGTCCACAAAATACTTGCTGGGTATGTAAGGTAGCTTGAGTAGATTCAGGTTAGGTGCAGTAGATGAGTGAGACTATGTGGTGATTTTTTTTTCTGTGATTGGGTAAGTTCACTGAGAATGATCTGTTCCAGGTTCAACCATTTTTCCTCAAATTTCATTGTGTCATTTTTTGTTACTGCTGTATAGAATTCCATTGTGTAGATATACCACATCTTAGTTATCCATTCTTCTAGTGATGGACATCTGGGTTGATTCCAGCTCTTAGCTATTACAAATTGAGCCTCTACAAACATGGTTGAGCAAATCTCTCTGGCCTGTGGTTTGAAGGTTTTAGGGTAGATGCTCAGTAAGGGAATAACTGGGTCTGTTGGTATCTCTATACTCAGCTTTTTCAGGAGTCTCCATATTGCTTTCCAAAGTGGTTGTACCATCCTACATTCCCACCAACAGTGGATGAGTGTTACTACTTCTCCACATCCTCACCAGCATTTATTTTCATTTGATATTTTGATATTTGCTATCCTTATTGGGGTAAGGTGGAATCTCATAGTTGTTTTAATTTGCATTTCTCTGATGATTAGGGATGATAAACATTTTCTTAAGTGTGTGTTTGCCATTTGTATTTGTTCCTCTGTGAACTGCCTGTTCAGCTCTTTGCCCCATTTTGTCAGTGGGGTCTTTGACTTCTTACTGTTTAGATTTTTGAGTTCTTTGTAGATTCTAGAGATTAGGCCTCTATCAGTTGGATAACCGACATATATTTTCTTCCATTCTGTGGGTAATCTATTGGCTTTGCTTATTATATGCTTGTCTGTAAAGAAACTCTTCAGCTTCATGTGATCCCATTGGTTGAGTGACTGTTTAAGATCGTGAACTACTGGGGTTTTGTTCAGGAAGTCTTTTTCTGTTCCTATATCATGGAAAGTACTTCCTAAATTTTCTTCCAGTAGTATTTGAGTTTCTGGTCTTATATTGAGATCTTTGATCCATTTGGACTTGAGTGTAGTGCATGGTGAAATGTGTGGATCAAGTTTCAGTTTCCTGCATATGGTTATCCAGTTTGTGCAGCACCATTTGTTGAAGATGCTGTCTTTTTTTCCAGCTGATATTGTTCAGGTATGGTTGGATTTTGATACAAATTAAAATATTAGGATTGACTAGATGCCTAAAATTGGCCAGGGTAATTGAACCTTTGTAGTCTTCAGTATCTTCATCTCTGCAAAGAGGCACCAGTGGAGAACTGTGGTGAGAATTCAAAATGATACTACTGCTAAAAGGTCCTAGCCAGTGCTGAAAGCAGTGCTTCCAGCTTGGTAGTTAATCACCTTGCCATGACAGTATAGTAGATAGTACTCTGCATTAGGGTGTCAATATGGTAGCTAATATTCTGGGACAGACACTATGCCCCAAGTTCTGTGTTAAACAGGCTGTATTCATTATTTTATTTACTCTCATTAACACTTGAGGCAGGTTCTATTATCAGTCCCACTTTATACTTGAAGAAATTGTGACTGTAACTTGTCTAGCTTCACTTGTTTTGTAAGAGGTACAGCTCAGATTTGGATCAAGATACCTGGTTCCAAAAGATGGTGCTGGACCTTGCCTCTAGTAGCATTATACTTGCCCTTTTTTGTTTTTAATTTTTTTATTAATTAATTTATTATCTTACCATGTTGCATATTGGTTATATTTCCATCAGGTTATACCTTTATGTGGCCTCTCCCTCACTCCCATTCAAGTGAGGGCCCTCCTCAGTGGGATTATCAGTATTCACTGTGCTGCCTAAATCATGTTTCCTGAGCCTTGGCAGGTGTGTTGCAAGTCTCCTTTAGTGATGACCTCTCAGCAGTTTCTGATTTTATGCTTTGATGATTTTAGAGTCTCTCAGTTTCTACTGCCATTTCCCTGGAGGAGTTTCTCAGGTTAGAAGTGAGAACAACACTCATATTTAATCCACAACTTCCTCTGTATGTCCTGGGACATGGCAGATATAGCTGCCATCTGGAAGCAGCATCTTTCCACTGATGTCCATTCTCAACCCTTCAACTGTTACTCATGTTACACTCATCTGCACCATACAGTGATTAATGCCCAGTTGCTGTTTGTCTCTGTCCTTCACCAGAGCTTCACAGTCCTATTCTGTATTAGCTGAATGATAATCCTAGTGGTTGTTTTATATGGCTGAAGATAATGATTGTAGGTATCTAAAGAACAAATAAACACACTTTGTTGCAATCAGCTTCACATTGCTGGCAAAAAACATTTGACCTAAAGCAGCTTGTGGGAGCACAGGGTATATTTTGGCTTATAGACTCAAGGGAGAGCTCCATGATGGCAGGAGAAAATGATGGCATAAGGAGAGGGTGGGCATCACCTCCTGGCCAACATCAAGTGGTCAATAGCAGCAGGATAGTATGCTAAACACTAGTAGGAAGAAACCAGCTATAGCACCCATGAGCTTGCCCCCGACAACACACCTCCCACAAGATTCTCATTCCCAAATTGCCATCATCTGGGAATCAAACATTCTGAACACATAAGTTTATGTGGGACCCATGAATCAAACCACCTTTGTGACTCTGGCCCCCATAAAAATAACTATCCATGATGTAAAATGCAATGCATTTAGTCCAAATCTAAAAGTCCCCATAGAATTGTTTTATCAATCTTAATGCTGTTCAAACATCCCCATGGTCCAAGGTATTTTAACTGAGCCATAATATGAATACAATAGTACCACAGAATAAACATTCACACTGCAAAGGATGGCATTGCCATAGCAAAGAAACAGTGAACCAATACAAGACTTAAAACAAACAGAACACTTCCGGGTAAAATGGCGGCTTAGGAGCCATGCCAAACCAGTCTAGGGAGGGATTTAAGCAAAATCCCAGCAAAATACATTCTTCTTCTGAAAAGTAAAGGAGTATAGGCTATTCTTAGGCACAGCAGAGAAGGCTGAGAGACCAAGACCCACCAGAAAGGAGGAAAATGGCCAGATTCCCACTGTGGCGATCGAGGCCCACAGTTCATGTGCACCCGCCAGGGGCAGTCCCACCAGGTGCACCAGGCAGCTGCAGCAGCAGCAGAAGCAGCAGAGAACAAGCAGCAGATTTTTCAACTCCATCAACCTTCTTGCAAAGTTAAGAACTCTGAAGGAAAGACAGCTGAGTTCAACTAAAGAGCTACTGAAAGTGTGAGCAACTCCAGAAGTCTGAACTCTCCCATCCCCCACCATCAGAACCACGAACCTCCAGCATTCACCCCCAGTGGCAGCACAGCCAGCTGAGTGGATCAGAGGTTCAGCTGCACAGCACAACACAGAGGGATCGAGGCGGCCATTCAGCATTGGTGAGATTGGAAGACACCCCAAAAGGTAATGAGGCTGACTGACAAAAACAAAACAAAACAAAAAACCAGGTACACAGTCCTGCAAGAGCTAATCTCTCTTTCCTTGTCAGGGCAGGTTATGGGGTATATATTCTTGGTCGGCTTTACAATTTTTAAATAGCATGTATTGGGGGGTTGAATTTTATTGCCTTTGGTGCTTTCATATATATAGGGCCTTTTTTTTTTTTTTTTTTTTTTGCTTCTGCCATTATTGGGTGCAGGGTCTAATCCAGATCCAGGTTGACCTGGAACCCAATTCAGAACAGAAATTAGTACCTCCCAGCTGACAAGATTGCAGGGAGCCACATCTAGTCCCCACCACTAGATGTCGCTGGCACTGCAGGAAACCACATCTACCTCGTGGCGTTCAACTTCATTTTACGACAGTGCTTTCGCGCCAACCGTATTCAAGGTACGCGCATGCGCTTGACGCAACCTGTCCTGAGCCTATCCCGTGGCGCCTGGCGGTGACAAGCGGGTGAGCAGCCAATCCGTAGGTGCCTTATTGCCCATCCCCCTATAAAGGTAGCTGCACATCCCGCCCCCGCGTCCTTCTCCTTCCGCTCTCCTGTTAACCAAGAGCTCTCCATTAAAAGTGTGATCAAGAAGGATCCTCGTGTGGTGATTGTTCTTTCCCGCTGGTCGGGGGGGCTCGCCGCAAAGTGGTGCCGAAACCCGGGACGCCGGGAGCCTTGTGGTCACCAGGGAAGGACCAAAGGAGGATTCAGAACTCGACACACGGAGAGGAAGGTACCGGTAAGTCATTCTTTCTTTTTTTTTTCTTTTCTTTTCTGTGTCTCAGTCATGTCCGTGTCTGAGGGCCTCGCTGTTCTTGCTGTTTTTTGTTTGTTTTGTCTGGGCCTTTCTATTGTTTTGCGTTCGTTTCTATCCTGCCTAGTCTGCTAATAGCCTGGACCGGTTAAACCCGCGGTAGACAACGCGGCTCTGGTCCTTGGAGCCTCGAGTCAGATAAATCCTCAGTAGATAGCGTGGGGCTGGCTGTTAGTTTTATTTCCAGCCTTCCAGCTCGTGATGGGCAATACATCGAGTGCACGGTATTCTCCCATTGATTTTACTCAGCCTATAAAGGAAGTTTTGAAACAACGTGATCTAAAGGTCTCTAATGCCACTATTAAAAAGATTGTTAAGGACATTGATGCTGCGGCTCCATGGTTTGCGGTGTCCGGAGATCTCTCATTGCCCTCATGGGAAAAGCTGGGTAAAGACCTTGAGGCGGCTAGGGAGGAGGGGCACTTAGGTCGAGGTACCCTCCCTTTCTGGAGGATGATACATTCTTGTTTACGTTCTGGAAGCCACCCGGACCCACTTCAGGAGGGCCGGAGACGGCTCAGGCAACATCAGGATAGTTTGTCAGAATCTGATGCAAGTGGGGATAGCAAACCCAGATTATATGCGGAAGTACAGGAAAAAAGGGCCAGTCAGTTCCCGGGAGGAGTTCCCAATGTGGCCAGTCATTTCAAGGAAAAGGTTCCCTGCCCTGTAGAGGAGAAGGCACCCCCGTTAGAAGAGAGTAATGAGGGCTCCGGCTGTATGCACAGGAGGGGTGAGGACTTCCCTAGGGCCCCGCCGCAGCAGGGGGCTGTGGGGTTATATCCTTCCCTACAGCCGCTGCGACACCTGAGTATACGAGACGATCACGACAGTAGTTCTGCTTCTGATCAGGAGGACTCCAGTGGGACAGAGGGACAGGATTTAGAGGAGGCAGCTTTACATTGTGCTCAGGATGCTCAGTTTGTGGGCAGGCGTGTCTGCCCTCCCGCGGTTAGGGGGAGGAGTGCCTTAAAAGAGGAAGTTGGTATTCGAAACCGAGCACCGCCTAGTGCTCTGCCACGCCCTCATGTTCCCCCCCCCCCCCTATGTCCCAGCCGAGGATCGCAGCCATTTTGTTAAGCCGCGCACGTGGTCCCGCCTGGCCTCCGCTTTCCCGGTTTTTTTGAATAACACTACCAATCAAAGAGGCTGGGAGCCAATCCCCTATACGGAACTTAAAGATTTAGTCCAGGCCTGCAAAGACTTTGGACCCACTGCTGATTATTCACTTATGCTGCTTCGCAGACTCACGCAGCGCTACCTTACTCCTGGTGATTGGTTAGATTTAGCCCGGGCTTGCCTAACGAGGGGGCAATATTTGGATTTCAGATCACTGATTTCTGATAAAGCCCAAGAACAAGCTAGGCAGAATATTATGAAAGGGGACTGGGACTGGTCTTCTGATATGCTTCTGGGGACTGGTCCCTTTCTTACAGATCAGCTCGATTTTCATCCAGACGTGTATATCCAAATTAATAATATTCATTATCAGGCATGGAAGGAGCTCCACAATAAGGGAGAGGCCGCAGGACAGTTGACTAAGATTGTTCAGGGCCCTACAGAGTCATTTTCTGATTTCTCAGCTAGAATGTTGGAAGTGGCAGAAAAGACAATTGGCCTTGCTGACCACAACATGCCGTTTATACAACAGCTAATATTTGAACAGGCCACTAAGGAGTGCAAAAAGGCTATACAACCAGTAAGAAAGGGAACATTGGATGACTGGCTCAAAGCCTGTCGAGAGATAGGGGGGCCTCTGTCTAATGCAGGATTAGCAGCAGCGGTCCTAGCTGCCGCTAAGGCTCAACGGACAGGGACTCAAAAGGGCTGTTTCCGATGTGGTCAATTGGGACATTTTAAACGCCAATGTCCTCAAGCGGATAGCCCAGCCCCTGTCCGAGATGCGGGACCGGCACAGCGCCCCCCTGGGACTTGTCCTAGATGTAAGAAGGGAAAACACTGGGCTAATGAATGTAGATCTGTGAGGGATATTAATGGTCTGCCCCTCCCCCCTCTTTCAAGTAATCAGGACCAAAAAAACGGGGGGAAGGGCCCACGTCCCCAGGGCCCACAAATCTATGGGGCAATGCAGACACCTCAGGTCCCGGTGACTGTGGCGCCAGATCCCCCGCTGCCTCAGCCCGGAGAGCAACATCGGGCTCCGCAGGCCTGGACCTCTGTGCCACCTCCGGATTGGTCTTAACTCCGGAAATGGGCGTGCAAATCCTGGACACAGATGTGTCTGGCCCGCTAGCAAGAGATACGGTGGGCCTTCTTTTGGGGCGCTCCTCCTCTACTTTAAAGGGTCTCATAGTCTTCCCCGGTGTTATCGATCCAGATTATACAGGTGTAATTAAAATTCTTTGTCATTCCCCCTATGGGGCAGTGTCAGTGGCCCCTGGGGACCGTATTGCCCAATTGCTGATTTTGCCTTCTAACCATTCTCTATTTCCTGCACTAGATAAGGAAAGGGGTGACAAGAGCCTTGGGTCTACCGGTGTGGACTTGACCTGCTTGTCTTTGGAGTTGGATCAAAGACCCCTTCTGCGCCTGACCATAGAAGGAAGAGAATTCTCAGGACTGGTGGACACTGGGGCAGATAAAAGTATAATAAAATTAGATTCTTGGCCAAAAGCCTGGCCCTTGCAGAGATCAGCTCAGATCTTGCAAGGCTTAGGGTTTGCTAAAACACCACATATGAGTGCAAAGGAGTTAACATGGACCACTACAGAGGGTCAAAAGGGAAAAATCCAACCTTTTGTGTTGGATGTTCCCATTAATTTATGGGGAAGAGATATTCAGACCCAGATGAATCTCCGTTTGACTAATGAATATTCAGAAGCTAGTAAAAATATGATGAAAATTCAGGGCTTTGTTCCAGGTTCAGGTCTAGGGAAGCACCTTCAAGGGCGACCTCAGCCCATCATCCCGGAGGAGAAGGTGGATCGCTTTGGGTTGAGTTTTTCTTAGGGACCACTGAAAATTCTGCTTCCAATTTTGAACAGGTGCCCATACCCTGGATGACTCATAAGCCAGTGTGGGTTCCTCAGTGGCCCCTCTCACAGGAAAAACTGGAAGCAGCCCAGAGGTTAATTGAGGAACAATTGCAGTTAGGCCACCTGGAGCCCTCTATTTCCCCTTGGAACACACCTATATTTGTGATTAAAAAGTCCTCTGGAAAGTGGCGATTATTACATGATTTGAGGGCTGTCAATGCTCAAATGCAGGTCCTGGGCCCAGTTCAGAGGGGCCTGCCAGCGCTTTCTGCTCTCCCCAGGGAATGGCCAGTGATGGTTTTAGATATTAAAGACTGTTTTTTCTCCATACCCCTTTGCCCTCAGGACAGAGAGCGTTTTGCTTTCACATTACCAGCTGTAAATCATGAGAAGCCTGATGCCCGCTTTCAGTGGCGTGTGTTGCCACAAGGGATGTCCAACAGTCCCACTATGTGCCAGCTTTATGTAGACTCAGTGTTATTTGTAGTAAGACAACAGTTCCCCTCTTTACGTATGATCCACTATATGGATGATATCCTACTCACAGCCCCCACCTTAGATGTTTTGCATGTCTCCTTTCAGGAGGTCGTCAAGGCATTGGAACATAAGGGTCTTTTTATTGCCCCAGAGAAGGTCCAGCAAACGGATTCAGTAAATTTCCTTGGGTCCGTCATTGGCCTTCAGTCTGTGAAACCTCAAAAAATTTGCATCCGTACCTCCCATTTGCATACATTAAATGATTTTCAAAAACTTTTGGGGGACATTAATTGGTTGCGAGGTTTTCTCCATGTCCCACGTGCAGATTTGTTACCATTGTTTTCCATTTTGGAGGGTGATCCTGAGATTACCTCTCCTCGTGTGCTCACTGAGCCAGCTCGTCAAGCCTTAAGCAAAATAGAAAAGGCCCTTATGAAGGCACAGCTTAAACGCTTTGACCCTTCTAGTCCACTTCTTCTTTGTATTCTAAGAACAAGGGATGTCCCCACGGGAGTGTTATGGCAGGACGGCCCTCTTTTGTGGATTCATGGACATTCCTTGGGAGCTCGTACCCTGCAGTACTTCCCACAGTTGGTTGCCCAACAGGCTTGTTTGGGTTTAAAATTGTGCCTAACTCATTTTGCAAAGTTGCCTGATAAGCTTATCATCCCCTATACTAAGGAACAAGTAGAGACTCTATCCGGTACGGTTGATGAATGGAGCATTCTTATGTGTGCTTTTCCAAATCCTATAGATAACCATTACCCAAAAAGCCCCATTCTGTCCTTCGTGGAAAAAAATTTAGTCTATTTTCCCCGGGTCACATCAAAGGGCCCTTTGCCCTCAGCCCCTGCCATTTTCACTGATGGCTCAAAAACAGGTCGCGGAGCTTATATGGTTCAGGGCTCAGAACCTGTGGTGAAGTTCTATAGGCCTGACTCTCCCCAAATTGTGGAATGCATGATTGTCTTGGAGGTGTTTCAGACTTTTGGTAGTCCCTTTAATTTGTTCACAGACTCACAGTATGTGGCTAATGCAGTTGTTGGACTGGAAATTGCTGCTTCTATTCGTTCTGCTAGTCCTGTCTCAAACATTCTTTCTCAAATTCAATCTCTCATTTGGCAACGCTCCTCCCCCTTCTATGTTACTCATGTTCGTGCTCACTCCTTGTTACCAGGACCTATATCTCAAGCAAATGACTTGGTAGACAAAGCCACGCGGATGACTATGTTAGCCATGAGTAGTCCTAAAGATATGGCCACCGAGTTCCATAGACTGTATCATGTTCCTGCTAACACCTTAAGAAAGACCTTTGCCATTTCTAGGTCCGAGGCACGTGATATTGTTAAGGCTTGTCAATCCTGTGTCACTTTCCTGCCTTCTCCACATGTGGGTGTGAACCCACGGGGCCTAAGACCTGGTGATCTTTGGCAGATGGATGTTACTCATGTCTTGGAATTTGGCAAGCTTAAATACCTGCACGTCTCGGTGGATACTTGCTCAGGAATCATACATGCTTCTCCTCTTGCAGGGGAAAAGGTTACTCATGTAAAAACTCATTGTTTGGAAGCCTGGGCGTCTTGGGGAAAACCGCGACGCCTAAAGACTGACAATGGCCCTGCTTATGCTTCCTCTGGCTTTCGTGCCTTCTGTGCCCAGATGCAGGTTGCCCACACTACTGGCCTACCTTACAACCCACAAGGCCAAGGTATTGTGGAGAGAGCAAATAAAAGTTTAAAAGCTATCCTTTTTAAGCAACGAAGGGGGATAGCGGAGAATGCAACCCCCAAGGAGAGAGTCTCTCTAGCACTCTATACCCTTAATTTTTTAGTTCTGGATGTTCATGATAGGTCTGCAGCAGACAGACATTGCCACCAGGGGGCACAAGCACATCCGGAACTGGTCATGTGGAAGGATGTGTTGGATAATAAATGGAAGGGACCGGATCCTGCTTTGGTAAGATCCAGGGGAGCTGTTTGTGTCTTTCCACAGGACCAGGAATCGCCACATTGGGTCCCGGCCCGACTAGTCAAGACGCTGACATCAACCCCAGAGGAGAGTCCAGGGGACGAGGATGGCCATCCAAGTACGAGTGCCAAAGATCCTGTGGATGCTGATCCTTATATGCCTGGAGACTAGTAGAGGAGAATTGCGCTGGGGCATCCTGTCTGTTTTCCCCAAGCCCCTGCCCGTTCGCCACACGGCGAGAGTCCTTCCTCGGTTCTTCTTATGATCAATTCCACGCGAGTGGACCTTAGCCTGGCTGAGGGTTTTACCTCTTGGCTTTCTTCTGCCTTTTCCTTCTTCAAGGAGTGGGTAGGGGTAGGGATGTTTGCAGTTTGCTGCCTTGGGGGCTGTGCGCTGTGCCTTTGGTTGATTTGTCGCCTGCAAGCCCAGACCAGGCGGGACAAGGTAGTTATTTCTCAAGCACTTGCCGCTTTGGAGTGTGGGTCCTCCCCCCAGATTTGGCTGTCGGCCCTAAAGAGCACCTAGTTTCCCCTGGCCCTTGCACCCTTAGGGCCTGAAGTGCCCATTGCACAAGGATAGGCAGAGGGTTGGTGTTGGGAACACGACATTCATTGGCGCTCAGGCTGCGAGACAAAGTACTGCACATGAGGTATGCTCTTAGCAGTCTCATGGAGGGCATGTTTGATTGCATATGGGTTGGTACCGACATCCCATCTCTGAGAAAAGGTACCGGACGGGTGAGGCACCAGCCTGGCTGGCCACCTGGCCTGGGGTCTTCACAATGTCCTTTTGTTTATCAGAGATCAAACCTCTACCTTCACCTGCTGCGCTTTATAATAGAAAGGGGGAACTGCAGGGAGCCACATCTAGTCCCCACCACTAGATGTCGCTGGCACTGCAGGAAACCACATCTACCTCGTGGCGTTCAACTTCATTTTACGACAGTGCTTTCGCGCCAACCGTATTCAAGGTACGCGCATGCGCTTGACGCAACCTGTCCTGAGCCTATCCCGTGGCGCCTGGCGGTGACAAGCGGGTGAGCAGCCAATCCGTAGGTGCCTTATTGCCCATCCCCCTATAAAGGTAGCTGCACATCCCGCCCCCGCGTCCTTCTCCTTCCGCTCTCCTGTTAACCAAGAGCTCTCCATTAAAAGTGTGATCAAGAAGGATCCTCGTGTGGTGATTGTTCTTTCCCGCTGGTCGGGGGGGCTCGCCGCACAAGATTAAGGGTGTAGAACAACACACACCCTTAGAGATTTTGCCTCTATATTACTATCTGTTTGTTTTAATCCCCACAATTGCATACTTTTTGCTTGTTTTTATTGGTAGTGGATGTTACTCAGTTGAAGTTTAGAATTTGCCAGTAAATTATTCCACCCAGTCCACTGGAATACTTGCTTCTCAAGCAAACTCAACACCTAGGATTACTTCTGGGGCTTGATTGGCGGACAACAGCTACACCTGGTACCTTGAACTCATATCCTGAGGGTATATAGAGATGAGAACACTGCAGAACAATAAGAAATCAAACAACCCAATCAAAAAATGGGCTATGGAACTAAATAGAGAGTTCTCACCAGAAGAAATCAGATGGCATATAAACATCTATAAAAGTGTACTACATCCTTAGCCATCAAGGAAATCCAAATGAAAACTACCTTGAGATTCCACATTTCTCCTGTTAGAATGGCTACCATCAAGAAACAAATGACAATAAATATTGGTGAGGTTGTGATAAAAGGGGAACCCTTCTGCACTGTTGTTGGGACTGTAATCTGTTATAGCCATTGTGGAAATCAGTGTAGAGGTTCTTGAGACAGCTAAAAATAGATTTGCCATATGATCCAGCTATAGCACTCCTAGGCATATATCCTAATGACTCTTCTCACTACCTTAGACATATTGCACAACCATGTTTATTGCTACTCTATTCACAATAGCTAGGAAATGGAACCAGCATAGATGTCCATCCACAGATGAATGGATAATAAAGATGTGGTACATCTACACAATGGAGTTCTATTCAGTGGTAAAGAAAAATGAAATTTTCAGGGAACTGGATGGATCTGGAAATGATTATACTAAGTGAGGTGACCCATACCCAGAAAGACAAATGTCACATGTTCTCTATTATATGTGGATCCTAGCTACAAATGTATAGACTGGTGTGTGATTTGGAACCAACAATCAGTAGCAGAGGCCCATAAGCAAGAAAAATGTTATAAGGGAGGGAGGAGAGGGAAGGTATTAAGAGGATGGTATTGTATATATGTACGTAGAAGAACAGATTACAGAGAGGGAAAAGGCCTAAGCAAGGTCAGGGGAAGAGATTTGTAAAAGAAAGATGGGGGAGAGGGTCAATCAAAATCCAAGATATTCTGAATAAGACATATGAAAATCTACTTTTTTTAAATAATGGCACATCCAGAAGCCATACATTGTTACTAGAAAATTTTCAGTGCCTGGGATGGGATACCTCCCAGTGAGTCATTGGCAAAGGAGGTCCCTGTTGTCTCCAAAACATTACAGGCTATTTCCAAGGCCCTTGGTTCCCCATGAGAGAGACATGGTAAGACCCTATTGCTGAAGATGTCACATGACTGAGCGGCAAAGTCACTGAGAAATCAAGATGGTGCTGAGCAGAAAACCTTCTCCCTGTAGCCCAGCCAACTGAAAGCTGGAAAAAAGCTGCACTGTAGGCAGCCTTATGGGAGGTAGAAGTCATCAGTGGTGAAAACAGTGGACACTGGAAGGCTCAAGTTTGGCCAGACAGGCCAAATGTCTGAGTGAGTGCAACAGTGGCATGTCTGCTCTGGGGGAAACCAACTGCTCTCTAATTAAACTGAAAGCCCACTCTATGGGAGGGAGTACATGCCTGATACCGAAAACCTAATAAAAGCCTGTGGCAGGAGTGGTCATGAGCCTTAGGGATATAAAGCCTGCTCTTGTCTGGATAAATGCATTTATTACTCTCTCAAAATTGCCCTGACATCACTACACTTAATGTTCATACTCATATATTAAAGTTACTCTCATTTCTGGTCAGAGAAGCTTCTCTTTTCAGATGATGATGACCTCTGGGATGGCCCAAAAAGGCAACATAGTGCTGAGAAGAAGGGATGGAGATGTGTCCATTGAAACATCTCACACCCTCCAAGGCTCAGGGTCCATTGCGGAAGAGGTGATAGAAAGAATGTAAGAGCCAAAGGAAGCATACCACTCCTTACATACAACTGTCCGGACAGAATTTGGGCTCGATATCCAAGACCTCTCAATGCCTAGCAATACCCACACAAGAACCTAATAATAGGAGAAAAAGATGATGACATCAAATTAAAAGAGAGACTAATGGAGAGAGGGAGGGGATATGATGGAGAGCAGAGTTATGAAGGAGAAAGTGGGGGTAGGGAAGGGAGGGAAATACCATGGTTTGTTGTCTGTAAGTATAGAAGTTGTCAATAAAAAAAAAAAAAAATATATATATATATATATATATATATATATATATATATATATATATACAAACAGGACAAACATCAAACTCCATAGCCACAAGTCTGACAACTCTAACTAGTGACAAGCCTACAATTCAAATAATTCTCTAAGTCCAAGTCTAGTCTAGTAATTCTGGAGTTCCAATTCCACCCCTCCAGCTAGGCTGCTCACAGTCACAGAAAACTTCATCCAGTGCTGGCAGCTCTCCTTGGCAGCCATCCCATAGTCTTGTATCTCTATTGCAACCCAAAATATATCCTCATGGCTCCACTGGGCCTCTACATAGGGAATTCTAACAACCCTGCTTCACACTGCCCATGGCCATTGCCCAAAAACAACCATGGGGCTGGAGAGATGGTTTAGCAGTTAAGCATATGCCTGTGAAGCCTAAGGAGCCCTGTTCGAGGCTTGATTCCCCAGGACCCACGTTAGTCAGATGCACAAGGGGACACACGCATCTGGAGTTTGTTTGCAGAGGCTGGAGGCCCTGGCACACCCATTCTCTCTCTCTCTCTCTCTCTCTCTCTCTCTCTCTCTCTCTCTCTTCCTCTTTTTCTCTGTGTCTGTTGCTCTCAAATAAATAAAAATGAACAAAAAATAAAAAATAAAAAAACAACCATGTTGCAATTCCAATGACCCTCTGTTTCCTTCATTTGTTATACTCCATAGTACCAGGTGGGCTACCAACTTGTTAATCCAGGTTGGGAATAAAGCCAACTGTGAAGAACAGGACATTCCTTCAGCATTTAGGGCCCTTACTTTTAAGAGTCCACATTCTTCTTGCTGTCCCAATGCAGATCAGCTGCCCCAATCTCAATAGTTGTAATCTCTCAAACAACTTCAGCTGAACTGCACTGTTTTCTGGAGCCTGAACCACCTTTTATACATGTTTGTGTGTGTGTGTGTGTGTGTGTATCCATCATATCCTCTCCCTTTCTCCATTAGTCTCTCTTTTAATTTGATGTCATCATCTTTTACTCCTATTATGAGGGTCTGGTGTAGATATTTACAGGCACTGCAAGGTCTTGGATATTGAAGCCAATTTCTGTCCAGACAGTTGTATGTAAGCAGTGCTACCCTTCCTTTGGCTCTTACATTCTTCCCACCACCTCTTCCGTAATGGACCCTGAGCCTTGGAGTGTGTGAGATGTTTCAGTGCTGGACACTCCTCCATCCCTTCTTGTCAGCACTATGTTGCCTTTTGGGTCATCCAAGTCGTCATTGCCATGTGAAAAGAGAAGCTTGTCTAACCAGAAGTGAGAATAGCATTAATATATAAATATGAACATTAAGGGTAGTGCTTTCAGGGCCATTTGTTGAGAGCAATATATGTGTTTATCCAGACAAGAGCAGGCTTTATACCCCTAAAGCTCATGACCTCTCCTGCCATAGGCTTTTGATTAGGTTTTCAGTACAAGGCACATATTCTCTCCCATAGAGTGGGCCTTCAGTCCAATTAGAGAACAGGTGGTTTCCCCCAGAGCAGACATGCCACTATTGTACTCATTCAGTCATTTGGCCTGTCTGGCAAAACTGGAGGTTTCCAGTGTCCACTGTTTTCACCGCTGATGACTGGTCTCCCTTAAGGCTGCCTACAGTGCAGCTTTTTTCCAGCTTTCAGTTGGCTGGGCTACAGGGAGAAGACTTTCTGCTTAGCACCTAATTGATTTCTCAGTGACTTTGCCGCTCAGGCGTGTGACATCTTCAGCAACAGGGTCTCACCATCTGTTTCTCATGAGAAATCAGGGGCCTTGACAAAAGCATATAATGTTTTGGAGGCAACAGGGACCTCCCTGGCCAACAACTTACTGGAAGGTATCCCATCCTTGGCACTGAAAATTTTCTAGTAACAATCTATGGCTTCTGGATGTGCCATTATTCAAGAAAGTAGATTTTCATATGTCTAATTCAGAATATCTTGAATTTTGATTGACCCTCCCCACACCCTTCTTTTATACAATCTCTGAAGCTTTTATTTCTTTCTGTGTCATATCCATCTGCTCACACCAGTCCATTTCTATGCAATGAAACCCTACACAGGAGATGGGAAGAATGCAGCAAGCCTCCCACACAGACTGTTTCTAGCCCAATCCCAACAAAGTTCTTTCTTCCTCTCATAAGCCAAACCTCATGGTCTATGGTTCTTACCACATTCAGGTCATTCAACTCTGAACAGAATGGTCCATCAAGCTGTACTTAGGCCAAGGTTTCAAATCATTCCACATTCCTCCCTCAAATCAGTCCTAAAAGGCCAAAAACACATGATCAGGTTTCTAGCAGCAACAGCTACACTTCTGGGCCCCAATTTTACTGCTGCAGTCAGCTTTGCATTGCTTTCGGAAACCATCTGACTAAGAGCAGCTTGTGAGAGGAAAGGGTTTATTTTCACTTACAGATGCAATCAGAAGTTCCATGATGGCATGAGAAGAGGGAGGACACCAACTCCTGGCCAGCACCAGGTGACAAGAGCAGCAGGAGAGTGTGCCAGCACTGGCCAGGGGAAGCTGGTTATAACACCCATTAGTCTGCCCCCAACAACATGCCTGCCATAGGGTTCCAATTCCCAAGTTACCATCAGCTGGTAATCAAGCATTCAGAACACATAAGTTTATGGGGGATACCTGAATCAAACTACCACATGCTTTAAACTTATCCTTCAAAATTGTATGTCATACTTTCAGACAGCTTGGTGGGTCAGTAGAAATAAAATATTTGTGGGCAAAATGCTCATTCCTGGCATTTCCCAAGTCCTCTCACATTAAAGATTGTCACTTTCTCTGTAAAACATTCTGAACTGAGTCTCTGTTGCAGAGGGAATATACATCTGATCATCAGGGGATCAATTTTCCATTAACTCAGCAGACAAGTCCCATTCAGTCATTCTTGTCATCATAAGCATTATGAATGCTATTTTAAGGACAAAACATGTTCCTGGTTCTCAAGACACTGGGACCTGCTTCAACTTCCTCCAGAGAGAGACCGTGACAGAGAAAACAAATAGGAGATCTCATCCTCCTTTCTCTTACTTCTTATTATATTTTATCTCACTTGCATGACTATCTGGATTATCCTTGAACAGCAAAGCTCCTTCTTTGAAGCCCCGTGCAGACTTTTGCATTAGATAGGAAAAAGAAAGGTTTAGAAAAAGTTCCACAGAGCAAATGAGGCTGAAGATGAACCTTTCATTAGGTACATAGCTCACTGATTTTAATAGGAGAGATTCAACTGGAGAGGGCCACACTTGACCTCAGCCCTCTTCCGCTGGCACAGATCAGCTAGGTCCTCACTTTCTAAATGTCTATCTCAGCAGAAACATCCATAAGACATGTTTATATGGAATATGCTTAAAGACAAAGCATCTTTCCATCTCTCTTTTATTCTTTTCAATTCCCACAGGGAACCCAGCAAGTTTCCTTAATAATCACAAAATATGTTTAGCAATTTAAAAAGCATTAGAATACATCATATTTCAGATAAAATACCAAAAATCACATCAAATAAGCCAGAAAACAAGAGTTGCATTATGAAACAGAAGAAATCAAAAGTTAATCACCTTAGATAATTGACTTTAAAAACTGTCGCCTTTCAAAACTGTGCAACGTCATCTTGTGGTTAAAAATACGTATCTAGGCCAGCGCCGTCCCCCGTCCCTAGCGAGGCGCGCTTCCTGGGCGCGGGGCGGAGGACGCGGACGGGCGAGCCGCCTCCCGCCGCTCCCGCCGCCAAGTCCTCCAGCTCCTCGTCGCCGCGGGACACGTTCGAGGACGAGCGCAACCACGAGAGCCAGGCCAAGCGGCTCAAGACCGAGGAGAGCGAGATCCACTACTCGGCGGAGGGCGAGCCCCGGCCCGAAGCGACGCCGCGGGCCAGCAGCGACGGCGGCAACGACGGCGGCGGCCGGAGCTTCTCCCAGCCGGAGGCAGGCGGAAGTCATCATAAAGTTTCTGTCTCACCTGGTGTCCATGCTCGAGGGCTCTGTGAGTCTGTTGTGGAAGCAGATCTTGTGGAAGCTCTGGATGTGATGATGATGCCATTTAAACGCCAGGCTCTAGTGGAATTTGAAAATGTAGATAGTGCAAAGAATGTGTGACATTTGCTGCCGATGAGCCCGTATACATTGCTGGTCAACAGACCTTTTTCAACTATTCTACAAGTAAAAGGATCACTCGGCCTGGAAATACTGATGATCCATCAGGAGGCAACAAAGTCCTCCTGCCGTCTATTCAGAATCCTCTGTACCCAATCACAGTGGATGTTCTGTATACTGTATGCAATCCTGTTGGAAAAGTGCAACGTATTGTTATATTTAAGAGAAATGGGATACAAGCAATGGTTGAGTTTGAATCAGTCTTTTGTGCCCAGAAAGCTAAGGCAGCACTCAATGGAGCAGATATATATGCTGGATGTTGCACACTAAAAATTGAATATGCAAGACCAACTCGTTTGAATGTTATCAGGAATGACAATGACAGTTAGGACTACACTAAACCATATTTGGGAAGACGAGCTCTCTCTCTTTGGAGGAGAGGAAACTGATTCAGAATATTCCTTACAAACTGCAAACTTGCACACTGCTTCTCTGTGAAAAGGACTTTTCCCCCACTCTGGACGAGGCATTAAGAAGGACAGAGGACTCCAGCAGGCTGACTACACCTCAGCATGCACATCAGCAGCAGCGAAAGCCCTCTGAAAACTCAGACTTGCAACTCACCTTGACTGCATACTGCATGCACCATCGCCCCAGGTGTAAAAGGAGGACACTTAACAGTACTTCAGACTTGCATGGGATGAACACCAACCATGATAGACTCTGCCCATTTATTCAATTTGTATGGATTCCTTGGTTTGATTTCCCTTAAGGTTTCGGTTATTTAAATTTAAGACTTTAACAGAAACTAGACTTTCTCCATTGTTGTAAAGCTTAATACCCATTGGCTTAACTGCTTTTTTTTTTTTTTACCTCATATTCAAATTGTTAATTGGCAAATAACCAGGGCCAATTTTTATCTACAGTTCTTGGAAATTGATAATGATCAACTGGTCCACACAGACGCCAAAGATCTGTGGATTAGAAAGCTGTGCACTTGGCCAGGGCACAGCTCAGTGGTGGAGCATATGCGTAGCCTGGCAAGCCCCCGTGTTCCATCTCTAGCACCACTCCTCTCCCCAAAAAGTGTGCACTTGCTGCACTTAAGTTTACTGTAAAAAAAGAAATCAATCAATTACACACTCTGAACAGAAAGTCCAATATAATGGAAAAGTGCATTATATGTAAAAGATGTTTTTCTGTGTGGTTTGATATTTGTAAAGTGACTATAAGCTGTCATCTTCTGTAACAATTTGAGGTTTTCACATTAAATGTTAATTTATGTAACCAGAAAAAAAAATACATATCTATGATGAACTCTAAGAAAAAAATCTGTGATCTGAAAAAAAATCAGTGAAAGTATTGCTTTTTATAGTAGCTCACTGATTAATTTGGAGTGGTAGAACTTTTTTTTAAATTTTATTTATGTTCTCCCCAAAAGGACATGTTAAAATCATAATGATTAAATCCCCAGAATGAGACTTCATTGGCAGTAGAGTTCTCACCAACCTAATCATTTAAGATACAATCATACTGAAGTGGACTGGGCCCTACTCTAAAATGATTTCTGCCATGATAGGACGAAAAGAAAGACACAGGTATGCTGGAAGATGGCCATTTTATCATTGTGACAGAGTTTGAAGCAATGCAGCTGCAGGCCAAGGAATGTCCAGAGTTGGAAATGTCCTCATGACAGACAGGAAGAGGAAGAAGACAATCTCTCTTACAAGGTCCAGAGAAGACATGCTGATACCTCAGACTTCTGTCCCCAGTACTGTGAGAAAATCTGTTATCTGTTGGTTTAAGCCACCAGCTTTGTGACATCTGGTCAGTGGCCCTAGGAAACAAATAATGTTATTCAAACTTTCTTTTAAAATATGTGTGCTTTCAATAAAGCCTACAAACTAATTTTGTGCTTTTAAAGTAGTATTATTAATGTTAAAAATGAAGGGAAGAAGAAGGAAGGAAGGAGGGAGGGAGATAGGAGGGAAAGGAAGGAATGAAAGTTGTTAAGATTGGTGTTCTTATTGCTTATCCCCTTGGATGATGTCATAGGGCATAATTAATGAGATTTATTAAGACCATAGCTGATGGAAAGACTAATACCAAAAGTACAGGTCATGGGTATCTGCTTTCTACCCTGGGTAACTCTGCTAGCAAAGAGCCTCCTGGCCTGAGGCTCCCATAACTGCTCTTTCCATCTGCTTGCCCTATCTATTATCAGTCCCATTGACTCAATTTTCTCTCTTCCTCTTTCATTCTCTCTCTCTCTTTCTCTTTCTCTCTCTCCTTATCACTTTTTCCTTCCCTCCCTTCCCCGTTCTTTCCCTTCCACTATCATTTTATCTATTTTTTCATCAATCATTTACAGAGCACTACACAGCCAGGCAGTGGACTAGAGATGAGAAAATGAGTAATAACAGTGCTTCACATGCAGAGTTCACAGCCTAGTGGAGCAGAAAGTCAAGAAACAGAAAGTTCATTAACTAGTAGAAAGTGTCTTGATAGGGACAGACTTGCAGGGCTCTATGTGGTGTGTGCTGTGAAAGCAGGAAGTAAAGCCATTCATCCACACTTGGGAGGGGTGGTGCTATTTAAAAAAAAAGCCAACTTTTAAAGCAGAAATAAGTGCTAGACAAAGAAAAAGAGGAAATTTTCAAATAAAGCAACACATGGCAGATCCAGAAATGCAAGAGATCCTTGGTGAATTTGCAGGAACCTCAAGGTGCAACTTGGGACTGATGAGTAAAGCTACTGGAATGAGAAACAGGTGGCAGCATCCCATACAGGTCAGAAATAGCAAGATGAAAGCTCTGAGCTTAAATCTGCAGACAGATGGAAGAAAGAGAAAGTGCTAGATGGTCAGAATCATATTGTAGAAATATTACCATGGACATTGTGAAGGGACTATCTAGGAAGCCCAAGGAGACTGGGAGACCAGGCAAGAATGGCAGCTGTGTGGCAACAGCAATGGACTGAGAAGGGGTGAGCCAGAGCAGATGCACATAACAGTATGATTGAGAGGAGGACAGGGGTACCCTCCCATGCTCCTGAAAGGGGATCATTTTTGAATAAACCTGAAAAAAAGATAATTGCCATACTGTGTTCCAGTTTTCTCTACTATAAAATGAGGACAATTGTTGGATTGATCTCATTTGGTGGTAAACAGTAAATGAGCTAAACTGTGTCAAATATTTCTAAATGATCTTGCATGTATTAGTAGTTTAACAAATATTGTTGCCATTATTCATGGAGAGAGAGAGAACAAGAGAGAGAGAGACAGAGAGAGAGAGGAGTATAAGTCAGCAGGCCTTTATGGAAGGCTGTAGAAAATAAGGGAAAGACATATTAATGCAAGTCTAAGTTTTAACCTGGGTACAGGTATTATCTTCTGTACTTACTTTTTCATGGCTAACCTCATTCAGTTCCTTCTTTTACATACCATGAAGGGGTAAGTATGATCAAAATCTACTTATAAACATAGTAAAATGTCATAATGAACCTCTTTTGTATAATTAATACGCATTAATATTTTTTTAAATAATTACTTTTTTAGAAAGTCCCCTCTGATCATTTAAGCCAGGTAATTACTTGTGCCATGAGTACCATGCACCTCCATGTGACTGACCTGCTATCTTCTCTGTCAAAACTAATCTCTACCTAGAGCTAAATCATCATACTCATCAGTTTAGTCTCAGTGCATAGATTTAAATATTTATGATGCATGCATGAGTGGTTGAATGGTTTAATCAATTATTCCACATGAAAGAGAGAAGGCTGTGAGGTTAAGTTTGATATTCTCCAGATTGGGATATCTGTAGGCTGATAGTTGCAGTTACCTTCTTGTTGATGGAATAAAACACCCAACCAGGAGTAGCTTATGGAAGGAAAGAGTTTATTTAAGGCTTACAGTTTCAAAGAGAAGCTTAGTCCTGATTGAGGAAGCTGGCATACTTCATCACACATCTGCAGCAGAGAGAACATGAGCCAGCTCTGAATACACAGTAGGCTAGACTTCTCAACCCCAAAGCCAGCCCCCAGAAACATCTCTTCACCAGGAAGGCTCCACCTCTCAAATGTTTCACCATCTGGGGTTAATAAGAAGCTTAATCAAAAATGCCACCACAATATTTTGTTGCAGTTTCCTCTTAAACACTTGGAAACACAGAGCTAAAGAGAATATGTTTGCATTGAAAATTATCAGTATTTACTGACGATTTGTTGATTTGCCTGTGTATAGTAGCAAAACAATGGAAAGCATGGAGAAAAAGGAGAAATATTAGAAGAGGCCAAGAGAAAGAGTGACATTAAGTTGATCTGATATCTTTGACTTCTGGGCTGTTGCCTTGCATTTTAAAACCCAGGAGGAAACCTTTTATAGATCATACAGTCTTTCAGTAATTCATTTTGCAGATGAAACTTTTTTGGAACCTTCAACACATACACATGAACATCCACATGCTATACATCTTTGTTAATTTGGGTTGCTGTAACAAAACACCAAATATCGAGTGGCTTACAAACAATACAAATTTATTTGCCACAGTTCTAGATGCTAGGATAGCAAGGTAAGCAGTCTGCATGCTCAGGTTCATGGAAGTGCTTCTTCTAGCCTAGAGGCTGCCATCTTTTCAGTATATCCTCCCATGCCAAAAAGAGAATGATCATTTTTGTAAGGCGAATCCCTCTTATGAGGACTCCACCCTCATGATACAATTACTTTCTAGAGTTCTGCTTCCTCATGTCATCACATTGGAGTAGAGGTTTTCAACAAATGAATGTGGTGGGAATGGGAGGTTCACTGCACTATATATACATTTATCTATCTCTAGGAGCCAACACTGCTTAAGTGCTTAATATGTATCATGTTTTTGTCCAAGTGCTTTAGATATATTATTTCTTTCAGCTCTCACAATAGTACTATGAGGCCAGTCTTACCAACATCTTCATTTCATAGATATGAAAACTGAAAGCCTAACATATAATAATTTGTAACTTCCTCATAAACAATGATGGCGGCTATATAGATACATTTAGAACACAAAATTGCCTAGTTGCTCAGCCAACCAGCCAGAGGACAGGGATATCTCATCTAAGTTGATAAGGCTCATGTGTGGATTATTTCCAAGGTCTGTGTTATTACCCATTAGGAGCAAACTCTCTCGTAATAGAAAAACCTCTTCTATAGTGCTTGCTGGCAATGCTTCCCTGGCACCTATTTCTGGCAGCTGATTGAACACATTAAATCAGTCCACAGGAGCAAGTCAAACTCTATTAGTCACTCTGTAAAATTGCTAAGTCTGTTTATTTATTATGAGCTATTCATAAACATAAAGACCAGACTCTATAATTCAGTACCACCTGTAGTGATTCCTGGAAGAGGGAATATTTTACCACCATGATCTGATTAATTGACCTGTTCAAACAGAACTCCAAATCACATATAACTTGTCTTTGACAGAAGTGTATTCATCTTTATCTCAAAGGCAGAATTTCTGATGCATCATGGAGAACAAAACAGCTCATCTGAGAGAATCAATTCAAACTGTTGGAAGTAATGTAGACATTACACTAAAGAAAGGTTGATATAAAATATTTCATTTAAAATCAACCTAAACAAAATAGTGCAAGTTTTCAAGCAATTTCAGTCATACATTTTTAGAAATATCCAAAATCCATGCATGGTGTCAGAGGTCAGGACAAAGGTCTTCCCTGAAGTCAGAGGCTAGGAGACCTAACACCTGAGAAAGGGCATGGATGGGACTTCTAAGGCCCTGGATATGTTCTGAGTGTCACCATCGTGGTTGTGCTGACATTGCTAATTTTCATACTATATATACATTTTTAATGTTTTATTTCAATTAAAAATTAGTCAAAGTTAAGAAGGGAAAAATGAACAACTCATGCAGGTAGCACACACAGTTAGAATTTTAACTGAAGTTGATTTTAGCCTATCAATTCCACATCTCAAGTTTGTTTGAATGGGCAAGTCATACTCAATGAGCCTCAGTTTGCTTGTGCATTAAATATGAATCTTATCTATTTGATAACTGGACATGAAAAGTGGACTATTTATGAATATGTATGCTATTAATATGTTTATATAAATGTATACATATGCACATGTATGCACGCATATATATATGCAATTCTTAACAATAATAATACATTCCATCAATTGCATTGTTAGGGAAGTTCATTATTAACTTACACAAACTAGAACAACCATTATAACATTAGACGATATAATCATATGAGACCACCATTGTACTGAACAACTCAAGGATTATTACTACTATTATTATTATAATTATTGCATAATTCTTACTTCCAACAATGGTGCATATCACTAATTGAGAGAAACTGAGGACTGAGGTTAAAATGTTAATTTTTAAAAATCTATTTTGGTCCATGAGATAGTAAATGGACTTATAGAAATCATAATATTGCCATTCTGTGTAAATTTTGAAAACCCATTCTTCATGGTATTATGATAAGAGCCACTCTTTACTGGGCAAGTTAGTAGCCCTTTGCACAGGACTCCTGCAATCCTTTTCTTGAAGTTCACCTAAAACACAAACATTCATGATTGACATTGTAGAGGAATGCTCTTCACTGGAGGAGAGAATCCAAGAGCTCCTTCTTGGTTATTGACAACTTTACTTAAATTGTGGAATTTTCCAGCCACCTTGTAAAGAAGCATTATCCTGGCTGAAGGAAGAAAGAAAGTGGAGGTTCACATCTTTAGATCAGATACTCATAATTGCTTACAGAATTCATTTCTTTCAGCAGTCAATTCCACACACAACTGCCTTCCAACTGACTCATTATTTTTAATGGTCTGTTATTACAGTCAAATTGTTTCCATAAATGACTGTGAATATGTCAGGTGCTCAGGGGCTGTTGAGGAAACAAGCTGCCTGCCACCCTTGGTGGGTTTCCAGTCTAGTGTGTACAAGGGTGTGTACACAGACTAGCAGTGAAAAACTGAAAACTGAGATCCTTTAACAAGGAGTCATAACATTTGTCAGAAGCAAGTAAGCCCCACTTTTCCCACTATGTCCCTTGGCCACATGTATAATGGCACACCATTAATTCTGGAACCCTGACAAGCACTGATATGTATTAAAATGGCTCCAAGTTTTCCTCAGCTCCTTAAGAGCTAAGGTGAAGCAATGCTTTTTTTGTTTGAGTATAAATGTGTGTAGTTTGTGTGCCAACATGCATGTGTGCTTGGGGGTTATAAATGTATGTGCAGGTTGAGGTACACATGCTCATGTGTGTTTGTACGTGTGGAGGCCAGAAGCCAGAAATTGATATTGAATGTCTTTCCCAGTTCCTCTGTATTTTATTTATTGTGACAAGGTCCCTCACTGAACCTGGAGTTCATTGATTGGGCTAAACTAGCTAGCCAGCAAGCCCAGGAATCCCCTGGTACTGCCTTCTGACCATTAGGATTTTGTGTGGGGGCCACAGATCTAAACTCAAGTCACTTTACTGACTGAGACACCTTTCCAGTCCTCTAAAGCAAGTTTTAACATGCTGGCCACATAGATACTCTAGGATCCCTGTGTCATGCCAGGCACCTTGCCATCCAGTATCAGTCAGCCAAA
Source organism: Dipus sagitta (assembly GCA_036346955.1). Classification (NCBI taxonomy): domain Eukaryota; kingdom Metazoa; phylum Chordata; class Mammalia; order Rodentia; family Dipodidae; genus Dipus; species Dipus sagitta. The sequence continues at coordinate 45,175,237 of CM070771.1, forward strand.
ACTACATGAATAAAATAAAAGAATCAAATAAAATAATCCCAATAAGTTAAAAGAGACAGAGTAGGAATTAGTCAAAAATGTCTGCAGTATAGAGAATAAGAATGTCCTAGATAATAGTGCTGGTCTCTGAGTCTGACTCGCAAACATTAAGCATGCGTTTTGATAAGTTTTGGCTTCTGTTCAATGAAAAAAAAATTAACATAAACAAGCTGGGAGATCTGCTGCCTCCTCAAGGACATATTTGGCCTGAGCCCATTTACCGTGCGCCATTCCACTTGGGTCTGCCCACGACACCGTGAATCTAAGGGAGGCAGCCTGCCAAGTAGGCGGTATAAAAAGGTGTTCTGCTTCCTGAGAGGCCATTGAAATAGCCAAAAGGCATAGAGACCCACTATACCTCATGTGCAGAAGATTGGGTCTTCATCTGACAGAATCTAGCTCCATCAAAGGAAAGAGCCATTCATTTGCTGGAGAGGAGCATTTCATATTGTTACTTAATAACAATTCCTAGATATCTCACTATCTGTGTAAGGATTTTCCTACCTAATAAAGGACTTCAAAACTATCCAGGTAAGTATGGATTGCAATTTATGAAGGAAGTCAATTAATCATTTTCCTCGACATGAAATAGAATGGAGTGGAATGCATTAGAATACATCAGAGCTTCAAATACAGAAAGAATGTCATTTATGAAGTATTTCCTTATACTTTGGGTATTATTCATGTGTATGTGTGTGATGTGTTTATACATGCATACTGGGACATAATGTGACATGATTTTTTACTGTGAATTTTAACCATAATGTTTAAAGCCAATGATGCAACTAATGCCTTCATTTTGTATGTGAGTATACTGAAGCCTAGAGATGTGAAATAACTGGCACAAAGATGCACAGCTAATTAGTGGCAAAGCTACATTCTAATTGTGAGTCCCTTGATTCCATGACAGTTATCTAGCATTTTACTGACTGTTCAAACTAAAACGATACCTAATTCCCACCTGCACAAGCATAATAGCTATGCCTATGATTTACTTAAGGAGATATTTTCATACTCAATTCTTTGGTGTAAACAAAACTCTAAACAAAATAGTAATGTTGACCTTTGTTTAGATCTATGTCAAAAAGATATACTGCAAAGCATAAAGGTGCTAAGTGTTAGCCTTCTAAACTTGACAGAAGGGGTATAGCTACAAGTGCTATGAATGTCTTATTTTAAAAAGGTATCTGGGTTGATTCCAGCTCTTGGATATTATGAATTGAGAAGCTATAAACATTAGACAAATTGATAACTAAGATGTGGTATATCTACACGATGGATTCTACACAGCACTAAGAAAAAATGACACAATGAAACTGGAAGAAGAATGGTCGAGCCTGGAACAGCTTATTCTCAGTGAACTCACCCAGTCACAGAAAGATAATCACCTGCATAGTCTCACTCATCTACAGCTCCTAACCTGAATCTACCAGAGATGCCAGCCATACCTACCAAGCATCTTGAGAACCTGACAATAGGGAGGGTGAGAAGGGAGGGGAGGGTAAGGAAGAGGGCTGGGGACACAAAACTGGACCCAAATGGCCATGGTACCATAAAACTCTGCATCCTAAAAGACAGAATAAATGGCTGAACCTCCACCAGGCCCTCAGAGGGAACACCAGATTCATAAGACCCTGGAGAGGGTACAACAAAAACTGTTCATTATCTCCTCCTAGTTCTCTCTCTCTCTCTCTCTCTCTCTCTCTCTCTCTCTCTCTCTCTCCCTCCCTCCCTCCCTCTTCTCTCTCATCTCTCCATCTCTTTTATATCACTTATCCAGTTCTTCCTTCTCTTCTTGGCTGCTGACATGTAACTCCCAGTACCAGCAGGTGGTAATCATCCACAGTGAGCTTTTGATCACAGAGACCTACAAGGTTTCCCAAAAGAAGACATATTTGTGTCAGAGCGCTTGAGCACCATAGCACCATAGGTTAGTGGTAAGACCCTACTGCTGAAGGCACTATACACTGTTGATGTGTAGCATGGAGCAACATGGCTGGAAGCTAGAAGACAGTCAGTCCCCAGACAGTGTGTCTAGTGCCAGAAGGTGCTACATGAGCAGCTGGGGGATTAAGACCAATATCTGCCCAAACAACGCATTGTCTGACTTACTTAGCAGCAAACAACCTGAGGTGATGATCATACAAGTGCAATAGTGGTGCATAGCCATGGTGGGAAACCAACTGCTCTTAATTTGGCTAACTGGTCTGCTCAGTAGAACAGAACCCATAGCTGGAGCTGGGAAACAAGTCAGAACCATATCCAAAAATGAACCTGCTCTCCACTAAACTCTGTCTATAAAACAATGGCTATCACATTTACTTGGTGCTAACTTTACTGTCCGTTAGAGAATCTGCTTCTCTTTTTCAGATAGATGCACATCCTAAGGAGAGAACCACCCCATCATAGCTCAAAAGGGCCCCAGCTGAAACTAAGAATAATTGGGGAAACACGCAAGAATGCTGTTTTCTTGGCGGGAACCAGCACAACAGTGAAGGATATAGACACAGAGAACAATCAACCCCTACCAAACCAGATATCCAGAGACACAGAGGCACCCAAGATGTCAAATGGAAGCAGACCTAATATGAACCCAACATGGCTCAGAGAAATTTGCGGAAGAGGGGGCCGAAAGATTGTCAGAGCCACACGTTGGGTCATGACATGCAGAAACATTTCGTTCTACCTGAAACTAAAGGCTAACCACACAATGCAATACCCGTATATTGCAACAAGGAGGATCCCTGTGGAGCGGGGAGGACAGGGAGGAGGCTTAACAATGGTACCAACTTGACTGCATTCACTGGCTGCAAAAGTAAAAATAAATAAATAAAAATAAAAAGGTAATGCTTTTAAAATAAACTATGCAGCATCATTTTCTTCTTTATGATACAATTTTCTTACTAGCAGAATTTGGATGTTTTCTTCTTAAAGTGGGGGGGAGAACAACTACAAAGGTGACCTTACTTCCAACCAATGGGAGTTATCATAAAGAATAGCAACATGGCCGGCATGGCGGCACACACCTTTAATCCCAGCACTCGGGATGCAGAGGTAGGAGGATTGCCATGAGTTCTAGGCCACCCTGAGACTACATAGCTAATTCCAGGTCAGCCTGGACCAGAGTGAGACCCTACCTTGAAAAAAAACCAAAAAACAAAAAAGATTAGTGACATGATCCCAAAGGTTTCTAGTAGCCTGAAAATTGCACCAAATTCTTTGAAAAGTTTTGCATTGAAGAGGACACAAAAATGTAGTGTTTTCAGCTAGTATAGATACTGGCAAAAGTTTCCAAAAAATGAACATTTTTCTTTTTGCTGCTGCTTCTGCCTCAAAAACAAACTAACTAAAAAGAAGAATCTTAAAATAAGGTGGAAGACTTACACTTCCCAATTGCGAAGCTTACTTCAAAGCTACAGATATCAAAACAATGTAGCGTAGCACTGGATAAAACTGACATATGTCTATACTTCTATATCTATACATATATGGGTATATAATTTCAATGGAATAGGATCAAGTGTTCAGAAACAAAACTATAAATTGTAGTCAGTTGAGTTTTGACAAGGATACTAAGACAACTAAGCTTAGAATAGTAAGCCTGTAATGTTAAAGCCAGACTGTGGTTCTGGTTCAATAGTTTATTATGACTTTCTGATGAGTGAATCTGTAAAGATTAATACTGGAATTAGTTAGAGTAAATTTTTAAAAGCCCTATTTTTGGGTTTTGCAGGAAAATAGGAAAGTCCAACAAGCATAATGTACAAAAAGGTTTCCATTTTGCTTACCTAAGACTGCTGCTGAGAATAAAAATATGCCATGCGGGATGTGGTGGCAGAGGTAGACAGAGGTAGGAAGATCACTGTGAGTTCAAGGCCAGCCAGGAATTACAGAGTAAGTTCCAGTTATCCTGGTCTAGAGTAAGACCCTACTTCAAAAAAAAAAAAAAAAAATCTCCAGGGTGGGACAAAGTCTGTTTCTCAGGAATTCAATTTTGAGTGTGCAAAGCTTTATTAGCTCATTATCATTGTACATTTTACAGAGTTAACTTGTGTTCTGTTTGGTAACCATATCCTTAGTCTCAGTGTTTCGAAGAAGCTTATCAAGTCTACAAAGACAAAGGCTTCAAGTTTCTGACAACCTAAGAATGTCAGAAGTATCTGAGTCCACAGACGATCTAACAAAAGAGAATCATTACAAGACAGTTATTTAAAGTTATTGCAGTTGGAAATGAATGAACTTTAAAATGTTGCAGTCAGGGCAATATTGTCTTCCAGACACAAAGCGGCCATGGTATTCATGGCTTCACAGTGTTTGATGTTACCTACACAAGACCTACATAATAGGAGAGGGAAAAGTAATGACACCAACATAGAAGACAATCTAGGTGGAAACAGAATAGATTCAGTGAAGGGGACATTTGAGAGGGGGGAAAAGGGAAGGTGTTGGGAGGAGATTATGATTATAGTATATTATGTATATGTAAAGAGGTTGTCAATAAAAAGTTTTAAAAAAAACAACAAACATAAAAAATACCCCTTCCTTCTGCTTTCACACTACATATATTCTGCTAGATAATTTATTAAGGTAAAACAAGCAACAAATTCCCTTACTTTGAGAATCATTTTTTATATAAAGCAAAATCTATCTTAAAATATTAGAGATAGTCCTGTCTGGGATTTTGGGAGGTAATATATATTTTCTGCCACCCTTTTAGTTTTATTTTAATGAGTTTATATTATAAATATTATATTGTATTTATATACATATATTATACATGATCTAGATGTTCTATATACAAACCTATACATATTAATGAATTCATGTGAGAAAAAAGTCATTTTCCTTTTCTTTTCTAGATAGGATATCTTGCCCAGGCTAGCCTCAAATTCCTTATGTAGCCAAGGGTGACCTTGCACTTCTGGTTCTTCTGCCTCTACCTCCTAAATGTTGGGATTGTAGATGTGAACTACCACATCCAATTTATGGAGGACTGGTACTGAAACCCAAGGACTTGAACATGCTAGACTTGTGATATATTCCATGCCCTCAAAAGCCCTTTCTTAAACAAATAGGTATACATACATATAGGTTACATACATGTCCTAGTAACTCTCATTCATCTTTATAGTCATGTCCTAGTGACTCTCATATAGTTAGCCTTACTTGCAAACCATATATTGGAAATGTTTCTGTATTCCTACAGCTCTCACCTTTGTATATCTGAGACTGTAATGTCTGTAAAAGAATACCAGTCTCTTGTGCTAGATCTGACAGTAAAATTGCATTTTCCTAAGAGAAATAGCACAAAATTTTAATTCCTAGCTATCCCACTTAGTCTCTTTCCAGCCTGCCTCCAATCCTACCCAACAGCAGTATATTTTGCTCTGTCAGTATCTGTTGAGGTAATTAATAAGTTCAACATAATATTGATAATCTGACAATTTTCTAAAGAACTGATTTTGATAGGAAGATATGAATAGAACATGAGGGATATTGCCTGGCAGTTAATCTTTATTATCAACTTCACTGGTTTTTTAGAATTACCCAGGAGACTGAGATACACTTATGGTCAGAGCTATGAGGGCATTTTCAGAAGGGATTAACTGAAGGAAGAACCGCCACCCATGGGCTGGGAACCTAGTTAATATAAAATGGGAGGAGAAGAAAGCCAGCAGAATGCTGGCATTCCTCACTCCCTTCTGTTTCCTCTTCCATGATGTGGGCCGCTTTGCCATGCTTTCCCCCACCACAACAGACTGAATCCTATGAAACCCAAGGTAACATAAGGCCTTCCTCCTGTAAGTTGTTTCTGTTGGGAATTTTGTTATAGCCATACACAAAAAAGTAAATATAGATATACAATAGAAAACAGCCATTAGATAAATGTGTTCTTTTATTTATGGAAAAAGATGTCTACAATTTATTTCTAAGATTTTTTTAAAAAAACTTAGAAACTTCCACCTAAGATGAGAAACACAGAAAAGAGAAATTCACATCTAGAGAATATCAGAAGTTCCAAATGTGAACTTTGCCTCCCTCTCTGCTTCTTCATTAATCACATCTGTCTGCACTTCCTCCTATAGTTCAGCTTTTCTCTTACAAATAACTCCCAAGAAGTGTATCATGTATGTCAATCAGGTTCCTAGCTGGAAATGATCTCAACATTGAGACTGACAATTATAGACTAATACAATAATTTTGTACTAGCTGGTAGATATTGCAGGGACCACGTGCATCAATAGATGGGAACTTCCTATCACTTTAGCCTAGAACAAGAGATTCCAATTTGTGGTTAGAATTGATTAACCTGAGTTATTGGATATTTCCAAAAAGTCCTGTGTGAAAGAAATGAGAACCAAAATTCTCAGCTAACTGGTGGTAATATTTTGTAGTATAAAACTGAAGCTTAGAAACCCCGCCATATTCACTCTTGGAACTCTCTGGAGAAAGTGCCTGTCTGACAAAAAAAGAGATGGGTTTATTCCTTCAAACAACTTCCCGGGAGACAAGCACCTGCCAATACAACCATAGCCTAACTGACCCCAAGTGGAGCAAAGATCAATACCTCTGCTTTCTATCTCCTTCCAAAGACTGCTTAGAGCATTAACACAGCCATGAAAGATTAGAGAATAGCTGTTTTACTAGGTGTCAGCTGCTCAAGCTGCCTTTTATAATTATTTTGGTCACATTTCCAATGGTCACATTAAAAAGTGCCCAAATATACTACATAATATAGATGTACAAAGTATCACACAGCTTGTACAACCTTAGAGTGAAAAAAAAATGCCAAAGACTTGGTCAAATGTCAAATCATCTCCTTGCCTTCTTAGTCTTAGACCAAAGCACAAATTCTCATGTACCATTTATGCATCCTCATGCCAGCACAAAGGGACTGAAACTTGAGGCAATCAGCCCAGTGTAGCTTTAGTTTGCATCTGAAATAATTAAATCTGTCTGTATTTATTAAAATTTTAAAAATAAAATAAAAAGTAATGAAATTTGTAGAAAAGTGATTTCATTGAAACAGATCATACTAAATGAACTCATACAATCACAGAGAGAATCATCACATTGTGTCACTCATCTTCAGTTCCTAACCTGGATCATCCTGAGTTGCTGTCAGTTTTGGAGAAGGTTCCATGAGCTGCTGAGAAGAATGTGTATTCTGTAGAGTTTGTGTGGTAAGTTCTGGAGATGTCCATTTGGTCTAGTTGACTATGATGTTGTTGAGCACTATTATTTCTCTGTTGATTTTTTTTGTTTTGGATGATCTATCTGTTGATGATCGTGGAGTATTGAAGACTCCAAATATGATGGTGCTGGTGTTTATTTCTGTTGTGTTGTCAAGCAGATTTTGTTTTATAAACTGTTGTGCACCTGTGTTGGCACATATATATTTATGATTGTGATGTTCTCATATAAGATCATTCCCTTGATGAGGAAGAAGTAGACTTCTTTGTCCTTTTTGATTACTTTTGGCTTGAAGTATATTTGATCAGATATTAATATAACACCTTCTGGTTTTTAATTTCCATTTACTTGGAATATCATTTCCATCCTTTCACCCTGAGAAGGTGATCTATCTTTAGTGGTGAGGTGGGTTTCTTGAAGATATCAGATAGAAGGGTCAAGTTTTTGATGTTGATAACATGTGTCTTTTGATGGGTGAGTTAATACCATTAATATTTAAGGTTATTGCTGTGAAGTTTGAATTAATCTCTGCAATGATGAGGGGTTTTATGGGGTTTGGTGCTTTCTTGTGTTTTGTACTATGTAGAGCCTGGTCTATTTGTGGTTATTGTAATCTTCTTCTTATTGGCTCTTAAGATTTATTGTTCAACTCTTCTGTGTGGTGTATCCGCTGAAGTGTTCTCTGTCAGTTATGCTTTGTGTTCATATAATCATAGAGTTCACTTCTTTCATGGACATTTTTCCTTTCATCATCTATTATGAGGGACACTTTTGATGGATAAAGTAGCTTGGATTGGAAGCCATTGCTTTTTAGACTTTTAAGTGTTCCATTACAGACCCTTCTGGCTTTCAGGGTTTCCACTGAGAAATCTGACATAATTCTGATGGAATTGCCTTTGTATGTAATGAGTTGTTTCTCTCTTCCTGATTTAAAAAATCTGTCTTTGTATTCATTGTTAAAAGTTTTAAATATGATGTGCCTTGTAGCCTTTCTTCTTTGGTCCTGTCTATGGGCTTCTTGTATCTGGATGGACCTTTCTTTTGAGAGATTTGGAATATTTTTTTCTATAGTTTTGTTGAATATGTTCTCTATCCCTTTAGCCTACATTTCCTCTCCTTCTGGTATACCCAGGATCTGGATGTTTGGTCATTTTAGAGTAACTGACAATTCCCTGATATTCAGTTCATTTGATTTTTTTAACTTAGCAATGTTTTTGGCCTCCCAATGAACTTCTTCTGTCTTGTCTTTCAGGTCACAGATTCTGTCTTTCACATGAGTAACTCTGTTAGTAAGGGCTTCTAGAGAGGATTTTATAATTTCTATTTGGTGTTTGTTTTATGTTGTGCTATTTTGCATCATGTACATCTTTTTGTTATTTTGAAGTATGATTTAAATTCCAGTTCTCACTTTCTTAATACTTCCTGTAATTCATTCTTACATTTGATCAAGTCTTCATTAAGCTTAATCAACCAGTTGTTGAGATTTTCCATTTCTTGACTCACATTCGATTCATTCATATCTCTTTTGAGAGGTTCTGTTTTCTTCAATGAAGTTAAGCCTACTGCCAAAAGCTGAACACATGACTTCTGGGTAAGACAGAGGCATAGAAGCCAAGCCAAACCAGCCTAGGGAGGCATTTAAACAAAACCACAGCAAAAAGCACTCTTCTTCTGAAAAGTGAAGGAGTATAGGTTTTTCTTAGACACCATGGAGAAGCAGGAGAGACCAAGATCCACCAGGAAAGAGGAAAATAGCAATAATCCCACTGAGGCCCTTGTAGCCCACCTATCTACATGATCCATGCACTGCCCAGCATCACAAGCAAGGCATTCCAAACAGCAGCAGCAGAGACCAATGGGATTTTCCAACCTCATTATCTTCCTTGCAAAGTCAAGAAATCTTAAGGAAAGACAGCTGAGATCAACTAATAACCTACTGAAAGGGATACAGGAAGGACTGTGTGAGAAACTCCAGGATTTCTGCACTCTCCCAAACCCCAACCATCAGAACCACAACCCCAGTGGCAGAATATCCAGCACAGCTGAAAAGAACTCCATTTCCATAGAAAAACACAGAGGGATCAAAGTGGGAACTCAGCATTGGTGAGATTGGAAGCCACCCCAAAAGGTAATGAAGCTGACTGACAAAAAGAAAGCAGTTACATAGGCCTGCATTGGAAGTACTAATCACTCTTTCCATGTCAGGGCAGGTTATGGGTTCCCTATACTTGGTTGGCTTTAAAATTTCCAAATAAGCTGTACTTGGGGGTTTAACATTGTTCCCTTTAAGCTTTCAGGTTTATAAGGCCTTAGTCTTTTGCTACTGTCATTATTGGGGGCAAAGTCTGATTCAAATACAGGCAGACATGGATCCCAATTCAGAACAGAATTATCTACCTCCCAGCTGACAGGATTAAGGGTGTAAAGCAATGCACACCCTTAGGGATTTTGGCTTTGTAAGACTATCCATTTGTTTTAATCCCCACAATTGCATATCCTGTGCTGGTTTTTATTGAATGTATATATTGCTCAGTTGAAGTTTAGAATTTTCCAGTAAATTATTCCATCCAGTACATTAGAATACTTGCTTAGCAATAAAGGTCAATATGTACAATTACTTCTGTGGTTGGATTGGGGTACAATAGCCACACTTTGCACCTTAAACTCATATCCTTAAAGTATATACACATGGATCTCTACATCTAAGAGTGCTGAAGATAAGTGAAAATCCCAAGCATAAAATAAATTCAGGATGGAAAAATCACTACATTATAATACAAGAAACACAAATACTCAAGACAATATGATCCCACCAAAATTTATAAATCCATCAGCAATGATCAGCAATGAGACTGTTTTAGATGAAATGCCTGACAAAGATTTCAAAGAAAAATAATTGAAATACATATACTGAAAGAAATCAAAGAAGGAAAAAAAGGAGTTAAAGAAGAAAACAAACTCCTGAGAGAGAACGTAGGAAACCAGCTTAATGAAATAAGGAGGTCATTACAAGACATGAATAAGAAAACAGAAATACTGAAGAAAAACCTCGCTGAAATTCTAGCTCTGAAGAACACAGTCAGTCAAATAAAAAACTCTGTAGAAAGTCTCACCCGTAGAATGGATGCAGGAGAGAACAGAATATCTAAACCAAAAGACCAGGTGGCAGACCTAATACAGTCCAACAAAGAGAAAGGCAAGCTAATGGGAAGGTATGAATGAGAATTTCAAGATGTCTGGTAACTATGAAAAGATCAAACATAAGATTTCATGGTATAGTAGAAGGAGAAGAATTTCAATCCAGAGGCTTAGTGTGATTTTCAACAAAATCATAAAAGAAAAGTTTCCCCAAATTGGGAACGAAACGCCAATGCAGATAAAAGAAGCTTTTAGAACACCAAAGAGATAAAACCTGGAAAGCACCTCTCCTTGCCATGTTATAATTAAACTACTAAACATGCAAACCAAAGAAAATATATTGAAAGCAGTTACAGAGAAAAGGCAAGTCACCTACAAAGGCAAGACCATCAGAATAACAGCAGTCTACTCAACACAAACTTTAAAAGCCAGAAGGGCTTGGAATGAAGTATTCCAAGTTCTGAAAGATAACAACAATCAACCAAGATTATTTATCCTGCAAAGCTGTCTATCCAAATTGATGGAGAAATAAGGACATCCCAGAAAAAAAAAAAAAAAAAAAAAAAAGCTAAAGGAATTTATGACTACTAAACCAGATCTACAGAAAATACTTGAAGGAACCCTTCATGCTGAAGAGAAAGCAAAACACACACAGGAGGAAATAGGAAAAAATAAACCATACTCAAATAACAGTTAAAACAAGTGAGTAAAGGGAAAATAGGAAGCACAACAAAATAAGAAGAATAGTAAGAATAAATACATACCTTTCAATAAGTCTTAATATCAATGGCCTCAATGCACCAACCAAAAGACACAGGTTTGTGGACTGTATTAAAAGGCAGAATCCTGCCATTTGTTGCCTTCAAGAAACTCATCTCTCAATAAAAGATAGACACTGTCTTAGGGTGAAAGGATGGAAAATGGTATTTCAAGCAAATCCTAATATCTGACAGGATAGACTGCAAATAAACATTAATGAGGAAAGATAAAGAAGCTCATTTTATACTGGTTACAGCACCACTCAAGTAGGAAGACATTACAATCTTAAACGTATATGCACCTAACATTGGGGCTCCCAATTTCATCAAACAAACACTGTTAAACTTAAGGTCACAGATAACACCAAACACAGTTGAGGTGGGTGACTTCAATACCCCATGCTAATCAATTGATAGGTCATCCTGTAAACAATTAACAGAGGAACATATGGATTAAATGATGTCATGAAACAAATGGACCTAACTGATATCTACAGAACATTTCATTCAAATGCTGAAGAATATACATTTTTTTGAACTGTACATGGAACATTCTCTAAAATAGACCGTATACTAGGATACAAATCAAATCTCAATAGATACATGAAAATTTAAATAATCCCTTGTGCTCTTATCTCTCCACAATGGGACTAAACTGCAAACTAGCAACAAGAAAAATTACAGAGCATACAGAAATTCATGGAGACTAAACATTACACCTTTGAATGATGAATCGTACATTGAAGAAATCAAAAAGGAAATCAATAAATTCTTAGACTCAAATGATGATGATAATACAACATATCAAAACCTTTGGGACACAATGAAGGCAGTCCTCAGAGGGAAACTTATAGCTCTAAGTGCCTGTATTAAGAAATTAAACACTTCACAAGTAAACAATTTAATGCTTCACCTTAAAGCCTTGGAAGAAGAACAAGGCAAACCAAAAAATCAGTAGACAGGAAGAAATAATAAGATTAGGGCAAAAATTAATGAAATAGAAACAAAAAAAAAATCCAAAGGATCAACAAAACAAGGAGTTGTTTCTTTGAAAGGATAAACAAGATTGATAAACCCTTAGCAAATCTGACCAGAAGAAAGAGAGAAGAGACAAAAATTAATAAAATTAGAGGTTAAAAAGGCACTATTACAAGAGATACCAAAGAAATTCAGAAAATCATGACATTCGTTAAGAATATATATGCCTCTAAGTTTGAAAATATGAAAGAAATGGATGATTTTCTTGATTCATATGACCTAAAAAATTAAATGAAGATGAGATAAACCATTTAAATAGACCAATAACAAGTACAGAAATCCAAGCAGTTACAAAAAGTCTCTCAACTGAAAAAGTCTGGGCCCAGATGGATTCACTGATGAATGTTACCAGACCTTCATGGAAGGATTAACACCAATACTTCTCAAACGTTTTCATAAAATAGAAAAGGAAGGAATTCAACCAAACTCCTTCTATGAAGCCAGAATTACCCTGATCCCAAAACCAGACAAAGAAAGAATAAAATAAGAAAATTACAGACCAATCTCCCTCATGAACATAGATGCAAAAATTCTCAACAAAATATTGGCAAACAGAATACAAGAATATATCAGAAAGATTTTTCACCCCAACCAAGTGGGCTTTATCCCAGGGATGGTTCAACATACAAAAATCAATAAAGGTAATACATAGTATAAATGGTCTGAAAGACAAAATCACATGGTCATTTCAATAGATGCAGAAAAGGCATTTAAGAAAATCCAAGATCACTTCATGGTAAATGTATTACAGAAACCGGGAATAGAAGGAACACATATCAACATAATAAAAGCTATATATGACAAACCTACAGCCAACATAACACTAAATGGGGAAAAACTTGAAGCTTTTCCACTAAATTCAGGAACAAGACAAGGGTGTACACTGTCCCCACTTTTATTTAATATAGTACTGGAAGTCTTAGCTATAATAATTAGGCAAGAGACACTCATAAAAGGAATACAAATTGAAAAGGAAGAGATCAATTTATCCTTACTTGCAAATGATATGGTTCTATACATAAAGGACCCTAAAGATTCTACCAGCAAACTGTTAGCACTGATAAACACTTTTAGCAATGTAGCAGGATACAAAATAAATACACAGAAATCAGTAGCTTTTCTATATACTAACAACAAACATGAGGAGGATGAAATCAGGGAATATCTCCCATTCACAATTGCCTCAAAGACAAAAAAAAAAAAAAAAAAAAAAAAAGTGCTTTGGAACAAACTTAACCAAGGAAGTGAAGGATCTCTAAACTGAGAATTTTAAAACAATCAAGCAAGAAGTTTCAGAAGACATTAGGAAATGGAAAGGCATCCCACGTTCTTGGATTGGAAGAATCGATATTGTGAAAATATCAATTGTACCAAAAGCAATCTACACATTTAATGCAATCCCCATTAAAATTCCAATGGCATTCTTCACAGAAAAAGAAAAAAAACAATCTTAAAATTCATTTGGAAGCACAAAAAAACCTTGAATAGCCAAAATTATTTTCAGCAACAAAAATAAGGCTGGAGGTATCACCATACCCAATTTTAAGCTATATTACAAAGCCGTAGTAACAAAAACAGCATGGTACTGGCACAAAGACAGACACGTATATCAACGGAACATAATAGAGGACCCTGACATTAATCCAGGCAGCTACAGCCATCTGATTTTTGACAAAAATGCAAAAATATTCATTGGAGAAAAGACAGCCTCTGAGAAATCAAGCTGATGCTGAGCAGAAAATATTCTCCCTGTAAACCAGCCAACTGAAAGCTGGAAAAAGCTGCACGGCATGCAGCCCTGTGGGAGACAGAAGTCATCAGCAGTTTCAAGTTTGGCCATACAGGCCAAATGACCAAACAAGTGCAATAATGGCATGTTTGCTCTGGGGGAAACCAACTTCTCTTTAATTGGACTGAAGGCCCACTCTCTCAGAGGGAATACATGCCTGGTACTGAAAACCTAATCAAAAGCCTATGGCAGGAGAGGGGAGTCTTAGGGGTATAAAGCCTTTTCTTGTCAATCCAAATGTATATATTATGCTCACCAAACTGCCCTGAAAGCACTACACTTAATTTTATATTAATATATTAATGCTAGTCTCACTTCTGGTTAGAGAAGCTTCTCTTTTCAGATGGCAATGACCACTGGGAAGACACAAAAGGCAACATAGTGCTGAGAAGGGACAAAGGAGTGTCCAGCACTGAAACATCTCATACCCACCAAGGCTCAGGGTCCATTGCGGAAGAGGTGGCACAAAGAATGTAAGAGCCAAAGGAAGGGTACCACTCCCTACAATACCATTGTCCAGACAGAAATTGGCTTTGATATCCATGACCTCACAGTGCCTAGCAATACCTACAGAAGACCCTCATAATAGGAGAAAAACTTAATGACATCAAATTAAAAGAAAGACTAAGGGAATTAGGGAGGGAATATGATGGAGAACAGAGTTGTGAAGGGGAGAGTGGGGGAAGGGAGGGAAATATCATGATTTATTGTAAGTAAAGAAGCTGTCAATAAAAAATAAAAATTAAGAAAAAATGCTGAACACTCTAAGAGACGATTCTGTTCCATTTCATTGATACAGTTGTTGTTTTTTTGATGGTTTGCTTCCAATTCAGCAATTCTTTTTTTTTTTTGGTTTTTCAAAGTAGGGTCTCACTCTAGCTCAGGCTGACCTGGAATTCACTATGTAGTCTCAGGGTGGCCTCGAACTCATGGCAATCCTCCTACCTCTGCCTCCCAAGTGCTGGGATTAAAAGCGTGGGCCACCATGCCCAGCTAGAGTTCAGCAATTCTTTTGATCAGGGTCTCATTGGTTGTTGTGTTTTTATTTTGGGACTTAATTTCTGTTGCTTTCTCTATGATTTTAGTGGAGGCTTCTGTTGTAGGAGTAGGCATCCTTCTTGGACATCTCTCAGTTTTCTGACTTTCAATGGCTTTTTTGCATTGTGTTCTACCATTTTAGGGAGACTCTTTATTTTATTGAGGAGGAAGAAAGTTTTTGTCTTTTGGCCCATGCACCCTCTGACTCAGGTGAACAGGGATGTTGTTACCCAGTGGCCAGTTAGGATACCAGAGCAAAATGCTTGATTCCCCAGCCCACACAGGGACCTGGCCTCCGGGGAACTGGGAGGACTCAGGAAGCAGGAATCTGGCCTACTCACTCTATGCACCACCTGCCCTCACTTTGTTTTTAAATGTCTAATGATATTGTAAAAGTGTTAACAAAAATTCCCATTCTTTGCTATCATAAGTTACTAGTTTTCATACAATTTTCATATACATTATTAAAGTTTATCTGCAATTTTCTCATTACACAGTTTATATTTTTATTTTATCTTATAATCTTAGATATGAACTTACATTACAGATGACAAGATTTTTTCTTCATAAATATTACATAGAGTACAGCAATGTTCAGCAATCCTCTTTTATTTCCCTTGTAACATATTTACAAGTAGACTAATTCACTAGTCATATTTTCACCATACAGTATCAAAAACTCTGACATGTCCATATTCTTCCCTAATCCTCTCTCTGTGTCTCATGAATAAACTTTTTTATTTATTAGATTTTTATTATTTTTTTAAAGTTCTTCAGAAAATAACCACACTTAGTGCAATGGAATAAAAGTATCTGGTCTAGATAAGAGTCTCTTTATTTTTACTTGTAGTTTTCCTTTTCTTTCTTTTTTTTGATTTATTTTATTTTATTTTTTCTCAATTTTTTAAACATTTTTCATGATTATAAAATATATCCCCTGGTAATACCCTCCCTACCCCCTTTCTGGCCTTGAAATTCCATTGTCCATCATATCCCCTCCCCATCTCAATCAGTCTCTCTTTCACTTTGATGTCATGATCTTTCCCTCCTCTTATGATGGTCTTGTGTAGGTAGTGTCAGGCACTATGAGGTTATTTATATGGAGACCATTTTATGTCTGGAGGGAGCACATTGTAAGGAGTCCTACCCTTCCTTTGGCTCTTACTCTCACTTTGGGTAGAGAATCTTCTCTGTTCAGATGGCAGTGACCTTGGGACAACTCAGAAGGCATCATGGTGCTAGAAAGAAGTGACTAGAGTAACATCTTGATCACACTTTTCTTTCTTTTTTTAAAGACTTGGAACTTTAGTATATGAATATATTATAAATTGGTCATATTCTAATCAGCTTATCCTCTTACTTCCCCTTCTCCCATTGCCACTTTCCTGAGGCCCCTTTGCGGTGGCATACCAGTAGCCTCTGTGGGGTTAGGGATGCACTTATCATTTCCTATGGGGAGAACAATGCCTCTCAGCATACCTCCCCAACCCCTGCTGCTGTTACCTTCTTTTCACCCCCACATCTGCAAGGTTCCCTGAATCTTGGAGGGCATCTTAGAAGTTTCCTTTGGTGTTAAGCTCTCAGTAGCCTCTAATTGTCAGCTTTGATGAGTTTTGCATCTCCTCAGTGTCTAACATCATCCCCTTGAGGCAATGTCTCATCTAGCCCAGGCTGACGTGGAACTTACTCTGTAGTCTCAAGCTGGACTTGAACTCATGGCAATCCTTTTACATCAGCCTTCTGGATTATATGTGTGAGTCACCACTTTGAGCTCACTC
Organism: Dipus sagitta; assembly: GCA_036346955.1. NCBI lineage: Eukaryota > Metazoa > Chordata > Mammalia > Rodentia > Dipodidae > Dipus > Dipus sagitta. The sequence continues at coordinate 45,192,009 of CM070771.1, forward strand.
ATTGTTTTCTTAGTAATGAAGAAATATAAGTTTCTAAGTTTCTACTAGTTTCTGCTAGAAACTGCTGTGTTACCACTGATTAATTTTGTATAGAAAAAAAATGGATAGCTTTCATCACAAGGTTTGAGTCCAGTCACTATGAACTAGTGTATCTCCATAAGATTCTCAAGTAAAGGCATTAATAGCATGGTGTGTGTGTGGGGGGGGGACTTCAGTGTATGGTCAACACAAAGCACTACAGCAGTCAGAATTCTAGAACCTGCAGGGGAAGGCCCTGACTATATAGAAAGTAGTACTTTAGACTGTTAACCACCTCTTTTTTATGTTGTTTTTTTTTTTTTTTTTTTTTTTTTTTTGAGGTAAGGTCTCACTCTAGCCCAGGCTGACCTGGAATTCAATATGTAGTCTCAGGGTGGCCTCGAGCTCATGGCAATCTTCCTACCTCTGCCTCCCGAGTGCTGGGATTAAAGGCATGCACCACCATGCCTGGCCTCTTAAAAGGCTCTGTTGGCAGGTTTTCATGAGTTTTTCAGGACTCTGAATTTACGGAAGTACTTAGATAACAATTATGTGGTTCTGATTTTTCTAAGCAAAGCATGTGAAACCTCATCTGCCTATATGAACAAACTATCCAGCAGAGCTGAGTTTTTTTTGTTTGTTTGTTTGTTTTGTTTGTTTGTTTATTTTGTTTTGTTTTTGCTGGCCTTAGAAATGGCTCACTTCACACACAGGGCCAGTCCATGATATAAACAGTAGGTGGGAGGTAGCTGGAGAGTCAAAACTTTTCAATGGAGAAGTCATAGATTTGCACTTCCTTCTTTTACTTCCACTTTCCCAAATCATATCTTTCTCTGCCTTGTCTTTCTCTTTCACCTCTTTACCCTTTCCTTCAATGTTTCACAGTTACCAGTATTCATATACAGCCTCACTTTCCCACAGAAATTTTTATTATGTGATCCTTTAGAAATCTATATTCCTGCTCCATCTGTAAAAACAGATGACAGGTTGGTGTCTTGCCAGCTTTGTATAGCTGGTTTGCTCAAAGATCAGATTCCTGCATATTTCTAAAAGGATGAGAAACTGTGGTAATTTTTTCTAAGTCACCCAGCATGCTTGTATGAAATCATATGAAGTGTTAGGCACTAGGCACATGAAAATGACAAAAACTACATCCAGGCTCTCCACAAGCTTTAGGGAAGCAATTAAAAGCATGGTTTGCACTACAAAAAAAAAAAGAAAGAAAAAAAGAAAAGAAAAGAAAAGAAAGAAAGAAAGAAAGAAAGAAAGAAAGAAAGAAAGAAATCCATGTCATACTAGCAATAGGAACAGAAATTATGAAGAGTACAGAGACACTGGTCAGCACAACTCTTCCAATGTGCTTCACTGGTTTCAGATAATATCCAGGGCCTCCAGAAGCTCTTTAGTGTGGTCTCAGTTTTAGGAAAGCATCCACTTTCTTCATCATGGCTTTACTACCAAAGAGGATTTCACCTGTTCAAGTCCAGCAGAATATCACCATTACTATTCATTAAGCTGAAGGATCATTCTTATTGACCTTTATCTTGAGGAATCTCTGCTGCTCATTTTCATAGGGATCTGAAGCAACAAGAGTCACATGTGTTGTTAGATGAATAGAAGGGGTTCTTGATTATAGATATGGAGAAATTAGGATAAAATAGGTGAAAGACGAGAAGGGTGGTCAAGAGCACTTTCAGAAATGCATTAACAATGTACTCAAAATTATTCTCTGTGCAATCATGTTTCAAATTATGTGTTACATACTGTCAAAGAAATTGGACTTTTCATCAACATTTGAGCCATATTCTATTTCAGATGTATCACAAGACAACTTAAAGAAATAATTTAGAAAATTTCTCTACAAAGCAAAGTCTCTTCATAATGTGAATAATCACTTTCTCATTTTATGTTGCATAAGTTGAAGTTTTGCCATGTTTACAAACTACACTACACTTTACATTTTACATTAAAAACAGTTAAGCAGTACACTGGTACATTTTCTGTGTTATTTAGTCATTAGTTCCAAGTGATCATTAGTAACATAAACTTAATAAACTATTATCCCAGAAATAGTGGAGGAAAGGGCAAAATCTACTCCAAAAAACCCTAGTTTGAAAACATATATATATGGCTAGAGAGATGGCTTAGTAGTTAAGGGGCTTACTTGTGAAAACTAAGGACTCTCCAGATCCCACATTAGCCAGATGCACAAAAATGAGGCAAGCCCAAGGTTACATATGCCCACTAGGTGGCGCAAGAATCTGGAGTTCGATTGCAGTGGCTGAGGCCCTGGTGCACCAATTTTCTATCTCTCCTGTCTCTGTCTCTGTGTGTGTCTCTCTCTTATATTATATTTCAGTGTGGGATATGGCTCAGTGGTCAAATGTGCTTGATTACAAAGCCTGCTGACCCAGGTTCAATACCCTCAGTACCCACATAAAACCAGATGTTTAACATGGTGTATGAGTCAAATTCGTTTTCAGTGGCAAGAATGCCATGCACTCTTTCTCTGTGTCAAATAAATACATAAATAAATAAATTTTAAAACATATGTATGTATTGTACATGTATATATCGTCTCACACAGAATTCTCAAGTTCTAATACACAAATGAATCACATGTGATCCACTCAGTGGGAAGGAACTCATAACTGGAACTGAGAATCAATTCAGAATTCTATGGAAACAAACATTATGGACTCCAAGGATAAGCTTCCACTACTTTTTGTCCAATAGTGAGGCTACATCCATCAAAATCTCTCTAAATTAACAATGCTTATACCCTTAACCTATCTTGATCTCACTCTCTGTTGGAGAAGCTGTTTTTCTTTTTCAGAAAGCAGCAAGAAACAAGGGCAACCAAAATCTATCAATAAGACAAAAATAGATAGCTGACTCCCTGGTGGGAGATGAACTACCCCTCACACAGCAGCTAGGGCCCAGGTGAAACTACAGAGCAACTGGTGAGGTGAGCAAGAATGTTGCTTTCATGGTGAGCCTGACAACCTGAGCCAGTGTGATGGAGACAGACACAGGGGATACTCAACACACAACAAACAGAAATCCAGAGAGGGTGCTAAGAGGTCAGCACTAAAATAGACTTAAAGCACACCTACCTAGGCTCAGAGAATTTGGCAGAAGAGGGAATGGAAAGAATGTAAGTGCCACAGTGTGTGAGGGAATATCCAGACATATTGTCCTCCCCACATCAAAGCATGACTGATTGCTGATCTCACAATTCATAATCCACAACTCCATGGTGAATACCAGAATTCCCACTAAGGAGGGCCCTCAGTGGAATGGTAACAGGAAGGAGGGAAATGGTGGTACCAGATGGTACCAGATGATGTGTTCATACACAGGTTCGACTTAATAATAAAGAAAGTAAGTAAATATAAAAAAAATGTGGATACTGGCTCAAGAGGTCAGTAGAGGCATAGTTTCCCATATCTAGTTAGTTCCCAGATATGAAGCTACAGCTGTTGGTCCATAAGCTATACTATGAACAACGATGAGCTAATGCAAGTTGCTAAAATAGATGGGCAGAAGCATGTGCTATACCTCATAGTTTATTAGAAACTTGGATTCCCAGGCAAAATAAATTTGAGGTGACCAAGCTGTATCAATGAGGGGAAAATACAGAAAAACTGGTGGGCCACAATCAAGACAAGAGTCCTTATTCTTCATGTCTTTTCGCAGTTTCCCCTCATTTATCAGAGAGGGCTCTGTTTGGAGCAGAATCAGCTGTTATACTATTGCTAGCAGACACTGCATAACTGATAACGTCAATGAAAAAGCAAGCCATATGGGGAATGGTCAAGGATTTAGCTTTGATCTCATGCAAGATCATCTTACCCAGCCACCCCAGCCTCACTCTTTCAAGAAAATTAATGCAGTGCTCTGGCTCTCCCTCTCTTGAGATGTCTCTGGAACAATAGTGGGATGCTACATATGTAAAATTTTCCTTTGAACTGAGGCAAAGGGAGTACCTAAGCCCCAGAATACCTTTGAGCTCTGAGCACTGTATCAACTTGAAAAGTAACCATGAGACCTAGTTCTATATTTTTAGAAATATATGTTTACTGAAAAAATTGTAAGCATGCCAGTGCACCAAGTGTTAAAGCCATATTCCAAACAGAGGTACAGAAAAATAATTTCCTTTTATTTGGGTCTCAGGATAATTTCTTTCCCTTGGGTTTCTCAGTGGGTAAACAGTGGTTGCTACTAAGTTGTACATCACATTGCCATTATAAAACTTCCATTTCCAGTGATTTAGAGGACACTTAAGCCCTCAAATCAGCCATAGCATTCACTAACATTTGTTTCCAATCAATAGAAATCAGTCAGCAAAAAGGATACTCAAAATCAAAATACTGCCTGCCACTTAGACATTCCAGAAAGCTCTTCACCAAATGGAGAGGAACATCACAAAGTAAGGAGGAAAAAACAGTACAATAATTAAGTAAAACAGTAATTCAGAATTCTTGTTCACGAGATATTTCAGACAAAAACAGGATGTGAGAGCAAAAATTCTCACAGATTAATCCTGTATGTATTTCTTTTTCATATTCATTTTAGTTTTGATGATTTGACATAAGGGTATCTTAACCCCCTATTTCCCCCTCTTACATCGTTTTCACTCCCACTAAATTCTTTCTTCTTCCCAACTAATGCCCATCCTTCTTTCACCTCTTTTTGTGAACCACTAGGCTGGTTGGGTCACTGGATCTGCTGTTCTGATTGGCTGTGCTGGATGCTATGTGGCTAAGGAGTGACTGAGATCCCTTAGAGTCCCAAGATCTCCAGCAGTGTTGTTGAATATATTCTCTGTGCCTTTGGCCTGTATTTCTTTTCATTCTGATATACCCATTATCTGAATGTTTAGTTCTTTTAAGGTATCCCACAATTCCTTCAGATCCTGTTTGCATACTTTTTCAAACTTATCAAAGTTTTTAGACTCTTGATCAATTTCTTCTGTCTTGCCTTTTAGATCTGAGTTTATGTCTTCCACATGATCTACTCTGTTAATGAGAGTTTCTAGGTTGGCATTTAAAAGCTCTATTTGATGTTTGTTTTCTGCTCCATTTTTCTGCAGCATATTCATCCCTTTATTGAGTTCCAATTTCAGATTGAGGTTTTATTTTCTTGCTGTTTCTTGGAATTCATTCTTACATTCTATTATATCTTCATTAACCTTAATCAGCTGATTGTTGAGATTTTATATTTATTGACTCTCCTTCAATTAATTTATCTGTGTTAAGATCTCTCTAGTTTTCTTCAATTATGTTAAGCCAAGTGATAAAAATCATTTTTTTGTAACAGATGATTCTGTAAATTTTTATTTATGCAATTATTTGTTTTTGATGATTTGCTTCTAGTTCAGCTATTCCTTTATAGGTCAGGGTCTCATTAAGATTATTTAATAAGCTTATCATGCTTTCCTTTTGGGATTCTATTTATAGTGTATCTGCTATGTTTTCATTGGAGACTTCCATTGTGTGGCTGGGTATTCTTGCTGTAGATCTCTCATCTTAATGTCTTGCATTATTTTTTGTTACATTGGGGTTTACCCATTTTGGGGTAAATGTGTTGTTTCATTAAGGAGGAAGCAAATAGTGGCTCTTGTAGGTTACTTAATGAGTGTTCTGAGTTTGATCCATATACGAGTGTGATCGTATTACATCTTCAGATGTGCAGGTTGTGCTGGTCACAAGCATGCCAGAAGCTCCAGACTAGTAGCTGGTACAAAAGAGGACAGGTTTTATAGCCTGTGATCTCATCAGTGCCACATTTATGAAACTCGGGAGCTACTCTGCAGCATGAGCACTGACCCAGCTCCTCCACCTTATCCCAGCTACACAGGTTGTGGAGGATGCCCTGGTACTACCCTTGTGGCAACAGTCACTCCCACACTAGTGCCTACTCAACAGACCCTGTTGGAGGTCAGAAGGCCCTTCTTTGTGAGTTCACAGCAGTGCCACCCCTGTGGAGCTCAGGAGCTACTCAGCAAGAGCACTTGTCCCAACTCTCCCACCACGCCCAGACGTGAAGGTTGTGGATGTTACGCTGTAACTGCCCTGCTACTCCCACACCCCACCCCACCTGCCCATTGGACCTTCTTCTGTGTGCTCGATTGTAGCAGTGCATGTCTGTGGAGCCCAGGAACGTGTGCTTGCTCAGCTTCCCCACTGTGCCCCAGCTGTGCAAGTTGTGGAAGTTGCACTGAAACTGCCTTGGGTGGTGTGTACCAGCCGCTTCTGCACCCTAGCCACTGGCCCCAGTAGGATGACAATGGACCTGAGGAGCTCAGGCGAATGGACTACTCACCAGATGGAAATGGACCATTTCCTGGTGCAACTGCCAGCCCAAACATTAGCCTTGGCATGAGCCTGAGTTACCACACTGTACTGTGAGTCAATATTGTTCCACCCCAGTGCATACAGGCCACCTGCTCTGTGGGTTGGTCCCCGGTCTGAGAGGACAGGGTGTGGAGGAAGGAGCCAATCACCAGCCAGCCCTGCCTGCCCAAACTCAGCTGGTCCAAGGGGGTGTTAGGAAGGCACCTGGTGCCTGCCCAAGCATGGGATACCAATATGGTTCCCGTAATATGGACCCTAGCTGTGACACAGAGTGTGTAAGAATTGCAGATTCCTTATTGTGCCCCTCCACGCCCACAAGGTGGGGGTCTGTTATAGTACTGGAGCCCCCAAATATTGCCTTGCTTCACCCCTGGAGTTCTAGCATGGTTTGGAATTCACCACCGTGAGGGTAAGTTCCTTGCTCTTTTTCAGAAAGTTACATCTTTCAATTAGCCAACAAAGAAGTAGTTTTATAATGTCCTTACTCACAGTGTCTTCAGTTTTGTGTAACCCTCTTCTTACCTTCCCTCCCTTTCCCTAGTCATCCCTTAGGCCTCCCTACCTTTTCCTTCTGCCCCATCACTTGTGAGATTACTATCATCCATAATCCCTCCTCATTTCTCCTCTCTCAAAGCATCATTCCAGATTTCTGTCCTGCTGATGCTTACTACAACTTATAAACAAAGATAATCAGACAAAATTATGTTCTGCATATGAGAGAGAATATGTGTAGCATTTGTCTTTGAGCCTGGGTTATCTCACATAATATAGTTCATTCCAAATGCATCTAGTTTCCTGTAAGTTTCATTAATTTATTTTTCTTTACAACTGAAAAGATTTCAAATGTATATATGTTCCACATTTTCCTTATCCATTCATCACTTGATGGGCTTCTGGGCTGATTCCATTCCCTAACTATTGTGAACAGAGCATCATGACTATTTGGGCTATATTGTAGATCTATATTTACATTTATAAGAAGTCTCTATACTGATTTCCATAGTGGCTATAACAATTTATGCTCTCACACACAGTGAATAAGAGTTCCTCTTTGCCCACACCACCAGAAAATGTCATTTGATTTTTTGATGATAGCCATTCTGACCAGAGTGAGATGGAATAGTACAGTAGTTTCTTAAAAATGCTACTTGAGGGCTGGAGAGATGGCTTAGCAGTTAAGGCACTTGCCTGCAAAGCCAAAGGATCCTGGTTCAATTCCCCAGTACCCACATAAGCCAAATGCACAAGAGGGTGCATGCATCTGGAGTTCGTTTGCAGTGGCTAGAGGCCCTGGTGCACCCATTTTCTCTCTCCCCCCACCTGTCTCTAATAAATAATTAAAAATAAAATCTTAAAAAAATTGTTTGAGAGAGAGAGAGTATAGGAACATTAGGTCCTGCCTCTTGCCACTTTAACAAACTCCAGATACATGCACTACTTTGTACATCTGGCTTTCTCTGGGTACTGGGGAATCAAGCCTTAGTCATCAGGATTTGCAAGCAAGCACTATTAACTGCTGAACCATGGTTCCAGACCCATAGTTTTCATTTGCATTTCTCTGATGGCTACTGAATATGCTTGTATGTCTTTATTGACAATTTGTTTTTCTTCCCTTGAGAACTTTCGGTTCATTTCCTGCTCCATTTTTTGATTGGAAGGATTGATTTTTTTATTGCTTAGATTTTTTTAGTTCTTGTGGTGGTTTGATTCAGGTGTTCCCCCATAAACTTAGGTGTTCTGAATGCTAGGTTCCCAGCTGCTGGATATTTGGGAATTAACGCTTCCTGGAGGGAGTGATTGTTGGGGGTGGGCTTATGGGTGTTATAGCCAGTTTCCCCATGCCAGTGTTTGGCACACCCTCCTGTTGCTATTGTCCACCTTGCGTTAGCCAAAGGGTGATGGTTTTCCCCTGCCATCGTGGAGCTTCCCCTTGAGTCTGTAAGCCAAAATAAACCTCTTTTTCCCAGAAGCTGCTCTTGATTGGGTGATTTCTACCAGCAATGTGAACTGGACTGCAACACTAAAGTGGTACCAAGGAGTGGGATTGATGCTAGACACCTGACTGTGTGGCCTTGGCCTTTTGGAGCTGATTTTCAAGAGGAATGTGGAAGGATTTTAAACCTTGGCCTAAGAGATGCCTTGCAGTGCTGTAAGTACAGCTTGATGGACTATTCTGGTCTGAGCTGCAAGACTTGAATGCAGTAAAAACTATGGACTGTGAGGTTTGGCTTATGAGGGTGAGAAAGAGCTTTGCTTGGACTGGGCTAGCAGTTTGTGTGAGAAGCTTGCTCTTATGCCCATGTCCTGAGAAGTTGTGCAGGGTTGCTTTGCATAGACATGAACTGGTGTGAGCAGAGGGATATGGCACAGAAAGAAAAATCTTTGGGTGAACTGTTGCCCACTCAGCTACAGCTAAGAGATTATAACCTTTGAGACTGGGCTAGCTGACCTGCACTGGGGCAACAGGAAGAATGTTGACTCTTTTGAAGGGGCCTGAGTGCTCAAGGAGTGTCCTGTTCTTCAAAGTCTGCTTTATTCCCCCCTGAATTAACAAACTGGCACCCTACCTGGTATTATGGAGTATAAGAAATGCAGGAAAGAGAGGATCATTGAGTTTTCAACATGGTCTTGTATTTTGGAAATGGCCATGGGCAGTGTGAAGCAGGTTTGTTGGATGCCTGCATGGAGACCCCATGGGGCCATGAGGATGAACCTTGGGTTGCAGTAGAGACCCAGTGGAGATGCCAGGACCACAAGATGGCTGCTGAGGAAAGCTGCCGGCCCCGGTGAAGTTTTCCAGGACTGTGAGTAGCCTAGCTGGAGAGGTGGAATTGGAATGCCAGAGACTTGTTGCTTGTTAGAATTATTGGACTTGGAGATTTGTCACTGGCTAGAGTTGTTGGACTTGAAGCTACAGAGTTTGATGTTTGCCCTGGTTGTTTTAAATCTTGTATTGGTTGAATGTTTCTTTGCTACGCCCAATGCCATCTTTTGCAGTGTGAATATTTATTCTGTGCCATTGTGGGTTTTTTGAGGTTATTTTTTGGTATTATGGCTCAGTTAAAAGATCTTGGACTATGGGGATGTATGAACATAATTGGGATTGATAAAAACTATGGGGATTTTTAAAGTCAGACTGAATGCATTGTATTTTACATCATGTATGGATATCAGTTTATGGGGTCCATGGGTGGAATGTGGTGGTTTGATTCAGGTGTTCCACATAAACTTAGGTGTTCTGAATGCTAGGTTCCCAGCTGATGGATATTTGGGAATTAACGGCTCCTGGAGGGAGTGTATTGTTGGGGGCAGGCTTATGGGTGTTATAGCCAGTTTCCCCATGCCAGTGTTTGGCATACCCTCCTTTTGCTATTGTCCACCTTGTGTTGGCCAGGGGGTGATGTCCACCCTCTGCTCATGCCATCATTTTCCCCTGCCATCGTGGAGCTTCCCCTCGAGCCTGTAAGCCAAAATAAACCTCTTTTTCCCAGAAGCTGCTCTTGATTGGGTGATTTCTACCAGCAATGTGAACCGGACTGCAACAGTTCTTTATATTTTATAAATATTAAACCTGTCAGATGTACATCTGGCAAAGATTTTCTTCCATTCTGTAGGTTTTCTATTGACTTTGCTGATAGTTTACTTAACTGTGATTTTTTAAATTTATTTTAGAGAGAGCAAGAGAGATATAGAGAGAAAATTGGCTCAGCCACTGAAATTGAACTAAAGATACTTGTGCCACCTAGTGGGCATGTGCCCCCTTGTGTATCTGGCTAACGTGGGTCCTGGGGAATGGAGCCTTGAACTGGGGTCCTTAGGCTTCACAGGCAAGTGCTTAACTGCTAAGCCATCTCTCCAGCCCTATTTTTTTTTCACTATAAATTTGAACTATAAGTTAGAAACAGGTATAGTGATGCTACCAGGAGTATTCTTTTTCCTGAGTGCATTTTTGATCATTCAAGGACTGCTGTTTTTCCATATGAATCGGCTAGGTATGGTACCAGAATATTGATTGGAATTGTATTGACTCTACATATTGCTTTCTGTAGATAGCCAGATCTTTCCATCTTCTGCTGTCTTCCTCAATTTCTTTGTTTAGCATTTTCATGTTTCATTTTAGAGGTTTTTTACTTCATTGGTTAGGGATAGAACTAGATATTTATTTTTTTGTAGCTATTGCAAATGGGAATGTTTCCCTGATTTCTTTCTCAACATGTTTGTTTTTATGTAAGAGAACCCAAAGCCTCCACTAGAAAACTCCTACCTCTGACATATATTTTCAGCAAAGTATCAGGATATAAAAGTAACACACAAAAATCAGATATCTTATGCACTCATAATGAATCAGTCTATATCATTTTTTCTGTGTTTCTGTCTAGTTTGGGTATTGTATAATGCTGACTTTACAGGAAGAGTTATGGAGCCATTCTCTCTTTTTAAATTACATGAAATTATTTGAGAAGCAGTGGTTTGTTCTATAAAGATCTGATAGAATTCATAAGTGAATCTCTATGGGCCTTGACGTTTGGGGGGTTGGAGATTTTTAATTATGGCTTCAATCTCATTACTTGTTTTAACTCCACTTAAATCATTTATCTTTTCTGTGTTTAACATATGTGTCAAGAAACTCATCCATTTCTTCCAGATTTTCCAGTTTGAAGGAATGTAGATTTTAAAAATATTTCCTTATGATTCTCTCTTTTCATTGGTATCTGTTGTAATATCTCCTCTTGCATCTTGTTGATTATGGTCTTCTCTCTCTTTCTTTTGGTTATGTTTAGGGGTTTACAAATCTTGTCTTTTACTCATCATCTTTTAAAATTGTTTTCTTCATTTCTAATTCATTGATTTCTGTCCTAGTCTTGATGGATTTCTTTCCATTTTGCACTTTTGTATTTTGATTATTCTTGTTTTCCAATGCCTTCACATGGGTTACTAAATTATTTATTTGAAACCTCTCTGTTTTGTAATATAGGCATTTAGAGCTATAAATTTCCTTCTTAAGATTCCCTTCATTGTGTCCCATAGGTTTTGGTATGTTATGTTTTTATTTTCATTCAGTTCTGGGAATTCATTGATTTCCTCTTGATTTCTTCAACAATACATCATTCATTGTTCTGTAGTGCCTTATTTAATCTCCAGAATTTTGTGTATTTTCTGTTGTTTCTTTTGTTGTTAATTTCTAGCTTTATTGCTTTGTGGTCAGATATAATACAAGGTACTCACTGCTCTGGGTAGGTGGCCTACAGGTGGGTCTTGTTTTTGACACATGGACTAAGCAGCTTCTCTATACTGCAACTTTGGTCAGTTACTATTGGACTGCCCAGGCTGTATGTGGTGATTTTTGAGTATTTTTTCATTCTATCCATTTTGTTCCTTAAGAGAACCCTGAGTGATACACCACTGGTCTGTACAAGCTGATCAAGCATTACTTGAAAGCCTCTTTATCTTTGATGATAAGGAATGTTCATGTCCTCTTATTACAAACAGGGAGCTACCTACTCCAAACCACACTTACATATACACACAGTCTGGACATGGGACAAAAAAGTCTAGCCTCACACAAAAACCGCTTTACATTGCTCCTCACTCCAGCTGTACAGGCAGGGATTGGGGCTCCATTGTTTCTGGAAGAACACAGAACTACACTTCTAGATTTCATATGTCACCACAAGGCATTGATCTGAAGCAAAGCCATGGCAAATAGTCCTCAAAGCTGCTTTTCTTCCTCTTTTAGCACACCCACTACCTTCTTCATTCACAAAAGAATTAATGAAAAGTTGTCCTGTGATGGATACTAGGAGAGGTGCTGGGATTCAAAATCTAGTCAGTATTTTCTCATGGAAGGGTAGATACTGGGGGAAGGAGAAACAGCAAATTAGTCAGCACATACTTGGAATGCTTTGTTGAGAAATGTACTATATGCTAGAGGACTAGAAGACTGGGTACTTAATTTCAATAAGTCTACCTAGATGAGTAGGGGAAGGTTTTACACAAGCAACATTGAGCTGATTGGCCAAACAAAGAATTAGGAAGGAAAGGTATGCCAAGCAAAATGGTAGTAAAAAACATCATACAAACTTTAACTAATTAACTACGTGAGGAAGACATTAAGCATAAAGGTTGGCGGGGGGTTGGTAAATATGGTTGGAGGAATATAATAGAAAAAACATACGAATAACATGCTAGGAGGTTTGGGTTTTATGATACAAGCAAAAAAAAGAGAACAGTAAAGATTTATTAAGCTTGAGAATGTGTGGTTAGTTTTATATTGGATAGCATTCTCTTGCAGAGAACTTAACACAAATGGTTAAGGGATACTTTCCCATAATGGGAGCTCGGATTGGGAAGCTGTGCTTGTAGAGAAAGTAAGTTATACCCAGAATGTATGATTATATAGGGTTATTGCATAGGAGTGCTTATTTAATGGAGATAAGTAAGAAGCTTTTTCCACCAAATAATTATCCTCTGTACTCACTTAGCACCTATCACATATGTTCCACCATTGGTTGGAGTTTGGGAGGAAGGAAGCCCAGACACCAGTGCACACTTTTAAGGATGATAGAAAGGAATAAAGTTTTGCTTGGTCTATAGGATAAATAATACCACTGATAAAGCTGGAGAATTTAGGAGACTTGGATTGGATTTCAGAATGAATGATTATAAACTTATTTTTAGATATAGTAAATTAGACATGTTTGTAGCAACTTCGGTGGAAAAAATCCAATTGGTTATAGCACTATTAGTATTAGAGATCAGGGAAAGAATTTGTCCTGATGATAAAGATTGGAGTGTTTTCATTACTTGAAGTACTAAGTGGAACTGTAGAGAGGACTAATGGAATTCAGGGAAAGGCTAAACACCAAGAAAAGATGGAATCAGGGATTGAGGGAGGTGGGTAAGGAGGTATCAACCATCATGTCTACTTCTATCATCTGGTTGTGGCTGCTTGAATCGCCAAGCAAGATTCCAGGACCATTTTTAGGATGCCAAGTTGAAGTCGCAAGGTTGCTTGATAGTCATGTAGGAGGAGGATAGAAGTCATAACCTCCTGGTGTTAGGAAGTTGGTCAAAGAAAACAAGGCAGTGTTTGACAACTGTGCAGAAAAAATGACAAGAAAGTACATGACACAGAAATGTATCACTGGAGCCAATGCCACAGCGCTATCGTAAGTTATTACAGGCTAAAGAGAGCATTGAGACATTTGTGATGAAATTTTGAACAGTTTCAGTGTTGGAGGTCAGCACAACTGAGAAGGTTAAGGTTAAAGCAGCAGTAAAAATGATTTCTATGGGGGAGATAATGGCCTTGATAAATTCTTTTTGTTTTTTACCACATACTGTGTAGAAATCTCAACAGCCTGTCACTGTAGTGGGTCCTGTGATTTCATCCTCTCACACAGCCATAGACCAGCCCTACTAGTCCTAAATCTTAATTATCCTTTGATAATATAATGAGAGAAGTTAGAAATTTTCAAATCTGAAAGACAAAGGCTGAAGGGTATAATGCAATGAAAAGTATGGGTACATGTCCAACCCAAGGGCTCTCTCACTAAACGAAATACAAAAGGAGTGGTGAGAAGATAAAAAGGTGAAATGACAGTAGGCCCTGGCCCACCCTGGGATGAAGCTTTGAAAAGGTTGTGGGAGGAACAAGCTTCTAGGTTGAAACAGAAAAGGTGAAAAGCCTCATATTTGAAACCAGCACTACCAGTCTTAAATTTCAAATTAGAGCTGCCTTTGATTGCAAATGTTTAAACTTATATTAAAGGAAAATGGCCATCAAGGGGATTGCTTCTGAAGCCAGGCTCAGCATGAAGTAATAGGACCGTTTCCTCATTAGAATGAAACAGGGCCAAAACTATGATTGAAACCTTAACAGTCCAGCACCAGGGCCCCAGCAGTAGTCATTCTTTACACTGCACTGACCCTAGAGGTTCTTTCATTTATTTGAAATGTGCTATGCACTTGGGTCAGGAGAAAATAGATAAATAAAACAAGGTATGTGTTTGCTTGGCTTTCTTTCAATCAAAAAGGGGTGTGAGGAGTAGCAAAAGGAGCAAAATACAATCTCACTGCTGAGTACTATCAATTAAAACCACATTTATAGAAATACAGTTTGTGAAGTTCTCATGCCCCAAGAAACAACGTTAATCATGCTACAATATCGGCCAGATAGACTGGAAACAAGCACTTGCATCTTAATGTCTTTGATTTGAATCCTGTGTGATAGCTGAGACCTGAGGCCAGCCATCACACACCCAGGCCTCTCCCAATACAGGAAAGATAGTGGGATGTCATGGTCCTGTTTGAAGCCCTGTTGTCCTGAATTGCCTTATCACAGGTCACCCTGCTTAACTTCTCACTCAAAGGAAAAGGTAGCATCACCAAAATGCCCACCCTGTGTCACATTAACCTGAAACAATACACAAGGGAAAAGCAAGCTGTGTCACTGCTACAGATGAGGCATGAAAGTGTCATAAGTTTTCCCAACAATCTTTTAAAAATATTTTATTTCTATTTATTTAAGAGAGGGAAAGAGACAGATAGAGAAGAAGTGAGAATGCCAGGGTCTTCATCCACTGCAAACAAACTCCACATTCATGTGCCACCTTGTACACCTGGCTTACGTGGGTCTTGGGGAATTGATCCGGGGTCCTTTGGCTTCACAGGCAAGTGCCTTAACCAGTAAACTGTCTTTCTAACCTTTCTCAAGAATCTTAATGGCATCTGTGGATATGAAATGCTAGATTTTTAACTCACAGAGCACCCAGGGATATGCTTCCATAAAATGAGAACAAGGAACATTAGAGGAACCAGGATTCCCGGTGTGTAAGAGCATTAGGGGCAATTTTTAGGGCATGCATCCAATGTTACAATCAGTGTGGAAGCTTCTTCCAGGAAGACAATACAAGAAGCATTTGATGTTTTGGAAACTATACTGTAAATTTCATAGGATCCACATTTTTTGCAAAAAAAAACTTCAGAGGCAACCACCAGCAGAGATGAATAAAAAAAAACATGTTTGAGAAAAAAGAGCTCAAGAGCAATAGCACTGTAACTTCCTAAACACCATGTATAAAGTTTTTTATTCGAGAGAGATTAGGAAAGAGCCCAGGTGCCTTGGCACATGTGTGGAGGTCAGGAGGAAAGCTTGAGTGTCAGCCCCAGCCCTCCAGCTTGTTTGAAGCAGGGTTTCTTTGTTGTCTGAGGCTGCATTTGCTAGGTTAGCTGGCCTGTAAACTTCCATCCCCTTCTCTCTGTCTTCCATCTTGCCCTAAGCACAGTGGGATTACACACAGTATTTCTGTGTCTGGATTTTACATCTTTGACTTCAGGCCCAGAGGTCCAAAGTTTGGAACTCATGCTTGCATGGCAACTGCTTTGTCCATGGAGCCATCTCCCCCACCCAAGACCTTTTATTCTAAAACAGTCCAAGTTACCTAAAGAAGCCCTGCCCTTCTGGGACAATATCTTTGTTTCTAAAGTGGGTACAGATGGTTCTCCTCAGCTACATAGCAAGTGTGAGGCCAGCCTGGTATATATGAAACTATGTTTCAAAAAAAAGTGGCATAATATACCCATTTAGCCAGAAAACAGTAGTAATTTTCCCTCTAAGGACTATGATTTCCCAAGCCGTAGGCTTTTAGTTAGGTTTTCAGTACCCTGAAATAAATTTCCTCCCATGTAGTGGGCTTCAAGTCTAATCAGAAATCAGATTTTATCCCCCATAACAGACATGACACCATTGCACCAGCTGATACATTTGACCTGGTAGGGCAACAACAGAACTTGCAGTTTCCACTCTTGGTCAAGACCATTGATAATTTCATCCCCAACAGGATGCACAGCTCTTTTATTCTGATAGCTAGTCAATAGGGAGGAGGCTTTCTCTGCAGAAGAGGTAGTAGACAGAATTAAGAGCAAAATGGGGGAGAGGACTGCATACAATTCCTCTACCAGACACAAAGTGGCCATAGTATTCATGGCCTCACAGTGGCTGATGCTACCTACACAAGCCCTGCATAATAGGAAGGGAAAATTCTGACTTCTAAATAGAAGAGGACTCATTAGAAAGGAAAAGGGATTCAGTGGAGGGGAAATTTAAAAGGGGAAAAACTGAGGGTGTTGGGAAGAGTCTATGATCATGGTATATTGTCTATATGTATGGAAGTTCTCATTAAAAGTTTTTTTTTAAATGGGAAAAGTTGGTTTTGTTTGTCTTTGACCTTGGGCTCAGAGTACATGATTAGAAAGACTTATGAATGACACTGCTCAAAGTGAGGCCAACTGCCATGAAGAGTTCATGCCATCAGTGTAGAAAGCCATGTGGTGTATGGGCTTCTCTTTCCCAGCCTGCCTTTGAAAATGGAAGAGCTCTGATGAGATTCCTGATCAGTTTCCTGCTGGGCAGTTAGCAGTGGTCTCCCATGCAGAACAGCCAAGCTGAGCGTCTTTCCCGGGCAGTGGTAATCATGGTCACCTCAAACATAGCCAGCCTCTACAGAGCATGCTCCTGAGTTATAGAATTGGTGATCCTGAGAAAAATAACCTCAGATAAATGTCTTCTTCCTTGTGAAAGCCCCAAATAAGCCTTCTAAATGTGTATATACATGACTGAATATTCTTTTCAAAAATGAAGGTCTACAAGAAAAAGGAATTATATGCAATCTCACCATTTGATTGGATACCAAAAATAAAAACATGGAATGTAACTGAGCAACCCCATGACACATTACTGAACTAGTTGCCTGTTTCGTGAGAATGGCAGCTGTTCCTTTGACTTTGGCCCAAGCACAATTTATCAGGAACTTCAGGCCATCTCCACTGATGATGATCTAGTCATTGACTGGGCAGTGTTCTGACTTAATGGGTGAGTTAGCTGAAATAATTGGATTGGCAGTTTCTATAGATGAGAAATCCGCTCATATACCATCTTGTGCCCATTAGGATGTCAGACATTATTCCAATATATTCAAAGAGCATCATAATTATTCACAAAATATTCCAATTTCCAACTGCAGTTGTCACTCAGAAAGTATGCCAAGAAGCTAAGCAGAAGAAATTCATAAATATGTAAGCCCCATCACATTGTTCTGCTCGCTGTTGGCAACCCTCACTCTGAGGTGCTCCCATTTCCATTGACTTCCAGAGCCCTGATACAATCTCTGGGCACACAGAAATACTTATGCCTTAAAATAAATCTTTCCCCTTATATATGCAGTGAGTTTCAAAAACATATCGTAGTAAACAATAGCCTCAAAATTGTGAGGTATAGATACATCTATAATTTCTGAGCAACCAGTGAAATACAATTCTTTTGAAATTACAGAAATATACTCTCTGTATTTATTTTTCATCTGTATTTCATGAGTTATACACACTTTGGCCCTGGGAAAAAAGCACTACTTGTACTCCTTGGCATTATAAGGCAAAAGTAAGTAGAAAAAAGTCACCCAAAAGTGGTTATAAGCAAATGTCATCACCTCACCCTCTGTCAAGTGGAATTGCTCCTTGAATTGAATCCTTTGACCTTGAAATGACAGAATATTCTAATAGCAGAATTGTTTTCCACCCTGGTAATATTCCACAATGAAGAAAAAGGTCCAAAATGAGTTTCTGAGGAGACAGCAATATTCAAGCCATGGCATTCACCCATTAGGTCCTGATATTGTTTTATGCACTCCAATCCTTTAACAGCTGATGGAATAACACTTATAATGTAGAATATAGTAAGTATAGGCATGTGATGTACCCCAGGAAGTTCATGGCCTCTATACAAAAAAAAAATCCTTTCATGAAATTGAAATCACATGCACAGTGAGAATACATTAACACAATAAACTTTAGTATCAGTTCCAAATGTCAACATTCACAATGTAGCATCAATATTCAGATATTAAAAACTTGATTATGATTTTCCCAAAACACATACTTTAAAGTCTTAATACCCCCATACCTCTGAATGTGACTGTATTTGTGAATAGGATCTTCAAAGAAGTCATTAAGTAAAGCTAGTCATTAGCCTAATCTAACATGACTAGCGTTCTTAGAAGAGCATTTAAGACACAGACAGGTACAGAGGGAAGACCAGAGAACGGTGCAAGGAGGAATAGGCCATCTATAGCCTCAGAATAAAACAATCCACTGAGGCCTTGATCATGGACTCCTAGCCTCCAGGCTGTGAGGAAAAAAATTTCTTTTATTCAAGTCAATCTAATTTTCTTCTTTACAGCATCTCTGGCCAGTTAGAACACAGAATACCAGAAACTGTGAGACCAGTGACCAAAGGCTTAATAAGTAGCAAATAAGATGAAGGCTTGTCCCTTTACACTTTGATACATGTATATCAAGAAATAAGATGAGGCAGTGAATTCTACTGAATTGTTAGTATGAACTTGACTTTAAACTTCTGTTTTAGGGCTCAGTGGTTAAATCTCTTGCCACATAAGCATTAGGACCTGAGTTCAGATCTCCAGAATCCACATAAGGCCCAACCCAGAAATGCATGTCTAGGGCTGGTGAGATGGCTTAGCATCTCACTTGCTGGCAAAGCCAAAGGACCTACGTTTGACCACCCAGTACCCACATAAGCCATATGCCCAAGGTGGCACATGCATCTGGAGTTGGTTTGCACCACCTACAGGATATAGTGTGCCCATCCTCTCTCTCTCTCTCTCTTTCTTTCTCTTTCTCTCTGTCCTTCCCTCTCACTTCTCAAGTTAATAAATAAATAAAAATTTTAAAAAAATAAATGCACATCTGCACTCCTAGTACACCCACCATGAAGTAGAATGCAGAGTGAGGAGAATCCCCAGAAGCTTGAAGGTCAGCTAGCCTGGTATGTGCATCACAAACAATAACCTGTGCCTCAAACATGATGGAAGGGGAAGACCAATGCCCAAGGTTATATTCAGACCTCCCCAAATGGACCAGAGCATGTGCATTCACACACATCCCATACACACACTCACATCTACAAGATTTAAAAATAAATTGAAAAAAAATACTGGACCCTTTGAAATTCCTAAACTCTTACAGTGTAATACTTACAATTGTCCCAGTGAGCCAGCAAGAAATACAAGGCCATTTATAGTCAAATAAATCCAACTCTACACCAAGAAGGAAGAACTTTATAGGCAAGTCACTGCAAGCATAAGTGATGTAGATGCAGGCACTTATGTTTGGCGAAACTGTGCCAGTCCTTTGTCAAAAATACTTGTGACATTTGGCCATAAAATGGAGAATGTGCTTATCTTACAAGCACAACCATGACAGATCCAACCTTAGACAAGGTGGAAGAGGAGGACACATCAAGCTATCACCAAATGTAAGTGAAGATAATGGTGAGGCAGATAGGACATGAATACTAGTACCACATTATGATTCCAAGAAAACAATTGTCCAATTCTCTGAGCTGACCATGATTGTTTTGCCTTTCTCACAATGTATCTGGAAATGAAGCTCTGAGTGTTTGAGGAACTGATGGATCAGAGAAAAAGAAGAAGAGAGAGGAAAGGAGAAGAAGAAAGAGTGTCCCCATGTCTGAAGTGGTGCATTTTGCTTGAAGCTTGGCCATAGCCACATATCAATTCTGGAGAAGTACGAGGAAAAGGTATACAAAAGAGTGTGTTGATTTTAAATATACCCACAGGGAAAAAATATTTCAGAACCTGAGCAGTGACGTTTTAGTGCCAGCTTCATGAAGCATGTTTCATCTAAAGTCTGTCATGCAGAGTGAGGAATGAGCTTGCAATGCTCATTTTACAGATTCTTGCATAAAATCCAATTCAGAAGCTAGCTTGCATACATCATTATAATATTTTTAGAAAGAGTTCACCACTCAGGGGAGATATTAAGTTGATGAGTTATTCTCAAGATTTGAAAAAGTTTCTCATTTGCCATGCCTTGGTAATACCTCAGTTTGGCCCATCTGAACCTGGGTTATCTAACTTCTAATGGAATATGAAGGCAATGATACTGTGGCTCTGACCAAAAAACCGGACAAAAAGTGAAGCATCAAAGACATTGAGCACACCTTCTAAGTGAAAATGCACAGTGCTAAAGAATCAATATTTTCTAATTTTTTTTCAATAGGGTAGGATGATTCAGTAGATAATGGTCCTTTCTTGTAAAGCCTGCTGGTCTGCATTCAATTCTCCAGTACCCACATAAAGCCAGGTGAACAAAGTGGTACATGAGTCTGGAGTTTGCAGCATAAAGAGGCCCTGGTACACCTAATCTCTCTCCCCCCCACCACCACCATCTCTTCTTGCAAATAAATAAAAAGTATTTAAGGGGCTGGAGAGATGGCTTAGCAGTTAAGGTGCTTGCCTACAAAGCCTAAGGACCCAGGTTCAATTCCCTAGTGCCCATGTAAGCCAGATGCACAAGGTGGCACATGCTTCTGGAGTTTCCTTGCAGTGGCTAGAGTCCCTGACATACCCATTCTTACCCATTCTCTCTCTCTCTCTCTCTGTATGTGTGTGTATGTATGTATGTATATATGTATATGTATATATATGTATATATATATATATGTGTATATATATATATATATACACACAGATACATATGTATATATCTTTCCTTTTTTTCTCTCTCAACTATACATTATATATACTATATATACATACACACACACACATACACACATATATATATATCTTTCCTTTTTTTCTCTCTCAACTATACATTATATATACTATATATACATACACACACACACATACACACATATATATATATCTTTGCTTTTTTTCTCTCTCAACCAGCTAAATAAAAATAAAATATTTTAAGTATTTTAAAATATAAAATAATTTCTCTAAATAGGGTTGCTTTCTTCATGGGATTAATGGCCTATTTTCTTTCAAATTTTGATACTAGTGTTTTGTTACATTTATCATTTCATTCATAAAAATAGCTTCATCCCATCACATTTTTCCACCATTCAAATTTTTGTATTCCTACTTCTCCTCTTCCAGAGGTAGCTATTAGGTTAGATTCTTTCACTTGGTTAGGATTTTCCACAGGAAGGCTAGTCTCACACTTGAGCACAACCCATTCCCTTCTAGAACTATGTTAACTCCTCTATGTGGCCATTTCTTTGAATAAAGAGACTCATAGAGAGAGAATAGAGAGGTACTTATCAATTCTCCATGGACCCTGGCACCAAGCTGTCTAGATGCAAGCCCTTGCTCTACTGCACCTGGCTCAGTGGCTCCCGGGCCTAGAGTCCTCATCTGCACAACAGGAATGGTGGTATTTCTCTTTTGATTACCTTGAATCTAAACTGGATACTGCTTGGCATGGTAATAAGGGAAGCCAGCCTCCAGAAATTCTCAGAGGAAAAGGAACTGAGGAGCTTCCCCCATGGGAAAGAGAGGAATGTCTACCCTGGATACATTTGATCCATGTCATTCCCCAGATAGGAAATTCCTGTCATTGTAGGAGTCACCCCCACTTTTCTAATGTTTACATAATGTGAGCACCTTATTCTTATGCCTAATTTTTTTTCTTCTCATTTGTAGTTTAACAAAAAGTTCTGAAACTAGTTGTGTCTTTCAAAAACATATCCCTATGTCTAACCAAGAGGTACAGTATGATTACAGTGTAAACAGACAATGTTCCTGTTCAACAGTTTTCCATTATTTAGGCTCACTATAGAAAAATAATCAAATTGCAATACTTTTTCTTTATAAATGATTCCCTAGCTGTCCCCAAACCATATAAGAGAACAAAGTAGTAGGTCATCACAAAAATGAAGAAATTAAAACTAAAATTTATTTTATAAGGAAGATGATCTTACCAATTATAAGTTTATCATTCAATTGTCATGACCAAGGAAAATGACCACAAAATCAAAAGGGCAAGACATTCTTTCTCAGCTCATTCAGAAAATCACCAGGGCAGCTGCATCTGTACCATGCATCCGTGGTATAACAGTTGTTGCACCCAGAAGGCCATCCTACCCACATTTGATTAACACTCACATAGCCAAGAAATTGAAATCACAATTGAAATCACAAAATAAGGAAAAGGTCACTGGAAAAAGATTGAGAATGAAATATGAAAATAAATATCAGGATTAAGTGATAGCCCCATATGAATATCATTTATATTCACTTTTGCTCTTTAATTGCATTATAATTATGATTAGTAAGGAAGTAGCATTCTTGTGTTATTTTGAATTAGATTAGAGGACAAAGATGGTATATCTCTAGCAAAACTAATTTTCTTTAATTTTGAACACTATAGTAAAATTTGTGTACATAAAATTAATTGTTTAGATGTGTACATATTTTGGTGAAATAAGGTATATTGATAGTGTTGTAATACTGTATCCATAGAAAATATGTGAAATAAATCAACTTATAAAGAAAATGGGTTTACTTTTGTTCACAGTTTTAAAGGTTTCACTCCATGGCCACTTGACTCTATTACTATTTTTTAAATAAATTATTTATTTACTTGAAAGAGACAGGAGGAGAGAGAGAGAGAGAGAATGGGAGAATGGGTGTGCCTGGACCTCTAACCACTGCAAATGAACTCCAGATGCATGTGCCATGTTCATCAGGCTTATGTAGGTCCTGGGGAATCAAAACCAGGTCCTTAGGCTTTGCAGGCATATGCCTAACCACAAAGCCATCTCTCCAGCTCCGATGTTGCTTTTGTGCTGATGCCAAGGCAAGCCATCATGGTGAAGAAAGCTGGCCACTTCATGGCGGCTAGAAAAAGAGAGGGAAGAGTCTGGGGCCCACAATCCCCTTCCATGACCTTTCACTCAGCCCCACAATTTCCCTCAGGTATGTCCAACCAGGGCCCAGGATAGCTATTTATGTAGCCCAGTACAAAAAAAAAAAAAAAATCATAAACTAAGTTAGGGCATTATGAGATTTTTCTTTTGTAGTTGTTCCTTTTGGAACTCAATTGCATAGGTAGCAATGTCATGTTATAGTCTCACTGAATGTTTCCACCACCTCCCAATACCACCAGCTGGAATCTAAGCCTTTAACAAACAGCCCTGGAGGAAGCAGCCCAGGGCCTGACTGGAGCAACACCATCCATGTCTGGGATTCACTAGCTCCCCTTTCTCTCAGCCCCAGGCAAGTACCATTCTGCTTTCTGTCCCTAAGACATTGAGTATTCACCAAAGTAGAATCATTCTGAATTTCTTTTGTTTCTGGCTTACTTCTTCTAAAACAACTTCAAAAACATCACTTAAAACATAGAAATAAATGCTTTCTGCAATATCTGCTTGCCATTCATTCAAGAACTTAAGCATCAGGTTACCATTCATTCCTGTTTCCATTATGTTAAGAACTGTGGGAGAGTTGCATGTGGTGGTAGATGCACTTGGGAAACTGAAGCAGAAAGATTGCAAGTTCAAGGACACAGTAAATAAACCAAAAATACCCTCTGGGGAATAAAGATATGTTGTTTGGGGGCTGGAGAGATTACTCAGCGAAAAAAGGCACTTGCTTATAAAGATTGATAACCTGGGTTTGATTCTCCAGTACCCACATAAACCAGATGCACAAAGTGGTACATGCATCTAGATTTACTTTGCAGTAGCAAGAGGTATTGGTGTGCCTATGCTTGCTTGCACACTCGCAAGCGCTCTCTCTCTCCTTGAAAATAAATAAATAAAAACTTATGTTGTTTTTATATAAGAATGGAAATGAGACATAATTAATTACAAACCGTGCCGATATAAGAGACATAACAGTAGTGCCATGAGTAGCAGAGATGTGGAAGCATCACACTGTGAGCAATGAATGAGAAAAGGGGCCTTAGAGCAGTGGTTTGATTTCATAGAACTTACCTGTATCAGGAGGAAAAGGTAGGAAGACCACCATGAGTTCGAGGCCACCCTGAGACTACATAGTGAATGCCAGGTCAGCCTGGGCCACAGTGAGAACCTACCTCAGAAAACCAAAAAAAAAAAAAAAAAAAAAAAAAAAAAAAAAAAAACTGTAAACAATCTAGGGCAAGAACAGAAAAAAATCAATCAAAGCAGATGGAAAGGAAGACAGAGAGAAGAGGGCCTTACAGGGACTGTGGGTTATAGAGCATTTCAGTCTTCCTGCCCCACCCACATCAGCCCCTCTCTGTGTACCAGCTTGACGGGCTGTATCACATCTGCCCTCTGGTTCCTTATGTGGCTGATTGCTGAATGTTTACGCACCATTTGGGCAGACCTTGTCCAAGCCTCTGCAAATAGTCTGTCCAGTCACTGTCAAGGTTGTCATTAGTTTCCTACTAATCCCTGGCTATGATTCTGGGTTTCATTTTGAACATATTTTTTTTTTATTTTCTTGATCTTCCCACAATTCCCAGCATATATTAAAGTGAATAAATCCAACTCTGTAAAGCAAATGTAGAATTGCTTTATGTGTATACTTTACTTACATTGAATTTGGATCATCATTAGGAACAGAATATGAAAACTCTTATTTCATCCTCTTAGCAACAATAAATCTCTTGATATATAATAAGGTGATGATCAATAGTTAAACAAAACAAAACAATGAATTTTAATAAATGAACAGAAAACAACAATTGAACATTGATAACAAAGGAATGAACTTTGGATACACAAGCCATCTTCAAGTGCATTGTGCTAAGTGAGTAAAGTCACGAAACACGGAAGTCTATACACATTGCTTGATTCCAAAGCTATTGTAATTACCTTTTCGTTTCTGGAACAAAACTCCTGACCAAAAGCAGGTGATGGGAGGAAAGTTACTTTGGCCTACAGTCTTGAGGAGAAAGTTCATGATGACAGGGAACGTGGTAGTGCAGAGGCTGGACATCATCTCTTTGGCAACATCAGGTTGACAGCAGCAGGAGAATGAGCCAATTAGCCCTAGAAAACTAGGGATTAATAAACCTCAAGATCCACCATCAACAGCACACTCCCTCCAGCAAGATTTCATCTCCCATACTGCCACCAGCTGGGGAACCAAGCATTCAAGAAACATGTGTTTATAGGGGACATAAGGGTCAAAGACCCACAGATGCCATTCCAGGAAAGGTGAAATTGGTAGGTCAGTGAGTAACAGTGGCTAGGGGTGGGGCTAGACTGGTGGCAAAGGAGTAGCACAAGGAAATTCTGTCCGGGGATAGAACAATTCAGTACATAACCGCTCATTCTTCAATACCCAGGACTGCATATCAAAATACTGAATTTTAGTCTATTAAATTTTAAAAATAAACGTAAAACTATTTCTTAAGCCAGAGTTGTAAGTTGCCCGCAGGCATGCAAGAGAACTTCAGAATTCTGTGCTCTATTCCATTTACCTCTAGAGATTGACATTTACAAAGACAAGATTAAATATTCAGACATTTCAACATGAACTTTAAGAAGTACTCTTTATTTAGAATAGTCTTGTGTTGATATTGACATTGTGAGCATTTCTCCATGCATTGTAGGCCTTTTGCCTCCATCCTTCAGCTCTACACTTTTGATGTAGCAATTCCAACTCCTCTTCCCCAACTGTGATAACCAAAAGGGTTTCCATATTCCTATGTGTCCCACCAGAGGAAGAAAAACAGTGTCCTACCTATGTTGAGAATCACTACATTATACTAATACTTAGAATTACTTTACTTTGTAGTATGAAGTCTAGAGAGTTTCATAAGGGAATTGGAGAGAGAGAGAGAGAGAGAGAGAGAGAGAGAGAGACATACACAGAATATTGTCACTTTTATGCCTACATTGGAACATCAAGTCTCTGCAGATATGATAACTCTATTGTAGAAATGTGTACACATTTGTTCTCCTGACCTATAGCCTTATTCATTTTATGTGTCATAAGATTTGAAGCAGGATCTATTACAATATAAGAAACATTAATTTAAGAAATATTAGATATAGGAACAACCTATGGCTTTGTAATTTCTGTGATAATTATTATTGGTGAGGTTTTATGTAGATCATTGCTTTTCTTATGAGGGGGTAAAGCGTTTGTTATATTTCCCACTTTGTAACTTTACTGGATATTCTTAAACAATTTATTTGCTCAGATTAAGGAAAAAGAAGCAATTATGTCTTAATTATCTTACATGATTTGTGATGAAAGGGCAAGAGAGATCCTACTGCTCCTTTGTGTGGAGAATATCGCAGAATGATTCCTACATAATGAATATAGCAGTGAGAGGACCCAGGCATGGATGCCATTAGAACTGCTCTTTAGTTATGTCTATTCTAGAATGTCTAAATATTAGCTTTATTATCAACAGAATTTTGCTGTAATATTAATATCCTAGTTACTATGTACTATCAAGATATTTATTACAAAATATGCATGAAAAATTGGTCTTGAGGGCTTAGAAGATGGTTGGTTCAGTAAAGTGCTTATCATGCAAACATATGGACCTGAGTTTGGATCCCTAACACCCACATTAAAGCCAGGGATGGTGCTGTGTGCCTGTAATTCCAACACTAGGGAAACAGAGGCAGGAGGATCCCCACAGCTTACTAGGTAGCTAATCTAGCCAAATCAGTAAGTTAGCTCTAGGTTCAGTGAGAGACACTGTAACAAAAATAAGATGGAAAGTTTATGAGAAAGACACCTAATGTGACCTACACACACACACACACACACACACACACACACTCATGCACCTACACACATATGAGCATGAATACACATGTGCTCAAACCACACACATATACACAAAAACAAAATTAAAACAATTCAGGCTGGAGAGATGGCTCAGCCATTAAGGTGGTTGCTTATAATGCTTAACATCCTGGGTTCAATTCCCCAGTACCCACTTGGAGCCAGATGCACAAAATGGCACATAAATCTGGAGTTCATTTACAGTGGTTAGAGAACCTGGTATACCCATTCTCATTCATTTTCTCTCCCTCTGTCCTTGTAAATAAATAAATAAAATTATTTTTAAAAATTCACACACATACACAGATGCAAATACTTGTCTTGCTGAAAGAGAGAATTAGTTTGGACCCTTGAAGAGTAGGGGCTGATCCTAAGTCCAATAACACTGTTTTCTTAAGGGTTGTACTTGTTCATAGTGAATTTTTCAGTTTAAATATATTTTATTTATTTGTTATTCAGGAGAAAGAGGGAGAGAGAGGGAGGAGAGAGGGAAAGAATGGGTGCATGCCAGGGCCTCCAGCCACTGCAAATGAACTCCAGATGCATGTGCCCCCTTATGCATCTGGCATAAGTGGGTCCTGAGGAGTTGAACGGGGATCCTTTGGCTTTGCAGGCAAATGCCTTAACCACTAAGCATCTCTCCAGCCCCTGTTCATAGTGAATTTATAATGGTCCAAGAACACCACAGAATAACAGAATGGTCACCCAAGAAATTCAAATCACCTGACTTAGGATGAGATTATGGGTTATATGATGCCCATCAACCTGAAGACCCAGTTCAACCACATGGGTAACCAAGCAATCAGTCAATCATGGATGCACAGTGAAGCCCTAGTAAGAAATCTCCAGACACTATAGCTCAGGTGGACTTCCTTGGTTCACAGTATTCCATGAACATCTCACTAGTGCCAGGAGAGTAGTATATTCTCACTCACAGAAAGACCCAGGAAGGCTCCCAAACCTTCACAGATGCACATTTATGTCTCTATGGTAGATGTCAATCTGTATTCATTATTGGTAACAAACTATCACCACAAATATTATAGGTTTTTATGAACTGAGTCATTATAGCAACTTATTAAATCTGAGATGACTTGGGGAACTTCCCAAACTTGCAACTGGTGGCAAAGTGATGCTGGCTTCTTGCAGAAACTTCACAATAAAGCTTTGAAATGCTAGATCCTTAAGGAACAGGAACTTAAAACCAATTAACATAAAGAACCTTTTTTCACTTTTAAAACATTTTATGAACAACATCTATGCATATACACAATGAACCCTAATCATAATCCCCTCATACCAGTCTCCTTTGTCTCTCCTCCCCTGCATCTCTGCTTCCTTTTAGATGAGGAATTCTATAAGGTCATACAATGCATAGTTATGACAATGCGCCAGGCAGATTCACGTATATAAGAAGAGACAAATAGGAGGGACACATGCAACTAACAAGACTTTAGGAAGAAATGTGGTGCTCTTGGGCTGAAAGTAAGTGAAGCACTTGGACAGCCCACAGTAAAAGAAGATAATTCTACAAATAAATGATGAAAGTGGAAGCACAAAGGTAGAGAAAGCATGACACACACACAAAAATTAGGAAGCAGTACAATGCTGTCATACAGACACAAAGTGTCCTTGATATTCATGACCTCACAGTGGCTGATGATACACAAGACCTGTATAACAGAAGGGAAATAAATGATGACATCAAAATAGAATAGAGACTAGTTGTAAAGATGGGATTCAGGGGAGAAGGAGTTAGGAAAGGGGAACAAAAGAGCATGGTGAGAGGGGATTATGATCATGGTATATTGTCTATATTTACAGACATTGTCAATACATAGTTAAAAATAAAATAAACAATAATAATAATAAAGATTAGGAAGCAATAATAGATAGAAGATGGAAGCAGGTACTGGACTTGACTCCCCAATTATCTCATCACATCCATGGTAAATCTAAGCAATAGAGGTAATTCTAAACCCCTGGCTTAGGAGGGTCATGCTGCTAATTTTCAGTCAATGAAATATAAGAAAGAATGAGAAAGCTGGTAAGGTGTCTGAATAACTCAATCCTGACTAGAAAGGGTAAAAGAAGAAAGTTTTGTTTCTTTTTATTAACTTATATTAACCTTTTATTGACAATTTATGTACATAGTATATTTTAATAATAATCCTCACCTATTAACTCCTTTTGGTCCCTGTCTTCCATCCTGAACTGTTTACTTCCAATTCCACTTTGATGTCTTGCTTTTGTTTTTTTTTTTTTTCTTTCATTCTTTTTTTTTTTTAATTAGTTTGTGCTCAGCGAATACAGTCAATTTGGTACCATTGTTAGGCTCATCCATGTCCTACTCCCTCCCCCTGGCCCCTCCTTGTTGAGGTATACGGGTCATGCATTCTGGAGTTAGCCCACAGTTATGGGTAGGATAAATGTCTCTGCATATCATGACACAACGTGTGGCTCTGACATTCTTTCCACCCCCTCTTCCACAAAATTTCCCTGAGCCATGTTGGGTTCATTTTTGGTCTGTTTCTGTGATGAGGTGTTGGGGGCCTCTGGGACTCTGGATCTCTGATTTGGTAGGAGTTGATTTTTCTTTGTGTTGATCTCCGTCACTCTTGTGCTGGTACCTGGTTCACCAGGAAAACAGCACCCTTGCTTGTTTCGCCAATTTTTCTTAGTTTCCGCCAGGGCCCTTTTGAGGTATGATGGGGTGGCTCTCTCCTTAGGATCTACATCTATCTGAAAAGGAGAAGCAGATTCTCCAATGGAGAGTAAGTTAGCACCAGACAAATGAGATAACCCTTACTTTTTTTATAGAGAATTTAATAGGTGTAGGACCTCTTGTATCCCACGATTGCTGGTAGCTTGTTAATGGAGAGCGGGCTAATGTTTGGATATGTTTCTAACGTGTTTCCCAGATCCAGCTATGGGTCCCATACCACTGAGGGGAAAAGTTAGCCAAACAAGAGCAGGTGGTTTCCTACCATGGCTGCGTGCCACTACTGCACTTGTGTGAGCATCACGACAGGTTATTTGCTGCTAAGTAGGTTAAACCATGATTTGCTTGGACAGATATTGGTCATTTTCCCCCATTCGCCCATGTAGCACCTTCTGGCACTAGACGCGCTGACTGTCTGGGGACTGACTCTCTTCCAGCTTCCAGCCATGCCATTCCATTTTGCGTATCAACCACAAATGGTGTCTTCAGCAGTAGGGTCTTACCACTAACCACTGGTAGGTCATTAAATACTCTGACAGAAATCTGTCTGTCTTTTAGGGAACCTTGTAGGTCTCTCTGATCAAAAGCTCATTGTGGATGATAGCCACATGCTGGTACTGGGAGTTACAGGTCAGTGCCCACTAAGAAAAGGAAGCAAAAGATAACTAATATAAATGAGTTAGAGAGAAGAGAGAGAGAGAGAGAGAGAGAGAGAGAGAGAGAGAGAGAGGGAGAGAAAGAGAAGCTGTAGAAGATTAAGGTCAGTCTTCATCATACCCTCTCCAGTGTCTTGTGGCTCAGGTGTCCCCTCCAAGGGCCTGGTGAAAGTTCAGACATTTGGTCTGCCTTTTAGGATGTAGAATTTTATGGTACCATTGCCTTTTGGGTCTAGATTCGTGTTTCCCACCCCCTTTGTTGCCCTCCCCTACCTCCCCACCCTTCCTATTGTCTAGTCCATGAGATGCTTGCTGGGTATGTAAGTAATCTTGGGTTGACTCAGGCAGGTTAGGTGCTGTAGATGAGTGACACTATGTGGCAATTTTTTTTTTTTTTCTGTGATTGGGTAAGTTCAATGAGAATGATCTGTTCCAGGTTCAACCATTTTTCCTCAAATTTCACTGTCTCGTTTTTTTTTTTTTTTTTCTTACTGCTGTATAGAATTCCATTGTGTAGATATACCACATCTTAGTTATCCATTCTTTTAGTGATGGACATCTGTGTTGATTCCAGCTCTTAGGTATTATGAATTGAGCCACTACAAACATGGTTGAACAAGTCTCTCTGGCCTGTGGTATCAAGGTTTTAGGGTAGATGCTCAGTAAGGGAATAACTGGGTCTGTTGGTATCTCTATAGTCAGCTTTTTCAGGAGTCTCCATATTGCTTTCCAAAGTGGTTGTACCATCCTGCATTCCCACCAACAGTGGATGAGTGTTACTACTTCTCCACATCCTCGCCAGCATTTATTTTCATTTGATTTTTTGATGTTTGCTGTCCTTACTGGGGTAAGGCAGAATCTCATAGCTGTTTTAATTTGCATTTGCCTGAGGATTAGGGATGATGAACATTTTCTTAAGTGTGTGTTTGCCATTTGTATTTCTTCCTCTGTGAACTGCCTGTCCAGCTTTTTACCCCATTTTGTAAGTGGGGTGTTTGACTTTTTACTGTTTAGATTTTTGAGTTCTTTGTAGATTCTAGAGATTAGGCCTCTGTCAGTTGGATAACAAGAAAATATTTTCTCCCATTCTGTGGGTAATCTATTGGCCTTGTTTATTGTATGCTTGTCTGTAAAGAAACTCTTCAGCTTCATGTGATCCCATTGGTTGAGTGACTGTTTAAGATCCTGAGCTACTGGAGTTTTGTTCAGGATGTCTTTTTCCATTCCTATATCATGGAAAGTACTTCCTAAATTTTCTTCCAGTACTAGTCGAGTTTCTTGTCTTATATTGAGGTCATTGATCCATTTGGACTTGAGTGTAGTGCATGGTGAAATGTGTGGGTCAAGTTTCACTTTCCTGCATATGGTTATCCAGTTTGTGCAGCACCATTTGTTGAAGATGCTGTCTGTTTCCCAGCCTATATTGTTAGGGCCTTTGTCAAATATCAAGTAGCTATAATTGCTTGACCCAAAGTCCAGGTCCTCAACTCTATGCGATTGGTCTATACTCCTGTTTTTATGCCAGTACCATGCTGTTTTTATTACTGTGGCTTTGTAATATAGATTTAGATCAGGTATGGTGATGCCTCCAGAGGTATTTCTTTTGCTGAGGATATGTTTGGATATGCGAGGCCTTCTGCCTTTCCATATGTAATTTGAGATCATTTTTTCTATCTCTGTGAAGAACACTGTTGGGATTTTAATTGGAATTGCATTAAATCTGTATATTGCCTTTGGTAGGATTGCCATCTTCACAATGTTAATTATGCCTATCCAGGAGCATGGGAGGTCTTTCCATTTTCTCAAGTCCTCCTCAATTTCTTTTTTGAGTGTTTTTATGTTTTCGTTGTATAGATCTTTCACTTCCTTGGTTAACATTATTCCAAGGTTTTTTGTTGTTGTTGTTGCAATTGAAAATGGGACCATGTCCCTTATTTCTTTCTCTATATCTTTATCATTTGCATATAGAAAGGCTACTGATTTTTGTGCATTGATTTTGTATCCTGCTACTTTGCTATAGGAGTTAATCACCTTCAGGAGTTTTGGGATGCAGTCAATCATGTCGTCAGTGAATAGAGCTAACTTAACTTCTTCCTTTCCAAATTGTATCCCTTTTATTTCCTTCTCCTGTCTTATTGCTTGAGCTAGGACTTCCACTACTATATTGAAGAGCAGAGGTGAGAGTGGACAACCCTGTCTTGTTCCTGATCTTAATGGGAATTCCTCCAGTCTCTCTCCATTAAGTATTATTTGCGCCTTCAGAGCTTTGTATATTGCCTTTATTATGTTAAGATATGAACTAACCATGCCAATTCTCTCCAAAGTTTTGATCATGAAGTGATGTTGTATCTTGTCAAAGGCCTATTCTGCATCTATCGAAATGATCATGTGGTTTCTGTGTTTAACCTTGTTTATGTGGTGTATTACATTGACGGATTTCCATATGTTGAACCACCCCTGTGTTCCTGGGATGATTCCCACTTGGTCAAGGTGGATAATGCTTTTGATGTGTTGCTGGATTCAGTTTGCGAGGATTTTGTTCAGGATCTTTGCATCTAAGTTCATCACGGAAATAGGCTGGTAGTTTTCTTTTCTTGTGGCATCTCTGCCTGGTTTTGGAATTTGGGTGATACTAGCTTCATAAAAGGAGTTGGGTAGCTTTCCCTGTTCTCCAATTGTGTGGTACAGTTTGAGGAAGATTGGTGTGAGTTCTTCCATGAAGGTTTGATAGATTTTAACAGGGATGCCATCTGGTCCTGGACTCTTCTTTTTAGGGAGGCTTTTTATTACTTTT
Source organism: Dipus sagitta (assembly GCA_036346955.1). NCBI lineage: Eukaryota > Metazoa > Chordata > Mammalia > Rodentia > Dipodidae > Dipus > Dipus sagitta. Next base: position 45,225,185 of record CM070771.1, read on the forward strand.
TCAATCTCAATGAATGTGATAGGTTTGTTTAGGAGATTAATCTGCTCTGAGTTTAGCTTTGATAGATGGTATGCATCTAGGAATTTATCCATCTCCTCCACATTATCCAGTTTTGTGGAGTAGAGGTTTTTGAAATAAGTCCTGATGATTCTCCCAATTTCACTTATGTCTGTTGTGATTTCACCTTTTTCATTTTGAATTTTGTTAATTTCAAGCATCACTTTTTTTTTGATTGATCAAATTGGCCAGGGTTTTGTCAATCTTGTTTATTTTTTTCAAAGAACCAGCTCTTCATTTTGTCAATTGTCTTAATTGTTTCCTTCGTTTCCAATTCATTAATTTCTGCTCTGAGTTTAATTATTTCTTTCCTTCTGGAGCTCTTTGGGGTGGATTTTTCTTGCTTTTCCAGTGCCTTTAGGTGGATGGTTAGGGTATTGATTTGGGATCTCTCTTTTATTATTTTTTTTTGGTGATATTAATTTTAATACTTTTGTTTTTTATGTTTTTAAATTTTTAATTTTTTATTAATCAGTTTTGTATTCAGCAAATACAGTCCATTTGGTACCATTATTAGGCTCATCCATGATCTGCCCCCTCCCCTTGGCCCCTCCTTTTTGAGATATCTGGGTCATGCATTCTGGAGTTAGCCCACAGTTATGCGTAGGATAAATGTCTCTGCATATCATGACCCAACGTATAGCTCTGACATTCTTTCCACCCCTCTTCCACAAAATTTCCCTGAGCCATGTTGGGTTCATTTTTGGTCTGTTTCTGTGACGAGGTGTTGGGGGCCTCTGGGTCTCTGGATCTCTGATTTGGTAGGAGTTGATTTTTCTTTGTGTTGATCTCCTTCACCCTTGTGCTGGAACCCGGTTCACCAGGAAAACAACACCCTTGCTTGTTTCGCCAATGGTTCTTAGTTTCAGCCAGGGCCCTTTTGAGGTATGGGATCTCTCTGTCTTTTTTATGAAGGCATTGAGTACTATGAATTTTCCCCTGAGGACCACCTTCATTGTGTCCACATAAGTTTTGGTATGATGTTTTCTCATTGTCATTCATTTCTAGAAATTTTGCAATTTCATTTTTTATTTAATCCACTATCCATTTATTGTTCAAAAGTGTGCTGTTCAGTTTCCAGGTGCCATTGGGATTCTTGGTGGATCTTTTGTTGTTAATTTCTAGCAATATACTGTTGTGATCTGATATCATGCAAGGGATTATGTCAATCTTCCTGAATATGTGGAGGCAGGCTTTGTGACCCAGTATATGGTCTATTTTAGAGAATGTTCCATGGGCTGCTGAGAAGAATGTGTAGTCTGTGGATTTGGGATGTAAAGGTCTATAGATGTCCATTAGGTCTAAGTGATCTATGGTTTCGTTGAGCTCTCTTACTTCCCTGTTGAGTTTCTGTTTGGATGATCGGTCTATTACTGATAATGGTGTATGGAAGTCCCCAACTATGATGGTATTGGTGCTTATTTCTGTTTTATTGTCAAGTAGCTTTTGGTTTATGAACTGTGGTGCCCCTGTGTTTGGTGCCTACAGATATATGATTGTAATATCCTCTTGATGGATCATTCTCTTGGTAAGTAGGAAGTGTCCTTCTTTGTCTTTTTTGATTATTTTTGGTTTGAAGTCTATTTTATCCAATATTAAGATAGCTACACCTGCTTGTTTCTTATTCCTGTTTGCTTGGAATATTGTTTTCCACCCTTTCACCCTGAGGAAGTGTCTGTCTTTAGTGGTGAGGTGGGTTTCTTGAAGACAACAGATTGAGGGGTCTAATTTTTTGATCCATCCTGTTAGCTTGTGCCTCTTGATGGGTGAATTAAGGCCATTAATATTTAGGGTAATGACTATGAGATTTGATTTGATCCCAGCCATATTGTGATGGTAGATGTGGGTTGGTGTTTTCATGGACTTTGAAGTTTTTGTGCCTACTATGAGTTTGGTTATTGTGATGTGCTTCTTGTAGGCAATTGTGTTTGATTATTTCTTTCTTCTCTGTGAAAAATTTCCTGAAATACTCTCTGTAGGTTTGGTTTTGTGTTCATATAATTGTAAAGCTGAGTTTTGTCATGGAAAGTTTTTCTTTTACCATCTATTATGAGGGATACTTTTGCTGGGTAGAGTAGTTTGGGTTAGAATCCATAGGTTCTTAGACTTTGGAGTGTTTCATTCCAGACCATTCTAGCTTTCAGTGTTTCCATTGAGAAGAATGGAGTAGTTCTGATGTGGTTACCTTTAAAGTGGTGTGCTGTTTTTCCCTAGCTGCTTTTAGGATTTTCTCTTTGGTGTCAATGTTTAGAATCTTAATGACAATATGTCCTGGAGAGTTTCTCCTTTGGTCCAGTCTGTTTGGAGTTCTGTTAGCTTCTTGTATCCTGATTGGCCTTTCTTTTAAGAGACTGATGAAGTTTTCTTCAATTATTTTCTTAAATAAGTTCTCCATGCCTTTTGTCTTAATTTCTTCTCCTTCTGGTATTCCAATGATCCTGATATTAGGACGTTTAAGTGTATCCCACAACTCCCTCATGTTCTGTTCACAGAAACTTTTAAACTTACTGAAATTTTTGGCTCTCAAACTGTTTTTTTCCATCTTGTTTTCCAGATCAGAGTTTCTATTCTCCACTTGGTTGACTCTATTCTTCACAGCTTCTGGAGAGTTTTGAACTTGTTCGATTAGGTTTGCATTTTCTCCTACTTTTCTGTGTATAATTTCCATCCCTCTGTCAAGCTCCCTTTTCACATCATTTTCTGATTTTCTTGATGCTTCTTGGAATTCATCCTTGCATTTCTTTATGTCTTTATTTAGCATCGCCAGCTGATTTTTGAGGTCCTCTTTTTTTTTTTTTTCACTCTCCCTCATATCTCTTAACTGTCTTTGAACTCCTACAATTTTCTTATCTATTAGGTCTATTCTAGTGATGGAAGCATCCACATGATTATCGGTTCTTTGTTGCTTTTCTGCAAGTTCTACTAGTAGCTTGGTCAGGGTTGCATTGCTCATAGCTTCATTTTGGTGTTCTGATCCTAATGACTCTTCTATGTTTTGATTAGAGATGTTAATTCTTGGACTGGGTGATCTAACTGGATTTTCTTGCATTTGATTTTTCATGTTATTTCCCTTGTGCTGTGGTCTGCTCATCACAGTGTATGGGTACATAGGTGGGTAGATCAGCCTGGACTCAAGCACAATGGGAAGCTGTAGCAGCCTGAGCCAGTTGCCAAGCAGCCTGGGCTTTGGCTCTCACTTGCCAAAGCCACCTGAGCTCCTACCTGGCAGGGGCACCAAAGTTGCCTGAGCTCTCACACAGTAATGTGCCAATGCTGCCTATGCTCATGCTAGGAGGGACACTGAGGCACCAAGCACTGAAGCAGCCCAAACTCTGGTGTGGAGGAACACTGGGACCTGGAAGCAGTCTAAGCTCACCTGCAACAGGACAATGGCAGTCGACCAGCATGGCAGACAGGGAGGGGCTGGCACCTGAGCTAGCACAAGTGACAGAGAGAGACAGTCTGAGCTCGCGTGTGGAGTTGCAATAGGCCTGGGCTCATGTGTGAATGTGTGATGGCCAGATCAGAAAGTGATCAGATGGGCAGAGCAGGCTAAGCTTTCCCCAGCAGGGATTGGCAGCAGTGTACGTTTGGCGGGCAAATTGATCAAAGGAGCCTGAGCTCCAATGGGCCAGCAGGTGTAGCCTGGCCAAGGTCACTCGTAGGCAGGGGTAGCAAGGCAATCACCCCTGTGCAGTGAGGCAAGTGGAACTATGTTGGCCTGGGACCCTTTCCCTACAGTAAGTGCAGGAGTTTCCTGAAGCTGGGACTGTGGGTAGGGTGGCTGCTTGGGGGGACAGGTGTGCTGCCTGCACGCAAGGGAATCAGCGATTCCCTGTTTTCTTCCCTCTGTTACCTCCCACTGGCAATCTATTGTAGATTTCTCTCCCCTAAAAGACCCAGTGAACCCTTAATGTCTTGCCTTTCTTTCCCGGGGATGTGCGGCACAGTTAGGTGGTCACCATCTTGGCTGGAAGAAACTGTTTTTTGTTTTTGTTAAATCATGTTTGGCTTCCTCATCATCCATGATGACATGTTGATAAAGCCCAGTATTGTGTATGTTTTAGTTTTGTGTAGGTAATTACAGCAGCTATGAAGTCACGAATAGATTAATATTTTTATAATGTGAACCAGCACATTAGACAATTAATGACATGTGGGAAAGGTTTATTGACAAAACACAAAATGAGAGCCAGGAATGGTGGTTCATGCCTTTAATTTCAGCACTCAGGAGGCAGAAGTAGAAGGATCGCTGTTAGTTCGAGGCCAGCCTGAGCATATAGAGTGAATTCCAGGTCAGCCTGGGCTACAGTGAGACCCTACCTTGAAAAACCAAAAAATAAAAATAAAAAACAAAAAGAAAAAGAAATGGAAGCTGGAAAAGCTGAGATTGGAAGAACAGAAAAAAAAAAAAAAGCACCAAAAAGCATTCCAGGCAGAGAGTAACTCATGAAATTAATGCAATGAAAAGAACCTTAGCAGGGTTACCTATGACTAATTGAGCATTAGTGTTCACAACTGTGTTCAAAGTTTAATTATGTTCTGGTTAGCACTAGTTTGCAGTTTTCTTAAGAAAAAAATAACTTGTATATCACCTATTTAACATTCAGCAAAACCTTCTTAGGACAGGCATAAGAACTGATGAACACCATTGATATCACGGCATCTTGCTGGATTTCCCACCAGCTTTGCAGAGGTGATGCTTCTTCCTCACATCTTCTGTTCATGGGCACACAATGGTTGCTAGAGATCCAAACATCAGGTCTTCACAGGGAACATAAGGGTCAGACCAAAGCATCTGATAATGTATGTTGAGCTCACCCACTTTCTAAGTCTATATCATGCCAGGCAGTTAAAAGAAGAAATGATGGACTTCCGACCAAGATGGCGACTGCCTAGCTGCGCTGCAAATCCCGGGGAAAGAAAGGCAAGATATTAAGGGTATATAGTGGCTTTTAGGGGAGAGAAATCTGGGAGGGCACAGAGGCGGGGGGAACAGGTAATCGCGGTTCTCCTCCTGGGCGGGTAGCCCACCCCTCACCCGAAATAACCGCCGTGTTCAGAGTACCTCTGCTGCCGCCACTGCCACTCTGGCCGCCGCTGCTGCGCCGGAGCCCACACGGCTGCCACCGCGTGCCGCGCCAATTGTTCCCTGCGCGTGGAAGCTTAGACTGCTCGCACTCTCTTCCACTCGCCCACTTACTGAGCGAGCGCAGTCCCACAGCAGGTACCACGCAAGCTCAGGTGTCTCTCGCTTGTGCCAGCTCAGGTGCCATCCCCTACCTATCTGCGCACCGGCTGTCCACCATTGTCCTGTGTCGGGGGAGCACAGACTACTTCCGGTTCCCAGCGGTCCCAGCCAGAGTTCGAGCAGCTTCAGTGCTTGGTGCCTCAGTGCCACTCCTAGCTCGAACGCAGGCACCTTTGGCACATTACCGCTTGAGAACTCAGGCAAATTTGGCGACCCTGCCAGGCAGTAGATAGGCGGCTTTGGCAAGTGAGAGACAAAGCCCAGGCTGCTTGGCAACTGCCCCAGGCTGCATAAGATTCCCATTGTTCTTGAGCCCAGACAGATACGCCCACCTACCAGCCCATACACTGTCATGGGCAGAACACAGCACAAAGGAAATAACATGAAAAATCAAATGCAAGAAAATCCAGTTAGATCACCAGTCCCACAATGAATACATCTAACCAAAACATAGAAGAACCAATAGGACCAGAACACCAAATTGAAGCTATGAGCAATGAAACCCTGACGAACCTACTGGTAGAACTTGCAGGAAAGCAACAAAGGGCCGACAATCGTGTGGATGCTGCCATCACTAAACTAGAACTAATAGATAAGAAATTGGAAGGATTAGATAAGAATTTGGAGGGATTTCAAAGAGAGTTAAGAGATTTGAGGGAGAGTGAAAAAAAGAAGACCTTCAAAATCAGCTGGCAATGCTAAATGAAGACATAAAGAAATGAAAGGATGAACTCCAAGAATCATCAAGAAAATCAGAAAATGATGTGAAAAGGGAGCTTGACAGAGGGATGGAAATTATACACAGAAAAGTAATAGAAAATGCAAACTCAATTGAACATGTGCAAAACTCACTAGAAGCTCTCAAGAATAGAGTCAGCCAAGTGGAGGATAGAAACTCTGATCTGAAAGACAAGATGGAAGAAACAGTTAGAGAGTTCAAAAATTTCAGTAAGTTCAAAACCTCCTGTGAACAAAACATGAGGGAATTGTGGGATACACTTAAACGTCCCAATATCAGGATCGTTGGAATACCAGAAGGAGAAGAAATGCAGACCAAAGGCATGGAGAACGTATTGTACAAAATAATTGAAGAAAACTTCCCCAGTCTCTTAAAAGAAAGGCCCATCAAGATACAAGAAGCCAACAGAACTCCAAACACACTGGACCAAAGGAGAAACTCTCCAAGACATATTATCATTAAGACTCTAAACATTGACACCAAAGAGAAAATCCTAAAAGCAGCTAGGGAAAAACAGCACACCACCTTCAAAGGTAACCCCATCAGAATTACTTCAGACTTCTCAATGGAATCCCTGAAAGCTAGAAGGGCCTGGAATGAAACACTGCAAAGTCTAAGAACCTATGGATTCCAACCCAAACTACTCTACCCAGCAAAAGTATCCCTCATAATAGATGGTGAAAGAAAAACATTCCACGACAAAACTCAGCTTTACAATTATATGAACACAAAACCAAACCTACAGAAAGTATTTCAGGAAATTCTCCACAGAGAAGAAAAAAATAATCAAACACAATTGCCTACAAGAAGCAGATGACAACAACCAAACTCAGAGTAGGCACAAAAAACTTCAAAGTACATGAAAACACCAACCCACATTTACCATCACAATATGGCAGGGATCAAATCAAATCTCACAGTCATTACCCTAAATATAAATGGCCTTAATTCACCCATCAAGAGACACAAACTAACAGGATGGATCAAAAAATTAGACCCCTCAATCTGTTGCCTTCAAGAAAACCACCTCACCATTAAAGACAGACATCTCCTCAGGGTGAAAGGGTGGAAAACAGTATTCCAAGCAAATGGGAATAAGAAACAAGCAGGTGTAGCTATATTAATATCAGATAAAATAGACTTCAAACCAAAAACAATCAAAAAAGACAAGGAAGGCCACCTCCTACTTATCAAGGGAACGATCCATCAAGACGATATTACAATCATAAATCTGTATGCACCAAACACAGGGGCACCACAGTTCATAAAACAAAACCTACTTGACAATAAAACAGAAATAACCACAAACACCATCATAGCTGGGGACTTCAATACACCATTATCAGTAATAGACAGATCATCCAAACAGAAACTCAACAGGGAAGTAAGAGAGCTCAACAAAACCATAGATCACTTAGACCTAACGGACATCTACAGAACCTTCCATCCCAAATGCACAGATTAAACATTCTTCTCAGCAGCCCATGGAACATTCTCTAAAATAGAGCATATAATGGGTCACAAAGACTGCCTCCACATATTCAGGAAGATTGACATAATTCCCTGCATGATATCAGATCACAATGCTATATTGCTAGAAATCCACAACAAAAGACCCACCAAGAATCCCAAAGGCACCTGGAAGCTGAATGGCACACATTTGAACAGTAAATGGATAGTGGATGAAATAAAAAATGAAATTACAAAATTTCTGGAATTGAACGACAATGAGAACACATCGTACCAAAACTTATGGGACACAATAAAGGCGGTCCTCGGAGGAAAATTCATACCACTCAATGCCTTCATAAAAAAAGACAGAAAGGTCCCAAATCAATGACCTAACCATCCACCTAAAGGCACTGGAAAAACAAGAAAAATCCAACCCAAAGAGCTCCAGAAGGAAAGAAATAATTAAAATCAGAGCAGAAATCAGTGAACTGGAAACGAAGGAAACAATTAAGACAATTCACAAAACAAAGAGCTGGTTCTTTGAAAAAATAAACAAGATTGACAAACCCCTGGCCAATCTGGTCAAGCAAAAAAAGGAGAAGCTTCAAATTAACAAAATTCAAAATGAAAAAGGAGAGATCACAACAGACATAAGTGAAATTGGGAGAATCATCAGGACTTATTTCAAAAACCTCTACTCCACAAAACTGGATAATGTGGAGGAGATGGATAAATTTTTGGATGCATACCATCTACCAAAGCTAAACACAGAGCAGATTAATCACCTCAATCAACCCATCACACTCATGGAGATTGAAAAAGTAATAAAAAAAACCTCCCAAAAAAGAAGAGTCCAGGACTAGATGGCTTCTCAGCTGAATTCTATCAAACCTTCATGGAAGAACTCAAACCAATCTTCCTCAAACTGTGCCACACAATTGGTGAACAGGGAAAGCTACCCAACTCCTTGTATGAAGCTAGCATCACCCTAATTCCAAAACCAGGCAGAGATGCCACAAGAAAACTACCGGCCTATTTCCCTGATGAATTTAGATGCAAAGATCCTAAACAAAATCCTTGCAAACCGAATCCAACAACACATCAAAAGCATTATCCACCTTGACCAAGTGGGATTCATCCCAGGAACACAGGGGTGGTTCAACATATGGAAATCAGTCAATGTAATACACCACATAAACAAGGTTAAACATAAAAACCACATGATCATTTCGATAGATGCAGAAAAGGCCTTTGACAAGATTAAACATCACTTCATGTTTAAAACATTGGAGAGAATTGGCATGGTTGGTTCATATCTTAACCTAATAAAGGCAATATGCAAAACTCCGAAGGCCCAAATAATACTTAATGGAGAGAGACTGGAAATTCCCATTAAGATCAGGAACAAGACATGGTTGTCCACTCTCACCCCTGCTTTTCAATATAGTACTGGAAGTCCTAGCTCAAGCAATAAGACAGGAGAAGGAAATAGAAGGGATACAATTTGGAAAGGATGAAGTTAAGTTAGCTTTATTCGCTGATGACATGATTATATATATAAGAGACCCGAGAGACTCCATCCCAAAACTCCTGAAGTTGATTAACTCCTATAGCAAAGTAGCAGGATACAAAATCAATGCACAAAAATCAGTAGCCTTCCTTTATGCAAAGGACAAAGATACAGAAAAAGAAATAAGGGACATAGTCCCATTTTCAATTGCAACAAAAAAAATAAAATACCTTGGAACAACGTTAACCAAGGAAGTGAAAGATCTATACAATGAACATAAAAACACTCAAAAACCAAATTGAGGCAGACTTGAGAAATTGGAAAGACCTCCCATGTTCCTGGATAGGAAGAATTAACATTGTGAAGATGACAATCCTACCAATGGCAATATAAAGATTTAATGCAATTCCAATTAAAATCCCTACCTTGTTCTTCACAGAGATAGAAAAAATGATCTCAAATTACATATGGAAAGGCAGAAGGCCTCGCATATCCAAACATATCCTCAGCAAAAGAAATACCTCTGGAGGCATCACCTTACCTGACCTAAAGCTATATTACAAAGCCATAGTAATAAAAACAGCATGGTACTGGCATAAAAACAGGAGTATAGATCAATGGAATAGACTTGAGGACCCGGACTTTGGGTCAAGCAACTATAGCTACTTGATATTCGATAAAGGCCCAAACAATATAGGCTGGAAAAAAGACAGCATCTTCAACAAATGGTGCTGGACAAACTGGATAACCATATGCAGGAAACTGAAACTTGACCCACACATTTCACCATGCACTACACTCAAGTCCAAATGGATCAAAGATCTCAATATAAGACCAGAAACTCGAATACTACTGGAAGAAAATTTAGGAAGTACTTTCCATGATATAGGAATGGAAAAAGACTTCTTCAACAAAACCCCAGTAGCTCATGAACTTAAACCATCACTCAACCAATGGGATCACATGAAGCTGAAGAGTTTCTTTACAGACAAGCATACAATTAGCAAAGCCAATTGATTACCCACAGAATGGGAGAAATTATTTGCAGGTTATCCAACTGATAGAGGCCTAATCTCTAGAATCTACAAAGAACTCAAAAATCTAAACAATAAGAAGTCAAACACCCCACTCACAAAATGGGGCAAAGAGCTGAACAGGCAGTTCACAGAGGAAGAAATAGAAATTCCAAACATACACTTAAGAAAATGTTCATCATCTCTAATCATCAGAGAAATGCAAATCAAAACAACTATGAGATTCCACCTTACCCCAATAAGGATAACAAACATCAAAAAATCAAATAAAAATAAATGCTGGCAAGGATGTGGAGAAGTAGTAACACTCATCCACTGTTGGTGGGAATGTAGGATGGTACAACCACTTTGGAAAGCAATATGGAGACTTCTGAAAAAGCTGAGTATAGAGATATCAACAGACCCAGTTATTCCCTTACTGGGCATCTACCCTAAAGCCTTCAAACCACATACTAAAGAGATTGGCTGAACCATGTTTATAGCGGCTCAGTTTGTAATAGCTAAGAGCTGGAATCAACCCAGATGTCCATCACTAGAAGAATGGATAACTAAGATGTGGTATATATACACAATGGAATTCTATACAGCAGTAAGGAAAAAAAAAAAAAAAAAAATGAGACAGTGAAATTTGAGGAAAAATGGTTGAACCTGGAACAGATCATTCTCAGTGAACTTACCCAATCACGGAAAAAAAAATCGCCACATAGTCTCACTCATCTACAGCACCTAACCTGAATCTACCCAAGATACCTTACATACCCAGCAAGCATCTCCTAGACTAGACACTAGGATGGAAGGGGAGGGAGGGGAGGGTATCAAAGGGGTGGGAAACACAAATCTAGACCCAAACAGCAATGGTACCATAATATTCTACTTACTAAAAGACAGAACAGATGGCTGATCCTTCACCAGGCCCTTATAGGGAACACCTGAACCATAGGACACTGGAGAGGGTAAGATTAAGACTAACCTTAATCTCCTACATCTTCCCTCCCTCACTTCCCCTCTCCCTCTCTCTCTCTCTTATCTCTAACTCTTGTATGTTAGTTAGCTTTTTCCTCATTTTCTTAGTGGGCACTGACCTGTAACTCCTAGATCCAGCATGGGGCTGTCATCCACAATGAGCTTTTGATCAGACAGACCTACAAGGTTTCCGAAAAGACAGACAGGTTTCTGTCAGAGTACTTGATGACCCACCAAAGGCTAGTGGTAAGACCCCACTGCTGAAGACACCTTATGTGATTGACATGCAAATTAGAATGGCATGGCTGGAAGTTGGAAGAGAGTCAGTCCCCAGACAGTCAGCGTGTCTAGTGCCAGAAGGTGCTACATGGGCAACTGGGGGAAAGTGACCAATATCTGTCAAAGCAACTCATGGTCTAACCTACTTAGCAGCAAATAACTTGTTGTGATGCCCACACAAGTGCAGTGGTGGCACACAGCCATGGTGGGGAACCAACTGCTCTCAATTTGGCTAACTGATCCCCTCACTGGTATGGGACCCATAGCTGGAGCTGGGAAACAAGTCAGAACCATATCCAAACATAAGCCCACTCTCCAATCTCAAGCTACCATCAATTGTGGGCTACAAGAGGGCCTACACCTATTAAATTCTCTATTAAAAAAAGTAAGGGTTATCTCATTTGTCCCGGTGCTAACTTACTCTCCGTTGGAGAATCTGCTTCTCTTTTTCAGATAGATGTAGATCCTAAGGAGAGAGCTACCCTATCATACCTCAAAAGGGCCCTGGCTGAAACTAAGAAAAATTGGAGAAACAAGCAAGGGGGCTGTTTTCCTGATGAACCGGATACCAGCACAAGGGGGAAGGAGATCAGCACAGAGAAAAATCAACTCCTACCAAATCAGAGAGCCAGAGCCACAGAGGCCCCCAACACCTCATCACTGAAGCAGATCAAAAATGAACCCAACATGGCTCAGGGAAATTTTTCGGAAGAGGGGGCGGAAAGAATGTCAGAGCCACATGTTGGGTCATGATATGCAGAGACATTTAGCTTACCCATAATTGTGGGCTAACTCCACAATGCATGACCCGTATACCTCAACAAGGAGGGGCCAAGGGGAGGGTGTAGGTCACAGGTGAGCCTAATAATGGTACCAAACTGACTGTATTTGCTGAATAAAAAACTGACTAATAAAGAAAAAATAATAATAATAAAAAAATAAAAGAAGAAATGGAAAAGATAAGTGTTGATTTTTATTTGAGAAGTTATGTTTAGTTTTGAAATTTGAATTAACAAGAGTGAGAGTTCCAGTTAACATGGCAGAATAGAAAACTTGCCAAAGAAACCTGAAGGGATAAAACAGGCAAGATAACACCCAATATGTTCTTCCACCAAAATGTCAAGGTTGGTAAGGAATATTAACCCAGGTGGGACCTGTGCAGAGAAGCAGGAGGAAGCTATGAGCTTACCAGCAATCACACACCAGTCAGGATCTGGCTCCAGCTGGCACGTGTTTCTACTCACCATGCCCTGTTTAAGCCAGTGAGAGGAAACTAAACCATTGGGAAAGGATTCAGCCCACTTACACTGGCCCTGAAAAATAAAAATGACCTGAGAAAGAAAATGATAAGGAAAAACTGAGCAGCTACAGAACACCTCCAGACAGCTTTCCACAACCTCCCCTCCCTTATACACCAGTACCAGGAACACCACCGGAGATCTTAGGACAAAGCATCTGAGCGACCACCACCATCCTCCACTCCCCACAAGACACACACATATACAGAGAAAGAGAGAGAGAGTGAGTGAGAGTACCAAGCACAACTCGTCTAAAGAGCTGACAAAACTAACCAGCTCAGCCAAGCCCACAGTGCACCAAAGAGGGAACCAGCTTCACACTCTACATAGGTGAGATAAACATCACTCCAAAAGGTAGTTGGGCCATTTTACACTGGGATGATACATAAACCAAAGCCTAGTACACAGGTTTACAATGGAAATGCTAAACATACCTTTCCTATCAGGGCAGAAAGGAAGAAAGAAATTCCAGGGAAGGAAAGAATTCAAAGCATACTAAGACAGAGATTCTTATTTGCTAGATCTGATGTACATTCAGTCTACATCATCATTCTTCTTTTTTTTTTTCTTCTTTTTTGGATTTTTTCTAGGTAGGGTCTCATTCTAGCCCATGCTGACCTGGAATTCACTCTGTAGTTCCAAGCTAGCCTCAAACTCATGTTGCGCCTTCTACCTCTGCCTCCTGGATATAGGAACTGAAGGCTTGTGCCACCATGCCTGGCTCTATTTTACCATTCTTAAATAAATTAAATAAGTGTCTGTTAGAGTTAGCTTTCATAACTTTCTGAATGTTCTAATTTCAGTGCCTTTTTGTTCATTTGTTTGTTTATTTAAGGCAGGGTCTCACTCTGGCCAAAGCTGATAAGTCTAGCCTGGCTTAAGACCTCACAACAAGCCTCATATCTCAGCCTGCTGTTTGGCCAGATTAAGGAAATAAGGCTCCTCACCCACCCAGTTTAGGGCTTTTGATTGTTTGTTCATCTGTTTGTTTTAATCCCCACTCATGCACATATGGTCCATTCTGTTTGAATGTGTTTGTACATCATTCAGTTGAATTTTAAGTTAGCTCTATATTTTTCTCCACCCAGGTTACTATTAGAACCTCTCTACTACTCTTCCCAAGCACAACTTGTTTACTTTCCCTCTCTTTCCAATATCTTTTCTACATTCTCTCCTCCTTATCCCCTCCTTTTCATTCTTCATAAATACAATATTCCATAGTTTCAAGAACCTCTAAAATCTGTGAAAACTAATTGTACCTGAATTTCCCTCTCATAAACACTTGTGCCACCTCCAACTTTTCCAAAGTTAATACAAGTCCCCACACTGACTCCACACTGCTCCCACTTCTAAGTAACAAAAACCCCATGAAACTTCTTCTACCCTTGTATTCACTAGCAATTATTGAAGTAAAAAGAAACATGTCATTAATTCACTAAAGACATTTGTATAGAAGGCATATCCAACAGCTTGGGTTACTTCTGCCATTACTCTGGGAGTGATATAGAAATCACATCTTCTACCTTGTGCTCCTACCCTAAAGATAGAGCTTACCATTTACATACCACAGGATACAGCTAATAAGCAGAAAGTGCAAGCAATGAAATAATATGAGATATGACTACTCAATCTCCTAATAAGAGAAACACAAAAAAATCAAGATAAAATAACTCACCCAAACATTATAAATCCAGTAGTAATGACCTCTAATCAGACTGAGTTAGATGAAATTCCACACAGATAATTCAAAATAATGACTATAAATATGCTCAAAGGAATCAAAGAAGAAAACAAACATCTGAAATAATTTCAAGAGAACAAAGGAAATCAACATGACAAAGTAAGGTAGTAAATACAAGATGTGAGTAAAGAAATATAAATACTGAAGAAATATCAAAATGAAAGACTGGAAATAAAAAACACAGTGAGCCAAATTAAAAACTGTAGAAAAAAATCTCACCAATGAAATGGATTAAAGAGAAGACAAAATATCTGAGCCTGAAGACAAAGTGGAATTTTTAGCACACCCCAACAAGTATAGAAATATAAATTAAAAAGAAGGTATCCTGGCCATAGTGGTACACACTTTTAATCCAGGCACTCAGAAGGCAGAGGTAGGAGGATCACCATGTGTCAAAGGCCACCCTGAGACTTCCATGTCAATAGTGAATTCCAGGTAAGCCTGGGCTAGAGTGAGACCTACATAAAAAAAAAAGAAAAAAAAAGGTATGAGTGGGAATTTCAAACGATTTGGGATACTATGAAGAGAACAAAACAAGTAATTCTGGGTAGAGAAGGAGAATTTTAATCCAAAGGCATAGTAAATATTTTCAGCAAAATCACAGAAGAAAATTTCCCCAAAATAGGAAGAGATACCAGTGTAGATACAGAAGACATTTGGAACACCAAGCAGACAAGACTACAAAAGTATCTCTCCTCGCCTTATTATAATTAAGCTACTAAACACACAGATCAAAGGAATGTACAGAAAACAGAAAAATCATCTAGTCACCTATAAAGGCAAGCCTGTTAGGATAATGGAAAACCACTCAATGCAAAATCTAAATGCCAGGAAAGCTTGGAATGAAGTATTCCAAGTTCTGAAAGACAACAGCGGCTAACCCAGACGAGTATATGTGGCAAAACTGTCATATTTGATGGGGAAACAACAACTATCCAGGATAAAAACAGGCTAAAGAAATATGTAACCACTAAGTCAGCTCTACAGAAAATACATGAAGGAACCCTTCATATACAAGGGAAGAAAAAGCACATGCATGAGACCACAGGAAATAGTAAACCATGCTTGAATAGTAGTTAATGCAAGAGAATAATAAAATAATAATAAATAATAATTAAATAACATAATAAAAAATAAAATAATAACAAATAAATAATAAAATATCAAGCACTAAAAAACCAAGATGAATGACAGAAATTAACACAAACCTTTCAGTAATAACTCTGAATATCAATGGAGTCAATGCCCCAACCAAAAGACACAGACTTGAAGACTGGATTAAAAGGCAGAACACTTCTGAATGTATGTTGCCTCCAAGAAACTAATCTCTCCATAAAAGGCAGACACTGCTGTAAGATGAAATGATGGAAAACAGTCACACAAGCAAATGGGCCTAAGAAACATCAGCTGTTGTGGTTCTAATATCTGACAGGATAGATTTCAAAGGAACATTAGTTATAAGAAATGAAGAAGCCAGGCATGGTGGCACATGCCTTTAATCCTAGCACTGGGGAGGCAGAGGTAGGAGGATCGCCGTGAGTTCAAGGCCATGCTGAGACTCCATAGTTAATTCCAGGTCAGCCTGGACCAGAGTGAGACCCTACCTTGAAAAACAAACAAACAAACAAAAAAAGGTGATGTCTAACCTCTACACATGTCATCGTTTTCCTGTGCCATCATGGAGCTTTTCCTTGAATCTGTAAGCCAGTATAAACCCTTTCCTTCCACAGGCTTCTGTTTCTTGAGTGTCTCCTAATAGCAATGTGAAGCTAAGTGCAACAGCAAAATTGGTACCACAGGAGTAGGATTGTTGCTACTAGAAACCTGATTCTGTGACTTTGGCTTTTTGGAACTGTTTTGCAGGAGGAATGTGGATGAATTTGAAACCCTTGCCTAAAAGACACCTTGCAGTGCTGTAAGTACAGCTTGATGGACTATTCTGGTCAGAGTTTAAAGAGGTAAATGCAGTAGGAACTGTGCACTGTGAGGTTTGGTTTATGAAGGTGAGAAAGAGCTTTGCCTGGACTGGGCTAGAAACAGTTTGTGTGAGGGGCTTGTTGCATTCTGCCTGCCTGTGTCCTGAGAACTTCTCTAGGATTGCACTGCAAAGAAATGGACTGGTATGAGCAGAGGGATATGACACAGGGAAAAAAAAAAAAAAGGAAATCTTTGGACCAAAACTTCTGCTCATTCAGCTGCAGTTGTATGAGAGATAACAACCTTTGAGATTGGGCCAGCAGATTTGCATTAGACAAGAGGAAGAATGAAGACTCTTTGGAAGGGGCCTGAATGCTGAACGCATGTCATGTCCTGTTCTTCAAAGTCTTCTTTATTCCCCCCTGGATTAACAATTTGGTAGTTCGCCTGGTGTTATGGAGTATGACAAATGGAGAAAATATAGGGTAATTGAATTTGCAACACAGGCTTGTATTTTGGAAATGCCCATGGGCAATGTGAAGCAGTCTTTTTGGATTATCTGCGTGGAGGCCCAATGAAGCCATGAGGATGAACCATGGGTTGCAGTAAAGACCGAACGGAGATGCTGGAACTATGGGATGGCTGCCATGGAGAGATGCTAGCAATAGATGAAGTTCACTGGGACTGTGAGTAGCCGAGCTAGGGGGACAGAATTGGAACTGAAGAGACTTGTCCCTGGTTAGAATTATCTGACTTGGAAACTTGTCACTGGCTAGAGTTGTCAGTCTTGTAGCTACAGAGTTTGATGTTTGTCCTGGTTGTTTTAAATCTTGGATTAGTTGAATGTTTTTTGCTATGTCCATGCCATCTTTTGCAGTGTGAATGTTTATTCTGTGCCATTATGGATTTTCTTTGGTGCTACAGCTCATTTAAAAGACTTTGGACCAAGAGAATGTTTCAAAATCATTGGGGCGATAAAAAACTATGGGGACTTTATGCATTGTCTCATGGATGGCAATCAGTTTATGGGGGTCAGATGTGGAATGTGGTGGTTTGATTCAAGTGCCTCCCATAAGCTTAGGAGTTCTGAATACTAGGTTCTCAGCTGGTGACAATTTGGGAATTAGATCCTCCTGGAGGTGGTATTTCATTGGGGGTAGGCTTATGGGTGTTATAGCTACTTTCCCCTTGCCAGTATTTAGCACACTCTCCTGCTGCTGTTTTCCACCTGATGTTTGCCAGGAGGTGATGCCTATACCCTGCTCATGCTATCATTTCCCCTGCCATCATGGAACTTCATCCTTGAGTCTGTAAGCCAAAATAAACCCTTTCCTTCCACAACCTGCTCTTGATTGGATGTTTTCCTGCCAGCAACATGAACCTAACTGCAACATTGACCAACAGAGAGAAGAGACACAAATTCATAAAAAGTGGAGATGAAAAGGGCACTACTACAACAGAAATCAATGAAATACAGAAAGTCATATGGTCATACTTTAAAACATATGCTCTACTAAATGTAATGCCCCACTGAAATGGACTCAAGGACAAAAATCAAATGATCACCCCAGTATATATATGAAAGGCATTTGACAAAACCAACATCCCCTTATGACAAAAGTCCTAAAGAAATAAGGAATAGAATAAACATTCTTCAATATAATAAAGGCTGTTTATGACAAACATAAAGATAACATATTAAATGTGGAAAAACTCAAAGCATTTCCAATAAAATCAGTAATAAGACAAGGAAGCCCATTATTTTCAGATATATATATATATATATATATATATATATATAGAGAGAGAGAGAGAGAGAGAGGGAGAGAGAGAGAGAGAGAAAAGGACAAAGTTAAATTATCCTTATTTGCAGATGATATAATTCTGTACAAAAAGAACCCAAATGACTCTACCAGAAAACTGTCAGGGATTGATAAACACTTCCACTAAAGTATCAGGGTATAAAATTAACAAAAAGAAACCAGTAGCCTTCCTATATACTAACAACAAACATGCTGAGGACAATATCTAGAAATAGTCCGATTCACAATGGCTTCAAAAAAGATAAAATATGGAAGAATCTCTGCAATGAAAACTTTAAAACACTCAGAGAGTGATTGCAGAAGATACTAGGCAATAAAGGGACATTACCTTTTCATAGATTGAAAGATTCAATATTGGGCAGGCCATTATTCTGCCTTCCTGATTCAATGGCACTAAGCCTCCAACTACCAGATCCCCTGCCTCAGAGGTTGTGCACACAGAGTGAGTAAGCCAGGGTGCCCAGTTCCTGCCCTGTCCCCAGTTTCTTAATCCTAGTTCTCCTGTTGCCAGCTTGGGGCTGCCTGAACCCTGTGAGCTTGCTCCAGGAGAAGGCCCCTTGCTCTGCCTTCTTGACTGAATGGTTCCTGGGTCCATAACTCCTGGGTCCCCTGCTCCAGAGGGTGCATGCACGGATACAGTAATCCAGATCTCACAGCTCATCCTCCACCTTCCAATTTCCCCATCCCAGTACCCCTGCTTCTGGCTTGGGTGGTCGGGTCTCTATGTGTGCATGGAGTGAATCGGCCAGAAGTCCCCATTCATTCTCCACTTCCCAGTTCCCTGGTCTTGGTTCCCCTGCTGCTGGCTTGGGGCAACCTAGTCCCTGCATGTGCGCTACAGAAGCAAGCCTTTTGCTCAGGTTTACAAATTGTGCATCTCCTGGGTGCCCAAATCCCTATTCCTCTGAACCAGATGGTGCACAAACCACTGTGGGACCTGGACTCTTGCCCTGGCTCACTAGCTTCCTGGCTTCTAGATCACCAATCCCTGGTCTCCTTGTGCTAAAGAGTATGTGCAAGTGGAGTGAGTAGGCCAGAGCTCCCAGTTCCCCACCTCCCAGTTCCCCAGGTACCCTTGAAGTACTTGCACTCTCCATAATCTGCATATCTGTGGTAATAACCCCATCATACACCAATACAGTTCACATTTAAAACAGAGCACTCACTGAAGGTCCTACAAGGACAAATAATTGCTTCACCCTCAATAAAATAAAACTTTTGATCTCCAACAAGGATGCCTACCCACAATGAAAGCCCCCAGTAAAATCATAGAGAAATCAATAGAAATTGAATCCCAAAATTAAAACATAATAAAAGATGTAACCCTGATCAAAAGAATTGCTGAGCCGGGCATGGTGGCACATGCCTTTAATCCCAGCACTGGTAGGCAGAGGTAGGAGGATCGCTGTGAGTTCGAGGCCACCCAGAGACTACATGTTAAGTTCCAGGTCAGCCTGGGCTAGGATGAGACCCCACCTCGAAAAAAAAAAAAAAAAGAATTGCTGAACTGGAAGCAAACAATCAAAAAACCAACAGTTGCATAAAGGAAATTGAGCAGAATTGTCCCTTAGAGCATTCAGCTTTTATTACTAGGTTTAACTTAATTAATCAAAACCAGAGAAGCCTCAAAAGAGGTATAAATGAAGTGAAGGTGAGTCAACAAATGGAAGATCTCAATAACCAAATGATTAAGCTTAATGAAGACATGATCAAATGCAAGAATAAATTCCAGAAAGCATCAAGAAAATCAGACCTCAAACTACAAATTTTACCTCAAAAAAAGAGATGGACATGATGAAAAATAACACGACAGAAAACAAAAATCAAATAGAGCTTTTACAAACCTCACTAGAACCCCTTACTAACACAGTCACCCATGTGGAAGATAGAACTTCTGAGCTGGAAGACAAGACAGAAGAAATTTATCAGGAGTCCAAAAATTTTGCTAAGTTCAAAAAATATTGCCAACAGAATACAAAGAAACTGTGGAATACCACAAAAATGACCAAACATGTAGATAATGAGTATACCAGAAGGAGATAAAATCAAGGTCAGAGGCATAGAGAACATATTCAACAAAATTATTGAAAAAAAAATCCCAATGTCTTAAAAGAGAGGC
The DNA here is from genome assembly GCA_036346955.1 of Dipus sagitta. NCBI lineage: Eukaryota > Metazoa > Chordata > Mammalia > Rodentia > Dipodidae > Dipus > Dipus sagitta. Next base: position 45,245,368 of record CM070771.1, read on the forward strand.
CCATCCAGATACAAGAATCTCACAGAACACCAAATAGACAGGACCAAAGAAGAAACTCTCCAAGGCACACTACAGTTAAAACTCTTAACAATGAAAACAAAGAGAGAGTGCTAAAAGCAGCAAGAGAGACAAAATTCACTATACACAAAGGCAATCCCATCAGAATTACCTCAGATTTCTCAATGGAAACCCTTAAAGCCAATAGAGCCTGGAATGGAAGACTTCAAAGTCTAAAATACTATGACTTCCAACTGAAACTACTGTACCCAGCAAAAATATTCCTCATAATAGGTGGTGAAAGGAAACCTGTCCATGAAAAAAGTCAATTCTATGATTATATGAACACAAAGCCAAACTTACAGGGAATACTCCCCACAGAACAGGCGAACAACCAATCTCAAGAGCCAACAAGAAGATACAATAACCAAAACCAGAGCATGCTCAAAAAAGTACAAAGCACAAGAGAACACCAAGCTCTATAAAGCATACCATAATGGCAGGGATTAAATCAAACATCACAGTTGTAACCTTCAATATTAATGATCTTAACTCACCCATCAAAAGACACATATTAACAGAGTGGATCAGAAAAATGTACCCTTCTATCTGCTGCCTTCATGAAACCCACCTCACCACTAAAGTCAGAAACCTCCTCAGGGTGAAAGTTTGGAAAGGATATTCCAAGCAAATGGAAATAAGAAACTAGCAGATGTTGCTATATTAATGTGATAAAATAGACTTCAAACCAAAAGTAATCAAAAAGAACAAAGAAGACAGGTTATTACCCATCAAGGGAATGATAAACATCACAATCATAAATGTATATGCACCAAACACAGGTACACCACAGTTAACAAAACCTACTTGACAACAAAACAGAAATAAACACCAACACCATCATAGTTGGGGACTTTAATAGTCCACTATCTTCAATATATAGGTCATCCAAGCACAAAATCAACAAGGAAATAATACAGCTCAAAAACATCATAGGTCAACTAGACCTAACAGATATCTACAGAACTTTCCACCCCAATTCTACAAAATACTCATTCTTCTTTGCAGCCCATAGAACCTTCTCCAAAACAGACCATATATTAGACCCTAAAGCATGCTTCCATAACTTCAGAAAAATTGAAGTAACTTCCTACATCATATCAGATCACAATGCTTTAAAGCTAGAAATTAACAAGAAGAGATACATCTACTACTCCACTTCCTGGAGACTGAACAGCACATGATTAAACAATGAATGGGTTGTGGAAGATATTGTAATATTTCTAGAATTGAATAATAATGATGATAATGAGGATAAATGAAGGCAGTTGTAGGGAAAAATTCATAGTCCATAAATGCCTTCATAACAATAACAGAGATCCCAAATTAATAATCTAACTGTCCACAAAAAGGTGGTGGAAAAACAATAAGAATCAAACCCTATGAGCTTCACATGGAAAGAAATAATCAAGATCTGAGCAGAAATTAATGAAATGGAAACTAAGAAAACAATTAAGAAAATTCATGAAATGAAGAGCTGGTTCTTTGAAAAAACAAACAACACTGATAAGCCCCTGGCCAATTTAATTAAGGAAAAAAGAGAAATCTCAAATTAATAAAATGATAAATGAAAAAGGAGAGGTCACAACAGACATCAATGAAATTGGAACACTCCTCAGGATATACATCTAAAACCTCTTCTCCACAAAATTGGGTAACCTGGAAGAAATGGATGAATTCCTAGCCACATACTATCCACCACGACTAAACTCAGAGCAGATTACTCTCCTAACAAACCTATCACATCCATTGAGATTGAAAAGGTAATCAAAAACCTCCCCCAAAAGAAAAGTCCAGGACTGAATGACTTCTCAGCCAAATTCTATAAAACCTTCACTAAATAACTAAAACCACTTTTTCCTCAAACTATTTCACATAATTGGAGAGCAGTGAATGTTCCTCAACTCCTTTTATGAAGCTATCATCACCCTAATACCAAAACCCAGCAGAGATACAAGAAAAGAAAATGATAGGCCTATATTGCTGATGAACTTATTTGCAAAGGTCCTGAACAAAATCCTCACAAACCGAATTCAACAAAGATCAAAAGCACCATCCACATCTGTCAAACAAGCTTCCTTCCAGGAATTCAGGGATGGTTAAACATACAGAAATTAGTTAAGGTAACTCACCACATAAATAATCTTAATGAATATAGAGCTACCAACAGACCAGGGGGAATACCTGAAACCCCATTGAGGAGAGTCCCCAGAGGAATGGGGACAGGAATGAGGGAAAAGAGGGTACCAACACATGATGTATCCATACAAAATATGTTGTTAATAATAAATAAATAAATAAATAAATAGGGAAGATTCAATATTGTAAAAATATTTACCTTAGAAAAAGCAATCTGGGGCTGGAGGAATGGCTTAATGGTTAAGGTGCTAGCCTGCAAAGCCTAAGGACCCAAGTTCAATTCCCCAGGACCCATGTAAGCCAGATGCACAAGGTGGCACATGTGTCTGGAGTTCATTTACAGTGGCTTGAAGGTCCTTGTGTGCCCATTCTCTCTGTCTGTCTGTCTGTCTGTCTGTCTGTCTGTCTCTCTCTCTCTCTCTCTCTCTCTCAAATATAATAAAATAAATTTTAAAAAAAGCAATCTGCAAATTTCATGAACTCTCCATCAAAATGGCATTTTCCACTGAAACAAACAAACAAACAAAATCTTAAAATTCATTTGGAAACACAAAAGTCCTCAAATAACCAAAGCAATTTTAGCAACAAAAATAAGGTTGGCTGTATCACCATGCCTGATCTTAAGATATATGCCAGAGCTGTAGTAACATAAACATAGCATAAACAGCATGGCACTGACACAAAAACACACACATAGATCAATGGACTAGAATAGAGGACCCAGGGGTAAACCCAGACAGTTAAAGCCATCTGATTTTTTGACAAAAAAGTCAAATTTATTTACTGGAAAAACCACAACCTCTTCATCCTGGTGCTGAGAAAACTGGATATCTACCTAGGGTAGAGTTAAAATAGATCCTGATCTTTCTCCCTGCACAAGAATTAAGACTTGGGCTAGAGAGATGGCTTAGGGGTTAAGACATTTGCCTGCAAAGCCTAAGGATCTGGGTTTGATTCCCCAGGACCCACATAAACACGAGGTGGTCCCATGCATCTGTACTTCATTTGTAGTGCCTAGTGGCCCTGGCATGCCCATTCCGTTTCTTTCTCTCACCCTCCTTTTCTCTCTCAAGTAAATAAATAAATAAATATTTTTTTAAAAAATAATAAAGTCTAAATGGGTAAAAGACACACCTGAAACTAAAACTGCTAGAGGAAAAAGTAAACAAAACACTTCAATATATATAGGCATAGGCAAGAACTTTCTGAATAGAACCCCAGTTGCTCAAGAAGTAAGACAAGGGCTGGAGAGATGGCTTAGCGGTTAAGCACTTGCCTGTGAAGCCTAAGGATCCCAGTTCGAGGCTCGATTCTCCAGGACCCACATTAGCCAGATGCACAAGGGGGCACATGTATCTGGAGTTCGTTTGCAGTGGCTGGAAGCCCTGGCGTGCCCATTCTCTCTCTCTCTCTCTCACTCGCTCGCTCGCTCGCTCGCTCTTTCTCTGTCACTCTCAAATAAGTAAATGAAAATGAACAAAAAAAATTTTTTAAAAAGAAGACAAGCAGTCAACCATCACAACTTCATAAAACAAAAAAGTGTTTCTACAGCAAAGGACACTATGAATAGAGAAAAGAGGCAGCCTACAGAATGAGAGAAAATCTTTGCCATATATGCATCTGACAGAGACAAATAACTAAAATAACTAAATAATAAAAAAAATTAAGCAACCCAGGGCTGGAGGAATGGCTTAGCAGTTTGTCTGCAAAGCCAAAGGACCTAGGATCAATTCCCCAGGACCCCCATTAGCCAGATGCACAAGGGGGCACATGCATCTGGAGTTCATTTCCAGTGGCTAGAGGCCCTGGTGACCCATTCTCCCTCTCTCTCTCTCCCTCTCTCCCTCTCTCTCTCTTCCTCTTTCTCTCTAAATAAATAAATAAATAAAAATAAATAAATGTTTTATAAAAAATTAAACAACCCAATAAAATGGGCTATAGAACTGAATACAGAGTCCTTAAAGGAGGAAATACCAATGGCCACTAAACATGTAAAACCATGTTCTACATCCTTCACAATCGGGGATATACAAAGTAAAACTACTCTGAGATTCCATCTCACTCCTGTCATACTGGCTACCATCAAGAAATCAAATGACAATGCTGGCAAGTGTGTGGAGAAAGAGGAACTCTTCATTATTCTTCTTAGGATTGTAAACTCATACAGCCATTGTGGAAATCATTGTGGAGATTTCTGAGACAGTTAAAAGTAGATTTACTATATGATCTAAATATACCGTTTCTTGGCATATACGCTAAGGACTCTACAAACTATTATAAAGATATTTACTCATCTATATTTATTACTATTCTATTCAAAACAACTATGAAATGTAATGAGCCAAGATTCCCATCAGCTGATGAATAAATAACAAAGATGTGGTTCATTTTCACAATGGAGTTTAATCAGCTGTAAAGAAAAATAAAATTGTAAAATCTGCAGGAAAATTGATGGATCTTAAAAAAAGAGTATACTAAGTAAGATAACCCAAGCTCAGAAAGTCAAATGCCATGTGTTCTTTCTCATATGTGGATCCTAGCTTCAAATATTTAGAATTGTATGTAAATTGGAGTAAAAATCAGTAGCAAAGTTCAGGAAGCTAGAAAGAGCCCATGAAGTAAGTAGGGAGGACAGAGGAGGGCTTAAGGGGAGGATACAGTAGATATGTAAGTATATAGCAGAATACTGGGGGTGAATATATAAATGTGGTCAAGGGGAGGAGATGGATGAGGAAAACAGTTGGGAGGAAAGTTAATCAAAAATAAATACATAATGGCCAGGCATGGTGGTGCACGCCTTTAATCCCAGCACTGGGGAGGCAGAGGTAGGAGGATTACCATGAGTTCGAGGCCAGCATGAGACTACATAGTGAATTCCAGGTCAGCTTGGGCTAGAATGAGACTCTACCTCAAAAATTAAAACAATAAATAAAGAAAATAAATAAATATATCATGAATCAGAGTTCAAGGTTGACTTCTGGTCAAGATGGCAGACTTGTAACAACACTAGAACTCCAGAGGCAAATTAAAGCAAGATTTTAGGGGCTCTAGTACCAAGAGGGTCCTAGTGGACCTCCACTTGGAGGGCACTGAGGGGAACATTCCAGATTCTAGCAATCCCCACATGCTCTGGCACTACTAGGGCACTACAGTAGGAATACTGCTGGTCTCTAACCCTTGGCTGGGTTGATGTTTGTCTAAATTCCATTCTGGCCAGCTTGGGGAGGGGATTGTGGGGAACAGGTGGATGATTGACCTTCCTCCACACCCTGTTCATGTAGACAGGAAACCAAACCACAAAGCAGGTAGCACGCAAAGGCAGGAAACAAGCCTGACTCACATAGCACAGTACAGGAACTCATCTTGTGCCTATGATCCTGACCATGCTGGCACTGGATCTAGCGAGTAGCCAGCCTACTCTTTATGGGTCCCTGTAGTAAGACGCGACCTCCCAAGTTACACAGGCTCCAAGCTGAAGGCGTTTCTATCCTCTATCTGAGCACGTGTCCAGGATGATTCCAGTGCAACCTCCATATCCCATGTCATTGGGCTGCAGAAGGGGAGCTGGGGCAAGCTACTCACACTGAGCTCCTGCACTCCATCGGGAAGTGGGGGTACTTCTGCAAATGCACAGTAGGAGGTCCTTTTGATCTCCAGTGAGGATCCAATGGTAGAGAAGGGGTACAGAACTGGCTGCCTCATGCCCACCAGTAAGGTGCCAGTGAAACCTCCACATCCTGAACAGCTGGGAGAGAGTAGGGAAGCTGGAGTAAATGATAACGCTGCAAAGTAATTCTTGAACTCCACAGAGGTGGCAGCCCTGTGACTGCACAGAAGTTCCTTTTGACCTCCAACAAAGACTGGCATGCAGATGAATGGCATAGGAGTGGTCAGGTGTGCCTGCCAGGACATTTCCAGTGCAACCTCCACATCCTGCACATCTAGGGTACAGTAGGGGACCTGGGGAAATCACCCATGTTGCAAAGTAATACCTGAGCTTCACAGATGTGGCATTGCTGTGATTGTGGGCTGAAAATACTTTGGTCCTCTATCACCAGAGTGCTTTTGTACCAGCCATCATCCCAGAGATGCCAGCATGCCTGTGACCTCCATAATCTGTGCATCTGTAGATACAATTCCATCCCACTCCAATCTGGTTCAAAGTCAAAACAGAACACTCACTGAAGATCCTACAACAGCCACTTTTTGCTTCCTCTCCAGTAAAACAAGACATCTACCCTGAGATGGGTAAACCCTAAAACAAAAAATACAACATAAGACAACAAGCAGAAAAATTCCTACCAAAAATGCCTCCAGTGAAAAAAGGGAGGATACACCAGAAATGGAGTCCCAAATGAAAGTACAATAAGCTTATTAAATAAAATTAATGAGACCCTAACTAAATGAAGATCTGGAAGCAAATCATCAAAGTATCAATAATCTCACAAATGAAATGCAACAGAATCATCTTTTATAGCCAGAGCTTTCATCACTAGGCTTAACTTTATTAAAGAAAATCAAGCAGATCTTAAGAGACATAAACAAATTGAAAATAGTCGACAAATAGAGAATCTCAACAATCATCTAATTAAACTTAATGAAGACATAAACTAATACAAGAAAATCAAACCTTTAGCTGAAATTGGAATGCAATAAAGAAATGGATATGATACACAAAAATACAACAGAAAAAAAATCTAACAGACCTTTAAAGAGCCTCCCTGGAAACCTTCACTAATGATCATGGGGATGACTCAGATCTCAAAATCAAGGCAGAAGAAACTGACCAGTAGCCCAAAAACTTTGATAAGTCCTGAAAGGTATGCCAACAGAATAAGAGGGAACTGTGGAATACCCTAATATGACCAAACATCCAGATTATGCACATACCATAAAGGAAAGAAATATATGCCAAAGGCATAGTGACTACATTCAACAAAATTATTCAAAAAAAATCCTTCCTCACAAAAAAAGAGACCCACCTAGATCCAAGAAGCTCACAGAAGACCAAACATACAGGATCAAAGAAAAAACTCTCTACAATACATCATAATTAAAACTCTAAACAGTGGGACTAGAGAGATTGCTTAGTGGCTAAGGCATTGGCCCAGAAAGCCTAAAGACCAAGGTTTGATTCTCCAGGACCCACATAAGCCAGATGCATAATGTGGCCCATGAATCTGGAATTTGTATTGGCTAGAGACTCTAGCATGCCCAGTCTCTCTCTTTATCTGCCTCTTTCTCTGTATCTCTCAAATAATTAAATGAAATTAAAAGAAAACCCTAAGCAATGAAAACATGAGAGTGCTAAAAGCAGCAAGTAAGAAACAACTCATTATATACAAAGGTAATTCCATCAGAGTTGCCTGTGATTTTTTCGCTGGAAACCCTGAAAGTCAGAAGGGCCTGTAATAGAGAAATTAAAAGTGTAAGAAACTCTGGCTTCAAACCCAAACTACTGTATTCAGTGAAAGTATTCCTGATAACAGGGAAAATGAAAACCTTCCATGATAAAAGCCAGCTCTATGATTATATGAACACAAAGCCAATCCTACAGAGACTACCCCAGGAAATTCTCCACACAGAGAAGTCAACCAACCAACCTAAAGAGGCTACAAGAAGAAGAACACAATAACCAAATCTAGAGAAGGCATGAAAATGCACAATGCTCAAGAAAGCACCAAATGCCATAAAGCCTTCAGCATGGCATAGACTAAATCGTACCTCACAATAATAGCTTTAAATATGAATGGTCTTAACTCACCCATCCAAAGACATAAGTTAATGGGATGGATCAGAAAAATGTATCCTTCCATCTGCTGTCTTCAAGAAACCTACTTCACCAAGTATAGATACCTCCTCAAGGTAAATGGATGGAAAATGATTTTCAGAGAAAATAAAAATATGAAACAAGCAGGTGTGGCTATAGTAATATCTGACAACATAGACTTCAAACCAAAAGTGAAAAAGAAAAATACGGCAACTTTTTACTCAGCAAAGGAACAATCCAACAAGAGCACATTACAATCATAAATTTATATGCTCCAAACACGGGTGCACTACACTTTATAACAGAAAACTTACTTGACAACAAATAAGAAATTAATCTAAATACCTTCATAGTAGGAGACTTCAATATCCCACTATCACCAATAGACAGATCATACAAACAGAAATTCAACAGGAAAATAATAGATCTTAACACAGATCAATTAGACCTAACAGACATCTACAGAAAGTTCCACCCCAATTCTCTGAATATACATTCTTCTCAGCAGCTCATGAAACCTTCTCCAAAATATATCATAAATTAGGACATAAAGCATGCCTCCACAAATTCAGGAAAATTGGCATAACTTCCTGCATCATATCTGACCACAACTCCTTAAAGTTAAAAATTAACAACAAGAGAAACAACAATAAGTATACCAGCTCCTGGAGACTAAATAACACATTATTACACAATGAATGGGTCATATAAAAATTTAAAAGGAAATTATAAAATTTCTGGAACTTAATGATAACAAAAACACAACATACCAAAACTTATGGGACACAATGAAGGCAGTTCTAAGGAGAAATTGCATAGCACTGGATGCCTTCATAACAATAACAAAGACAGAGAGATCTCAACTTAGTAACTTAACTATCCACCTAAAGGCATTTGAAAATAAGAACAAATTCAATCCTATAACTTTCTGATGGAAATAAATAATTAAGATCAGAGTAGAAATTAATGAATTGGGAACTAAGAAAACAATTTTAAAATTTGACCATCAGAGCTGTTTCTTTGAAAAAATAAACAATATTGTTAAACTCCTTGCCAATTTGATCAAAAGGAAAAAAGAAAGGACTCAATTTATCAAAATTAAAAATGAAAAGGGAGACATCACAACAGATATCAATGAAATTGGAGGAATTATTAGGACATATTTTCAAAACATCTACTCCACAAAATTGGGTAACTTATAAATAATGGATGAATTCCTAGACACATACCACCTACAAAAACTAATTCTAGGGCAGATAAATCTCCTAAACAAACCTATTACACCCAACAAAATTGAAAATTTAATTAGCACCCCACCCCCCAAAAAGTCATGACCTGATAATGGATTCTCAGCTGAATTCTACCAAACCTTCATTGACAAAGTGAAACTACTTTTTCTCAAATTATTTTACACAATTGGAGAAGAGAATGCTCCTCAACTCCTTCTATGAAGCCAAAATTACCCTAATACCAAATCAGACAGAGACACAAGATGAAATGAAAATTACACACCAATATTCCTGATGAATCTAGACACAAAAATTCTGAACAATATCCTCACCAACCAATTTGAACAACGCATCAAAAGCATTATCTACCTTGATCAAGCAGGCTTCATCCCTGGGATACAGAGATGCATCAACATACAGAAATTGATAAACATAATGTACCACATAAACAAACTTAACATAAGGACCACATGATCATTTCAATAGATGCAGACAAGGAAGGCAAAATGCATCATTTCATAATCAAAATGTATGAGATCCTAGGGATAGAGAGGATTCATATCTGAACACAATAGAGACTACATATAAAGCACCTAAAGCCTAAATCATACTAAATGGAAAAGACTCAAAGAGTTTTCATTAAGATCAGGAACAAGCCAAGGGTGGTGGTGCATGTCTTTAATGCCAGCACTTGGAAGGCAGAGGTAGGAAGATTGCTGTGAATTCAAGGCCTCCCTGAGACTACTACATAGTGAACTCCAGGTCAGCAGGTTCAACAAAAAAGTCAAGAACAAGACGGGGTGCACACTCTCACTACTGCTCTTCAACATAGTATTAGAAGTATACTAGCCTAAGCAATAAGACAGGAGAAAGATATAAAAGGGATACAAAGTGGAAAGGAAAAAGTCAAACTAACCCTATTTCCAAATGACATGCTCCAATACATAAGAGACCCTAAAGACTCTACAAAATACTTCTAAAGCTGATAATTTTCTTCAGCAGAGATGTAAAATAAAAAGTCAATACACAAAAGTTAGTAACATTCCTATATTCCAAAGACAAAGATATGAACAAATAAGTTAGGGAGGCTGTCCTATTTTCAATAACCACCAAAATATATTAAATACCTTGGAATATCACTAACTAAGGAAGTGAAAGACCTATATAATGAAAACATAAAAACACTCAAGAAAGAAATTGAGGAGGATATGAGAAGATGAAAAGACCTTCCATACTCATGGACAGGTAGAATCAATATTATGAAAATGACAATTTTACCAAAAGCAATAAACAGTGAAATACCAATAAAATCCCTGCATCATTCTTTACAGAGATTGAAAAACTAATCTCAAAACTCATATGGAGCTGGAGAAGGACTTGGATATACAAAATTATCCTCAGCAAAAGAAACATCTCTGGAGGTATCACCATACCTGACATAAAGTTATACCACAAAACTACAGTAATATAAAAAAGCACAGTACTGTCATAAAAAAAATACAGACATACTGACCAATGTAACAGAATCAAAGTCCCAGCCCTTAGTTTAAGTTAACTACAGCAACCTGATGTTTGACAAAGGAGCCAACAATGTATACTGGAGAATGGACAGCATCTTCAACAAATGGTACTGGATAAACTGGATGTAGAAACATGTAGAAAATGAAACTATCCCCACTCCTCTCACCATGCACAAAAATCAACTCCAAATAAAATAAGTACCTCAATATGAGACCTGAAACTCTCAAACAATTAGAAGAAAAAAATATGGAGAACTCTTGACAATATAGGAGTGGAGAAAGACTTCCTGGATAAGGCCCTAGTATACCAGCCCAGGAAATTAAACAACCTCTTAACCAGTGGGATCTCATGAAACTAAGAGGCTATTCTACAGATAGACATACCATAAACCAAAGTCAGCAGACTACCCCCAGAATGGGACAAAATATTCACCAACTATACCACTGACAAAAGCCTGATATCTAGCAATACAAAGAATTAAAAAAAAAAAAACTAAGCAATTAAAAAACTCAAACAATCCACTCAAAAAATGGGCAGAGAACTGAATAGATAATCCTGAAAACAAGATATACAAATGACTAGTGCTCACTTAAAGAAATGTTCAACTTTGGTCTGGAGGGATGGCTTAGCAATTAAGGGGCTTGCCTGCAAAGCCAAAGGACCCAGATTTGATTCCCTAGGACCCACATTAGCCAGATGCACAAGGGGGCACACATGTTTGGAGTTCGTTTACAGTGGCTGGAGGCCCTGGCATGCCCATGTTCTCTTCCTCTCTTTCTCTCTTTCTTTCTCTCTCTCTCTCTCTCTCTCTCTCTCTCTCTCCCCCTCTCTCCTCTCTATCTCTGTCAAATAAATAAATGAATAAATAAATAATAAAATATTAAAAAATAAATGTTCAACATCCTTAGCCATAAGGGAAATGGAATTAAAACAACTATGAGATTCCACCTTACTCCAGTCCTAATGGCAATCATTAAACCTCATCACTGAAGCAGACCAAAAATGAACCCAACATGGCTCAGGGAAATTTTGCGGAAGAGAGGGCGGAAAGAATATCAGAGTCACATGTTGGGTCATGATATGCAGAGACATTTAGCTTACCCATAACTGTGGGCTAACTCCACAATGCATGACCCGTATACCTCAACAAGGAGGGGCCAAGGGGAGGGGGTAGGTCATGGATGAGCCTAATAATGGTACCAAACTGACTGTATTTGCTGAATACAGAACTGACTAATAAAGAAAAAAAATAAAATAAAATTTTAAAAAATGACAATAAATCCTTATGAGGATGTGGGGGGAAAAGTATCCTCATTCACTGCCATTATGTGTGCAAAATTGTACAACCACTATGGAAATCAACATGGAGACTCCTAAAAAGTTGCTACCATCTGATCCAGTTATTCCTCTTGTATCAGACAGCTTCAGGTTCACTGAAATGAACTTCCAGACCAGGCACAGTTATAGAAGAAGGGATATTTACTGAAGCTTACAGATACAGGGGAAGTTCCATAATGGCAGAAGAAGCTGGTCTGCCTCCACAGGTCCAAGCAGAGACAGAGAAGCACAAACCAAAAGCCAAAAGCCACACAGCACAGCACACTTCAGGAACTCCTGCTAGGCACACTTTGCATATCTTTAGATTGAAATCTGAAACCCACCACCACACCTTAAGATCCACCCAGTGACACTGCCTCCAGCCAGGTGGCTTCAGATGCAAACTACAAAGTAATAAAACACTGAATATATTGGGGGTCATCTATTCAAGTCCACATCTCTATTGGACTTTTATCTTAAAGGTTCCACTCTTCACTTCAGGAATATTTGCTCAACCATGTTTATAGTTGCTCTATTTACAATAGCTAAGAATTGGAATCAACCCAGAAGCCCATACATATCTGATAAATGGATAATGAATATGGGGCACATATACAAAATGGAATTCTACTCAGCAGCAAGGAAAAATAAAATAATGAAATTCACAGGAAAATGGGCAGTTTTGGAACAAATAATATTAAGCAAACTCACATAAGCACAGAAAGACAAATGCTGCATGTTCTTCTCATAGGTGGTTTCTAATGTGGAACAGCCTGAGTTGCCGGCATACCTAACAGGCAACTGGAGAGACAGATAATAGGGATGGAAGGGTTTGGGGGTTGGAAAATGGAGAGTGGGGGGAGATATACACAAAACTAAAGCCAGCATGAATTTGAACCATAGAAATTTTTTATCTGGATAGTAGACTAAAAGATGTAACCCTCAGTAGGAGTATGGGTAGATTATCTATAACAAAGGGCCCTGGAGAGTATGAAATGAAGCCTAGTACCAAAATATTTGGTTCTGGCTTGTAACTCCCAGTGTCAGAAATCAATTACACCCCATATTGAGCTATTGATCAGAAAGGTCTACAAGTTCCCCAAACAACTCAAGCTCTGTCAAAGCACTTGATTACCCACCTGAGGTTAAAGGTTTGACCCTATTACTGAAGACACCACAAGTTGCCAACACAGAACACTGAGAGATCTGACTGGAATCTGGAAGGAAGCCAGTTCTCTGATGGCTAGATCATATAGGGCTGGAAAGTGCTTCATAAGTTTCTGGGGGAAATGGCCACCATCACTGTGAACAAGCAGGGGACCCTTATATACAAAATCAACCAGCTGGACAAGATGCACACACTGTGCAATGGTGGCACTCAGCCTAGATGAGTATCCAATGGCTCTCTCATTGGCTAAGAGACCCACTCAATGGCAAGGAACTCAGCTTATACTGGAAACCAAATCAGAGTCCTATGGGGATGTGAGTCATGAACTCCAGTGAGAAGCTCCCACTAGTCTTTTGTCAAAAGAGAGGCTACACCCATCAAAATATCTCTTAATCAACCCCTTTAACCTATGCTAATTTCACTTTTCATTGGAGAATCTGTTTTTATTTTCCAGAACCCAGTGAAAACTGGGGACAATGAAAACCTATCAGCATGATAAGAAAGGCTAACTAAATACCTATCATGAGGTCAGCCACTTCTTGCACATCAACTAATGTCCAAGTGAAGCCACAGAGGAATTGGTGAGATAACAGTGCTACTCTCATGATAAGCACAATAACCTGCACCAGGAAGATGGCAATAGACACTGAGGATACTAAAATCATGTTGAAGTAGAAATCCAGAAGTTGTTAAGGCTTTAACACTAAAGTAGACTTATAACAACACACCTGCCAAGGCTCAGGGAACATTGTGGAAGAGGGGGCAGAAAGATTGTAAGAACCACAGGGTGGAAAGGAGCATCTGGAGGCACTACCCCTCTTTTCCTCCCTCCAGCAATAAGACTAACTTCTGCTCTCACAACTTATGATCTATAATCCCATGGTGAATACCAGCAACTCCACGGAGGAGGGCCATCAGTGGAATGAGGGCAGAAAGGAGGGGAATGGTACCACCACATGATTTGCCCATACAAAGTTTCTATGTATACAAAATACTTAATAATAAAACAGATAAAGGAAATAAGAACATAACATGGGAGGAGTGTTTTAGAATGCTGCCTTCCCATGCAAAGTGGCCACCACACTCATGACCTGACAGTGGCTATCCTTACCCACTCATGACAGGAACAGTGTTGGGCCCATCAACATCTTACTATGGATGACGGAGGAGGGCAAAAATAAAAATACAAAAAAGTACATCAAAGTAGGCTAGGTCTAGTTGGAAAGAAATAGTGGTTCAGTGAAGGGAGACAGGATGAGGGCAAAAGAAGTGATGGAAGGGATTGCAACCAAAATACATGATGTTCATTGTAAAAATTGTCAATAATTTTTTAAGTTAAAAGTAAAATTAAAATTAAAAAGATTGTGAATAACCATATTTAAACATACTTTTTTACTAGCTAATAATATATGGGTTTAAAAAAGAGAGAGTCTGGGAAAAAGTACATTGTGGGGGTAGGTAATGCTATGCCCAGAAGCCATAGAATGTTACATGAAAGTTTCAGTGGCAGGGATGGGATACTTTCCAGTGAGCTGTTAGCCATAGAAACCCCTGATATCTCCAGAATATAACAGACTCTTGGTTGCCCAGTGGAACTAGTTGGTAGGACTCTACTGCTGAAGACTCCACGTGGTTGGGCTGCAAGACACTGAGAAATCAAGCTGGAGCTGAGCTACAAGCCTCCTTCCTGTTGACTGTCAAGATGCTGGAAAGACCTATGCAGCCTGTTAGGGGAGAAAAGGCAATGGTGTTAACCAGCAGTGGACCTTGTAAGCTTTATGGCTAGCCAGCCAAGCCAAATGGACCAACTGCTGCAACAGTGGAATGCCTGTTACAGATGCTTTTTAATTGGACTTGAGGTCCATGGGAGAGAATTCCTGCCTGTTACTGAAAACCTAATAAAAAGCCTGTGGCTAGAGAGGTCATAAGCCCCAGGGGCAAAACTTCTACTATTGTCTGGCTAAATTGATATATTATGCCAACAAAACTGTCCTCTAAATACTTGTGTTTATTGCCATATGTAATGCTATTCTCACTTTGGGTAAGATAAGCTTCTCTTTTCAGATGGTAGTGACCACTAGGGAGACTCAAAACTCACTAAAGTGCTTAGAAATGACAAGAGTATTCAGCACTGAGATATCTCTAGCAAACCCTATGACGTACAGAGACCTCTGTGGAAAAGATGTTGTTGGAAAGAATGTAAGAGCCAAAAGAAGGGGAGTATTGCTTTGCAATACTCTCTTCTAAACACAAAGCAGCTGGGACCATGATATTTATGACCTCACAGTGGCTAACCTACCTGCATAGCAGAAGGAAAATAATAATGACATCAAAGCAGAAGAGAGACTACTTGTATAAATAAAGGTCTTCAGTGGAAGAGGGATTCAGGAAAAAGGATAGGGAAGGGGGTGGGAAGGGATTGTGGTCATGTGATATTATCTATATGTATGAAAGATGTCAATAAAAATTTAAACCTGGGACTGGAGAGATGGCTCAGTGGTAAAGGCACTTGCCTACACAGCCTAAAGACCTGAGTTTGATTCCCAATATCCACATTAAACCAGTTGTACAAACTGGTGCGTGCATCTGGAGTCTGTTTGCAATAGCTGGAGGCCCTAGAGTGCCCATTCTTTCTGTTTGTCTAGCTCTCTCTGTTTGCAAATAAATAAAATTTTTTTAAAGTTAAACACTAAATGACAATGTAAAACTCCTGGTGAAAGCATAGTTCTCACAATGTCTGGAAGCATTCTGAAAATATATGAGCCACTGTCCATCTCTGCTGTAAACCTAAGGCCCATGGATCAAAGTTGAAACCGTATTAGGAATGCTGCCCTGGGGGCACTTATTATGTGTGCTCATTAGCAGAAGCATTTCGGTCTGTACATATAATTATTTCTCTTTGCAGTGATGATAAAAAAATGTACAGGTATCCTCTTTCAGTAAAGTATAAGAATTTGTTTATATACAGTGAAGTCACAATAATCTTTATTGACAAAATTTAGTACTCTTTATCTGTTATTAAAACGGTGGAGAAAACAAATATTTTATGTTAATGCTACATTTCCAGTAAGTTTCACTGGGCATCAAAATTTCACTTCAGTCCTTTTATTGGTTCATAAAATCATGGTGATTGGATGTCCATACATTTGTGTGACATGTGCCTCCTACAAACCTTGCTATGATGTTGGCACATTACCTGTCTGAAGTGGAGAAAAAAATGTTCCATTTCATCTTAAGGGTCCTGCTTGACTTTATAAAAGACCAATTTTAAGTCAAAGGACTCAAAATAAGCATCATTTTTGAATAATACATATATACTACAAAATCACATCATAGGAGCTGGAGAGATAGCTAAGCAGTATATTCTCTCTGTGTGTCTGTATCCCTCTGCTTACAAATAAATGAATAAAACATTAAACAAAATACGTCTTAAAAGGCAAATAGTCCTATTTGAAAGGTCTGTGTACTCGGCTATAATATTTCTTACAGGCAAAACCCAGTGGAAATGTGTAAACTCAATTTCTAGAAATTCTCTCTTGAAAAAAGTCAGTAAAAATTATCTGGATAGAAAAGAAAAGGTCATCCTTGAGCCTCTAAAAATATGTGCTCACATGTATGTATGCCCATACATACATGAACATGCATTCACACTTATGCACATCATTAACATACACATATAAAAAATTATCTTTCTCTTTAAGTCACAAACACTTTATAGTGACATATACAGAACTAGGATGGATTTGTTTATTTATGTGATTAACAGAATTTGATTTGGGGAACATTCTTATTTTTGTCGTGATTTTCCATGCATATTACCTTTAAGGTTCCTTTTTATGCTAATGTATCTAATTGTAGATATAAAATATTTATATAAAGAGAGTTATAATGATTCTTTGAAAAAATGAAATGAGTACTTAAAGGTCATAATCAAAACAAGACATTTGAATGTGAGGGCTATGTTGAGAGCTTTCTGAACATACAGATATGTTAAACAGTTCCCCTTACAGTGCTATATAACTCAATGCTCAATCTAAACTTTGGAAACATGGTTCTTAGTGAATTTTGCTTCTGATTTTATTTTGGCATTTCATTAATCTCTCACCTAAGAAATCACTAAATACTTAAGTTTTGTGGGGAATGTTCCTTCCTTTACTATTCTTAGAAGATCAGAAAAGAAATGAATACCAATTGTCCATCTGTTAAATGTATCAAGTACATATGAGATTTCACCAAAAATGGGCATGAGTGATTAGATAATTCCCAGCACCCCTCAACCACTTCTCAGGGTTTTGTTAAGTGAAAATTGGTTCCTATGCTAGTTTTTGAAATACATATATCTCTAAATATCATTTTTTAAAACTTTTTGAGGTAGAATGTTATGCATGCCTATGTACACATACCAGGTTTTCTTTCAATTTTGTCTTCCTTTTCCCCAGCTATTCTACAATTACAATATGTATATATGTCTACATATAAGTATACAGCTATGCATATACATCAGAAGCACGGCCTCTTTCACTCCTTCATTGCTTAATATACCTGTCAGGCAGAAGTTAAACGCTCCCCTCTTCATGTGTCCCCAAATTTCAGTCATTATGTAGGAGAAGGAGGGTAACATTTACCTCTTATCCTTGTGGATGCAAAGGCATTAGGACCACAGCAAGTTTAGGGAAAGTCAAATATGAAATGGGACTTGGAGTTCAGGAAGAGCTCATTAGCCAGGACTTTTAGGGAAATTTAAAAAGTCAGAGACTTGTCTTCTGGTCAAGATGGCATCCACCAAACCTTGCCTCACCACATGGGGAAGAAAAGGCAAGACCCTTAAGGTTTGGGGGGTATTTTTTGTTTAGGGGTTTGCTGATTGTAGTAGGCTTCCAGTGGGAGGGTGTGAAGAAGCAAAATAGGGAATCCGCTGATTCCCACACTCTCGGGTAGCCCACCAGTCCCCCAACCCCCTCAAGCAGCCGACATAGCCACAGTCCCAGTAGGAGGTCCCTCCTGCACTAACTGAAGGCCAAGTGGACCAAAGCTAGGAGCCTAGGTCCTCCACCCTAGGCTTTCTGGCCAGCACGCAGAGCTCCATGGGCATGATCAGCCTCCCACCATTCCTGCCCCGCCTTACTGACCCCTGTGCATGAGATCCCCTGTCTGCCCAGCCTTGCTGATGCCTGCATGGGATTGCAGGTCCCACCTAGCCTTGCAGACCCCTGGGAGGCGCACACAACTGCCATTCCCACACTGCCTTGCTGTCCTCCGGGGGCTCGCGCAATCGCCGTTCCCCTGTCCCCAGCCTTGATGTCCCCCGCAGGCATGCACAATCACTGCCCCCCAGTCTTGCTGTCCTCCACTCATGTGCACAATCACTAGCAGCCCCCCAGACTTGCTGTCCCCCGCAGGCACACATGATCGCTGTTCCCCCCCAAGCCTTGCTGTCCCCCACAGGGTCACGTGATTGCCAGCCCCCGGCCCCGTGCGATTGGGTGGCCTAGTCAACTTTCCAGTCTAGCCTTGCTGACCCCTGTGGGCAATCATCAGCCCAGTCGCTGTTCCCACCCAGCCCATCTGAGCCCAGCACGCAATGGCCATCACATTCACAGTTGCCCCACCCCACCCCCAACAGGGACCAGGCTAGTGTCTCCGCCCTAGCCTTTCTGAATTCCCTGGGTGATTGCCATCCCACTCACCACCACCCCTCCATCCCTGGTCAGCAGGCTAGTTTCCCACACCCTAGGCTTTCTGAAACATTGTGATGGGCAGACCACAGTGAAAAAGGAATAGCATGAAAAATCAGATGCAAGTAAATCCAGCTAGACTGCCCAGTCCCATAATGGATGTCTCTAATCAAAACATAGAAGAGACAATAGCATCAAAACCCCAAAATGACGAAACAAACTATGCAACCCTGGCCAAGCAAATAGCATAACTTTCAGAAACTCAACAAAAGACCAATAATTGTATGAATGGTTTGCCCACTAGATTATGCCTAATAGAAAAGAACCAGAAAGAGTTCCTAAAGCAGTTAAATGATCTGAAGGAGAGCAGAAAAGAAAAATAGAGGTCTTCAATAACCAGCTGGCTAAGCTCAATGAAGACATAAAAAAAAAATACAAGGATGAACTCCAAGAACTATTAAGAAATCAGAAAATGACATGAAAAGGGAACTCAACAGAGGCTTGGAAACTATACATGAAAAAGCAGTAGAAAATATGAACCCAATTGAACAAGCCCAAAATTCTATAGAAGCACTCAAGAATAGAGTCCGCCATGTGGAGGATAGAAACTCAGAATTGGAAGACAAAGTAGATGGAATAGTTTGTGAGTCCAAAGTTCAAAAAATTCTGTGAACAGAACATAAGGTAACTATGGGATACCCTCAAGTGTCCCAACCTTCGGATCATGGGAATACCAGAAGGGGAAGAAATTCAGACCAAAGGCATAGAAAACTTATTCAACAAAATTACCAAAGAAAAATTTCCCACTCCCTCAAAAGAAAGTCCCATCAAGTTACAAGAAGCTAGCAGAACTCCAAACAGACTGGACCAAACCAGAAATTCTCCAAGACATATTATCATAAAGACTCTAAACGTCAATGACAAAGAGAAAGTCCTAAAGGCAGCTAGGGAGAGACAACACGTTACATATAAAGGAAAACCCATTAGAATTAATTCAGTCTTCTCAATGGAAACTTAAAAGCCAGAAGGGCCTGGAATGGAACACTGCAAACTCCAAGAACTTATGGCTTCCAACCTAAACTACTCTACCCAACAAAAGTATCCCTCATAATAGATGGTGAAAGAAAAAGTTTCCACGATAAAACTCAGCTTTACAACTATGTGCAAAAAAAAAAAAAAAAAGCCAAACCTATAGAGAGTACATCAGAGAATACTCCCCCCAGAAAATTCAAATAACCAACCCCAAGTGCCTACAAGAAGCAGATCACAATAACCAAACTTCAAGAAGGCACAAAAACTACAAAGGCCAAGAACACACCAAACCACATAAACCAACACAATATGGCAGGTATTAAATCAAACCACATAGGTATTACCCTAAATATCAATGGCCTTAACTCACCCATTTCAAGAGACATAAGCTAACAGGGTAATCAGAAAATTAGACTCTCAATCTGTGGTCTTCAAGAAACCCACCTCACCACTAAAGGCAGACACCTCCTCAAGGTGAAAGGGTAGAAAATGATGTTCCAAGCAAATGGAAATAAGAAGCAAGCAGGTGTAGCTATACTCTTATTGGATAAAATAGACTTCAAACCAAAAGTAATCAAAAAGGACAAAGAAGGCCACTTCTTACTTATAAAGGGAATGATCCAACAAGAGGATATCACAATCATTAATCTTTATGCACCAAATGCAGGTGAACCATAATTCATAAAACAAAACCTACTTGACAATAAAACAGAAATAACCATCAACACCATCATAGTTGGGGACTTCAATACTCCACTATCAGCAATAGATAGGTCATCTAAACAGAAAATTAATAGGGACATAAGACAGCTCAACAACACCATAGATCAATTAGACCTAATGGACATGTACAGAACATTTTACCCAAAATCCACAGATCATACATTCTTCTCAGCGGCCCATGGAACCTTCTCTGAAGTAGGTCATATACTGGGTCATAAAGCCTGCCTCCATATGTTTAGGATTGGCATAATTTCCTCCTTGGTATCAGATCACAATGCTGTATTGCTAGAAATAAAAAAAAAAAAAAGATGCACCAGGAGCCCAAGCAACCCCTAAAAATGGAACAACTCACTCTTAAACAATAAGTGGGTAGTGGATGAAAAAAAAATGAAATTGCAAAATTTATAGAAATGAATGAAGGTGAGAACACAACATTGCAAATCTTATGGGACACAATGAAGGAGGTCCTCAGGGGAAAATTCATTGCACTAAATGCCTTCATAACAAAGACAGAGAGATCCCAAATCAGTAACCTAAACATCCACCAAAAGGCATTGGAAAAACAAGAAGTATCCAACCCTAAAAGCTCTAGATGGAAAGAAATAATTAAAATCAGAGCAGAAATTAATGAATTGGAAACTAAGAAAACAAATAAGAAAATTGATGAAGAGCTGGTTCTTTGAAAAAATAAACAAGACTGATAAAAACCCTGGCCAATTTGACCAAGTGAAACAAAGAAATGCTTCAAATTAACAAAATGAAAAATGAAAAAGGGAGATCACAACAGACATAAGTGAAATTGGGAGAATCATCAGGACTTACTTCAAAAACCTCTACTCCAGGCTGGAGGGATGGCTTAGTGGTTATGGCATTTGCCTGCAAAGCAAAAGGACCCAGGTTTGATTCCCCAGGACCTACGTTAGCCAGATGCACAAGGAAGTGCATATGTCTGGAGTCCAGGACCAGATGGCTTCTCAGCTGAATTTGATCAAACCTTCAAGGAAGAACTGAAACCAATTTTTTTTTTCAAATTGTGCCACACAATCAGAGAACAAGGAAAGCTCCCCAACTCCTTTTATGAAGCTAGTATAACCCTAATACCAAAACCAGACAGAGATGCCACAAGAAAAGAAAACTATAGGTCTATTTCCATGATGAACTTAGATGCAAAGATCCTGAACAAAATCCTCACAAACCAAATTCAACAGCAAATCAAAAGCATTATACACATGGATCAAGTAGGCTTCATCCCAGGAACACAGGGATGGTTAAACATACAGAAATCTATCAATGTAATTCACCACATAAATAAGCTTAAACACAAAAGCCACATGATCATCTCAATAGATGCAGAAAAGGCCTTTGACAAAATACAACATCACTTCATGATCAAAACATTGGAGAGAATAGGAATGGATGGTCTATATCTCAACATAATACAGGCTATATCTAAAGCTCCTAAAGCACAAATAATACTTAATGGGGAGAGACTGAAGGAATTCCCATTGAGATCAGGAACAAGACAGGGATGTCCACTCTCACCTCTGCTCTTCAACATAGTACTGGAAGTTCTAGCTCAAGCAATAAGACAAGAGAAAGAAATAAAAGGGATACAAACCAGATAGGAAGAAGTTAAGTTAGCCCTATTTGCAGACAACGTAATTGTATACATAAGTGACCTGAGAACCGCCATCTCAAAACACTTAAAAGTGATTAACCCCTTCAGTAAAGTAGCAGGATACAAAATCAATGCACAAAACTCAGTAGCCTTTCTATATGTAAAAGACAAAGATACAGAGAAAGAAATAAGTGCCATTGTCCCATTTTCAATAGCATAAAAAGATAATTAAACCCCTTGGAATAACATTAACCAAGAAAGTGAAAGACCTTTACAATGAAAACATAAAAACACTCATGAAAGAAGTTGAGGAGGACTTGAGAAAATGGAAAGACCTCCCAGGATCCTGGATAGACAGAATCAACATTGTGAAAATGGCAATCTTACCAAAAGCAATGTATAGATTTAATGCAATACCAATAGAAAAAAGTAACTCAAAATTCATATGGAATGGCAGAAGGCCTTGGATATCAAAGCATATCCTCAGCAAAAGAAACACCTCTGGAGGCATCACCGTATCTGATCTAAAGCTATACTACAAAGCCATAGTATTAAAAACAACATGGTACTGGCATAAAAACAGGAACATAAGCCAATGGAACAGACTTGAGGACCCAGACTTTGGGTCAAGTAACTACAGCTACTTGATATTTGACAAAGGCCCTAACAAATATTGGCTGGACAAAAGACAGCATCTTCAACAAATGGTGCTGGACAAACTGGATTACCATATGCAGGAAATTAAAACTTGATCCATACATCTGGCCATGCACAAAAATCGAGTTCAAATGGATCAATGACCTCAATATAAGACCAGAACCTCAGCTGCTACTGGAAGAAAAAGTAGGAGGAAGTTCCATGATATAGGAATTGAAATGACTTCATAAACAAAATCCCAATAGCTGCAGTTCAATGGGAGAGAAAGAAATCACCAGTGAGGATACTCAACAGTAGACAGTGCAAGCCTTATATTTGGCCAGCCAGGCCAAATGAGCTAAAAGGTGCAATAGTGGCACATCTGTCATGGTGGAAACCAACTGCCCTCTAATTGGACTAGAGGCCTGCTCCATAGGAGAGAATACATCCCTGATACTGAAAACTTAAAACAGGGGTAGTCATGAGCCCAAGGCATGTAACATCTACTGCTGTCTGGCTAAATATATAGACTATGCTTATCAAACTGTCCAGTAAGCAGTTCTCTTAATATTCATACCCTTATATTAATGCTACTCTCACTTTTGGTAGACAGTCTTCTCTTTTCAGATGGCAGTGACCTTGGGATGACTCAGAAGGTATCATGGTGCTGGAAAGCAGTGACACGAGTGCTCAGCACTTCAATATCTCTATCACACTTTCCTAGGCTCAGGGTCTATTGTGGAAGAGGTGGCGGAAAGAATGTAAGAGCCAAAGGAAGGGTAGAAGTCCTTACAA
The DNA here is from genome assembly GCA_036346955.1 of Dipus sagitta. NCBI lineage: Eukaryota > Metazoa > Chordata > Mammalia > Rodentia > Dipodidae > Dipus > Dipus sagitta. Next base: position 45,269,048 of record CM070771.1, read on the forward strand.
TGTGCTCACTCAAGACACAAAATGGCCTGGATATTCATGACCTCACAGTGCCTGACACTACCTTTACAAGACCAACATAACAGGAGGAAAAGATCATGATATCAAAATAAAAAAGAGACTGATTAAGAGGGGGAGGGGATATGATGGAGAATGGAGTTTCAAAGGGGAAAGTGGGGGGAGGAAGGGCATTACCATGGGACATTTTTTATAATCATTGAAGTTGTTAATTAAAAAATTTGAAAAGAAAAAAACCAGTAGCTCAGGATCTCAGATAATCACTTAACCATTGGGATCTCATGAACCTAAAAAGTTTCTTCACAGACAAACATATGATAGGCAGAGCCAATAGATTACCCACAGAATGGGAGAAAATATTTGCTGGCTATCCAACTAACAGAGGCCTAATTTCTAGAATTTGCAAAGAACTCAAAAACCTAAACAATGGAAAGTCAAACAACCCACTCACAAAATGGGGCAGAGAACTGGACAGGCAGTTCTCAGGAAGAAATACAAATGGCAAACACACACTTAAGAAAATGTTCAACATCCCTAACCATCAGGGAAATACCAACTAAAATGACTATGAGATTCCACCTTACCCCAGTAAGGATAGAAAACATTAAAAATCTAATAACAACAAATGCTGGTGAGATTGTGAAGAAATAGGAACCCTCATTCACTGTTGGTGGGAAAGCAAGCTAGTACAACCACTATGGAAAGTAATATGGAGACTCCTCAAAAGGATGACTATAGAGTTACCAACAGACCCAGTTATTCCCTTACTGGGCATTTATCCTAAAAGCTCCAAACCTCAGCTCAGAGATATTTGCTCAACCATGTTTATAGCTGCTCAATTCATAATAGCTAAGAGCTGGAATCAACCCAGATGAATGGATAACTAAGATGCGGTATACCTACATGATGGAATTCTATGCAGCAGTAAGAAAAAATGACACAGTGAAATTTGAAGAAAAATGGTCAAACTTGCAACAGATCATTCTTAGTGAATTTACCCAGTCACAAAAAGATAATCATCACATGGTCTCACACATCTGTGGCTCCTAACCTGAATCTGCCCGTCATGCTGGCATACCTAATAAACATCTCAAGGACTGGACGATAGGGATGGTGGGGCAGGAGGGGAGGGTAAGGTTAGGGGGGGACAAAAACCTGGACCCAGATGGAAATGGTACCATAAAATTCTACATCCTGAAAGACATACTACAGAGTCGAACTTCCATCAGATGCTTAGAGAGAATATCTGATTCACAGGGGCCTGGAGAGGGTATGATAAAGACTATCCTCAATCTTCTGTTTCTCTCTCTCTTTTCTTTTTCTCTTTGTCTTTTATATTACCTATATTTTTCTTCCTTCTTCTCCCTTGGCACTGGCCTGTAACTCCCAGTACCAGCATGTGGGTAACATCCACAATGAGCTGTTGATCAGAGAGATCTGTAAGTTTTCCCAAAAGAAGACAGAATTCTGTCAGAGTACTTGATGATCCACCAAAGGTTAATGGTAAGACCTACTGCCAAAGACACCATATGCTGTTGGGATGGAACATGGAGCGACCTGGCTGGAAACTGGAATAGAATCAGTCCCCAGACAGTTAGCTTGTCTAGGGCCAGAAGGTGTTACATGAGTGACTGAGGGAAAATGACTAACATCTGTCTAAGCAACCCATAGTCTAAGCTACGCAACAACAATCAACCTGACGTGATGCTCACACAAGGGCAATAGTGACACACAGCTATGCTGGGTTACCAACTGCTCTTGATTTGGCTAACCGATCTGCTCAGTAGAACTGAACCCATACCTGGAATGGGGAAACAAGTCAAAACCATATCCAAAAATGAGCACACCTTCCAATATCAAGTTCCCACCAATAGTGGGCTACAAGGGGGTGTACACCTATTAAACTCTGCCTAAAATAATAATGGGTATCCATGTATCTTGCACTGACCTCACTCTTCATCAGAGAATTTGCTTCTCTTTTTCAGATGGATGCAGAACCTGAGGACAGAATCAGCCCATCACACCCCACCTGGGCACCAGCTGAAGCCATAGACTTAGTGGGGTAATGAGCAAGAGATGCTTTCTCAGTGAAGCTGGTACCAGCACAAGGGTGAAGGAGACAGACACAGAAAACACTCAACTCCTACCAAATCAAATATCCAGAGACACAGAGACACTCAAGACCTTCAGTCACTGAAATAGACCTAAAATGAACCCAACATGGCTCAGGGAAATTCGCAGAAGAGGGTGTGGAAAGATTGTTAGAGCCATAAATTGGGTCATTATACACAGAGACATTGCCTCTCTCTCATAACTGAAGGCCACCCCCACAATTCAACACCCACAATCTGCAGGGAGGAGGGGGACTACAGGGAGAAGGCTAATGATGGTACCATCATGGCTGTATACACACGATATACATAACTAATAAAAAATGTCAGAGATTAAGGAAGCTAATAGGTGGTAAGAGAATAGGGAAAAAAAAATCTGTCCCCTATTTTGGCAGTGGGGAAAGGGGGAGGTGAAAGAGGAGGAGGAGGAAGAGAAGGATAGTTTATCCACCCAGTAAGCCCCTATTTATAACTTATTGAAGTGGGCTCACTCTCTGGCTCTGGTGAGTTCTGAGAGATGATTGGTTTGAACTCAGGGGCCTGGCTTAGGAAAAGGCCAACACACTTGAGTGGGGGGCACTCAACACATTTCAGTGGGGAGAATTAAATTATACTGGATAAAACCATGGATTCTCTTTGGACACACCCCTAGCTGACTACTTGATAATAAAGCTACCTGGATAATTACCCCTCACACAGTGTTCTAAGTCCAGGCTACACTGTGAAACCTTGCCTGCAAAAACAAAGGGGAAAAAATGTTGAGTATTCCACAAAAAAGCAACAAACACTCAGCAGGCTGCCACCAGGTCAAATTTTCTTCATCACACACAACTTCAAATAATTCTGAAAGAAAATGAAAATCATGAGGATTAAACAAATCTCTCTCTCTCTCTCCCTTCCTCCCTCCCTCCCTCCCTCTCCCTCCTTCCCTCCCTCCTTCCCTCCCTCTGTCATTCTCCCCCTCCCTTACATACTGGCAAACATCCTCTCAAAGTGAATGTAAGTAGTGCCACCTAGCGTTCATATTAGGTAACTATCAGGGATATGAATTCAAAAGTGTCTTCTAAAATGTTTCTGATTACTAAATAAGGTAACAAAAGAAATGTTTGCATGAGATTTGGTTTTATGTACAAGAAAGATGGAAAGAGGGATTGAGAAAGGGAAAGGGAGAGAGAGTAAAATAGAGAGATAAAGGAACTAAGTAACCCATGCAAAAGGTCACCAAAGGTCCAAAGATCACCAAAAGTTGTTTATGTACTATTTATTTATTTATTTACAGAGACCAGGGAAAGTGGCTGGGATAGGATGCTCTTTAATTAGATGGGAGTTCCCTTCCTATGAGTGTTGAGATGAAAGTATTTCATGAAAGTAAGAAATCAAATTTCATCAAAGTAAGTAATGAAAGAAAAGTGCATCTGGATTTGGTGGCATATGACTATAATTCCATCACAGGTGAGACAGAGGCTAGGAGATTTCCATCTCAGCTACACATCCAGAGTCTCTTTGTGAAAAGAAAGAAACAAAATCAAAAAATCTCAAAAATATATTTAAAACAAGGTGGTAAAGTCTTCTGCCAATCAAAGGACAGGAAAGGTCATGCACAATTGTCATCACTAAGGAGGAGGTAGCCCTGCCTGGAAAGGATCCCATCAGAACAGGTCGGGCTGAAGTGCAGGACATTTCCCAGCAACTCCCTACACCTCCGAGGTTTTGGGTTGAAATTGGGTCCTACGATAGTTTTAGAAATACACGGGTGTCTGTGTATTTTTGCATCCTTTAACTTTTAAAAATATCTACACTAACTAGGTTTTCATTCAGTTTTCTTCCCCGGTTGTCTCACAATGGTTGCATGTGTATGCATGTATGTAGTATGTATTAGGATTCCATCAGAACAGGTGGGGCTGAAGTGCAGCGGGCTGCAAAATGAAGTAAATCCAGGTGTGAACATTTGCCTAAGAAAACAGGAAAAAATGTTAAGCATGTCCCTATCAAACAAATAGAGAAACAAAGCTTTGGCTTCAGAATAAGCTCCAGGTCAAAATCAGAAACAGCAAACCCAGCCTGAGAGGCCAGCCTGAGACTACATAATAATGTGTGTCTCCACCCGCCCCCTCCCCCACTCTCTTTCTCTTCCTCACCAGGACACCACTATGATACAGATAAGACATACCTCTCCTCAAATGAAAGTACTTGTTGCCATCTAGTGTTCCATTCCTGTAACTACCAGGACTATGATTTCTAAACTGTATTATAAAAATCTCTGTCCACAAAATGAGGTTAAGAAAGGAGTGTGCTTGTCTAAGATTTAGTTTTGAAAAATGAAAGAAAGGGAAGGAAGGGAGGGAGGAAGGGGATTGCAAGGAAACAGCTAAGATAATGTCATCCTGCCCTAACCAGGCCCTGACTCCATTTATTGAGGGAATAAAATAGCTAAGCTAACACTAACATGCTAGAGCCTCTTTCAGTTGCAAACTCCTTAACTCCCCAGGAGAGCCATGTCTGCCTTGTAAACACTATCAGGGCTTCCCATGACCCCAGTTTAGCCCAGGTGTTTAAACTCAAGATAACCCTGGGAAAGGGAGTGAAATGCCTGCAATTCCAAAGATACCCTGACCTACTGATGTCCTTGTAATTTTTATGGTCTTTTGCCTTTAAAAAATGCTATACCCCTGAGATTTTGCACTGAGAACACTTCCTGGCATGAGCCCCTCTCAGCCACTGGCTTAATAAAAAGACTCCCAATTGCTTACAAAAGCGTAATGGTCTGTCATTCTTTCACATGCACTGTTGTAAGTATAAGACTGTTATATGTGTATTACACACACACATTTATACAGTAATACATATAAATAAATGCTGTAAAAGTTTAATAAATAATACAGATAAGCCAGGCATGGTGGCATATGCCTTTAATCCCAGCACTAGTTTGAGGCCAGTCTGGGACTACAAAGTGAGCTCCAGGTCAGGATAGACTAGATTAAGACCTTACCTCCAAGAGAAACAAAGCCAAAAACGTACATATGAAATCAAACCTCATTACATATATTAATAAATCTTAATTACAATATAAAATGCCACAGAAACATCAACAAATATACATTATGAAAGAGTAATTCTCAAAATAAGGTGAGTATGTGAACTAAAGTTCCCAGAAAAGCACTGAATCTATTTTACCTACTTCCAGCAAGGCTGAATGGGCTGATAAAACTCTTTTGATCAAGAGAGATGGAATCTTGCAAATTAGAGCCAAATTACCTTGAGCTACCTTTTTCCCCTTAATAGCCATTTATTGCCCACATCTGTGTCTGATCTAACATCCTAATGAGAATAAGTAGATCAGGTGTGATCCTTTTTGGACTGGAAGAGCAGAACCCCCAGCTTCCACCAATCCAAGGGCTAATTATGTCATCACATAGCACCTGAGGTCTGCTGTAGAGATTCCCCACCCAATTTGCTATAACCCGCCTACCTGATTGTCAGCCAATGTATTTGAAAAGTGCCTTGTTTATGACTTTCTTCTGTTCGGTAACTATAAAACCATCATGAAATTTTTACATATTGGAATGTGGAATTTGGAGTAACCTAAATCTGTGTTCCTGGGCCATGGTCACTCATATTTGACTCCAGAATAAACTATTTCTTATCCCTTTTGAGGTGAGAGCTGTGTCTTTTGCATCAACAAGTGAAATTCTGTCTGTCCCCACCTTTCTGTAAAGATGTTTTTCAGGCCTTTTTCAGCCTTTTGTTGTCTTCTTCCATTGTGTTAAGGTTTAATTTTGGAATTGTTCATGTTTTATTGTGCAAACAGTTCAAGGGTAAGGTTTTTTGGTTTGTGTGCTTTTTTTGTTTTGTTATGTTTTGTGGCGATTAGGAGGAATTTTCCCTTTATAATTCCTTGAACTTTAATTATTTCAGTACATCCTTGAGGTACTCTGACAGTTGTATCTTAAATAGCACAGTGAAAAATCTTGAAATAAATTCTTTTAAAAAGCTTAAAAATACAAATATTTGCGTTTCATATCACAAACACAAAGCATTTTATTCTAAGTATTGTGTGAGCAGTTTATATCAGGACTGGGGCTATGCCCTTGTTCTGTGAAAAGAGTGGCCTTTACAGGAAAGAAGAGTGGAGGAAGAGTGATGTTACAGAGGGTGGTATCACCAAAGGGGCACAGAAAGCCATGAAGTTTGTGATGCTAAGGATGTCTCACCCTGTAGGCAACCTACAAACTCAAAGGCTTTGAGGCCAAGGAATGGAAATGAAGAACAACCCCCACACCCCCAGTTCCTCAGGCAGCAGAGAGGACAGATGATTGGTATAAGGCACAACAGAAGAGGCAAGGACATGTGGGAGACAAGTAGCCTGACAAAGCCAATGACTGGCTGGGTGTAGGTGGTAAACCAGAGGGAAAAACCATATGAAGCTATTGTTTGGGGCTAACCTGCTGGAGGACTAGGCCACATAGGCCAGACTAAAAGTCATCATGGAGTCATTCAAACCAAAACTCAAGTAAGTCAACTCTTAGTTTCAACTAAGTTGTTATCTGACCTCAGGAATCCAAAATTTCCCACACAGGCCAGTTTCAACTATCATGATAAGGAGGGAAACAGTGCTTCAATTAAAAACTTAAAAATAGGGCTGAAATGATAGATCAGCAATTAAGGTGCTTTCTGGCAAAGCCTAACAACCTGTGTTGACTCTCCAGTACCCACATAAAGCCAGATGTACAAGGTGGTGCATGCATATGGAATTCACTTGCCATGGCTAGAGGCCCTGGCACACCCATTCCCTCTGTCAGTGGCTCACCTACCAACAGGAGACCTGCATAATGGCAGGGGTAGGGGGGAATGATGACATCAAAAGAGAAGAAAGACTTGGTGGAAAGAAGGGATTCAATGGAAAGAGGGGGCATTCAGGATGGGAAAGCGTAGGGTGGTGAGAGGGGATTATGATTGTATTATTGTCTATACATATGGAAGTTGTCAATAAAAAGTAAAAATTAGAAAACAAATAAATAGAAAGCAAGATGTGGTGGCACATGACTTTAACACTAGCACTAGGGTGGCAGAAATTGTGAGCTCAAGGCCCGCCTGGGACTACAGAGTTAGTTCCAGGTCAGCCTAGGCTACAGTAAGACCCAACTGCAAAAAAAAAAAAAAAAAAGAATTGGAGGGCCAGGGCCAGGTGTGGTGAAGCACACCTGTAATCCTGCATAAAGAAGGCTAGGGTAGGAGGCTGTCAAGCTCTAGACTATCCTGGGCTACATAGTGAGACCTTGTCTTGAAAGAAAAGAGAAAGGTAAAAACAAAGGGAGAGAGTAGGAGAGAGAATAAAGAAAAGGAAGGATGAGGGGGAAGAGAAAAGGAAAAAGAAATAAAGAAGAAAAAGAAAATGAAAGATAAAGCAAATAGGAAAAGGGAAAGAGGAAAAGAGAAAAAATGAAGGGAAAAGGAAAGGAAAACAGAGACAAAAGAAAGAATTTGACTGTTTGAAAAGTAGGACATCTATGATATTTCTAAGTTTACAATAGTGATGTGAAGACTATAAATAACTGGCTGATACTGGATTGGGGTAGTGTAAAATTGAGGGGATGGAGAAGAAGAGGAGATGGGAGGTAGATTAATCAAAATTTAACATTGATAAGTAAGCCATATGGAAACCTACTTCTTTGCTAGCTAATATCTATGTTTAAAAATAAAAAGTTTGGGCAAAAGTGTCTCATGGAGATGGATAATGTACCCAGAAGCCACAGATTGTTAGAAAAATCTCAGTGCCATGAGTGGCACCTTCCAGTAAGATGTTGATCAAGGAGAGTCCTGATGCCTCCAAAACATTACAGACCATTGCCAAGGCTTTTGGTTGCCCACAAGAACTAAATGGTAAGACCTTATTGCTGAAGAATGCACAAGCTTAGGTTGCAGGTCACTGAAAAAATCAAGCTGGATGCCACATGGTGGCACACATCATTAATCCTAGCTCTTGGGAGGTAGAAGTAGGATGATCACCATGACTTTGAGACCAGTCTGTGGCTACAGAGTGAGTTCTAAGTCAGCCTTGGCTAGAATGAGACCCTCCTTCAAAAAAATAAAATAAAATCAAGCTGGGGGTTTTCAGGAAGCTTTCTCTCTATTTACTAGCTGTAAGGATACTAAAAAGAGCCATGCAGCACACAGCCTTTAGGAGGATAAAAGTCATCAATGGTCTTAACCAGCAGTGGACACTATAAGCTCTACAGATGTCCACCCAGGCCAACTGGCACAATGGTGACATGTCTGTTATAGGGAAAACTAATTGCTATCCAAATGGACTTGAAGTCCACTGCATGAGAGGGAATTCATGCTTGTTATTGAAAACTTAATGAAAAACCCAAGACTTAGGAGATCATGAGCCCTAGGAGGGGACTCTGCTACTGCTGCTATTGTCTGCCTGAATGGATATATTATGCCCACAAAAATGTCCTCTAAATACTTATGTTTATGCCCATATATAATGCTACTTCCACTTTTCGTTAGAGAATATTCTCTTTTCTGATGGCAGTGACTATTGGGGTGACTCAAAACTCAACATAGTACTGAGAAGAGACAGCTGAGTATTCAGCACTAAATGAGACATCTCTATGATATCCTCAAAGGCTCAATGCCCTTTGCAAGAGAGGTAGCAGAAAGAATGTAAGAGCCAAAATAACGGGTGGAGTGCTTACAATGCTGTCATCCAGACACAAGGTGGCCTTGATATTCATGACCTCATGGTGACTAATGCTACCTACACAAGATGCTTCTTCATAGGAGGGGAAAAATTCTGTCATTAAAATAGAAGACAAAGTAGTTGGAATAAAAGGATTCAGTGAAGGAGAAATTTGAGAGGTAGGGAGGGATTATGGTAATGTTACATTTCTTAGATTTATGGAAGTTGTCAATAAAATTAGTGTAAAAAAGAAGCCCACCAAAGAAAAAAACTGACTGAATGAACAACCAACATGCTTAAATATATATAGGTGATCCTGAATTTATTTGGGGCTCAATAAAATCACCAATAACTGAACAACTCATCATGGATGAGCATATTTAGGATGGAGTGGGGAGTGTTTGGTGAGATTTTTGTTTTGTTTTGTTTTGTTTTGTTTCAACATAGGTGTGCCGGCCTGCAGCACAAGTCGAAACAGTCCTCGAAGGAGGGAGTGGGAATGAATCTGAGACAAGAACACAAGGAATGGAGCCAAGACAGGTTCTGATCAAGGCTCAGGTTTATTCAGTCAAACACAAGCTTAAATATACAGAAAATAAAACTTTCTCAAAACAATGCCTTCATGTCTGAAGTCTGCTCCACCAAGGCCGTTAATGCCTCTGTGTCTGAAGTCTGCTTTACCAAGGCCGTATGATAAGGCCTCTGTGCCTGGAGATCCAAGACCAGCTGCAGTTCCCAAGGTCTCAGAGAAGCTGCAGCTCCCAACATCTCCCCCTTCTTTATTTATTAAAAGAAGCGACTGTGCCTGTCTTAGGTTGTCAGAGGCAGAAGAACATCCTTACCCGTCATTGGACAAACGTATTATCCTTCAATACGTGCCCTGTCTTAGGTTGGATGCCTCCCCCCCCGATCTTACCCGTCTCTGGCTACCAGCCGGATAAAATTCAGGGAGAATTAGGATAAAGTCTGAGGGAGCCAAGGACGTGTTCTATAGTGCATAGCTCGGACCTCTGCGTGAACATTTACAATAGACTTCATTAGACACTTGAAGAAAATAGGCAATAGGCATAAGAGAAGCAGAAGGCAAACTCCCACAGCTGCAAAGCTGCCTATCCAGGAACTCAGAGAGTCCCAACCAGGCAACACAGACTTGATTGCAGCAATTAAATCATTAGCGGCCTTAGTGGCATCAAAATCAAGATGACTCTTCTGTATAGCTAGAATTTCTGAATGTAAACTAACCAAATCTAACGAAATGTTATCATGGTGCCAAATTCCTTCTAAATGCATTTTGACCTTTACCCAATCTTCATAACTAGCATTGTAAGTTTTAGAAGTGATGCAGATCCATTGGTAATTTGCATGGCATTCCAATCGAGCTCTAATCTTCAATCCTTGAATTTGCTCTCCTAAATATGTCACTACATCAAACAAAGCATCTATTTTTTCTTCTAACTTCTTATCTATGGTTACTTGAGTTCCCAGAGCAACAGAAACATTTTTAGCTAGATTATTAACAAAGTGTGCAGTATGAACTTCTTGTGCAAGAGCAACAGAAGCAGTAGTAATAGAAGCTAATAATGTAATAAATGCAGCAATCCCAGCAATAATTAAACCTATAACTCTCTTTTGTCTACTTAAACTATTTTTAACCTCCTCTAGTATTTGAATACCCTTGTCAGAATACCAAGGCTTAGAAAGATTTACAGGAATCATAACAAATGCAGGTTGTTTAACAATTATTACAGTTTTAGAATCATGAGAAATACAATTGGACAGACTACAATTATCACAGGTAACATTAAACATTCCTTCAGACCCATGATGCCAAGTAATATTTATATTTCCTATCATCAGGGCATAAGGTGGTGTAACACAGGCCATAACAGTTCCCTCTGGAAGACTATTTGGATTATTGCTGTCAGATGTAATCTTGATACCTCCCATAGCAGCAGCAATTTTCCACACGTAAGTTTGCTGATGTCCATTGTCTGACCACCAAAGTCCTGAGGACAGTCCATTAGACTTCACTGTAAGCAAGATGTAGATGACACCATATTATCAGGATCAGCAGTGTCCTCTTGTTCAATCTCATGGCCTGCATACCGGACCAAGCGTTCTGGCAACCATCTGGCTCCATTTTCTTTCTGTGAAAAAATACAAACAGATCCTCGTCCCCATATTAATACAGGGTCGGGTCCACTCCATTTGTTAGTCAATGGATCTTTCCACATTACTTTAGCATAATTAGTTTTGGTTTGTGCATGCCAAAAATGGTCAGCAGCAGAAAACCCTTTTGCATCCAAAAGTAAGAAATTTAAAATAAATAAAGTATGATTTAGCCATTTTGTTACTGATCCCTGTGTCATTTCCCCCTTTTTTGTTTTTTGTAACCAGATTTTTAATGTTCCATTTGCTCGTTCAATGATACCTTGTCCTTGGGGGTTATAAGGAATTCCAGTAACATGTTCAATATTAAAAGAAGAACAAAAGTGCTTAAATCCTGCACTTGTATATCCTGGACCATTATCTGTTTTCAGTTGTTTAGGTACTCCTAGAATATTAAAAGAATGAAGACAATGAGCAATAACATGTTTAGTAGCTTCTCCTGTTTGAGCAGAAGCACAAATGAAACCAGAATAAGTGTCAATAGAAACATGTACAAATTTCATTTTTCCAAACTCAGGAACATGAGTTATATCCATTTGCCATAAGTGGCCAGGAGTCAAACCTCGAGGATTGACACCATGGTGTGGCACAGGTAAAAATGTGAGACATTGTTGACAATTTTTAACAATCTGTCGTGCTTGTTCACGTGTAATTTTATATTTAAGACGTAGAGTATTAGCATTGAGATGATGAAGCTTATGAGCATTAATAGCTTCTTCCACAGAAAAAATTCTAGTAGCCTCATCTGTAATAGCATTTCCCTGAGCTAAGGGTCCGGGGAGGCCAGAATGAGCACGAAGGTGTCCTACATAGAAAGGGGCTGAGCGCTGGAGAATCAAAAGTTGAACCTGTGCAAACAAATTGTAAACAGTAGAAGAAGGACTTATTCTACTACAGGTTTCTAAATAAGAAACTGAGCGGACAATATATTGGCTATCAGTGTAAATATTAACAGACATAGTAGCAGTATGTTGTAATAAAGCTTTAAAGGCTGCCAGTTCTACAAACTGTGCAGATTTATAAGGAGTATTAAAAGTATATGTTTGTCCATTTAAAGAATAAGCAGCTAGGCCAGAAGAAGATCCATCTGTAAAAGCCAACATAGCCTCCTTGATAGGAGAAAATTGTGTATTGCAAGGAAAAATGACTTGATGTTGCATGAAGAACTGAATCAATTTATGTTTAGGGTAATGATTATCAATGCTTCCTGCAAAACCTGCCATGGATAATGCCCAAGTATCTGAAAAAGCAAAAAGCCAAGAAACCTGTTTTGAATTATAAGGCTGACAGATAACCTGTGGTTCTATTCCAAAATATTTAATAGAATTAGCCCTTCCTTCCATCACTACTTTAGCAACATCATCATAATAAGGAGTGACAGTTCTTGGAGGGGAAGATGCAAGATGCACCCATAGTATAGGGGCTCCTTGCCACAACAATCCTATTGGAGTATATGGGGTAGGAAATACAAGTAACCACAACTCTTTACTATAGTCAATATAAGTGATAAATTGTTCTTCTATAGCCTTTTGTACTGTAATTAATGCTTTAGAAGCTTCAGGTGTAAGAGAACGAGAAGAAGGATTAGAGTCCCCCTGTAGTATATTAAATAAAGGTTTTAATTCATGAGTAGTAAGTTTTAAGTAAGGCCTAATCCAATTAATATCTCCTAACAATTTCTGAAAATCATTTAAGGTGGTAAGGTTCTGTGTTTTAAGAGTAACTTTCTGTGGTTTAATTTGTTTTGGATATAAATAAAACCCAAGATAAGAAAAAGGGGAATCTTCTTGTACCTTTTCAGGTGCAATTTTTAATCCCCACATAGTGAGCTGTTGTTCCATGTAAGAAAAACAAGTCAAAACATCTGTCTTTTCCTTTCCAGCTAATAAAATATCATCCATATAATGAATAATATATATATGAGGAAATTTGCTTCTTGTAGAAGCTAAAGCCTTAGCCACAAATTTCTGACATAAAGTTGGACTATTAGCCATACCCTGAGGGAGAACTTTCCATTGATATCTTTTCATAGGTTCCTTAGAGTTACTAGAAGGAACACTAAAAGCAAAACGGCAACAATCTCGTGGATGTAAAGGTATAGTAAAAAAGCAATCTTTTAAGTCAATAATCATTTTAGAAAAGTCAGCTGGAATAGCTACAGGACTAGGCAGACCAGGTTGCAATGCTCCCATTAAATGCATAGTAACATTCATAGCTCTCATATCTTGTAGTAATCGCCACTTTCCTGATTTCTTTTTAATGACAAAAATTGGTGTATTCCAGGGTGAAGATGATTCCTCTATATGCCCTGCCTCTAATTGCTCTTGAACTAAAGTTTGAGCAGCTACCAGTTTTTCCCGTGTCAAAGGCCACTGATCCACCCATACAGGATCATCAGTTTTCCAGCAAATAGGCTCTGCGTGGGGTGGCACGGCCTGACCAGTGGCCACTAGGGGAAATACCCCAGCCCTTGATGATTTGTATTAGAGGCTACTTGAATAGGTAATGAGTCACCTTGTCCCCATTTTCCTAATCCTTTACCAGGCAAGTAACCCTGTTTAAGCATTTGAGCAGTAACAATTTCATTAGGACTACACATTAACAATTTCATCTGACTTAAAACATCTCTTCCCCACAGGTTTAAAGGCAAACTGTCTATAATGTAAGGTTTACAATACCCAGTATTTCCTTCCTCATCTTCCCAAAGCAATTCTGCAGCACTCTGCTCAGGACAAGAGGATTGTCCAATACCTCTCAATTGAGTCCCTGTAGGATGCTTAGGCCAAGAAGCAGGCCAATGATTACCAGACAAAATAGTAACATCAGCTCCAGTGTCTATTAACCCTTCAAAATGCTTCCCATTTAATTTTAAAGTTAATTTTGGACGTTCCTTACTGATAGGTTGAACCCAGTAAGCATCTGATGAACCAAATCCTTGAGTCCCTCGACCCTGAACATTAGCAACCCTTCCAGCTCTTATCATAGGAAGGAGCAACAATTGAGCTATTCTCTGACCAGGCAATATTGTAAAGATTGTTTTTGGAGAAGACACCATAATTTTAAGTTCTCCTGTGAAATCTGCATCAATAACTCCAGGTGCTATTTGTAATCCCTGCATAGTACTGCTACTTCTTCCCAAAATTAAGCCTACACTGTCCTTTGGCAGTGGGCCACATACTCCGGTAGGCAATGCTTGAAGTCCCATTTCTGGAGTCAATACTGTGTAGGTGGAGGAACTGAGGTCGAGTCCGGCACTCCCTGGGGTGGCTCGGAGAAGTTGGGAGACTGGCTGTAACTGGCTGTTTGAGGAACGAACTGAATTGCCCCATAAACTTGTCTTTGCGGGGCCTGGGGCTGACCCCTCCTCCCGTTTCCCTGCTGCTGGATAATAGGGTTGCCATCTCTATCTGTTTTAGATCTACATTCATTTGCCCAGTGTTTTCCTCTTCTGCACCTTGGGCAAAGACCGAAAGCTGGATTATTGGGATTTCCATTTTTTCTTTTAATTGGACAATCTTTTTTCATATGTCCTAATTTTCCACAAGAAAAGCACTTGCCAGATCTTGCTGCAGTGGCGGCCATTTGAAAAGGAATTCCTTGTAATGCTGTAGCCATGGCTATCCCCTGCGTATAGCTAGGGCCAATATCAGCACATAATCTAATAAATCCTTGTAGATCAACTTTCTTTCTATAAGGCCGTATGGCTGCTTTGCAAGCACTATTTGCATTTTCATAAGCAAGCTGTTTTACAAAGTCCATACCAGCACCAGCATCTCCAAATACTCTCCCTGCTGTTTTTATCAATCTATCAACAAAATCAGCATAATTCTCATCAGGACCCTGTATAATCTTAGTTAAATTCTCCCCCACAGCTTCTCCTTTTGAAGGAAGAGTAAACCACGCTTTACGAGCTGCTGTGGCTATTTGTTGATAAACAGCACGGGGATATACAATTTGATTGTCATTTCCAGCATAGTTTCCTTCCCCAGTAAGCATATCAACATTCCAATTACCATTTCCTGCCTGTTGATTCAACATTGTAGTCTTTTTGCATAAGTCATAGAGTTCTACTTTCCAAATTAAATATTCTCCTCCTGATAAACAAGCTTTGCCTATAGATTTTCAAGTAACAGGACATTAAGATGCCAAAATTGAGACAGTTACTTTACATACAATAGAGTAGAATCTGGTCTTTTCTGAGCTAAAACAGTTAGCTAAATATTAATATAACCCTTGATAAATCTTTTTGAAAGAAAAAACATTATTTGACAACCAATGATTTTGGCTTAAACTTGATAGCTATTGATTTCATGTATCACAGAAATTTTTATTAACATAAAACAATTTTATGTTTTACTCATGAATTAAATTTGATAAAGCTTAAGCAAGCTATCCCAACATATTTAGTTTAAAAACCTCTAACTTTAGGCATGGTGTTTAGGTTTAGCCTGAATATTTCTTTCTTTTTTCCTTCCTTTCTTTCTTCCTTTCTTTTTTTTTTTTTAACATCTGCACACCTTTATTTACATACTTTAACATTCTGATCTAAGTACCACTCAAAAGCATTTTTTAATGAGCATTCTATGTCCCAACATTGAAAAATTCCTTTCCAGTTCCTTCAATCAATTCATCTCACCACATTATTAACCATCTTTCTTATAAGGCTATTAAAAAATTACAGCAAATTGATTCTAGAAGAGAAAGGGGTGTCACCTGTGTTCATCTCATCTCTTTAGTCACAAACAGTCACAAACACGACACGACTAGCAAGCACAATGAGCACACATAAAGACATACACACACACACAAAAGTTAGTTCAGACATTTAATTCTTTCCCTACCTTATCCCAAGCATCTGAATCAACATTTCCCTGCTCTATAAACCAAGAGCTCCTTTTATTAACAAAATTAAAAAATTTGCTTAAAGAACTTGATGCAATCCCAATTCCTTGTGCCTTAAAATATCTCTTACTACAGCAATTAGCTCCTTTTTACTCTTTGCTTGTCCCATAATTGCGCCAACTTACCTGGTTCCAGAAGACTGAGCGGGCGACTGCAGTCTTCTTTTTAATCTTTACTTCTTCCGCGGATCCTGAGTTTTTTGTTGGCGTTCCTCACTGAGTTCCCTCGTATTCAAAGTCCATGTTCCGGGCGCCACTATGTGCCGGCCTGCAGCACAAGTCGAAACAGTCCTCGAAGGAGGGAGTGGGAATGAATCTGAGACAAGAACACAAGGAATGGAGCCAAGACAGGTTCTGATCAAGGCTCAGGTTTATTCAGTCAAACACAAGCTTAAATATACAGAAAATAAAACTTTCTCAAAACAATGCCTTCATGTCTGAAGTCTGCTCCACCAAGGCCGTTAATGCCTCTGTGTCTGAAGTCTGCTTTACCAAGGCCGTATGATAAGGCCTCTGTGCCTGGAGATCCAAGACCAGCTGCAGTTCCCAAGGTCTCAGAGAAGCTGCAGCTCCCAACACATAGGGTCTCACTCTAACCTAGGCTGACTTGGAATTCACTCTGTAGCCAAGGCTGGCCTCAAACTCACAGTGAGTTTCTTCCTACCTCAGCTTCCTGAGTGCTAGCCACCTCATATTTTTAACCAAAATTTATCCTTACCAATATTTTCTAACCAAACTGGTTTGGGTCAAATGTCCTAGAACAGTCTAGACAGTTTGCATGCACTTGCCATCTGGTGAGATCCAGTCCTGTCCTTTGAATTCAGCTTCATTTGTTGGCCAACCTTTCTACTGTTAACCACTCTGCCTGATTTTTTTGTGTCACAACTGACCTGTGAGGGGAAGTTCCCCATGGTTATCATCTTAAATACCTTTAAATGCCTTTCTGATGAGGAAAGGTTTAAGGAATTACACTGGAGAGATTTTTTTTCCCAAGGTCCAGAACAGAACCCTAACCAGTTGCATACTAGACAAGCAGTCCAGCAATCTTCACATTTTCAGTAACACTTTGAATTAATCTTGATTTGGAATCCTAAACACTACATGATATCTTACTACCTTCAAAATAAATAACCACCTGTGACCCTCTTAAATCCCTCCCCTGCAAACAAAGCCACAGGAATTGAAGGAAGAATGACAAAATGCTGAGAGTTGTCAAAGCTGAGTGAAGGGAGTTGATTTTATATTTTACTTTTGTACTTGTTCAATTGCTCACAACGAAAAGTTTCCAAGAGAAATTCACCCATTTTCCCAAAGAATATAATAATCACCCTTTCAAGGGATGGAGATGTAGTTTAGTTGTAGATTAGTTGCTTAGCATACTCAAGGCCCTGGGTTCAATTCCCAGGACAACAGAACAAAACAAAATAAGCCCTCTATTTTCTCCTAGTCTTTAACTTAAGAAAAAAAAACACAGAGGAAGGAAAGTAGCTCACTTGGTAGAGTGCTTGCCCAGCATCCACAAAGCCCTGGGATTGTATCCCCAGCACCACACAAACCAAGCATGGCAGTGTAATCCCAATATGGATCAGAAGTAAGATAGCTTTAGTCTGGTAGTCAGTTAGCCAGGGACTGGTCCATGAAAATAAGGAAGCCACTCTGCCTGCCCTGGCAAGACTAGAACCTGTGTCTGATCCAGTCTCATCCAAGATGGCTACAAACAACAAGGTCTTAACCCACATTGAGCCACAATAGCAGCTTCCTGTTCAATTTGTGGGCTGATGAGAGATAGGCAAGCTGTCTTTTCTGTCAGAGTTAAAAAGCTAGAAAAACTTGGTGCTTTACCTCTCTTTTGTCTTCTCATGGGCAGTAGCTCTCTGTTCTCTTCTTCCTTCTTTTCTAGGTAGGCTTCTCAAGCCCCCTCTTGCCTCCTTGGGCAAGAGTTCAGCATTTCTTCCTTCTCTTATGTTCTGGGTTTCCCCATGTCTGGGAATCCAGCTCTTGTCCCTTCATGGGCATGTACTCTGTCTTCCTTCTTCCTTCCTTTCTCTTAAATTCTTTAATAAAACCCGGAAACCTTGTCCGTGTTTTGTGGGTGTGAGCTCTTTGAATTCCTAAGATAAGAATCTAGGGACATCTCCAAACTTCTTGCAAGGTGCATTGGTATATCCTATCAGTGCCTTCACAGAGATCTCAATTCCTGTACTATAAGAGGCTAAGTGTTCTCCTGCTTCCTACCTTCCTCATGGCAGGAGGCCTGATCTGATCCATCACCTGATTCTCTGTCTTCTCTATAACTTTCTTCTGCTTGGGAACTAGCACATTTAAAACTTGGTAAATGGTAAATGGTAGATTTAGGAAATTTCTGCCTCCTTGTAACCCAATAGATAAAGTAAATACTGGGTTTAGAACAATAATTGAGCTTGTCAAGATATATTTTAGGGGCTGGAGATATTGCTTAGTGGGAAAGGAACTTGCCTGCAAAGCCCAAAGACCCAGTTTGAATTCCCCAGGACCCAAATAAGCCAGATACCCAAGGTGCACATGCGTCTGGAGTTTGTAGCAGCTGGAGGTGCTGGTATGTCCAATCTCTCTCTCTCTCTCTCTCTCTCTCTCTCTCTCTCTCTCTCTCTCTCACTCCCTCTCTCTCTCTCTCTCTCCCTCAAATAAATAAATAAATAAATAAATATATTAAAAAGTGATATTTAAGTTTTACTCTGAGGAACATTGAGATTTCAATGCTAATGACCAATGCTAGTCTCCTGAGCAAATGACGATAGGCCTATAGTTTTGTTTGTTTTTTTTTTCTTGTGGTATCTATGCCTGTTTTTGGTATTAGGGTGATACTAGCTTCATAGAAGAGTTGAGGAATTTCCCCTGTTCTCCAATTGTGTAGCACAGTTTGCTAAAATTGCTTTCAGTTTTTCCATGAAGGTTTTATAGAATCCAGCTAAGAAGCCATCTGGTCCTGCACTCTTCTTTTTGGGTGTGATTGGCTTGCTTAAGAGATTAATCTGCTCTGAGTTTAGGTTTGGTAGGTGGTATGTGTCCAGGAATTCATCCATTTCCTCCATCTTATCCAGTTTTGTGGAGCAGAGGTTTTTGAAATAAGTCCTGATAATTCTCCCAATGTCATTTATGTCTGTTGTGATCTTTCCATTTTCATTTCTAATCTTGTTAATTTGAGGCATCTCTTTTTTCACTTGATCAAATTGGCCAGGGGTTTGTCAATCTTGTTTGTTTTTTCAAAGAACCAGCTCTTTGTTTCATCAATTTTCTTAATTATTTTCTTAGTTTCCAATTCATTGATTTATGCTCTGATCTTAATTATTTCTTTCCATCTGGAGCTTTTTGGATTGGATTTTTCTTGCTCTTCCAGTGCCTTTAGGTAGGTAGTTAGGTCATTGATTTGGGATCTCTCTATCTTTGTTATGAAGGCATTTAGTGCTTTGAAATTTTCCCTGAGGACCGCCTTCAGTGTGTCTCATAGGTTTTGGTATGATGTGTTCTCATTTTCATTCATTTCTAGAAATTTTGCAATTTCAATTTTCATTTCATCCACTACCCATTTATTGTTTAAAGGTGTGTTGTTCAGTTTCCAGGAGCCAATGGGATTCCTGGTGCAACTTTTGTTTTTTGTAGCAATACAGCAATGTGATTTAATAACATGCAGGAAATTATGTCAATCTTCCTAAATATATGGAGGCAGGCTTTGTGACGCAGTATATGAACTATCTTAGAAAAGGTTCCATGGGCTGCAGAGAAGAATGTGCAGTCTGTGGATTTGGGATACAATGTTCTGTAGGTGCCCGTTAGGTCTAGTTGTTCTATGGTTTTGTTGAGCTCTCTCACTTCCCTGTTGATTTTCTGTTTGGATGATCTATCTATTGCTGATAGTGTAGTATTAAAGTCCCCAACTATGATGGTGTTGGTAGTTATTTCTGTTTTGTTGTCAAGTAGGTTTTGTTTTATGAATTGTGGTGTCCTTGTGTTTCATGCATAAAGATTTAAGATTGTGACATCCTCTTGATGGATTGTTCCCTTGATAAGTAGGAAGTGGCCTTCTTTGTATTTTTTGATTACTTTTGCTTTGAAGTCTATTTTATCCAATATTAATATAGCTATGCCTGCTTGTTACTTAGTCATGTTTGCTTGGTATATCATTTTCCACCTTTTTACCCTGAGGATGTGTCTGTCTTTAGTGGTGAAGTGGGTTTCTTGAAGACAAAAGGTTGAGGGGTCTAATTTTCTAATCTACCCTTTTAGCTTATGTCTCTTGATGGGTAAATTAAGGCCATTAATATTTAGGGTAATGACTGTGAGGTTTGATTTGACACCTGCCATATCATGGTGGTTTATGTGGTTTGGTGTTTCCTTGGACTTTGTAGCTTTTTGTGCCTTCTCTGAGTTTGGTTATTGTGATCTGCTTCTTGTAGACACTTGAGGTTATTTGATTCTTCTGTGTGGAGAATTTCCTGAAGTGTTCTCTGCAGGTTTGGCTTTGTGTTCATATAGTTGTGAGTCATGAGTTTTGTCATGGAAAGTTTTTCTTTCACCATCTAATATGAGGGGTACTTTTGCTGGGTATAGTAGTTTGGGTTGGAAGCCAGAGGTTTTTAAACTTTGCAATGTTCCATTCTAGGCCTTTCTGGCTTTCAGAGTTTCCATTGAGAAGACTGAAGTAATTCTGATGGGGTTACCTTTAAATGTGATGTGCTGTTTTTCCCTAGCTGCTTTTAGGACTTTCTCTTTGGTATTGATGTTTAGAGCCTTAATAACAATATGTCTTGGAGAATTTCTCCTTTGGTCCAGTCTGTTTGGAGTTCTGTTAGCTTCTTGTAACTTGATGGGCCTTGGTATTCCCTAAATTGGGGTATGGGAGTGTGTGGTCAAGAGGCCCGAAGTGTACAGGGTGATGGGGGTAGCGGCCAGTGGGATGGTGTTCCCGAGCCTAGAGGCTCTTGTGGGGCTACTGTGGTCTGTCTGGGCCTGCCACAGGGGTGGGAGGTGGTGGCGAGTGGGATAGCTTTCCTGAGCCTGGACACTGGCTAGAGCTAACCTGGCCTGCCTGGGTCCACGTAAGGGGGTAGGGGTGGCACTGAGTGGGATGACTGTTCCTGAGCCTGGAGACAACGGTGGAACTACACTGGCCTGCCTGTGTCCACCACAGGGGTGGGGGGGGTAGCAACAAGTGGGATGATGATCCCGAGCCTGGAGGCATGGGTGGAGCTATGCTGGCCCACTGACCTGGGTCTGGGCACGGGGTGGGGGGGGGGGCACGGCCAGTGGGATGGTGTTGGTGCCCCACCTGGAAGCAAGTGGGAATATGTTGGTGTGCGGTGGCAAAGACAGTCATACGGGGCGGGGTGAGTGGGACAGTGGTTGTGCAGGGTCGGAGGAGTGGGACAGCAGTCAGGCAGAGTGTGGGGGTGTGGAGCAGTGGTCATGCGGGGCAGAGGGAGTGGGGCAGTGGTCACACTTGGGCTGGGAGGGCATTCGCCCACAGGGCAGCGCCAGTGAAGCTACACTGGTCTGGATTCCTTGGCCTGCAGTTAGTGCCGGAGGAACCTGTGTCTGGGTGTTGGGAGACTGGGGGACTACCTGAGAGTGTAAGAATCAGCAGATTCTTTTTTTTTTTTTTTCCCTCCACTCCTTCCCACTGGAGGTCTATTAGAGATGCTCCCATTGGAAGACCCAATGAACCCTTAATGTCTTGCCTTTCCTTCCTCAGAGGTGTGGTGCAGTTAGGCAGATGCCATCTTGACCAGAAGCCAGTGCGCGCCATCTTTCTCCAAATCCTCACCTCAGCACCCTTGGCTACCATGGGACTACATTTGCTGAACTCTGTCTGAGGCTAGGATCCCCAAGGATTTGATTTTCTAAGTAAAGTGCTACACAGGGCTATTAAGACTTCAGTCAAGGTCAACATATTGAGATTTTTTTTTTTCCATTAATCTCATTTTTTTCTACCTTACTAAGTAAGTTATATTAGTAAATTGTCACACACTGGTTAAATTCTTGTTAGCTGGATTCTAGATTCTGAGAGAGTGGGCACCCTCTGGTCTCACACCCCCAAGCAACTTAAAGAATTATTTGGAGTCACAGGATTATGACAGTTGTGGTGACTCACATCTTTAATCCAAGCACCAGACATCACCAGGCATCTTAGGGGAGAATTAGGAATGACAGAATTCTGCCAGATGTGATGGCTCACAACTTTAATCACAGCACTTTAAAAGCAGAGGCAGCAGTATCAGGAGTTTAAGGCCAGCCTGGTTGAAAAGAACCTCTTTTAACCCCAAGGCTGCCAAATTTACACATCTCATGATGTCTTAAAACAGAAATCAACTTTACTCTGCTTTAGTTGCTTTTTAACAAAACTGTCTCCAGGTGTGTTAAATTCACTGGTAAGAATTATCTCCAGGGCTGTTACTATATTTTGCTTCTGCTTACAAATCCATGTTTTTGTTCAAGACTGGTAAAACTCCTTCTTAGTGTTAGTAACCATAGGTAAAAGCCAAACTCAATTGGAGACATAAAAGATAAAAGAGGAAAGCAATATTTTGTTTGTTTCTTTCTTTCTTGAGGTAGGGTCTCACTCTAGCCCAGGTTGACCTGGAATTCACTATGTAGTCTCAGTGGCCTCAAACTCACAATGATACTCCTACCTCTGCCTCCTGAGTGTTGGGATTAAAGATATGTGCCAACACGCTTGGCTGCAACCAATATTTTGGTCCCTCTTCTCTCAGGTCATGTAGGCCTCTCTTGATTAGTTACATTGTGAGAGCCCAGTGATTGGACTCCAATCAATGTGCAGTCTGTAGAAGAAAAGCCAGAACAGAGGGGAAGATCCTCAAGGCTTCCAAAGGAAGCCACATGGTCAGCATGGGCCTAATTGATCCCTGCCCATAGCATAAATGAGCCATAGAACTCCTCCAAGGTCATTAAAATTCTTTACTATAGAGCCACAACTGAACCTCAAAAAGTGCATGAATAATTCAATTTTCACTATCTACTTGGTTTTAGACTCTCAGCAAGAAAAGTTTAGCCAGAAAGTAAAGCATGCCTTAAAATCTTTGGGCAACACACTTCAAAGCATTTTCCTTCTTAGTTCTAAAGGTCAAATGTGATAGGAAACTATATAAAACAGTGTGACGTAAGCTGTACTCATGGCAACTCAGATTGGCATCTGTGCCATTGTCAAGGTTAAATGCTATGTATATATTATTGATAATTTTGCTAATGTCTCATCTGCTTTATAAGACTTATTAGAGCAGATTCAGACCATGTCATACACTAGTTTGCCATTTCATGAATTACTTTATAAATGGACTTTCAGATCTTCATGGTGAAAGAGAATAATGCCTATGACTTCTGGTAATATTAATTCTATTAATTTTGGAACCTTATATGATCAGCTGCTATGTTTAACCTTTTGAGTATATATTTTCATGTATTTTAAAGAGAGATAATATGGGCAAAATCAGGACCTTTTGCCACTGCAGACAAACTCCAGATACATGTACCACTTTGTGCATCTGGCTTTACATGGTCACTGGGGAATCTAACCCAGCTGGATAAGTTTTGATAGTATCTTAATCACTTAGCCATTTTCCCAGCTCTTCTATTTTAACTGTATCCCCTGTCATTTACAGTCAGGCCTCAGTCAGATGGTCCTGCAACTATCTAACTCCATCTACTTGGAGTTCCCTTATCACCCTTCAAGGGCCTAAAAGTCTACAAGAATGGGGACACTCACCTCAATCTGCTATGTACCCTAACTCTTTGATTTTATTATTTTTCCCTGATGTATTTAACCAGAACTGTCCTCACTCTATACCAATGTACTTTCAGTATCCCTAAGAAATACTCCCTGAAGTACTATAATTGTCATACCCAATGAACACACTCAGCTAGAAGGAGCCAGATTGATCATTGCTCCAATTCCCTAATGGCAATTGGGTAACTTCTTCAGAGGGGGGTTGAGACAGTTTAGAGGTAACAGAGCTCCTTGAAAGCAAAAGTGAGGAGTGTTCTTGAGCATGATCTTGCAGTCTTTACTTTGCTAGTCAGAGAAGGATCTGGAATCTCTTTATTTTTTGCCACCTATAGAAGATCCATAGATCTGTTTATGCTTAAATCTAAGCTGAGTCTCTCCCAGGATTCTACCTATATTAGGGAATAAAAAACCCCAGTAGACTTCCTTTTGGTGTGTTTTGGCTATCTGAACACATAATGACTATGCACCCCTCTATAAAGTAAGCATAGCCTTGCCAATTTGCTTTGGATTGTGTGGTTATTCTTAGACACTAGAGCCATTTATAAAAATTTTAGGGATTTTTTTTCCAGGTGGTTTCCATGACCACAGGACTTGAAGACTAATTCTCAGCAATTCTCAGCCAGGGAAGATGTACCCCAATGCATTGTTGTGCTGGCCCTGGATGTGGAAGCATCTCTCAACCTTGGAAATAAACCGGCAGCACAGGGTGCAGGGGGAAGGGCCCTGATCAAAACACCACAGTGACCAGGTAACTTCATGGGCCAAGATAGGAAAAACTGAGTTCAAAGTACTGCCTTGGTAGTCAAAACATTCAAGGATGTGAATGTGATTGAGACTCATAATTAAATATGAAGCAAATGCAGACTTCCACTGGGAGACAAAGTGATTTGGGTAGAGCATGTAAAGCCTCCAATAGAGGGATTGAGCCTCAAAGCAGGATGCCACAACCACAAGAATTCATCCTTAGGTAAAGAGGAAGAGGAAACAAAAAGGTTAGTAACAAAATTCCTCCAGAGATCTTAGTATAATAATTGAGGGATATTCCCCAATGAGAGGGGAAAGAAACAATAGATGATTAAATATGGTCACCTCCTCTGGACCTAAGATACATTCTTTTTTTTTTAAGTAGAAATTTTGTAGGGGCACATTATACATTGGTACCATCACTTCCCTTCTCCCTGCCCCCATTCCACTGAGGAAACCCCTCAGTGAGATTGCTAGTATTGACCATGGGGTTGTGCATTGCAAATTGTAAGAGCAATAGTCAGTCACTGAGGGTCAGCAAACACTTTGGATATTCCCTCTCACCCTGTGGCTCTTAAAAAAAATTTCTATCCTCTCTTCCACAAATTGCCTGAACCATGATGGGTGTGTTTTAAGTCTATTTTAGTATTGTGCTTTCAGCAGCTTCTGGTTCTCTTCTTTGTTATGTTTTGAGTATCCTCAATGTGTGTCTCCATCACCCTGGCACAGATTGTCAGGCTCACCAGGGAAGTAGTACTCTTGCTCATCTCAGCAAGAGAAACAGATTATCCAATGGAGAGTGAGATCAGCATATATTAAAAAGGATAAGCATTAATAATATAAAGAGATTTTGACAGGTATGACCTCTCTTTTAACCACAGACTAGTGGGAGCTTCTTATCGAAGTCCATAATCTTGGTCTCCATAGGATTCTAACTTCGTTCCCACTTCCAGTTATGGGTTCCTTTCCAGTGAGTGAATCTCTTGGCCCATCAGAAAGCCATTGGCTACCATTCTAGGATGGGTGGTGCCACTGCACAGGTGTGTACATCTTCTCAGGCTGGCTGCTTTCATATAGCAGGATCCCCTGCATGCTCACAGCTTTGTTGGCCATTTCCCCAAGCAGCTCATGTAGCACCTTCCAGAAGTATATGGGATAGCCATCTGGACACTGGCTTCCTTCCAGACTCCAGATGAATTTTTCAGTGTTCTGTGTTGGCAGCATATGCTGTCTTCAGCAGTAGGGTCTTACCTTTTACCTTAGTTGGGTAATCAAGTGCTATGAGAGAGGCCTGTCTTGTTTTGGGGACCTTGTAGGTCTCTACAATCGACAGCTCAGTGTGGGTAGTAACTGACTTCTGATACTGGGAGTTGCCAGCCAGAGATAAATATTTTAGGGTTAAGCTTCATCCTACCCCCACCCTCTTCAGGGCCCTTCTTACAAGACCATCCCCCCTGTGGTGGTTTGATTCAGGGGTCCTCCATAAACTTAGGTGTTCTGAATGCTAGGTTTCCAGCTGATGGAGACTTGGGAAGTAATGCCTCTTGGAGGGAATGTATTGATGGGGACAGGCTTATGAGTGTTACAGCCAGTTTCCCCATGCCAGTGTAAATCGTAAAGTAGTACTGAGGAGTGGGATTGCTGCTAGACACCTGACTGTAAGATTTTGGCCTTTTGGAGCTGATTTTCAAGAGCAATGTGGAAGGATTTGAAACCTTGGCCTAAGAGATGCCTTTCAGTGCTGTAAGTACAGCTTGATTGACTATTCTGGTCAGAGCTGCAAGACCTGAATGCAGTAAGAACTATGGACTGTGAGGTTTGGCTTATGAGGGTGAGAAAGAGCTTTGCTTGGATTGGACTAGCAATTTGTGTGAGGCTTGCTATTATGCCCATGTCCTGAGAAGTTGTGCAGGATTGTTTTGTGTAGAAATGAACTGGTGTGAGCAGAGGAATATGACACAGAAAGAAAAATCTTTGGGTAAACTGCTGCCCCATTCAGGTGCAATTGAAAGACTACAACATCTGAGGTTGGGCCAGCTTACCTGCACTGGGGTAACAGGCAGAATGTAGACTCTTTTGGAGGGGCCTGAGTGCTCAAGGAGTGTCCTGTTCTTCAAAGCCTGCTTTATTTCCCCCTGGATTAACAAATTGGCACCCTACCTAGTATTGTGGGGTATACGAAATGCAGGAAAGAGAAGATCATTGAGTTTGCAGTGTGGTCTTGTGTTTTGGAAATGGCCATGGGCAGTGTGAGGCAGGTTTGCAGGATGCCTGCATGGAGACCCCATGGGGCCATGAGGATGAACCTTGGGTTGCAGTGGAGACCCAGTGGAGATGCCAGGACCAGGGGATGGCTGATAAGGACGGCTGATGGCCTTGGATGAAGTTTTCCAGGACTGTGAATAGCCTAGCTGGAGGGGTGGAATTGAAACTCCAGTGACTTGCTGGTTAGGATTGTCAGACTTGGAGATTTGTCATTGGCTAGAGTGATGGACTTGGAGTTACAGAGCTTGATATTTGACCTGGTTATTTTAAATCTTGTATTGGCTAAATGTTTCTTTGCTATGCCTACTGCCATCTTTTGCAGTGTGAATGTGTATTTTGTGCCATTATGGGTTTGGGGGGATTTTTTGGTATTATGGCTCAGTTAAAAGACCTTGGGCTATGGGGATGTATGAACATCATTGGAATTGATAAAAACTATGGGAACTTTTAAAGTTGGACTGAATGTATTGTATCTTATATCATGTATGGATATGAGTTTATGGGGGCCAGGGCGGAATGTGGTGGTTTGATTAAGGGGTCCCCCATAAACTTAGGTGTTCTGAATGCTGGGTTTCCAGCTGATGGAGATTTAGGAATTAACGTCTCCTGGAGGGAATGTATCGATGGGGGTGGGCTATGAGTGTTATAGCCAGTGTCCCCTTGCCAGTGTTTAACACACTCTCCTGTTGGTATTGTCCACCTTATGTTGGCCAGGGGTGATGTCCACCCTCTGCTCATGCCATCATTTTCCCCTGCCATCGTGAAGCTTCCCTTCAAGCCTGTTAGCCAAAATAAACCTCTTTTTTCCACAAGCTGCTCTTGGTTGGGTGATTTCTACCAGCAATATGAACTTCACTGTAACACCCCCATATTGAGTTTATATCTTATGCATACTGTCCTGGAGGAATGTTTTTATGGTACCAGTTCACTTTAGATTTAGTTTTATGAGTGCCTCCTCCCCCAACACATACCTTCATCTGCCCCTCCCCCAAGTCTCTTCTATCCGTTATTTGTCTCTCAAGTTATCTGTTACATATGCCTGCAACTCAAGCTGTTCTAGGTTATGAACCACATGAGGAGAATATACGATGTTTGTCTTTCTGTGCTTGTGTGAGTTTGCTTAGTATGATCTGTTCAAAGTCCATCCCTTTTACTACAAATAATTATACCAGTTTTTCTTAGTGCTGAGTATAATTCTATTGTGTATATGTACCACATCTTCATTACCCCCTCATCAAATGATGGGCATCTGGGTTGATTCCAGTTCTTAGCTATTTTGAATTGAACAGGTATAAATATGGTTGAGTAAATATCCCTGCAGTGAAGAGCGAAGCCTTTAGGGTAGATGCCCAGTAGATGAATAGTCAATTTGTAGCTCTGTTTTCAACTTTTTCAGGATCCTCCATATTGATTTCCATAGTGGTTGTGCAAGTTTTCAATCCCACCCACAGTGAAGGGCTGGCCTGCAACTCTTGGCCATTGATATATATATATATATATATATATATATATCTGTTTTTTGCAAATACCATGCTCTTTTGTTACTATAGCTTTACAGTATAGATTTAGATCAGGTATGGGCTCTTCCAGTGGTGTTCTTTTGCTGAGGGTATTCTTGGATATCTGAGGCTTTCTGCCATTCATATGTATTTTGAGATAGTTAGTTCTATCTCTGTGAAGAATGATGCTGGGATTTTTTTATTAGTTATGGACACACTCAGTATGTGAACAACACATTAGTACCATTGTTTCCCTCATCCCTGCTATCACTCCAAAGGGGACCTCCTCACTGGGGATGCTGCTCATTCCCATGGGGACTGTGGGTCATGCATTGTGGGGACAGCCATCAGTTATGGGGAAGAGGCAATGTCTCTGTGCATAATGTTCAAGTTGTGGCTCTAACCATCTTTCCACCCCATCTTCCATGAAATTCCCTGAGCCATGTTGGGTTCATTTTAAGTCTACTTCAGTGATGGGCTCTCAGGAGCCTCTGGATCTCTGGTTTGGTAGGTGTTGAGTGCCCTCAGTGTTTATCTCCTTCACCCTTGTGCTGATATCAGGTTCACCAAGAAAGTTTTACTCTTGCTCATTTCCTCAGTTCCTCTATGGTTTCAGCTAGAGCCCTGGTGAAGTGTGATGGGTCATTTCTCTCCTCAGACCTGAGAAAGAGAAGAATGTTCTCCAACAGAGAGTGAAGTCAGCACAGATTAAATTGGATAACCATTATTAGTTTAGAGAGAATTTAATGGGTGTAGGCCCTCTTGTAGCCTAAGATAAGTGGGAATTTGATATTGGAAAGGAAACTCATTATCTGGATATGATTCTGACTTGTTTCCAAATTCTGGATATGGTTCCTTTCCACTGAGCACATCTGTTAGCCAATCCAAGAGCAGTTGATTGCCCTCTATGGCTATATGCCACTATTGCACTTGTGTGAGCATCATGTCTGGTTGTTTGCTCTGAGTTGATGCTGGGATTTTTATTGGTGTTGTGTTGAATCTGTATATTGTTTTTGGTATAACTGCTATTTTCAATTAATTCTACCTATCCAGAAGCATGGGAGATCTTTCCATCTTCTCATGTCTTCCTAAATTTTTTTCTTGAGTGCTTTTATGTTTTCATTATGCAGGTCCTTCACATCCTTTGTTAGTGTTATTCCAAGCTGCTACAAATTTCTTCATGGACAGATGAGAGAATTCTTAAAAATTGTTTTTTTGGTACTTTCCTTCCTCCATATTGAAATCGCTTCTGGCTCTGCCACTAAGCCTGACTGTGCATAAGTATGCTAAGGCCAGGAATTGCAGAGATCTTCTGTAAGTCTTTCAAAATTTGCTTTGTCTCCCTTGCTCTATGTGTCCTGATAAAAATGACGATGTGGCACCTGACAATAAGGGGTAAAATAATCCAAGCAGGAGATGCCCCATCCCTCCCAAGAACTCCTCCCACCTCAACATGGGCTCTTCCCTGCAAACTCCTACAGGCAGCTGCTAACCTGGAATGCAGCCTGAAGATTTTCTATGCTTACTCAAAATGACATTATTAAAGCTTACTCAAAATGATAAATTTTTAAGAAAATTTCTAAAATTGTTAGTGATGTTCTAGCCTGATTTCAGAAAGGCCTCCACTTCTGGAGATTGTATAGTTAACTAAGAAACTGTATGGTTGACTGGGAACAGCTGAGGTTCTGGGACTTCAGCCAGAAAAGTGTGGCTTGAGGGAGTTATGAATGACTGCTTCGGCAATTAATCGGCTCTATTCCCATTTATTCCTGTACACAAAAGATTTTTGGTTACTACTGGAAAACTCTCAATTTGACAATCAATCACCCTATGGCACCTTCAATTATATGTAGACACAGCCCCAACATATACATCCCCAATTCAGCCCTTTAGTTAAGCTCTCATTTCAGGCTCTCATCCATTGTAGTGGATGCTTTCTTGCTTGTTAATAAAATTTGCTGTTTATGCCTTTTCTGTATTTCTGATTCTTGTACAATAAAGCATATTGCATTCCTCTCACCAATCTTGTGGCTTGTCTTGAAGCCTAGAAATGGTAAAGGTCTCGTTCCAGCAGAACTCATCTAGAGTGTTGCCCCCTCATTTTAATATTTTAAAAAATGTGTTTCAAAGAACTTACAGGAAATAATGTGAGAAAAAAAAAACATGATCAGGGCTGGAGGAATGGCTCAGTAGTTAAGGCATTTACCTGCAAAGCCAAAGGATCCCTGTTCAATTCTCTAGGACCCATGTAAACCAGATGCACAAGGGGGAGCATGCTTCTGGAGTTCGCTTGCAGTGGCTGAAAGCCCTGGCATGCCTATTCTCTCTCTCTCTCTCTCTCTCTCTCTCTCTCTCTCTTTCTCAAATAAATAAATAAAAACATTTTTTAAAAACATGACCAAATCCATATTCATATATGGGTAACATAGGTAAATATAACATATCAAGGCTGGTTATAATTTATTTGGGGTACTATTTTATGTGCATTTATTTTCAAGCTTTTTTTCTATTTTTTTTAAGAGGTAGGGCCTTGTTCTATCCCAGGCTGACCTAGAATTCAATATGTAGTTTGAGGGTGGCCTTGAACTCACAGTAATTCTCCTACCTTTGCCTCCCAAGTACTATAATTAAAGCCATGTGCCACCATGCTCAGCCAAGGAGCTTTTTAATGTAATTAAAAAAGAGAGAGAGAGAGAGAGAGAACTCAAGTGCTTATGTTAAAAAAAATGGTGCTAAATGCCAAAATCAAATCAATGTGACATTTAATAATATTTAGATGATTCTAAATTTTAAAAATTCTTATTGGTGAGTCTCTGTGAATTTATAATTAAATAGGGTGATTGAATCTTAATTACATGATTCATTCAGTGAGATGTTTAATAGAAGGTGGTTTCTAAAATGGTCCTGATGAAAATGGTTAAAAGTAAAGAAAGTTTTGACTGGTGGTTATAATAAGATAGAATGTTTCAATTATAAACTGAAAAGGAAATTTTAAATGCTGACTGGTATGCAAAGTTTGTTAAAAAGATTTTCTTTCAAAACATATATGAATTAAAAGGTTAAAAAACTGTGTTAGAAGTTCTAAGTACAATGAAAGACATGTGTAGATATGATATATGAGATAAATTAAAAACTGCAAAAAGACCAGTACCCACATAAAGCCAGGTATAGAACATGGCACATGAGTCTGGAGTTTGATTGTGGCAAGAGACCCTAGCATACCCATTCCCCTCACCTTTGTCTCTCTCAGATAAATAAATATTAAAAAATAAAAACAGATGATATCATGGTGAGGTAGAGAAATAGCAAGGGATCGGTAACCTTAGATAATTCTTACTAGTTTTTTGCCTTCAGGTTTCTAATAGTTAGGAACACTGATGAACTGGGAGGCAGGGGTCAAGGGTGATGTCTTTTCCATATCCCTCTACAT
Organism: Dipus sagitta; assembly: GCA_036346955.1. NCBI lineage: Eukaryota > Metazoa > Chordata > Mammalia > Rodentia > Dipodidae > Dipus > Dipus sagitta. The sequence goes on from CM070771.1 coordinate 45,300,644, forward strand.
AGGTGCCAGACACATACAAGATGCCAGGTCCATTTCATGGGCTTGAGAGTTCTTTGATTCTCAAAGGCTAGAAAAGCTCATATTTTCTCACTTGCTTTTGGTCACTTAACGACATCTCTGTCAGATCACTGGCATTGCATTATTCCTTGCTAGAATATAAGATTTTGCTACACAGAAAGATAAAATGGCTAAACTGAGACTTAACGTGCTTAATAAAGTTACAAGTTTTTAAAGTACAAAAGACAACCACTAGACATAGCTAGTATATCAGAATAAAATAAAAATACTAACTTATTAAAGGATGTTATATCATTCGAGTTATAAATTTATGTCACCATGACTCATGATGCCAAAGTAAAAACTTCATTTCACTGATGCTAGCTCACTATGCTCCTGTTTGTGAAGCTTTTGCCTATTGAGAAAATTGAGTCTTATGATAGAGATTTAAACTCATTTACAGTAAATTTTCTATTATAGGGTTATCATAACTGAGAATACTGTAACTTTAAAGATGGTTCCTGTCTTGTTCAAGCTAATTTTTTTTTTTTTTAGATAGGGTCTCACTGTTGGCCAGGATGACCTAGAACTCACTCTGTATTCCCAGGCTGGCCTTGAACTCACAGCAATCTTCCTAATCCTCCTGCCTCCCAAGTGATGGGATCAAAGGTGTGCACCAACACATCAGGCTTATTTATGTTAATTGGTCATGGTCATCTCTTAGTTTATCAAGTCTTTTTATTTTAAGTAACTTATTTTCAGACATTGTTACTTTTGTTAACTAAAGGGACTACCAGTGTCCTGAGAAAATTTATGTGCATAAAATCATGGTAAATTGTTCCTATCCCGAATTCCTGAGTCAAAGAGAGTTAACACCAAGTTGTAATGCTAGAACCTACTAAGTACAAATAGTGTTGGTTTAACAGTCATACATAAAACATAAAATTGTTTTATGTTAATAAAAATGTTTCTATATTAATTTAATTGCCATATACTTCTCTTTCAGGATTAAGCAAGAAAATGCTTTCCCAGCTGTGTTTTTCTCTTTCAAAGCATATTTAATTACTCTCAAGACATATTTCATGCTCTAAGGTACAGTTACATGCTCAAACAATGATCTCCATCTCAGATAAATGGCTTCAAGGTTTATTGTTTTGCTTCCAGCCTACTCTGGGTAGTTGGAACCCACAAAGGTATACCGACTAACCAAAGATGTTTTCAAACACAGATGCCAAGATGCTGTTCTAATTGCATTTTTATGATAGACAATTTTTAGATTAAATCAATTGATTTAGATTTGCCGATATGAAAAGTGTTTCCAGGGCTGCTAACATACTTTACCTATCCTGCTGCTGTCAGGTAATTAAAGCATAAGGCATGTTTTATATGTTCTATATGTGGCTTACAATGTCACTGAGCAACTTGAACTGAATGTTAGACAGAATGTCTTTAAATTCTTACGTCATTCTTTAACTAGATATGTTCTGTTAATCAAGTGTGTATCAAACTGTTCTTCAATACTGGAGTAGCTATCCTTCTGTGTGCTTAATAACCATATACAGAATCCAGACACTGGTTTAAAAAGGACTGCCAATTCCAGACACAAAATGGCCCTGATATTCATGACCTCACAGTGCCTGACACCACCTACATAAGACCTTCAGAATAGGAGGAAAATATAGTGACATTAAAATAAAACAGAGGAACTTCTGGTTAAGGTGGCAGCATAGGTACCACACCAAAGCAGCCTAGGGGGGAAGAGCCAAAAAAAAAAAAAAAAAAAAAAAAAGCAAAATAGACACTTTTACTAAAAAGTGAGGTGTATAGGAAATTGAAACAGCAGTGGAGAAAAAGGAGATATCCATAGCACCCAGAGCCTGCTTGGGCTGGCAGAAGCTGCTCACAGGGGGTGCGTGCCTAGGCGGCAGTGCCCTAACCAGCCACCAGGCTTGGCATGAGCTGTACGAAAAGCCAGGCGAGGGGATTTTCCACTCACACCGAAGCTCTCCACAAACTCAAGAAACGTGAAGGGAGAACTGCAGTGAACAACGGAGGAGCAGATCACAAGGTAGAAGAACACGTGGAACAGTGGGTGAACTAGAGCCAGCATCGCCTCCCTCCCCCTCCCCCACCTGCCAGGGCCCAGCCCTCAGGAACAGAGCAGTGGTCCAGAGACCCAGCCACGCCTACTTGAACTGGCACCAAAGAGGGACCCAATCAAGAGTGCAGCTGAGACCAAAATCATCCCAATGGTAACTGGGATTACACCAGGACAGTACCCGCCTAATAAACCTGGTATATAGGCCTGAACCAGAAGTGCTAATTGCACCTTCCATATCAGGATAAATTATATGTTAAGTCGGATGGATGGTCATATTTGCCATTCTTAAAAACGCTGCATTTTGGGCTTGTTATTTGTTGCTGCTTGAATTATAATGGCTTTGTTTACTCTTCTGTTATACATTAGGGAAGGGTCTCACCTGGTCACAAGCTGACTTGGAACCCTCTACAGACCAGAAATCTTAACTGCCTTATTGTCAGGATTAAGCGAGTGGGTGAGGCACCACACAGCCTAAGGGACAGACAAAGGATCTGGTTGTCATAATACCTACTCCTGGATAAATACTCTGTGCTGCTTTTCATTGAAAGTGTACATTGTTTAGTTAAATTTTAGAATCTGCCTGTATTTTGTTCACTTAGCCTACTAGAATACTCTCATAGCAGGCACACCCAACACTTAGAGTCACTTTTGTAGATACTCTGAGAGTCTTCAGAGCCACACCTAGCACCTTAAGCACCTACCCTGAAGATATATAACATCAGATTGATTGATACATCTCTTAATACCCAACTAACTGGAAAATCCAATCATTAAACGATCCAAGATGCAAAAATATAAACATTATAACACAAGAACCAGCAAAAATCAAGATAATATAAATCTACCAAAAAGTATTAATGCATGAGAAATGTCCTCCAGTGATAACAAGTTAGAGGAAATGCTTGAGAAAGATTTCAAAAGAATGATTATAAATATGTTCAAAGAACTCAAAGAAGAAATCAAAGGAAGCAAAGAAGACACAGGATGCCAATTTGATGAAATAAAGAGGTCAATACTAGACATAAATAAGGAAAAAGAAATAATAAAAAAACAGTTAGAATTACTAGCAATAAAGAACACAGTTAATGAAATAAAAAAACTCTGTAGAAAATCTCACCAGGAGAATGGATGAAGGAGAGGACAGAATATCTAAGCTAGAAGACCAGGTGGCACATCTAATATAGTCCAACAAAGAGAAAGACAAACTAATAGAAAAGTATGAGTGGGAATTTCAAGATATTCAGGACACTATGAAAAGATCAAACATAAAAATTCATGGCAGAGTAGAAGGAGAAGAATTTCACTCCAAAGGCATAGTTGGCGTCTTCAACAAAATCATAGAAGAAAATTTCCCCCAAATTGTGAAAGAGGTGCCAATGCAGATACAGGAATCATTTAGAACACCAGCCAGACAAAACCTGGACAGAACCTCTCCTCGCCATATTATAATCAAACTACCAAACACACAAACCAAAGAAAAAATATTGAAAGCAGTCAGAGAGAAAAATCAAGTTACCTACAAAGGCAAGCCTATCAGGATTACAGCAGATTACTCAACACAAACTTTAAAAGCCAGAAGGGCATGGAGTGATATATTCCAAGTTCTGAAAGATAACAACTGTCAACCAAGGTTACTTTACCCTGCCAAAGCTATGCCATTCAAATAGACAGAGAAATAAGGACATTCCATGAAAAAAGCAGGCTAAAGGAGTATTTGAAGACAAAACCAGCACTACAGAAAATACTTGAAAGAATCCTCTATGCTAAAGAAAAAGAAAAGCACACATATAAGAAACCGGGAAAAAACAAACAATACTCAAATACTAGTTAACACAAGATAGCAAAGGTAAAACAGGAAGAACTACAAAAAAAATGGCAAAAATGAATACACCCCTTTCAATAATATGTTTTAGTATCAATGGCCCCAATGCCCCAACCAAAAGACATAGGTTTGCACACTGGGTTAAAAAGCAGGATCCTTCAATTTGTTGCCTCCAAAAAACCCACCTTTCTACAAAGGATGGACACTATCTTTGGGTGAAAGCTTGGAAATTGGTGTTTCCAGCAAATGGACCTAGAAAACAAGCAGGGGTTACTATCTTAATATCTGACAAGGTAGACTTCAGTCCAACATTAGTTAAGAAAGATAAGGAAGGCCACTTTATATTGATTAAGGGCACCCTCCAACAGGAGGATATTACAATCCTAAACATATATGCACCTAACATGGGGTCCCCCAAATTCATCAAACAAACAATATTAGAACTAAGGTAACAGATAACACCAAACACAGTGGTAGTGGGTGACTTCAACACTCCACTCTCATCAATTGACAGGTCATCCTGGGAAAAAAACAAACAAACAGGCATCTGGACTAAATGAGGTCATAGAAGGAATGGACCTAACAGATATATACAAGACATTTCATCCAAATGTTGCAGAATATACATTCTTTTCAGCAGCACATTGAACATTCTCTAAATTAGACCATATATTAGGACACAAAGCAAATCTTAGCAAATACAGGAAAATTGAAATAATTCCTTGCATTCTATCTGACCACAATGGAATCAAACTACAAATCAATAGCAAGAAAGGCTATAGAGCATACACAAATCATGGAAATTAAAGGACACACTACTAAATGATGAATGGGTCAATGAAGAAATCAAGAGGGAAATCAAAAAAATTATAGAGTCAAATGATAATGAGAACACAACATACCAAAATCTCTGGGACACAATGAAGGCAATCCTAAGAGGTAAATTTATAGCTTTAAGTGCCTATATTAAGAAATTAGAAAGGTCACAAGTAAATGACCTAATGCTTCACCTTACAGCCTTGCAAAAAGAAGAACAAGGCTAACCCAAAATCAGCAGATGGGAAGAAATAATAAGGATTAGGGCAGAAATTAATGAAATAGAAACTAAAATATCAATCCAAAAAATCAATGAAACAAAGAGTTGGTTCTCTGAAAGGATAAACAAGATGATAAATCCTTAGCAAACCTGACCAAAAGAAAGAGAGAAGAGACACAAATTAATAAAATCAGAGATGAAAAAGGTAACATCACAACATGCCAGAGAAATTTAAAAAAATCATAGGGACATACTATAAAAGCATATAGTCCACAAAGTATGAAAATATGAAAGAAATGGATTATTTCCTTGATTTATATGACCTACCTAAATTAAATGAAGATGAGAGTAATCACTTAAATAGACCTATAACAAGCATGGAGATCCTAACAGTTATCAAAAATCCCCCAACTAAAACAAAAGCCCAGGCACAGATGGATTCACTGCTGAATTTTACCAGACATTCAGGGAAGAGATAACACCATTGCTTCTTTAGCTTTTCCATAAAATACACAAAGAAGAAATTCTACCAAACTCATTCTATGAAGCCAGCATCACCCTGATACCAAAACCAGGCAAAGATAGAACAAAAAAAGAAAATTACAGACCAACCTCCCTCATGAACATAGATGCAAAAATTCTCATCAAAATATTGGCAAACTGAATACAAGAATATATCAGAAAGATCATTCACCCTGACCAAGTAGGCTTTATCACAGAGATGCAGGGATGATTCAATATACATAAATCGATAAATGTAATATATTATATAAATGGATTGAAGGACAAAAATCACATGATCATCTCATTAGATGCAGAGAAAGCATTTGACAAAATCCAACATCCCTGCATGATAAAAATCCTACAGAGACTGAGAATAAAAGGAACATATCTCAATACAATAAAGGCTATTTATGACAAGCCTACAGCCAACATATTACTAAATGGGGACAAACTGGAAGCTTTTCCACTAAAATCAGGAACAAGACAAGGGTGTCCACTGTCCCCACTTTTATTTAGTATAGTATTGGAAGTCTTAGCCATAGCAATAAGGCAAGAGACGCACATAAAAAGGATAGAAATTGGAAAGGAAGAGATCAAGTTATCATTATTTGCAGATGACATGATTCTATGCATAAAGGACCCTAAAGACTCTACCCTGCAAACTGTTAGAGCTGGTAACCATCAATAGCCATGTAGCAGGATACAAAATAAATACACAGAAATCAGTAGCCTTCCTATATGCTAACAACAAACAAACAGAGGATGAAATCAGAGAATCACTCCCATTCACAATTGCATCAAAGATAATAAAGTACCTTGGAATAAACCGAACCAGGAAGTAAAGGATCTCTACAATGAAAACTTTAAAACACTCAAGCTAGAAATTGCAGAAGACACTAGGAAGTGGAAAAACATCCCTTGTTCCTGGATTGGAAGAATCAATATTGTAAAAAGGGCAATCTTACCAAAAGCAATCTACACATTTCATGCAATCCCTATCAAAATTCCAAAGGCATTCTTCATGGAAATAGGAAAAACAATCGAAACATTCATTTGGAATCACAAAAAAAAAAAACCTTGAATATCTAAAATAATACTGAGCAACAAAACAAGGCTGGTGGTATCACCATACCTGATTTTAACCTATACTACAGAGCCATAGTAACAAAAACAGCATGGTACTGGCACAAAAACAGACATGTAGATCAATGGATCATAATAGAGGACCCAGATGTAAGTCCTGGTAGCTATAGCCACCAGCTATTTGATAAAAATGCCAAAAATACTTATTGGAGAAAAGATAGCCTCTTCAGCAAATGGTGTTGGGAAAACTGGATACGTATCTGTAGAAAGATGAAAATAGATTCTTCTTTCTCTCCATGCACAAGAATTAAGTCCAAATGCATTAAAGACCTTAACATCAAACCGGAAACTCTAAAACTGCTAGAGGAAAATGTAGGGGAAACCCTTCAACATATTGGTCTTGGAAAAGACTTTCTGAATACAACCCCAATTGCTGAGGCAATAAAACCACAGATTAACCACTGGGACCTCATGAAATTACAAAGATTTTGTATTGCAAAGGACACTGTGAATAAAGCAAAGAGGCAACCTACAGAATGGGAAAAAATCTTCATCAGCTATATATCTGATAGAGGATTAATATCTAGGATATACAAAGAACTCAAAAAGTTAAATAATAAATCAAACAAGCCAATTAAAAAATGGGCTATGGAGCTAAATAGAGAGTTCTCAAAGTAAGAAATATGGATGGCATATAAGCATCTTAAAAAATGTTGATGTCCCTAGTCATCAGGGAAATGCAAATTAAAACTACATTGAGATTCCATCTCACTCCTGTCAGATTGGCTACCATCATGAAAACAAATGATCATAAATGCTGGTGAGGATGTGGAAAAAGAGGAACCCTTCTACACTGTTGGTGGGAATGCAATCTGGTCCAGCCATTGTGGAAATCAGTGTGGAGATTCCTAAGACAGCTGAAGATTGATGTACCATATGACCCAGCTATAGCACTACTAGGCATATATCCTAAGGATTCATCTCATTTCCTTAGAAGTAAGTGCTCAACCATGTTTATTGCTGCTCAATTGATAATAGCTGGGAAATGGAACCAGCCTAGATGTCCCTCAACTGATGAGTGGAAAATGAAGATATGGCATATTTATAAAGTGGAGTTATACTCGGTGGTAAAGAAAAATGAAGTTATGAAATTTGCAGAAAAATGGATGGATCTGGAAAGGACTATACTAACTGAGGTAACACAGGCCCAGAAAGCCAAGTGCCACATGTTCTCTCTCATTTGTGGATCCTAGCTACAGATGATTGGGCTTCTGTGTGAGAAGGAAAAAACTCAGTAGCAGAGGCCAGTAAGCTAAAAAAGAGATACAAATGGAAGAGAAAGGAAGGATGGAGGGTACTTAATAGGTTGCTATTGTATACATGTAAGTAGAAGAATAGATTAACAGGGGTGAAAAGGCCCAAAGTGAGGTCAGGGGAGGAGATTGAGAAGTGGAAAGGTGGAGGGAGGGCTAATCAAAATCTAAGAGGATATAAATAAAGCATGTGGAATCCTCCAGTTTTGGACAATGGAACACTCAAGAGGCATAGATCATTGCTAGAAAATTTTCAGTGCCAGGGATGGGATAACTTCCAGTGAGTTGTTGGCCAGGGAGGTCCCTGATGCCCCCAAAATATTATAGGCCATTTGCCAAGGCCCTTGGTTTCCCACCAAGAATAGATGGTAAGAAGCTATTGCTGAAGACTCCACATATATGGGCTGCAGGGCCACTGAGAAATCCTGCTGGAACTGAGCTGATAACCTCCTCCATGTAGACCAGCTGACAGAAAGCTGGAAGAAGCCATTCTACATGCAGTTCAATGGGAGAAAGAGATACCACCAGTGAAGACACTCAACAATGGACACTGCAAGCCTTATAATTGGCCAGCCAGGATAAATGAGCCAACGGGTGCAATAGTGGCATGTCTATTATGGTGGAAACCAACTGCCCTCCAATTGTACTGGAGGCCCACTCCATGGGAGGGAATACATACTGGATACTGTAATCTTAAACCAGGGGTAGTCATGAGCCCCAGGGGTGTAACTTCTGCTGATGTCTGGATAAGAGTGTATACTATGCTTATCAAAGTGCCCAGTAAGCATTTATCTTAATATTCATACCCTTATATTAATGCTACTCTCACTTTGGGTAGAGAATCTTCTCTTTTCAGATGGCAGTGATCTTGGGACGACTCGGATGGTATCATGGTGCTGGAAAGAAATGACTAGAGTCCCAAGTAACATCTCGATCACACCTTCAAGGCTCAGGGTCGAATGCAGAAGAGGTGGCAGGAAAGAATGTGAGAGCCAAAGGAAGGGTAGGGCTCCTTACAACATGCTCCCTCCAGACATAACATGGCCTCAATATCCATGACCTCATAGTGCCTGACACTACCTACACAAGACCATCATAAGAGGAGGAAAAGATCATGACATCAAAATGAAGAGAGACTGAGATGGGGAGGGGATATGATGGAGAATGGAATTTCAAAGGTGGAAAGGGGGAGAGGGAGGGTATTACCAGGGGATATTTTTTATAATCATGGAAAATGTTCTAAAAAATGAGGAAAAATAAAAGAAAAGAAAAGAAAAAAATAAAACAGAGATTAATGGGAAGGGGGAGGAAATTTGATAGAGGGTGAATTTGCAAGGGAGAATGAAAGTGGCAGAGGTTATTATCTGGTTTATTTTCTATTCTTATGGAAGTGTAAATAAAAAGTTTTTTATTTCTTTTGTTGTTATTTTTATTTATTTATTTGAGAGTGACAGACAGAGAGAGAAAGAGGCAGATAGAGAGAAGGAGAGAGAATGGGCGCGCCAGGGCCTCCAGCCACTGCAAACAGAACTCTAGATGCGTGCACCCCTTGTGCATCTGGCTAACGTGGGTCCTGGGGAGTCTAGCCTTGAACCGGGGTCCTTAGGCTTCACAGGCAAGTGCTTAACCTGCTAAGCCATCTCTCCAGCCCAAAAAGTTTTTTTTTTTTTTAAAGGACAATTAATGTTTTGGTTCCTGCTCCCAGGTCAAAAAGGCCACAGGAGATGACAGGGCATTCTCAGACTATCCTAAAACACTGATAAGCCGCCTGCTTTCTCAGTCAGGAAGGACATGGGGACCCAGAGATATGACTCCAAGTTAGTGTGCAATCTACCAGGGGAGAGTCACAGCAGAGGAATGCTTCCAAAAGAAGCCATTTGGCAGCTGATACAATACTGAGGAGTCACAGAGCTCCTCACAGGTCCCCAAGAGTCATTCCTACAAAGCTATAACTGACCTTAAAAATGAAATATCTAGTTAATTTTTAGTTGCCTGCTTTCTTTTAATTACTGGCAAGAGATTATAACCAAAAGTATTACAATATAAGCAAGGATTCAGGATGGATGTTGTGGTGCACACATTTAATCCCAGAACTTTGGAGGCAGAGGTAGGAGGATTGCCATGAGTTTAAGGCCAGCCTGAGACTACATAGTGAATTTCAGGTCAACCTGGGCTACAGAGAGACCCTACCTTGAAAAAAGAAAACAAAATCCTAAACCAAGATTCAGACTATCAGTCTTCCATATCTGGTGCTAAATATAGCTATACACTTTTCTTGATCATATGCTTAATGTTTACAATACTATTCTCTTACATTGACTTATGCCTCCTTCCAACAGGACAAACATTTTTACTTTTTAACTGTTTATCTTTTTGTCAATGTTATTCCAGATTAAAATAACAAACCCCAGTAAATGAGCTGCATACAGATGGTGATAAGACATCAGACTGGTTTACAAGAAATGGTCCCTCTACCTTTGGTCTCTAGAATAACTCCATCGTGAAGAACTCTAACTGCCATGTTCTACTACCTAATTCAGCTTGAAGAAGTTAGAGTGGCCATGTCCCCATAACCCTAATAGCAGTTAGAGTTTTTCCCAATGGGAGGAAATGAAAGATGAATAAAAGCAAGACAGCTTTTAATAGGTATTGAGCCAGGAACAAAATCTGAAGGAAATGTGACCCAGTCTCAGCCAATGTGGGTACAAGCATCAACTCTAGTGATAACTTCCTGCTCCCTGCTTACCAATAGAAAGCATCTGGTAATAATACTGTGTAAAAAGTGAGAGTCCCAGAAGCAATGGAATTTACCAGTTAGTGCTAAGAAAGATGATGAATGGCATTCTAAGCATATAATTCATTATTATAGGCTAGCCACCTGGACAAAGGATGAGTCCTAGGGTCACCATGCTCCCATCTATATGTTAAGCCATTTTCTTCAGGCTATGGGCTGTTGTTGAAATTATGACCAATAAGAATACAAGAGGGTGTGGGTGTGGTGGCACATGCCTTTAATCCCAGCACTTGGGAAGCAGAGGTAAGAGGATCGCCATGAGTTCAAGGCCACCCTGAGACAACATAGTGTGTTCCAGATCAGCCTGAGCTAGAGTGTGACCCTATCACGATAAACCAAAACAAACAACAACAACAAAAAAGAATACAGGGGCTCTTTATTTTTAGACTACTTGCTTGCTTCTGAAGAGAGAATTTATTTAAAAAAATAAAAAATTACACACTTCACAAAAGGGTTGCTCATGTCCCAGTCTATACTTTAAAAAGTTAGCACCCAAAGAGTTATTATTAGATGTTTTTCAACTTTCAGGGGATTCAAAATCCTCATAAGTATTGTGCTGTTAATTCTGGGGGCTTACTTGATCTTACTCTGCCAAGTTCCCTTGGTTGTAAGTTCAGTCTCTCACTTCATGAGGCTATGGTCAAAAGAAAGATTACTATACATATAATTGTTTAAAAAAAAAAAACCTATAAGCAAAGAGATGCTTTTATATCTTAGGGAAGTTTTGAGCATCAAAATGGGGAATGTCATAAGTGCCCTCCCAGAACAGAGAGACTACAACTATGGGCCTATGAGCATGTGGTAACCTTGGACCTGGAATGTGTCCTCTAACTTGGAATGTGTACGTAGCAACCCAGTAGTACATTGCCACGTAGGGGAGACATATCAGTCTGAAATGTACAGAGGAGTCAATAGAGGGCATAAAAGGAACAACTCCACTACACTCGAAATCCAGCCTATGGAGATGAATCTGCTAGGCCCATGCAGGCATGTACAAATAAATGTTGCTTCCTATAAATTTCACAGTCCTGTACCTCCACCATGAACCCAGTAACCATGGTATTGTCATATGATCTCAGATCCTTAAATAATATTTAGTATATGATCTGTCTGGATGAGATTTGTAAGTGATCACAAATTCTAACCATGGCATTTAGTGTATGATCTAAACTCCTTAGCAATAGCATTTAGTGCATGAATGCAATTCCTTAGCATGGGATTTTGTTCACTATGTCAAACACCATCTTTCTCAAATCTTTAGCATGGGATTTTGTATAGAATTTTGGCTCTTTAACATATAATTTAGTATATAATCTCAACTCCTTAGCATGACATTTATTTTATGATTTCAGCTCTTAAACATGTCATTTGGCATATGATCTAAACTTGTCAACATTGCTTCTGTCAGCATATGATTTCATCTAGGTAACATCTTACCTAATACATGTTTTTAACTCCTCATCATGGATCTTATAGTACACAATAATGCCCTACCATATTATGTATTATATGCCCTCAATTCCTTGGTGTATTAGTCAGGGTTCTCTAGAGGAACAGAATTGCTAGAATGAATTATATTAAAAAGGGAATTTATTGGATTACTTTATGGTAGTCCAATAGCAGTTGCAGGCCCAAGAATCAAGGAACTAGGTAGCTGCTCAGTCTACATGGCCAGATGTCTCAGCAGTCCCAATCCAGCACTGAAGTCCTAGAGGCTTCCTGAGGAGCCACTGGTTTCTGATCCATGCTGGTCTTCAGTTGACACTGGTCTTCAGTCTGCGCTGGTCATCCATGCTGGAAGGCAGCAAGCAGGTCCAGAAGCCAAGTGGAAGGAAGAAAGGAAGAAAGGAAGGAAGGAAGGAAGGAAGGAAGGAAGGAAGGAAGGAAGGAAGGAAGGAAGGAGCTCTTTTCACCCACAGCTTCCTTATACAAAGGCCCCTCTGAGAGGAGCAGCGCACTCTGGGAGAAGGGCTCACTCTGGGGTAAGGACTTCCTCCTTCAGTTAATTCTTCCTAGAAGCAACCTCAAAGAAGCACCCAAAAGGGATTTTTGTGGATTACCAAACAGGTCAAGTTGACAACACCTTAACTATCACAAGTAGCAATGACTTTAATATATTAACAAAATTCCTTAAAATTGAATGTTAGTGGCTGGAGAGATGGCTTAGTGGTTAAGCGCTTGCCTGTGAAGCCTAAGGACCCCGGTTCAAGGCTCTATTCCCCAGGACTCACGTTATCCAGATGCACAAGGGGGCGCACGTGTCTGGAGTTTGTTTGCAGTGGCTAGAAGCCCTGGCGTGCCCAGTCTCTCTCTTTCTATCTGCCTCTTTCTCTCTCTCTCTCTGTCACTCTCAAATAAATAAAAATGAACAACAAAAAAAAGTATTTAAAATTGAATTTAGAACATTATCTCATGTTTGTTTTATGGCATTTAGTACGTGACCTAAACTACTTAACATGGCATTTAATAAAGTATCTTGTTGCAGTCAGGTTCATTTTGGCTTACAGGCTCGAGGGGGAAGCTCCATGATGGCAGGGAAAATGATGACATGAGCAGAGGGTGGACATCATCCCTTGGCCAACATAAGGTGGACAATAGCAATAGGAGAATGTGCCAAACACTGGCATGGGGAAACTGGCTATAACATCCACAAACTCACCTGCCACAATACACTGCCTCCAGAAAGCATTAATTTTTGATTGCCATCAGCTAGGGAACCTAGCATCCAGCATGCCTAAGTTTATGGGAGACACCTGAATCAAACCACTACATAGCTCAACTCATCAGCATGATATTTAGTGCCTGATCTCAACTGTTAGTAATAACACTTAGTATACAATGTGAATTACTTAACATGGCATTTTGTTATTTTCAACTCCTCAGAATAGCATTCAGTATATGATCTCAACTTTTTAGCATAGCATTTAGTTTTTCACATTATATTAAGCCTTAATCCTGGAAGATTTGATAATCTTGATATGGCACTTAGTATACTAACTCAACTTTTTAGCATGCCCTTTAGTATATGATCTCAGCTTCTTAGTGTAGCTGATCTCAATTCCTTAGTTTGTCATTTAGTTTGTTGTTTCAACCCTTTAGCATGGAATATCAACTATGTAGCATGGGATTAAGTATATCACCTTAACTCATTAACCTGGCATGTAGTATACAATCTTAACTCTTTAGCATGTTATTTATCATACAGAGTAAACTCCTTTGCTTTGGATTTGTTATATAATCTAGACTACTTAGCATGAAAGTTACTACATAGTGTCATATTTGTGGCATTCAGTCTACAATCACAACCCCTTAGCATGGCATTTAGTATGTAAACTAAACCTCTGGGCATAGCATAGCATGTACTAGAAGAGCTTAACACTTTAGCCTGCAATTTATTGTAAGATCTCAGTTTCTTAGCATGGTTGGTATTTAGCATATGTACTTAACACTTTAGCATGTCATTCATTATATGTATAGACAGGAAGATAATGGCTGATAGATTTAATATGATCCAGGAGTTTCATTCCTATGGCTCTGATGATTATCACTCTCCTGAAGAGCTGCCTTCCTGCCTATTCAGCATCATCTAGAGCATATTCAAAAGCCTTAATACGAATTCCAATCCGTGTCTTACTAACCCCAGTGGTTCAAGTAAATGCCACCTTGGAATGGAGGGGACAGACAAAGGCAAAGTGGGCAAGTGGCAGCACAAAGGGAGATGGCTCCCACATGCCTGGATTCAGGTGGAGCCAGTCCACAAACCCAAGTCACAAGCAAAGAAGAGGGGTTGAGATGGAACAGTAGAGCAGCACATGTTCAAGAAACCAGTGCGACAGGCAGGTAGCCTTGATGACTGGAAGCCAGGAGTGTATCATCATCCCAGCTGACGAAAGTCCTATCAGTTCAGCAGGTGGCAAGGTACCGGTGAAACCACCATTCAAGAGCTGGAGAGACGGCATTGTGGTTAAGATATTTTCCAGCAAAGCCAAAGGACCCAGGTTCAATTCCCCAGTACTCACATAAGCTAGATGCCCAAGGTGGCATATGTGTCTGGAGTCTGTTTGCAGTGGCTGGAGGCCTAGGTATGCCTATTCTCTCTCTCTCTCTCTCTCTTGATCTCTCTCTCTCCCCTCTGTTAAATAAATAAATAAATAAATTGAAACAGCCATTCAAAGTCATGCTGCCCTCCAGTTTCTCCATGCCCCAATGTCCTGCTGGCCCATGGATGATGGATCCATGGACCTATATACCCAGCCAAATATCAGAGTGTGTACCTTATGGGGTCTTCTTCAACTTGTGGCTCTGTGACACCTCTGGACACCTGACTGATATATAATACCAGTGCCACTCCCCAATTCCTGTTCCCATAGCATTTCCAGGCCACTACCAGGGTGAGTGGCCTCCTAAGGGTCAGATCCAAGACAAACTAAGGTCACCAGGGCCTAGAGAAAGCTCAGGGCACAATTAGATGAGGTTCCATATACCTAAGAAATAGCATGAAACTTGATGTCCCAGGAACAGATATGAGATCAACTAGATAGCAGATTTCAGTATGCTGGAACCCAAAAATGAGGGTCTCAGGAGTTGGAGGACAGGGTCCCTGAGTGACAGAGCCCAGGAGTCAAGTGGTATAGACAATGGAGAGCCAGGGGAAGTGGCCACTGGGGTTATGGCTTGTAATGATATATAAACATTGTCAACTTGACAGGACTTAGAGTCACCGAAGAAAGGAGTCTCTGGGCATGTCTGTGAGGGATTATCTTGATTATGTTAAGTGGGGGTGGGGGGGAGGAGAACCATATTCACTGTGGATGTGTAGATGGCAGCACTGGGAATCATCCACGATATATAAAGGAGAGAGGTGGCTCAGCACCAACATTCAGGGCTCACTGCTTCCTGATTACAGATACAATGTGGCCAAATCTGCCTCATGCTTCTGCTGCCTTCTCTTCCCTGCAATGATGGACTGTTGCCTAGTACTGTAAGCTAAAATAAACCCTTCTCTCCTTAAGTTGCTTCTTCTCGGGTATGTAGTCATAGGAACTGGAAAAGTAACTAAGGCATAGCTTCCCTCCCCTGGCTCAAGATAAATTTCACACAACATTTTTGACTTCTAGAGCATCTCAACAGAATCTCCAAGCCTCAAGAGAAGAGACAAACAATGGCATCAAATCTGAAGGTCTGTCACAATCCTACTGCCTCAGCCCCCACAAGGCAGAATTATAAGAGCCTTTAGACATTGCCCAAAAGTCTTGAGTCTGTGGGGAGGATGAGACTGGGTCCTGCTATGTAGCCTAGGCTGCCACAAGTTCAAAGAAGTGCTCCTGCCTTAGACTCCTGAGTGCTGGGAGGACAGGTGTGTGCTACCATACCCTTCCAAAAACTTATTTCTATTCTAAGGTTTCTTTCAAGGCAGGCTTACATTGTTGCGAGGCTGACCTGGAACTTACTCTGTAACTTACTTCAGTCTTGCCTTACAGTCAGTGATTCTGGTACTTCTGCCTTCCAAGTGTTAGAAGCAAAGGCAGGTGCCAACACAACTGGCTCAGAACTTTCTTTCTTGCCCCTTATCCTTCTGCCTAACTGAAGCAGCATGCTGTGAGGTGCTCTTCTCTACATTTGTAGTAAGCCCTAGAGACAGGAACATATATAAATTTACATTGTGTGTGTATGTATGCATGTATGTATGTATGTGTGCGTGTGATGTCCATGCTAGAGGTTGATGTCAAGTATCCTCAATAGCTCACCATTTTTAAACCCAACTTGGCTAGACTAGTAGGCCAGTGATGCCTAGGTAGTCCCTGTCTCTGCCTCTGTAGCACTGGGATTATAGTTACATGGCCATTTCCCCAAGTGCTGGGATTACAGTGGTGCGCCACCACTATTGGATCATGTGGTGCTGGGGATCAAACCCAGGCCTTTTTCATGGTAGGAACTACATGAACCTACAAACTGAGCTATATCCATAGCTCCAGAGGCAGGAATCATCCATGGGAATATACCATAGCTACCAATTTGGGATTTCTCTTTCTCAGGTCAACTGTCTGCCTCCTCTGGGGACAGACATGCCTGCCAGGCAGAACATTGCTGACTTATTACACCACCCTGTGGTGCCATAAAACCATCTGGCTGTTGAGTGTCCTTTATATGAGGCTCCTCTGGGGTTTTTAATGCTGGATCTCAAGAAGAAGTAGCCATCCCGCTCCCAGACAAGCTCAGATGCGTGGAAGGGTGCTGTGGAGTGCACACTGCCAGGTCCCAATCAGGCTTGGCCCAGGATCAGTTCCATATGGCACAGAGGTCTGATTGCTTACCCAAGAGGATGAAGAGGCTGCCAAGTGGTTCCACTCTGCCACAGGATTCATTGTTTACTTGCTAAATCATACCAGCTGTAACATTTCAATATTGTCATTGTATTAGAGGGGGAAGTTGGGACCCAGTCAGATCAGTTGGAGAGGAGACAGAGCAGAGACTCTGCAGACCATGAAGCAGGTTGTGTTCCTGGATCAGACACTTACGTGATGGGGCAGACAAAAAAGTTTGATGAAGTAGAGCACTGAGGGAGAAGAATAGTGTAGTGGGACACCAGGGTGTTACAGAACCCCTTTCTCCAAAACAGACCCACAGAGGTGCAATCAGCAGAACCTGCTATCTGTATGTGTCTTAGCCATGGCCAGAGGATGCACAGCTATCTGCAGCTGGCAAGCAAAGGTGAGTCTTGGCGGTTACACCCCTATCCCCTTCACAGGTCCTTCCTTGAAGGGAGATAGGAATTGCATGGTCTGTGTCATCCAGGCCCATGTTTTGGGAAAGGGTGTGTGTGTATGTGTGTGTGTGTGTGTGTGTGTGTGTGTTGAGGAGTTGTATGTTTGCTGCTTATATCATGGCGTTTGTAGTCACACTCAGCAACTTGTACATGCTAAGCAAATACTCTTAAAACTGAATTATAGTGTCAGCACCCTTTAATTTTTGAGACAAGTTCTCCATGGGTATTTCAATCTCGCCTCAAACAATAATTCCTTTTACTTCTGCTTCCTAATTCCTGGGATTACAGGAGTGTGCCATGAGTGCATGATTTATACTGAGAACCTGCAACACCCCACACCCGTACTAAAAGGGGCTGACTCATTTTGACCCTTACAACAACCCCATAAGGCATATACTTTGCCCTATTTTATAGGTAAGGAAACTAGATTGAAAGAAAAAAAATCACTTGTCTAGGATCTGACAGCTGGTATGTGGTATACCTGGCATTCTAACATTTGCAATATTGTTTTTCTCTTAAAACAAGGTCTCACTATGTAATTCAACACTAGCCTTGAACACACAACTCCCATGCCTTACTCTCCTGAATGCTGGATTACAGGTGTGCATTGCCATTCCCAGCTCAACCCAAATAATTTGATAGTGTCCCATTTACAGAAGAGCACACTGAGGTTCCACATTACATGTGCTAGTAATCTATCATCCCCACATTGAGACCTGTGTGCCCTGTCCTACACCAAACTATCTGAATTTTCTAACCATTCAAACACTGAAGATGCCCTGACTGTCTGATCAAGTCAGTTGAGAGAGGGGCAGAAGATGTCAGTTCCCATGGTTGCCAAGGGAACAAGCCACATGTCACAATACTTTGACTCCTATCCTGTGTGCATATCCAGCACCAGGACAAAGGGAAAGATTTAGGACTGGCTGAGCTCAGATGAGTTCATTATCCTCCATGCCAGGAACATGGCATATGCCAAGGCCCCAGCGCAGGAACAGCTAGGTGCAGGACTGGCTCCAGGCATCTGGCTGCATTCACTCATGGATGGCATGGCAACTTTAGGGGAACAGAGCCAGTGCTGGGCTCGGGGTGGATATCTAGCCATGAATCTGGACCAGGAAGTTGCCTGACCTTGGGGTAAATTGAAATCCATGTCACTCTTCTCCTTTGTCCATAGAATCCACAGGTGCTAGGTGAGGCTCTTATTTGTTCTTTGAGTGACTCAAATCTAATTCAGTTCCTTCCTGCTGCAGATGGAGCCCACCTGATCACTCTCCTGTGTCTTAGAGCAGCACAATGGGAGTTGTGCTGTCAAATCCCTACAGACGCCCTGAATGTCTGATATTACCTCTCCATACCTGCCTCAATTTCTCCATCCAATCAAAGAAGGCTTAGAAATAAGATGCTGGAACCATAAAGACCCAATTTTAAATCTGTAGTCTCCTAAGCTTCAGTTTATGACCATACTCTAACTTCAGATGAGAATTTGAGTTGAATTTTCCTCACAATCTGTGGAAGGGATTATGTGGGCCAATTCTTAGTGTGTGCTTGAATCTCAGCATGGATGGGCCAATTTTATTTCATCTGTGTGCTTTAAAATGTTGTAATAGTTATGCTGTGTTAGGTAGAGTGAAGGTTAAGACAAGCAAAGTGGCTGGGCATGGTAATGCACACCTATAATACCAACACTCAAGAGGCTGATACAGCACTGGGAATAAAGCTCAGTGGTAGAGTGCTTTCCTAGCTGGAAGAGGTATGCCACCAGGGTTGAACCTTGGAGCAGAGTCCAGCCAAAAGTGTGTTCTGAGCCAGCTTGCATTCTTGCTGTTCTTTCTTTCTTGTCTTGTTCTTTTTTTCTTTTTCTTTCTTCCTCTCTTTCTTTCTTTCTTTCTTTCTTTTTTTTTTTTTTTTTTTTTTTTTTTGAGGTAGGAAGGTGTTCCTCTAACCAAGGCTGACCTAGAATTCACTATGTAGTCTCAGGGTGGCCTCAAACTCATGGAGATCCTCCTGCCTCTGCCTCTCATGTGCTGGTATTAAAGGTGTGCATCACCACGCCTAGCTTCATTCTCTTTTCTCTGCTGTGATGTATGATGAAGTGAGCCAACTTCCTCCACAATAATGAATCTTCCTCTGGAATCTGTAAGCCTGAATTAACCCTTTCAATCCCATATTCTGCTTGTGGTCAAGTGTTTGTCCTAGCAATAAGAAGATAACTATGACAGGGTCCAATCCTCAGTGCTGCAAAAAGAAACAAATAAGCCAGGCATAGTGGTTCATGCCTTTAATCCTAGCATTGGGTAGGCAGAGGTAGGAAGAAGACTACATAGTGAGTTCCAGGTCAGCCTGGACTAGAGTGAGAACCGATCTCAAAAAACAAAATAACAAACAAATAAATAAAAACTCACAGAACAACAAGGTTGACCCAAGTAGGTTGTCCCACATTTGAAACAACTCAGTCTCATACAGTGAGTTTCAGGCTATCCTGCGATACACATGAGACCATTTTTTAATAAACTTAAAAAGTCTAGCATGGTCAGGTGTTGTGGCACATATCTTTAATCCCAGCATTTGGGAGGCTGAGGTAGGAGGATCTCTCTGAGTTCAAAGCTAGCCTGAGTTCCAAGTCAGCCCGCGCTACAGTGAGACCCTACCTCAACAAAATGAAAACAAACACAGAACAGCCTTGTATGGTGGTATATGTCTGCAATCCCAGCCTTTGGGAGGCCGAAACAGGAAGACTAAGAGTGGCATGAATTTGAGGCTAGCCTGGCATACAGAGTGAGATCTTGTGTCAAAAAGCCTAAAAACTGAAGCAACCTCAACAGACCCAAGGGAAGCCATCTTGACATTCTCTAGGAGCTAAAGGAGAATAAGATTAGCACAGCACAGCAGGTAAAATATCTGGTGTTGGTCTTTCTCTAAGGTCAAGACAACCTGGTCCCCTGTACATGCTGCATACCAATATCTGGTGTTTGGTCTCGCCCTTATCTTTTGTTTATCTTTTGTTTGCTCTGTGTTGACTGCCAAATTCTGCTTTTGTAAACTATGCCTGCTTACGCTTGAAAAATCAATTAGGGTATGACTGAAGAGTAAAGGGCAGGAAAGTGGTTTTTGCCTTTAAAAACGCACTGTAGAGATAGGCTATAGCTGTTCTCCAGCTGTGGATAGGCAGATGCAGGCCAGCCTGAATACAGACTCTCCTTTTTAAATTTTATTCAGGTGCTCTTCTGTTCATTTCTGGTCTGTAACTCGCTACAAACATGACTGGGAAAATGACTCAAGGAGTAAAGGAGCTTGCTTGCAAAGCTTGCTGGCCTAGGGTTAGTTCCCCAGAAACCCATGTACAGCTAGATGGACATTTGTGTACATTGACAAGAAAACCTGTTGTGTATACATGCATGCACATACACACACACATGGAAATAAAATCTGCTTAAAATCCTGAAAACAAGACCTGTGGTTATAGCTCAGGGTAAAGTGTTTAACTGGAGTGTGCATTGCCCTGGGTTCCATCATACTATACACAAATATAATGAAAAACAAAGACAAACAGTGTGGAGACAGGAATGGACATCATTCACCTTTCATTCATTATTTCTGCCTAACAGTCTCTTTCTGCTCAGCCATCATGTAAGACAAGATTTTTCAGCATCCTCAACTGCTAAAATCACAGTGAAGGCACAGTGAGGAAAAGCCATTGCCCAAGATCAAATGTTAGCACATGTTAGAAATAGTGCTCTACTCCCTTTTTCCTAATAAAATGAGTCCTGCAATTAAAAACACAAGATAATTGTTGATAATAAATGTTATTGTGTATTGCATTGAGTATTGCAGGATTATAATCACAGCTACAATGGCATCAAGCTCTTTTCTTGAGTCTTGGGATAGTCACTGGTGATAATAATTACTGTTTATTGAGTACTGCAGTGATAATAATAGCTACAGTCATCAAACTTTCTTGAAACACAGGAAAATCACTGATGATAACTGTCATCATGCATTACATAGAGTACTACAATTGCAGATAGTAGTAATAGCTACATGACATGAAGCTCTTTCTTTATTTCTTTGTCTTTGCTTTTTCAGTCTGTTGAGACAGGGTCTCATGTAGCCCAGGCTGGCCTTAAACTTGCAATGTAGCAGAGGATCAGACCTTGAATTCACGAATCTCCTCCTGTACCTCCATACTGCTGGTATTCTAGACAAGTACCACAAAACCTTGCTCCAAGATCTTTCCAGGCCCTAGATGAGAAAAAATATGTTTTCAAAAGCCATGTTTGGTGGTTCATACTATAACTGAACTTCTGAGACAGAAGAATCAAAGTGTGTTTAAGCCCAGCCTGGACTACTTATTGAGTTCAAGGCCAGCCTGGGCCACATAACCAAGACTGTGTCATAAATAAAGAGAGAGAGAACAGAAAAACATGTGTTTTGAGTTGATCAATTTTACTGGTAACAAAGTTAAACTTGTATGAAATTAATTAACTGCTTGGAAATCATAAAGCTAATATGAGCAGCTAACAATATTTTCATCCAGGCAAAATGGCACAAGGCCTAGGACTGAGACTGGAAACACAGGGTCTGGGCCATAGTCCCCTCTCCTCTAGAAGGAGAATCTGAGGCACTGAGACTAGAAATAGTCCTCAGGTTTCCAATTTGACTTCCTTTCCCAGCTTGAGCAAGGATCATCTTGGCTCTTCCTGTATCCTCTCAAGGAGAAATTGGAGAAATAGCAACGGGAGAGAGGAAGAAATGATCTGACCAGTTATAAAATATGCCTTATATGAGTGGAAGTTAGGGGACTTCAGAGCCAGCTTTAAGTTTCAGGTAGTGATACCCTAAGAGCCTGGAAAGTTCCAGGACTACAGTGGAAAATGTTGCAGAATAAAAGGAGATAAAGAGTGTGACCCAAAACTTTTGTCAGGAAGAAGTTTATTTTTGTTAAAACAGATTCAGTGGGTTCATATCCAAAAACTGAGCCCTAAATGCAGCATAGAACATTACCTTATATACACTTAAGTCTCTTTGTCTCCCATATAGGGTGATACTCATTTTCTTATTGGTTACTTTGAACTTGTTAAGCAGAGTTCACTAAAAAACAGGTACAGGAGAGTGTGCCAAACATTAGCAAAGGGGGAGCTGGCTATATCACCCACAAGCCCACCCCCAAAAATACACTGGCTCCTGGAGGTGCTAATTCCCAAATCTCTGTCAGCTGGGAGCCCAGTATTCAGAAGATCTAAGTTTATGGGGGACACCTGAATCAAACCACCACAGACAGCTGTAGGGGTTGACTCTTATCTTCTACTCCCTTCACTACCCTCTCTTCCACCAGGTTCTTTTTTTTTTTTTTTTTTTTTGGTTTTTCGAGGTAGGGTCTCACTCTAGCTCAGGCTGACCTGGAATTCACTCTGTAGTCTCAGGGTGGCCTCGAACTCTCAGCGATCCTCCTACCTCTGCCTCCCGAGTGCTGGGATTAAAGGCGTGCGCCACCACGCCCGGCTCTTCCACCAGGTTCTTATTAGATATCCTGACCCTTCTCTTTTCACCTCCACCCAAGTGGGTCCTCAATCACTGCTCCTCCTGTCAGACTCAAAGGTCATATATGCTTAAGCATGGTTTATTCAATTTTAACAGGTGGTTTTAAATATCTCTATATAAAAGAAATACTTTCTAATTTAATCAATATTTACAAATTTACTAGTACTTTGAAAATGTAGTTCTCTAAACCAGTAAGCAAATTCAGCAAGATGCCAAAGTGTTGTGCTTCTTTCCTTTCTTATTTCCCTTATTTTCCCCATCTTTTTATCCTGCCTCACTCCTTCTCATGCCATGCCATTACCTACAGGCTTGAGACCTTCCTCTGCAATCCTCCTTCCTCTCTCACAACTGGCTTTAATTCTGTGATCTTCTCTTCCCTCAGAATCTTGGTTCTCCCAACAGCCTCATCCTTCAGTCCTACTCCCCACTGAATCCTCAGATAGTCATAGACTTTATTCCCTCTGTCAGATCCCACCTCCTCACTCAGGTACTGCTCACCTGAAATGTTCACTTCTTTCATCCAACTATCACCTCAAGATAAAGAATTAACACATGTAAATTAATGGCCTTTCTATATACCAAAAATACGTCAAGGATGAAATCAGGACAGAAAAAATGTAAGAGCCAATGGAAGGATAGGACTGCTTACAATGCAATCTTCCAGACATAAAATGGCCTTGATATTCATGATCTTGAAGTGCCTGAAGTGACTCACAGAAGACCTTCACAATAGAAGGGAAAGATGATGACATCAAAATAAAAGACTAATTGGAAAGGAAAGGGAATTTGATGGAGGGTGGAGTTGAGAGGGGGGAATAGGAGTGGAGAGAGAGAATTATCATGGTTTTATTATCTATACTTATGGAAGCTTTCAATAAAGTTAAAACAATGAAATTTAAAAAAAATCATTTCAGGGCTGGAAAGATAGCTTAGTGGTTAAGCACTGGCCTGTGAAGCCTAAGGACCCCGGTTCAAGGCTTGATTCCCCAGGACCCACGTTAGCCAGATGCACAAGGGGGTGCAGGCATCTGGAGTTCATGTGCAGTGGCTGGAGGCTCTGGAGTGCCCATTCTCTCTCTCCCTCTCTCTCTCTCCCTCTCTCTCTCTCCCTCTTTCTATGTCTGTCACTTTCAAATAAATAAATAAAAATAAAACATAAAAAAATTTATAAAGTTAAAAAAATCACTTCAACCTTCAGACCCCCTGGAAATGTCCTCTTCCCTCAACTCTCTAATGCATCACAACTGCTTCTTCCCATTCAGTTCTCAGATTATGTACACTGTGGCCCCTCCTACAGAGCCTCCTGTCCTTCTTCATTGTCTCCTTGTCATCCTTCATCAGCCCTTACTTTCTCCCTTACACCTTGTTATGTTACCTTACATCTCGCAGTCCAGTCTTCTTCCCACAGATCCTTCTCCCTCAGACACATTAGTTCCTCCTTCACTGATAAGATGGGAAAATCATCACCATCTTCCCATCCATCAGGTCTACCATCTGGGCCTAATCCTGATGCAGGTTTTCCCTATCCTGGGAGGGCCAAGCCACTGCCCTACCTGCCCCAGGGTGGAAGGAAGGGGTAGAGTCACTCCTGTAACTTCTGACCCTACCGCTAGGCTTAACTTTCTATACAATGGGCAGAGCTCCACATGATACCACTTTCCTAGGCTTGGTGGTCCTTTGCAGAGAGCTGATAAGGTCTAAAGTAGCTCAATCAGGGATTTCCAAAGTAAGGTTTTATTCTTGCCTTTTTCTATAGTTCCACCACACTGGCAGGCACAAGGTTATATTATTCCATTTCCTAGAAGAGCAATTTAAGTTCAGGGAACAATTTTTATTTCTCTGATGACTCACAAGGAGATTGAGAATGAAACCCAGTGCTCTGTGCATGCCAGGTAATTACTCAATCATTAAACTGTACCCCTTTGCTTTATTTATTTATTTATTTATTTATTTTGGTGAGACAATGTCTTAGTTGAACAGTCAATTCTAGAGCACACTCTGGAATCCACGTGGGTCTGGCACTTCTGGTGTTCACTCCTGCTTCACTCTCCTCTGTAGCCAAGAGTAAAGGCACATGTACACTACCTGGTTTGGTGGTGAAATTTGAACACAGATCTAGGCCCCTTCCCTTATTTCACCTTAACAGAGCAATGAGAGGGGACAAACAAAGAGAGAAGGAGGAGAAGGGAAAGGGGTGTGGTCTTCACACATAACTGATCCTGGAATCCTGGGACAATCACACACAGGTGTGGGGAAGTCAATGTCCTTTCTCAGAGCATGGTTCCACACCCACTTCCAGACTATCTGAAAGACACAATTGAGACAGAGATGGGGAGAAAATAAGGGACAGGCCATTGGAGTTTACAGGCTTGTACTTATGATGCAGTATTTTGGGTTTTAGAAGGGGTCCCCCATGTAGGAACCCCAAGTTTCAGGTTCTGTCCTACTTTTAACAAAGAATTGATTTTAAAAAGACTCAAGAAGGATAAAATTTGAATTATTAAGTTTATTGAGAGGGAAATCACGAATTGTGGGATTTATTTAAGAGACAAATCATAAATTGTGGGGTTTATTTAAGAAAGATTGGAGCCGGGTGTGGTGGCGCACGCCTTTAATCCCAGCACTCGGGAGGCAGAGGTAGGAGGATTGCCGTGAGTTCGAGGCCACCCTGAGACTCCATAGTGAATTCCAGGTCAGCCTGGGCTAGAGTGAAACCCTACCTCAAAAAAACAAAAAAAAAAGAAAAAAAAAAAAAGATTGGGATTGTGGTAGTTTGAATAGATGGCCCCCAATATATTCAGTGTTTTATTACTTTATAGTTTGCATCTGCAACCAGCTGGCTGGAGGCAGTTTCAATGGGCAGATCTTAAGGTGTGGTGGTCGGTTTCATTTCAATCTAAAGATATACAAAATGTGTCTAGCTGGAGATCCTGAAGTGTGCTGTGCTGTGTGGCTTTTGGCTTTTTGGCTTGTGCTTCTCTCTGTGTGTTTGGTCCCATGAAAGCAGGTAACTTCTTCTGCCATCATGGAACTTCCCCTGGATCTGTAAGCTTCAATAAATATCCCTTCCTCCATAACTGTGCCTGGTCTGGAAGTTCATCTCAGCGAACCTGAAGCTGTCTGCTACAGAACTTGGTACCAGGAGTGGGGTGAGATGAACCTGACCATGCAGACATTGATCTTTTGGGACCTTTGTTTTGGAGGAATAGGCATGGACTTGGCGCTTGCAACTGAAGATGTCTTGTGGAGTGGTAAGCCAAGTTTTATGGACTATTCTGATGAGAGTCTGAGAATGCTAAGTGCAGACAACACTGAACTTGGAGGCTTGGCTTATGAGCTGTCTAAGGGGAAGGAAAGACTGCAGTGGACTTTGTCGGAACTGAGCTACTGGCATAAGGGCTGGCTGCATCCTGCTGCCCAGGCCCAGAGAGTTTGATTAAGGTTAAATTTGTAATGGACTGATGTGCTTGGCTAGAGATATTGGACTGAGAGATTTAAGATTTTAAGCTGGAAAACCTCAAGCAAGTTAAAATTACAGGCACTGAGACTGGTTTTAGGTTACTGAATCTGCTATTGTCAAACACATTAGCAATCTTAAGGAAGATGGTCCAATTGCTTTACCATGGAAAGGATGCCTGAGGAAAGGCGATTATAGAAATGCAAACACTTTTGGAAAGAGTTGACTGGAGAAGTAACCTGCTTTTCAAGGTTATGATTTATTTTGTTTGTGAATTAAGAATATGGCTGTGTCCTGCACACCTGGTATTGGTTTCATAAGCATGAAAAATGTGAAGACTGGTCTTGAATTGCACACAGTTCCAAGAGCCGCTGCTGATGTGTGCCATGAGTCAGGGTCTGATGCCCTGATAGGCTGAAAGAGCCTTCATGGTTTGCATGAAGACCTGAAAATGTTTTGAATATACCAGAACTATGCAATGGCTACCATAGAATGCACTGTTGTCCTAGGATGGAAGTGTTCCCTGGTTACTCTGCTCAGCTGGAGGGGAAGAATTGGAAAATCTGGAGACTGTCAGTCTCTGGTTATATTGAACTTGAGCTGCAGAGTTTGATGGTGGTTGAATTTGCATTGTTTTAGTCTCTCTTTGCTATGCATTATACCAGTTGAAGAGCAGGACAGATTCTTCTGCCATTGTGGAACTTCCCCTGGATCTGTAAGCCTCAATAAATATTCCTTCCTCCATAACTGTGCCTGGTCTGGAAGTTCATCTCAGTGAACCTAAAGCTGTCTGCTACAGGGATCCAGGAAAGAAGGTTAGAACAGTGTCCAAAGCACATGGGAAGTAGGAAGCACGCATTCATGTGGAAACACTGCACAGTTTATAAGGCTTGCTTAAGAGATACTGAAGTTTGTGGGGGGGGGGCACTGGAGTACAGCCACAAGCATGTGGATTTGAGAGAAACTGAAGCTTTTATAAAGAAATTAGAGTAAAGCTGCTGGCATGTGGAAAATAGAATCTAGGAGCTTGGGTAGGGAAACTTGGGAAGAACCCACTAGTAGATTTAGAGGTCAGAGGAAAATAATGCTTGTAATCAAAGAGAGAAGATAACCCAAACTATGAAGCAGAGACAAGCAGAAAAGCCATCCCCACTAAGAAGTGGTTTTCTGCTCTTTTCCCAAGAAAGAGAGGTAGGCAGACTGAGCAGAGAAACAGAGCAGAGCAGAGTTCCAGGACAGGTAGAAGACAGGAGCCCTTATAGGCTAGAGGAAGACCCAACTGACTAGTGAATTTAGAGGGTAGATCCCTGGGCCAGCCCATCTGGGTCATCTGTCTAGATAGCATGCTAGACTGAGCAGCAGACGGTGCTCTAGATTAGTCTTGATCAGACAAGAGTTTCATTTTGGAGGTATCATCTTCTAGTTCTCTTTGAGCCTCAATCCCTAACTGAGACTGCCTTTACAAAGCTAGCTTTCTCCTAGCCTCCTTCATTCCCCTACCCTGATATGAAACTCTTAAATATTGCTAGAGGGAACAGGATGCACAGAGGACTCAAATTCTTCAGGCTGAATGGGGCTGTAGGATGCATGCAGCAGTTAGTGTCTTGCTCAGAGGGAGGCACTACTCTAGAGACCCAAGAGAGAAACCTGAGAGCCAGTTAGATGTCTTATTTCCATCTGTGTCTAGTTTTTTTGCTTTGTCCCTGGGGGAAAAACAAACAACTTAGGGACAGTAAAAACATAATGGTTCAAGGCAATAGAAAATGGTTTTGTGGTACTGAAACAAGGCATTAGTTTAAGTGGGAGCTTAGTAAAGATAAGGGCTTATCTGTTCATTTGAAAATGAATTTCAAGTCTTCTATGGACTCTGTTATATAGGAAGCCTCTTGATAGGAGCCTAAAAAGCATAGGAGAAAAGTAATTCTCCCTAGTTAAAACCGAGAGGCATGAAGTGTCTGTTCATGGGCTTTTCCAGAAATGCCTGCCACTCACTGTTTGGGAAGAGAGCTGGCCAGGTTACAGATTAAGACTGATACTGAGGCTCTAGAAGATTTTGAGATCTCCCTCCATTGTTGAAATTGCCCAGGACTCCTGGAAGGTGATGGAGACTTGAGTTGTGGGAGCCTTGGGCCTCTTTAGTCCATTTAGACCACTTGTGTGTGGGCTCTGATCTTGGAAGTCTCTGCCTTAGGGAACAGTTGGCCCTCCAGTGGTCTCCTTGGCATAAAGGACAGGGTCCAGGTAGAGGTCTCCACCAGGGACAGTTTCTCTTGAAATGTCCCAACTGCCCACACTTGTAGCAGGCCCCAGGAGCCCTCCTGTGTTGGCTTTCTTGTAAAGCAGTTATTAGAGCCAAAGCCTTTCTTCTCCAATCAGCCTCTAGATCCCTATGATAAAAGACTGTGGTGGCTGCCTCAATCACACTCTCTAGAGTGCTTTCAGCCTTTACTGCAATTGATTGCAGTTTTTTTCTAGTATCTGGGGCTGACTGAGTTAAAATCAGCATGTAATTACTATTTTTAAGTTGGAGAATCAAGGGAAAATTGGTATATTCTGTTGAGCACTTTGTAGCCATTTGACAAATGCAGTGGGAGAGTCATCTGGCTCTTGTATGATTAATGACAATTTGGAATATTCAAGGGGCTTAGAGTGGGGTTTATGTAGCCCTTCTCCACTCATAGCTGTAAATAAGGCAGGGTCTATTCTGCAGGTCTGACAGTTTTGAATTATCTCTTAATACAAAGAAAATTCATGCATAAGAAGTCTCTGACCACTTGTCATTTTCATGACAGCACTGTTGTAACAGTAAAGTAGTGTTGTAATTAGTACTTCCCTATGAGGTCATTTTTCTCCTTCTTTTACACTGTAGGTGGGCTCTTAGACAGTACAGCAGGGGAGTTTCAGACATGTTTTTTTGTTTTTTTTTTTCTTTAGGCTCCATGGGCCAAAGGAATCCCAGTTTTTCAGGACACATTCTAATGGCATATATGTGACTGATGGTCTGTTACCTACACTGAAAAGAAAAAGAAGGGCCATAAACAATGATATTAGTGATCAATCGGTCTTATTTTTAGTTACCCTGAGAAGTCTGGAAGCATGTATGGATTCTGGGAACAGTAGGATTTAAGGTCATTTCTCTTAAATGGGGACCATCATTTGAGCAGGAGGCTATATCCTGGAGCAGGGATATAACTCAAGAATTAAATTATTTATAAGCAGTGAGCTTGAGATATCAGAGCTGAGAAAATGAATAGTAAACACTTGAGTAAGACTATTTGGTTATACATAGATTAAGAATAGAGCAGAACTTTGTTGAACTAAAACAGATTGGTTTTTATTATAACCATCTACAAATGTATTTGGAAAGAGGAAAACAGAGTCAGACAAGTGAAGTTTCTGTCTAATCTTGACAAGGAAATATATAACAATCTGTTGTTCACTAGAGCCATCTGAATTAACATAAAGCAATTTTATGTCTTATCCATAACAGTTGAAAACAGATGAAGCTCAGGTAGGCTATATGAACATGTCTGTACATAGTAGGAGGACAAAAGTCACAATAACTGAAATTATATTTAAGCCTAGTGATGACCATTTGGTAGGATTAAAATGAACAAGACAGGAACTATAAACCTTGAGATTCAGCCTGCACAGTAGTTAGATAGAGGAAGATAGTTAATGTGTTAGAGCACCTTACAGACAGTTTTATAACTATTAACATGAACAAAGTGAATTAACATCAGTGAGTTAAAGATTGAACCTGGACAGACATTTATTTAATTAATTAATTTATTTATTTAGAGAGAATGAGAGTGGGCACACCAGGGCCTCTAGCCACTGCAAACAAACTCCAGACACATGCACCACAATGTGCATCTGGCTTATGTGCCTACTGGGGAATAAAACCTGGGTCCTTTGGCTTGCAGGCAAGTGCCTTAGCCCGTAAGCCATCTCTCCAGTCCTAAGATGGATATTTTTGAAGCATGGTAACACGAATTTATAATCTGGCTAAAAGAGCAGGTTTGGTCTGTGGTCAAGCTACAAACAGTAACTGCAGTGATTCATGTCCAGCTGCCAACTGGCTGCCAACTTCAGTTAGTCACGGGGGTTAAAAACAATAGCATACCAAGGTACATTTGTTTGCTTTGCCTTCTCTTCTTACAGAGGTCAGGTTGGGAAATTATACTGTGTTAAAAACTGTATTGTGGTGGACATATTTTTCACTTTCTAGGGGGTACTACAGCCAGAATTCTTTTTTTTTTTTTTTTTTTTTTTTTTTATTTGAGAGCGACAGACAGAGCGAGAAAGAGGCAGAGAGAGAGACACAGAGAGAATGGGCGCGCCAGGGCCTCCAGACACTGCTAACGAACTCCAGATGCGTGCACCCCCTTGTGCATCTGGCTAACGTGGGTCCTGGAGAGTTGAGCCTCGAACCGGGGTCCTTAGGCTTCACAGGCAAGCACTTAACCGCTAAGCCATCTCTCCAGCCCCAGCCAGAATTCTTGACAGAAAAAAAGATAAAGCCTTTTACTGAGGCTCATTGGTTTTAAGGATGTCATCTAGTGGTGACTTTGGAGGTATTTTGGAGGCAGGTTGTCCCATCTTAATTGAAATGGAGAAAGGGGTTTTTGTCCAGGTGTTCTGCAATCTCTTCACCTGGAGGAGACTGGGACCAGGGTTCCCTGTTACCAAGTTGTCACGGTTTTCTCCCATCTCCCCGCCTGGACGAGACTGGGATTATGGTTCCCTGGTTCCAGTGTGTCAGGGTTTTAAGATGGGTTTAAGCTTCTGGTAAAACTTTAAGTCTTCAGCATCACAGGTCTTTTATAGACTTAATTACCTGATCTGTTTTTAGGAAAGGGGCATTATAATAGTACCTGTCACCAGTCTGGTACAGGCTCTAAGTAAGCCTGATGTTTGTCTTATATGCTTTAAGGATTTTGTAACCCGATTAAGCACTTTAAGATCAGTTTACTAATCTTATCTAATCTTTTAGCTAATCAGTTTACTAATCTTTTGCCTAGTAAAAATCTAATCAGATAGAAGTGTCTTTACTTTAGGTGACTAAGGACAAGAGAGGAAGTACATATTAGCACTTCCCTTGTGTGTTTGTCTCCCTGGCCCCCACTTCTCATCATTTACCAGAGGGCCATTCTGGTTCATGAGGAGTCACTGGGACACAAATATTGATTTTAAATTTGCTTGTATCTGAGACAGGGCAGCCCTTCTTCCTGAACTCACAGCCAGCTTGCTATGTCTTCAAGCAGCATACGACAATTTAACGACTGACTTCAGAACAAGAAGAGAGTGCAGAACAGAGAACTGAGCATTTTAGCCATCTTAGCATGCTAAACCTGGAAGCATTTGACTAGAAGATTGTGAGGAACGGTTAGTCTCTTACAATTAATAAAGTGTTTTAAGCAAGATTAGGAGCTTTTTTTAGGTTTGAGTATGGTCTGAATTACCGTTGTGAGCCTGCCACATGTGTCTGACCTCTATACAGGGCTGGCATCTAGTGTGCGGCTGGCACCTACACAGTAGGCCTAGCACAGGGGACCAGACCCTATCCCAGTGTGAGGGAGCACATGTGCCTTACTCTGTGTAGGACCAGCATCTAGTAGGTGACTGGCACCTACATAGTAGGCCTGGAACAGGGGAATAGACCCTATATTTTGAAGGAGGTGATAAGGGATGTCACCCTTGATCCTTGCCTGCCAGTCAGCTTATAGTTCCCAGCAACCATCAGAGACCAGGGGGAGAAGCCACACTCAAAGGTATGTAGGACATCTGACACTTTGTCACTTTTCAACTCTATGGAAGACCATCTTTTGTTTTTACCCAGAGAGTGGAAAAAATTGAATGTGAATTTTATGATATGCCAAGATAACAAATCTACCTGAGTTAGATTTGTCTAGCCCCTGAGGGAATAGATTGTTTGCCAGTAAGTCTTTGTCCCCACCTGAAAATGCTAGAGACAGCTGAGAACAGTTGGGCACAAGCTTGTTTGGGCTTCATATTAAGCTGATAAGATCTGGGTTTAGCCTAAATATCTTAGTTCTATCTAAAGGACTTGATTTTATTACCAATTGACAGACAAGCAAGTAATCTAGCATCTAAGAGTTAACCATCTTTAGCAGAAAAACTTAGAATTTCCTTATTACTTGTCACCAAAAATCTCTATACATCAAATGGAATGTAAGAAAAATGACAATCACACTTGATTTATAACAATTTTCTAGCTTATACATGAAAGTTGTTAGTTTGAGAACAAATCTTGTTGAGATTAAAGGTGTGTGTTGCCACTACACCTGGGTGCTGAGATTAAAGGTTAGTTAGCACTGTCACACCAGGTTCTGGGATTAATGGTGAGTTCCGCCACACGTAGGTGCTGGGATCAATTTTTAAAGGCTCTGCCATGCCTGAGTGCTGGGATGAATGGTGAGTTCCACCACACCCAGAAGCTAGGATTTAAGGTACCCTCATACCTGTCTCAATTCTTACATTTAAAAAAAACTTACAAATTAAAACATTATTCTTTCTAAATACTAGGGCAGTGTCTTTGTATTTAGTGATGGCACATTAACATGAAACATTTTCTTGTAAACCATTGCAAAAGCATAAAGACAGGTTAAAATCAACAATAAATGAGCATTTAAGTCTCTAGATACCAACAGAAATGAAAAGACAGAAACCTAGACTTATTCTTACAGTAGGAAGGCACCAGTTTTAGATTTAGAAAGAAACAAACTTGTAGCTCAGTGAAAGTGTAGTCAAGACAGGAGGAAGAACCTAACAGATAAGTTACTGTACAATTGGTATGGCCACAGGGTCCCTTAGCCTGGGGGCTGATCACACAAAGCATTTGAAAGACAGAAAAATGGTAGTATGGCTGAACAAATAGAGCCAAAACAACACTTTAATAGCTTTTCCTTCTTATACAGTCCCATTATGCTCACCAAATGTGTTGCAGGATTTCGGCGTTCAGCAGAGGTCCCCGATGTATGAACTGCCAATTTTGGGTTCTGTCTCCCATTAACAGATAATTGATAAAGACAGACCCAGGAAGGGTAAATTATGAATTATTAAGTTTATTGATGGGGAAATCACAAATTGTGGGGTTTATTTAAGGGAGAAATCACAAATTGTTGCATCTATTTAAGGGATATTGGGATCTACAAAGGAAAGCTAGAACAAAGTCATGAAGATGTGGGAAGTAGGAAACACACTCTCATGTGTAAACACTGCATAGTTTATAAGGTTTGTTTAAGAAATTGAGGTTGGGGGGGGACTAGATTTGAGAGAAACTGAGGCTTTTAAATAGAAGTTAGATTGAAGCTACAAACTCATGGACTCGAGCGAAACTGAGGCTTTTAAAGGACAGATTAGATCAAGACAGATTGTGTAGGGAAACTTGGGAAGAACCTGCACATGGCAGATTTGGTCAGAGGAAAATCATGCACATAATCAAAGAGAGAAGATACCCCATACTATAAAGCAGAAAAGCCATCCCAACCAAGAAAGAGTTTTCTGCTCTTCCCCCAAGAAAGAGAGGTAGGTAGGCTGAGCAGAGAAACAGAGCTGAGCAGGGCAGGATGGAGTTCCAGGACAGGAAGAAGACAGGAACCTTTATAGGCAAGGGGAAGACCCACCTGGTTGAGGAATTTAGAGGATGGATACCTGGGCCAGTACATTTGGACCATCTGTCTAGATAGCATGCTAGACTGAGCAACAGAGGGTGCTGTAGATCAGTCTATTAGACACAAGTGGCATTTTGGGGGTGGCATCTCTTTGAGCCTCTATCTCCGAGACTGCCTAAAGAGACTGCCTAAAAAATGCTAGCATTCTCCTATCCTCCATTTATAAGTCTCATCAGATAAGAGACTAATTCAGAACAGTTGTCATAATCTTAAGGCCAACCTGTGCTACAAACTGAGACCTTGTCTGAAAGTCAAACAGCAGTAAAACAAACAAAGTGTGGGAAAAGGAAAGGGAGCAAGGCATGAAGGGACAGATTTGTAGAAACAGGAATAGCCAGAGGGAGCAAGGGGCTTCTGCTTGTGCTGTGGCAGGTTTGAGAATGGCAATCTCCATTTCCTACACCCTGCTTTTCCAAAGCTTCTTTCTGGGCCCACTGAGACACAGTTACCATAACTCAACTTGAGGAAAATCCTGAAATCTGACAGCTGTGGGACCCATCATCAGGGTGGAAACAGGAGGGCAACTCTGCCATACTTCCCTAGCTCCTGAGCATACCTGCTTCATGGTCCCAACTCCCCTCACTTGTTTTCTTCCCTGAAGTGAGAAGAGAAGGGGTGAGTAGAAGAATTTAACCTGCACCTCTCCTTGATGGGGCTCTAATAGTTTCCTGCTGGTCTGTGCCTCTTGGTATCTGTGTCTCCCTCTTTTCCTCAATGCTTTCCCACATCTGTCTCCAAGCCTCTTTGTGTTTCTGGGATACCTCAGGAACATCCTTCTATTTCAAGGGCTGTAGTTGGATTTATAAATGAAGGAAAGACACATATAGTGCTTCTCTGTAAGCTCCATCACAAAGCCTATGATGCAAGGCATATTCAGGAGCCCAAGGTGGAGCCAGGAACTTAGAAGGGTAGGCAGTACCTGCTCGGGTTCCATCTTCACAAAGAACAAGGAGTCAGCAGTGATGGTGCAGGCCTTTGGTCCCAGCTAACTGGCAAGCCAAAGGAGGAGGATCTCAACTTTAAGACCAGCCTGGGCTACAAAGTGAGATGAAGAAAATAATTGGGGATAGAGCAATTGCTGAGAAGGTAAGGATGTTTACAAGAGGGTCTGTGGCAGCCTGGGTTCAATTCCCATCATGGACATTAATAATAAGTAGTGGTTATATACATCTTAATACTGTTGGGAGAGGATACAGGAGAAATGCTAGGGTTCACTGCTCAGCCACTCTAATACAAAATGGTAACACTTGATTCACTGAGAAACTGAGTATCAAGAAACCATGTGGAAAAGCCATAAGGGAGGACACCGGAAGTTCTCCTCTTGCCTCCACTTGCAGGCACAAGGGGTGCATACACACACACACACACACACACACACACACACACACGCAGACACTTGCATATACTATAGATGCACACCATACATGCATCAAATCACACATTCTACACACACAAACATCAAAAAAATAATTTAAAGCCGGGCATGGCGGTGCATGCCTTTAATCCTAGCACTCGGGAGGCAGAAGTAGGAGGATCGCCATGAGTTCAAGGCCACCCTGAGACTCCCTAGTGAATTCCAGGTCAGCCTGGGCTAGAGTGAGACCCTACCTTGAAAAACCAAAAATAATAATAATAATAATAATAATAATAATTTAAGCACTTAAAAAAAACTGGAGACATGGATCACTTGCAGACAGCTCTCCTAGTACGCATGAATGTCTATGTTTGTTCCTTGGTAACAAATAGAGGGAGAGAGAAATCAGAGAATAAGTATCAAATCAAGGCCACGGAGCTAGGAAGTGGGAATGCTGATTCCACCCCATGTACTAGTGAGGCAGTTGACGGGGCCCCCAAAAGTACAAACAGAAACGTGCTTAAGTCTGCCTTTGGAGTCTCCTCTTTGCTAGAGATCAGAGAAGCTGGCTTCTCCTTATCTCTTGCCTAAAGGAATTCTCTAGACCTGTTTTTCCATGAACAACCAGAGCCCCTGGTGGGAGGGAGTTCCCCATTCCTACAATTTAAATCTCATCTTGGCATTGTGGTTTATTAAGCTCAGCCCCACAACCTAGCATCATGGCTGGCCTCTTCTTGAGCCAGCCCCTAGCCCAGGCTAATCAGCCCTCACTGGCTCACTGAGGCTGAAGGTGAAGCCACTACAGTAAGGTTAGGTATAGATACTTCCCAGGGGGATAAGCTCTCTTGCCTCTCAGCTGGGCTGAGATGTGAGGAGACTCCTCCACCCTTACTCCCACATGGCTTTCTACTCATTTCTGTCTTCCACATGGAAAGACCTCTCTGCACTTTCTTCTCTTTCCTTCTTTTAATCTAATAAAGTCTCTTTAGATCTTATCCTGTGGTCTATGTATTTTAATTCTTTAAATTAATAAGACAAGAAGTTTGGGTACCCTAAATGTCTTGGTGTGTTGGTATATTGGTGTATTAGCAAGGAACCCCCAAATTCCCATTTTACTAGGAACCACATGGCCGTTAAGAAAGGCTGTCTAGGGAAGAGGTCATGGGAGACACAATGATACTGGAGAAAGGAATATGGGCAAGTGGCAGTGGAAAAAGACAGGTTTAGTGCTAGTATAAATAGAGTTGGACAGAGAAAGGCACAGACTTTCTGAGAGCAGTGATTCACATATGGTCAGAGACACAAACTCAGAGGGACACACAGTGCTGCACAGGTGGAATCACAAACTCTAGCTCTGTCTATGAGGTATTTGGCTCAGGAAACCTCTTGCAGTAGATTGGGGTGTGATGTGAGGATTAGTAATCAACACAAATGCTGAAAAAACATCCCTTTATTTCAGAAAGATTCAAGGTACCTGGTTAATTCACCTTCCCAACATGTGCCACACTATGGCCACAGGCTCTTGTACCTGAAAATCCTGCCCAACAATACCACAACATCCCAGATGCCACCACCCACATGGTGCTCATGGAAATGAAGTCTCCCTGGTCCCTGTCTGTCAGATGAAACATGATGGTGGGCCTTGGGAACCTTGACAGTATGGACTGTGAAACAAGATCCCAGAGACAGAACTCAGGACACAAATACATAGGGTTCCTAGTGGCTGGAAGAATGAATGGAAAGAAGGACAGACATGTCATCTTGTAGATTCTCAGTTTCAACACCCTGGACATTAAATGTTGTAGTCAGGTTCGCATTGCTGGCAGAAAACACTAGATCAAGAGCAGCTTGTGGTAAAAAGGTTTATTTAGGATTACAGAATCCAGGGGAAGCTCAATGATGGCATGGGGAAATGATGGCATGAGGAGAGGATGGACATTACCTCCTAGCCAACATCAGATGGACAACAGGAACAAGAGCATGTGCCAAACACTGGCAAGAGGAAGCTGGTTATAATACCCATAAGCTGCCCCCAACAATACACTGATTCAAGAAGGATCCAATTCCCAAATCTCCATCAGCTAGGGACCAAACATTCAGAATACATAAGTTTATGGAAATCACCTGACTCAAGCCACCACATTCCACCCTTGGTCCCCATAAACTGATAGCCATATATAATATAAAATGCAATGCATTCATCCAACTTTAAAAGTCCCCATAGTTTTTATCAATCCTAATGATGGTCAAACATCTCCAGAGTCCAAGGTATTTTATCTGAGCCATACTACAAAAAGTAAAACTCAAAAAATTCATAATGACACAGAATAAACATTCACATTGCAAAAGATATAGCATAGAAATATTCAAGCAATACAAGATTTTAAAAAGGGAAACATCAAACTCTGTAGCTGCAAGTCCAACAACTCTAACCAGTGACAAGTCTCCAAGTCCAATAATTCTAACCAGTGACAAGTGTCTGGAGTTCCAATTCAACTCTTCCAGCTAGGCTAGTCACAGACCCAGAAAACTTCATCCAGTGCTTGCAAACATTTCATAATCCATATTTCCAGGTTGACTGCCAATTTGTTAATCCAAGGGGAAATAAAGCACACTTTGAAGAACAGGACACTCCTTCAGCATTCAGTCCCCTTCAAAAGACTCTGCATTCTTCCTGTTGTCACAGTGCAGGTCAGCTAGCCAAATCTCAATGGTTGTAATCTCTCATACAATTGCAACTCAATTGGCAAAAGTTTGGGCCCAAAGATTTCATTTTTGTGCCATATCCCTCTGCTCATACCAGTTCATTTCTACGTAATGCAACCCTGCACAAATTCTCACGACACAGGCACAACAGAAAACCTCTCACACAAACTGCTTCTAGCCCAGTCCACGCAAAGCTCTTTCTCACCCCCATAAGCCAAACCTCACAGTCCATAGTTCTTACTACATTCAGGTCTTTCAACTCTAACCATAATAGTCCATCAATCTGTACTTACAGCACTGCAAGGCATCTCTTAGGTCAAGATTTCAAATTTGTCCACATTCTCCTGCAAAGCAGTTCAGACTCTAGGGGAAGTTCTAAAAGACCAAAAGCCACACAGTCAGGGGTCTAGCAGCAATGATCCCACTTCTCAGTACCAACTTTACTCTTGCAGTCAGGATTGCATTGCTGGCAGAAAACACCCAAACAAGAATAGCTTGAGGGGGAATAAAAGGCTTATTTTGGCTTACAGAACCCACGGGAAGCTTCATTATGGCAGAGGGAAATGATGGTATGAGCAGAGGGTGGACATCACCTCCTGGCCAACATCAGATGGACGACAGCAACAGGAGACTGTGCCAAACAATGTCAAGGGAAGCTGGTTTATAACACCCATAAGCCTGCTCCCAGCAATACACTGCCTCCAGGAGGCTTTAATTCCCAAATTGCCATCAGCTGGGAACCTAGCACTCATAACACCTAAGTTTATGAGGGACACCTAAATCAAATCACCACACTAAATATGAGGGGCCTAGGAGTTGGAAGTCAGGGGACACTGGTGGCTCAACCCAAGAGTCAAGTGGCATAGACAATTGCAAGCTAGCAGACATTGAGCAGTGGTAGGGTTATGAGAATTATAGCTTCTCTCCCCTGGCTCAAGAAGCTATCCCACAAACTCATCATTTTCAGTTTACAGGGAATATGGTGTCCTCTCTTGGATTTTCCACTCTCACTATGTCAATAGCCAGTCCCATAAAAATTTAAGTTTACATCTGGAAAAGGTATAGGATATAAATATCATAAACAAATAGTTGTTTGTTTGTTTGTTTGTTTTAATGGCAGGGTGTAATTCCAGGCCAGGTTAGCCTTGAATTCATAGCAATCCTCCTACATCAGTCCCCCAAGTGCTGTGATTAAAGGGGTGAGCCAGCACTTCAAACTACAAATAATTCTTTTTTTTTTTTTTTTAGAAAATTACAACTTTAAACAATATTTATTTATTTATTTATTTATTGAAGAGAGAGAGGGGCAGATAGAGAGAATGGGCGTGCCAGGATTCTAGTCACTGCAAGTGAACTCCAGATGCATGCACCACCTTATCTGGCTTACATGTGTCCTGGGGAATTGAACCTGGGTCTTTAGGCTTCACAGGCAAGTGCCTTAACTTCTAAGCCATCTCTCCAGCCCTCAGATAAGTCTTAATATGGTTGATTGCTGTTTTATAGTTATTATGTGAACAATTCCAATATAGAGGGAAATTCTCTGCCGTCCAGCAACCTTCACAGCAAGTGTTGTTCACTGTGCGAGAATTCTTCACTCTCAGCTGACAGTAACTTGAACCAGACTCCAAAGTGAGAGTTCCTTTCCCTGTGCAAGTTCCCTCGTTTGCCAAGGTTTTATCCTGCCTCATTCTTTTCTTGGGTTATACCTCTACCATTTAGATCTCAAACCCCATGTCTCTCTCAAAACTGACCTCTGTCATGTGTAGTGGTACACGCCTTTTATCCCAGCACTCTGGAGGCAAAAGTAGGAGGATCACCATGATTTCAAGGCCACCCCCCTCCCCTTGGCCCCTCCTTGTTGAGGTGTGCGGGTCATGCATTGTGGAGTTAGCCCACAATTATGGGTAAGCTAAATGTCTCTGCATATCATGACCCAACATGTGACTCTGACATTCTTTCCGCCCCCTCTTCCGCAAAATTTCCCTGAGCCATGTTGGGTTCATTTTTGGTCTGCTTCAGTGATGAGGTGTTGAGGGCCTCTGAGGCTCTGGCTCTCTGATTTGGTAGGAGTTGATTTTTCTCTGTGCTGATCTCCTTCCCCCTTGTGCTGGTGTCCGGTTCATCAGGAAAAACAGCCCCCTTGCTTGTTTCTCGAAGTTTTCTTAGTTTCAGCCGGGGCCCTTTTGAGGTATGATGGGGTGGCTCTCTCCTTAGGGTCTACATCTATCTGAAAAAGAGAAGCAGATTCTCCAACGGAGAGTAAGTTAGCACCAGGACAAATGAGATAACCCTTACTTTTTTTTTTTTTATAGAGAATTTAATATGTGTAGGCTCTCTTGTAGCCCACAATTGATAGTAGGTTGATACTGGAGAGTGGGCTTATGTTTGGATATGGTTCTGACTTGTTTCCCAGCTCCAGCTATGGGTCCCATACCAGTGAGGGGATCAGTTAGCCAAATTGAGAGCAGTTGGTTCCCCACCATGGCTGTGTGCCACCACTGCACTTGTGTGGGCATCACAATAAGTTATTTGCTGCTAAGTAGGTTAGACCATGCGTTGCTTCGATAGATATTGCATCCCAGCACTCTGGAGGCAAAAGTAGGAGGATCACCATGATTTCAAGGCCACCTACCTTGACAAACCAAAAATAAAAAATAAAAAACTAGCCTCTATGATAAAATTTCTTCTAAATCTCCCCTTTGCTCAGAGTCCTTTCCCTCAGCTTTTTTCTCTCAGAACTCCTTCTCTTCACTTATTTCTCAGAGTGCTACAGACTGAGGCTTCTCCCCCAATCATTCTTTTCCTCCATGGAGACTCTCACTCCCTCTCTCATAGATTAAAAAGTATTGCACATTTGCGTGTACATGTGTGTGTATGCACATGTACAGGCATCCCAGGGCCTCTTGCCACTGCACATGAACACAAGATGCTTGTGCCACTATTTTGTGTCTGGTTTATGTGGATGGCTAGGAAACACCCTTGGCTCGCAGGTTTTGTAATCAAGCACCTTTAACTGCTGAGCCACCTTCCCAGCCCCTCCCTCAGATGAATATCTTATCCTGAAGATACTCTCACCTCTCTAGAGGAGTCACCTTAGCCCTTAGGCACTCATCTCCACCTTCAACTGCCTCCAACTCTCAGACCATAGCCTTCTCCATAAAAATATCACTTGCTCCTTCACACCCTGTCTTCTTCCCTTACAGCACTTAGGCCTGTCTTTCTTTCAGAAAACTTTCATTCCTTCACTGATCCTCAGGGGTTGGCAACCATCAGAAACTCACACCTCATCCTTTTGAGATACCCTTCCCTGAGCACCGGGCTGATAAAGACTTGGGAAAAACTTAAGGAAAGTAAGTATTTTTGTTGTTGTTGTTAAAGTAAGGTCTTACTCTATCTCAGGCTGACCTGAAACTCACTCTGTACACTGTAGTCTTAGCCTGGTCTCAAACTCACAGAAACCTTCCTATCCTGGCCTCCTTAGTGGTGGGATTAAAGGCATGCACCACTATGACCAGCCAACAAGGATTTTTAAATAAGGATTTAATATTTTCTCTCTCTGTAGACTGTCTGTGTCTGTCAGCAGAGTTTTGACAAGCTTGTAGTTTGCTTAGCTAACAATAGTTAGCTGGCTATAGTAACACAATTTGTGGTTTCTCTCCCTTAACTAGAAGTTCCCCTTTTATCCTCTCTAGAGGATGTTTTATGTTTGCCTCAAGCAGAAAGAAATTTCATACATTTCTGTGGAACTTTTATGGGAGCTTACCAATTTCTTATAGCTTTCCTAGTTTCTTATTAATTATATATGTTAACTTTTTACTTTAGCCAATCAATATGTAAGTTGCCTTTGTGCTGTAAACCCCTCCCAACTGAAGGTATAAATGTGACAACTTCTTCCCTTTATGGTTGTCTTTGAGACTTTAGTCCACTGTACCAGGCTGTAACCAGAATAGAACCTGCATTCTGAATATTCCTAGTGTCTTGCCTTATCTTTCCCACAACTTTTCCCATTGCATTGGCTAGGAATGGAGGAGGTGAAGACAGAATTTTGCCTCCATTGTCTTGGGGTCTAGCCTCCTTGGAATATCTGGAACAACTTCCCCTTGACAACACTGCTGACTTCCTCTGGCTGCAAGAGGAACAGCTCACCCAGCATCTTGGAGATGCTGCCTCCAAGCACAAAAAAGCCTGAGGAAAACAAGGACTTGGAATAGGGTTTGAAGGGCACTGCATGATGAAACAGGGAGGACCTGGGTCCACTAAAGATAGCATTAGGCTGTGGTGGGGGAAGACACCTATCTAAGGGTCTCAGAGTACCATATGACTAGACAGTTTCTGTGGGAAGTCAGAGCTGAAACAGACCCAGGGGCACCCAAGTAGGCTCTGGCCAGGATCAGTGGCCAGGGATGAAACCAAGACCCTTTTCAGTTGACACTTTTAGGGATTTTGTCTTGGAATTCTGGGTTGAGAGAAACAGAAATGTTAAGCTGACCAAGTGTGTGGAAATGTGTAGAAGTGTGTTACTGAGTCACTACGTTGCCGCAAGGCTGGATGTAAATGATACTGTGAAGAAGTGAGGCAAAGCGTGGAGTCCATATTGCAGTTCTGTGGTGATCTCATGTGGCTGGGGGTGGCTCCTCACAGAGAACCTGGGCTGGGAATTGTATAGCACCACCACAGCCAAGAGCACCTTAGACATCTCCACAAGGAGAGTAGCCAGTGACTGATGAAAACAAATCTTGTCTTGAGGAAGCAACAACTCACACAGGACACAGGAGGCACACCGAGTAAACTGACTCTTATAATGCATGTTAAGAAACGTCTAAAAAGTGTTTGAAGGGTGTCTATGGGGTAAAGCTTACACCCCACAACTTGGTTATCTTTTGTGAGGTAGACTGGCTGGCTTTTGAAGTAAGATGCTCATCTGAAGGGAACTTAGACAAAGGTCTATGAAATAATCATAGGGACCTCTAGCCACCCAGACCAATTCCTTTACATGGATTGCTGACAAGAAACAGTTCAGAAATAGCCCCACTGTTTGAGAGTCCGTCTAGATGGACAAATGAGGTTAATGCCAGCTCAGGCCATAGCAGCTTCTAAATCCAAAGACCAAAATAAACCAGGCCAGATGGGGAGGGAGA
Organism: Dipus sagitta; assembly: GCA_036346955.1. Taxonomy (NCBI): domain Eukaryota; kingdom Metazoa; phylum Chordata; class Mammalia; order Rodentia; family Dipodidae; genus Dipus; species Dipus sagitta. The sequence continues at coordinate 45,343,953 of CM070771.1, forward strand.
CAAATGAAAATCCATTCTGGTCTAGTGAGCCAAGGACCATCTACCACTTTATGCTCTACTTTACCCAGTGTTGCTGAGACCACCTAGATGTTTGGTCACCCCTTTAAGACCTTTACCCCCTAGAGCCAACAGATGACAGCCCCACAACATCAGCCACCGCTTCTTCATAAATAATTTCAGAGGCTTCTCCATGTCTTTATGTCAACATGGGAGCCAAACCTAAGACTCAAGCCAGAGCCTAGGCAGAGGCACTCCAGATGCCCTTACCTTACTAGAGAGCCAATCTATTGTGACCAGGAAGGAAACCTAACAGGTGGACAAGCACCTTTGTGTACCTGCCCTTCACTACTACAGACCTCCTGATCTGGAAAAATCATATGCCCTCCTATATGGAGAAACCTCAGGCCATGGTAGACCTGATACAGTCTATTATCCAGACCTAGAAGCCCACCTGGACTGACTGCAGTCAACTCTTCCACACCTTGTTCAATGCAAAAGAATTCAGACAAGTGACCCAGGCTGCTCTGAAATGACTGAAACAGCATGCTCCTCCAAGCCAATATAATGTCCAAGTTTACAGATACTCAGTTTACAGATACTGACCCCAATGGGATCCAAATGGTGAGACAGGACTACAGTGTCTTCTGAGTTACCAGAGGGCTCTCATAAATGGCTTAAAAGATGGAAGGGGAAAGGCCATAAATATGGGTAAGGTACAAGAGATAGTACAAAAGCCTGAAGAGAGCCCCACAAACTTTTATGAGCAGTTATATGAGGCCTTGTATGAGCAACACCTAATTCAAATACAAATTGGAATTCAAAAACATCTGGGTAGTCTATTAGACTATGGAATTCTCCAGCCTTGCCAGTCATCTTGGAATACACCCCTTTGCCTGTCCAGAAACCAGGAACTGTTGACTACCAGCCAGTCTAAGACTTGACGGCAATAACTCAGGCCATAGTCACTCTACAGTGGTCCCCAATCCATATAGTCTCCTGAGTTTGTTGCCCTGCTAATGCAGCCTATTTTACCTGCCTGGACCTGACTGATGCCTTCTTTTGCATTCCCTGAGCTAGCCAGTCTTTGCCTTCTGATGGGAGGACTCCAGTGAAAATAAGGAACAACTGACCTGGACTAGACTGCCACAGGGCTTCAACAACTCACCATCCACTTTTGGAATGGCACTGGCTTCTGAATTCAAGGCCTTTCCTGCTAAAGAGTGCAGATGCATGCTGCATGCTGTGCAGATGACTTGCTACTGGCGGGGGCCGCCTGCAAGGAATGCATGGAGGGAGCTCAGCTGCTTCTCACTCTTCTATACAAAACTGACTAGAAGGTCTCAGAAAAAAGTCCCAGATCTACCAAGAAAAAGTTATATCTGGGCTTCCATCTGACACAGGGACAGTGGCAACTTGGTCCAGAGAGGAAACAGGCAGTCTGCTCAATCCCAGCCCTATTGACCCACTGCCAAATCTGAGAATTCCTGGGTGCTTCTGGATTTTGCCAGATCTGGATCTCTAACTTCCCAGTCAGGTCAAGACCCCTCTATAAAGCCACAGAGAAAGGTGAACAATAGCCACTGGTATGGGGACCAGAAAAGGTCTTCGAGGACATTAAACATGCTCTCATCTATGCACCTGGCCTGAAACTGTTCTTGTATGTCCATGAGCAATCCAAGGTAGTTGTGGGTGTCCTAACACAGATGCTAGGGACATGGAATTTCCTGGTATCTTATCTCTCCAAATAGCTGTAGTCTTTGCTCTAGACTGGTCACCTTGCCTGCGAGCCCTCACAGTCATAACCTCCTAGTAACAGAAGCTGACAAACCTACCATAGGACAATAAGTGACAGTCTGTGTGCCCCATTCAATGCTGACATTTTTGGAACACAAGGGTTCATAATGGCTAATGCAAGGATGGACAAATACCAGGGGATGTTATGTGAAAATACACTTGTCTACATTGAGTTCATGCAATCACTAAAATCCAGCCTCCCTGCTGCCAGCCTGACTATGATTGTATTGCAGTCATGAATGAAATGTTTTCCAGAAAAACTGGACTTACCTGACCAGACCCTCCTGACCCAGACCTGGAATTCTTCACCAATGAGAGCAGCTTCTTATGGGATGCGTTCATCTTGCTGGGTATTCAGCTGTCACTTCAAACTCCACCATTGACGCTGAGCTTCTATGAACAGTAACATCCATACAAAAGGCAGACCTCAGTGCTCTAACCCAAGCACTCCAGTTCGTGGCAGGAGTCTGTGCCAACATCTACACAGACTCTAAATATGTAATATTCATTACCTTTCATGTACATGGAGCTGTATATAAAGAAAAGGACTTAATTAATTCAGGAGGAAAAGACATAAAATCTGGCAAATATATCATTAATCTTCTAGATGTTGTATGGGCCTCTAAAGGAATAATAGTCATGCAATGTTGGGGACATCAAGTGGGAGAGTCTCTGATTGCTCAGGGAAATTGGGGGACTGATGCAGAGGCAAAGCTGGCAGCTTCCAAAGAGCTAACAAAGACGACAACTGTTACTGCTTCTCAGCTCCCTAAGTCCTCTGGCAGACTGGAAGCCTGACTACTCAGAACATGAAAAGGACTGGTTTGAGACTGAACATGAGGACTTCCTCCCAGATGAATGGTGGAAATTCTCCAGTGGCTGAATAGCCATCTCTAAAGCATTAGCCCCCACATTTTTTAGGCAGCCTCATCAAGGGACACACATGTGCTGAATGGCATTTGAAACTGCCCTGAGTCAACACTCTGTGTCTCCTGACATTCAAGAATCTCCTGGATAACATGTAAATAGTGTGATGCATGTGCCCGTGATAACCCACGTCAAGGGCCAAAGCTTCCTCTAGGAGTCCAAAGCAAGGGAGGAATTTCTATTGAAGATTTGGAAGTGGACTGTAGAGAAGTGCCATGTTCATGGGGCTGTAGATATCTCTTAGTCTTTGTATGTTCTTACTCCAGTTGTGTAGAGACCTATCCACCCAGCACAGAAAAGGCTTGAGAGGTAGCTAGGATGGTCTTCTGGGAAATTATTCCCAGATTTGGGATCCCCATCTCCATTGGGTCAGACAGTGGACCAGTTTGTGTGGCAGAGGCAATATAACTATTGGACAAAAGTTGAGACATCAAATGGAAATTGCATACTGCCTATAGACCACAGAGTTCTGGCAAGGTGGAAAGGATTAACTGGACTTCAGAGGCACAGTTAGGCTTATTATGTCAAGAGATACCTACACTGGGAAGAAATCCTCCCAATAGCATTACTAAGTATCAGGTCCATGCCAACTAAAAGGACTTGATTCTCTCCCTGTGAAATATTACATCTCCTCCTATCAAAGGACTATGTGGAAACCTAATGGAAGTTGAAGAATTGGCCCTAAGACAACAACTGTGGGCTTTAGGGAAGAAAACCTTACAGTCTCTCAACCAATTGGTCAGAGAAAGATGACAGTCAGTCTAAGTACAAATGTATACATTTTAGGCCAGAAGATTCAGTTTGGGACAAAGAATGGAATGTTCAACCATTAAAGCCTCTTTGGAGAGGTCCTTTTAAAATAGTTGCTCTCAATGTATTGCCATCCCTTGTTCATTCATGTCAATATTACTCCTTATTACGGGTTTCATAGAAGTTGCTCCAGCTGACTAGGCCTGTACTGAAATGTTCTGTTGGTACTCTTATTTCACTTGGGTTGGCATTGTAAGTGTCTTCTATTACTATTACTAATAGCCTGACCTCACCACTTGCCCTTAAGTATCCCTCTTCAGCTGAAATACTTCTCTTATGTTTGTGATACATTTCAACCCAGGCCACTTTATCAATGGCTGACATCTCCATTTCCTCCAGAGAGTGTCATGGTTAGTTGCTTGTGATGAGACTGTATTTCTTGCCAGAGATCAGCCTATTATGAGGGATGATGATATCAACATATGTACCTGGGGCATGCCCCACAAAGAGAATTCTATCAGGTAACAGACACCTGTTTTTAGAACAACAAAAACAAGATCAAGATAGCTTGGATATATCCTCAATACACAAGGGGCCAAAGAGTCTGGCCCTGCCACGGAGGTACTTCTTTATCAGATGGAAAATGGTATTATTGGGTATCCGATCATTGAGCTCCTATAACTAACCACCTGGTCACCTCAGACCCTATTACCACTATCCCTGACCCAGCTGCTAAACAACATGAGGATCTAAGTCCAAACCTTGATCTTCCCTTTTTGGGACAAAAAAAAAAACTCCTTGTAGACTTGGCAGAAGAGATTGCCAAGAATCTCTGAGTCAACAATTGTTGGGTATGCGGAGGTGCCCTTATGAGTGAGAAATGGGTCTAGATGCGGCTAACCTTGGTCACTTATTCATTACTACAATGAAACCACATTCACTTTACAGGAAGGTGAGAGACCCCTGAGTCGAGTCCTCCCTTCAGAGGTACTTGAAACAGAGTGCATTAGTAGACTATGGCCAAGCCACACTAATGGATGGGAGAGACCCCATGTGAAAGCATATTGTTCTAGAGTGCCACGTATCTGGCTTTGGACCTAATCAGTCTGTTTGCTTGGAATCCTCCTTATAAGTTTGAACCCCGAGCCTGACTCAGTATGTCAGCCTTCATCCCATGAGAAGGCTGCTGCCCCTCACTGTACCTCTCAATCAGCAGTCTGTCTGTAGAAATCAAGTTCAGTGTTCTTTCTTGCTTTTCTCTTACACTTTTCTTACATTTTGGTGTCATGACTGGGATCCCTCCAGGGCTTTCAGGCCACACACCCTCCCCTTTTCTTTCCCTCTCCTCTTCTCACCTCCCTGCCAGTGTCTCACTCCTTCAGGAGCACAAACACTCAGTGAGCTCACTATTTGGGCTAAATGGTCACCATTCTGACCTGAAGCCTCTGTTTTTTTGTGGCTTTTGTCTATGTGAGCAGCAGAACTTCCATTCGGCTTTGCAGCTATAGAGCTTTATTGGCACTCTGTGTAAGCCCAGCTTGATACCTGGCAGCTTTCTCCTTCTCTTTTCCCTCTTACTCTGACCCTTGGGTTGCGTGAGCATGGCAGCTCATCTGTGGAGACTGAGGAGTTCTAGGCCAGGCCTACTCCCTGGTAAATATCCAAAAATCACTCTCTGAGCTCAGCTAAGTCTCCTACAGCCCTTTGGGCAATCCAGCAGATCATATCTCTCTCCATCTCCCTCTCTTCTCCCCCCAGACTTTATATACATAAATTTTATTTATTTGTTTATTAGAGAGAGAGAGAAAGAAATGGGCACACCAGGGCCTCCAGCCACTGGAAATGTCTGGGTTCCCCAGACATATGCACCACCTTGTACATCTGGCTTATGTGGGTCCTGAAGAATTTAACCAGGATTCTTTGGCTTTGCAGGCAAGAGCCTTAACTGCTAAGCCACATTTCCAGCTCTACTTCTTTTTGATTCTTTTTTTAATGACAACTTTCATGATTGTAAACAATACCCCATGGTCATTCCCTTTCTCCCCCCCGCCCCCCCACTTTCCCCTTTGAAACTCCTACTCTCCATCATATCCCCTCCCCCTCTCAATCAGTCTCTCTTTTATTTTGATGTCATGATATTTTCCTCCTATTATGATGGTTTTGTGTAGGTAGTGTCAGGCACTGTGGAGTATATGTTCCTATAGTATGTCCCTATGATTTTTTTAATTTCTCTGGTTGTGATGGTGCCTTTTTCATCCATAATTTTATTAGTTTGTCTGTTCTCTCTTTGTTTTAGTCAGATTGCCTAAAGGTTTATCAATCTTGTTTATCCTTTCAAAGAACCAAGTCTTTGCTTTATTGATCCTTTGGATTTTTTTTTATTTCTATTTCATTAATTTCTGCCCTAATCTTTATTATTTCTTCCTACCTACTAATTTTCAGTTTGCCTTGTTCTTCTTTTTCCAAGGCTTTAAAGTGAAGCATTAAGTCATTTACTTGTTACCTTACTAATTTCTTAATATAGGCACTTAAAGCTATAAATTCCCTCTTAGCACTGCCTTCATTGTGTCTCGAAGGTTTTGGTATGTTGTGTTCTCATTATCATTTGGTTGTATGAATTTTCTTATTTCCCTCTTGATTTTTTCATTGACCCATTCATCATTTAGTAGTGTATTGGTTAGTTTCCATGATTCTGTGTATGGTCTATAGCTTTTCTTGCTTTTGATTTGTACTTTGATACCATTGTGATCAGATAAAGTGCAAGGAATTATTTCAAACTTTCTGTATTTGTTAAGATTTGTTTTGTGTCCTAATATATGGTCTACTCTAGAGAATGATCCATGTGCTGCTGAAAAGAATGTGTATTGTGCAGCATTTGGATGAAATGTCCTGTATATATCTGTTAAGTGCATTTGTTCTATGATCTCATTCAATCCAGATGCATCTGTTTATTTTTTTCTGGGATGACCTGTCAATTGATGAGGGTGGGGTGTTGAAGTCACCCACTACAACTGTGTTTGGTGTTATCTATGACCTTAGTTCTAATACCATTTGTTTGAAGAAGTTGGGACTCCCCATGTTACATGCATATATGTTTAGGATTGTAATGTCCTCCTGTTGGAGTGTGCCTTTAATCAATATAAAGTGACCTTCCTTATCTTTCCTAACTGATGTTGGACTGAAGTCTACCTTGTCAGATATTAGATAGTAACCCCTGCTTGTTTGCTAGGCCCATTTGCTTGAAACACCATTTTCCAAGCTTTCACCCAAAGATAGTGTCCATCCTTTGTAGAAAGGTGAGTTTCTTGGGGGCAACAAATTGAAGGATCCTGCTTCTTAACCCAGTCTGCAAACCTATGTCTCTTGGTTGGGGCATTGAGGCTGTTGATATTAAGAGTTATTATTGGACGGGGTGTATTTATTTCTGTCACTTTTCTTGTTTTGTAGTTCTTCCAGTTTTACCTTTGCTGTCTTGTATTAACTTGCATTTGAGTATGGTTTATTTTTTCCAAGTTCCTTATGTGTGTGATTTTCTTTCTCTTCAGCATGGAGGCTCCTTTCAATATTTTATGTAGAGCTTGTTTTGTCTTCAAGTACTTCTTTAGCCTGTTTTTGTTGTGGAGTGTCCTTATTTCTCCATCTATTTGAATGTATAGCTTTGTAGGATAAAATAATCTTGGTTGACAGTTGTATCTTTTAGAACTTGAATACATCATTCTAAGCCCTTCTGGCTTTTAAAGTTTGTGTTGAGTAATCTTCTGTGATCCTGATCAGTTTGCCTTTGTATGTGACATGATTTTTCTCTCTAACTGCTTTCAATATATTTTCTTTGGTTCTTATGTTTAGTAGTTTAAGTATAATATGGCAAGGAGAGGTTCTTTCCAAGTTTTGTCTGTTTGATGTTCTAAAGGCTTCTTGTATCTGCTTTGGCATCTCTTTCCCAATTTGGGGGAAGTTTTCTTCTATGATTTTGTTGAAAACACCTACTATGCCTTTGGAGTGAAATTCTTCTCCTCTACTATCCCCTGAATTCTTATGTTTTATCTTTTCATAGTGCCCCGAATATCTTAAAATTCCCATGCAAACTTTCTATTAGTTTGTCTTTCTCTTTGTTGGACTGTATTAGATCTACCACCTGGTCTTCTAGTTTAGATATTCTATACTCCCCATCATCCATTCTACTGGTAAGGTTTTCTACAGAGTTTTTTTTTTTTTTTAATTTCATTGACTGTGTTCTTCATTGCTAGTAATTCTGACTTGTTTTTATTATTATTACTTCTATTTCCTTATTTATATCTTGTATCAACCTCCTTATTCCGTTAAATTGGCTTCATGTGTCTTCTTTAATTCTATTGATTTCCTCTTTGATTTCTTTTTTTTTTTTTAGTTTCTTTTTGTTCATTTTTATTTATTTATTTGAGAGTGACATACAGAGAGAGAAAAAGGCAGATAGAGAAAGAGAATGGGCATGGCAGGGCCTTCAGCCATTGCAAACAAACTCCAGATACATGCGCCCCCTTGTACATCTGGCTAAAGTGGGTTCTGGGGAATACAGCATTGAACCAGGGTTCTTAGGATTCACAGGCAATTGTTTAACCACTAAGCCATCTCTCCAGCCCTCCTCTTTGATTTCTTTGAATATATTTATAATCATTCTTTTGAAATCTTTCTCAGTCCTTTCCTCTAAATCAGTCTCAGTTAAGGTCACTTCTGATGTATTAATTCTTTTTGATAAATTTCTATTGCCTTGATTTTTTGTGTGTGTTTCTTGTGTTATAATGTACACAGTTTTGTACCTTGGATTAATTTAATACTTGGATTTTCTAATTATCTTCAGTATTATTAGATGTATGAATCAATCTGATATTATATATCTTCAGGGTAGGAGTTTAAGGTGCTATGTGTGGCTCTTACGACTCTCAGAGTAACTACAAAAGTGACCCTATATGTTGGGTTTGCCTGCGATGAGAGTATTCAAGTAGGCTGAGTGGAACAAAATACAGGCAGATTCTAAAATTTAACTAAACAATGTACTCATTCAATGCAAAACAGCATGGAGTATTTATGCAAGAGTAGATATTCTGACAACCAGATCCTCTAACAAAGTCACAGTCCCTTAGGATGTGTGTTGCTCTGCACCTTTAATCCTGTCAACGAGGAGGCTAAGATTTCTGGCCTGTTGAGTTTTCTAAGTCAGCTTGTGATCAAGTGAGACCCTTCCCTAATGAATGACAGAAGAGGAAACAAGGGCACTATAAATCAGGAATCAACAAATGACAAGCCCAAAATATAGCTTATTTAAGAATGGCAAATCCAACCATCCATCAGATTTAACATATAATTTATCCTGACATGGAAGGTGTAATTAGCACTTCTAATTCAAGCCTATATACCAGGCTTATTTGGTGGGAACTGACCTGGTGTAATCCTAGTTACCTTTTGGGACGGTTTTGGTCTTAATTATGCTACATGCCTGCTTGGGCCCCTCTTTGCTGCACTATGGGCCCAGGTAGGCTGGATGGGTAGCTGGGTCGCTGCTCTGATCACCTGTGCTGGGTGTTGTGTAGGTGAGTGCCCTTCCCCAGGTCTCTGGTGATTGCTGGCACTTGTGCTGGCAGTGAGAGAGGGGAGGCTGTGGATGGTGGCTGAAATTCTTCCGCTGGTCCTTGTGAACCTGTTCCTCATGACCTGCACCTCAGTTGGTCCCTGCCACCCTCCCTTCATGCTTCTTGAGTATGCAAGGAGCTACAGTGTGAGTGGAGAATTGCTTCACCAGGTTCTTCTTGCAGCTCAGGCCAAGCCTTGTGGTTGTGGCCACATGAACCTGCTTCCCCCTGCTGTAGCTGATACCTGCTTCTGTGGGCTCTAGATACTCTGAATCTCTCCTATGTCTCTGCTGCATCTGATAATTTCTTACACACCTCACTTTTTACTAGAAGAGTGTGTTTTTTTTTTTTTCTTAGTAGAAGAGGTGTTTCTTTTTCTTTTCTCTTCTTTTCTTTTCATTTTCTTTTTCTTTTCCTTCTTTTTTTTTCTTTTTCTTTTTCTCCCATAGGCTGCTTTGGTGTGGTTATTACACTATTACACTGCCATCTTAACTGGAAGTCTCCCCCGAGACTTCTGAACTCCAGATAAGAAGAGACCTCTCACTGTGTGATCTGCTGCATACACACCCTCATCAGAATACAGCTTCAGGACAAGGTATTCAATCTCAGCCTGTGGTGGAGGCACCCTACCTCAGACCTTAGAAACTCTAGAACTTTCTCACTTTTCAGTCTGTGGATGATTGGAGACTCCAAGAGCCTCCCACTGGACACTCAAGCATTATGGGTGCAGGCTTGCTCCCTCCTAATCCTTGGGTTTCGTTTGCCCTCTGTGAGCCTGGGAGACGTCCATGGTGATGGAATTGGCCACTCTAGTCCTTGTCCTCTGTAAGGCTTGGGAGTGACTAAGAGCATGGAAACCACTCTGAGGCAAAGATGCAAGCTTTTCTTTGAGAAAAACACAAGCTTCCAGAACTGACTCTCAGGAGTGAAGCACAGCCAACCTGAAATTCCAGATAGTGTGCTTTATAGTATTCTTCAATTGGGGGAAGGTGAAGAAGGGAAAAGTTAAAAAAAAAAAAAAAAAAAAGATTTCTAGATCTAAGATAGCCAGCATGTGACTCTAGACAAGATAAGGGGGCAGGAAGTCATGACCTGGGGGAGGGAATTATTATGCAAGGAAGGGATAATGGCTGGGTAGTTTCTTGAGGAATGTGAATGACCCACTTCCTTGTGTCTGTCACCACATTTTGACTCCATTTTGGGAGCCCTGTTCCAACCTAACATTTCACCCTCTTGTTAATGATAAGATTCAAAGGTCAATTTCTTCATACGGACTGTAGGGCTGATTTTTTTTTTTTTTATGGGAGAGGCTGGATAATGCAGTCGATGTGTCTCCCTTCAGGGAAGGTGATGAGGAGGCAGTGCTATGGTAGCTAGAGGGGGCAGAGTCGGGAGATCAATAGTGAGCACCGTCTGTTAGCATCAGTGTAGCATGCTATTATGACTTGTCCCTAAGCATAGTACAGACTTCTCTCATAGCATCCCTGTATTGAGCTGGCTTCAGGACAGTCATTGTCAGACATCTGTTATAGATAAGATGAGGGAGATGGGCTCTGTGTATCCTATGAGAAGACAGAAGGGAGAATACTCTTGTCAACAGCTATGGCATCAAAATGTCAGGTGTAAGGGGAGGATGAGTATTCAGAGGTGAGGGATTGGGGCAAAAGAGGAGGCAGGCAGAGAGGCATTTTGAGATCAGGGAAAGAGCAGGAACACAAGAGAGTTTAAGTTTAAGAGTGCCTGTTGGAGTGGCAGTATACTTATTCCTGGATGAGATAGGGTAAGGGCAACGGAAGGAACAGGGCCCAAGAAATAGCTCTGATTCTGGCTAAGGCAAGTGGGAGGCACTGGGGTCAGGGTAGATGAAGTTAATCAGGGACAGACAGAGGCATAAGACATGAGTTAATGTTAGAGTTTAGTATTGTAAGTCAGAATCAGACAGTGGAGCCTATTAGTCTGACTCATTGTTTATATTATACTTAAATTTTTCTCAATGGGTGGTTAAGACCATGTAGGCTACAAGAATTAACTGTATATTTGGATGTCAATAACGGTGCCATAGGAGAGACTTTTAGGAACCTGTGAGGAGTTCTATGACTCTCAGAATTGTTATCTGCTAGGATATGTCAAGACCATGCTGACCAAGTGGCCCTCCCTCTTTTGGGAAGCCTGGAGGACCAATTTTCCTCTGATGTGACTCTCCTGTTGTAGATACACAGGTCTGGGTCTCTATATCCTCTCTGATTAAGAAGACAGGTAACTTACCAGAAGCTAGATTTTAGTATTGTCCCATCATTTCCTATGACCTTCTGACCTGGGAACAGGAACCAAAATATTGGTTATCCTTTTAACTCCAATGTCTCCAATTTATCTTGGTTTCTACATATGGTTATTAATCACTCAGAATGACTGTACATATCTTATTAGCAAAACAGATTAGTTTAAAAAGGGTGCAGAACATTTTTCCAAATGTATGTGTATCTGGCTTTGCAAATAAACACCTTTAACTGATGAGCCAAAAAGAAATATTTTTAATCTCTTCCAAATCAATTTTATAGAACTATATTGAATTCTAAACATATACAAAGTTTTATGACACAAGCTATAACTATTTTAACCTTAATCAACTCTATAATTCTGTCTGTGATACTTTGGAAATTGTTTGCAGTGGCAAGTGGCCCTGGCTTTCCCATTCCCTGTTTTTCTTTGTTGTTGTTGTTTTTTTTTTTTTTTTTTTTTTTTTTTTTTTTTTTTTTCCATGAGACTTGTCTCCTTCTTTCATTAGATCATGGCAGTTTAATCCAGTTCCTCTATTCTTTGGGTATGTTAAATATAGCTAAATTAATTTCAGAAATTGACTTACAGATTGATGGAAAATTTTTCAGTAATGACATATGTTAAATCTAAAGTATTAAGACTGATTATTGGAGGAATTCAGGAATTGTGTCTTAAATCACAACATAAATTTGTTTAGAATTTTCTTTTATTGTTTACCAAGAAGTAAATAGTTTTCAAGTGTGTGACACATAAATAATGCTTAATGTTTTAAATGTCTTCTGCAGCCTTAGGGCTGTGAGCCTCATACATACTCATACACACACATTTGTTTTAAGTGCACTTTTCATATAGACTCTAGGTAACCATTTCCCCTTCACAAATTCATTCATTCAGAAGTTATGTCTTCCTATTTTAAATTTCTATTATATTTACAACCTCAGAGACTAAAATCAAACCTTATTCCCAGGAAGGGTGTCAGGAGAAGCTGAGGAAGGAAGGAAGGAGGAGAAGGAAGGAAGAAAAGTCAATTTTAAAGTTCAAACTAAGAACAGCTATTGTCCTGTTCTTATGGTGGCTGCCTGTCCCCTGCCCAAACCCAAATCCCATACAGTTTCTGGTATCCTCTCTCTCTCTCTCTTTCTCTCTCTCTCTTTCTCTCTCTCATTTTATCTTGATAAATTGCTTCATTTTAGCCCTAAGAGGGGGTGAGTAAGCCTCTTCCTAAGGGAGGACAGACCTGGATTTTTTGTCTTGTGCTTGGAGGACTGCCCTGAAAGCTTCCAGTCAAAATGCCTGCTTGATTTCTGAACTCCCTGTCCTCCAGGAGAAGGTCTCTGATTTCTGTCTTCAGATCTGGGACTCCTTATTCTTATAAAGACACCCCTTCACTTTTTAACCTTTGTATGGGTCCCCAAATTTCCCAAACTCCACTGGCCTCCCTGCTGGGTTATCTCCTAACCCATCTTAAAACTCTTGCCCTAAAAGGACACATAAAGGAGCCTCATGTTTTAGTACAACATGGTTTATCCACAAAAGAAATTAGACCATGATTTCCTTGGGCTGAAAATGACATATTTGGCTTCAAATTCTTAAAATTCTTGATAAGTTCATCAACTGGATTGGCAACTGTCTCTATTATTCTACCCCTTGTCTCTTCTCTGTTGGTTCTGCTCTCTGACCCAGGCCCTCCTGAGGAAACAATCTTCCTTCAACCCCAATAAACAGTTCCTATTAGTGACTGACCCTTCCTTAGACCAAGAAGATGACCACAAGCCCTCCTTTACTGTGCCACTACAAATGACAATCTCTCTCTCTCTAATCCTAAAGTGCAGTTGTTTGCTTAACCTGTTTCTAATCAAAGTACAGCTATAAAACTGGCCTTTGAAAATGGCCTCCAGCCCATTCTCCAGATTCCATAGACTTCCTTGCATCTCTTGTTCTACTTTTAAGTAATTATGGTCATTAGGTATTCTGATGCTTATAGATACATTTTAAGATAATGTTAAATTACTAAAACAAGGTTTATGATATGTTTCTTACTTTATGCTTATTCATGCTTACTACATGTTTATATTGCTTCTGAATGTTTATGACTTAAATCTTTAGAGAAATGATTAATTTGGGTTTACTGACAAACAAAAACATATTGATATGTTTCACCTATATTTATCAATGTTAAGATAAGGTATACATGCTTTCTGTTGAATGAAATGATTGAAAATGTTATTATATATCTAACTTTCCTAGCCTATATCATTTTGGATGGAGTATAATCAGTTTATCTATGAAAATGTGTGAATGCACCTAAGACTTTCAGTGAAACAATAGATATTGCACTTCCCTCTTCTGAAACTGCTGCAAGGAATATTCCTTTATGATAGTTAATAGATAACAAAAAATTCTGTAACAATTTTCAACTAAAGTTGAACAAATAGAAACGTACTCTGGGCTTGGCCCTTTTAGACAATATATAACTGCCTTATCTCAAGAGACAGAAACTTGTCTTATTTGACAGAAAGGAATGTCTTAATCCTCACAGACCATGCATCTCTTTCCTCTACAAGGACAGGAAAATCCAAACAGAGGATTGTCAAGATGTGAAATTCTGGCATGATCCATGTTTGGGAACTCTGTACATGAACTTTCTGTGAAAGCTCTCTCCCACTCTCCAAAGTAAATTCTGCCTTAAAGTGTTCTCAGTTAAGATAATATGGGTTAACATAAAAAGTTGTTTCTCTGTACTTCTCTCACCTTAATTATTTATCTAATTCAAACTTCACTCTCTGTAATAAGTTGGTAACTTTATTTATAGTGCCATGCCTTATAGTGAGATAAAAATTGGGGTTAGAAAATGTAAAAGCCTCTGACCCTAAGTTATGTCCTGTATTGTAATAACATTTTTATTGGTAATGTTCTATACTGCATAGTCTTTTGCATTGACACTGTAGTTTTTGTACTGTTTTAAGACCACAATTTGTTTTACAGCTTCTGACCTGTACTGAAAATCATCTCATGTTTCTTCTTACAAAATTGATATAAACGACCTTCTAGACCTTTACAGTTCCACCAGATCACCGCAGAGGACCCTATATCATACTAACCCCATCTATCTGATCACCTTTTGATGGTTCTCCAAGGCCTAAATGTCAGCAGGAACAGGAATAGAGACTCCCCTTTCACCATCCCACTTCAGCTTGAAAGAGTCAGACTTGAACCCACCATCCATCTTCCAAGCACTTGGGGTCTCTCTCCACTGATATTAGACTTGGAGTTAATTAGAATACAGACCCAATTTCCTTTGTCTCTGGTAACATTAAAAACAAATTCCAGCAGGGAGTGGTGGTGCATGCCTTTAATCCCAGAACTCAGGAGGCAGAAGTAGGAGGAGCACCATGAGTTCGAGGCCACCCTGATATTATGTAGTGAATTCCAGGTCTGCCTGAGCTACAGTGAGAACCTACCTTGTAACACACACACACACAAAAATCCTCCTGATTCTAAACAAAGACATAAAATATGTAATATGTACTGATAGATTAAAAGGGTTGTAAAAGTATCTCTGATTAAGATAACTAAGTTATATCCAAATACTTTGCTTGTATGTTTTCCATCTGATAAAGCCTGTATTTTGTTGCAGCAATAGGTTTCTTAAGTGTTTTACACTTATATGTTTTCCTATTAAGTAAAGCTTTTATTTGTTTGCTATGAACTTATTCCAGAAAAAAAAAAAACACAAAATACTGGACCTAATTATATAAAATTTATTGTGCCTATAAAATTAATCAAACTTTTTCAGGCTAACATACCTCCATTAATTCCTCTAAAGCTAAGTCAGACCTTTTGATCTCTGAACTAAGTAAGTAAATACTATACGCTTTCTATATTAAGAACTTATAAAAACTTTTAAACCTGATAACTAAGCTTTAAAATTAATTTCTTAATCTCCATCATAAATAAATTTACAGTTGTTTAAGATGTTTCAAATACTGCTTCAATACTAGTCTCCTTGCCTACCTTGCCTAAGCCAAATCTTTATATTTCCAAAAATTATAATTAACTCCCCATCCAAGTTAATAATTCCTTCTTTCTTACAGACAGCACCCCTGTTTTCTTACCTACTGCCCAAGATATTATTTTTCAACCTTAGATATAATACTCATGTTCTTGTGCCAAGACCCCTGACCAGGAGCCAAGACTCCTGGTCACCCAGGAGTCACCCAGAGAACCACCACAGAAGCTGAGACACTTGAATGTAAATGCAGCAGGTTTCTTTATTGCAAGCCTCGGCCTGGGCTCCATTCACACAGTCCAGCACAGCAGTAGTGAGGGAGAGAACCCCAACCCTCAGAGGGAAGGGGTTTATAAAGAAAAAAAGACTGCCAAGGTTACATTATATTGCAACTTTTAAAATGATTGGTTCTAAGAGGGCGTGCATGGGAATTTCAAAGAGGGTGGCACGTGGGGACTCTAGCCTACTTATCTTAGCTCAGTAACTTGTTTGCAGAACCTATCTTTTGCAAGAGGCCGGGGCCTCCATGGCTAGGTATCTCTGGAAAGTCCTTGGGTGGAGGCTTCCCAGAAATCAAGGGGGGAGGCTATAGCTAAGCAAGCACAGACACAGAAGCAAAAATAGCACATTAGTCAGCTAGTTCCTCATCTGAGCCGGGCCTGGGCTCTTTATTTACTCAAAATGGCTGTCTGATTTAAAATGCAGCACCACTGTCCAGCCACTAAATGAGGTCACAGAAGCCAGATGCAGCACATTACTTCTCCTTGGTCTCTCAATGTCACCTGTAAATGTCATGTCACATACAAGAAAATTCATATATAGATATTAACCAGATAATAATGACTATTAGCTTTAATATAATCTAGGAGTTTCTTTCAAAATGGCTCAGATAATCACTCTCCTGAAGAGCTTCCACCTGTCTGTTCATAAAAGCTATGTGAAACCATAGCCTGTCATGTACACAAGGTACAAAATCAAATGAAGAACCAAAAGCTGAGGCTGTCAGAATCCACAACTTGTGACTATAAATTCAATGTATGACTTCAGCAACTGTGGAGAAATAAATGGTACCAATCCATAGCCAATAATATTTTGGGCTGTATTAACCTTTTTAATGGCCAATAATATGTCTTTGCATGTGGCTTGACATCTGTCTCTGACCAGCTAGAATATCTATTGTTTTATGTCAAAAAAAATCTCACAGCTTTACTACCTTCAAGATAAACTTATCCTGTCTCTGACATGTACTTTATTCCCATGATTATGATAATATTCACCCTTTATTTTTTAGTCATTGCACTCAGATGCATCACTGAATTTCTCCAAGACAAAACACATGCTTTCTCTTCACAGAGTCACTGAATTCTTTCTTCATGGCCAGTGAATATCAGCCCCTGTACATGCAACCTTCACAGGACTGTGTAGATCCCTGAAAGATCTAATGCCCCCCAGGAAGTACTCTAACAGAGCTCTTCACCCTAATTCTGGCCCATGCAATCCTCCCCTAAATGTCCCAATCATCCCAGTTCTCCCCAATCATTTTTATCCTTCCAGAGTCTGGACTGAAGGGTTAATAGCCTTCCCCTAAAACTAGAGGGAACTAAAGAGTTAATAACTAACCTTAAGATTAGAAGGCCATAAATAATGGAGGCATCCAGTCCTCCCTAGACAATTCTGCTAACAAGCCTATTCTGAACAAATAACTTTGATGCCTTATCTGCTTCCCTTGGACCTGCAGCTGATTCAGTGTTTGCCTTGGGATCCTGCTTATAAGTTTGAACTTCACCCTGACTCAGTGCTTCAGCCTTCATCCCATGGGAAGGCTGTTTCCTCTCACTATATCTCTCAATAAATTGTCTGTAGAGATGAAGTCAGGTGTTCTTTCTGGCATTTCTCTTGCACTTTCCCTGCACTTGGAGACTTCAATACTCTATTATCACCAATAGACAGATCATCCTAGCAGAAAATCAATCGGGAAATAGTAGAGCTCAGCAATATCATAGAACAGCGAGACCTAATGGATATCTACAGAACTTTCCACCCCAACTCTATAGAAAACACATTCTTCTCAGTACCCCATGGAACATTCTCCAAAATTGACCATATATTAGGTCATAAAGCGTGCCTCCATAAAGTCAGGAAAATTGAAGTAATTTCCTGCATCATGTCAGATCACAAGGCTTTAAAGCTTAAAATTAACAACAAGGGACACATCAAGAATTCCATCGGCTTCTGAGAACTAAATAACACACTTTTAAACAATGAGTGGGTCATGAAAGAAATCAAAAAAGAAATTGTAAAATTCCTAGAATGGAAATGCAAATGAAAACACAACGTACCAAAACTAAGGGGACACAATGAAGGCAATCAGAAGGGAAAAGTTCATAGCACTAAATGCCTTCATTACAAAGAAAGAGAGATCCCATATTAATAACCTTACTGTCCACCTAAAAGCACTAAAAACAAGAAGAATCCAACCCAAAGAGCTCTATATGGAAAGAAATAATCAAGATTAGAGCAGAAATTAATGAATTGGAAATTAAGAAAACAATTTAAAAATTGATGAAATGAAGAGGTGGTTCTTTGAAAAAAAATAAACAAGATTGGAAAAACCCTGGCAAATTTGATCAAGCAAAAAAAAAGTCTCAAATTAACAAAATCAGAAATGAAAAAGAATAGATTACAACAGACGTCAATGAAATCGGAAAAATCATCAAGGCATACTTCCAAAACTTCTACTCCACAAAAGTAGATAATCTGGGAAAAGTGGATAAATTTATAGACACATATCACCATCTAAAACTAAACTCAGAGTAGATTACTCTCCTAAACAAACCTATCATGTCCATGGAGATTGAAAAGATAATCAAAACTTCCCCCAAAAGAAAAGACCAGGATCAGTTTCCTCCAGAGGTGGCAAATTACACATGCCACAGGCATTCCATAGAACCCTCGAGGCCAAGCTATTGTTGAAAGATATAACCAAACACCTAAATTACAAAAACAAAAGGGGGAATCACTATCCCCCATGATCAGCTAAAGAGTGCATTATTCACCTTAAATATTTTAAATTTTTCTGGCAATAAAAAAATGTCTCCATTTCAAAAACATTGGTCATCTTCTGTCACATACAGCTCGATCAAGGTCAAATGGAGAGACCCATTGACTGGGACCTGGAGAGGACCAGACCCACTCCTCACAGCAGGGAGAGGGTTTGGATGTGTCTTCCCTCAAGATGAAAAAAGACCCATTTGGATACCAGCGAGGGACCTAAAATATTTGTCCCATCAAGGGAACACTGACAATCACTTCTCCAGGGGGTGTCCCACCCCTGAGGACTGTTCCTAAAATGGTCTTCACCCTACTAAACCAAACAACTCCCTCCCTTGTGGAGGATTGCTGGCTTTGCCTCTGATCTGGGCCTCCCTGGCTGCTTGCAGTGATCACCAATGATACAACTACAGTTGCCCATATGACCCTAAAAAAATTGCTCAGCCACCTTCCCCATCCCCGTCCAGCTTTTCCCAATGTCTCCTTCTGGAACTTGCATTTGGGCCCCGCCTTCCCTTAATAACTCCAATACAGATGTGGGATACATTCATCCTTCCTTCTGTACTTTCAACGCAACTGAGCCCAGTGCTCAACGCTGCCTGCCTTCTGGAATGGTTTATGTTTGCAGAGGCAGGATGGCCTATGACTTTCTGCCCACCAATTGGACGGGCCTTTGTGCCCCAGCCACCTTGATCCCAGATGTAGACATCATTCCTGGAGATGAAGCCCTCCCTATACTCTCTTTTGATTATATCAGAGGGAGACATAAGAGAGCTGTGCAAATGATACCTTTACTCATTGGGCTGGGAGTAACCACAGGCATGGCCACCGCGACAGCCGGGCTGGGCATGGCAGCCCATCTCCACAAAAAACTCTCTCTCCAGTTGATCAGTGACATAAAAGCCATGTCCAGTACTATCCTTGATCTCCAACAACAGCTAGATTCCTTGACTGAGGTAGTTCTACAAAACAGGAGGGGGCTAGACCTATTAACAGCCAAAAAGGGAGGCATATGCTTGTTTTTACAGGAAAAATGCTGTTTCTACACTAATAGATCAGGAATCATTCAAGACAAGATCAAAAGACTCAAGAGGACCTGGAGAAGAGATGGCGGGACCTCCAGGACAACCCACTGTGGACAGGCCTTCATGGCTTCTTACCCTACCTCCTCCCTGTACTTGGACCTCTTCTTCTTCTTTCCCTTATTCTTACTTTTGGGCCTTGTGTAATTAACAAAATTACACAATTCATTCACCAGCTGCTAGAGGTAATAAAACTCCATCAGGTTGAGATACATTACCACAGGCTGGAAACTCAGGAATTAAGTTCCTCAGATGACCCACTGCCACCTCCTCTGCCCTCCAAGTGAACGATGACAGGTAAGATCTCAGACTGACTGAGACAACCTAAGACAGGCCATGGAGTGGGTTCTCAGCAAGCTAAACACATGGTACCCAGTGACAGGTAAGATCCCCAGAGGGGGACAACCTAAGACAGGGGCCATGGTGACTAATGCTCTTACAAAAACAAAAGGGGGAGATGTTGGGCCTTGACAGGCCTGGACATGAGGCCTAGTGGAACTTCCTGAGCCTAGCTAAAGTTTGGCAACCTGTCTCTTGCCAGCTATGAGTCAGCAGGAGGCCTAATTCCACGTAGGAAGTTGGAGTTTTCTTGCTGCACGCTTAGAACCAATCATCTCAAAAGTCGTGGTATGCTATTGGTCCTTACACCTCACCCTAAAATCCCCACCTTCTTTCTCAACATTATATAAATACCTGCCAGTTACAATAAAGTGAGTTCCTGCTTCAACAAGACTCCAGGCTTGGTGGTATGTTCCTGGCCATCGACACCCACCCTCCTCCTCAACCCCTTGGCAGGAACCAGCAGGCCTGGTCCTTCCTCAGCACTACCTGCCAGGGGAGCCCGGCAGTTAGGAGTCTGAAGCAGGAAGACAGCTATAAAGCTGAGGCAAGCCTAGGCTACAGACCAATACCATGTCTGAAAAACAAAATAAAAAACATAACAACAGAATGAGGGGTTAGGGACAAGCAGAATCTGCATATCCCATTGTAGATTTGGGAATGAATTTCTATTTTCCTGCCCCCAAATTTCCAAAGATGCTTATTACCCTATGACTCAGTTACTAGGACTCAACCCAGTTAAATCCTGAAAGGTGATAGCCCTGGAACCCAAATAGGAGGGGTCCAAACAGCTTTGGGAGAAGGAGGGACAGAACCCAGCTGCCAAGTGGCATAAACAATTGGAAACAGGGGACAGTGTCCAGCATTGAAGATTTGGGGGAATACAACTTCTTTCCTCTGATTCAGAACGAAGCCATACAGAGCTGGCCAGAAAGGGCTGTAGTCTGGGTTCAGTCCCCTTGCAAGGAACAGACAGGACACCTAGGGTTCCCAGAGCCAACCCTGCCACGCACGACAGCTTGAAGGGGTCCAACGGGAATGCTCAGACCTGAAGATGAGGACCTTTGCACCACTGAAAGCTCCGTGGCTTATAGCTTCCTTCCCTAACTCAGGATGTCCCCACACTCACAACTTTCGGTTTTCTGGACATCCTACTTCTTCCCAAATCCTGGGAGCACAATCTTGATCCAGTATGCTGGGCTAATCATTCACCAAGATTTCCTACCATTTGTCAGCCAGATCCTGAGGGGTACTGAAATCTTGTCCAATCCAATGCACTGGGGTGAACAATGTCCAATCAGGCACACAGACTGTAAGGTAGGAGGCGGGCTTTCTGAACCATCCATCTGCCCTGGTGTTAGCTGTTACCAAGTTGCATGTCTTCTCTAGAGTTCTAGGAGATTGTGTCCTAGCCTCTGTCTCCCTGTGCCAAGGTGGTGCAGGGAGATCCAAGGGAAGATCCTGGATGTCCTGGAAGCAGGAAATGTTGAGTGTGTGGCAGTATCCGAGTCGAGAGAGGGAAGCTGTGGGTAGCTGGATCTGGTGGTGGAGGAGAGGGCCCCCATCTTGAGCTCCACAGTCCCCAAGTCCGAGTCCTTGTTTGGTTGTAGGAAAGATGAGGCAAGTTAGCGGGAACGTTCAGGAAACAGGTTTTATGCAGGCAACAGCCTGGTTCAGACGACTGAAATCCAAATTGTCAACATTGAATTGAGGAAGCTAATTTTATGCTTGGGATTGCGAGTTTCAGCAAAGACAGTGTGTTTATTGGCTCAAGAGGAGCCAATTCAAGGAATGGATTTCTTCTGGAAAAGAGAGAAAAAATAGGTTAAAAAAAAAAGTCCCTAGGGAGAGACAATTATAAAAAGCTCTGTTAAAGAAGGGGGTTTGGGGAACTCAAGATAGGTTGTTGTAGCTAACCACAAACGTGTCAACAGACTTTTGCTAGCATAATTGTGAGAGAGAAGACAAAATCCTTGTTTTTCTGAATTTCTTCCTTTTTATTATGTCCTATCAGTTTGGCCACTGTGAGCCCAGAACCTCTGGTTATGGGATGGAGACTGAGCCAGCACCACAAACTCTGTTAACTCCTGACTGGAGCTGTCTTTGCTTAGCTGTGCCCAGAGTGTAAGGCCTGAATCATAAGCCAGGGCCAGGAGGCTGTTATCGCCATACATTAATACAGGACTTTTGCCTCCTAAGTCCACATTATTGATGCAACTTGGATCCTGTCTTCTGTTCTTCAACATACTTTGTTTCCCAACTCCAGGGTGAAGTGGGAGAGTAAAGACCAAGGTACTGATATCAGAAGAAAGCAGCTCTCTTAGCCACCTAATATCCAGGCTGAATAATCTCCCAAAATCCTGAGCCCTAATTCAAGGTTTTACATGCTTTTTATAATGAAGAACACACAGCAATGTAGCATAATATTAGTTACTTCTTACTTCTATCTCTGGGCAGGGCAGGGTTACAAGGAGAGGGGACATAGGTTCAGTGATGCTGACCAGCCTGATGTTTTTGTTTCCCTTCTTTAAATTTCCCCTTCATCACCTTATGCTGCATGTCAAAGCTGCTCACGTGCTTCAGACCAGTAGATCTCTGTTCTGGGCAGACCCTTACCACCTGACCACAATGGGACACCATGTCTGCTTTCCAGAGTGTTGCAAACTTATGTGTAGATGATATCATATTGATGCAAGATTTTGGGGCTCAGGAGGCATCCCCCAGAATTTAGGAACCTCACGTTCTTATTTTGGTTCTACCTTTAATAAGGATTTAATAAATACAGACTCAAGAAGGATAAATTATAAATTATTGTTTATTTAGGGGGAATCACAAATTGTGGGGTTTATTTAAGGGAGAAATCAAATAGTGGGGTTTAGGAAACACACTGTCATGTGGAAACACTGCATAGTTTATAAGGTTCATTTAAGAGAAATTGAGGTTTTTTTGCAGGGGGGGAAGTAGAGTGGAGCCACAAGCACATGGAAGGGAGTTAAAATGGGGCTTTCAAGGAAAGGCTGACGTAGAGCCACAAGCATGTGGAGGGCATATATATGTATGTGTGTATTATATATATATATATACACACATACATATTCGGGAGACTTAGAAAGAACACATATGGCAGCTGCCATGTGCTTTTCTGAACAGGGAAAATATCAAAGTGGAGACCAATAAATTCAGAGAAGAAATGATTAATGAAGGAGTTCCACTCATGGTTACTCCAAGTTTAAGGAAACTACACAGGTAGCAGGCTTGGAGTTAATGATAGCATACATGTGGTAGATCAGAGACCCAAGGAAAATCATGTATGTAATCAAAGTGAGAAGTTACCCCAAACTTTAAAGCAGAGGCAAGCACAAAAACCATCCAGACCAAGAAGGAATATTATGCTCTCCCACCCCACTCCAGCTGGCAAGGCTCACATGTGCCTGAGTAGAGATGAGAGGGAATCCAGAAAGGATCACACAGAAAAAGGCACACACACTCTGATGGTTGTGCCAAGAGAGGGAGGGACCGGAAGGCTGCAGCATTTATAGTGTCAGATTTAGGTTTGCAAGGGGAAGACCTGATTGGTTTGTAGATTGGAGGATGGAACACAGGGTCAGCCAAACTGAGCTAGCCCACTCAGGTAGTGCACTAGACTGTGGATGGCAGAGGGTACTGTAGATCAATCTCGATCAGACATGATTTCTATTTCTGCCAAGAGTTCCTTTCTTGTACCAGGGCAAGGTGGCATGTCATCTCCTGGTTCTCTTTGGGTCTCAATCTCTAACTTAAACTGCTAGTAAAAAAAAGCTAGCTGTCGGGCTGGAGATATTTCTTAGTGGTTACAGCACTTGTCTGTGAAGCCTAGGGACCCAGGTTCAATTCTCCAGGGCCCACGTAGGCCAGATACACAAGATGGCACATGCATTTCGAGTTTGTTTACAGTGGCTGGAGACCCTGGTGTGGCCCATTCTCTCTCTCTCTCTCTCTCTCTCTCTCTCCCCTTTCTCAAGTAAATAGGTAAATAAAATTGAATCAAAAATATTTAAATGCTCTAAAAATAAACTATCTTTCTCCTATCCTCCTTCAATATCTGCCCCTGGGACACCAAGTTCCAATCAATCTCCTTGCTACCTGGACTCCATCTGTTTGTGTCCTGAACTCTGTGTCTGGGCACTAGTAAACTTAGATGGCCCCCACTTGTCCCTGACCCATAGTGGCCACTAAACTTGACCTGGCCAGGTGGTCATGGGCCCAAAGTTCCATGTTCCAACAACCAGACAGGGGTCCAGGGAAACACTAAAGTCCCAAGTTTCATGGGGGGCAATGGATTCTAGGGAAGTTGCATTCAGGGTTTGCTTGTGAGTGACAGATTGGTGCTGGTGACAATGGTGTTAACTGCAAAGGTACAAGCGCCCTTGTCCATGCCCTTGAAAAGTATGGAGTATGGATGCATGCAGTGAACACTAGCCATATCTGGCCATATAGTGGCCCTGGCAAGGAAATTGATTTATCCAGATGTTTTGCTGCTAGTTGAACTTAAGGGACTTTTGTCAGCCTGTGTGGTGATGATACCTTCTCCTATCCATTACATGGGTTCCCTGGATGCAACTCCAGGGAAGCAGGGCCAGGACTTGTGATGTCAATGCCATCCCAATTTATCTGTGCACCTCTGGGTTTATGTCTAAGATTGTCAGTCTCTGAATCTCTGTGATATTTCTCAGAATACCTGTGTATATCTTTCTGTCTTTCTAAATGGAGGTGTGTATGTGCCACTAACCTATGCCTCCACTGTCACTGGTCCATTTATCCCTAATGATGTCTCTAGGACTTTCACCACTTCTTACCACAAGGCCTTTACTTGAGGCCATGGAAACCCAAGGTTGGTATCAAGATTCCAACTTCCTACCTGGGTGATATTGATTGGGCACTTCCCATCTCTGAGCCATTTGTGTCTGTATCTCTGTCTCCCTGTGTGTGTGTATGTGTGTGTGTGTGTGTGTGTGTGTGTGTGTGTGTGTGTCTGTCTGTCTGTCTGTCCATCTTTGTGTGTGTCTGGTACTGGGAATCCAATTATAGTAGTTTGAATCGATGTTTCCCCCAATAGATCCAGGAATGTATCAAAGCTTGTAACTTGAATCTTCACCACCTGGCTGGAGGAGGTGTCTCTGTGGGTGGATCCTGGGGTCCACCCTCAAGTGTGTTTGGTGCTGGATCTGAAATTCCAGCCTAAGGTATCCAGAGAACAGTCTGAGTTTTTGCCTGGGTTCCCTGCTGTTTGGCTGCCAGGTTTTCTTTTCTTGCATTTGGTGGTGCTGGTAGTGGTTTTTCTCTCTTTCACCATCATGAAACTTCCCTTGGATTGTAAACTTCAAATAAATCCTGTTCCTCCTATAACCAGTGTCTGGTTTGGAGGTTCATCCCAGCAATGTGAGGCTGACTATGACACCACCTGGAGATCCATGCTTTCTGGGCAAGTACTCTCCCACTGAACTAAATCCTGTGTTTCTTTTACCATTTTCTTTATTTGAAGCATGGTTTCACTCTGTAGCTAAAGCAGATCTTTACCATGTAATCTTCCTGGTTAAACTTCCCAGTGAGGCAGGAAGATTATAGATCCAAACTAACAGCGCCAACTCTGTGTTTTCTTGTGACAGCAAAGGCCTGAATGACGGTCACATGTCAGGAACCCAGGCACTCACTACCTTTCTCTCTTTGGCTCCACCTTGGCCTTCTACAGCCCTCCCAAAGGCAGGTCTGGGGTGGGAATTGCACAGAATGGCTACATGTGCCTTGTCTTACAGGGTTACTGCACCTATTGTGAGCCCTTGCACAAGATTGATACCAAGGAATCACAGAAGAGATTGGGAGACAGAGTTGCACAGATGGTGAGAGGAAGAGGGAGACACTGATAGTAAGGTGCATGGAAAGCCAGCAGGACACAATTAGGTCTTAATACCCCAGCCTGCAAGTGTAGGTGTGGGCGGCTCTTCCACTGGACTACTTCTCTGCTTCCTTGGGTAGGAGAACAAGCCAGGGGTTGAGCAGGAGCAGTTGCTCAGGAGCTGGGGAGGTAGGGCTGAGTCTTCCTCCTACTGTCTCCACTCTGATGTTGGGTTCCACAGCTATCACCTTTCAGGATTTAACTGGGTTGAGTCCTAGTAACTGAGTCATAGGGTAATAAGCATTTTTGGAAAATTGGGGGCAGGAAAATAGAAATTCATTCCCAAATCTACAATGGGATATGCAGATTCTGCTTGTCCCTAACTCCTCATTCTGTTGTTATGTTTTTTATTTTGTTTTTCAGACATGGTATCAGTCTGTAGCCTAGGCTTGCCTCAGCTTTATAGCTGTCTTCCTGCTTCAGACTCCTAACTGCTGGGCTCCCCCCGCAGGTAGTGCTGAGGAAGGACCAGGCCCACTGGTTCCTGCCAAGGAGTTGAGGAGGAGGGTGGGTGTCAACGGCCAGGAACATACCATGGAGCCAGGAGTCTTGTCGAAGCAGGAACTCACTTTATTGTAACCGGCAGGTATCTATATAATGTTGAGAAAGAAGGCGGGGATTTTAGGGTGGCGTGAGGTGTAAGGACCAATAGCATACCACGACTTTTGAGATGATTGGTTCTAAGTGTGCGCAAGAGAAATAAAACTTCCTAGGCGGAAGTAGCAGGCCTGAGGCCATTAGGCCTCCTGCTGAGTCATAGCCGGCAAGAGACAGGTTGCCAAACTTTATCTGGGCTCAGGAAGTTCCACTAGGCCTCATGTCCAGGCCTGTCAAGGCCCAACATCTCCCCCTTTTGTTTTTGTAAGAGCATTAGTCACCATGGCCCCTGTCTTAGGTTGTCCCCCTCTGGGGATCTTACCTGTCACTGGGTACCATGTGTTTAGGTTGCTGAGAACCCACTCCATGCCCTGTCTTAGGTTGTCTCAGTCAGTCTGAGATCTTACCTGTCATCGTTCACTTGGAGGGCAGAGGAGGTGGCAGTGGGTCATCTGAGGAACTTAATTCCTGAGTTTCCAGCCTGTGGTAATGTATCTCAACTTGATGGAGTTTTATTACCTCTAGCCACTGGTGAATGAATTGTGTAATTTTGTTAATTACACAAGGCCCAAAAGTAAGAATAAGGGAAAGGAGAAGAAGAGGTCCAAGTACAGGGAGGAGGTAGGGTAAGAAGCCATGAAGGCCTGTCCACAGTGGGTTGTCCTGGAGGTCCTGCCATCTCTTCTCCAGGTCCTCTTGAAGTCTTTTGATCTTGTCCTGAATGATTCCTGATCTATTAGTGTAGAAACAGCATTTTTCCTGTAAAAACAAGCATATGCCTCCCTTTTTGGCTGTTAATAGGTCTAGCCCTCTCCTGTTTTGTAGAACTACCTCAGCCAAGGAATCTAGCTGTTGTTGGAGATCAATGATAGTACTGGACACGGCTTTTATGTCACTGATCAACTGGAGAGAGAGTTTTTTGTGGAGATGGGCTGCCATGCCCATCCCAGCTGTCGCAGTGGCCATGCCTGTGGTTACTCCCAGCCCAACGAGTAAAGGTATCATTTGTACAGCCCTCTTAGTTCTTCCTCTGATATAATCAAAACAGGGTATAGGGAGGGCTTCATCTCCAGGAATGATGTCTACATCTGGGATCAAGGTGGCTGGGGCACAAAGGCCCGTCCAATTGGTGGGCAGAAAGTCATAGGCCATCCTGCCTCTGCAAACATAAACCATTCCAGAAGGCAGGCAGCATTGAACACTGGGCGTAGTTGTGTTGAAAGTACAGAAGGAAGGATGAATGTATCCCACATCTGTATTGGAGTTATTAGGGGAAGGCGGGGCCCAAATGCAAGTTCCAGAAGGAGACATTGGGAAAAGCTGGATGGGGATGGGGAAGGTGGCTGAGCAATTTTTTTAGGGTCATATGGGCAACTGTAGTTGTATCATTGGTGATCACTGCAAGCAGCCAGGGAGGCCCAGATCAGAGGCAAAGCCAGCAATCCTCCACAAGGGAGGGAGTTGTTTGGTTTAATAGGGTGAAGACCATTTTAGGAACAGTCCTCAGGGGTGGGACACCCCCTGGAGAAGTGCTTGTCAGTGTGCCCTTGTTGGGACAAATATTTTAGGTCCCTTGCTGGTATCCAAATGGGTCTTTTTTCATCTTGAGGGAAGACACATCCAAACCTTCTCCCTGCTGTGAGGAGTGGGTCTGGTCCTCTCCAGGTCCCAGTCAATGGGTCTCTCCATTTGACCTTGATCAAGCTGTATGTGACAGAAAATGACCAATATTTTTGAAATGGAGACATTTTTTTTTATTTCTAGAAAAATTTAAAATATTTAAGGTGAATAATGCTTTCTTTAGCTGATCATGGGGGGTAGTGATTCCCCCTTTTGTTTTTGTAATTTAGGTGTTTGGTTATATCTTTCAACAATAGCTTGGCCTCGAGGGTTATATGGAATGCCTGTGACATGTGTAATTTGCCACATTTGGAGGAAACTTGTAAAGTTTTGACTTACAAAGCAGGGGACATTATCTGTTTTTACTTGATCGGGCAGCCCAGGAGTGGCAAAACACTGAAGCATATGACTAATGGCATGTTTAGATTTCTCCCCGGCATGTGCAGATGCCCAACAGGCACAGGAGAAAGTATCAACTGATAAGAAAATATATTTAAGTTTTCCAAAGGGGGAATAATGAGTAATATCCATTTGCCAAAGATGGTTGGGGCGAAGGCCCCGTGGGTTACTCCCAGAAGTTTGGAGGGGGGGAAACTGGGGGAAGGGTTGGCAAGACTTGTATGTCCTAATAATCATTTTAAGATCTTTATTTGGTATTTGGGGGAATCTTTGTTTAAGGTCTCTCCAGTTGGTGTGGGTTAGAGAATGAAATTGGATAGCCTCTGAGACAGTGTGACAGTGAGCCGCAGAGGCCGATTGATCGGCCAAGCTGTTTCCTTCAGACAGGAAACCTGGTAAATTTTGATGGCCTCGAAGGTGTTGTATGAAGATAGGGTGGACTCTCTGTTTGAGTAGGGTGCGAGTCTGGATCATTAAGGGGGATATAGGGTTGGAATCAAGTCTAATATGAGCTTCAATGAGATTGGGCAATAGACTGACCACATAGAGGCTGTCAGAAAATAAGTTGAACAGCTCTTGAATGGTATCCAGGCCAGAACAATTGCAAAAAGCTCTTTGTACTGTGTTGATCCCTCTATTTCCTGAGAGACAGACTTGGTGGGCTCAGGTTTGACCCCCAATTTAAAGGGGGGATACACAACCAGGGAAGCCCCCAAGCATCCCCCATCTGTAAAGGCAATGAGGAATTCAGGGTTGGGTTGAGGTAGGAAAAGCCTGGGAGGTCTCCACTCCAACCTAGAGAAGGAGCTCATCCACTTATGAGGGCCATAATGGCAGTCTATGGTGCCCAGGAACCCCTCAAGTGCCATAGCGACTCTTATATTATTTCTTTGGAGCCAAGTGAAATCAGTTATCTTATATGGGTAATGATGGAGTGAGGCTCAATACCAAAGAGTCTAATGGCAGTTTCCCTTCTTTTAATGATACAATCAGCTACTTTGTTACTTAAAGAATAGACCCCAGGGGCCCCACCGATCGAGAGGTGAATCCACTGAATAGGCTCACCCTTTTGAGCCAGCAGGGCAGTTGTCAGGGTCTCCCCAGGGAAAAGGTAGAGGGAAAGAGGGAGATCAGGGTTGAATCATTTGAGATTAGAGTTATCTATGGCCTCCTGGACTCTATGGAGGACTTGTCTCTGCCCAGACGTTAGGGTTACTTGGGATGAAAGATCAAGGCCCCTTAGTAGGTTGAATAAGGGGGATAATTCCTCAGTGGTTATAGGTATCCAGGGCCTCATCCAGTTAATTTATCCCAAGAGCTTCTGGAGTTGAGGCAAGGTGTAAGAATCCTGAATATAAAGTTGTGGTTTAACAGGTGAAGCTGTATCTAGGGTAAGGATCGAGCCCAAGATCTTAAAGGGAGGCACAGTTTGAACTTTCTCAGGAGCTACTTTAAAGCTGTGAGTATGAAGGATAGTTAGTCATTGGTGGGTAAGGTTTGTGGAGGAATCTAGGCACCCAGGAATAATATCATCCATGTAAATATAAAACAGAGTATTGGGGAGATTGATAAGAGAAGAGAAAATGGATGACAGGTAATATTGACAAATGGGTGGCTATTAGCCATGCCCTGAGGTAAGACAGTCCACTCAAATCTCCGATATGAGCCACAGAAATTAACAGCAGGTATAGAGAATGCAAAGTTTTCCATGTCTCCTGGATGGAGAGGGATAGAGAAGAAGCAATAGGTGTACATAATATCTGTATTTTTGGAGTTTTATCTTTATTTCCTTTTTTATTTTCTGTTGTATTTCCAAGGTTGTAGTTTGAGTTTGATAGTTTTCTTTGTGGACACAAGTGCTGATGGTCATTCTAAATAGTGTATAGCCAGTGTGGTATGACTTTGATTTGTTTACCTTACTGAAGAATATAGACAAAAGTAAAATATTTTACAATAATAAAAAAAGAAGCAATCTTTAATGTCAATGATAGTAAGATGGTATATATTGGGAATAGCTGGGATCCATGGTAGTCCCCTCTGGGGGGTTCTGAAGGGGATAATGTGTTCATTGATCCTCCTTAAATCATGCAAAAATCTCCAGGACCCATTAGGCATTTTTATGACAAAGACAGGAGAGTTCCAGGGACTAGTGGAGGGATGGATATGTCCAGCCTCCAACTGTTGATGTTTTAGTGGTTAAGGCATTTGCCTATGAAGACTAAAAACCCAGGTTCAATTCCCCAGTACCCATGTAAGCCAGATGTACAAGGTGGCACATACATTTGGTCTTCCTTTGCACTGGCTGGAGGCCCTGGTATGCCCATTTCTCTATATATCCACCTCTTCCTCTCTCTTTCTCCTTCTATCAAATAAATGAAATATTTTTTAAAAAAAACAACTATTCCTAAATTATTATTATTATTATTATTATTATTATTATTTTAGTTTTTTGAGAAAGGGTCTCACTCTAGTCTAGGCTGACCTGGAATTCACTATGTAGACTCAGGGTGGCCTTGAACTCATGGTGATCCTCCTACCTCTGTCTCCCCAGTGCTCAGATTAAAGGCATGTGCCACCATGCCCAGCCCCTAAATTATTTTTAAATAACCAGGTTTGTTTTTAGAATTTTTCTCTGAGAATTTCTTTTGGAGGGTTTTGAGATAGGGTCTCACTCTATAACTCAGGGTGACCTGGAATTCACTATGTACTTTCAGGCTGGCCTCAAGTTCCCAGTGATCTGCCTCCTGAGTGCTGGGTTTAAAGGCATATGCCACCACACCTGGCTGTCCTCAGAACTTTTTCTCCAACTCATCTGTTGAGCTGTGGGATTATTTAACATTTTATTTTTTTATTTCATTAATTGAACTTTTAACCTGTGAATTTATTTTGGGTATGTGTATGTGTGGAAAAGTTTGTGTGTGCATGTATGTTTATGTATTCATGTCTATGTCCAGACTTGAACACCCTGCATGCATACGTGTGGAGGCCAAAAGAGAATATTGCGTGCCTTCCTGTACCATTCATCTGTCTTACTTTCTTAGATGTAGTCTCTCATTGAACCTGAACTTGCAGTTTTTCAGTCACATTGGCCCCTGTCTCCTGGCTCAACATACCTCAGCAGAGAGCTGCTGACCTCTGTGTCCATTTCTAGCTTTTCATGTGGTTTCCAGGGATCAAACTTGGGTCCTTATGCATATGTGCCTTGTGGTCTTACCTACCAAGTCATCTCCCCTACCCTCTAAAATTTTTGTCTGTTCCTTTTTTATGACTATTCTTTTGATAAATTTATGCTAATTATCATCTAATTTCACCATGTTTTATCTTGTTCACTTATGTTTTCGTACATGTTCTTAAATGTAGTTTTTAGGGTTACTTATCATGGAAGTGAATGTAACTTGCAAATTGTGTTCCAGTGTGAACCCACTCTAATGAAAGTTTCTAATTCACAGATCATAGTGTAGTTCTTGAATTGGAGCTGTTACCTTAACAGTGAAGCTCACTTTGCTATCTGGCCTAAGTTGCATATCATTTCCCACTTACAGGACAGTACATAACCAATCCTGAGTTGATCTTCAAGTTGGAGCATGGAGTGGGGCCATGGACTGTAGCAGATGCTTCAGTCTGGAACCTCCTGGTCAGTACATGTATACTGAGCATGGGAGGTCAGCAAGACAAAGGCTCTTCACATAGTGGTCACACTGAGCTGTTGTCACCAACTTTTATCCAAACCTAGTCCTGAAGACAAATGTTCTTACTTGTCAGGTACTTCATTTCTATAGTTTTGGGAGAATATATTTTGGTAGATTTTATTCAACCCATATATATATCTCGGAAATGTCCTTTTGCTTTTTGAGTTAGGGTGTTATATGCTTGAACTGGCCTCAGACTTGCTGGGTAACCAAGGCTCACCTTGATCCTGCAACCTCATATCCCACATACTAGGACTATAGATGTGTGCCATGAAGGCCAGCTACTTAGAGATTTTTTTAATTTTTTTTGTTTATTTTTTATTTATGTATTTGAGAGCGACAGACAGAGAGAGAAAGAGGGAGAGAGAGAGAGAGAGAGAATGGGAGTGCCAGGGCCTCCAGCCACTGCCAACGAACTCCAGACATGTGCGCCCCCTTGTGCATCTGGCTAACGTGGGTCCTAGGAAATTGAACCTTGAACCGGGGTCCTTAGCCTTCACAGGCAAGCACTTAACTGCTAAGCCATCTCTCCAGCCCTACTTAGAGATTTTTAATGGCTAATTTTTACCCGTATTCTTAGCTATCTTTCCTCTTACATTTTTATCATAGTTTTTTTAAATTATTCCTTTCTTGTCATGTTCTTCCAATATTGCTGCTTTGCAGTCTTATTAACAGTTGTATTTGTACTTATGGTGATACTAATTAATAATTTGGGTCTACTGTCTTCTTTTTATTAGTTTGGGTATGGGTTTATGAAGCTTATTGACTTTCACAAAGAACCAGATTTTCATTTGATTGATTCTATGCAATTTTTTATTGTCTTCTTCATTAATTTCTGCCTAATGTTTATTATTTTTTGCTATCTACAAGGTTTGGTATTGGGTTCTTGTTGTTTTTCTAAAACCTTGAGGTGGCTCATAAAGAAAATCTATGTTTATTTGAGATGACTTTAGTATTTTATTTTGGCAGTTATAGCTATAGGCATTCTGGTTAGGGCTGCTTTGGCTGTATTTTGGGGGGGCCTACTAGGTTATAGTATTCACTTGTTTCTAGGACCTTTAAATTTTTCTCCCTGTTTTAATAGCTCCTTGCTTATTCAAAAATGTGTTGCCCAGTCTCCAAAACTTTGTATTCTCTCTTATTGTTGATTTTCAGTTTTATTCTCATGTGCTCTGATAGAACAGAATCCCACACCACATTTTTAAAAATATTTTACTTTATTGACTTGACAGAGAAATAGAAAGAGAAAGAGAGAGAGAGAATGGTCACACCACTCACTGCAAATGAACTCCAGATGTGTGCACCCCCTTGTGCATCTGGCTAATGTGGGTCCTGGGGAATCAAACCTGGGTCCTTTGGCTTTGCAGGCAAATGCCTTAACCACTAAGCCATCCCTCCAGCACCCCACACCACATTTTTAAGGTATTCATCAAATTTTGTTTTTGGGGATCTACATGATTGACTTTGGAGAAAATTCTATGGCACAAAGAAGAATGTGTACTCCTTGTCTGTTGTGAGAGATATTCTGCATATATATTTTATCTATGGTGTGGTTTGGTAATATTATAAAGTTTTACATATATATACACACACGCACATATATATATATATACATATATAGTTCTTGATGAATTGTTTCCTTTATAAATGTGCATTGTTTTTACCTTTTCTGATTAGGTCTGGTTTGCATTCCACTTTATCTGATAGAAGGGAAATGACTCTTGCTTGTTTACAGTTTACATTCCTTGGAAGTTTGATTTCTATCCTTTGATATTCAGTTTTTGCACATATTTGCTAGCTAGTTATGTTTCTCAGAGACAACAGGTTGTTGAATTTTTTAGATCCAATTATTCACTCTATGTATATTTTATTGGTGGATTGAGCCTATTTACATTTAGGGTTATTATTGAAGGATGTTATTTCCTAACATTTTGGTGGTTGATGTTCTGATTGGCCAGATTTTTGGCTTTTCAATTCCCTTGAGAATTTGTTGTGCTAGGAAACATTTATTCTTTCCTGCATCTTATTTTTTCATTGCTTTCTTTCATGAAGTGTATGCTGTCTTTCTTCCCTACATAGTATACCTCTGAGAATGCTCAAAGATGCTGCCTTGGTTGATCTGAATACTGGGTACAGCTTGCTCAGTTGGCAATAATTTAATTACAGAGTTTAGAACATATCATTACATTATTTCCTGGCCTTTAAGGTTTGCTGATGAAAGGTCTGAAGTTATTCTCATGTTCCCGTATTTGTATGTGAGTTACTGTCTTTTCTTTATAGATTTCATTGTTATTTATGTACTTGCTATTTTTGACCATTTACTGAAATGTGTCTTGTGATGTCTATTTGGAATCCTATATGCCTCTGTATTTAGTTGTCAACATACTTCGCTAGGTAAGATAATATTCTCTAATGATTTCAATAGTTGGTCAGTTCCTTTTATCTCATCTCTTTCTCCTACACATTGTATTCAAAAGTTCATTCTCTTGAGTGTATGCAGGACTTCTTGAAATGTGGTCATATTATTTAATCTTTTTAAAATATGGATCTGAGCATATTGTTTCAACTTTTTCCCCATCCCTATAATTCATCCTTCTGCATAGTCTTGTCTGTTGGTGATTCTTTTTAATGCAAGTTTCAATAGCTTATCATTGTCTTCATTTCCATAATTTATATTTGTATTTTGAACAAGAACAGGTTTTACATGAGCAGGTTAGTCACATGGTTCTGATCGTGGGGTCGAGGTGGATGTGTACCTAGGTGGACTGTGGCAGGGGCATACACCTGATCTTGTCCCAAAAAGTGGCTCTGGAAGTAAAATTATACTAGGAGACAGTCACAGAGCATCAAGTAGCAACAGGAATTTTTGAAACCATTTGAAATGGGAACTGCTGAAACAAACTGTTTAAGTAGGTAAATAAAAGGTTGACTCATTGAAAGCAGAAAAACAGTAACTGTGAAGGAGCCTGGGTACACAGAGAATAAGTTTTAACTCAGAGGAAATAAGCAAGGTTTCATGTATAAGTCTACCTTAATAAAAATATGTTTATAAAAACTTTAACCCAAAGCAACAGGTGTTCTTAGATGGTCACACAGATATAAGGGCACACACAGAAAAAGATAATAAACTGGTATTTTATATATTATTTATTTATTTGAGAGAGACAGAAAGAGAGAGAGAGGTGGGTGTGGGAGGGCCTTTAGCCCCTGCAAATGAACTCCAGATGCTTCTGCCACCTTGTGCATCTGGCTTTATGTGGATACCAGGGAACTGAACCTGGCTTTATGTGGGAATTTAATCTGGGTCCTTTGGCTTTGCAGGCAAGAACCTTAACTGCTAGGTCATTTCTGTAGCCCTAAACTAGATATTTTATTTTTTGAAAAGTTTTTTTTGTTCATTTTTATTTATTTATTTGAGAGTGACAGAGAAAGACAGAGAGAGAGAGATTGGGCATGCCAGGGCTTCCAGCCACTGCAAACAAACTCCAAAGGCATGCACCCCCTTGTGCATCTGGCTAACATGGGTCCTGGGGAATCTAGCCTTGAACTGGGGTCCTTAGGCTTCACAGGCAAGCACTTAACCGCTAAGTCATCTCTCCAGCCCTTTTTTCTTTTTTTTTTTTTTAAGTTTTTTTTTCATTCTTATTTATTTATTTGAGAGTGACACAGAGAGAGAAAGAGGCAGATAGAGAGAGAGAGAGAGAGAGAGAGAGACAGAGAGGGAGGAAACTAGGTATTTAAAAAGGGTAATATAGACAAAAATAATTTTGGCTCGGGATTGGTAATATTACTTCTTCACAATTGTTGCAGCCTATTATTGAAGTCCTCATAACACAGGCATGGCTTTTGGGAGCCTCAGTTTTGGTTTTCCATTTGCCAAACATTACTTTGCACTTTGTATACATGGCAGACTATTACCCCACATGCCGAACAGGCTTTTTCCTAGAGTCTTTTATAAATAATGAGGAACAGGCAGGAAGCAGCTCTTCAGGAAAGTTCTACTTATCAGACCCATTATGAAAGAAACTTCTTTATCATATTAAATCTATTAGCCATTATTATCTGGTAATTACATATCAATATATGAATATTTCTATATGTGACATGACATCTACAAGTGACACATGAGTATTATGTTTAAGGTTTAAAATAGTAACATAAGTTATAGGCGAGAAAACAAGGAATGTTGTCTGTAGAAGTAAGGAAGAAGGAATTTTTGGATAAAAAGAGTTAATTAAAATTTCCAGAAATATGAAAATTTGGCTTGGGTAAAATAGGGAGTTTAGGAAACTAGTTTTGAAGCAATATTTGAAATATATTGAACAATTTTAATTTTAAATAATATATAAATTAGGAAATTAATCTTGAAGTTTAGATATCAAGTTTAAAAGTTCTTTATATGTCTTTTTATAGATGGCTTTTAATTCTTGTTTACTTTGTACAGAGATCAAAAGAGGTCATAACTTGGGCTGGATCGATGGCTTAGTGGTTAGGCGCTTGCCTGTGAAGTCTAAGGACCCCGGTTCGAGGCTCAATTTCCCAGGACCCACATTAGCCAGATGCACAAGGGGGTGCAAGTGTCTGGAGTTTGTTTGCAGTGGCTAGAGGCCCTGTCACGCCCATTCTCTCTCTCTTTCTCTGCCTCTTTCTCTCTCTGTCTGTCGCTCTCAAATAAATAAATAAAAGTAACCAAAAATATAAAAAATAAAAAACCAACAGAGGTCATAACTTTAGAAGAACTAATGAAAGTCTGTCAAGCTGAAAAAACTAAAATTTTTTATTAGTCTTGATAATTAATTATTAGTTGTTTGTAAGAACAATGAAATTTTATATAATTAAGCCCAATTGTTATCTATTAGAATAAAATTTTTACCTAGTGGAAAAATATATAAAACCAGAATATGTAAGAAATCTATTGTTGTAAATAGAGGAACAGATGTTCTATCAAACAAAATGAAGGCTTCATTTGTTGGAAAATGTAAACTTAGCACTTAGCATTTGGATATAACTCAATTATAAGCTTTAAGAATCATATTTAACATAAAATTTTATTTATAAGCTATTTTGTAAACATTAGTATAAAATGAGAGCAATATGTAAGAGATCTGTAGTTATAGACAGTTGGGCATTTTGTAAACATTATTAATAGCAAAATCATATTTAATAAAACTTGAATCATTTTGACCTGTGAAATTTAAAATACATTTTACAATATATTTATGTCATTCTTTTTATTTGATCTTCAAATATACCTTAATAATGAACTTAACAGTTTTTTATCTTAACATTTTCTTTTTTAATTTACTTTTTTATTGACAACTTCCATAATTATAGACAATAACCCATGGGAATCCCCTCCCACCTCACCCCCCACTTTACTCTTTGAAACTCCACTCTTGCCCCTTGCCCCTCTCAATCAGTCTCTCTTTCATTTTGATGTCATCATCTTTTCCTCCTACTATGATAGTCTTATGTAGGTAGTGTCAGATACTATGAGATCATGGATATCCAGGCCATTTCGTGTCTGGAGGAGTGCTTTGTAAGGAGTCCTACCCATCCTTTCGCTCTTACATTCTTTCTGCCACCTCTTCCACAATGGACCCTGAGCCTTGGAGGGTGTGATAGAGATATTTCAGTCTGAGCACTCCTCTGTCACTTCTTCTCAGCACAAAGGTGGCTTTTGAGTCATCCTAAGGTCACCACCATCTGAAAAGAAAAGCTTCTCTAGCCAAAAGTGAGAGCAACATTAATATATGGGTATGAACATTAAGAGAAGTGTTTACTGGGCAGTTTGGTGAGCATGGTATATACATTTAGCCAGACAGCAGCAGACATTACACTCCTAGGGCTCATGACTAGCCCTGTCGTAGGTCTTCAGTATCAGGCATGTATTCCCTCCCATGGAACAGGCCTCCAGTCCAATTAGAGAACGGTCGGTTCCCCCAAAACAGACATGCCACTATTGTACCCGTTGGCTCATTTGGCCTGGCTGACCAAATATAAGGCTTGCAGTATCCACTGTTGAGTATTTCCACTGGTGATTTCTCTCTCTCTCATTGAACTGCATGCAGAATGGCTTTTTCTAGCTTTCTGTCAGCTGGTCTACATGGAAGAGGTTTCAGTTCAGCTTCAGCAGGATTTCTCAGTGAGCTTGCAGACCAAGTATGTGGAATCTTTAGCAATAGGGTCTTATCATCTATTACTGGTGGGAAACCAAGAGCCTTGCCAGTGGCCTGTAATGTTTTGGGGGCATCAGGACCTTCCTGGCTAACAACTCACTGGAAGGTATCCCATCCCTGGCACTGAAATTTTTCTAGTTACAATCTATGGCTCCTGTGTGTTCCATTTTCCAAAAAAATGGTTTCCATATGACTCATTTATATTAGATTTTGATTAACCCTCCCTCCACGTTTCCTTTACTCAATCTCTTCCCCTGACCTCACTTAGGCATTTCCACCCCCATCAATCTGTTCTTCTACATATATATATATATATATATATATATATATATATATATATATATACACATATATATATATACATATATATATACATATATACATATATTACCATCCTATTAAGTCCCTCCTATCCCTCCCTGTAGTATCCCCTTTCTAGTTTACTGGCCTCTGTTACTGAGTTTTATTCCAACTCACATGGAAGCCCTAACATTTTCTTTTATGGTTTTCTGCCCCTATGGTTTATTATAACTAGTCTGTCTAGATTCTGACTCTCTGGCTTTCCATTCCTCTGAGTCAGCAGTCCCCTATACCTACTTTCCTAATGAATATTCAGGTCAGTCATATTAATTTTGTAGTTTTCACTTTTATGTTAAGTTAGATAAAGTTAGAATAAACAAAAACTGTTTAAAATGAATCTTGATTTTGTTAGAGTCGGTTTTCAGTAGTGAGAGCTTAACATAGTAGGAAACCTATGTATAGCTGAATTTTAACTTTGATTTGAGACAAGCAATATAAATAAACTCAGCAACTTATTGTAAAGTATGAACTCTGAATTATATGAATAATTAAGGTGAGAGAAAATACAGAGAACCAAACTTTTTAACCCATTTTACCAGACGCAACTCAAATAGTTTTTAATTTAAGTCTCAGCCTTTTTATATTAACTTTTATACCTTTTTGACAGCATACGGTAGAAGAATCTTTTACCTTGGAAATTATTTTATGCTGTAACAATATGCCCCTTTTGTAGAAGCAATATTAAAACTTGGTATACAAATGTCTATTGTTACATAAGCATAAACAAGCATGTTGTCAAAAATATAGAGGTCAATTATTTTAAATCTACTGTAAACCTGTTTCCAGAAACTTAGTAAAAATTTAGAATATATTAAGTACTTTAGAACCCTTAATGACCATAAGTTTAGTTTTACATAATGACAGATGCCATGAAATGTGAACACATGACAGTGTGACAAGTGATTGTCCAGAAGTAGACATATGACAGACATGTAATACGTACAATATTATTAAAGGTGGAGAGATGTCTTTTAAAATTGTAATTATAGTTTAAGTTGATGAGAACCTAAGGTAACTTAATATTTTTAAAAATTTATATGAGTACCTACTTATGAATCAATATTACCGTATCAGCAATGTGGACAATATATTTATACCTGTAGCCATAAAACTTCCACAAAGGCCACATGGATTTTGTAGTTTTTAAATTTGTTACTTGATAGTTTAAAATCAAATTATTCTGATGTAGAGATGGCTTAGCAGTTAAGGTGCTTCCCTGCAATAAAACCCAAGTACCCACATTCAATTTCCTAATACCCATGTAAGCCAGATGTGAATTGTGACACATTCATCTGCAATTCTTTTGCAGTGTGGCTAGAGGCCCTGAAATACCCAATCATTCTTTCCTTCTTTTAGCCATAAATGAATGAATAAATAAATTTTAAGAAAAATATCAAATTGTTATCTTGCTTCTTTATGTACTAAGTAATCTAAAGGACAGGGAAGCAGCTTCTAGCCATTTGAACTTAAAGTTGGCAATTTTTTGCCTCTGGAAAGACATGGAGTTGATGAGCAGGTCTTATTAACTTTACCTGGTGCTAAAAAAGAACATCTGTGGCCACTTTTATGACTGGTAAGTGTTTGGCGACCAAGGAATAAAAAAGAGCTTTATGTAAAGAGGCTGAGGCTGAGACAAGACTGAGAGCAAGGGGATTAAGTGATGTAACAGAACTAGCTTGTGAGCTTGAGTAAGGCAGAGGGTGGAAAAAAGGGCAAGGTATGTAGGTTCAGCTGAGGAAGAAAAGAAGTGGAGGATGGGTCAAAAGTATAAGATGGTGCTTAGGGAGTAAATGGGGGAAGGGGGAGTTTGATGGAAAATAGGTTTGTTAGTTGGGTTTGTATCTAAGCGTGGGTCCTGGTATGGGCATGGAAAAGTTTGAAAGTGTTGGGAGAAAGAGATAGAGAATTGGTCAAGAGGGGATCAAAGGATGTTGGGAGAGGAGAGGGAGTAATGGGAGTTGGTGGACTGTCACTTGGTAGAGTTCTAGTAGAGGAAGCCATTGAAGAGGGAGAAGTTGGTCTAGGAGAGGGAGAAATGGGTTTGAGAGAGGCAGGGTTTGAGAAAGAGGTGGATAAGGAGGGACCTCATATGCCAAATCAAAATCAAGGGAGGCAGGCAAAGGAGAGAGAGTGCAAGGGGTAATTGTTGACACTGAGGGAAAGGAAGGACGAAGTAGGAAGATCTGATCAGCAAGACAGGAGCTTGTGCAAATAAAACAAGGCTTGGAATTATTGAACTTCAGACCATTCACAATTTCAAGGACTTATAAATTGAAAGGTCTGAATTTGGGACAGATATAGTCATTATCCAGTTTGTACTGTGGCCAGATCTGAGTCCATTTCATAGATTGGTAAGATACGGGCTAGATTTTGGTAGCAAGTTAGATAGACTATTCAACCTTGAAGAATAGGTTCACAATGTTTACAGAAACATGTATGGATGTGCACCTTATCATGCTAAGTGAAATAAGTCATAGAATGACAAATATGTTTTGTCTAATATGCCAAATATTGAATTAACTTAAATGTCAGAAAAGTAACTTTGGGTAGATTAGTTAATGAACCAAGGAACCAGCTGGATTATAAGAACTGAACAATTATTTTGATATTCTCAGCTATGCAAATTGAATATTGTTGTACCATAAGTTTTGTATCCATTTTATTTTTAAAAGTACAACATACTTGAATCCTGAATGTAACTAGTTGAAGAAAATCTCCCCATTTGACATGGGAAGGAGGTGTGATGCTGGATATTGTATATGTCACTAATACAATAGAGAAATGGAGTGTGTGAGGAAACAGCAGGGAAGAGTTTCTATGTGAAAACCTCCACTGAGACATAGGTGCCTGATTTATCTTCACAGAGCAAACCAAATTTGTTATAGTTTATAATGGACTAAAGTGTGTCCAATTATGAAAAGTCAGTATTATTTTACAACTTTTATAAGCACAAGAAGGTGTACAATGGCAATAGAATTGCACATAAATGACAAGGATAATTTATGTATAATGACATTTTTAATATAATTTGATATTCATACATAAGGTGACTGACCCAACCGACACCAGCCAGGAGAATCTGAAAAAAAAAAAACATTTATGGCAAGTTGAAATCACTAGCAGGTAAATATTATATGAAGAAATGGTAGAAGTAAAAAAATAAAGTTGGTTTCCAAGCAATGTACTCATCAAATCTATTTATTTTGCTGTCAACAGTTTCCCTCTGTGCTCTCAACAGATAATATTTAAACATAATAACTAGAAACTATTCAGGATTAATTCCTAAAGAAATTAACTCAGGCCTGGAGTCATGGCTCAGTCAGTAAAGTGCTTGCTGCATAAGCATGAAGACCTAGTTTAGATCCACAGCATACATGTAAAAACCCAGGTGTGGTGGCATGCACCTATAGTCCCTTCTCTGTGAAGCTGAAATGAGTAGAATTACTGGAGCTTGCTGGCTCTACCAACTGTCAGAATCAGTAAGGTCCTGGTTAAATGGGAGATCCTATTTCCAAAAATATGATGGAGGATGGTTCATAAAGGTACCAGACTTTGGCCTTTTGTCAAACCATGTATACATAAGCATGCTCATAAATTTATGCACACTTGCAGAAGAATTGAATACATGATAGACTGTACACTTTCTTCATAAAGGACATGATGAGGTGAGGTTAGATAAAAACCTGCCAACTTCAATGCATCTGAAAACCTTTAGACTTCCTGAGCATGTTAAACTCTGTATAACAACATCAAATTTCATAGTAAAAATTTCAATATATATTTTAAAATGTGTATGTATGAATGTGTGTATGTGTTTGTTGTGTGTGTGTGTATGTGTGTGTATGAATATGGGTGTTTAAATGTTACCACATGTACGTGGAATTGCCTCTAGTTATCGTCATTCCACACTGATTCAGGTAGGGTCTACCTTTGTTGTGATTCCTTATTACCTGTGTGCCCCAGTCTAACTGGCTCATGAGCTTCCAGATTTTTCTGGCTCCACCTCCCAACTAATGAAGGTCAGTTGGGGATCAGTGATGAGTGTGCCACTTTATGTGGGATCTGGGAAATAAAACTTGAGTCCGCAAGCTTGCAAGCATGTACTTCTTACCTCCCAGCCAGTTCCCTACCAATTCAGCATATTTTCCAGGGACATCATTCTACATAGAAGCTATATTGCTCCTGAAGATGTTTTATATTAAAGAAATTTCTAGTAAGTAAGTGCAGTAAACATTAGATATTCACTGTTTAGGTGGCAGTTATTTATATAGCTCACCAATTGTTTCCCATTAGGAAATAAACTCTTGAATATAACATATGTAGGATCATGTTCTGAAAATAGCAGTGTACTGTAGGAGAGAAATAAAATTTGTAAGAAATACTGCACTAAGGAATTATAGCCCACAAAACAACAGGAAGCACATGTTAGGTAAAATTTTGTGGTTATAAGAAATATAACAATTTTTTAACTCCAGACTGAACTAAAGGAGCATCAGAAAATCTATGAATGGAAAAAATGTGAAGTTAGAGCATCATGACACAAAAGGAATCTAATATCTCACAAATGCAAAAATACTTTAACAACTCAACTCTCACTAATCATGAGAGTCTTCATAGCAGGGAGAGTAAGGAGTACTTATTTAAGAAATTCAGGAAACAATTCTTGACATCACACTGCACAGTACCTCTGAGAATTCATACAAATGTTAAGCAGTATGAGTGTACAGAATATGGGAAATCTTTCTACTGCAAGAAGCAGCTGAGTAGACATCATCGAAGCCATTCTGTTGAGAAGCTATATAAATGTACAGAATGTGGCAAAGCTTTAACTTTAAAGAAGCATGTTGCTCATCATCAGAAAAATCATACTGATGTAAAGCCTTATAAATGTACCGAATATGGGAAAGCTTTCTATTATACCTCAGAACTCACTAGGTGTGGTGGTTTGGTTCAGGTGTCCTCCATAAACTTAGGTGATCTGAATGCTAGGTTCCCAGCTGATGGAGATTTGGGAATTAACACCTCCTGGGGGCAGTGTATTGTTGTGGGCGGGCTTATGGGTATTATAGCCAGTGTCCCCTTCCTAGTGTTTGACACACTTTTCTGTTCCTGTTGTCCACCTAATGTTGGCCAGGAGATGATGTCCACCCCCTGCTCATGTCATCGTTTTCCCCTGCCATGATGGAGCTTCCCCTCAAGTCTATAAGCCAAAATAAACCCTTTTTATCCAAAAAACTGCTGTTGGTCGGGTGATTTATGCCAGGAATGTGAACCTTACTGCAACAGTATAGTTGGAAACTGATGAGTGGGATTGCTGCTAGACACCTGACTGTACAGCTTTGGCCTTTTGGAGCTGATATTCAAGAGGAATGTGGAAGGATTTGAATCCTTGGCCTAAGAGACACTTTGCAGTGCTGTAAGTACAGCTTGATGGCCTATTCTGGTCAGAGTTGAAAGACCTGAATGCAGTAAAAACTAAGGACTGTAAGGTTTGGCTTATGAGGGTGAGAAAGAGCTTTGCCTGGACTGGGCTAGAAATGGTTTGTGTGAGAGGCTTGCTATTATGGCCATGTTCTAAGAACTTGTGCAGGGTTACATTGCATTGAAATGGACTGGTGTAACTAGTGGGATGTGGCATAGAAATGATATCTTTGGGT
This sequence comes from Dipus sagitta, assembly GCA_036346955.1. Classification (NCBI taxonomy): domain Eukaryota; kingdom Metazoa; phylum Chordata; class Mammalia; order Rodentia; family Dipodidae; genus Dipus; species Dipus sagitta. The sequence continues at coordinate 45,388,221 of CM070771.1, forward strand.
AGAAACTTCTGTCCATTCAGCCGCAATTATATGAGAGATTGCAATCTATGAGATTGGGCCAACTGACCTGCACTGGGACAACAGGAAGAATGTTGACTGGTTTGAAGGGACCTGAGTGTTCAAGGAGTGTCATGTTCTTCAAAGTCTGCTTTATTCCCCCCTGGATTAACAAATTGGCACCCTACCTGGTATTGTGGAGTATAAGAAATGCAGGACAGAGAAGGTCATTGAGTTTGCAGTGCGGTCTTGTGTTTTGGCAGTGAGAAGCAGATTTTCTGGATGCCTGCATGGAGTCCTGATGGAGCCCTAAGGATGAACTGTGGATTGCACTGGAGACCTAGTGGAGATGCCAGGACCACAAGATGGCTGCCAAGGAGAGCTGCCAGCTCTGGATGAAGTTTTCCAGGACTATGAGTAGCCTGTCTGAAGGGGAAGAACTGGAACTCCAGAGACTTGTTGCTGGTTAGAAATATCAGACTTGTAGACTTATCATTGTCTAGATTGTTGGACTTGGAGCTACAGAGTTTGATTTTGCCCTGGTTGTTTTAAATCTTGCATTTGTTGGATATTTCTTTGCTATGCTCAATGCCATCTTTTGCAGTGTGAGTGTTTATTCTGTGTCATATTCTGTGGGGGTTTTTTTGGTGGGGGGGGTTCTTGGTATTATGGCTCAATTAAGACCTTGGATTATGGGGATGTTTGAACATTCTTAGGATTGATAAGCACTGTCGGGACTTTTAAGGTTGGATTGAATGCATTGCATTTTACATCATTGATGGTTATCAGTTTATGGGGGCCAGGGGCAGAATGTGGTTGTTTGATTCAGGTGTCCCCCATAAACTTAGGTGTTCTGAATTCTAGTTTCCCCAGCTGATGGAGATTTGGGAAGTAATGCCTCCTGGAGGCAGTGTTTTGTTGGGGGGCAGGATTATGGGTAATAATAGCCAGTTTCCCCTTGCCAGTGTTTGTCACACTGTCCTGTTCCTGTTGACCACCTGATGTTGGCCAGGAGGTGATGTCCACCCTCTGCTCATGCCATCATTTTCCCTGCCATCATAGAGCTTCCCCTCAAGTCAGTAAGCCAAAATGAACCCTTTTTATCCCAAAAGCTGCTCTTGGTTGGGTGATTTCTGCCAGCAATGTGAACCTGACCCTGAGCTTTGGAAGGTGTATTAGAGATGTGTCAGTGCTGAATACTCCTCCATTACTCCTTCTCAGCACCATCATGCCTGTTGAGTCATCCCAGTGTTCAACACCATCTGAAAAGAGATTCTATAACCAAAAATGAGAGTAGCATTAATATATGGTTATGGACACTAAGTCAAGTGCTTACACGGCAGTTTGGTGAGCATAATATATGCATTTATCCAGATAAGAGCAAGAGTTACACTCCTTAGGATCATGAACTTCTCCACAATAGGCTTTTGATTAGGTTTTCAGTACCAGTCCTGTATTCCCTCCTGTAGAGTGAGCCTCCAGTCCAATTAGAGAGCAACTGGGTTCCCCCATAACACATATGCCACCATTGCACCTATTTACTCATTTGGCCTTGGCTGGCCAAACTTGAGGCTTACACTGCTGTTTTCACTGCTGCTGACTTCTGTCTCCCATAGGGCTGCATGCAGTGCAGCTTTTGCCAGCTGTCTGTCAGCTGGTTTACAGGGAGATTTTCAGCTCAGCCCCAGTTCGAGTTCTCAGTGACCTTGCAGCCCAGGCATGTGGAGACTTCAGCAATATGGTCTTACCATCTATTTCTGGTGGGAAACCAAGAGCTTTGGCAATAGCCTATAATGTTTTGGGGGCATCAGGGACCTCTCTGGCCAACAACTCACTGGAAGGGATCCCATCCCTTATACTGAAATTTTTCTAGAAACAGTCTATGGCTTCTGGATGTGCCATTATCCAAAAAAGTTTTCATGTGGCTCATTCACAATACCTTCAGTTTTGATTTATCTTCCCCACCCTTCCTTTATTCAATCTCCTGACCTTGGTTAGGCCATTCCACCCCCAGCAATCTGTTCATCTACTTACATATACACAATATCATCCCCTTGAGTCCTCCCTCTCCTCATTCCCTTGTAGTCCTTTTCTAGCTTACTGGCCTCTGCTACCGATTTTTAACTCCAACTCACACACAAATCTAAACATTTGTAGCTGAGAGAATATGAGATGTTTGGCTTTCTGGGTCTGAGTTGCCTCACTTAACATAATCCTTTTTTAGAAACATCCTATGGTTGCAAGTATTTCTTTCAGACAATGTTTTCAGGTGGTTTCTTCAGTTGGAACTTGACCCCAAGCCTGTTGTCCGAACATTTTGGTGACAGAAGAATGTGTCATGTAGAACAAGAATCACAAAGCAAAGAAGAGCCTGGGTAGCAGTTTTAATCTTCAAATCCACCCCTTAGTCACCCTGTCCAAATAAGCTCCACCCCCTGAATTCAAAATTACCTCTCTAAACAGTGCCAAAATATGAGGGGCAAATACTGATCACATAAGCTTAAGTGAGGCAAACCAAAATAGAATTCCATGTACCCTATTCCGTGTAGCTATATGCCATTTATGTCTTGTTAAATATAATGTAATACATGTCCCCTGGCATTTTTCATCTTTACTGTGTATAACTGTACCTGACTAAAGTTATAAAACTAATCATTAAATGTAGCTGGAAACTTACGGATTCTTTGATTAATGCCTGTTTAACTCGTCACCATGACACCTGTAGAAGTTTTAGTAGCCACATTCCCAACTCAGGTAAATTTTACCTCATACTCATCTGTCCTCAGAAGACTTTGCTCCTGTCTCAGAAGCCTGGATTGGACTACATTCCAACTAGAGGACATCTTCAACTGTCATGACCATTGTTTTAATTCTAGCTTTGCTTTCCTCAGCTAGTGTTGACTACACAAGATACCATGTGAGCGTATGGTATTTTTTAATGGACTTTGACTACCTGCTTTCTAGGACATTTTCTCATGGCAGAGAAAAGTATCCCAGAGCAGAAAAGTGGCTCATATCTTCATTTATCAATTCCATAGAGTGATCAGCAAGAATGAACTTAGTTCATTCTGAACACTCAGTAAGACAGGAAAAAATAAACCTCTAGGCCCAGCAGTGCACCACTTCTAGTAAGGCTCTGCCTCCCAAAGGATTTGCCAGCTGGGGACTAAGTAGGAAGCTTAAACCAACACTTGATGTTTTAAGGGACTTTTTAACATTCAAACCATAGCTCCACATAATTGCATTTCATATGTGCTCACATGGGTTCTGAGAACCAATGTTCTGGCTTTATGCTTGGGCAGGAGGCACTCCTCACCTTCCTCAGCAAACACTTTCTCAGTAAGCCATCGTCTTTGTCCTGATTGGTGTGTTGATTAATTTCTTTTTAAATCAAAAGCCTAAAATCAATTCTTTCTTCTCATAAGAGGTTGTAACAGGTGTTTTCACCCAGCAATGAGAAAGTAACCAAAACTGTATCATAAATGTCCTTGCTATGTCTTAAGAAATCTATGAATGGGATGAAGTCTTTAAAACCATTTTAAATTAAGTTGTTATCAAATAGAATTTTGGGCTGGGAAGATGGCTCAGTGCTTAAAGTGCTTGTCATGCAAGCATGTGGTTCTGAGTTAAAAGCCCCAGTCTAAGCCATACCATCCTGATTGTGTCCAAACTTGTCTAAATTTAGATACCCAGCACACATGGAAAAATGTGGGTGTGATGTTCCATGCCTCTAATCTCAGTTCTGGAGAGGTGGGGACATGGACCATCTGAGGTTCATTGGCCAGCTTCTTTAGCCTTGTTATAGTTACTTTTCAGTGCTGGGACAAATCCCCAACCAGCATCACCTTATGGGATGAAAGGGTTTATTTTGGGCTTACAGAATCAAGGTGAAGTTCCATCATGGTTAAAGAATATGCCTCACTTGCATAGATTCTTAGGAGAGTGAAAATGTCAATCTTACCAAAATCAATCTACACATTTAATGCAACCCCCATTAAAACTCCAATGATATTCATCACTGGAATAGAAAAAAAATATCCAAAATTTCATTTGGAAGCACAAAAAAACCTCAAATAGCCAAAATGATTTTGAGCAACAAAAATAAGCCTAGTAGTATCACCATACCCAATTTTAAGCTATATTACAAAGCCATAGTAACAAAAACAGCATGGTATTGGCACAAAGACAGACATGTAGATCAATGGAACAGAATAGAGGACCCATATGTTAATCCAGGCAGTACAGCCATCTGATTTTTGACAAAAATGCCAAAAATATTCATTGGAGAATAGACAGCCTCTTCACCAAGTGGTACTGGAAAAACTGGATATCTAAATGCAGAAAGATGAAAATAGATCCTTGTTTTTCCCCATGCACAAGAATCAAATCCAAGTGGATCAGGGACCTTAATATCAGACCTGAAACTCTGAAATTGCTAGAGGAAAAGGTAAGGGAAATCCTTAAATATATTGGCTTAGGTAATGACTTTCTGAATATAATCCCAATTGCTCAGAACATAAAACCACCAATCAACTACTGGGATCTCATGAAATTACAAAGCTTTTGTACAGCAAAGGACACTGTGAATAGAGCAAAGAGACAACCTACAGAATGGGAGAAAATCTTTACCAGTTACAAATCTGACAGAGGATTAATATCCAGAATATACAAAGAACTCAAAAAACAGGTCAATAAGAAATCAAACAACCCATTTAAAAAAATGGGCTTTGGAACTAAATAGAGAGTTCTCACCAGAATGAATACAGATGTCATATAAACATCTAAAAAAGTGCCCTATATCCTTATCAATCAGGGAAATGCAAATTAAAACTACCTTGAGATTCCATATCTCTCCCATCAGAATGGCTACCATCAAGAAAACAAATGACAATAAATGTTGGCGAGGTTGTGGTAAAAGGGGAACCCTTCTGCACTGTTGGTGGGAATGTAATCTGGTACAGCCATTGTGGAAATCAGTGTGGAGCTTCTTGAGACAGCTAAAAATAGATTTACCATATGATCCAGCTATAGCACTCCTAGGCATATATCTTTTTTTAAAAAAAATATTTTTTATGTATTTGACAGCGACAGAGAGAAGGAGGCGGGGAGAGAGAGAGAGAGAGAATGGGCACGCCAGAGCTTCCAGCCACTGCAAACAAACTCCAGATGCCTGTGCCCCCTTGTGTATCTGGCTAATGTGGGTCCTGGGGAATTGACTCTCGAACCAGGGTCCTTAGGCTTCACAGGCAAGCACTTAACCTCTAAGCCATCTCTCCAGCCCTAGGCATATATCCTAATGACTCTTCTCACTACCTTAGAGATTCTTGTACAACCATGTTTATTGCTGCTCTATTCACAATAGCTAGAAAATGGAACCAGCCTAGATGTCCATCCACAGATGAATGGATAATAAAGATGTGGTACATCTACACAATGGAGTTCTATTCAGTGATAAAGAAAAATGAAATTATGAAATTTGCAGGGAAATGGGTGGATCTGGAAAGGATTATACTAAATGAGGTAACCCAGGCCCAGAAAGTCTAATGTCATATGTGGATCCTAGCTACAAATATATATACTTGTGTGTGATCTGGAACCAATAATCAGTAGCAGAGGCCCATAAGCTAGAAAAGGGCTATAAGGGAGGGAGGAGAGGGAAGGCCTGAAGAAGATGGTATTGTGTATATTTAAGTAGAAGAACAGATTACAGGGAGGTGAAAGGCCTAAGCAAAGTCAGGGGAATAGATTGTATAAAAGAAAAATGTGGGGAGGGTCAATCAAAATTCAAGATACTCAGAATAAGTCATATGAAAATCTACCTTTTTAAATAATGGCACATCCAGAAGGCATAGATTGTTACTAAAAATTTTCAGTGCCTGGGATGGGATACCTCCCAATGAGTCATTGTCCAGGGAAGTCTATGTTGCCTCCAAAACATTACAGGCTATTGCCAAGGCCCTTGGTTCCCCATGAGAAAGAGATGGTAAGACCCTATTGCTGAAGATGTCACATACCTGAGAAGCAAAGTCACTGAGAAATCAAGGTGCTGAGCAGAAAACCTCCCTGTAGCCCAGCAAACTGAAAGGTGGAAAATGCTGCACTGTGTGAAGTCTTCTGGAAGACAGAAGTCATCAGCAGTGAAAACAGTGGACAATGGAAACCTCAATTTTGGCCAGACAGGCCAAATATCTGAACGAGTGCAATAGTGGCATGTCTGCTCTGAGGAAAACCAACTGCTCTCTAATTGGACTGAAGGTGTACTCTATGGGAGGGCATACGTTCATGGTACTGAAATCCTAATCAAAAGCCTATGGCAGGAGAGGTCATGAGCCTTAGGGGTATAAAGCCTGCTCTTGTGTGGATAAATGCATATATTACTCTCACCAAATTTCTATGAAAGCCCTACATTTAATGTTCATACCCATACGTTAATATTACTCTCACTTCTGGTTAGAGAAGCTTCTCTTTTCAGATGTTGATGAACACTGGGATAGCCCAAAAGGCAACATATTGCTGAGAAGAAGGGATAGAGGAGTGTCCAGCACTGAAACATCTCACACCCTCCAAGGCTCAGGGTCCATTGTGGAAGAGATGGAAGAAAGAATGTAAGAGCCAAAGGAAGGGAACCACTCCCTACATGCAACTGTCTGGACAGAATTTGGTCTTGATATCCAAGACCTCACAGTGCCTAGCAAGACCCTCATAATAGGAGAAAAAGACGATGACATCAAATTAAAAGAGAGACTAATGGACAGAGTGAAGGGATATGATGGAGAGCAGAGCCATGAAGGAGAAAGTTGGAGAGGGGAGTGGAGGGGAGGGAAATATCATGATTTGTTGTCTGTAAGTATAGAAGTTGTTAATATATATATATATATATATATATATATATATATATAATTTATTATATATAATTATTATATATAATAATTATTTATTTATTATATATATATATATATATATATATATATATATATATATAAAGAAAAGAAAACAAACAAAAAGAAGAAACTCAAATCAGTGTAAAGAAAGTCTATACAGGGCTTGAGAGGTGGCTTAGTGGTTAAGGCACTTTCCTGCAAAGCCTAAGGACCCAGGTTCAACTCCCCAGAACCCCTGTAAGAGAGATGTACATGGTGATGCATGCACACAAGCATCTAAAGTTCAGGGAAATTTTGCGGAAGAGGGGGCAGAAAGAATGTCAGAGCCACATGTTGGGTCATGATATGCAGAGACATTTAGCTTACCCATAACTGTGGGCTAACTCCACAATGCATGACCCGTATACCTCAACAAGGAGGGGCCAAGGGGAGGGGGTAGGTCACGGATGAGCCTAATAATGGTACCAAACTGACTGTATATGCTGAATACAAAACTGACTAATAAAGAAAAAATAAAAATAAAAAAATAAAAAATAAAAAAAATTTAATCAAAAGGAAGAGGGTCACTTCACACTGATCAAAGGAACAATTCACCAAGAATACAATGCAATTATAATCTTTAAATGAGTGCACTTTGTGGGGTCCCTGGTTCCTCAGGAGGCAGTTGTGCATTGGCTTCTTGGAGGCATCCAGGCAACTGTAGAACAGGGTCTTGTGAGGCTGTGAGTGCATGGGAAGAAACACCCAGAAGACAGTTTCAGAGAACAGCTCGTTTATTTGTCAGGGGACTGAGTTTTTATAAGCAATAGAGAGAGAGAGAGCAGGAAGAGGGTCCTAAGGGGATTGGTAGGTTCAAAGTTTGCTTGCTGATGCCTAGGGACATTTATTCCAGCATATAGGGAGAGAGCCAGGTGATCTATGTAGTGGTGTGGAAAGGTATGGAGTATGAGTCTCAGAGATATGGGCTGTGCGAAGGCTGCTGGCTGATACCATATAAGGAGTTTCCTAGGCAACTGGCCAAAGGTCACAGGACTATGAGCAAAGCCTAAGTCATATCAGGACATCCAGGTGTCCCATGCTTGGAGAGGGAGTGGCCCAAGACTTTTGTCCAGGGATCCAGGGTCACTGTGACCCCCCAAAATGGGGGAAGGAGCCCCCCTGCCAGTCTGGGACCCGAGATGTGTCCAGCAACTCAGGCTGCTGTGATCTCTCCATAGCCTGGGGTCCTTAGTCATGTCTGATGGATTAGGCTTGCTTTCCAAGGGCCCTGCCTGTGCCTGACAGCTCCTCCTTTGTTTTTATAATGGGGTGGTGTCATCATATTGAGTGAGATCTTTATAGTCTACCATAGGTTCAGATAGAGCTAGATGGTGCACAAGGACCTGATTAGTACCAACTTTAGCAATATTAGTTAGTTGTTGTCTGAGGGTGCTACAAGTAATAGGGTTCTTAGAGCAAGGAGGAGGCTAAGGAGGGGGAGAAGCCAAGTGACTAAAGGGTTAGAGAACCAGGTAGTGGGGTCTTCAGGCTTGTAGTGCTCATGCAGCTCCTTGCAGAGTTTTTTGAGAGTTTTAACATTTTGTTTAACAACATTTGATTCATTAACAAAAAAAAATTCTTCTCCCAAGACTGCACATGTCTCTTCATGTTTAGTAGCAAATGAGCTCTAATGCTCTGTGGTTTGAGAGTTCAGTTGTCTCTTGAGAGAGTCAAGGCTGTTGGTGGTAGATATCATGGCCTGGTCAAGCTTGTTTTGGAAGTCCCCCATGAGGTGGTTGGTCTGGACAAGAGTGGCTTCTGCAGCACCAGAGGCACCCACGGACAACATCACACCAAGGCCCACCAGCAGAGGGATGAATTTCTCTTGGTTGATGCAGGTGGAGTTTGTAGGCCACTTCTTCCTCATAGAGATACACCTGTGGAACAATCAAGACTGGGTAACAAAAAATGGAAGAGGAAACATTTATGCATGGGGTGGTTACCCCTTTGCACCAAAGGAGGCTGGGCATCTTGACACAAGTGGTCCTGGTTTTGGAAATATTGAGGAGGCATTCAGCTTTGGTCAGCTTAGAGCTGTACAGGTAGAGAGGAACACCCTGACTGGAATCAAAAAGGGGACTCTCAGTAAGGCGGAGTTGGGAATAGCTTGTTATAGATGTAGTGTATTCTAGGGTGGCATTCATAGGGACTGCAGTTAGCAGGGGACTGATAAGTGATGCACCAAAGAAGCAGTTAGAAGCATTAGGACAGTTAGTAAGGGGAGAAGGTCAGCCATATATTGGGTATATTATGTCCATGTTATAGTGGCTTGTATTTTTTCTGTGACTTGCTTTTCCTGTGAGAGAATATGATGGTTAGTTTGCACTTGGTGGGAAGCAGGGACATACATTCTAGAAATATGAAGATTACCAGAGGGAGATGATGAGTAGTGGATACTAGTATGGAATTTTCCCATCACACCTATCCTCCAGTGTTCATTCCAGGGAACTTGTATGGAGAGTGCACATTCTCTAGTTTTCCAGAAGGCTTTAAAGACAGTGTTTGGATAACTAAAGCTGCCAATAACACAGTAATTGTATCAGCATCCTCCATAATAGTCCTGGTCTTTAAGACACTCTTTGTTAGTTTGGGGATAGGTAAAGCATGCCATGCTATTCACACAAACCACAGACTTAGGATAGACATGGAAGGTGACAGTGTCTTGGCAGACCTTAGTAGGGCAATATCCTGTGCCAATGATTTTATTGACCCCTTGATAGGTCTCTTGGACTTCAAAGTGCCATGAGGGGGGGGGGAATGATGAGAGAGGCAGCAAGAGAGACATTTGCATTGAAATGTAAGATTGTTAAAGCTGCCAACAGAATGGCCAAGAGGGAGGCCTGTGGCAGGCATATGGCTTTAGCTGCATCCATGAGGTCATGGACATCCCCCCAGAGAGCTCCCTTTTTCAGGTGGTGCTGGCAGGAGAGGTGCTTCCTCCATGTCTTCTGTCTCTGATTTGTCAACATCAGGCAGGACATCTCTTTGGTTGGTGGGGTAAAATCGGACATTTCGAGCTGGTACCCAAATGTGCCTGTGCTGGGCCTGTGGGAAGACACAAGAAAATCCTCTTCCCGTGGTGAGGAAGGGATCTGGTCCCTTCCATATTCCATCTAAGGGATCTCTCCATTGCACCATAATGGGAGGGGCAGTCTTTGGTGTATGCCAGTGGAGGGTGATGGGGGGTATTGGGAGTTTTTGTATATATTGAAAATGTTTAAAGTAGTCAGAGCCATGGCTAACTGAAGGTTGGGTGGAAAGGTATTTGGTTGTTGCTTTTTAAGTTGAGCTTTTAAGGTTTGGTGTGTTCTTTCTACTATACCTTGGCCTTTTGCATTATGTGGGATTCCTGTATGATGAGTAATCTTTCATTGCATGCAAAAGGCTTTGAATGAGGAACTGACAAAAGCTGGACCATTATCAGTTGTTATTTGATGGGGTCACCCTTGATGGCAAAGGTAGAGAGCATATGATGTATAAGTTTTTGGGGGGTTCTCTCCTGTTTGTGCTGTGGCCTATATATAATGGGAGTAGGTATCCACTCTCACAAAGATATATTTCTGATGACTGAATCGGGGAATATGAGTGATGTCAATCTGCCAAAGGGCATTGGCCTTGCGGCCTCAGGGGTTAGTACCCATCATCTGGAGGGTAGGCATTATTAGTGAGGCACAGACTGGCATGTTTTTAGTATATGTTGAAGTTGATTTGGGGGAATCAGAAGGAAGTGTGATTGCAATCCCTTAAGGTTTACATGGGTGTTAGCATGAAATTGTTTTGATTCCTCAAGGGTGACCAGGAACATATCTATTGGTCTCCATAGGAGGCCGCCTGGTCTGCTAATGGTTTCCCTCTGTGAGGGGGCCATGTAAGGGCCTATAAGACATTATGTGTTGCACGAATGGGGACCTTCTTTTACAAATGAGATTGGAGACTTTAATCAGCAGGGGTGAAAGAGGGTTTTCATCTAGTCGGATATGTGAGCAAGCAAGCCAGGGGAGTAAGTTAACAGCATAGATGCTGTCTGAAAAGGGATTAAAGGGGCCTTCCTCCTCTAGGAGTGCCAGGTAGATGGCATACAGTTCCTTATACTGTGGGGATCTGTCAGGAAGTTCCTTAAATTAATGGTGGGAGGTTGATCCCCTGGGTGGTAAAGAACTGCATCTGCTCCTCTCTCTCCCCCGTCTGTAAAAAATGGTGGGGGGTTGCTCCGGGGATTGGTTTTTTGAAAAGAGGCAGGTTGGGAGCCATTTTAAAAGAAGTATTACAGGAATCCATTTTTCATTAGGGTAATGGTTGTCAATTTGACTGGGGAAGCCTATTAGGCTGATTGCAAATTGGGAGTGGTTCCTGAAGAGCTATTTTATATCAGTGAGGGAGAAGGGGGTTATGATAGTGCCAGGTTATTTGTCCAAGGTTTGGAGAGCATGTTCTCACCCAGTTTTGGTCATGGCCATGAAGGCAGTTGGGAAGGAGTTAAGTATCATAAGCTGAATTGGTTTGTCTGGTGAGTACCGAGAACATGCCATATCAGAAAATATGTTATTAATCTTGGTTAATGCCTGCTTTTTTGCCTCTGGGCTTAGGAGGCAAGGAGAGGATGGGTCTTTGTCACCTTTTAGCATATCAAATAAGGGTTATAAATCACTGGTGAGGGTAGGAAGCCATGGCCAGAGCCAATTGAGGTTCCCCAGAAAGCTCTGAAGGGAGGCCAGTGTGAGCTTCTGGGTAAAGGAGAGCATGGGTTTAAGAGGCCAGGCAGAGGCGAGGGAGAGTTCTGTCCCCAGGAAAGCTATAGATGGGATACATTGGAGTTTATTTGGGGTAATTTTGAAGCCTGCCTCAGTGAGGGAAGGTGTTAATCAATCTTTTAGCTCAGCTGATGAGGTGGAAGAGTCTATCCATACTAGGATGTCATCCATATAATGACAGATATTAAGGCCTTGATCTAAATGTGGCCTTAATGCCATAGCAACTGCTTCCTGGCATATAATGGCACTATTGGCCATACCTTGGGGCAGGACCATCCACTAAAAGTGTTTGGCAGGTCCTGCATTATTGACAGAGGGGACTGAGAATGCAAAGCATTGTTGGTCTTGAGGGTGTAGGGGAATAGAAAAGGAACAATCCTCAATATCAATTGCAAGGAGGGGAGTGTTGGCTGGAATGGTCAACACAAGGGGCACTCCCCTCTGAGGGGCACCCCAAATGAGCATGGCTTTAGTGATGGCCCTAAGATCTTGTAGTAACCTCCATCCTCCTGAGCCCTTTCAAATTACAAACACAGGAGTGTTCCAATGGGCTCCACAAGGGGTGGATGTGATTAAATTGGAGTTGTTCTGTTACTAACTGATTTAAGATTTTAAGTTTCTCCCTTGGCAGAGGTCACTATTAAACCCAGGTTTGCTTGTCAGAGAGCCATTCTAGGCTGGGAGTTTTGGACTTAACAGTGGCCTTTAGGATTAGGGAGGGGGGACATCAGCAAAGGTATCTTTCATAGTCTTCTATCTCAATGCATTCTCACTCTATATTACTGGCAATAACTACATCTAGGGCCTCAAGGATGTCTCTTCCTAGCAAGATAGTTGTTACATCCACCACTAGCAGTCAGATGAGACCTGTAGTTCCATCTGGGTCCTTCCACTTAAAGTCTTCTTTGGTAACATGCTTGTGAAGAACTACTGTGGTGGCTTGATTCAGGTGTCCCCCATAAACTTAGGTGTTCTGTAGCTAGGTTCCCAGCTGATAGAGATGTGGGAATTAATGCCTTCTGGAGGGAGTGTATTGTTGAGGGTGGGCTTATAGGTGTTATAGCCAGTTTCCCCTTGCCAGTGTTTGATACACTTTCCTGTTCCTGTTGTCCACCTTATGTGGGCCAGGGGGTGATGTCCACCCTCTCCTCATACTATTGTTTTCCCCTGCCATCATGGAGCTTGCCCCTTGAGCCTGTAAGCCAAAATAAACCCCTTTTGCCCACAAGCTGCTCTTGACTAGGTGATTTCTACCAGCAATGTGAACCTGACTGCAATCATGAAGTGGTACCACCAAGAGTGGGGTTGCTGCTAGACACCTGACTGTGTGGCTTTGGCCTTCTGGAGCTGATTTTCAAGAGGAATGTGGAAGGATTTGAAACCTTGGCCTAAGAGATGCCTTGCAGTGCTATAAGTACAGCTGGATGGACTATTCTGGTCAGAGTTGAAAGACCTGAATGCACTAAGAACTATAGACTGTAAGGTTTGGCTTATGAGGGTGAGAAAGAGCTTTGCTTGGACTGGGCTAGCAGTTTGTGTGAAAAGCTTGCTGTTATGCCTGTGTCCTGAGAAGTTGTGTAGGGTTGCTCTGCATGGAAATAAACTGGTGTGAGCAGAGGGATATGGCACAGAAAGAAATCTTTAGGTTGAAACTGCTGCCCGTTCAGCTGCAATTGAGAGATTACAACCTTTGAGATTGGGCCAGTTTACCTGCCCTGGGGCAACAGGAAGAATGTAGACTCGTTTGAAGGGGCCTGAGTGCTCAAGGAGTGTCCTGTTCTTCAAAGTCTACTTTATTCCCCCCTGGATTAACAAATTGGCACTCTGCCTGGTATCGTGGAGTAAAGGAAATATAGGAAAGAGAGGGTCATTGAGTTTGCAACATGGTCTTGTGTTTTGGATATGGCCATGGACAGTGTGAAGCAGGTTTGCTGGATGCCTGCATGGAGACCCCATTGGGCCATGAGGGTGAGCCATGGATTGCAGTGGAGACCCAGTGGAGATGCTGGTACCACGAGATGGCTGCTAAGGAAAGCTGATGGCCCAGATGAAGTTTTCCAGGACTGTCAATAGTCTAGCTGGAGGGGCAGAATTGGAATGCCAGAGACTTTTTACTGGTTAGAATAATGGGACTTAAGAGATTTGTCACTGGCTAGAGTTGTTGGACTTGAAGATACAGAGTTTGATGTTTGCCCTGGTTGTTTTAAATCTTGTATTGGTTGAATATTTCTTTGCTATGCCCAATGTCATCTTTTGCAGTGTGAATGTTTATTCTGTACCATTTTGGGGATTTTTTTGAGGTTATTTTTAGGGATTATGGCTCAGTTAAAAGATATTGCACTATGGGGATGTATGAACATCATTAGGATTGATAAAAACTATGGGGGGCTGGAGAGATGGCTTAGCAGTTAAGCGCTTGCCTGGGAAGCCTAAGGACCCTGGTTTGAGGCTCGATTCCCCAGGACCCACTTTAGCCAGGTGCACAAGGGGGCGCACCCATCTGGAGTTCCATTAGCAGTGGCTGTAAGCCCTGGCGCGCCCATTCCCTCTCTCTCTCTCTATCTGCCTCTTTCTCTGTGTCTGTCCCTCTCAAATAAATTAATTAATTAATTAATTAATTAATTAATTAAAAAACTATGGGAACTTTTTTTTTTTTTTTTTTTTTGGTTTTTTGAGGTAGGGTCTCACTCTAGCTCAGGCTGACCTGGAATTCACTATGTAGTCTCAGAGTACCTTGAACTCACAGTGATACTCCTACCTCTGCCTCCTGAGTGCTGGGATTAAGGGCATGCATCACCATGCCCAGCAGAACTTTTAAGATTGAACTGAATATACTGTATTTTACATCCTGTATGGATATCAGTTTATGGGGGCCCAGGGAGGAATGTGATGGTTTGAGTCAGGGGTCCCCAGAAACTTAGGTATTCTGAATGCTAGGTTCCTAGCTGATGGAGATTGGGGAATTAATGCCTGGTGGATGGAGGTGGTGTATTGTTGGGGGAAGGCTTATTGGTGTTATAGCCAGTTTTCCCATGCCAGCGTGTGGCACACTCTCCTGTTGATGTTTTCCACCTTATGTGGGCCAGGGGATGATGTCCACCCTCTGCTTATGCCATTGTTTTCCCCTGACATCATGGAGCTTCCACTGGAGCCTGTAAGCCAAAATAAACCTCTTTTTCCCACAAGCTGCTCTTGGTTGGGTGATTTCTACCAGCAATGCCAACCTGACTGCAACAATACACATGAAGTATTTTGAAAAAAATGCAACAAAACAAACTCAAAAGAAATAATATCATGACAGAAATCAAAGAAATAGTCATGAAATAAAACATTAAAAATGGATAAAATAAAATATTGGTTCTATCAAAAAGTAACCAAGGGGTTCCCTGCACAGGTCTGTGTGCTGGTGGTCCAGGTGGTGTGGAATGAGTAGGCCAGACCCTTGTTTCATGGCTCCTCCTAGCCCACTGCTCTGGGTTACCTGTGTCAGTCTGTGTTCTGGCAGGCACAGCAGTGTGGACTGAATAGGCCAGACCCTGTTTCCTGGCTCCTCCCAGCTCCCTACTCTGGGTTCCCTGTGCTGGTCTGAGTGCTGGTGGGTACAGCAGTGTGAAGTGAGTAGGACTTGCCCCTGTTTCCTGGCTCATCCCACATCGCTGGCCTAGGTTTGTGTTGGGCAGGCCAGACCCCTGTTTCCTGGTTCCTCCCAGCTCCCTGTTCTGAGTTCCCTGCTCCAGTCTATGTGATGATGGATTCAGCAGTGTGGAATGAGTAGGCCAGAACTCTGATCCCTGGCTCCTCCAAGATCCCTGGTCTGGTTTCCTGCATGCACAATGTGTGGGTGGGCACAGTGGAGTGAAGTAAGTAGGCCAGATCCCTGTTTCCTGGATCCTCCCAGCTCCCTGGTCTGGTCTGGTTTCCTGCATGAACAGTGTGCTGGTGGGTGTGGCAGTGTGGAGTGAGTGGGCCAGACCCCTGTTTCCAGGATCCTCCCAGCTCCCAAGTCTGGGTTCCCTCTATAGACAGTGTGCTGGCAGGTTTGGTGGTGTGGAGTGAATAGACCAGACCCCAGTTTCCCAGCTCTTCCCAGTTCCCTGGTGAAGGTTCCCTGGGTCAGACTGTGTGTGGGCGGGTACAGCACAAACTGAGTAGTCCAGATCTTTGTTCCCTGGCTCCTCCAAGTACCCTGGTCCTGGTAAGTCCCATTGTGCCTTGCTTAGGCAGGTCTGGTCCCTGTGTGAACTGTGGAATCAGGCCTTTTGCTGTGGTATCCTTATTGGCCACTGGGTGCCAACATCCCTGTTCACCTGAGTCAGAGGGTTCACAAGCCAAAGGACAAAAACATGTTTCCTCCTCAGTAAAATAAAAGGGCCTTCCTAAAATGTGTAGACAACAGCATTAAAAAGCCAACAAAAGTCAGAAAACTGAGAGATCTCCACCAAGGATACTACTTCTACAATGGAAGCCTCCAATGAAATCATAGAGAAATCAATAGAAATTCATTCCCAAAATGAAAACACAACATGAAGAACCTGATCAAATATATATATATATTATAATTTATATATGTAATATATATATATATATATATATATATATATATATATTTGAACTGGAAGCAAACCATCAAAGAATCAACGAGCACATCAATAAAATTGAACAGAATCATCTCCTAGAGGGTACAGCTTTTGACAGTAAGACTAACATGATTGAAAAACATTAAAACCCTCAAAAAAGATATGAATAAATTGAAGATGAGTCAATAAATGCAAGATCTCAACAACCAATTGATTAAGCTTAATGAAGACTTGATCAAATGAAAGAATGAATTCCAGGAAGCATCAAGAAAATGAGAATGAGAATGGAAATTGTACTTCAAAATAAAGAGATGGATACAATGCAAAATAACAACAGAAAACAAAAATCAAATATCCATTATATAACCTCTCTAGAACCCCTCACCAACAGAGTTATTCATGTGGAAGACAGAACTTCTGACCTGAAGACAAGACAGAAGAAATTGATAGGGAGGCCAAAAACTTTTCTAAGTTCAAAAAATCAAGTGAACAGAATATGAGGGAACTGTGGGATACCCTAAAATGGCCAAATATCTGGATCATGGGTATACCAGGAGAGGAAATCCAGACCAGAGGCATAGAAAACACACTCAGCAAAGTTATTGAAGAAAATTTTCTGAAGCTCTCAAAAGAAAGGACCATCCAGATACAAGAAACCCACAGAACACCAAACAGACAGGACTGAAGAAGAAACTCTGCAAGAAACATCATAGTTAAAGCTCTCAACAGTGAAGACAAAGAGAGAGTGTTAAAAGCAGCAAGAGAGAAACAACTCACAACATACAAAAGTAATCCCATCAGAATTATGTCAGATTTCCCAGTGGAAACCCTAAAATCAAAAAGGTCCTGGAATGGAACACTACAAACACTAAAAACTATCACTCCCAACCCAAGCTACCCTACCCAGCAAAAGTATCTCTGACAACAGATGGTGAAAGAAAAATTTTCCATGAAAAAGTCAATTCAATGATTATATGAACACAAAGCAAAACCTACAGAGATTACTAGAGGTAATACTCCACAAAGAAGAGTCAAATAACCAATCTCAGGAACCAACAAGAAGAAGGTCACAATAACCAAAATAGACTAAGTTCAAAATAGTACAAAACACAAGGAAGCACCAAACCCCATAAAACACCTCATCATGGCAAGGATTAATTCAAACCTCACAGTAATAAACTTAAATTTTAATGGTGTTAACTCACCCATAAAAAGTCACAGGTTATCAGGGTGGATCCAAAAACTGGACCTTTCTATCTGCTGTCTTCAAGAAACCTACCTCACCACTAAAGATAGACAACTCCTCAGAGTGAAAGTTTGGAAAACGTTATTCCAAGAGAATGTAAATAAAAAACAAGCTGGTGTTGCTATATTAATATCTGATAAAATGGACTTCAAACCAAAAGTAATCAATAAAGACAAAGAAAATCACTTCTTCCTCATCAAGGGAATGATCAAACTTGAGGACATCACAAATATAAGTATATATGCGACAAACAGAGGTGAACCACAGTTAATAAAACAAAATCTATTTGACTATAAAACAGAAATTAACACCAACTCTATCATAGTCAGAGACTTCAATACTCCACTATCATCAATAGACAGATCATTGAAGCAGAAAATCAACAGCATAAAGTCAGGAAAATTGAAGTAACTTCCTGCATCATGTCAGATCACAATGCTTTAAAGCTAGAAATTAACAACAAAAGACATATCAAGAACTCCACTAGCACCCAGTGACTAAATAAGACATTTTAGAACAATACTTGGGTCATGAAAGAAATAAAAAAAGAAATTGTAAAATTCCTAGAATTGAATGATAATGAAAACAACCTACCAAAACTTATAAGACACAATGAAGGCAGTCATAAGGGGAAAATTCATAGCTCTAAATACCTTCTTTACAAAGTCAGAGAGATCACACATCAATAACCTGAATGTCCGCCTAAAGGCGCTAGAAAAACAAGAAGAATCCAAGCCAAAGAGCTCCAGACAGAAATAAATAATCTAGATTAGAGCAGAAATTAATGAATTGGAAACTAAGAAAACAATTTTTTAAAACTGATGAAACAAAAAGCTGGTTCATTGAAAAAATAAACAAGAGTGACAAGCCCATGGCCAAATTAACCAAGCAAAAAATAAAATAAAAAATAAAAATAAAAATAAAAATAAGAGAAGTCTAAAATTAACAAAATCAAAACTGAAAAAGGAGAGATCACAACAGACATCAATTAAATTGGAAGAAATATCAGGGTATACTTACAAAACCTGTATTCCACCAAATTAAATAATGTGGAAGAAATGGAGGAATTCCAAGACACATGCCACCTACTAAAACTAAACTCAGAGCAGATTAATCTCCAAAAAAAAATAAAAAATAAAAAAAATAAAAAAAAAAAACCTGTCACATCCATGGAGATTGAAAAGGTACTCAAAAACCTTTCCCAAAAGAAAAGTTCAGAACCACATGGCTTGTCAGCTGAATTCTTTCAAACCTTCATTAAAGAACTGAAACCAATTTTTCTCCAAAAATTCTGCATACTTGGAGACCAGGTAATCCTCCCTGACTCCTTTTATAAAGCTAGAATCACCCTAATACCAAAACCAGACAGAGATGCAACAAGGAAAGAAAACTACAGGCCTATATCCCTAATGAACTTACATGCAAAGATCCTGAACAAAATCCTTGCAAACCAAATTCAACAACACATCAAAAGCACTGTCCTCCTTGATCAAGAAGGCTTCATCCCAGGGATGCAGGGGTTGTTTAACATATGGAAATCAGTTAAGGTAATATATCACATAATTAAACTGAACCATAAGAGTGACATTATCAATTGATGCAGAGAAGGCCTTTGACAAAATACTTCATGACCACTTCATGATCAAAACACTTGAAGAGAACAGGCATAGAGAGTTTATATCTCAACACAATAAAGGCTATATATAAAGCTCCTAAAGCCCAAATAATTCTTAATGGGAAAAAACTCAAGGAGCTCCCACTGACATTGGGAACAAGAAAGGGGTGCCCACTCTCACCACTGTTCTTCAACATAGTACTAGCCCAGGCAATAAGACAGGAAAAGAAATAAAAGAGATTCAAATTGGAAAGGAAGAAGTAAAGTAGCCTATTTGCAGATGGCATGATCATATACAACCTGAAAGTCTCCATCTCAAAATTTCTAAAGGTGATAAATTCCTTCAGCAAAGTTGCAGAATACAAAATGAATGCACAAAAACCAGTAGCTTTTTTATATGCAAAGGACAAATATACAGAAAAAGAAATCATTGAAGCTGTCCCATTTTCAATAGCAACAAAAAATTAAATACTTTGGAATAACACTAATCAAGGACATGAAAGATCTATATAATGAAAACATTAAAAAACTCATGAAAGAAATTGAGGAGGACTTGAGAAGATGGAAGAACCTCCGACACTCCTGGATAGGTAGACTTAATATTGTGAAAATGGCAATTCAACCAAAAGCAGTATACAGATTTCATGTAATAACAATAACAATACCAGCATCATTCTACACAGAGATTTAAAAATTGATCTCAAAATTCATATGGAATGGCATATCAAAAAAACACACCTATATCACTATAACCCAATCTAAAGCTATATTACAAGGGCATAGTGACAAAAACAGCATGGTACTGGAATAAAAATAGAAACATAGACCAATGGAAGAGAATTGAAGACCCAGAATGCAGGGCAAGCAACTACAGCTGCTTGATCTTTGACAAAGGTACCAATAATGTAGACTGGAGAAAAGACAGCATCCTCAACAAATGGTGTTGGACAAATTGGATGACCATATATAGAAAAATAAAATTAGACCTACTTATTTCACCATACACAAAATTCAAGCCCAAATGGATTAAAGACCTCAATATAAGGTCCGAAATTCTTCAACTACTGGAAGAAAAAATGGGAGGCATTCTACACAATATAAGACTCGGAAAAGACTTCCTGAACAAAACCCCAGTAGCCAAGGAAATTAAACAAGCACTCAACCAATGGGATCTCATGAAACTAAAAAGCTTTTGCATAGACAAACATACCATAAGAAGAACGAAGAGATTAACCACTAATGGGAGAAAATCTTCACCAGGTACACCACTGACAGAAGCCTAATATCTAGAATCTACAATGAACTCAAAAAACTAAACAATAAAAAAAAAAAAAATCAAGTAATCCACTCTGAAAGTGGGGCAGAGAACTGAATAGGGAGTTCTCAGAGGAAGAATTATAAATGGCTAACACACAGTTAAGAAAATGTTCAACATCCCTAACCATTGGGGAAATGCAAATTAAAATAACTATGAGATTCCCTTACCTTATCCCAGTAAGGATAGAAAGCATTAAAAAAAAATCAAATGAAAACAAATGTTGGCAAGGCTGTGGAGAAATTGAAATACTCATTCACTGTTGGTGAGAATGTAAGCTGGTACAAACACTGTGGAAATCAATATGGAGATTCCTGAGAAGGATAAATATATAGAGTAACCAACAGACCCTCTTATTCCCTTACTGGGCATTTACCCTAAAAGCTCCACCCCTCAGTTCAGAGAGATTTGCTCAACCATGTTTATAACTGTTCAATTCATAATAGCTAAGAACTGGAATCCACCCAGGTGCCCATCATTGGATGAGTGGATAACCAAGGTGCGGTATACCTACATGATGGAATTCCACTCAGCAGTAAGAGAAAAATGACACAATGAAATTTGTAGAAAAATAGTCAAGCTTGGAACAGATCATTCTAAGTGAATTCACACAATCACAGAAAGACAATCATCACAGGTTCTCACTCATCTGTGGTTCCTAATCCGGATCAGTCCAAGTTGCTGACATACTTGAACAGCATTTTGAGGCTTCAACAATAGGGAAGGCAGGGTGTGGGTGAAGGGGAAGTGTGTGGGGGCACAATATTGAACCCAAATTGAACTGGTACCATAGAATCCTATATCCTATAAGTTAGTCTGAAAGGTGGAACCCTCAAGAGGTCCTTAGGGGGAGCACTTGAATCTTAGGGCCCTGGAGAGTGTGAGATGAAGCCTAACCTTAAATTTCTTCTGTTTCTCTATCTTCTCTGTCTCTTTTTTGTTGTTGTTGTTGTTGTTTTTACTTTTCCCTTGCTGCTGGCCTGTAATTCCCTGTATCAGGATGTGGTTCACATCCACAATGAGCAATTGGTCAGAGAGCCCTACTAGATCTTCCAAAAAAAACAAGACAGACTTTTGCCAGAGTACTTGATTACCCACCAGAGGTTTATGGTACAACTCTACTGCTGAAGACACCATATGCTGTTGGCACAGACCATAGAGAGACCTGGTTGGAAGAGAGCCAATCCCCAGACAATTAACTCATCTAGTGCTAGAATGTGTTACGTGAGCTACTGGGGGAAAGTGGCCAACATCTGTCCAAGAAACACAAAGTCTAAGTGACTCAGAAGCAAACAACCTGACATGATGCTCTTACAAGTGCCATAGTGGCACACAGCCATGGTAGGTAACCAACTTCTCTTGGATTGGCTAACAGATCCACCCAGTGGAAAGGAAACCATATCTGGAACTGGAAAACAAGTCAGAATCATATCCAGAAAGCGTTTCTGCTTTCCATTGTCAACCTCCCATTAAGCTTGGGCTATAAGAGGGTCTACACCCTTTAAATACTTTCTAAATTAATAATGGTTATCCCATTTAACCAGTGCTGACTTCAATCTCCATTAGAGAATCTCCTTCTCTTTGTCAGATTGGAGGGAACTGGACCTGAGGAGATAAACGACCCAGGACACTCCACCCTGGCCCCAGCTAAAACCACAGAGTAATTGAGCAAATGAGCAATAGTGTTGCTTTCTTAGTGAATCTGATATCAGCACAAGGGTGAAGGAAATAGACACTGAGGACACTCAACACCTACCAAACCAGACATCCAGAGGCTCCTAACTACCCATCACTGAAGTAGACTTAAAATACACCCAACATAGCTCAGGAAATTTTACAGAAAGAGGGTGGAAAGATTGAAGAGATGCATCTTGGGACATTTTGCACAAAGACATTGCCTCTCCCCCATAACTGACTGCTTTCCCCATAATTCATGACCCACAATCCCCATAGGGTTGACCTCCATCCCCAATGAGGAAGCCCTCTTCAGAAAAGGAGGAGGGAAATGGTGGTACCAATATGTGTTGTTTACATACTATATATGTCCATATCTAATAAAAATAAGTTAAAAAAAAAAGAAAGTGCTATGGCAGATACAGTCAGCAAATTGATGAAAATTTGTTTTAAAAATCTCACTTTTGGTTGCCATTTGTTTGTCTAAGGTTAGGCATATTTCTTTCTGAATAATAAAACTAAAGAAAACAAAAACAAATCAAACAAAAAATCTGTGATTTTGGAGAGTTGGAATGTCTCAGATTGGCAGCCAAAATTATGTTGGGTTATCTTTAGTTCTCTTAATAGGCATTTGTTTCCTACCTCTATCTCTGATTGATTAAATATTCTTTCAGCTATTATGTGAAACCATTTGAATGTATTTACTTAGCAGGCCACTAGATTTCATCAGCACCAAAGATAAGAAAGTTATCACATAGCATCTGAGACCCATAGCAGAGATTTTCCCACTTTTTTGTTACCTAGTATGATAGTTTGAATGGATGTCCCCCAATAGATACAGGAGTGGTATTCAAGCTTGTAGGGTCCAGCAAAGGTGTGTTTGGAGATGAATCTGTTTCCAGACTGAAGATATACAGAGTACTTGAGCTCTGCCTGGGGTTCCTGGAGTGTATTTGCTTGTGATGCTGGTGGTGGTATTTCTCTCTGCAAGGACCTGTGAAAGTGGGCCAGCTTCTTCCTCCATTAGGGAACTTCCTCTATATGTAAGCTTCAGTAAATACCTTCCTTCTATAAGTAATAAAATAAAATAAAAAGGTAACCAAGCTAGATAAGCTGTTCTGTTTTAAAGGTAGGTGTCACTGTAGCCCAGGCTGACCTAGATCTCATGCTGTAGTTCAAAACTCGCCTCAAACTCACAGCATTTCTTCTACCTCTGCCTCCTGAGTGCTGGAATTAAAGGTGTGTGCCTTGTTGCCCAACTTGCATTGATAAACTCTTATTCAAGTTATCCCAAGGAAAGAGAGAGGACAACTTTATTCAATAAGATTATAGATAAAAGAGAAAATATCACAATGAATACTGTGATGGTTAAGTTTTATTGTCAACTTGCTCTGTTTAGTACTCCACAGACATTCCTCCTGGGCAGGTCATTGAATTTGCTTTCTGGAAGGATTAATTGAAGGAGGAAGTCTGTCCCCCAGGGTGAGCCCTTCCGCCAGAGTGGGTGGCCCCTCTAAGAGGGGGACTATACATCACAAAGCTCTGTGATATAAAGAACCCTTTCCTCCCACCTGGCTGCTGGCGCTGCTTGTTGCCATCCAGCGTGGTTCGAAGACCAGTGTTTCATGCAGACCAGTTAGGACTGAAAACCACCAGCCCGAGCAGTGTTAGGAGCAGTAGTTAAGTAAAATGTGGCACTCACCCAGCAGTGACAACATCACTATGGCAACCAGGGCCATGACCAGAGACCAGCTGCATGCTGATATGTGAATGAGCTAACCCTAAGGTAGCTATCAGCAGCCAGGATCACTGAGTAATAAAAGGGATATAAAAATCATAGGAAAAGCTCAGAACACTGTCATTCAACTCAGAGAGGCAGACTCCACATCCCTCTCTGTGTAGATACCCACCGCGAGAAGAAGCAGCCCATGGGACCCCTTGGCAGGTGGTATAGTCGGCAGGATAAATTAAGGTAGAAATTACGCTCTTCTCTTGGTGTAATTGGCATAAGATGGATCACTGCCCCAGTGATAGGCAGTTTCCTGAAGGGGTTTCTCCTTGTCCCTCCATCACAGTCCTCCAAATACATGGGCAGCAGTTAGCCACGCGGTGGCGCTGTAGTCCTAAAATCAGGTGCTGAAACCTGTGCAGAGATGGTGTGGGTCACTCAGACGGCAGCAAAGTGCATGAATACCACCCAAGGAAGCGCACAGATGTCACGACCACGTGGACGCAGGGCCCACCCTGGATGAGAGGCCAGACTCCTATGATGGCACTGGCTTGCAGCAGTCCTAAGACTGGGTGGCCGGAGACGGCCCTCAGCACTCAGGCATGAGCAGCTGCCATATGGGAAATTGGTTTGCAAAAGGAATACTCAGATTGGCTGAAAGAAAATTGGAAACTCTAACCTCAGAAATATACAGTGCAAATTCCTGTAGCTGGTATTTCAGAAACAAGTATGTGAAATTCTTATTTAGCCTTGCCACAAAATGTACCACCTTGCAGAATGGTGGAGACAAAGGTGTACAGACAGGAAGGAGCTTAAGGCACATTCAGAATGGAGAAAAACAGGAAAAAAAAAAGTTCAAGAAAAATTACCTAGGTATGAGAAAGGGACTAAGATAGAAATTCGGCTCCACAAGCCAGAAGTTGTAGAATCAATCATAGCTCAAGCTAAGAAAAAGAAAATACTCACCATTTTAAGTAAAATTATAAATGATACTGAAGAAGACAGAATGAAAGGAAATAGACTGGCCAGACAAGTGTTAGAGAGATGTACAAACAACCCGTTCTTGAAGGTGCCATTGAAGAATGGGAAGGGGACAAGACCGCTGCGGCTGGCCTGCCAATTTCAACTTAGGAAGTGGTGAATCCTCCCCCTAGAGCTGTTACAGAACTAGAAACAGAAGTAGAACAAACAGTGAAAACCAGAAATTTAGCTAGAGTGGAGTTACAAACATACAGGGAAGAGTTTGCTCAAAGAGCAGAAAAAGATGTCACTTATATAACTAGAATTTGGGGAACAGGCAATGACACATTAATTCTGACAGCAAATGAAATGTGTAGACTGGCCGGCATAGTGGAAAATCCACATATTCACGAAAGTCTTAGCACAATCCTTGAGGAGCACGCTGGGGATATTCGTTGTTTGCTTGGATAGGGTTTATGTGGGCCCATGTCTTCCCCAGTTTAGATCTTGCAGCCTTTGAGGCTGAGGGGCAGTGGAGGACTATGCAAGAAGCCGTGGAGCTATGTCGCAGGTTAGGGATGTTATACAAGATTTATAATATGGGGATAATCAACCACAAGTGGCACCATTCACGCCAGGAGTGAAGAAAATAGTGATAAAGGGGCACCTCAGCATATAAGAATGACCCTGTTTACAGCCCTGGCTATAGGCCAGATGATAGCCACAGGTATTGAGTTATTTAAACAAATGAGAGAGCTAGAAACTAATGAGTTGATGGCTTTAACTGCTAAGCCTATGCAGGCAAGAGCCACTTTTAGGGTCCAAGAGGGCAATCTCATGGTGCCAACAGTGCCCCAACTGTGTAAATGCCCCCAGTGTAATCAAGGATTCAGTAAATACAGGAGAGAAAAAAATGGGCAGGACCCCTGGGGATGCAATGTTCCCCAGGGGTTTGTCAAGAACATCAGGCCATTTGGGGACCACAGCCCTCAACAGGAGAAGGGGCCCTTGTTATCAGACAGGTCCAGCAGGCAAGGGCTATGGACACCCCAAGACCTATCATGGGATGTCCAAGGTGGCTACATAGGGCCTCAGCCCCTATGTGCAGCTATGCTACAAAATAAGAGGCAATCTTCACTGCTTCATATTTCTCATGGACAAAGGGAGCCAAGTTATGGTGATAACTAGCCTGCCAGCCAATGAAACTGGAAAGAAAATAGAAATTGAAAGTGTCCACCAAACTAGCCAGAGAGCTTCCATAGAGAGAAAAAATTTTAAAGGATTTGATACCACTATCCATTGAAGGGGGGCATGATGAAATAACTGAGAATGTGAAGAAACTTAGAGGAAGGTATTATTGAATGCACCCAATCTTTTTCATATAATAGTCCAGGATGGCTAGTGAGGAAATATAATGGGCAATAAGGTTCACAGTGGACTGCAAAAATTTTTTTTAAAAAAGGAAGGAACTTAAAGTGTGGGCTTAGTGAATAATCATACATTTTTTTCATTATTACTCACCACCATTAAGTATTTCCCATTGGGAATGGCATGGCTGGTAGTTGGAAGAGAGTCAGTCCCCAGACAGTCGGCGCATCTAGTGCCAGAATGTGCTACATGGGCGACTGGGGGAAAATGACCAATATCTGTCGAAGCAACTCATGCTCTAACCTACTTAGCAGCGAATAAGTTGTTGTGATGCCCACCCAAGTGCAATAGTAGCACACAGCCATGGTGGGGAACCAACTGCTCTTAATTTGGCTAACTGATCTCAGTGGTACGGGACCCATAGTTGGAGCTGGGAAACAAGTCAGAACCATATCCAAACATAAGCCCACTCTCCAATATCAAGCTACCATCAATCATGGGCTACAAGAGGGCCTACACCTATTAAATTCTCTATAAAAAAGTAAGGGTTATCTCATTTGTCCTGGTGCTAACTTACTCTCCGTTGGAGAATCTGCTTCTCATTTTCAGATAGATGTAGATCCTAGGGCCCCAGCTGAAACTAAGAAAAATTGGTGAAACAAGCAAGGGTGCTGTTTTCCTGATGAACCGGATACCAGCAGAAAGGGGGAAGGAGATCAACACAGAGAAAAATTAACTCCTACCAAATCAGAGAGCCAGAGCCTCAGAGGCCCCCAACACCTCATCACTGAAGCAGACCAAAACTGAACCCAACATGGCTCGGGGAAATTTTGCGGAAGAGGGGGCGGAAAGAATGTCAGAGCCACATGTTGGGTCATGATATGCAGAGACATTCATCTTACCCATAACTGTGGGCTAACTCCACAATGAATGACCCATATACCTCAACAAAGAGGGGCCAAGGGGAGGGGGTAG
The DNA here is from genome assembly GCA_036346955.1 of Dipus sagitta. Classification (NCBI taxonomy): domain Eukaryota; kingdom Metazoa; phylum Chordata; class Mammalia; order Rodentia; family Dipodidae; genus Dipus; species Dipus sagitta. Next base: position 45,415,348 of record CM070771.1, read on the forward strand.
GTCACAGATAAGCCTAATAATAGTACCAAACTGACTGTATTTGCTGAATACAAAACTAACTAATAAAGAAAAAAAGAAAAGAAAAAAAAAACATGCCTGGGAATTTACCTAAGTGGAGGAAATTTTTAACAAAATTAGAAATTTCAATGTGCAATATTTTGCAGTGGTGGGAATTTGTCAGGCATGTTCTTTTGCATTTCTCTGCAGACCTAATAGTAGAGAATATACTACATTCACATGGCAAAATAAACAGTACCAGTTTATTATAGTCCCACAGGGATACCGCAACAACCCAATCATTGCACATGTCAGTCTGCAGTGGAGCATGGATAAGGTGAAACATTCATCTAATATCCTGATACTATCTTATGTGGATGACATAATTATTTGTGGGCATACCAAAGACGAGATGCAGGAAGTGTTAGATGCACTAATGACAACTTTGAAGGGGGATGGATGGACGATTAGTAATGTAAAGGAACACCCCACCCCCCAGACACTAGTGTTACATTCTTAGGAGTATTTTGGACCAGTGAGAGCCCCAAGATTCCCTCTGGTGTTATCAATAAAATTGATAAGTTAAAACCACCTGAAAATAAAGCACGAATGCAGCATTTGATTGGATTATTTGGATATTGGTGCCTCCATATACCATATTTGCAATTAATGTTGAAGCCACTATATGATGTCACCAGAAAAGCTGCTGACCTCCAATGTGGAGAGCAGCCACAACAAGCTTTTGAACAAATTTGTGTATATATATCTGCATTTTGTCAACTATATATTGTACCACCTGAGGATGACATATAAATGGATATACTGTTTCTTAATAATTATGGTAACTGGAGCATTTTTACCAATATATATATCTCAGGGAATTAGATGACCAGTGGCATTCTATTGCAAAAGGTTTCCATTTCAGAGAATAAGTATTCCTTCTTTGAAAACTAGCATGGACCCTGTATGAGGTTTAAGGACATTTAGCCCTAATATCCAGATCAATACCTAATAGTCAGAACCCCAGTGCCCCTGCTGGAATGGGTGCATATGCCAGGCAAACGAAATGCTGGAATGAAAACAGACCTGAAGGTATTACAGTAGAAATGGTACCTTCAGGCATTTATTAGGGATCATACAGTGTGAGCCAAAGGGGACATACGTAGCTGGATAGAAGAGCTGGCACAGCTACCTCTTATGCCCAGGCCATCATTCATCATAAATGCCCCTCCCCAAAATGAGGCTTCTCTTGGAACATGGGAGAAGACCTAATGGGACCCTATGCAAATGAATGCATGGTTCACAGACTGATTTTCCGCAAACATGGGGGCAATCTGAGATGAATACTTGCAGCCTGGAGACTGTCTGATGGGTATATCCTGATGGCTGAGGGGTGGCAAAGTCAGTGCAGCATGAAGAAGTGCACACTGCATGAAGTCTTGCTGGAATTATGATAGTCAGCAAAGGAAAGAAGGTGGGTGATCCGCATTTGCTCTCTCTCATGGTGCCTGGTAAATGGAACAGCCCTCTGGTCAGCTAAATGAAAACAAACTAATTGGAAGATCAATGGCAGGGATATTTGGTCTAATGAAGATTTGATAGGGATTAGTAAATTAGCAGAAGGTACAAAAGTCCTTATAACATGTGGATGCACACACGGGTAGGCAAGATGCCACTAGTATTCATAACAATAAAGCAGACCAGATAGCTCAAATTATAAGCTTACAAATTACAAATAAAGCCCCATGGAAGATTGTAGATAATAGAGATTTGCACATGATGCTTAACACCCTAGGCAATGGCAAGTGGTACAGGAACATGAGGTGCCAATTAGTAGAGAGGAATTAATGAAGCTGCATAAGACTATGGGACACTTGGGAACATACACCATGTTTACATGGATGCATTGGAGAAATCTACCAGTAACTTGGTAGGAATAAAAGAATATTTGCCCCGTGTGACTGTCCTGGAACTGAGTTGAGGTTTAGGCATAATGCACTTAGTGATGTCTCCAAGCCTGAAAGATTTAATTATGCTATTCAGATTGATTTTGTTGGCCCTTTTTCTTCTTTCCATAATCAATATACATGTACTATCATAGATATTCATACAGGTTTGGGAAGCACCAAGGCATGTGACAAGCCAAATCAGGCTGCAACCATTTATACATGGATTGCACAACATGGGATCCCTGTGCTAATTATTTCAGATCAAGGATCTCACTTCCAGGGAATGTAGTACAAAAATGGGCACACGTAATGGCTATACTCTGGGATTTTCATTTACCATATAACCTAGCAGCAGCAGGAAATGTAAAACATTTTAAGAGCCTTTTAAAACATAAACTTCAAACATTAGTTAAAGCCCCTTTCAAGCCAGGTGTGGTGGCGCACACCTTTAATCCCAGCACTCAGCAGGCAGAGATAGGAGGATCACTGCGAGTTCAAGGCCACCTTGAGAATACAGAGTGAATTCCAGTTGAGCCTGGGCTTGAGTGAGACCCAACTCAAATAAAACAAACAAACAAAAAACCTTTAAGAAGGCATTGGAAATAGCCTGTTTTGAGTTAAATTCCGGATATACACAGCATAGAGTCAGCCCCTTGGAGGAAGTATATGGGCATGGGGTCACTGATCTACCTAAAATAAGTGATAAATCTGTGATGTTATATTACCACACAAAATTACACTGCATAATGCTGACAAGTCTCTCTCCCCACAGGAAATTGTGGCACCTGGAGATGCCAACACAGTTTGGACACCAGGGAGAAAGGGTGATCTACATATGATGAAATTAAAAGATATCATTGGATGGCATTCAACATGAAAATAATGGGACTAATTAGCTGTATCATAAGCATAGTGTGTACATTGATATTTGTGGTCCTGCTGCTGAAGACCTTCTGTGGTCCTTCTGTGGCAACAGAAAATATAATAACGAGACCACTCAATGGACCCATTCATGGGTGACCAATTACACCCTCTGTATTATAGACACCAGTACACAATGATGTATGGAACCTGTGGTATAAGATGCCCCAGAAGAATGGTTATGGTGGCTTTTTATATTATTACTATTACTATTCATGATGAGTGGGCTGTTGGCAGTGACACCATAGCCAACATGGTCTTCACCACCAGTAATACCAACTAAACCCCATCCAGAGTTCCAGGATGCTGAGGGCTTGGTCCCACAATATTAGAACCATTACCATATTGGTATGTTACATATGCAAGACACTCCTTTTGGGCTAAATATGCATGGTGCCAACATGTGGGCCACCACGTGTACTATTCTTACTGTGAACGATACAGGAAGGCAACTGCCCAGCATAGCCCAACATCAGAGCTTCTCTCAAAGTTATAGATCAAACAAATATTCACGATGAAAGCCCATTACATTGCCATGGTACTGAACTCTGGCGACAGGTCACAGCAGCTTCTGCAATTTATGTTATGCACTTGAGCAAGACTGTTGTCCTCACCAGATGTACCTCAGAAGTCCACCACAATGGGGGAGCCTCCAGATACACTTTGAATGGGACAATGAAGTACGGATCAAACCTTCACATGCAAATATGGAGCAGAGACAAAATGTTTGTCAGCTGTCTTTGCACCATGGATGAAACAGATGCTTGACCCTGATGATTATTTTTATGACTATGATGCCAGCACAGATGAGATGATGATTGGTGATCCACTGGCTACCCCCACTGCTTACCCCTGGCCTTCCCACTGGGAGGCTGAACAACTGATTGACAGTTTTAAGTGGGCACCAATTCCATCATCATATGAGGCTCCTTGCCCCAAGGAACTGTTTGGATTATACCCGAGGTTAAACTTCACTAATTATACTATTTTATGTGTAGCTTGCTTCCCAGTTTTCCATATTATGGCAAATTTGAGCAATGGAATTCACAGGTAATAGATATGAATTTCACTAGTGACGGTTTCCTACCAGTACCAGATTGGTGTTAAGATACTGACCTTGGGTACCCAACATTATAAATTCCCAATTATCCTTACTGACCCAATACCAGAACCTTGTACCACTTATGATGTTGATTCCCAGACAAATTATAAATGCCTTGAATATGATACTTTATGTATTGTGATTCTGGCAACCCCTAGGTTATATAAATCTACTAAAACCCAGGTGCACCCTTCAGCCCTATGTGTGCAGCATCCAAAGACTTTACCTTTTACCATGAAATATTTGTGGACTGCAAATGTTATCATTATGTCCAAGGCCAATTATTACTCCTTTATTTCCATACAATATGACAGCTACTTTTATCAGCCCCAATCAGTCTCATTTGAATGGGACAGCAGTTGATTGGATGTTCACAGTAACCCAACTACACCTACAACGTTATGTCAACATGACATATAATGCCACCTACATGCTTGTACATGATGGCAAACAACAGGAGCAGTTATACTTTGCCAACCTGACTGTATCATATTTTTTCAACAGAATCAACAAAACCTGTGATGCTGTATAAGATGGCAAACCCTGCTCCCTCCCTTTATGAGTACTCCATTTCTTCTTTGATCCAGCTCAGGCAGGTGGCATCACAGATGCAGGTTTATTCCAGCAGCCAGAACTTGATGTGATACAATCCACATTACAGCAGAAAATTCATCTGCACCTTACCCTGTACCTTTGGATGTGCATTTGTACAATCAGATAATACATTTTAAATCATGCAGGAATTGCAGCAACAGGAATTACAACATGTCTGCAATTGAATACATCTTTCCCAGACTGAATGTCACCCAGTGGCCTTTCCAATGATTTGACCTATTGGGCAGGCTACGAGTGAGGTACTCCATTAAACAAGCTGACCAGAAAACTCTGTGCTGGTGAAACTTGGCTGGAATTCAGTCTGGATTTCAACTCGTTTCCTTCAAACATCATCACGACCTCCTATACTATTTCTATATGATTTTGCATCTACCTAAAGTATGCAGATGGGGGAATCATAGATTTAGTGACTCATTCACCTTTCTTCAATACTTCCTTCCCATCAATGAGAGATACCAGGTATGAGTTTCACTCTATATGGACTTTCCTGATATCATATAAAACTTGTAACATTAAAGATGATAGTGACATTCCTTGCATCCTAGATAGAAGTGGATTAAACAAGTCATATAAGTTCTTTACAGCCCATTATAAGGCAGAAGTTTTGTGAGCAATGGACTTGCTAAATCCACCTAAAGTCACACAGGCACCGATGTTGGTTCCTGACCTATCAACTCCGGTAAGACTTGTAGTTCAACCTCATATACAACTCATTATGATGACTTTTAATTTGAAGGTCTGGGCACCACCTAAGGGGCTGTTCCTGGAACAGTCTCTTCCAATATTTTCCTATTCTTCTACTAATAGTTGGTCAGCAAGAAAGCCACTTCACTTCTTGGCGGTTGGTACATTCATAGTGGGCACAGCTTTAGGTGCTAGCATTGCATCACCTATGATGGGACCCATAGAAGCAGATATCAAAGCTATTAAACATCTGACACAGGAACAGGCATAAGCAATTACAGTGTTGTCAGATGCTCTGCAGGCTATTCATGCTTTAGTCGCTCAAATGCAGAATGAAGTACAACTATTGCAAGAATCTATGAAGTCATATGTAAAGTCTACTCATGATTCCGTGGATGATTTATTAACTTGTTAAGGACACCAGATCCATGCAATGATGCATGCAATTTCAATCATTTATGAATAAGCTAGAAATGGAAGTGAACACTGTACACTACTGACATGGGTACAGAAACCCCAATATTTAATCTATTCTGGATAGCCTCAAAACTACATATTGTGAAAATGGTATATGTGTAATCAGTTACCTACAGTTCTTTCTGGACAGAGCAGTACCTGCATACCTGACTGCCATTACCACAGAAACTGGGTAACATATTTATCCAATTTATAGGATCATGTATCTGGGAAAACATTTCTAACAAACCCCAATAGATAACACTGTGCATCCTGGGGCTAATACCTACATAGCCACCAAACCTCTGCTTACTGACTTGCAAATTTCAGGAGTCTCATTGGCCACCTTTTATGACTTCGTGAATGATGTAGGTCATTTTGTATACTCACTTTGTGGAGCTATGCCATTCAACCTCACCACCTATTCTTTCAACACTGCATCTTGGAAATGCTCATCATCCTTATGTCAGTTACCAGAAGGATGCCATTTCTCTTGTAACATGTGTAAAGTGACCACCAACCTCTCGACCAAGTCCATGACTAGTATCTCCACAATAACAGTACCACAACCTCACATCTTTGATTCTACGATGTATGAAGCTAACCAATTCAATGACCTCCTGCAGCATAACCAGAGACAGTTTACCAACATGCATAATGCTGTCAAACAATATTTCCAAAAATATGATAAACAGAGTGATCATGTGTCCCATGTGGTACATGTTTTATAGACTGACACTCTGGCATGGGTCTCTAAGATTTGAGGCATTGGACATTGCACCTTTTTGGACACACTTGGAAGGCTGGCATGCCTGGATACAATATGTATTGGAACCCGCTTCACTGCTTTAAACAACTCCTTCATGCATGCACTGGCATTGTTATACTAATTGTTTGAGAATATTGTTTTACTTTTGAAGATGGGGATTGCATGTCATTGATAAGAAGACCAACCAGTCCATAGAAACCCCACTGGAATGTGCCAAATATGAAATATCTTTCCAAACACAGGTTTTGTCCTGTATGTTTGAGAGAGAGATTTTTGTTTTTATTTATTAATTAATTAATTTATTTATTTATTTTTGGGTTTTAGAGGTAGGGTCTCACTCTAGGCCAGGCTGACCTGGAATTCACTATGTAGTCTCAGGGTGGCCTAGAACTCACGGCGATCCTCCTACCTCTGCCTCCCAAGTGCTGGGATTAAAGGCGTGCACCACCAAGCCTGGCTGAGAGAGAGATTTTTAAAACAATGTTGGAAACCTTGCTTGGACTATGAGACTAGGTATATATTGCATCAAATGATAGGATACACCCCACCATCTACTTGCTACTTTGGTAAATGGAGATAGTTGATAGTTATTGGCATCAGGCATATACAAAATAATTCCTTCTTTATTACATTTTGTGCCATATCCTTCACGATTTGGCAATACATATTAGCCAATGGTGCAAGCAAGTGCCTGTGGTAATGGTCAGATTTTTGGTAGCCTTGTACATCTCCAATAGATATGCATCCTTCCATGATCCAACAGATGATTAGACATGACCCTGATTCTGTTGCCATTATGCTAAATTTCTCTTGGAGTTCTATGGAATCTACTGATAAGAATCCACCACTTCCTGTTAGATCATTGGAGGAATATTACTTGAGGGAGCTGGTATGACCTTTTGCTGAGTTTTGTTTGTTTCCATTTTCTGCTTATTTGACTGGGAAATTGTACCAACAGTCTCTTATTGAATATAGGCTGTTGAAACACCCTCATAATGTGATACATTGAGTTGTTTTAAATTGGTATTATAATATGATTGTTGTGTTTTTCATTTTTTGCTATTGATTTGCAGTGTGTTATGATTTAACTTTTGAGGATTGTGATGCCCCTTCACCCCCTAGGCTTGGGGCATTAGAGGTGGGATGTTAGGAGCATTAGTTAAGTAAAATGAGGCACTCACCCAGCAGTGACAACATCACCATGGCAACCAGGTGTCATTACCAGAGACTGACCAGAGACCAGCTGAGTGCTGATATGTGAATGAACTAACCCTAAAGTGGCTATCAGCAGCCAGGATGACTGAGGAAAAAATGCGTATAAAAACCCCAGCAAATGCTCAGAGTACTGTCACTGAACTCAGAGAGGCAGACTCCATGTCCTTTGTGTTGATACCTGCCACAAGAAAAAGCAGCCCCTGAGACCCCTCAGCAGCCTGGCATGGAGTGGACAGAGCAGAACCCAGATGCTGTGCCAGGGCCAAATGACATTGCAAGTGAGTGCCTCAGGGGTTTAAACTAGTTGAGAGGATAAAGGAGAAAGGGACCTGGCTTAATTAACATGTGTGAAGAGTGAATAAATTGTGGCAACCAAGTTAACATAATCCCACCTCTTGACTACTGAGTGCTCAGGACAAGCAGCTACTGGATTCCTTGACTCTCTGGACTGCAAACTGCTATTGTTGGACTACTGTAAGCTAACCAAATAAATTTCCTTTTAATGCAATTCATTCTACCAGTTCTGTTCCTGTTGAGAACCGTGACTAATACAGATTGTGGTACCAGGAGTGATTCTACAGAAACAGAATTGTAAGAATGCATTTCTGTAGTGCGCTTGGTGCTATCTAGAGTTGGCTGTCTAACTTCAGTGTTACTAAAGGCTCTAGTGGTAATAAGGAGAGCACTTTTACTGGTAATAAGGAAGGTGCTAATAATCCATGGCATGAACAATTTAATGAACTCCAGGAGATAGATGTATTTGGTGATTCTGAGTAATATCTTGTGAATAAGGAGGAATTTAGTGACTCTGTTATGTGTCAGACAGCTTCAGGTTCTTTGAGATGAACCCCCAAACAGAGCACAGTTGTGGAGAAAAGGATATTTATTGAACCCTCAGAAGCCTACAGAAGTTGTCCCCCTCATAAAGGACAAGGCAAAGAAAGAGAGAAATAAAACCAAAAGCCACATCACACAGCCCACTTCTGGAACTCCAGGTGGAACTAGGCACTAGGCATATCTTTAGATTGGAATTTCAAACCCACCACCACACTTTAAGATCTGCCCAGTGACACTTCCTCCACTCAGGTGGCTGCAGATCCAAACTACAAACTAATAAAACACTGAATATATTGGGGGCCATCTATTCAAACTACCACACTGTACCTAAAACTTTTGAATATTTGTGGAAAACTAAGATGAATGATGATGCTGGTTGGTTGCCTCTAGCATCTTGGGATAAACTATTAAGGAAAAAGCAGAAGCTTGGAAAGGAAGAAAGGAAATTTCCAAGCTTAAGCCCCACATACATGATCTGAAGGTTTCTGCGGGTGCCCTGGAGGACAGACTCCTCTCTAGGCAGAATAGGGCTCAAATTACAGAAAACCAAACCCAACTTCTCATTGTAAACTTGGCTAACTTTCAATATAAGCTCAAATCCTAGCCTCATAAGCTATCAAAAGTTAAAATGAGGACACTGATTGGAAAAGAATGGGACCCTATGACTTGGCATGGGAATGTGTGGAAAGACCCTGAAGAATCTGGAGACACTGAACTCTCAGATTCTGAAGTCACTTTTCATGAGATTGTGACCTCCCCTGTCCTATCAGCAGTTTCATCCTCCCCTCACCCACACACCCCAAAGTATTGTCCTCTCCATTCTTGCCTGAGGGAATTAATCCTTCTTTGTCTGAGGAAATAGCAATGACCCTCCCTACAGGAGGTGCTGATACTCCTCCATGCCCACCCATCTTTGTCTCTAGACCTATAACCAGGCATAAGGCTAGGCAAGCCCCTAAAGATGAGATAGAAAGCATAACTCGAGAGGGGGTAAGATGCACCCCAGAAGAACTTTAGGAGTTTTCTAACTTGAACAGGCAGAAGCATGGGGAAATGCGTGGAAATGGATTTTAAGAGTGTGCAATGATGGAGGAAGAAATATAAGATTATATCAAGCTGAATTAATTGAAATGGGCCCACTGAGGAGAGATTTTAGATTTAACACTGCAGCTCAGGAAGTTGGAAGAGGTGCCTAGAGTGTGTTTGGTTGGTTGGCTTGAGCTGCCTGATATCCCTTGGCTTAAGGTTGATAAAGGACTTTAAAGGACTCATACAGACTCATCTTTGTACCCACAATGAAAGCATCCAGAAGATGTGCCCTTCACTAAGACTATAAGAAACAGATTTGTGAGGGGAGCCCCAGCATACTTAAAGTTACCAGTAGTTTCCATAATATGCAAAGAAGACATCACAATGGGAGTTGCAGTTTCTGCTCTAGGTGACTTATATGCAATGGGTCTAACTGGATCATCAAAGGTGAAATGAGTGTGTTTACTTAAGGGTCCTCACAGAAGGACCCTCTTACAACCCACAAAAGTTTCAATATTAAGCTTAGTCCTATCCTTCCTCAGAGAGATTTATGGCCTTCTTCTAGGGTAGCTGTACACAAGAGAAAAGGAAATAATCAGACCTCTCATGGCCTACTGGGCACTGGCTCTGAATTTACATTGATTCCAGGAGACCCCAAACAAACTGTGGCCCTACACTTAAAGTAGGTGCTGACAGAGGTCAGGTGATCAATGGAGTTTTGGTGAATGTTAGACTGACAGTAGGACAGTGGGTCCCCAAACTCATCCTGGGCTGTTTTCCCACTCCCAAAATATATACTTGGGATAGATATACTTAGAAGTTGCCAGAACCCCCTCATTGGTTCCCTGACTTGTGGACTAGGGACTATTATGGTTGGAAAGGCCGAATGGAAGCCACTGAGGCTCCCACCACTGGGGAAAATAGTGAATTAAAAGCAGTATCACATCCATAGGAGGGATTGCAGAAATTAATGCCATTATATAGGGCTTGAAGGGTGCAGGGGTGGTGGTTTCCACCATGTCGCCCTTTAATTCTCCTATTTGGCCTCTTGAGAAGACAAACAGAACCAAGAGAATGACAGTAGGATTATCAGAAACTTTATCAACTGGTGACTACAATTGCAGCCACTGTGCCAGATGTGGTTTCTTTACTGGAGCAGATTAACATATCTCCTGGTACCTGGAATGCAGCTATTGATCTTGCAAATGCTTTCTTCTCTATACCAGTCCATAAGGACTTCCAGAAGCCATTTGCCTTCAGCTCAAAGTTATATTAACTCTCCAACCCTGTGCCACAGCTTAGTTCACAAGGATCTTGATCGCCTGTTCCTTCCACAAGGTGTCACATTGGTCCATTATGTTGATGGCATTATACTTATTGGTTCAAATGAGCAGGAAGTGGCATCCACTCTGTAGTTGCTGGTACAGCATATGCACATTGGACGATAGGAAATAAATCCATCCAAGATTCAAGGGATCTTCCACCTCAGTGAAATTTCTATGAATTCAGTGGTATGGTGCATGCAGAGATATTCCTTCTAAGCCTTCTAAGGTAAGTTGATGCACCTGGCCCCTCATACACTAAGAAAGAAGCATAGTGTCTAGTGGGCCTTTTTGGATTTTGGAGACAGCACTTTTTTTTTTTTTTTTTTCGATGTAGGGTCTCACTCTAGCCCAGGGCTGATCTGGAATTCAATACACAAACTTAGGCTGGCCTCAAACTCATGGTGATCCTCCTACCTCTGCCTCAAGAGTGCTGGGATTAAAGGCGTTTGCCACAATGCCCACCAGGAATGACCTTTTATTTTTATTTTTATTTTTATTTATTTATTTTTTTGGCGGGGGGGTTTCAAGGCAGGGTCTCACTCTGTTCCAGGCTGACCTGGAATTCACTATGGAGTCTCAGGGTGGCCTTGAACTCATAGTGATCCTCCTACCTCTGCCTCCTGAGTGCTGGGATTAAAGGCACGTGCCACCACACCAGGCAAGGAATGACCTTTTAAAGAAACAGTTTCCAGTGTCAACTAGGTGGCAATAGCTTGGAGAGCTGGAGAGTGTCCTCCAGCAGGCTGTAAATGCTCTGAATCAGTGTTCTACATATATATATATACCATTTTTCCTATAGCTCGGATTCAAGGGTCCAGGAATCAAGGAGTGGAAATAGGAAAGGTACCACTTACCATCACCCCAAGTGACCCATTAGTCAAATTTTTGCTTCCTGTTCTTAAAACCTTATGCTCTCCTGGCCTAGAGGTCTTGGTTCCTGAGGGGGGGGGGTGCTTTTGGCGGGAAGCACAAAAAAAAAAAAAACCCATTCCATTGAACTGAAAGCTAAGACTCCCCCTGGCCACTTTGGGTTCCTGATGCCTTTGAGGGAACAGGTTGAGAAAGGAGTTACGGTGTCAGCAGAGGTGATTGATCCAGACTTCCAGGGTGGAAATTGGACTGCTCTTCCACAGTAGAGGTAAGGAAGAGTATGTATGGAGGGCAGGAGATCCTTTAGGGTGTCTCTTGGTGTTACCATGCCCTGTTATCAAAGTCAATGGACAACTGCAACAACCCAGTAGAGGTAGTGTGATAAATGGCACAGATCCTTCAGGAATGACGGTATGGGTCACCCTTCCAGGTAAAGCATCAAAACCTGATGAGGTGCTTGCTCAAGGTGGAGGAAATACAGAATGGATAGTAGAAGAAGGTAGTTACAAAAACTAGCTAAGGCCACTTACCCAGTTACAGAAATTATGACTGTATGACTAGTTAACTGTTGTTGAATTTATATTTGACCTATTATGTTTGACACTAAGCATTCCTGAATGAACCATGCTTTGTGCTGGGGGGGGGGGGTATTATCCATTTCTGGTTGTATGTGGGATGGTTACATCATGTTATGTGGAAATAAGACCTTGTTACTGTCTTCATTTGGAAATTAAGTATGATGTAAGGAGATATAGTTTGGTATCAAGTTGACAAGGGGTGGACTTGTGATGGTTAAGTTTGTGTCAATTTGATCTGTTTAGGAATCCACAGATATTCCTCATAAGTGGGTCTCTGAGTTTGCTGTCAAGAAGAATTAACTAAAGGAGGAAGTCCTTCCCCCAGAGTGGGTGACCCCTCTCAGGTGTGTGTGGGGGGGGCTTTATCTAAGGAAGCTCTGGGAAGAAATGTATCCCCTCCTCCCACCTGGCTGCTGGTTCTGTTTTCTGATTTCCAGTGTGGACTGAAGAACAGCAACTCTTCAGGAAGCTTCCAGGCCTTCAGTGCTGGATGGGGACTGAAGAGGTATTCAGCTTCATGGACTGAGCAGCTACCAGTTTCCTTCACTGTCAGGCCTGAAAACACCTTTTGTTGGACTGCTGTAATAGAATCCAATAATTACCTTTTAATACAATTCATTCTATTGGTCCCTACTCCTCTAATAAACCCTGATAAAATCTGGAGATTGCTGAGCAGTCAAGGTACATTCCTGCAAAGCATAATGACCTGAGTTTGGTTCTCCAGTGCCCATGTAAAGCCAGATGCACAAAGCAATACATGCATCTGGAGTTCACTTGCAGTGGTCAAAGGCCCTGCATACCATTCTCTCTATCTGTCTCACTTCTGTCTCTCTTTGCTTGCAAATAATAAATAAAATAATCAAAAAATGTTCAGGCTGGAGAGATGCCTTAGCAGTTAGCTCATTTGACTGCAAAGCCAAAGGACTAGGTTGATTCCCTGTACCCATGTAAAGCCATATGTACAAGGTGACACATGTGTCTGGTGTTCCTTTGCAGTGGCATGAGGCCCTGGCACACCCATTTTCTCTCTCTCTCTCTCTCTCTCTCTCTCTCTCTGTGTATATATAGATAGATAGATAGATAGATAGATAGATAGATATAGATATAGATATAGATATTTAGATATATATCTGCTTTTCTCTCTCTCAAATAAATTAAATATTCTTTTAAAATTCAAATTTTAATATTAAAAAAGAGTATGAATAACTATTTTAGAAATTTCATTCTTTGACGCCAAAGCAGCCTAGGGGGGAAACCCCCCCCCAAAACCAGCAAAATACACACTTTTACTAAAAAGTGAGGTGTATAGGAAATTGAAATGGCAGCAGAGAAGTAGGAGAGATCCAGAGCAATCAGAGCCCACACAGGCCAGCAGAAGTGGCTCCAGCAGGTCTGCGGGACAGCAGCAGTGGTGCACCAACCAGTCACCAGGCTCAGCTTGAGCCGCAGGAAAAGCCAGGTGAGGGGATTTTCCACTCACACAGGAGCTCTCCGCAAACTCAAGAAACGTGAAGGGAGAATGGCATTGAACAACAGAGAGCAGATCACAAGGTAGAAGAAGACGTGGACGAGCGAGAGAACTAGAGCCAGCATCGGCAGCCTCCCATCCCCCACTGCCAGGCCCAGCTCCAGCAAACAGAGCAGCAGTCCAGCGACCCGGCCACACCTACTTGAACCCACAGTGCACCAAAGAGGGACCCAAGCAGGAGCTCAAGGTAACTGAAAACAAAATGATCCCAAAAGGTAACTGGGATTACACAGGTCAGTAGACACCTAATAAACCTGGTATATAGGCTTGAACCAGAAGTGCTAATTAATTACACCTTCAATATCAGGATAAATTATGTCACCAATCTAATGGATGGTCAGATTTGCCATTCTTAAATAAGCTATATTTTGGGCTTCTTATTTGTTGCTTCTTGATTTATACTGGCTTTGTTTCCTCTTTGGTTATACATTAGGGAAAGGTGTTACCTGGTCATAATCTGACTTGGAACCCTCAACAGACCAGCCATCTTAACCTCCTTGTACTCAGGATTAAGGGACTGGGTGGGGCACCACACACCCTAAGGGACAGACAGAGGATCTGGTTGTCATACCTACTCTTGGATAAATACTCTTTGCTGTTTTTCATTGTAATGTACATTGTTTAGTTAAATTTTAGAAACTATCTGTATTTTGTTCCACTCAGCCTACCTGAATACTCATAGCAGGCAAACCCAACAGCTAGGGTCACTTTTGTAGATATTCTGAGAGTCTTGAGAGCCACACTGAGTGCTTTAAGCTCTGACCCTGAAGATATATCACATCAGATTCATTGATACATCTCTTAACACCCAGATACCTAGAAAATCCAATCATTAAATAATCCAGAATGCAAAAATATATACATTATAACACAAGAAACACCAAAAATCAAGACAATACGAATCCACCAAAAGTATTAATGCATCAGAAATGACCTCCAGTGAAAATGAGTTAGAGGAAATGCCTGAGAAAGATTTCAAAAGAATGATTATAAATATGTTCACAGAACTCACAGAAGAAATCAAAAATGCAAAGAAGACAAAGGATGCCAATTTAATGGAAAAAAGAGGTCAATACTAGACATAAATAAGGAAATAGAAATAATAAAGAAAAACCAGTTAGAATTACTAGCAATAAAGAACACAGTTAATGAAATAAAAAAACCTGTAGAAAATCTCCCCAGTAGAATGGATGAAGGAGAGGACAGAATATTGAAGGTAGAAGACCAGGTAGCAGATCCAATACAGTCCAACAAAGAGAAAGACAAACTAATAGAAAAGTATGAATGGGAATGTCAAGATATTCAGGACAGTATGAAAAGATCAAACATAATAATTCAGGGCATAGTAGAAAGAGAAGAATTTCACTCCAAAGGCATAGTAGGTGTCTTCAACAAAATCATAGAAGAAAACTTCCCCAAACTGGGAAAGAGGTGCCATTGCACATACAGGAAACCCTTAGAACACCAGCCATAGAAAACCTGGAAAGAACCTCTCCTCATCATATTATAATCAAATTACCAAACATACAAACCAAAGAAAAAATATTGAAAGCAGTAAGAGAGAAAAATCAAGTTACCTACAAAGGCAGGCCTATCAGGATTACAGCAGATTACTCAACACAAACTTTAAGAGCCAGAAGGGCATGGAGTGATGTATTCCAAGTTCTGAAAGATAACAACTGTCAACCAAGGTTACTTTATCCTGCAAGGCTATCCATTCAAATAGATGGAGAAATGAGGATATTCCACAACAAAAGCAGGCTAAAGGAGTATTTGAAGACAAAACCAGCTCTACAGAAAATACTTGAAAGAATCCTCCATGCTGAAGAAAAAGAAAAGCACACATGCAAGGAACCTGGAAAAAACAAACAATACTCAAATACTAGTTAACACAAGAGAGCAAAGGTAAAACTGGAAAAACTACAAAAATAATGGCAAAAATAAATACATGCCTTTCAATAAAATCTCTTAATATCAACGGCCTCAATGCCCCAACCAAAAGACATAGGTTTGCAAACTGGGTTAAAAAGCAGGATCCTTCAATTTGTTGCCTCCAAGAAACCCACCTCTCTACAAAGGATGGACACTATCTTAGGGTAAAAGGTTAGAAAATAGTGTTTCTAGCAAATGGCCCTAGAAAACAAGCAGGGGTTGCTATCCTAGTATCTGACAAGGTAGATTTCAGTCCAACATTAGTGAAGAAAGATAAGGAAGGTCACTTTATATTGATTAAAGGCACATTCCAACAGGAGGACATTACAATCCTAAATATATATGCACCTAACATGGGGACCCCAAAATTCATCAAACAAACTCTATTATAACTAAGGTCATGGATAACACCAAACACAGTGGTAGTGGGTGACTTCAACACCTCACTCTCATCAATTGACAGGTCATTCCAGCAAAAAATAAACACAGTGCCATCTAGACTAAATGAGGTCATGGAAGGAATGGGCCTAACAGATATATACAGGACATTTTATCCAAATGCTGCAGAATATACACTCTTTTCATCAGAACATGGAACATTCTCTAAAATAGACCATATATTAGAACACAAAGCAAATCTTAACAAATACAGGAAAATTGTAATAATTCCTTGCATTCTATCTGACCACAATGGAATCAAACTACAAATCAGTAGCAAGAATAGCTATAGAGCATACAGAAAATCTTGGAAACTAAGCAACAAACTACTAAATGATGAATGGGTCAATGAAGAAACCAAGAAGAAAATCAAAAAAATTATAGAGTCAAATGATAATGAGAACACAACATACCAAAATCTCTGGGACACAATGGAGGCAGTCCTAAGAGGTAAATTTATAACT
This sequence comes from Dipus sagitta, assembly GCA_036346955.1. Classification (NCBI taxonomy): domain Eukaryota; kingdom Metazoa; phylum Chordata; class Mammalia; order Rodentia; family Dipodidae; genus Dipus; species Dipus sagitta. Next base: position 45,432,057 of record CM070771.1, read on the forward strand.
TTAAGTGCCTATATTAAGAAATTAGAAAGGTCGCAAGTAAATGACCTAATGCTTCACCTTAAAGCCTTGGGGAAAGAAGAACAAGGCAAACTAAAATTCAGTAGATGGGAAAAAATGATAAAGATTAGCGCAGAAATTAATGAAATAGAAACCAAAAAAATCCAAAGAATCAATGAAACAAAGAGTTGGTTCTCTGAAAGAATAAACAAGATTGATAAACCCTTAGCAAATATGACCAAAAGAAAGAGAGAACAGAAAAAAATTATTAAAATTAGAGATTCAAAAGGTAACATCACAACAGACACCAGAGAAATTCAAAAAATCATAGGAACATGCTATAAAAGCATATACTCCACTAAGTATGAAAATCTGAAAGAAATAGATGATTTCCCTGATTTATATGACCTACCTAAATTAAATCAAGATGAGATTAATCACTTAAATAGGCCTCTAACAAGCATGGATATCCAAGCAGTTATTAAAAATCTCCCAATTAAAAAGTCCAGGCCCAGATGGATTCACTGCTGAATTTTACCAGACCTTCAGGGAAGAACTAACACCATTGCTTCTTAAGCTTTTCCATAAAATAGAAAAAGAAGGAATCCTACCAAACTGTTTCTATGAAGCCAGCATCACCCTGATACCAAAACCAGGCAAAGATAGAACAAAAAAAGAAAATTACAGACCAATCTTCCTCATGAACATAGATACAAAAATTCTCAACAAAATACTGGCAAGCAGAATACAAGAATATATCAGAAAGATCATTCGCTTTGACCAAAAAGGCTTTATCCCAGAGATGCAGGGATGGTTCAACATATGGAAATCGATAAGTGTAATATATTATGTAAATGGACTGAAGGACAAAAATCACATGATCATCTCATTAGACTCAGAAAGCATCTGACAGAATCCAGCATTCCTTCATGATAAAAGTCCTACAGAGACTGGGAATAGAAGAAACATATCTCAACATAGTAAAGGCTATTTATGACAAGCCTACAACCAACATACTACAAAATGGGGAAAAACTGGAAGCTTTTCCACTAAAATCAGGAACAAGACAAGGGTGTCCACTGTCCCCACTTTTATTTAATATAGTACTGGAGGTCTTAGCCATAGCAATAAGGCAAGAGACAGAAATAAAAGGGATACAAATTGGAAAGGAAGAGATCAAGTTACCATTATTTGCAGGTGATGTGATTCTACACATAAAGGACCCTAAAGACTCTACCAGCAAACTGTTAAAGCTGATAAAAAACCTACAACCAGGGGCTGGAGAGATGGCATAGTGGCTGAACACTTGCCTGTGAAGCCTAACAACCCCGTTTCGAGGCTCGATTCCCCAGGACCCACGTTAGCCAGATGCACAAGGGGGCACACACATCTGTAGTTCGTTTGCAGTGGCTGGAAGCCCTGGCGTGCCCATTCTCTCTCTCTCTCTCTCTCTCTCTCTCTCTCTCTCTCTCTATCTCTATCTCTATCTATCTATCTGCCTCTCTCTCTCTGTCAATCTCAAATAAATAAATAAAAATGAACAAAAAAAGTTAAAAAAATACCCTACAACCATGTAGCAGGATACAAATAAATACACAGAAATCAGTTTAACAACAGACACAAAGAGGATGAAATCAGAGAATCACTCCCATTCACAATTGCATCAAAGAAAATAAAGTACCTTGGAATAAACATAACCAAGGAAGTAAAGGATCTCTACAATGAAAACTTTAAAACACTGAAGTGAGAAATTGCAGAAGACAGTAGGAAACTGAAAAACATCCCTTGTTCCTGGATGAGAAGAATCAATATTGTGAAAATGGCAATCTTACCAAAAGCAATCTACACATTTAATGCAATCCCCATCAAAATTTCAATGGCATTCTTCATGGAAATATAAAAAACAATCCAAAACTTCATTTGGAATCACAGAAAACCTTGAATATCTAAAATAATACTGAGCTAGAAAAATAAGGCTCACCAGCCTTATTACCATCACCATACTTATCACCATACCTGATTTTAACCTATACTACTGAGCCATAATAACAAAAACAGCATGGTACTGGCACAAAAGCAGACATGTAGATCAGTGGAACAGAATAGAGGGCCCTGATGTAAGTCCAGGTAGCTATAGCCACCTGATATTCAATAAAAATATGAAAACTACTCACTGGAGAAAAGACAGCCTCTTCAGCAAATGGTGCTGGGAAAACTGGATATGTATCTGTAGAAGGATGAAAATAGAGTCTTCTCTCTCTCCATGCACAAGAATTAATTCCAAATGGATTAAAGACCTTAGCATCAGACCTGAAACTCTGAAATTGCTAGAGTGAAAAGTAGGGGGAACCATTCAACATATTGGTTTTGGCAAGGACTTTCTTAATATAATCCCAATTGGTCAGGCAATAAAACCACAGGTTAACCACTGGGACCTTATGAAGTTACAAAGATTTTGTACTGCAAAGGACACTGTGAATAAAGCAAAGAGCAACCTACAGAATGGAAAAAAAATATTTGCCAGCTATATATATGATAGAGGATTAATAGCTAGGATATACAAAGAACTCAAAAAATTAAATAATAAGAAATCCAACAAGCCAATTAAAAAATGGACTATGGGCCAGGTGTGGTGGCGCATGAGTTTAATCCCAGCACTCGGGAGGCAGAGGTAGGAGGATTGCCATGAGTTCCAGACCACCCTGAGACTACATAGTGAATTCTAGGTCAGCCTGATCTAGAGTGAAACCCTGACCTCGAAAAACCAAAAAAGTGGGGGGTGGGGGTCTTTGGAGCTAAACAGAGAGTTCTCAAAAGAAGAAATATGAATGGCACATAAGCATCTACATCCCTAGTCATCAGGGGAATGCAGATCAAAACTACGTTGAGATTCCATCTCACTCCTGTCAGATTGGCTACCATCATGAAAACAAATGATGATAAATGCTGGCAGGGATGTGGAAAAAGAGGAGCCCTTCTACACTTTTGGTGGGAATGCAATCTGGTCCAGCCATTGTAGAAATCAGTGTGGAGATTCCTAAGACAGCTAAAAATTTACCATATGACCCAGCAAGAGGACTCCTAGGAATATATCCTAAGGACTCATCTCATTACCTTAGAAATACATGCTGAACCATGTTTATTGCACTCAGTTCACAATAGCTGGGAAATGTAATCAGCCTAGATGTCCCTCAACTGATGACTGGATAATGAAGATATGGCACATTTATACAATGGAGTTCTACTCAGAGGTAAAGAAAAATGAAGTTATGAAATTTGCAGGAAAATGGATGGATCTGGAAAGGATTATACTAAGTGAGGTAACCCAGGCCCAGAAATCCAAGTGCTGCATGTTCTCTCTCATATGTGGATCCTAGCTACAGATGACTGGGCATTTGTGTGAGAAGGAAAAAATTCAGTAGCAGAGGACAGTAAGCTAAAACGGAGATATAAAGGGAAGAGAAAGGAAGGAAGGGGGGTACTTAATAGGATGGTATTATATATCTGTAAGTAGAATAGATTAAGGGGGTCAAAAGGCCCAAAGTGAGGTCAGGGAAAGAGATTGAGCAAAGGAAAGGTGGAAAGAGGGCTAATCAAAATCTAAGAGGATATAAATAAATCATATGGAATCCTCCCTTTTTGGATAATGGAAAACTCAGGAGCTGTAGATTGTTGCTAGAAAATTTTCAGTGCCAGGGATGGGATACCTTCCAGTGAGTTGTTGGCCAGGGAGGTCCCTGATGCCCCCAAAACATTATAGGCCATTTGCCAAGGCCCTTGGTTTCCCACCAGGAATAGATGGTAAGAAGCTATTGCTGTAGACTCCACATATATGGGCTGCAGGGCCACTGAGAAATCCTGCTGGAACTGATCTGGTAACCTCCTCCATGTAGACCAGCTGACAGAAAGCTGGAAGAAGCCTTTCTACATGCAGTTCAATGGGAGAAAGAGATATCACCAGTGAAGATACTCAACAGTGGACACTGCAAGCCTTATATTTGGCCAACTAGGCCAAATGAGCCAATAGGTGCAATAGTGGCACGTCTATCATGGTGGAAACCAACTGCACTCTAATTGGACTGGAGGTCTGCTCCATGGGAGGGAACACATTCCTGATACTGAAAACTTAAAACACGGGTAGTCATGAGCCCTAGGGGAGTAACGTCTGCTGATGTCTGGATAAATGTATATACTATGCTTATCAAGCTGCCCAGTAAGAAGTTCTCTTAATATTCATACCCTTATATTTATGCTACTCTTACTTTGGGTAGAGAATCTTCTCTTTTCAGATGGTAGTGACCTTGGGATGACTCAGAAGGTATCATGGTGCTGGAAAGAAGTGACTGTAGTACTGAGTAATATTTCTTTTTTTCTCAATTTTTATTAACATTTTCCATGATTATGAAAAATATCCCATGGTAATACCCTCCCTTCCCCCACTTTCCCCTTTGAAATTCCATTCTCCATCATATCCCCTCCCCATCTCAATCAGTCTCTCTTTTATTTTGATATTATGATCTTTTCCTCATCTTTTGCCGGTCTTGTGTAGGTAGTGTCAGGCACTATGAGGTGATGGATATCCAGGCCATTTTATGCCTGGAGGGAGCACGTTGTAAGGAGTCCTACCCTTCCTTTGGCCCTTACATTCTTTCCGCCACCTATTCCACATTAGACCCTGAGCCTTGGAAGGTGTGATCAAGATATTACTCAGTACTCCAGTCACTTCTTTCCAGCACTATGATACCTTCTGAGTCATCCCAAGGTCACTGCCATCTGAAAAGAGAAGGTTCTCTACCCAAAGTGAAGTAACATTAATATAAAGGTATAAATATTAAGAGAAGTGCTTACTGGGAAGTTTGATAAGAATAGTATATACATTTTTCCAGACATCAGCAGATGTTATATCCCTAGGTCTCATGACTACCCCTGTTTTAAGTTTAAAGTATCAGGGATGTATCCCCCCCCCCATGGAGCAGGCCTCCAGTCCAATTGGAGGGCAGTTGGTTTCCACCATGACAGATGTGCCACTATTGCACCTGTTGGCTCATTTGGCCTGGCTGGCCAATTATAAGACTTGCAGTGTCCACTGTTGAGTATCTTCACTGGTGGTATCTCTTTCTCCCATTGAACTACATGTAGAATGGCTTCTTCCAGCTTTCTGCCAGCTGGTCTACATGGAGGAGGTTATCAGCTCAGTTCCGGCAAGATTTCTCAGTGACCTTGCAGCCCAAGTATATGGAGTCTTCAGCAATAGCGTCTTACCATCTATTCCTGGTGGGAAACCAAGAGCCTCAGCAATGGCCTATAATGTTTTGGGGGCATCAAGGGACCTCCCTGGCCAACAACTCACTGGAGGTATCCCATCCCTGGCACTGAAAATTCTCTAACAACGATCTATGGCTCCTGAGTGTTCCATTGTCCAAAACTGGAGGATTCCATATGATTTATTTGCATCCTCTTAGATTTTGATTAGCCCCTCCCTCTACCTTTCCTTTACTCAATTGAGGTCAGGGGAAGAGACTGAGTAATATTTTGATCACACCTCCCAAGTCTCAGGGTCTAATGCGGAAGAGGTGGCGGAAAGAATGTAAGAGCCAAAGAAGGGTAGGACTCCTTACAACGTGCTCCCTCCAGACATAAAATGGCCTGGATATCTATGACCTCATAGTGCCTGACACTACATACACAAGTCCATCATAAGAGGAGGAAAAGATCATGACATCAAAATAAAAGAGAGACTGATTGAGATGGGGAACAGATATGATGGAGAGTGGAATTCAAAGGGGAAAGTAGGAGGAGGGAGTGTATTACCATGAATATTTTTTATAATCATGAAAGATGTTAATAAAAATTGAGAAAAAAAAGAAATTTCTTTCTTTGTTAACCAGTTAAAAGATGTAATATGTTTGTTTTGTTTTTTTTGAGGTACGGTCATGCTCTAGCCCAGGCTGACCTGGAATTCACTACATAGTCTCAGGGTGGCCTGAACTCACAGTGATCCTGCTGTCTCAGCCTCTCAAGTGATGGGATTAAAGGCATCCACCTCCATGCCTGGCAAGATATGTGTGTGTGTGTGTGTGTGTGTGTGTGTGTGTGTGTTCTGATTGATGAGAGAGAGAGAGAGAATATCTCGCTACAGTGAAGAAATATTAACCATGTAGGATTTTTTTCAGGTAAATGTCAGTACAAGTGATGGGTCTTCACAATGAGCCTTTGTTCACCTGAAGTCTATGAGAGCCCCCCAAAACAATGTAAATAGTGGTGTTGCAGTAGCAACAGGGCCCTGGTGTGTGTACAGAGAGAGATAGAGAGAGAGAAAGTTTCAAAAATAAATATTAATATGCATAACTGATGCATAGAAAAATACAAATACAAAATAGTCATTATTTTAAACATGGTATATACCCATGAATTCAAGAAAAATCACAATAATAAGTATTTTATCAATTTCTTAAATATTTATTATCAAATTTTGTAATATATTTTTGTTATTTACTGGCCTTCACATATCTATAGGCATTTTGCTTCTCAATTTACAATGTACTATTGGTAGAATTTTATAAGAATGTAGTTTCTTAGGATTTATGTGAAATATATTTCACACATTTAATAAATTTTAAAGAATATTATATATCTCTTGTGCATTTGTCATAGTTCTCTAGAAGAACAAACTAATAGAATGAATTGATACTAACAGGAAACTATTCTATTATTTTAGGCCAGTCCAACAACAGCAGTCTGCAGGCTTGAGAGTCAAGGAACCCTGTAGCTGCTCAGCCTATATGTTTGCATGATGTATCAGTCCCAATCTGGAACTCAGGCCTGTAGGACTCCTTGGAAGCTACCAGTATTCAATATACATTGGAAAGTTGAGAAAACTTGGTTCCAACACTCTGGTGGTTTGATTCTGGTGTCCCCCATAAAATGTGTTCTGAATGCTAGATTTCCAGCTGATGAAGATTTGGGAATTAATAACTGCTGGAGGCAGTGTATTATTGGGGGTGGGCTTATGGGTTTTATAGCCAGATTCCCCTTGCCAGTGTTTGGCACACTCTCCTGTTGCTGTTGTCCACCTTAGGTTGGCTAAGGGGTGATGTCCACCCTATGCTCATGCCATCATTTTCCCCTGCCATCATGGAGCTTTCCCTTGAATCTGTAAGCCAAAATAAACCTTTTTTTCCCAAAAACTGCTCTTGTGTGGGTGATTTATGCCAGCAATGTGAACCTAACCTCAACAGTAATGTTGGTACCAAGGAGTGGTGTCATGTGTGGCTTTGGCCTTTTGGAACTGATGTTCAAGAGGAATGTGGATGAATTTGAAACATTGACCTAAGAGACAGCTTGCAGTGCTGTAAATACAACTTGATGGACTACTCTGGTTGGAGTTGAACGACCTAAATGCAGCAGAAGCTATGGACTGTGAGGTTTGGCTCATGAGGGTTAGAAAGAGCTTTAACTGTACTGGGCTAGAAGCAGTTTGTGTGAGAGGCTTGCTATTATGGCTGTGTTCTGAGAACTTGTTCAGGGTTGCTTTGCATAGAAATGGACTGATGTGAGCAGAGGGATAGGGTATAGAAATGAAATCTTTGGGCTGAAACTTCTGCCCATTCAGCTATAACTACATGAGTTTACAACTTTGAGATTGGGCTAGCTGGCCTGCACTGGGGCAACAGGGAGAATGTAGACTCTTTTTAAGGGGCCTAAATGATCAACGAGTGTCCTATTCTTCAAAGTCTGGTTTATTTCCCCCTTGGATAAACAACTTGGCACCCTACCTTGTATTAAGGAGTACATAAAATGCAGAGAGGGGTCATTGAATTTGCAATAGTCTTGTGTTTTGAAAATGGCCATAGGCAGTGTGAAGCAGGCTTGCTGGATGCCTTCATGGAGACCTGATGGAGCCATGAGGATGTAGTGTGCATTGCAGTGGAGACCCAGTGGAGATTCTGGGACCAAGAGATGGCTGCCAAGGAGAACTGCCAGAACCAGATGAAGTTTTTCAGAACTGTGAGTAGCCTAGCTGGAGGGGAAGAATTGTAACTCCAGAGACTTATTGCCAGTTAGAATAATTGGATGTGGAGACTTGTCACTGGCTGGAGTTGCTAGACTTGGAGCTACAGAGTTTAATATTTGCCCTTTTTAAATCTTGTATTGCTTGAATATTTCTTTGCTATGCCCAAGGACATCTTTTGCAGTGTGAGTGTTTATTCTGTGCCATTATGGGTGTTTTGGTTTATTTTTTATATTATGGCTTAGTTAAAATACTTTGGACTATGGTAATATTTGAACATCATTGGGATTGATAAAAACTATGGGAACATTTAGAGTTGGACTGAAAACATTGCATTTTACATCATGGATAATTAACAGCTTATGGGGGCCAGGGGCAGAATGTGGTGGTTTGTTTCAGGTGTCTCCCATTAACTTATGTGTTCTGAATGCTAGGTTCCCAGCTGATGGAGATTTGGGAATTAACACCTTCTGGTGGCAGTGTATTGTTGGAGGTGGCCTTATTGGTATTATAGCCAGTTTCCCCTTGCCAGTGTCTGGCACACTCTCCTGTTGCTGTTGTCCACCTTAGGCTGGCCAGGGGGGTGATGTCCACCCTCTGCTCATGCCATTATTTTCCCCTGCCATCATGCAGCTTTGCCTTGAGTCTGTAAGCCAAAATTAACCCTTTTTTTCCCCTAGAAGCTGCTCTTGGTGGGGTGATTTCTGCCAACAATGAAAACCTGACTGCAACAAATGCCAACAAAAGATAACCCAACAGGATAGATACTTTGGGAGCCTGGTAAAATGCACTCACATCAAATAACACAGGGAATCAGGTGAAAAAGGGGACTGTGACTTCTCAGTAGCCCACCACTGACAGGGTCACCCACTCTAGAGGAAGGAATTCCTCCCTCATTTAATATGTCCTTGAGATAAGCTCAGAGACCTGCCAAAGAATGTGGATTCCTAACATAATAAGTTGACAACAGAACTTAACCATCATATGTCCATTTCTTTTCAGGTTGACACCAAACCAAATCTCCTTATATTACACTTAATTTCCAAATAAGATAGAGACAAGACCATAATTCTTCATAACATGATATAACTACATCATGTCAACTAGAAATATACAATCTTTACCCAAAAATACATGTCAAGGGCCCTTGAGGAAAACATAGTCTCTAATATCCAATATTTTAAATATAAACTCAATAACAGGTAACTACTGATATGATCACAATCAATATTGATTATGCACAAATATACTCAACAAAGTAGAACAAAAGCATTCATGGCAATTACAGTCCTCATTTTTGTAAGTGGCCATGTGGTCTTAGCTGGTATTTGTAACTACCTTCTTCTATTTCCCATCTGTATTTCTCCACCCTCAATAAGTACCTAAACAAGTCTTCATTCTTTACCTGGAATGGTATCCAGTATCTTCATTCCTGAAGGAGCTTGGCCATTTATCACACTACTTTTGACTGAATTGTCAGGTTCCCATTGACCTTGATCACAGGATAGGGTAACACTAAAGGATTCCTGAAATGATATTCTGAACTCCAGACATACTCTTTCTTACCTTCATTGTGGAAGAGCAGTCCAATTCCTCTTGAAAGTCTAGCTCAACCCCTGCCAACACTATAATGTGTTACTTATCCTATTTACTGAAGGATATCAGGATCCCAAAGTGACTAGGGGAAACTCTGAGGTTCCAGTTCAGTAGAATATTTGTTGCCTCCTAGCAACAGTACTTCTTCCTCTTGAACCCAGACCTCTAAGATAGCAGAGCATAAGGTTGTGTGATTAGATTGCAAAATTTTGGCTAATGTGTCACTTGGGTGATGGAAAATGGTACCATTTCCATTTCCATTCCTTGACTCTGGACCCGTAAATTCTGGCTATAGGAGAAGCAGTACCATATATTGGACGTTGATTAAGAGAATATGGAACCTTCATAATAACCCTACTCCAGCCCTTCAGGCTATTGTCATTTACTTAGTACTATAACTAATGCTATAAAAGGCTATTCCACTTTTCTGTCAAGCCAGCTGCTTTACATGGTAAGACCAGTGAATTGTATGAGCATGGGACCCCTGCTGCACTTCCTTGGCAATGAAGTAAGCTTCTTGGTTAAAACCAGTATTGTATGGAATACCATGATGTTGTACGGGTATTCTGTAAGACCACAATGGTTATTTTGGCAGAAGCATTACATGCAGGAAAATTAAATCCACACCAAGAATAAGTATCTATTACAATAAAGACAAAATTCTGCCCATTCCATGATGGAAGTGATCCAATGTAGTCAATCTTCTGCCAGGTTGTTGGTTGGTCACTCATAGGGATGCTGCCATATGGGAGAGGGAAGAGCTTAGTGTTGCTCTCTGCTGCTGGAAGATTTGATACTCAGCAGCAGCTGTAGTCACGTGAGCCTTAGTTAATAGAAGCCTATGTTGTTAACCTCCATCCCTGACATCATGACCACTTTGTTCACGAGCTCATTGGGCAATGGCAAGGATGGTGGGGAAAGAGGTTGATGACTATCCACAGAATAGGTTAGCTCTGTGACTTATGTTTTTAAACTTTTTTTTAAAATTTTATTTTATTTTTAGAGAGAGTGACACACAGAGAGAATTGGCATGCCAGGGTCTCAGCCACTACAATTGACCTCCAGATATTTGTGCCACCTAGTGAGCATGTGTGACCTTGCACTTGCATCATATTTGTGCATCTGGCTTCTGTGGGATCTGGAGAACTGAACATGAGTCCTTAGGTTCACAGGCAAGCACCATAACTACTAAGCCATCACCCCAGCCCCCAACTTGTTTTTTAAAGTCATCATCTGTTAAGGTCATCTTTTGATGAGCATTTATATGGGCAGCATATCTGTACATCCTTTGCCCATTCAGAGAGATCAATTCACATATACCCTCCTCAAATGTCTTTCTCACCAGTGTTCCAGTGTGACCTTCCCAAGTCCCAGACAGTCCAGCCAAATTATTGGCCTCAGTCAGTATATAGCTGCACATCTTTGCCATTTATTCTTCCAGTCAAAATGCACAACCACATGCACTCCCCAAAGTTCTGCCCTTTTTAATGATTTCCTTTCACCACTATCATTCAGAGCTATCCCATAAAGGGGCTGTATGTTGAGCTGTCCACTTCTGGGACATGCCTGCATAATATGTTGGGCCATCTGTAAACCATGAACTAGTCCTCTCCTCCTTAGTCAATAGGTCAAAATGCACACCCAATATAACCTATGTGCATGCTTGGGGTAAGAAGGCATTGTAATAGAAGTAGGAATCATAGACATTTGGGCTACTTTGTTATATAAGTTACTTATTCCTCAGGACCTATTTCAGCCTAATTATATATACTGCTTATTTTGATGCTGGACTGCTGCTGTGCACATCCAACTTTATATTCTGTTGGGTCAGGTAATACCCGGCTCATAATCGGCAGCTCTGGTTGCACAATAACTGTACAATCAATTTTCAAGAATTAAGTTTTTCCAGGCGTGGTGGTGCACACCTTTAATCCCAGCACTCGGGAGGCAGAGATAGGAGGATTGCCATGAGTCCAAGGCCACCCCGAGACTCCCTAGTGAATTTCAGGTCAGCCTGGGCTAGAGTGAGACCCCACCTCGAAAAACCAAAAAAAAAAAAAAAAAAAATTTAAGTTTTCACTAAAGCCCAATATCAGGCCAAGAGCTGTCTCCCAAAAGGAGGATTATTATTTTTAGTTGACAGCAGGGTCTTGCTTCAAAATATGAAGGGCCTCTGCTGTAAATAATCTATGGGGACTTACTAAGGGTACAAACAGCATACGTAGTTATAATTGACACTTCATGTACCATATGGTCCGAGTAGCAGAGCAGCCTGAACAGAAGCATGGACCTTCTCTTATTCTGGGCCCTATTGAAAACTAGCAGCTTTCTGAGTCGTTTGGTATATGAGCCAGAATAATACACTCAAGTGACGAATGTGCTACCTCTAAAATACAAATTCAAAAAGTCATAGGGACTTACTATAAGAACATATACTCCACTAAGTTTGAAAATCTGAAAGAAATGGATGACTTCCTTGATTTATATGACATACCTAAATTAAATCAAGATGAGATTAACCACTTAAATAGACCTATAAAAAGTATAAATATCCAGGAAGTTATCAAAAATCTCCCAACTAAAAAAAGTCCAGGCCCAGATGGATTCACCAGTGAATTTTACCAGACCTTCATGGAAGAAATAACATCAATGCTTCTTAAACTGTTCCATAATATAGAAAAAGAATAAATCCTACTGAACTCCTTCTATGAAGCTAGAATAACCCTGATACCAAAACCAGGCAAATACAGGAAAAATATAGAAAATTACAGACCAATCTCCCTCATGAACATAGATGCAAAAATTCTCAACAAAATACTGGCAAGCAGAATACAAGAATATATCAGAAAGATCATTCATCCCGACCAAGCAGGCTTTATCCTAGAGATGCAGGGGTGGTTCAACATATGCAAATCGATACATGTAATACATTATATAAGTGGACTGAAGGACAAAAATCACATGATCATCTCATTAGATGCAGAAAAAGCATTTGACAAAATCTAACATCCCTTCATGATAGAAGTCCTACAGAGACTGGTAATAGAAGGAACATATCTGAACATAATAAAGGCTATTTATGATAAGCCTAGAGCCAACATAATACTAAATGGGGAAAAATTGAAGCTTTTCCACTAAAATCAGGAACAAGAAAAGGGTGTCCACTGTCCCCACTTTTACTTAATGTAGTCCTGGAAGTCTTAGCCAAGAGACACACATAAAGGAGATATGAACTGGAAAGGAATAGATCAAGTTACCGTTATTTGCAGATGATATGATTCTATACATAAAGGACCATTCTCTAAAATAGACCATATATTAGGACACAAAAAAATCTTTTTTTCTCAACTTTTTAAAACATTTTCCATGATTATAAAAAATATCCCATGGTAATATCCTCCCTCCTTCCCTTTCCCCCTTTGAAATTCCATTCACCATCATATCTGCTCCACATCTCAATCAGTCCCTCTTTTATTTTGATGTCATGATCTTTCCCTCCTTTAATGATGGTCTTATGTAGGTAGTATCAGGCACTATTAGGTCATGGATATCAAGGCCATTTTATGTCTGGAGGGAGCATGTTGTAAGGAGTCCTACCCTTCCTTTGGCTCTTACATTCTTTCCAGCCACCTATTCTGCATTAGACCCTGAGCCTTGGAAGGTGTGATCAAGATATTACTCAGTACTCCAGTCACTTCTTTACAGCACCATGATACATTCTGAGTCATCCCAAGGCCACTGCCATCTGACAAGAGAAGATTCTCTACCCAAAGTCAGAGTAGCATAAATATAAGGGTATGAATATTAAGGGAAATGCTTACTGGGAAGTTTGATAAGCAAAGTATATACACTTATCCAGACATCAGCAGATGTTACACCCCTAGGGCTCATGACTACCCCTGTTTTAAGTTTTCAGTATCAGGGATGTGTTCCCTCCCATGGAGAGGGCCTCTAGTCCAATTAGAGGGCCAGTTGGTTTCCACCATGATAGACCTGCCACTATTGCACCCATTGGCTCATTTGGCCTGGCTGGCCAAATATAAGGCTTGCAGTGTCCAGTGTTGAATATCTTCACTGGTGGTATCTCTCTCTCCCATTGAACTGCATGTAGAATGGATTCTTCCAGCTTTCTGTCAGCTGGTCTACATGGAGGAGGTTATCAGCTCAGTTCCAGCAGGATTTCTCAGTGGCCTTGCAGCTCCAGTATGTGGAGTCTTCAGCAATAGGATCTTACCATTGATTCCTGGTGGGAAACCAAGGGCCTCGGCAATAGCCTATAATGTTTTGGGGGCATCAGGGACATCCCTGGCCAACAACTCACTGGAAAGTATCCCATCCCTGGCACTGAAAATTTTCTAGCAATGATCTACAGCTCCTCAGTGTTCCATTGTCCAAAACCGGAGGATTCCATATGATTTATTAATATCCTCTTAGATTTTGATTAGCCCTCCCTCCATATTTCCTTTACTCAATCTCCCCCCCCGACCCCACTTTGGGCCTTTCCACCCCCATTAATCTATTCTTCTACTTACATATATACAATACCAACCTATTAAGTACCCTCCTCCCTTCCCTTCTCCTCCCCTTGTATCTCTTTTTTAGCTTACTGGCCTCTGCTACTGAGTTTTTTCCTTCTCACTGAGAAGCCCAGTCATCTGTAGCTAGGATCAAAATATGAGAGAGAACATGCAGCACTTGGCTTTCTGGGCCTGGGTTACCTCACCTAATATAATCCTTTCCAGATCCATCCATTTTTCTGCAAATTTCATAACTTCATTTTTCTTTACCGCTGAGTATAAATCCACTGTATAAATGTGCCATATCTTCATTATCCACTCATCAGTTGAGGGACATCTAGGCTGGTTCCATTTCCCAGCTATTATGAATCGAGCAGCAATAAACATGGTTGAGCATGTACTTCGAAGGAAATGAGATGAGCCCTTAGGATACATGCCTAGGAGTGTAATAGCTGGGTCATATGGTAGATCAATCTTTAGAAGTTTTAGCAACCTCCACACTGATTTCCACAATGGCTGGACAAGACTGCATTCCCACCAACAGTGTAGAAGGGTTCCTTTTTTTCCACATCATCGCCAGCATTTATGATCATTTGTTTTCATGATGCTAGCCAATCTGACAGGAATGAGGTGGAATCTCAATGTAGTTTTAATCTGCATTTCCCTGATGACTAGGGACTTAGAACATTTTTTTAGATGCTTATACAACATCCATATTTCTTCTTTTGAGAACTCTCTATTTAGCTCCGTAGCCCATTTTTTAATTGCGTTGTTTGATTTCTTATTATTTAACTTTTTGAGTTCTTTGCATATCCTAGATATTAATCCTCTATCAGATATATAGTTGGCGAAGACTTTTTCCCATTCAGTAGGTTGCCTCTTTGTTTTATTCACAGTGTCCTTTGCAATACGAAATCTTTGTAATTTCATGAGGTCCCAGTGGTTAATCTGTGCTTTTATTGACTGAGCAATTGGGGTTGCATTCAGAAAGTGTTTGCCAAGACCAATATGTTGAAGGGTTTCCCCTACTTTTTCCTCTAGCAGTTTTAGAGTTTCCAGTCTGATGTTAAGGTCTTTGATCTATTTGGACTTAATTCTTGTGCATGGAGAGAGAGAAGACTCTATTTTCATCCTTCTACAGATACATATCCAGTCTTCCCAGCACCATTTGCTGAAGAAGCTGTCTTCTCCAAGGAGGATTTTTGGCATTTTTATCGAAATATCAGGTGGCTATAGCTACCTGGACTTACATCTGGGTCCTCTATTTTGTTCCATTGATCTGCTTTTGTGCCAGTACATGCTGTTTTTGTTACTATGGCTCAGTAGTATAGGTTAAAATCAGGTATGGTGATACCACCAGCCTTATTTTTGTTGTTTTTTATATTTCCATGAAGAATGCCATTGAAATTTTGATGGGGATTGCATTAAATGCGTAGATTGCTTGTGGTAAGATTGCCATTTTCACAATATTGATTCTTCCAATCCAGGAACAATGGATGTTTTTCCACTTCCTAGCACCTTCTGCAATTTCTTGCTTGAGTGTTTTAAAGCTTTCGTTGTAGAGATCCTTCACTTCCTTGGTTAGCATTATTCCAAGGTACTTTATTTTCTTTGATGCAATTGTGAATGGGAGTGATTCTCTGATTACATCCTCTGTGTGTCTGTTGTTAGCATATAGGAAGGCTACTAATTTCTGTGTATTTATTTTGTATCCTGCTACATGGTTGTAGGTTTTTTACCAGCTTTAACAGTTTTCTGGTAGAGTCTTTAGGGTCCTTTATGTGTAGAATCACATCACCTGCAAATAATGGTAACTTGATCTCTTCCTTTCCAATTTGTATCCCTTTTATATCTGTCTCTTGCCTTATTGCTATGGCTAAGACCTCCAGTACTATATTAAATGAAAGTGGGGACAGTGGACACCCTTGTCTTGTTCCTGATTTTAGTGGAAAAGCTTCCAGTTTTTCCCCATTTTGTATTATGTTGGCTGTAGGCTTGTCATAAATAGCCTTTACTATGTTGAGATATGTTCCTTCTATTCCCAGTCTCTGTAGGACTTTTATCATGAAGGAATGTTGGATTTTGTCAGAAGCTTTCTGAGTCTAATGAGATGAGCATGTGATTTTTGCCCTTTAGTCCATTTACATAATGTATTACATTTATCGATTTCCATTTGTTGAACCATCCCTGCATCTCTGGGATAAAGGCTATTTGGTCAAAGTGAATGATCTTTCTGATATATTCTTGTATTCTGCTTGCCAGTATTTTGTTGAGAATTTTTGTATCTATGTTCATGAGGGAGATTGGTCTCTAATTTTCTTTTTTTGTTACATCTTTGCCTGGTTTTGGTATCAGGGTGATGCTGGCTTCATAGAAACAGTTTGGTAGGATTCCTTCTTTTTCTATTTTATGGAAAAGCTTAAGAAGCAATGTTGTTAGTTCTTCCCTGAAGGTCTGGTAAAATTCAGCAGTGAATCCATCTGGGCCTGGACATTTTAATTGGGAGATTTTTAATAACTGCTTGGATCCCTATGCTTGTTATAGGTCTATTTAAGTGATTAATCTCATCTTGATTTAATTTAGGTAGGTCATATAAATCAAGGAAATCATCCATTTCTTTCAGATTTTCATACTTTGTGGAGTATATGCTTTTATAGTATGTCCCTATGATTTTTTTAATTTCTTTGTCATCTGTTGTGATGTTACCTTTTAAATCTCTAATTTTATTAATTTGTGTCTCTTCTCTCCTTCTTTTGGTCAGATTTGCTAAGGGTTTATCAATCTTGTTTATCCTTTCAAAGAACCAACTCTTTGTTTCATTGATTCTTTGGATTTGGGGGGGGTTCTATTTCATTAATTTCTGCCCTAATCTTTATTATTTCTTCCCATCTGCTGTTTTGGGGTTTGCCTTATTCTTCTTTTTCCAAGGCTTTAAGGTGAAGCCTCAGGTCATTTACTTGTGACCTTTCTAATTTTTTAATATAGGCACTTAAAGATATAAATTTACCTCTTAGTACAGCCTTCATGGTGTCCCAGAGATTTTTACATGTTGTGTTCTCATTATCATTTGACTCTATAAATTTTTTGATTTCTCTCTTGATTTCTTCACTGACCCATTCATCATTTAGTAATGTGTTGTTTAATTTCCATGATTTTGTGTATGCTGTATAGCCTTTCTTGCTATTGATTTGTAGTTTGATTCCATTGTGATCAGATAGAATGCAAGGAATTATTTCAATTTTCCTGAATTTGTTAAGATTTTCTTTGTGTCCTAATATATGGTTTATTTTAGAGAATGTTCCATGTGCTGCTGAAAACAATGTATATTCTGTAGCATTTGGATGAAATGTCCTGTATATATCTGTTAGGTCCATTCCTTCTATGATCTCATTTAATCCAGATTCCTCTTTGTTTATTTTTTCCTAGGATGTCTTCTCAATTGGTAAGAGTGGGGTGTTGAAGTCATCCACTACCACTGTGTTTGGTGTTATCCATGACCTTAGTTCTAATAGAGTTTGTTTGATGAATTTGGGGGCCCCCATGTTAGGTGCACATATGTTTAGGATTGTAATGTCCTCCTGTTGGGGTGTGCCTTTAATCAATATAAAGTCACCTTTCTTATCTTTCTTAACTAATGTTGGACTGAAGTCTACCTTTTCAGATATTAGGATAGCAACCCCTGCTTGTTTTCTAGGGCCATTTGCTTGAAACACCGTTTTCCAACCTTTCACCCTAAGATAGTGTCCATCCTTTGTAGAAAGGTGGGTTTCTTGGAGTCAACAAATTGAAGGATCCTGCTTTTTAACCCAGTTTGCAAACCTATGTCTTTTGGTTGGGGCATTGAGGCTGTTGATATTAAGAGATTTTATTGAAAGGCATGTATTTATTTTTGCCATTATTTTTGTAGTTCTTCCGGTTTTACCTTTGCTCTCTTGTGTTAACTAGTATTTGAGTATTGTTTGTTTTTTCCAGGTTCCTTGTATGTGTGCTTTTCTTTTTCTTCAGCATGGAGGATTCTTTCAAGTATTTTCTGTAGAGCTGGTTTTGTCTTCAAATACTCCTTTAGCCTGCTTTTGTTGTGGAATATCCTCATTTCTCCATCTATTTTAGTGGATAGCTTTGCAGGATAAAGTAACCTTGGCTGACAGTTGTTATCTTTCAGAACTTGGAATACATCACTCCATGCCCTTCTGGCTTTTAAAGTTTGTGTTGAGTAATCTGCTGTAATCCTGATAGGCTTGCCTTTGTAGGTAACTTGGTTTTTCTCTCTTACTGCTTTCAATATTTTTTCTTTGGTGGTTTGTATGTTTGGTAGTTTGATTATAATATGGCGAGGAGAGGTTCTTTCCATGTTTTTTCTGTCTGGTGTTCTAAAGGACTCCTGTATCTGCATTGGCATCTCTTTCACAGTTTGGGGGAAGTTTTCTTCTATGATTTTGTTGAAGATGCCAACTATGCCTTTGGAGTGAAATTCTACTCCTTCTACTCTGCCCTGAATTCTTATGTTTGATCTTTTCATAGTGTCCCAAATATCTTGACATTCCCATTCATACTTTGCTATTAGTTTGTCCTTCTCTTTTTGGACTTTATTAGGTCTGCCACCTGGTCTTCTAGCTTAGATATTCTTTCCTCTCCTTCATCCATTCTACTTGTGAGATTTTCTACAGAGTTTTTTTTTTAATTAATTATTTATTTATTTGAAAGTGACACAGAGAGAGAGAGAGAGAGAGACAGAGAGAGAGAGAGAGAGAATGGGCGCGCCAGGGCCTCCAGCCACTGTAAACGACCTCCAGACGTGTGCACCCGCTTGTGCATCTGGCTAACGTGGGTCCTGGAGAATCGAGCCTCGAACCAGGGTCCTTAGGCTTCACAGGCAAGCGCTTAACTGCTAAGCCATCTTTCCAGCCCTCTACAGAGTTTTTTTTTTTATTTTATTAACTGTGTTCTTTATTGCTAGTAATTCTGACTGGTTTTTCTTTATTATTTCTATTTCCTTATTTATGTCTAGTATTGACCTCTTTATTTCATTAAATTGGTATCCTTTGTCTTCTTTGCTTCCTTTGATTTCTTCTTTGAGTTCTTTGAACATATTTATAATCATTCTTTTGAAATCTTTCTCAGGCACTTCCTCTAACTCGTTCTCACTGGAGGTCATTTCTGATGCAGTAATATTTTTTGGTGGATTTGTATTGTCTTGATTTTTCTTTTTTGTTGTGTTATAATGTATACATTTTTGCATCCTGGATTATTTAATGATTGGATTTTCTAGTTATCTGGGTGTTAAGAGATGCATCAATGAATCTGATGTTATATATCCTCAGGGTCAGAGCTTAATGCACTAGGTGTGGCTCTGAAGACTCCCAGAGTATCTACAAAAGTGACCCTAGCTGTTCGGTTTGCCTGCTATAAGAGTATTCAAGTAGGCTGAGTGGAACAAAATACAGATAGTTTCTAAAATTTAACTAAACAATGTACATTCACAATGAAAAACAGCACAGAGTATTTATCCAAGAGTAGGTATGACAACCAGATCCTCTGTCTGTCCCTTAGTGTGTGTGGTGCCCCACCCACTCCTTTAATCCTAACTACAAGGAGGTTAAGATTTCTGGTCTGTTGAGGGTTCCAAGTCAGATTGTGACCGGGTAAGACCTTTCCCTAATGTATAACAGAAGAGGAAACAAAGCCACTATAAATAGAGAAGCAACAAATAACAAGCCCAAAATACAGCTTATTTAAGAATTTTAAATTTGACCATCCATCCAATTTAACATATAATTTATCCTGATATGGAAGGTGCAATTAGCACTTCTGGTTCAGGCCTATATACTAGGTTAATTAGGCATGTGCTGACCTGGTGTAATCCCAGTTACCTTTTAGGATGATTTTGGTCTCAGCTGCGCTCTTGATTGGGTCCCTCTTTGGTGCTCTGTCAGTTCAAGTAGGCATGGCTGGGTCCCTGGACCACTGCTCTGTTCCCAAGGGCTGGACACTGGCGGTGGGGGTGGGGGAGGGAGCCAATGCTGTTCTAGTTTGCCTGCTGTTTCACGTGTTCTTCTACCTTGTGATCTGCTCCTCCATTGTTCACTGCTGTTCTCCCTTCACGTTTCTTGAGTTTGTGGAGGGCTTCAGTGTGAGTGGAAAGTCTCCTTGCCTGGATTTTCCTGCAGCTCAAACAGAGCCTGGCGGCTGGCTAGTGCACTGTGGCCGTGGTCTCCTGCATGGACCCGCCCCACTGGAGCAGCTTCTGCCGGCCCGTTAATGCTCTGGATCTCTCCTACTTTTCTGCTGCTGTTTCAATTTCCTGTACACCTCACTTTTTAGTAAAAGTGTGTATTTTGCTGGTGTTTTTCTTGGCTTTTTTCCCCTAGGCTGCTTTGGTGTGGTACCTACGCCACCATCTTAACTGGAAGCCACAAAACAAATCTTAACAAATACAGGAAAATTGAAATAATTCCTTGCACTCTATCTGATCACAATGGGATCAAACTACAAAGCAATAGCAATAAAAGGTATAGAGCATACACAAAATCATGGAAACAAAACAGTACACTACTAAATAACGAATGGGCCAATGAAGAAATCAAGAAGGAAATCAAAAACTTCATAGACTCAAATGATAATGAGAACACAACATACCAAAACTTTTGGGACAATGAAGGCAGTCCTAAGAGGGCAGTTTATAGCTTTAAGTGCCTATATTAAGAAATTAGAAATGTCACAAGTAAACAACTTAATGCTTTACCTTAAAGCCTTGGAAAAAGAAGGACAAGGTAAATGGAAAATTATTAGACTGGAAGAAACAGTAAAGATTAGGGCAGAAATTAATGAAATAGAAACCAAAAAAAAAAAAAAATCCAAAGAATCAATGCAACAAAGAGTTGATTCTTTGAAAGGATAAACAAGATTGATAAACCTTTAGCAAATCTGACCAAAAGAGAGAGAGAAGATATACAAATTAATAAAATTACGGATGAAAAAGTCACTATTACAACAGATACCAGAGAAATTAAAAAAATCATAGGGACTTACTATAAGAACATATATGTCACAAAGTATGAAAATCTGAAAGAAATGGATGATTTCCAAAATAGAAATAGGCCCACTGTGAATTATTTCTTAGTGGTTGGATAGGCCAGGTGTAACAACTTACCCTTCAACTTGAAGGAATATCTGTGAGTGTCTGGAAACACTGACCTGATAAGAAATTTTACTGAAGTAGAAAGTCCTTGAATTGTGCTTTGGTTTACTTCCTATCCCCTGATGCACACATGCTGTACCATCAAGTTCAGAGTAGTTGCCACTGCCTGTTCATTTGATCGAATTAGAATAATAACATCAATATAATGTACCAACATCTCTGGAGTTAGGGAGAGGAGATCAAGATCCTTGCAAACTAAATTATGATATATGATTTGAGTATTGATATAAACTTGAGCTAAAATAGTAAATGTGTACCATTGCCTTTTATTGGACCTGGACCTGGATTGAGACCAACCAAGGCAACATGAAAATTAAAGAAAGAGAAACTGACCTCAACATCAATAGATTTTCCTTTATTCAGAGCAAAGAATAATGAAGGGCAGACAGTCTCTCTGTGGGATTAGAGATGGCATGCCCAGACACAACTAAGCTCGGTTTTTGTGGGGTCAGAAGCAAGAAAAAGAGGAATAGGGATGGGGGTTGTAGCAGACAGTTTCAAGTCACTGAGATGCACCTCCAGATCAGGCACATTTATGGAGGAAGGGATATTTATTTGAAGCTTACAGATCCAGGAGAAGTACTTTAATGACAGAAGAAGTTTGCCTGTTCTTACAGGACCAAACACAGAGAGTAAAAAAAAGCCACACCACATAGCACACTTCAGGATCTCCAGGAAGAGTTGAGACTCAAGATGAATGTTTGATATCACATAAGTGTGGACCTCGGAGAATCTCTTTCAAAGACTGAGCACTTAGCTCTGATGGCTCATGGTTTATATAGGCAATATGGTAGGCAGTTTGACATCAATTTGAGTGTTCTACATTATTGGTTGGAGAAGTTTCTGGGCTATGTGACTGGGGACTACCAATGAAAAATACTAAAAGCCCCTTGGGAGTTTGCCTGTGGTTGTACTAACCAGATAACATATAAAAGCCAGATGCAGCTGCATAGGTTGGAATGAGACTCAGGTTAATGCTATCTCCTTGGTAAAGGCAGGCACAGTAGAAGCTATAAAATAGAACATGGCCTTGGGGCAAAGGGGTTCTGGTTTCTCTGTAAAAAAAATTTTTTCTACTACAGAATCTCTGCTCAATGGGCCCATTTTGATAAACTCAGTCTGATCTAATTTTATATCCTATCATCATATATACTTAAAATCCATCCTGACACATATTCCCCATGCTTCTGCTTGCATGAGTTAGAAAACCCTTGACATTGTTTAGGGATGTATATCACCTCCTCATGGGTGACACTTTCAACTTTAGGGTTTTGCTTAGTGTTATGTCTGATTGTATCTAGAGGAGAAGGAGAGTGGGCACTGAGGGGTATAAAAATGGTTTTGTTTGACATCATCTTCAGGGAAGGTCATTGCCCTTTTCTTATCTAATTCAAGATTATTTCCCCCAGCCAAAGTTGGAGAGGAAAATACTCCAGGGGGTGGGAGTGGGTTTGCAGCCACTTCTAAGGGCAGGAAGGCTACTTATTCCTGCAAAATAAGTTCATTAGAAACTGAGAGTTCAAAAGAAATAAAACTGAGAGTTTAATGTCCCCAGATTCATTCCAAATTATACAGTATCTCACACTTTTCCAATCAGCACCTTCACTTTAACACCTGATACCATTTGATTCTGAGAACTGAACTTACATTGAAAATCAGCCAATCCTACAATGGGACTTGGGTTTGATTTTCTGTAACTGGAGCCCTTTAGTGGCTAGAGAGGAGTATCTTCCAGTATACACTTGGAAAACTTCAGATCATTTATGTTGCTCTTTATCTAGGAATCTTCTTTCTGAGTTCAAATCAAGTAATTTCCCTTGAGAGTTTATCCATAGATGCTAGAAGCAACAGGCCAACATCATCATTTGTCATATTTTCCCACAAATACTTCAAATTTTTATATAATGTTACTAAATTTCTTGCTCCTCACAAGACCTTTCTCAGGATCACCAAATGCATTTTTCTCACAGAGCTCTTTAAATGACTCACACCATGGATTGTCATTGCTCTCTTTAAAGTAAGCCTTCAGTAGCACTGAAGTTAGAGAACCAACTCCATATTACACCAAGCCCACTAGAGAAATCCATCTTCATAATTCTCTTTCTCTAGAATCCTTCCTGGAACCACACTGTATTAGTCAGGGTTCCCCAGAAAAACAAAACTGATAAATTGGCCTGGAATTAAATTAATTATTGAATTAGCTTGTGGAAGTCCAACAATAGCTGTTTGCAAGCTTGAGAGTCAGTAGCTGCTCTGTTCACATGACAGGATGGCTCAACAGTCCCAATCTAGTACCAAAGGCCTGAAGTATTTCTGGAGAACCATGAATTTTCAGTCCCTGTTGTAAGGCTTTGGAAACTTGTTTCCAATGCTAACGAAGAATAGATGAACTGGACATATGAGTAGCATCAAGGTGAAGTGCAATCACTATCAAGTAGCACAGGTGAAAAAAAAAGTTGCCATGCCCTTTCAAAGTTTATATATATCCCACTAATGGGAGGGCTTGCCACTCTGGACGAAGGAATTTTTACTTTAGTTAAACTTTCCTGAAAGTAACCTCAGTGTCCTACCAAAGAGGAAGTCTGGTAATGTTAGGAATATTACCAATTTGACAACAGAACTTAACCATCAAATACTGTTATATAATTTTGTATGAAGCAATCAACTAATATTTACTCCTGTTTTTCCAAGCTTATTGCCTGAGTATCATGCTGAATTTTATTTTATCTGTGTATATACTTAGTTGTTGGCATCACTGAGTATCATTTTAGTACATTATCACAGCATTATTATTTTTTAAATTATTCACAACCTCCATAGTTACTGACAATAAACCATGATAATTACCTGGCCCCCACTTTCCACTTCACAACTCAGTTCTCTATCATATCCCCCACACTCTCTCAATCAGTCTCTCTTTTATTTTTATGTCATCATCATTTTCTCCTATTATGCTGGTCTTGAGTAGGTAGTGCCAGGCACTGTAAGGATGTGGATATCCAGGACATTCTGTGTCTAGAAGAGTACACTGTAAGGTGTCCTACCCTTCCTCTGGCTTTAATATTTTTTCTTCCACCTCTTCCACAATGGACTCTGAGCCTTGGAAAGTGTGATAGAGATGTTTCAGTGCTGAACACTCCTCTGTCACTTCTTTTCCACACCATGGGGCCTTTTGAGTCATACCAGAGGTCACTGCCATCTGAAAAGAGAAGCCTCTGTAACCAAAAGTGAGAGTGGCACTACTATATTGGTATGAACATTAAGAAAAGTGCTTATTGGGCAGTTTGATGATCACAATATTCACATTTAGCCAGATGCCTGCAGGCAGTACACCCCTAGGGTGTATGACTTCCCCTGTCATAGGTTGTCAGTATCAGGTATGTATTCCCTCCCATGGAATGAGCCTGCAGTCCAATTAGAGAGTAGTTGTTTTCCCCCATAGCAGACATGCTACTATTGCACCCATTGGCTCATTTGGCTTGGCCAAATGACCTTTACTGATGAGGTCTTGGGAGCCTCTATGTCTCTGGATATCTGGTTTAGTAGGATCTGGGTGTCCACTGTTGTTTATCTCCACTGGTGACTTCTCTCTCACCTATGGAGCTCCGTGCAGCATAGCTTTTCCCAGCTTTCTGTCACCTGGTCTACAGGGAGGAGGTTTTCAGCTCAGCTCCGGTAAAATTTCTCAGTGACGTTCAGCCCAGACAAGAGGAGACTTCAGCACTAGGTTCTTATCATCTATTGCAGGTGGGAAACCAAGAGACTTAGCAATAGCCTGTAATGTTTTGGGGGTATCAGAGACACCCCTGGTCAACAACAAACTGAAAGATATCCCATTCCTGGCACTGAAAATTTTATATAGTGACAATCTATGGATTCTGGATGCACGATTGTCTGAAAAGGCAGGTTTCCTTATGACTTGTAAATACCCTCCTTGATTAACCCTCCCCACCCTACTTTTACTCAGTCTCTTCCCCTGACCTCACTTAGACCTTTCCACCCAAGTAATCTGTTTCTCTATTTACACAAATACAATAATATCCCTTTACATCCTCTCCTCTCCTCCCTCCATCATAGCTTCTTTATAGCTTACTGGCCTCTGCTACCAAGTTTTATTCCAACTCACATACATTTGTCCAAACATTTGTAACTAAGAACCACATATGAGAGAGAACATGCAGCACTTAGCTTTCTGGGCCAGGGTTACCTCACTAAGTATAATCATTTCCAGATACACCCATTTCTCTCTCTCTCTCTCTCTTTTTTTTTTTTTTTAGTTATGTACACAGTGTGTATACAGCCATGTTGGTCCCATCATTAGCCATGTTGTTTTTGTTACTATGGTGCTGTAATATAGCTTTAAATCAGGTATGGTGACACTACCAGCCTAATTTTCATTGATCAAAATTGTTTTGGACATTTGAGGGGTTTTGTACTTCCAAATGTGGTTCAGGTTTCTTTTTCTATTTCTGTAAAGGATGCTATTGGAATTTTGACAGGGATTGCATTGAATGTGTAGATTGCTTTTGGTAAGATTGACATTTTAATAATATTGATTCTTCCAATCTAAGAACATGGGATGTCTTTCCATCTCCTACTGTCTTCTGGAATTTCTGTCTTAAGTGTCTTAAAGTTTTCTTTGTAGAAATCCTTCACATCCTTGGTTAGACTTATTCCAAAGTACTTTATTATTTTTCAGGCAATTGTGAATGAGAGTGATTGCTAATTTCATCCTCTGTGTGTTTGTTTTTAGTATATAGGAAGAATACTAACTTCTGTGTATTTGTTTCATATCCTGTTATGTTGCTAAAAGTGTTTATCAGCACTAATAGCTTGCTGGTAGAGTCTTTAGTGTCCTTTATGTATAGAATCATATCATCTGTAAATAATGATAATTTGATTTTTTCCTTTCCAATTTGTATCCCTTTTATGTGTGTCTCTTCCCTTATTGCTATAGCTAAGACTTCCAATACTATATTAAATAAAAGGGGGACAGTGGACACCTTTGGCTTGTTCCTGCTTTTAGTGAGAAAGTTTCAAGTTTTTCCCCATTTAGTATTATATGGGCTGTAGGTTTGTCATAAATAGCCTTTATAATGTTGAGATATGTTCCTTCTATTCCCTGTTTCTGTAGGATTTTTTTCATGAAGAGATATTGGATTTTGTCAAATACCTTTTCTGCATCTATTGAAATGATCATGTGACTTTGTTCTTCAGTCCATTTATATAGTGCATTACATTTATCAGTTTCCATATGTTGAACCATCACTGCATCTCTGGGATAAAGCCTACTTGGCCAGGGTGAATGATCTTTTTGATATATTCTTGTATTCTGCTTGCCAATACCTTGTTGAGAATTTTTGCATCTATGTTCATGAGGGAGATTGGTTTGTAGTTTTCTTTTTTTGTTCTGTCTTGGTCTGGTTTTGGTATCAGGGTGATGCTGGCTTCATAGTGAGAGTGGCACTACTATATTGGTATGAACATTAAGAAAAGTGCTTATTGGGCAGTTTGATGACCATGATATTCACATTTAGCCAGATGCCAGCAGGCAGTACACCCCTAGAGTTCATGACTTCCCCTGTCATAGGTTTTCAGTATTAGGTATGTATTCCCTCCCATGGAGTGAGCCTGAAGTCCAATTAGAGAGCAGTTGTTTTCCCCCATAACAGACATGCTACTATTGCACCCATTGGCTCATTTGGCTTGGCCAAATGACCTTTACTGATGAGGTCTTGGGAGCCTCTATGTCTCTGGATATCTGGTTTAGTAGGAGTTGGGTGTCCACTGTTGTTTATCTCCACTGGTGACTTCTCTCTCACCTATGGAGCTGCATGAAGCATAAAGGAGTTTGGCAGAAATATTTCCTTTTCTGTTTCCTGAAAAAGTTTGAGAAGGGTTGATACTAGTTATTCCAGGAAGGTCTGGTAAAAGTCACTAGTGAATCTATCTGGGCCTGTACTATTTTTAGTTGTGAGACTTTTTTAAATAACTGCTTGGATCTCCATACGTTTTATAGGTCTGTTTGAGTGTTTAATCTCATCTTGATCTTATTTTGGTAGGTCATATAAATCATGGAAATTATTCTTTCAAATTTTCAAACTTAGTGCAGCATATGTTTTTAAATTATGTCCCTATGAATTTCTGAATTTCTTTGTTATCTGTTGTAATGGTGCCTTTTTCATCCCCTATTTTATTAATTTGTGTCTCTTCTCTCTTTTGTCTAGTCAGATTTGCTAAGGATTTGTAAATCTTTTTTGTCCTTTAAAAAAAACAACTCTTTGTTTCATTGATTTTTTGTATTGCTTTTTTGGTTTCTATTTCATTAGTTTCTGCCCTAATCTTGAAAATTTCTTCCCATTTACTGATTTTTGGTTTGACTTGTTCTTCTTTTTCCAAGGCCTTAAAGGTGGACTATTAAGTTGTTTACTTGCAACCTTTCTAATTTCTTACTATAGGCACATAAATCTATAAATTTACATCTTAGAACTGCCTTCATTGTGTTCCAAAGGTTTCTGTATGTAGTGCTCTCATTATCCTTTCATTCTATGAATTTTTGGATTTCCTTCTTGATTTCTTCATTGACTCATTCATCATTTAGTAGTATATTGCTTAGTTTCCATGATTTTTGTGTATGTGCCTTAGGTTTTTTTGCTGTTGGTTTGTAATTTAATCCCATTGTGATAAGACATAGTGCAAGAAATTATTTCAGTTTTCCTGTGTTTAAGGTTTGCTTTGTGTCCTAATTTATGGTCTATTGTAGAGAATGTCCCATGTGCTATTGAAAAGAATGTGTATTCTGCAGTATTTCAGTGAAATGTTCTGTAGGTATCTATTAGTTCCATTTGTTCTATGACTTCATTTAATTCAGATGTTTCTTTATCTTTTGACAGGATGACATGTCAGTTGATGAGGATGGGTAGTTGAAGTCACCCACTACAACTGTGTTTAGTGTCATCTGTGACCTTAATTCTAATAGTGTTTGTTTCCTGAAGTTGGAGTCCTGATATTAGGTGCATATATGTTTAGGATTGTAATGTCCTCCTGTTGGGAGTGTTCCTTTAAGCAACATAAAGTGACCTTTATCTTTCCTAATTAATGTTTGTTTGAAGTCTACCCTATCTGATATTGGGATAGTAAACACCTGCTTGTTTTCTAGGCTCATTGGTTTGAAATACTATTTTTGATCTCTTCATACTGTCCTGAATGTCTTGAAATTCCCATTAGTGCCTTCCTATTAGTTTGTCTTTCTATTTGTTGGACTGATCTTCTAGTTTAGATATTCTGTCCTCTCCTTGACCCATTCTACTGGTGAGACTTTCTATAGAGTTTTCTGTTTGACTTGATCTGTTTTTCATTTCTAATATTTCTGATTGGTATTTTTCATTATTTCATTATTTCTATTTCCTTACTCATGTCTTGCAATGACCTTCTTAGTTCCTCCCTAGGATGCTTTGGTGTGGCTATACTATGTCACTGTCTTACCTGGAAGTCTACAGCATTATTTTTATGTATTTAGACATTTTTTTAACATTTTGCCTTTTGTTTACTGTATATAAAATTGCTCTGAGTATTTATCATTTCTTTAAATAAAAATGTCTCAATTGAAAAGTATGAAATTTGCAATACTTAGAGATTGTTTCTAGAAGAATTAAATAAAAAAGTTAATTACATCTAACTACATATTTGTAAATCAATCATAAAATAAGACAAGACAAATAACTGTACTAAGAAGTCAGTGTTGCCTGGTGTGGTGGCACACACCTTTACTCCCAGCACTTGGGAGGCAGAGGTAGGAGGATTGCTGTGAGTTCAAGGTCACCCTGAGACTACAGAGTGAATTCCAGGTCAACCTAGGCTAGAGTGAGACCTACCTCAAAAAACAAAACCAAAAAAAGAAGTTAATGTTACTGGATTGAACGCATCAATATCAGATAGATTTTGTCCACCTTGAATTTTATCTGATTCAACACAGTTTCCATCATAATTCCAATATATCATGCTAGACTTGATAGATTCTTAGTGGAAGCAAGTCAAGTACATTTTCAACCTCACATTTGCCATGAACTTAGCACATATTCTGCTCATATAGCATACTCAGGAATAATTTGCCCCTTGAGTGTACAAATGTACAGCTTAGGATACACAGTAGAATTTGCTTAAGTACATAGGTTTTGTGTGGTCCCACAACTTGAATATTGTTACATAAACCCATCTCATGTACATGGTGTAAGATAGCATGTTTGTGCCAATTAGATGTCCACCATTACTCATTGAATTAATGTCCCATAACAAACTATATTTGGAAGAATTCCTTTAACTGTGTTTCCATACCAAAAAATAAAAATAAAATACAGCAATAGGGCACCATTTCAAAGGCAACAGGAGAGACTCAGCAGACACTGAATCCACTGGCTCTGTCATAATCAACTGCACAGTACACAGAAGTATGAGTGATAAATCTATGTTTTTTTTTAATTTCTTAAGAAGGAATATTATTAAAGAATCCTGAATGTACTCAAAAAAGGTACTTTGGCTTTCTTACAAAATAAAAAAAAGATCATATCAATGCAAAAGACAAAGAAATAATTGTTTACTTGAAGATAAAGAAGATAGGAATTATACATTGAGAATCATTTCCATTCAGTGATAATTTATAATTGTAATCTTTTATTTCTTTCTTTATTTATTTATTTATATTTGTAGTCAGTGAATGCATTCAAGTTGGTACCATTGTTAGTCTCCTCCCTGACCTCTCCCATCCACAGGGATCCTCCTTGTTGGGGTATATGGGTCGTGCATTCTGGGGTTAACCTTTAGTTTTGGGTAGGAGGAAATGTCTCTGTGTGTCATAACCCAACATGTGGCTCTGACATTCTTTCTGACCCCTCTTCCACAAATTTCCCTGAGCCATGTTGGGTTCATAATAGGTCTGCTTTAGTGTTGAGGTCTTGGGAGCCTCTGTGTCTCTCGATATTGGGTTTGGTCGGGGTTGATTTTTCTTTGTGTCTATCTCCATCACCGTTGTGCCCATTCCCAGATCACCAAGAAAACAGCATTCTTTCATGTTTCCGCAGTTATTCTTAGTTTCAGCTGGGCCCTTTTGAGGTATGATGGGGTGTTTCTTCTCCTTAGGATCTGTGTCTGTTTGAAAAATAGAAGCAGATTCTCTAATGGAGAATAAAGTTAGCACCAAGTAAATGTGATAACCATTATTTTTTTAGAGAGAGTTTAATGGAGAGTGGGCTCGTTGGATATGGTTCTGACTTGTTTCCCAGCTCCAGCTATGGGTTCTGCTCCACTGAGCACATCATCAATGAGAGCATTTGGTTTCTCACCATACCTATGCACCACTATTGCACTTATATGAGCATCACGCCAGGTTGTTTGCTGCTGGGTATGTCAGACCATGCATTGCTTGGAGAGACATGGGGCATTTTCCCCCAATCATTCATGTAGCAACTTCGGCACTAGATGTGCTAACTGTTTGGGGACTGACTCTCTTCCAGCTTTCAGCCATGTCACTCCATGACATGCGCCAACAGTGTATGGTATCTTCAGCAGTAGGGTCTTATCACTAACATATGTTGGGTCATCAAGTGCTCTGACATAAATCTGTCTTCTTATGGGAGACCTTGCAGGTCTCTCTGATCAAAAGCCTATTGTGGATGATATCTGCCTGCAGGTACTGTGAATTATAAGTCAGGGCCCAAGAAGAGAACGAAGAAAAGGATAATTGATATAAAAGAGATAGATGACACAGAAGAGCAGGAGAGAGAGAGAGAAAGAAACAGAAACAGGAGGAGATAATGGTCAGTTCTCATTGTACCCTCTCCAGGGCTTTGTGAATACAGTGTTCCTTCTAAGGGCCTGATGAAGGTTCAACTATTTGATCTGTCTTTTAGGATGTAGAGTTTTATGGTACCATTGCCATTTGGGACCAGTTTTTGTGTCCCATACCCCCTCCCTTACCCTCCCCTCCCTCCCTACTGTCTGAGCCTTGAGATGCTTGCTAGGTATGTTGACAACTTAGGGAGATTCAGGTTAGGAGCTGTAGATGTGTGAGACTATGCAGTGACTATCTTTCTGTGATTATGTGAGTTCACTGAGAAGGATCTGTTCCAGCATTGACTATTTTTCTTCAAATTTCATTGTGTTGTTTTCCCTTACTGCTGTGTAGAATTCCATCATGTAGATATAGCACATCTTAGTTATCCAGTCATCTAATGATGGACATCTGGGTTGGTTCCAGCTCTTGGCTATTATGAATTGAGCAGCTATAAAGATGGTTGAGAAAATCTAATCTTAAGCAATAAGTAAGGTAAAGTTTCTCTAAGGATATCTACTGGACTATTGTTTACGTGTAGTGTGAATAACAGAAATGCTAAGAATGTACTCATGACAGTTTCCTTTCCACATCAGATAAGGTTCACTGTATGAAGTGCCCTTATGCAAATATAGAGCAAACCCAATACCTCTCAAAACTGTGACCTTTCTGTATTATGAAAACCCTTTGGGGATGGCCCTGGCCTGCATGGCCCTGTGTTTCAGGGCACTCATAGCTCTAGTTCTTGGGATCTTTGTGAAGCACAAAGACACTTTTCCTGTGGGGGCCAACACCACACTCTCAGCTACATCCTGCTCATCTCCCGGATGTTCTGGTCCTCTGCACCCTACTCTTCATGGATAAGTGACTTTCACGTTATTTTGCCTAATCATTCTTAATGTTACTTTAATTTCAGTCAGCATATTCATATGTTAATTTTTGTTTAAATTTGAGCATCCTGCAATCATTTTAATGCCTTTTTTAACAAGTTATTTTATAAAATCCAAATTTATCTAGGTAAGTGATTGAGTGTATTTTGCAATTTCACAGAATTTCCTAATATGTTTTCTAGATCTCCAAAATATTCATTTTTGTAATCTATGTTGGACCAATTGATCAAGGACATTTAAAACATCTCTTTATTTATCTAGGAATTTGAAAAATTGCACTTTAGTGCTCATAATAATTATGTATACTTCATGGGGCTTCTGGAAATCTAAGAATATTCCATCTATTTATGTCTTGGTTTTAAAGAAGAACCAAGTTTTATTGCTTTTTAATAATATGGTTGTACTCTTAGGGCCCCTTTCCCCCACCCCAGTTCTGCTGAGGGTCTTTCTTTGTGGGTTATTTGTATATCAACCTAAATTTGTTTTGACATGGCTCCTGTGTGAACATTAGGTATAAAATCAAATTCAGGGTGATATTTTGCAACAAATATCTTAGTTATATTTTGGCATAGCAACCAATGTTCACAGGTTATGGGCAACCAATAGTTTCCATTCTTAACAAATAGGAAAGTTTCCCAACTACAACTAATACAGCTGTTCTTCAGTTTTATGATTTTCTCCATTGACATAACTTGTAGTATTTAAGTCTTCAGTCATACCACCCGTATTTCATGTGGGTCATAATTCCTGCCATCATTCCCAAATTCTCATCGTTCACTAAAACAGCACTAAAGAACTGATGTAATGCAATTTTATATATACTTTTGTTTGTTTTGGTGGAACTCCATTTTTTAGCTCTTTGAATATTTTATTCAGTATCATTTATTTCTACAGATGAGTCCTGCATATCAAAGTATATACACATTTAAAAGTTTACTTGCTCTCCAAATCTTACAACAACTGACATTTTCACCAAAGTGTGTGGCAAATGAGTTATCATTTTGTATCAAATGACATTTTCTCAGTTGAACATATACCATAAGCAGACTTGTGCAGAATTGTTCATTTATACACTGAAAGTTTTAATAGGGGTGATTCAAGTTTTATTATGGTAACATTGGAATTCTTACAATGTAGAAATATTGATTGTTGATGCATTTCAACTTTTTCCTTAAGTATGCATTCTATTTCTATTTTTTTATTATTAGATAGGGACAAATTTTGTATGTAAACATCACATGTTGGTAGAGGAAATGTCTCTGTGCAAAATGTCCCAACTTGAGGTTCCAATAATATTACTGCCAATACTTCTGCAAAATTCTCGGAGCCATGCTGGGAGCATTTTGAGCCTACTTCAGTGATGGGCACTTAGGAGTATCAAGATGCCTGGTTTGGAAGGTTTTGAGTGTCCTCAGTATCTTTCTCCATCACCCTTGTGCTGATGTTAGCTTAACTTCTAAGAGAGCAACATTGTTGTTCATTTCCCCAATTCCTCTGTGGATTCAGATAGGGCCAGGGTGGAGTGTGCTGGGTCATTTATCTCCTCAAGTCAGTTGCCATCTGAAAAAGAGAAGCAGATTCTCCAACACAGAGTAAATTCAACACCAGT
This sequence comes from Dipus sagitta, assembly GCA_036346955.1. Taxonomy (NCBI): domain Eukaryota; kingdom Metazoa; phylum Chordata; class Mammalia; order Rodentia; family Dipodidae; genus Dipus; species Dipus sagitta. The sequence goes on from CM070771.1 coordinate 45,465,701, forward strand.
TAAGTGGAATAAGCATTATTAATTTAGAGAATATTAAAAGGGTTTAGAAACTTTTTTCTGTAAGCTTAGTGGGAGCTTGACAATGGAAAGCAGAATAATTATGTGAATATGATTCTGACTTGTTTCCCAATTCCAGATATGGTTTCCTTAACACTGAGTAAATCAATTAGCCAGTCGAAGAGCGTTGGTTACCCACCATGGCTGTGTGCCACTATTGCATTTTGTGAGCCTCATGTCAAGTTGTTTGCTTCTAAGTCACTTAGACTTTGAGTTGCTTGGACAGATGTTGGCCACTTTATCCTGATAGCTCAAGTAATGCCTTGAAGAACTAGATGGGTTAATTATCTGAGTGCTGGCTCTGCTCTGGATTCCAACCAGATCTCTCCATGGTCTGTGCCAATAGCAATTGATGTCTTCAGCAGTAGGGTCTTACCATTAACCTCCGGTGGGTAGTCAAATACTCTTCTGAATTCTGTCTTGTTTGTTTTGGAGAATCTAGTAAGTCTCTCTGATCAACAGCTCATTGTGGATGTAGAACACACCCTGATACAGGGATTTACAGGCCAGCACCAAAGGCAAAGAAAAAAGAAAAAGCCAGGGAAAAAAGGAGAAACAGGAGAAATTTGAGGTTAGATTTCATCTCAGTCTCTCCAGGTTCCTTAGATTCAGGTTCTCCCTCTACGGTTTATATCAGGTTTCCACCTTTTAGTCTGATTTCCAGGATATAGCATTCTATTGTACCAGTTCAACTTGGGTTCAAATTTTGTGCCCCCGCCCCACACACTGTTCCCTTCCCACATGCTGCACCCTCCCTATTGACCAAGCCTCAAGATCCTATTCACTTATGTCAGCAACTTGGGCTGATCCAAGTTAGGAAATGCAGATGAGTGAGATCATGTGATGATTGTGTGAGTTCACTTAAAATGATCTGTTCCAAGTTCAGCCATTTTTCTACAAATTTCAGTGTGTCATTTCTTTTCTTACTGCTGAGTATAATTCCATCATGTTGACATACCACATCTTAGCTACCCATTTATCCAGTGTTGGTACCTGCTTTGATTCCAGTTTTTAGCTGTTATACATTGAGCAGCTATAAATATGGTGGAGCAAATATATCTATACTGAGATGTGAAACTTTGAGGGTAAATGCCCAGTAAGGGAATACAGGGCCTCCTGGTAATTCCATATTTATTCTTTTCAGGAGTCTTCAAATTGATTTCCACAGTGGTTATACCAGCTCATATTCCCACCAACTGTGATTGAGGGTTCCTATTTTTCCACAGCCTCACCAACATTTGTTTTCATTTGACTTTTTAATTTTTGCTATCCTTACTGGGGTAAAATAGCATTTCCTTAATGGTAAGGGACATTGAAGATTTTCTTAAGTGTGTGTTAGCCATTTCCAGTTGTTCCTTTGAGAACTCTCTATTTTGTTATCTGCTCCACTTATGGAGTGGGTTGTTTCATTTTTTTTTATCGTTTAGTTTTTGGAGATCTTTGTAGATTCTAGATATTAGGCTTCTATCAGTGGTATAGCTGGCAAAGATTTTCTTCCATTCAGTGGGTAATCTATTTGCTCTGCTTATGGCATGTTTGTCTGTGCAAAAGCCTTTTAGCCTTATGAGTTCCCATTGATTGAGTGCTTGTTTAACTTACTTGGCTAATGGGGTTTTGTTCAGGAAGTCTTTTCCCAGTCCTATATGATGGAGAGTGCTTCCAATTTTTTTCTTCCAGTAGTTGAAGAGTTTCAGATCTTATATTGAGGTCTTTAATCTATTTGGAATTGATTGTTGTGTATGGTGAAATGAGTGGGTCGAACTTCAATTTTCTACATATGGTCATCCAATTTGTCCAGCACCATTTCATCAAGATGCTGTCTTTTCTCCAGTCTACATTATTGGTACCTTTGTCAAACATCAAGCAGCTGCAGTTGCTTGCCCTAAAGACTGAGTGTTCAATTTTGTTCCATTGGTCTATGTTCCTATTTTAATTCCAGTAGAATGCTGTTTTGAGACTATCACTTTGTAATATAGCTTTAGATCAGGTATGGTGATACCACCAGAAGTATTTCCTTTGCTGAGGATATGTTGGGATATCTGACACCTTCTGCCATTCCATATGAATTTTCAGATCTTTTTTTGTCAGTCTCAGTGAAGAATGATGCTGGTATTTTTACTGGTATTGCATTAAATCTATATATTGCTTTTAGTAGAATTGCCATTTTCACAATATTAATTCTACCTATCCGGCAATATGGGAGGTCCTCCAATCTTCTCAAGACCTCCTCTATTTCTTCCTTGAGTGTTTTTATGCTTTCATTATATAGTTCCTTCACATCATTTGTTACAGTTATGCCAAGGTATTCATTTTTTTTTGGTTGTTATTGAAAATGGGACAGCATCACTGATTTCTTTCTCTGTATATTTGTCCTTTCCACATGGAAAAGCTACTGGGCTTTGTGCATTGATTTTGTATTCTGCAACTTTGCTGAAGAATTTATCACCTTTAGAAGTTTTGGGATGAAGAGTTTCAAGTCACTTATATATGGGATCATGCCATCTGCAAACAGGGCTGACTTGACTTCCTCCTTTCCATTTTGAATCCCTTTTATTTCTTTCTGCTGTCTTATAGCTTGGGGCTAGTACTTTCTAGTAATATGTTGAAGAGCAGTAATGAGAGTGGGCACCACTGTTTTGTTCCCAATCTCAGTGAGAATTCCTTGAGTTTTTCCCCATTAATAATTATTTTGGCTGAGCATGTTGGTGCACACCTTTAATCCCAGCACTCGTGAGGCAGAGGTAGGAGGAACACCATGAGTTCGAAGCCACACTGAGACTCCATAGTGAATTCCAGGTCAGCCTGGGCTAGAGTGAGACTCTCCCTCAAAAAATAAAAAAATAACTAAAATAAAGAGAATTATGTGGTCTTTAGGAGCTTTATGTATAGCCTTTACTGTGTTGAGATATAAACCCTCCATGCCTATTCTTTCCAGTGTTTTCATCATGAAGTAGTATTGTATTTTGTCAAAGGCCTTATCTGCATAAATTGTGATGATCATGTGGTTCTTATGGTTCAGTTTAATTATGTGGTGCATTACAGTGACTGATTTCCATATGTTAAACCATCCCGCATCCCTGCGATGAGGCCTACTTGATCAAGGTGGATAATGCTTTTGATGTGTTGTTAAATTTGGTTTGCAAGGATTTTGTTCAGGATCTTTGCATGTAAGTCCATTAGGGATATAGGTCTCTAATTTTCTTAAGGATACAATTTTTGTAAGGATAGCAAACGTAAAAGAAATCAAATGAAAACAAATGTAGGTGAGGCTGTATTGAAATAGGAATCCTCATTCACTGTTGATGGGAATGTAAGATGGTACAACCAATGTGGAAATTAATTCGGAGACTGCTGAAAAGGATGAATATAGAGTTACCAGCAGACCCTGTTATTCCCTTACCATGTATTTACCCTCAATGCTCCACATCTCAGTTCATAAATATTTGCTCAACCATATTTATTGTTGCTCAATTCATACTAGCTAAAAACTGGGATCAACCCAGGTGCCCATCATGGGATGAATGGATAACCAAGATGTGGTATATCTACATGATGGAATTCTATTCAGCAGTAAGAAAAAATGACATTTTGAAAATTGTAGAAAAATGGTAGAACTTGGAACAGACCATTCTAAGTAAACTCATACAATCACAGAAAGACAACTGACACATGATTTCACTCATCTACAGTTCTTCACCTGGCTCAGTCCAATCTGCTGACCTAACTGAATAGCATCTTGAGGCTTGGAATAGGGAGGGTAGGGCTTGGGGAAGGAATCAGTGTGTGGGGGGACCAAAATCTGAATGAAATTGAACTGGCTCCATAGAATCCTATATCCTGGAAATCAGAGTATAACATGGAACCCTAAAGAGGACCTTAGAGGGAGCACCTGAATTGAAGGGCCATGGAGAGAGTGAGACGAATCCTAACCTCAAATTTCTCCTGTTTCTCTTTCTTTTCTGGCTCTTTCTTTTCTCTTTCCCTTGGTGCTGGCCTTCAATTCCATGTATCAGGATGTATTGTACATCCACAATGAGCTGTTGATCAGAGAAACCTACTAGATCTCCCAAAACAAACAAGACAGAATTCTATCAGAGCACTTGATTACCCACCAAAGGTTAATGGTAAGACACTACTACTCAAGACACCAATCGCTGTTGGTACAGACCATGGAGAGACGTAGTTGGAAATTGGAGGAGAGCCAATCCCCAGATAATTAGCCCATCTAGAGCTGGAAAGCACTACATAAGCTACTAGAGGAAAGTGGCCAACATCCATCCAAGCAACTCAAAGTCTAAGAAACTCAGAAGCAAACAACTTGACATGATGCTCACACAAGTACAATAGTGGCACACAGCCATGGTGGGTAACCGACTGCTCTTGGATTGGCTAACAGCATCTCAGTGGAAAGAAAACCATATCTGGAACTGAGAAACAAGTCAGAATCATATTTAGATACTGATTCTGCTTGCCATTGTCAAGCTCCCACTAACCTTACACTATAAGAGTACATAAACCCTTTTAATTCTCTCTAAATTAATAATGGTTATGTCATATAACTGGTGCTGAGTTCACTCTCCTTTGGAGAATCTGCTTCTCTTTTTCAGATGGCAATTGGACTTGAGGAGATAAACTACCTAGCACACTCTATCCTGGCATCAGCTGAAACCAGTAACTGGGGAAATGAACAAGAATGCAGCTCCCTTAGTTAACTGATATCAGCACAAGGGTGATGGAGAAAGATGCTAAGGACACTCAATACCTACCAAGCCAGAGATCCAGATGCTCCTAGGTGCCTATCACTGAAGTTGACTTAAAATGCTCCCAGCATGGCTCAGGGAAATTTGCAGAAGAGGGGGTGGAAATATCGTTAGAACCACAAGTTGGGACATTTTGCACAAAGACATTGCCTCTCCCCCATAACTGACTGCTGCCCCATAATGCATTACCTCCAACTCCATGGGGTTAACATGCATCGCCAATGAGGAAGGCCTCTTCAGAAATGTGACAGGGAGGATTGAGAGGATGGTACAAACATATGATGTTTACATACAAAATATCTCTATATCTAATAATAAAAAATAAAATAATAATGCAGATTTGTGGAGAAAAAAGTATGCATTATAGCTATCACAAAATCCCAAAAGAAAACTTCATTGAAACTTCAATAGAAACAAAACCAAACCCATAAGGATGAGTAAAAAGAATACTCATAGCTTCTAGAGGAAATGGAAATACATATAGCCACTATAGAAACTTGTGTAAGCCAGATTTATGGATTAAAATTAAAACCGCTATCAGTCAGACTCCTGATAACATACCCAAGGAATCTAAATCAGCACAATACAGAGATACCCATGTCAATTTTGACATTAATTTGAATAATCAAGTAATGTCCTTCAAACATACACAGTGAGATTTTCTTCGACGCTAAAGTTGAATGAAGTTAAGTCATTTGAAGGGAAGTGTATGAAAGAGGAGAACTTCATACTAATTGAAATAAGCCAGAGTCCAATACAAATATTTTTCTCCTGTAGGCAGATTTTGGTTAATATAATTTAGTATGACACAAATGTGAAAGGAGGATTTTTTGCATCTGGAAATGGTCTAAAGGCAATTAGGAAGGTGAGGAGAAGCAACGAAATAAAAATCACATTTTTCTGCTATGTTATGGTTAGGGTGAGGAAAGAAGAGCAAATAAGATCAAAGGACAATGTTACTCATCTATGGGTATTTCACAATGAAATGAGTGACAGGACAGTTTGGGAGATTCTGTACATATGACTAGTATAGCATGGTATTTACATACAGAGAATATTCCTCCAGGTGATTGTTAAGTGTGTGAGGTCAACCCTCCTTATAAGAGACAATGAATAATCATTGCGTATGACATTTATTGTGTATGATAAATTTCAACTGACAAAATATTACATATTGCTTTAAAAATATTGCTGAGCCATATACTAAATAAAATACACTGGAAGTTTTATTTTCTGTCTTAAAAGATAAATATTAGTCCTCCTCTCATGGTTTGATTCTTTCCATGTAGTATCACTATATCTGCCTTTTACTACTGTCCAGGAGAATTCTTCTCAGAATTATATGTTGTGAAATTGCTAAGTAGTGTTGTTAAAAAGCTAAAGAAGATCTGGAATACTGTCAGAAATGGGTGCTTTGTCTCAGATTCCAAGAATAAAGATCACTCACTCCAAATGAATTACCTCACACTTGTACTTTCCTCTATAATCCATAACAATCAACTTAGCAGCATGTATTCTTCATCCTACACTCATTTATAGATTCTCAAATTGTTAACTGGAGAAATTTCTTCCTGGGAAATGCCATAAGAGGAATTTGCACATAAAATATAGCATGTATTACAGCTGTTAATCCTTGTTTATGATAAACATACAATGGAGGAAAGATGTTGCAGTTGAAGACATGGCTGACATAAAGATACTGATCCTTGCAAATTGAGGGAAAGGAAGGCAGTTCACATTTTGTAAATCAAATTAAAAGCTTAGCATGTGCTTTGATATTGATGTACTGACTAGGTGTTATTAGATTTAACATGATCCTAAAAATTTATGCATAACATTTTGTGAGATTCTGTACTATTCTGTATGTGACTAGCATAGAGTAGTTTTTAAATACAGAGAATATTCTTTCTGGATGATTGCTGACTATGTGAGACCAACCCTCCTTATAAGAGGCAATGCATTGGTAGCAAAATGTGCTACACATCTGCTGATTTGTGACATGAATGGAACCTTTCTGATCTTTTTATCTCACATTTTACTTTGAATCTTGTGATGAAATTCACTTACAGGATTTCAAATAACATGTTCACACAAGACTGGGACAAAATATACTCAAAAGAATCCCCAAAATCCTTTGGGGATAAATTAAGTCAAGAATGAAATCATGTCACTTTCAGCTGGAGAAGATGATCTTCAAAACATATTTTCCAACCACTGTTTGTCATGTAAATGCAAGAACTCAGGTGCAAAAGCCCAAGCGCAGACTTTCCCGTATTAATTAAGGGAGGATGTGACAAGCTGAATAGCAGATAGGAATTGGAGAAGGTGTGTTGCCTGGCCAGTAAGCAACAGTTATAAAAACAGACACAAAAGTACATATGCATGAGTGATAGGAGTTTACCTGCATGAAACTGCACATTTCACCTCTGCTCAGGCTTAGACATGGTAAAGGTATGCATTTTCATCATGTTCCTCTTGCTCTTGGAGCTTCCTCTCATCAAGTGCAGCTTGACAGAAACCAGGTGCTTTTGGAGACTAGAACGTAGTGCAGACAACAATGGAGATATGCAAAGTGATTGTGGCTTCCTCTTTTTCACAACACCATGGCAATTAGAGGATGGTTATTTCAGAGGACTACTGGATTCTAAGTAAGTGCCTAATTCATGTCTTCATTTTCTGCTTGAATATCATGAATAATGCATAAGAGGACTATTCCTGAATAGAACAATACTGTGTTGTTCTTTCCTGTTCTGCACATCATAGCGTTTAGAAACAACCCAAGAATTATTTAGTCCTTACTGAACATTACTGTCCCATTTTCATATTGAATCAGACTGCATTTTGTCTAACTTCGTGTTAGACTCACACTTACAAATGAAGTGAGAAAGACTAGAAGTTAAAAGAGACAGCTATCTTCGGTACAGATAGCCCTCCCCTTCACAGTTGGTTAGGATCCAGTGATTTCCCATAGAGTCCAAATGACTGGCATGAGTTCATTTTCAATAGGCTACAGCAAAATTCCCCACTGTTTACTCCATGAACACGTAATTACTAAAGCCGATGAAAATGGTCACTTATCCTTTACCCTGGGAACAGAATTTCCGCATAGCCATTACTTATTCTTTAAAATAATTCGCACATTAGAGCATCACATCGTTTGTGCCTCATGGCTTGCAGAGCTGAGACTGAGGACAGTTACAAGAGAACCATCAACAGAAACTTTCTTTTCTTTTTTTTTTTTTTTTTTTTTTGGTTTTTCAGTCTACCTCAGGCTGACCTGGAATTCACTTGGTAGTCTCAGGGTTGGCTTGAACTTGTGGCAATCCTCTACCTCTGCCTCCCAAGTGCTGGTATTAAAGGTGTGCACCTCCATGCCAGCCTCACAGTTTCATATTTTTCCCATTTAATTTATCTTTACTTGGATATATTCATCATCATAGATTTGTGGTATTATCAATATTAGTCATTTGGTCAATATTCTAGCTTATAAATGAACAAATTAGCCTTAAGAGATTTCCAACACTATATCTGATAGAACAGGAGTTGTAACTGAAAGTAGTGAATGCTTACAGTCTTGGCAAGCCCTAGGGTTACACTTACAGACAGTAATAGCTGCTATCATTTGAAAGCAGGAATGATATATTAGAAATTGGTTAATCTAAGCCAGCACTGATACTGGCTAAAACTTACATTTTCATGAAAAATTTTCTTCATTCATCTCACACTTATACCATATTTACCTCTATTTTCTTCCTTTGGTGATTTTACAGAATGCATTTGACAATTGTTACCAATACACACACTATATAATAAATGATAGAGTCTGCTGGCTGATGAAAATTGTTGTAACATAATGACAGATATGGAAGATTAACCCTTTAGTTTTCTTAAATATACATATATATTGACAACATCTATACTTACAGACAACAGACCATGGTATTTCCCTCCCCTCCCCTACTTTTCACTTCATTAGTCTGTTCTCCATCATATCCCCTCCCTCTCTCCATTAGTCCCTCTTTTAATCTGAGGTCATCATCTTTTTCTCTTATTATGAGGGTTGTATGTAAGTATTGCTAAGCACTATGAGTTCATGGATGCTGAGGCCAATTTCTGTCCAGACAGTTGCATATAAAGAGTGGTACCCTTTCTTTGCGCTTACATTCTTTCCACCATGTCTTCCACAAAGGACCCTGATCCTTAAAGGGTGCTGGACACTACTCCATCTCTTTTTCTTAGCACTATGTTGTCTTTTGGGTCCTCCCACTAGTCATTGTCATCTATAACAAGAAGCTTCTAAAACCAGATGTGAGAGTAGCATTAATATATGAGTATGAACATTAAGTGTAGTGCTTTCAGGGCAGTTTGGTGAGCACAACATATGCATGTATCCAGATGAGAGCAAGCTTTATACCCCTAAGGCTCATGACCTCCCCTGCAATAGGCTTTTGAGTAGGCTTTCCGTACCAGGCATGTATTCCCTCCCATAGAGTGGGCCTTTAGTCCAATTAAAGAGCAGTTGGTTTCCTCCAGAGTAGACATGCCACTATTGAACTCATTCAGTCATTTGGCCTGTCTGGCCAAATTGTAGCTTCCAATGTCCACTGTTTTCACCTCTGATGACTTTTGTCTCCCATAAACCTGCATATAGTGTAGCTTTTTCCAGGTTTTGCTTGGATGGTGTACAGGGAGAAGATTTTCTGCTCAGCACCAGCTTGATTTCTAAGTGACTTTACAACTCAGGCATGTCAGGTCTTCAGACATAGGGTCGTCTTACCATCTCTTCCCTTGGGAAACCAGGGGCCTTGGCAAAAGCGTGTAATGTTTTGTTTTGGAGGCAGCAGGGACCTGCCTGGCCAACAACTCACTGGAAGGTATCCCATCCCTGGCACTGAATATTTTCTAGTAACAACCTATGGCTTCTGGATGTGCCATTATTCAAAAAAGTAGGTTTTCATATGTCTTATTCAGAATATCTTGAATTTTGATTGACCCTCCCCCATCCTTTCTTCTATACAATCTTTTCCCCTGACATCACTTAGGCCTTTCCCCTCCCTGTAATTTGTTCTTCTACTTATATAATTACAATCCCATCCCCTTAAGTCCTTCCCTCTCCTCCCTCCCTTGTAGCCTTTTTCTAGCTTATGAGTTTCTGCTACTGATGTTTGGTTCCACCTCACACACAAGTCTATACATTTGTAGCTAGGATCCACATATGAGAGAGAATATGCAACATTTCCTTTTCCTTTATGGCCCTGGGTCATCTCACTTAGTATAACCCTTTCCAAATATATCCATTTCTCTGCAAGTTTCATAATTTCAGTTTTGTTTACCACTGAATAGAACTCCATTGTGCAGATGTACCACATCTTTATTATCCATTCATCTGTGGATGGACATCTAGGCTGGTTCCATTTCCTAGCTATTGTGCATAGAGCAGCAATAAGAATGGTTGAGCAAGTATCTCTAAGGTAGTGAGAAGAGTCCTTAGGATATATGCCTAAGGGTGCTATAGCTGGATCACATGATACATCTATTTTCAGTCTTCTCACGAAGCTCTACACTGATTTACACAATGGCTGTACCAGATTACATTCCCACCAACAGTGTAGAAGAGTTCTCCTTTGACCACATCCTTGCCAACATTTATTGTCATTTGTTTTCTTGATGGTAGCCATTCTGACAAGTGAGAGATGGAATCTCAAAGAAGTTTTTATTTGCATTTTCCTGATGGTTAAGGATATAGAGCACTTTTTTAGATGTTTATATTCCATCTGTATATCTTCCAGTGAGAACTTTCTATTTAGTGCCATACCCCATTTTTTAATTGTGTAGTTTGATTTCTTATTGTTCTTTGTTTATTGTTTAGTTCTTTGTATATTCTGGATATTAATCCTCTGTCAGATGTATAGCTGGCAAAAGATTTTCTCCTATTTTGTAGTTTGTCTCTTTGCTCTTTGCTCTGTTCACAGGGTCCTTTGTAGTAGAAAAACTTTGTAATTTCATGAGACCCCAGTGGTTGATTGGTGGTTTTATTTCCTGAGAAAAAGGGGTTATATTAAGAATGTCATTACAAGGCTAGAGAGATGGCTTAGCAGTTAAGGGCTTGCCTGTGATGCCTAAGGACCCCCCGATTCGAGTCTCGATTCCCAAGGACCCACATTAGCCAGATGCACAAGGGGGCGTACGCGTCTGGAGTTCGTTTGCAATGGCTGGAAGCCCTGGCATGCCCATTCTCTCTCTCTCTGTCTCTCTCTGTCTCTCTCTGTCTCTGTCTGCCTCCTTCTCTCTGTCAGTCGCTCTCAAATAAAAATAAATAAAAATGAACAACAACAATAATATTAAAAAAAGAATGTAATTACCTGTGCCAATATTTTGAAGGGTTACCCCTACCTTTTCCTCGAGCAATTTCAGAGTTGTATTATCAACATCAGTTGATTCTATGTATTTATTGATTTCCTTTTTGGCTTGCTCAATGACCCATTCATCTTTCAATAATGTAATGTTTAGTTTCCATGAACTTCTGTATGTTCTGTAGCTTTTCTTGTTCCTGATTTGCAGTTTAATACCTTTGTGGTCAGATACAATGCAAGGGATTATTTCATTTTCCTGTATTTTTGAGACTTGCTTTGTGTCCTAATATATTTTAGAGAATGTTCCTTGTGCTGCTGAGAAAAATGTATAGTCTACACCATTTGGATGGTATGTTCTGTAGATATCTGTTCGGTCTATTTGTTCCGTGACAAAACTTAATGCAGATATCTGTTTGTTTTTTTGCTGGGATGTCCTGTCAATTGATGAGAACGGGGCATTAAAGTCACCTACTACAACTTTGTTTCATGTTATCTGTGATCTTAAGTCAAATAGTGTTTATTTGATTAAATTGGGAGCACCCATGTTAGGTGCATATATGTTTAGGGTTCTGACGTCCTCCTGTTGGAGTGTTCCTTTACTCAGTATAAAATGACCTTCCTTATCTTTCTTCACTGATGTTGGTTTGCAGTCTATCCTGTCAGATATTAGGATAGCGACCACTGCTTTTTTCCTAGGCCCATTTGCTTGAAATACCTTTTTCCATCCTTTTACCCTAAGGCGGTCTCTATCTGTTATTGAGAGATGAATTTCCTGGAGGCAACAAATGGCAGCATCCTGCCTTTTAATCCAGTCTGCAAGCCTGTGTCTTTTTGATGGTGCACTGAGGCCATTGACATTAAGAGTTATTATTGAAAGGTATGCACTTATTCTCACCATTTTTCTTATTTTGTAGTGTTTCCTATTTTCCTTTTACTCATTTGTTTCAACTGTTTTTTGAGTGTGGGTTATTTTTTCCTATTTCCTCCGGTGTGTGCTTTGCTTTCTCTTCAGCTTTAAGAATTCCTTCAAGTATTTTCTGTAGAGCTGGTTTAGTTGTCACAAATTCCTTTAGCCTGTTTTTGCTGTGGAATGTCCTTATTTGTCCATCAATTTGGATAGATTGTTTGCAGGATAAAGTAATCTTGGTTGACAGTTGTTATCTTTCGGAACTAAATTCTTATGTTTGATCTTTTCATAGTATGTGAAGATCTTGAAATTCCTATTCATACTTTACTATTAGCTTGTGCTCTTTGTTGGACTGTATTAGGTCTGCTAGCTGATCGTCTAGTTTAGATATTCTGCTCTCTCCTTCATGAATTCTACTAGTGAGACTTTCCACAGAGATTTCTATTTGAATGACTGTGTTCTTCAGTGCTACAATTTCAGCATGGTTTTTCTTCAGTATTTCCATTTCCTTATTCATGTCTTGTAGTGACTGCCTTATTTCATTGTGCTGGTTTCCTGTATTGTATTTCAGGAGTTTGTTTTATTCTTTTGTTCCTTTCATTTTTTCTTTGATTTCTTGGAATAATGATGCAATCTTTTTTTTTTAATCTATGTAAGGCATTTAATCTAAAACAGTCTCATTGGTGATCATTTCTTATGTATTTATAATTTTTAGTGGGACTGTATTGTCTTGATTCTTTGTGTTTCTTATATTATAATGTAACAACTTTTACATCCTGAATTGGTTTGATCCTTGGGTTTTCTACTTATCTGCAGTGTTCTCAGATGTGGCAATCCACCTTTATATACTTTCAGGATATGAGTTTAAGGTGCCAGGTGTAGCTCTTGTACCCCAATCTGGCCACAGGAGTAATCCTAGGTGTTGAGTTTGCTTGGTAAGCAAGTATTCTACTGGACTGGGTGGAACAATTTACTGGCAAATTCTAAACTTCAACTGAGCAATATACACATTCAATACAAACCAGCACAGAGCATGCAATTGTGGGCATTAAAGCACATAGACAGTCTTATGCAGCCAAAATTCCTAAGGTGTATGTCGTTCTACACTCTTAATCTTGTCAGCTGAGTGGTAGATATTTCTGTGCTGAATTGGGTTCCAGGTCAACCTGGATCTGAATCAAAACCTGCCCCTAATAATGACAGAAGCAAAGGATAAAAGACGTATAAGTACCAAATTATCAAAGACAACAATATTTAACCTCCAAATACAGCTTATTTAAAGAGGTAAAGCTAACCAAGAATATATAACCCATAACCTGCCCTGACATGCAAAGAGAGATTAGCTCTTCCAATTTAGGCCTATGTACGTTTTTGTTGTTGTTTTTGTTGTTGTTTTTTGTTTTGTCAGTCAGCCTCATTACCTTTGGGGTGGCTTCCAATCTCACCAATGCTGAGTGCCCACTTGAATCCCTCTGTGTTGTGCTGTGGAGCTGGAGCTCTGATCAGCTGTGCTGACTGAGCAGCCACTTGGGGCTGAATGCCAGAGGTTCGCAGTTCTTCTGGTTGCAGGATGGGATAGTGCAGCCTCCTGGAGTTGCTCACACTATTCCACCTGTATCCCTTTCATTAGCTCCTTAATTCATCTCAGCTGTCTTTCCTTCCTTTGCAAGAAGGCTCATGAAGTTGAAAAATCCCCTTATTTGGTCTCTGCTCCTGCCGCCACTTGGCAGACTTGGCAGGGCGGTGCCGGGCAGGGGTGCAGATCATGCAGATCAGAGTGCCGAAGGCGCCTCAGTGGGATTCTGCCCACTTTCCTCCTTTCCGGTCAATCTTGGTCTCTATGGCTTCTCTGCTGTGTCTAAGAATAACATATACTCCTTCACTTCTCAAAAGAAAGAGTGTATTTTGCTGTGGTTTTGCTTAAATCCCTCCCTAGGCTGTTGGCTCCTATGCCACCATCTTACCCAGAAATCAACCTCTTTCCAACCCTTTAGTTTTTGACATTCTGTTATTTCCTTCATTTTGTGATAGGTAAAGTGGAAATCTTCATTTATGACACTTATAGAGAGTAACACAGACTACTTTCTGAGGTTTGAAAACTGCTACAGTACAGGTTCCTGTGTGAAAGATGGACTGAATTCAACTTTGACTACATACTGGGCAAATGCTGAGCTACGAGCAAGTTTGGGTTGCTTGGTTAAATGACACATAATTACTAGGAATAAACAGAGAAGTAATAGGAGATTTTGTTGAGCCTGATTTAACATGTTTCATGGGATGGAAGGTCTGGTGAAATGACATAGGTAAAGGATGATGAAGAATTAGGAAGGCTGAGATCTTTGATGTAATCTGATATCTACATCTAACCTCTCTCTCTCTCTCTTCTCTCTCTCTCTCTCTCTCTCTCTTTATCTCTCTCTCTCTATCTATCTATCTATTCCATAAAATTGATATAATAATTTCCACATTAAAATTTATCAATTAAGTTTATTTTTTAGTAGCCCCAAAGACGGTTCCTAGTTGAAAATTCAAAACACGACCTAGCATTTACAAACAGTAACATTCCTGTCAGGAATAAGACAGAGTAATCTGAATATTCTCTAGAAGTCTCTGGAAGATAGATGAGGAAATGTTCTCTGGTCATAGGACATGGGACAAGTCTCCCTAAAATTCCTCCTTGTTCCTGCTTTCCATGCTTCTCAACTTAGGATCCAATGGGATTTAGCACTTCACTCCAGCACTCTGCACTGGACACTTTTATCTGTGTCCAAAAGAGACTGTTTTCAGTTATATTACCTTTAGTGCCAGGCTGTCCTATTCCCTTTGGTGGGTCCCATCAGACATTAATACTCCTGCATTCATGAGGGTAAAAATGAACCCGTGACTAGGAAAAAAGTTTTCATAACCTATGATATTTGAAATTTTACCAGCAAAATATAAAGTATAATTTGTTAAAGTTTTTAGTGACATAACAAATATAAAAATGCAAGCAAAATTATATCAGGTCCACCAAAGGCCTTCTATAGCCTTGATCATATTCTTTACTTTTCTACATATCACATATGTACACTATAAATGTGAGGTTAATTTGTCACAATCTTTCTGATCCCTATATTACTACATGACAAAATATCATGTGCCCTCTTATACATTATGTTTTTAGGGTCATTTATTTTGTATTTGTAATATTACATTTTATATGGATAATATAATACTCTTCTACAACCATGTTTTTCTTCTTCCTAATTGTTTGTTTTTGTCTACTGCCATCGTTGCATAATTAGCAGAGATATTTTATTATTCTTTTATTAATGGTATACTTTGTTTGGACACATGATGCTTTGGTGCCATCATTTCCTTCCTTCTTGGCCCCATACCAGTGGGAGTCCTTCTCATTTTTTTCACAAGAAAAGAAACTTATTTTTCTTTTCCAGTTTTGAAAATTGGTGGTAGAGTTATTACTTGCATTAAAGATGTATCACTGTGTAATTCTTAGTACAGACAAACTGGTAACATATAAAATTTATTCTTTATTGCTTTTATTCAGGTTTCCCCATTCTACATATAAGTAGATAAAAGTGACATAATTCTAGTATCTCCTTCAATTCATATGCTGTTTTGATCTCTATAGTTTATTTTATATCCAAAGTTACTGAATTAGCCTATTTACATTTATTTGTAGCATGAATTAAGTAATGCATTTTTCATTTACTGTTTTTAACATACCAACTTTTAATAATATTAAAATATATGTGCACACTCAAATTATTATGTGTATTTTTATAGTTTTATTACCTTTTCTGCTAATTTATTCAGATTGTTTTCTGAATATTGTACTGGTTATAACACCTAGGTAGCATGTATTCAATAATAATGGGATAGCAGTATAGTCCTTTTTTCTCAAAAAAATTTTTGTTAACAAATTCCATGATCATAAAATGTATCCAAAGGCAATTCCCTCCCTCCCCCCATATTTCCTTTGAAACTCCATTGTCCATCATATCCCCTACTCCTCTCAATCAGTCTCTCTTTCATTTTGATGTCATGATCTTTTCCTTCTGTTATGATGGTCTTGTGTAGGTAGTGTCAGGCAGTGAGGTCATGGATATGCAGGCCAATTTGTGTCTGGGAGGAGCACCTTGTAAGGACTCCTACCCTTCCTTTGGCTCTTCTATTCTTTCTGCCACTTCTTCCACAATAGACCCTGAGCCTTGGAAAGTGTGATAGAGATATTGCAGTATGGAGCACTCCTGTCACTTCTTTCTAGCACCATGATGCCTTTTGAGTCATCCCAAGGGCACTGCCATCTGAAAAGAGATTCTCTACCAAAAGTGAGAGTAGCATTGATATAAGGGTATGAACATTAAGATAAGTGCTTACTGGGCAGTTTGATAAGCATAGTATATACATTTAGGCAGAGAGCAGCAGATGTTACACCCTTATGGCTCATGGCTACCCTGGTTGTAGGTTTTCAGTATCAGGGATGTATTCCCTCCTATGGAGGGTGCTTCCAGTCCAATAAGAGGGCAGTTGGTTTCCACCATGACAGACATGCCACTATTACACCCATGGGCTCATTTGGCCTGGCTGGCCAAATATAAATCTTGCAGTGTCCACTGTTGAGTATCTTCACTGGTGATATCTCTTTCTCCCATTGAACTGCATGTAGAATGGCTTCTTCCAGCTTTCTGCCAGCTGGTCTACATGGAGGAGGTTATCAGCTCAGTTTTGCAGGATTTCTCAGTGGCCTTGCAGCCCCAGAATGTGGAGTCTTCAGCAATAGGGTCTTACCATGTATTCCTGGTGGGAAACCAAGGGCCTTGGCAATGGCCTATAACGTTTTGGGGGCATCAGGGACCTCCCTGACCAATAACTCACTGGAAGGTATCCCATCCTTAGCACAGAAAATTTTCTAGCAAGAATCTACAACTCCTGAGTGTTCTATTGTCCAAAAAAGTAGGTTTCTAAATGATTTATTTATATCCTCTTCGATTTTGATTAGCCCTCCCTCCACCTTTCCTTTATTCAATCTCTTCCCCTGACCTCATTTTGGGTCTTTTCACCCCCATTAATCTATTCTTCTACTACTATATATACAATACCATCCTATTAAGTACCGCCTCCTTCCTTTCTCTTCCCCTTATATCTGTTTGCTAGCTTACTGGCCTTTGCTACTGAGTTTCCTTACTATTCGCATAGAAGCCTAATCATCTGTAGATAGGTTTGACATATGAGAGAGAACATGCCATGCTTTGCTTTCTGGGCCTGGGTTACCTCACTTAGTTAAATCCTTTCCAGATCCATCCATTTTCCTGCAAATTTCATAACTTCATTTTTCCTTAGCACTGAGTAAAACTCCATTGTATAAATGGGCCATATCTTCTTTATCCAGTCATCAGTTGAAGGACATCTAGGCTGGTTCCATTTCCCAGCTATTGCGAATTGAGCGGCAGTAAAAATGGTTCAGCAAGTATCTCTAAGGTAATGAGATGAGTCCTTAGGATATATGCCGAGGAGTGCTATAGCTGGGTCATATGGTAGATCTAATTTCAGCTGTCTTAGGAACATCCACACTGATTTCCACAATGGCTGGACCAGATTGCATTCCCACCAACAGTATAGAAGGGTTCCTCTTTTTCCACATCCTTGCCAGCATTTATGGTTATTTTTGTTCACGATTGTAGCCAATCTGACAGGAGTGAGATGGAATCTCAATGTAGTTTTAATCTGCATTTCCCTGAATACTAGGGATATAGAACATTTTTTTAGAAGCTTATATGCCATCTGTATTCTTCTTCTCTGATTTCATCCTCTGTGTGTTTGTTCTTAGCATATAGGAAGGCTACTGATTTCTGTGTATTTATTTTGTATCCTGCTACAGGGCTATAGGTGTTTATCAGCTCTAACACTTTGCTGGAACTGTTTTTAGGGTCTTTATGCATACAGTCATGTCATTTGCAAATAATAACTTGATCTCTTTCTTTGCAATTTGTATCCCTTTTCTGTGTGTCTTTGCCTTATTGCTGTAGCTAAGACTTCCAGAATTATATTAAATAAAAGTGGGGACAGTGGACACCTTTGTATTTTTTGATTTTTTTTTGTTTTGGTTTGGTTTTTTGGAGGCAGGTTCTTACTTTGGTCCAGGCTGGCCAGGAAGTAACTATGTAGTCTCAGGGTGACCTTGAACACACAGCAATCCTCCTACCTCTGCCTGCTGAGTGATGGTATTAAAGGCATGCACCGCCATGCCCAGCTTGTTTTTTATTTAAAATTAATTCCATTTTACCATCATTAAATATTATATTGATCTTGATTCAAATTTATTATTATTATTATTATTACTATTATTAACAAGATGTTTCATATGGATTCATCATGTGTTGGTACCCTCTTGTCCCTCATCCCTGCCCCCATTCAGTTGGGGACGCTCCTTAGTGAGCTGCAGATGTTCACCCAGGGTTGTAGTTTATGCTTTGTGGGAGCAATAGTCAGTTATTTTTGCAGGGGTGGGGGAGACCTCTGGTCTTGATGTCTCTACCCAAGGCTCTTACAATCTTTCAGCCTCCTCTTCTGCAAAATTCTCTGAGCCATGGATTGCGAGTTTTAAGTCTACTTCAGTGATGGGTTCTTAGGAGCCTCTGGATCTCACTTTGGTAGGTGTTGAGTGTCCTCTGGGTCTGTCTCCTACAGCCTGGCACTGATTATCAGGAACAGCATGGAAGCAGCAATCCTGCTCATCTCCCCTTTGCTCTGTGGATGCAGCTGTGGCTTCACTGAACTGTAAGGGGTAGTTTATCTCCTCCAGTCTAGCTACATTTCCAGGCCACCACTATGCACACCTTCTGGTGCAGAGTACCCTGGAATTGAGGACCCAGGGGCACTTCTATCAGGAAGGTGGAGCAAGGGGCCTGCTTCTACAACAAGCTCGCAGGTTCCAAGCAGCCCGCCATTATGCTTGATTGCTCCCCATGCTGTGGGTAGTGCAGCAACAAACTGTGTATCCAAGTGATTCTTATGATTTTTATGCCTTTTTGTTGTTGTTGTTTTTGTTTTTCAAGGTAGTGCCTTACTGTAGCTCAGGCTGACCTGGAATTCACTATGTAGTCTCAGGGTGGCCTCAAACTCACAGCTATCCTCGTACCTCTGCCTCTTGAGTGCTGGGATTAAAGGTGTATGATACGATGCCCAGCTGTGCTGATTTTTTCCTTTGGGGTTTTAACCAATTCTGATACAGCTGCATCATACAGTAGTTCTAGTTTTACATTGTTAGGAAACAAAATGCACTTATTCATAGTAACTAAAACTAACTTATATTCTAACCAAAACACATAAGGGTTTGGTTTTCTCACCTGTCCTCACTAACATTTATATTTTTTTCTGATAACATCGATTTTCACTGAAGATACAATCTCAATGCTGCTTTGATTTACATTTCCTTTAAAACTGAAAATATTAGCTTTTTCATAACTGTATTGCCCATTTGTGCTTCTCTTGAAATTTATCCTTTTGTATCATTTTTTTTTAACCTACTAACTGTGCTTCTTTGCTCCCCTGCTAACAAGTTTATTCTTTCTTTATTCTGGGTGTTTGACTTCCATAAGTTGAATGGCAGGTAAAAATTATTCATTGTGTAGGATGCCTGTTTACTATTTTTTACATGTTTTGCTATACATGATGGTTCTAACACCCTAAATCACTTATGACAATAATGGCTCTAATATTTTGGGCTACTTTAGTCACATTAAGGCAAGGCTGCATGTATTAATATGGTGTAGTGTTATTCCCATGATTTGCTCTAACATTTACATAGGTTAAGTTATAATATAAGCTTTTTCATTTTAGAGTGTTTATTTTAGTCTTTGAACTTCTAAAAAAGAGTATATGACATTGTCCAGGCAAGATATTAATAAGCAGGATGGATGAGAAAGCCAGATATTTAAGTTACTATTATATCTTACAATACAGAAATGAACTTTGACATCTATGTATCTAAAATGTCCTTTTACTCAATAAATTCTGCAAAGTTGAGATGTACAGAAAATAATAAATAGTTACACATTTTGTCACATTACTATACTGAGCAGAATATGCAATCAATTAGTCTAAAGTGTTTAAGACACTTTAGTTTTAGTTTTGAGGATAGAGATTAGTCTATTTTCAATCTTCTAAGTATGGTTATTGCATCTTCTTGATTTGTTAGAGAAACTCTTCATCAAAGTTATTCTTCATTTTCTTGAGTATTTTCACATTTTTATATCACTCCTTTATATATTCCTGATTTGATTATAAATGTTTTTTTAATTTTCTACTGTTTTACAATGCAGATGTAAAGACATGTTTATTCTGCTTGAAATATTTTAAATGTAGAATTTACATACCACAAAATCTGAAGTCTCATAACTTAAGGGGTTTCATTTTTTTCTCAGGTGTGCTCTGACACACTAATGTGGAAGAGCATGTATGGCATTAGATTTGCAAATTTGCCTGCCACTGCCAATGGCACTCCACCTCATCCTGTCCCCGCAGTGTTTTACTTCATGTCTATAAAATATGTATGAGTTTGTAGCCTACCTTTTTAATGAAATCCAAGATGATACATTTGGCTTGAAAATATACTTGCTGCCAAATGAAGGAAGCCATTACCATTAAAAAATAAAATTGTACATTTCTGAAATTATGTAGGACTAGAAAAGTTTTACTTCACCAAAATATTATTTTTAATCACATTCATGGGTTTATAAAAAGTAATCAACATCTTCTGGATTAAACATACAAATGCCTCCTGTTTCAAAACTGGGATTATCTAGTGCTTGATGGCCCACAGCAATCTAAACTTGAAAATAAGTTCCCAGAAATCATCAACAAATTGCAACAACTGAATTTGGAGTTCCCTGATTGACCCATAGCGATAAAATACAGTCCCAATTTTCTGTCAACTGGCATTATGGAAAAGAGAAAAAATGAAGTCATTATCAATGAAAAACGTCAGAAATTATGGATGAATGTTTGCTATAGAATGAAATCTTTAAAAAGCAATCAAAGATCATAAAGCGCATTACCAAATATTCCTCTGATGAGAGTAATACTAAGATAATTGTGGAGATAGAAGCTATAGGATTAGACACAAAAATCACCAACTCTTGATATATCAACTTCTAAGTACAAAATTATTACACAAATATTGTCCAAAGAAATACAAAGTAGTATTTTGAATTAAAGTAGGAAATATAAGCTCCAAAATAATTTCTTTGGAAAGTAACCTGCTAGGAATTTCAGATATCAAATTTTACAAAGGACAATAAAGAAGAGTGGTATTAAAGCAAAACAATTCAGTCTTCAATACAACATATATTCATTGCATAAATTTCAAGGTTATAGAAACCTGAAAGAGATTTTTTATTCTTATAAGAACATACAAAACATGAGAAATGGAGTAAAATACTGCAGAAGAGAATAAAGTTATGCATGCAAGGACATCTAAAAAGAACCGTGACATTTGCAGCCATTAAATTACTATATAAACCCCAGAGAGATTTTTTTCTGATTTACTTTGTAAAGTAGAACTTTAGCAGTAATACAAATATAAGGAAAATGCAAAGCAAATTGATAGGATGATATCCAAAAGAGCCCCTAAATTTATATTCATATATAATAGAATAAATTTTATTTAGAAAGATTGCAAAACTGAATAGTCAAATTACAGAATTATGTACATATTATTAAATAAATACGTGAAATAAAATGGAGAAACCTCATAATCAATGCATTACAGAAGAAAAAAGGTACACTAACTATAAATCAACCAAAATATAAGATAATATGACATAAGGTTGGCTGAAAATTGTGTTGTGAGATAGTGCATTTAGTGACTCAACTGCCAAAAACATGTAGACCAGAGTTCAGATACTATACACCCATATAAAAGCTGGACACCAGGTAGGTGAGACAAAAGGATCACCTAGAATTACTAGCCAGTCAGTCTAGAAATAAATGTGCTCCAATTTGGGGGAGAGAGTATGACCTGAAAAATAAGATAGAGAGAGACTGAGGAAGACATTGTATACACACACACACACACACACACGCAGAAAGCATGTATCCAAACAAACCATACACCACACACACACATGCACATAGACACAAGAAAACAATTAAATGCATCATCTGCACTCAAATAATCTACTTATAATAGATTAATGGTTAACCACAGAGAAATAGTATTTGTTGCCTTATTAGAGTACCTTATGATATCAAAATTTTATAGTCACATTTAGAAAACTGAAAAAAAGAAGAAATCTAAGAAGGTATGAATGAAGAGGAAGAAAATATGTGTTGTGGCTTTACCTGTGACATAAAGGCCCTAAAATTCTACTTGTTACCATAGACATTTAGACTGTGAATTAGTCATTGCTTTGGTCATGGCCTCAGTCAGTGAAGTCAGCTATGTATAAAATACTTTGAATTACGTGTCTGATTGAACCTACTTTTATCTTCACAAGAATATCCTCATTATAGGACTGAGAAAATAAGGATATTCACCATTTGGCAAGGGCACGTTTTCTGATAAATCGATGACCTACAGTCTTTCATAAGATGACAGAGATAAAACACCGTCCTTATAGATATTGACAATGCTAACAATCTCATTTATAAATTATTTATTCTTATGAAGTTTATTTATTTAATTTTATTTTATTTATTTATTTACTTATTTGGTTTCTGTTTTCCAAGGTAAGGTCTCATTCTAGCTCTGGCTGATATGGAATTCACTGTGCAGTCTCAGGGTGGCCTCAAACTCCAGATGATTCTTCTACCTCTGCCTCCCAAGTGCTGGGATTAAAGGTGTGCACTACCACACCCAGCTTTATTCTTATGAATTTTAAAATAAATATAACCTCTCAAAAATCTCATGAAGAACCACCCTCACCCTGGAGGAGGAGAGGTTGGTACTGATGTAGGAACTTACAGGAAAATATGTTAGTTCACTGTGCTTCATTAGAAGATTATTATGTTTGGAAATTCACCTACAATGACCCCAGTATCTCCTTTTCAGTTTGCCAATCAGAATATATGAATTTGTTCTGGCTATGCTTTTTGCCATTGAGGAGATCAACAGGAACCCTGATCTTTTACCCAATGTGACTTTCTCATTTACCTTACTTGGTGCCCATTGTGATACTACAACAACAGAAGTCAATTCCCTAAATTTGTTTTCAAAAGATGAATTAATTACTCCTAATTACATCTGTGCTATGAGCCTCATGTGATGTAGTACTCACAGGACCAAGCTGGACAGCATCAACCAAAATGGGAACACTCCTATGGCTCTTCAACTATCCACAGGTGAGGTTTGCTGAGATGAAGACATTTGAAAACTAGGGCTGGAGAGATGGTTTAGCAGTTAAGGTGCTTGCCTGTGAATCCTAAGGACACAGATTTGATTCCCTAGTACCCACATAAGCCAGATGCACAAAGTAGTGCATGCTACTAGAGTTTGTTTGCAGTGGTTAGAGGTCCCAGCACACCCATTCTCTCTCCATTTCTCTATCTGCCTCTCTCTCTCTCTCTCTCTCTCTCAAATATAAACACATAAAATATTCTTTTAAAAAGACACTAGTTTTCAAACATCTTTTAAAAGTATTTTATGTATTTATTTATTGGGGAGAGGAAGAGAGAGAGGAGGAGAGAGGCAGATAGAGAGAATGGGTGTTCCAGGGCTCCAGCCACTGCAAGTGAACTCCAGATGCATGTGCCACCTTGTGCATCTGGCTTACATGGGTCCTGGGGCATCGAACATGGGCTCTTTGGCTTTGCAGGCAAGAGCCTTAACTGTTAAGCCATCTCTGCAGCCCAAAACCAGTGTCCTTTATCATCAACCTTAGGTGCATATGGAAAATGTAAGGAAAGGGGTATCAGTTTATGTCCATCTACTAGCCCAAAGGGTAAAATCAGATATAATCAAATTGGTATGTCATCAACATTTCCCCTTTGACTTAAATATTAGGAGGTGGGGAAATAGGCAGACAGATTTTGGAGAATTTGTCAAAAATGTTCTAGCACACAGAAATAAGTTAGTTCTTTAATTCCATGAAAACATTGTACTTCCTACCACATCCATGTGGTTCTTAACAATATCAAGTCTTAGGCTAAGTTTCCTGCCAGTCATATTTCTCATGTGTATTCCTATGTTTGACTTCATTTAGATTACCTATGGACCATTTCATCCTATTCTGAGTGACTACGACAGGTTTCCTCATCTATATCAGATGGCACCAAGAGATACATATCTGCCTCTTGCCATGGTCTCCTTGCTGCTTCATTTCAGATGGACCTGGGTGGGGCTGGTCATCACTGATGATGACCAAGGTGTACAGTTTTTCTCAAACTTGAGACAAGAGATGCATAGAAATGAAATCTGTTTAGCCTTTGTGAATGTGATCCCAGTTAACATGCAGCTATACATGACAAGGGCTGAAACACATTATAACCAAATTGTGACATCATCAGCAAAAGTTGTTATCATTTATGGTGAGAAGAATTCTACTCTAGAAGTGAGCTTTAGAAGATGGGAATGTTTAGGCACACAGAGAATCTGGGTCACCACCTCAAAATGGAATACTTTAACAAGGAACAGAGATTTTAACCTAGACTTATACCACAAGACTTTCATTTTTTCACACCACCACCATGAGATTTCTAGTTTTAAAAATTTTATACAGACAGTGAACTTTTCCATATACCCAAATGACACCTCTTTGAAGCAACTGAGTTGGATGTATTTTAATTGTTCAACCTCTGCATCTTACTGTAAAACATTGAATGATTGTTCATCACACACTATATTGGAATGGTTACTACAGCACAGTTTTGACATGTCAATGAATGATGAAAGCTACTATATTTACAATGCTGCATACGCTGTGGCCCATGCCTTCCATGAGAATCTTCTTCACCAGGTAGATAAACAAGGAATAGAAAAACGGACATGGTTAATGCATGGGTGTTCACAGGTAAAGTGCTTCTCAATGGATAATAGTTAATGTCATTAATGTGACGTAATGAAAGGGGACCAGACACATGTAAACTCACTAGTCTTGGGATATTTCTCTCAAATACACAGGATTCTGAATATTTTATTTTGTAAGAGCTAAATGTAGGTAAGTGTATGCATCCTAAACAAGATAGGAATAGAGTGGAAGACAGCATGTTTGAATGAAGGTCAATGATTTCTGTGACAGAGAACCTCAATGTTAAGCCCGATATGTTTCAATATTTATAATATAAACCTTGTCATTTTATCATAAAATTGAATGAACTCTAGAAGAGACCTTGCTGTTAAATGTCAAAAATGTGCTGATGAATAAGATCAGTATTTTACACAGTTGTTCTCAGGTAATTTCTGCAACACTATAGATACTGAGGATCTCATTTTCATACTTGAGACACTGACAAAAGTCAGAGAAGAAATTGTTGATGAGAGTTATCTTACCATCTGACTTATGTGACATCCTGACATTACAGAAACCTAATGATAGTGTATAATTACCCAAGCTATTTTACTTCACTCTCTGATTTCCGGCAATAAAGCTTCATGGAGAGGGATGAAAACACAGTGAGTAAAATCACATCAAGTTTTCTGCCCTTATGTGTGTACATATGTAATTAGAACATCTCTTTTAGTTACATGCCATTATGAAGAGCATCCAATTTACTAACCCTATTGGAGACCCAGTGAATATGAACCAGAGAGAAAAACCAGATGCAATGTATGACATTCTCAACTTTTGGAATTTTCCACAAAGTCTCAGAATAAAGGTGAAAATTGGGGAGTTTTCACCATATTTTACACATGATCAACAATTGTATGTATCCAAAGAGATGATAGAGTGGGCCACAGGAAGCAGACAGGTGGGTAGGATGTAATATATCTGTTTTATATTTGACATAAATATCCAAATTCTTATGATGTCGTTTGGGCCATTTCTTAAAAATTTACTGATGTTATATTTCTATCTGTTACAAAGACATGTCTCATTTTCCTCAGATTCCTATCTCTGTGTGCAGTATGCCTTGTAGTCCTGGTTTCAGGAAATCCCATCAGGAGGGAAGAGCAGACTGCTGTTTTGATTGCTCCCCATGCCCAGTAAATGAGATTTCTAATGCCACAGGTAACTGTGTACTGAGGAAAATTATTTAGATTGGTTATATGCTGTTCACACACAGTGCGACCTTGAAGGGCTTTGAAAGAGAATAGGGAATGTTAAATGCTTCCTGTATTTATCTAATTAGTATTGATTGATCAATTAATCAATTAATCAATTGTAATCAATATCACTGCTCCTTGGAAGTAACACATTGTGTTCATTAAATCATATTTTGACTCATTCTAGAAACATTACACATAGTATTCTCTTAAAGAAACTGTTTTTATATCCAACATTAATGTGGTTGTCATCTAACTCAGGACTGGTACCTACATGTAGTATGTTTTTATTCTACAAACAGGTGAAATTGACAACATGTCTTTTCCACATCTCTATGTTTCCTTTTCTAAGCAAGCTTTCTGAAAAGCACACTGTGTTTGGTTTAAGAAATATATGTTTATGGTGCCAGACATACTGTGGTAAAGTACACAGTGGATAAGTAGGCTAAATTTGCTGTTTTGCTGATTCTGTTCAGCTCCCAGGCCTAAAACGATGACCAGTGCAATGATATAAGATTTCTATCTATATACTTCTGATGGAGGGGATGTTTTGAAACTGATGTTATTTATAACATATAAGGTAACTAAAAGGTAGAGATAATCATTGATAGAAATATGAGAAATAGTAAATAGGAGAAAATACAACTTCTCATAACCATAACATCTTCCAAATTGTGTTTAATGTGACTTGAAGTTGGAAAAGGTGTTGATAGATGTAAGGGTAGGATGAAGAAAGTGGACATATGACCAATGTTATAGACATTTGAAATTGAAATAATTTTTGATGCAGTGCCAGTTGGATACATGCAGAAAAAAGTAAAAAAAAAATTATTAAATAGGAAAGAAGTCATAAAAATCATCATTAAGCAGTTGATGTCATCATATAAACATACAATACAAAGCAATTAATTAGTTATAAACTTTAGTGGTGGATACATTAAAGTTATTACCCAGAAGTATTGGTTTAGAGCCCTATATGTAAACTCTTATGTATAGTAACAAAGGATAAAAATTGCTAATCTTCTGCAAAACATTGACTTAGGGGTTCTGTGACTGAGAAAAGTACATAGCTTTACCATTTACACCCTGCGTCTTCATCAGGTATGGATCAGTGTGTGAAGTGTCCAGATGAACAGTATGCCAACATAGAGCACAATTGCTGCTTGCACAAAGCTGTGACGTTTCTTGCTTATGAAGACTCCTTAGGAATGTCTCTGGCCTGCATGGCCTTGGGTTTCTCGGCACTCACAGCTCTTGTTTTGGGGATGTTTTTGAAGCACCAAGACACTCCCATTGTGAAGGCCAATAATCGAACTCTCAGCTACATCCTGCTCATCTCCCTACTATTTTGTTTCCTCTGTTCCTTGTTGTTCATTGGACATCCCAACTTGGTCACCTGTATCCTGCAACAGACCACATTTGGAGTTCTGTTCACTATGGCTGTGTCCACAGTCTTGGCCAAAACAATTACTGTGCTTCTAGCTTTCAAGATCACTGCTCCAGGAAGAAGGATGAGGTGGATGCTAGTATCAGGAACACCTAACTTCATCATTCCCATCTGCACCCTGATACAACTATTTTTCTGTGGAATCTGGCTGGGAACATCCCCTCCTTTTGTTGATACTGATGCACACTCTCAACATGGCCACATCATCATCATGTGCAACAAAGGCTCAGTCACTGCCTTCTACTGTGTCCTGGGATATCTTACATCTCTTGCTCTAGTGAGCTTCACTGTGGCTTTCTTGGCCAGGAAGTTGCCTGACACATTCAATGAAGCCAAGTTCCTGACATTCAGCATGCTGGTGTTCTGCAGTGTCTGGGTCACCTTCCTCCTTGTGTACCAAAGCACCAGAGGAAAATTCATGGTAGCTGTGGAAGTCTTCTCAATCTTGGCCTCCAGCGCAGGGCTCTTGGGATGCATCTTTGCTCCTAAGTGCTATATTATTTTGTTTAGGCCAACTATAAATTCTCGTCAAATGTTCAAGAATAAAAACCATTCTTCAAAGCAGTACAGTAGGAGCGGAACCAACAAAAATAATGGCAGGATATTATGGTGATAATAAACAATATGCATGAGGGAATTGTCAAAATAAAAAAATTTAAGAACTATTTATTAACCTATATTACTCTTAAATTTTAACGCATATGTGGTCACTATATAGCATGAAGATGCCATACCACTACTATAATCACCAAATATCAAATTATGATATGCGATTGGTAGGCATATGTCCAAATGACTCTTGTTATTTATTGATGTCTGTAAAACAATAAGACTATTAGTATTATCTCTGTTGTCTCTTATTTATTATTCATAAATTTATAATTGAAAAATAATAGGAATTTAACACATATGTATAATAAAACATCTTGAACCTTTTATGCAGAATTACTGGATAGAACAAAGTTAGAATTTTCCCTAAATAATAAAAATTACCAAAATTGGAATTACTAGAGCTTGGTGTGTGAAGCCATAAGCATATGTACAGATGTCACAGGGTTGTTTTTTGTGTTTGTTTGTTTTTTTTTTGCACATGATTGATATCATTTGTCTCCTAAGATTTTTATATTGGTGATTTACTTAGTCAAAAAGTGTTGAAGTATGATGAAGCCATTAAAAGTTGGGCCCTAGTGAACTTTTATCAACTGCCTTTCCCTTATTCTGAATACATTTCTCAGAAGATAGTTTGTCTTCACATGCATCACCACCTTTTTTCATCATGAGGTCCTCTGTGATGACTTCATCAAGAGTATCCAAGACTCCATACACAACGCATGAAATATTCTCTAAATATTCTAACTCCAAGAATAGAAAGTAGATTCAAAATGTTACAGTGAGGCAGGACAGAAATATATTGAAATATGGTGAAGTAGCACAAAAAGCTTGGGGGAGAAAAGAGGCTGTGCTTCCAGATCTGATAGGCTTTTTCTGCTACAGCCATTGTAAAACTTAAATGGCGCACAGTGACAAAGTCCATTTTCCAAAAGACATTTTGTCACAAACAACAAATAAATTGTGCTTTCTTATGGACAGAATGGTGTATAACCTTACCTCTTCCTGATTGTTAAAACTCTGACATGATGGGTCACATTTATTACTCCAAATGTCTTTGTGGTCGATAGAGAGGCAAAACCCCAAGAAGGTGTGTATTAGTTATGTATCAGATACCCATGCACCTGATAGTGAGAAATAATCACAAGTCTATGATCATAGAAAAAAATGAAATGCTTGTAGAATACAGTGCTTCAGTCAGAGAGGACCAGACACAAACACTGCTAGAGACTCAGGCAGCTGATGAATGAATCCACTTAAGACACTGAAAACTAAGGTGGACTTCATTGCTACATTTTGAGTCTAGAAATTGTCCCAATCAACTAAGGGATGTAGTCTGGTGTCTGGAATATCTAAGTCATTATGTGGCCCAGGCTGTTGAACTCTCAGTCTACTGAAGGTGCATGCTAGTGGGATTGAGGACTATGAACACCAGGGGATATTCCACAGCCTCAACTCATGTAAGGGACTTAATGCTAATCAGGTTTGAGTGTACAGATTCCAGTTCCCTGTTCCCAAATCTTTCCCCTACACTCAGAAGATGCCATTATAATATCAATGAACCATACCAGATTGTATGAACTTGGAAATTGCAGTAGTATAGAAAAAAAAATGTGTGGAAAAAATTGAAAAATTAAGTGTGGGTATGGGAACATAGTTCAGTGGTGAACAGTTTGCCTAGCATGCACAGGGTACTTGATTCATTTCTCAACACAAGAAAAACAAAAGCAAAAAAATTGTTTAATGTGGCAAACGGAGGCTCCTAGTAATCAGTGAAAATACATTAAGCTGTTAAATGGAACACAGCACTGAAAAACATTGGGCACTTCAGTTTCTGGTTCAGCACCAGCAACTCCAACTTCAATAGACACCTCTCAAACTGAAATGACACAGAAAGAAGCTACTCCAATATTTCCTTTTAAAAAAATATTTTATTTCTTTATTTATTTCAGAGAGAGAAAGAGGAAGAGGCAAAGAGAAAGAGAGACTGGGTGTGCCAGGTCCTCCAGCCAATGCATATGAACTCCAGAAGCATGCACCCCCATTTGCAGCTGGCTTACGTGTGTCCTGGGGAATAGCGCTGGGGTCCTTAGGCTTCACAGGAAAACACCTTTACTACTAAGCCATGTCTTCAACCCCCATATTTCTTTTATTACTCTTTGATTTTTCCATCTTTTTTATTTATCTTCTTTTTATCATAACGTTGGTGTTACTTTGAACTCATTTTTTAATTTATTTTATTTGAAAGAGAGAGAAAGAAAGAAGGAAAAAAAGAAAGAAAGAGAGAGAGAGGGAGGGAGGGAAGGAGGGATGGATAGAGGGAGGCAGGGAGGAAGGGAGAGAGGGAGAGAGTTAGGAAGGGAGGGAGGGAGAAAGGAAGGAAGGAAGGAAGGAAGGAAGGAAGGAAGGAGGAGGAGGGAGGGAGGGAGGGAGGGAGGGAGGGAAGGAAGGAAGGAAGGAAGGAAGGAAGGAAGGAAGGAAGGAAGGAAGAAGATAGATAGATAGATAGATAGATAGATAGAAACGAAGAAAAGAGGCAGAAAGAGAGAGAGATAATGGGTGTGCCAGGGCATTTAGCCACTGCAAATAAACTCCAGACACACGCACCACCTTGTATATCTGGCTTAAGTGGGCCCTGAGGAATCGAACCTGGGTCCTTTGGCTTTGCAGGCAAGCACCTGAACTGCTAAGTTATCCTTACAGCCTGAATTCCTTATATTTTTGAAAAGATATTATACTTTAACTTTTCCTATATTTATCTAGTTATGCTTATGTTTTATATTGAGATATGTTCCTTATATTCCTCATTTTCACAAGACTTTCTTCATGTAGGCATTTCCAACTTTGTCACATGAATTTTCTGTATCCATAAAATCATGCATTTTCTAGTTATGCCTATATATTATTCAAAATTCATTGAATTTATATGTTGAGCCAAACACATTCCTGATACTAAAACAAATTAATCATCAGGCATGATTTCCTACTGTGATCTTCAATTTGGTTAACCAGTGTTGTGTTGAGAAGTTTTCATCTAGGTTCATCAGAAAAGTGGTCTCTAGTTTTTTTTCTGATCATGTTTTCATCTGGTTTGGGTATCAGGGAAATTCTGACTTTGTAGAATGACTTTGACAATATTTCTCCGCTTTATATTTTATGGAATAATTTGGTGTTAGATCATCATTGAAAATTTGATAGAATTCAATACTAAATGCTTTTGCAGGAATTTTCTTTGTAAGGAGAATTTTAATTACTACTTCACTTCTGTAGTTTGTCCTGCGTCTCTTAAAATTGTCTGTGTTGTCTTGACAGCTTGTTTGGAGGTCCTATCAGGGAAGTGGAGATGCTCTTACACCCTTGTCCTCTTACACCTAGTGGAGCATTGAGGGAGGGAAAGGACATCCACCTAGTCAGATAGATCACCAGATGGTCATCACATCCTAGTACTATTATCTTGATTCCATGTTGCTGTGTCATATATGTATAGCAATTTATAATTGTCTTATATGGGTTTTCAGCCTGTTGGAATATAGTGCTTCAATACATTCCCTAAGTATCTTTTACACTTCAATTAAGTCTAAAACATCAACTTCCACATCCTCTCTAAATTTGTTAATTTTGGGTCATCTATTTTAGATTTCTTAGGGATTGGTCAATCTTATCATTTCAAAGAATCAACTGTTTGTAAGGTTGAATTCATGTATTGTTCTTATACACTCTATTTCATGAAGTTCTTCCATAGTCTGCATTACTCATTAAGATCTATTGCATTTGAGTTTGGTTTCAGTTTTATAGAACCTTGAGATGAATCATTGTGTTATTATTTGTATTTATTTGCTTGGAAACACAGCTATACTTTTTTTATAACCTCAGAATAGCCTGAACTCTAACTCATAGTTTTTAGTTGCTTACACTATAATTGTCTTTCCACTATAGTAATTTTAAAATTTTACCAATGATTTCTTCAATTATATTATGTTCATTCAATAATCTACAGCTGATTTTCAATATTTTGCTGTTGTTGTTTCTGTGTTTTTCCTTTCTGTTGACTTCCTTCTCTGTATATAGTAGTCACTGAGTGGTTTTCTGCAATTTTGGCCAGCTATCCAGGAATTACTTTAATTTCAGTATGTTTTGAAATGCTGTCATTTTGACTCAATTTTCAGTGATCACTTTGCTGGGAATAACACTCATAGTTGACAAATGGGACAAGAAATAAGCATAAATATCAATGTCAGTAGCATCAAATTAAATCACTTTTCATTATGCTAGAGAGATATATAGCAACCAAAACAACGTATTGCTAGCACAAAGTCATATGTATAGATAAAAGTGATATGTCTGTTGGGCATGGTACCTCACGCCTTTAATCCCAGCACTTGGGAGGCAGAGGCAGGAGGATCGCTATGAGTTCAAGGCCACCCTGAAACTTCATAGTGAATTCCAGGTCAGCCTGAGCTAGTAAGACCCTACCTCTAAAAACCAGAAAAAAAAAATGATTATGTCTTCTGATATATTTGTTAGGGATAGTAGATTCTGCTATAGCATCCAGTTTTTTTTTTTAAACATGAGCTATCTTTTTAAAAATATGTATTTTATTTATTTATTTGAGAGAGAAAACAAGGGAGAGAGAGAGAGAATGGACACGCCAGGGCATCCAACCACTGCAAACGAACTCCAGATTTATGTGCCTCCTTGTGCATCTA
Organism: Dipus sagitta; assembly: GCA_036346955.1. NCBI lineage: Eukaryota > Metazoa > Chordata > Mammalia > Rodentia > Dipodidae > Dipus > Dipus sagitta. The sequence continues at coordinate 45,498,743 of CM070771.1, forward strand.
GCTTATGTGGGTTCTGGAGAATCGAACCATGAGCTTTTGGCTTTGCAGGCAAATGCCTTAACTGCTAAGCCATCTCTCCAGCCCAGCATCCAGTTTTTTATGAACGTTCTGAAGTCCTGAATTCAGGTTCTTATATTTTCAAGGAAAACACTAAAATCCATTAAGACACTTACTCCGCCCTTTTTAGGAATTGTTTTGAATGAATCCTCATGGTCAAACCTTGTTGTTGTTTCCTGAGGTATCGGAGTATTTTATACAAAGTTCTTTCCCATATGTGCATTTCCCATTCCTATATTATGCAATTAATTGTTTACTAATCAACTAATTTTCAAAATTTCAATTGTTGCATTAAAGTTTTTGACCCACTTTGAAATGATTTCATACTGAGTGCAAAATTGGCATCCAGTTTTATTCTTCTACACTACAAGCATGTATAGTTTTCTAAGAACCAGTTGTTTAATAGTCTTTCTTTACTCCAATATATATTTGACACCTTTCAAAAGATTCAGGTGGCTGTATGTACCAAAACATCTGTCATGACGTGAGAGGCAGAAAGAGGAGAATCTCATAGAAATTTGCAGGTCAGTTTGCCTAGTGAACACAGATGTGAAAAATGAGAGAACCTGCCTTAACAGGATAGAAATCAAAAACCAGCATATGAGGCAATCCTCTGGCCTGCACATGTGTGCCATGGAATATTCACACCTACGTACATACACAGCTTTAAACATAGCAACAAAGAAACATACCTTAAATTAATAGAACTTATATATGTAACAATGTTATCCTGAAATGAATTCCAGTAGTTCAGGACATGACAATGAAAATAGACAAATAAGATTAGAGGACATTAGAAGGCTTCTGTACAACAAAGTAAACAATGCTAAAGTGAAGAGAAACCCTAAGGAATGGGGGAAAAAAACAAAACAAAACAAAAAAAAAACTTTGGTAAGGATACTTCCCACAGGGCATTTAAACCTAGAGCATATAAAGAACAAAACAAGCTATTTACAAACAATTTAGTCACTGATAGGATAATGACATGAGCAGATAGTCACCTAAGAAGTTCACATGGCCAGTAAGAACTATGAAAAAAGTTATCTCAAAAATATTGGACTAAATAAATGATAGCAATTAATATATTTTTGGAAAAGTAATACACTCCAATAACATTCTAAATTATTTCACTCATTTTCAAAAGTTTCATACCACCAGAATACCTATAAGGTTACTATGGAATTATGTTAAAAATTATTCTCCTTTTTACCTAAGGCAGGTAGTCAAGTGCTTTGACAGAAACCTGTCTTGTTTGGGGGACCTCATTGGTCTGCGCCAATAAATAGCTCAGTGTTAGTAGGAACGAATTTCTGGTACTGGAAGTCATAGGCCAGAGTCATATGTTTCAAGACTAGGCTTCATCCCATGCTCTCCAGGGCCCTTCTTTCCAGATAATCCCTCCATGATCCTGTTGACGGTTATAACTTTTAGTCTACTATCAAGGAAAAAGATTTCTATGGTACCAATTCAGTTTGGGTTTACTTTCATGTTTAGTTTGGGTTTACTTTTGTTTTTATTTCCCCAAAAACCATTCCATCCCTATGTCTAGCCCTTGAGTGTAAGACCCTACTGCTGAAGACACCACATGCTGCTGACACAGAACACAGAGAGACTGGCTGGAATCCAGATGAGAGCCAGTCCCCAGATGGTTAGCACATTTAGTGCTGGAAAGCATTACATGATCTACTGGGGTAAAGTGGCTAACAATGTTGGGAGCAAGCAGGGGTTATAGTTACTCAAAAGAAACCAGCCTGTCAAGATGTACACATCTATGCAATGGTGGAAAACAGCGTTGGTGGGTAACCAAAGGTTTTCTTAGTGGCTCAGAGATCCGCTCAGTGGAAAGGAACCCATAGCTGGGACTGGAGCCAGGTCAGAATCCTATCTAGACCAAGATTATGGTTGCCAGAAACAAACTCCCACAAGGCTTTGGCCAAAAGAGGGGCTACATCCATGACAGACTCTCAAATTAACCATTCTTATCTCATTTAACCTATGCTGACTTCATTCTCCATTGGAGATTCTGTTTTGCTTTTGCAAAAAGTAGCAAGACATGAGTAGATAAGCAACTCCTTGCACTTTAGCCAGGGCCCAGGTGAAGTACAGAGGAATTGGTGAGATGGGCAAGAGTGCTGCTTCCTTAGACAGCCTGACAATCTGTGCTAAGGGGAAGGAGACAGACATAGGATATTCAACACATATCAAAGCAGAAACCCAGACGTTCTTGAGAGCTTAACATTGAAGTAAGTAAACTTAAAACACACTCACCACAGCATAGGGAATTTTTCAGAGGAGGGGGTAGAAAGATTTTAAGAGCCATAAGTTGTGAGGGCATACCCAGAGGCACTGCCCCCCACCCAAAGACTGCATAATCCGCACCCCCATGGGGAAGACCAGCAATCCCACTGACGTGGGGCCAGGGCAGAGGGAAATGATGGTACCAATACATGATGTGTCCATACAAAGTATATTCTTTTTTATTTATATTATTATTAATAATAACATATTTTGTATGGATACATCATGTGTTGATACCCTCTTTTCCCTCATCCCAGCTACCATCCCACTGGGGACCCTCTTCAGTGGGGTTGCAGGTATTCCCTGGAGGATTGTGGGTTTCAGCTATAGCTTGGCTAAAATGCAAGGAGGTACCTTATCTCCTCAGGTCTTGTGACCCTCTGAAAAAGAACAGATTCTACAATGGAGAGTGAAGTCAGCAGAGTTTAAGGGGGATAAGTATTATTAATTTAGGGAGGATTTGATGTATGTAACCCCTCTTTTAGGCAAAGACTAGTGATAGCTTTATACTAGAGAGCATAATCTTTGTCTCCATAGGATTCTGATCTGGTTCCCTGTTCCAGATATGAGTTACTTTATTTTGAGCAGATCTCTTAGCCAATTAGAAAGCTATTGCTTATCCACCAACGCTGTGTGCCACTATTGCACTGCTGTGTACATCCTGTCAGGGTGTTTGCTTCTGATTAGCTTAGACCTCTGGTTGCTCTGATTATTGTTGGCCACTTTCCCCCAGTAGCTCATGTAGTGCTTTCCAGCACTACAGGGGATCACTGGGGACTGGCTCTCTTCCACATTCCAGCCAGGTCTCTCCATACTCTGTGCTGGCAGCATATGGTATCTTCTGCAGTAGGGTCTTACCTTTTGCCTCAAGTGGGTAATCAAATGCTTTGAGAGAAAACTGTCTTGTTTTGGGTACCTTATAGGTCTCTCTGATCAACAGCTCATTGTGGGTAGCAACTAATATCTCATACTAAGAGTTACAGTGCATAGATTTAAAAAAAAATTAAGCTTAGGTTTCATCCCACCCTCTCCATGGCCCTTCTTTACAGTTGCTCCCCCCTTAATCCTTTTGAGGGTTACATCATTTAGTCTATCTCCAAGGATAAAAGTTTCTATGGTACACTTCCATCCCTATTGTCTGGGCTTTGAGTTGCCTATCATGTATTTCAGCAACTTGAGCTGATCCAGCTTAGGAACTGCAGATAAGTGAGACCATGTGGTGTTTGTCTTTCTGTGATTGTATGAGTTCATTTAGAATGACCTGTTCCAAGTTCAACCATTTTTCCAAAAATTTCATTGTGTCATTTTTTCCCTACTGCTGAGTAGAATTCCACTGTGTAAATGTACCACAATTTCATTATCCATTTATCCAATGATGGGCAGCTGAGTAGATTCCAGTTCTTAGCTATTATGAATTAAGCAGCTATAGACATGGTTGAGCAAACATGTCTGTACTGAAGCATGAGCATTTAGGGTAAATGCCCAGTAAAAGAATAACTGGGTCTGTTGGCAGCTCTATATTCATCCTTTTGAGGAATCTCCATATTGATTTCCAAAGTGGTGGTACAAATTTAAATTCCTACCAACAGTGGATGAGAGTTCCTCTTTCCCCACATCCTGCCAAAATGTGTTGTTTTTAGACTTTTTTAAATGATTGCCATCCTTACTGGAGTAAGGTGGAATCACATAGTTGTTTTAATTTGCATTTTCCTGATGGTTAGGGATGTTTAACATTTTCTTAAGTTAGCCCTATTTTCACATGTCATGATCCTGTATATAAGTAACCCAAAAGTCTCCATCCCAAAACCTTTAAAGGCGATAAGTTCCTTCAGAAAAATGGGCAGGATACAAAATCAGTACATAAAAATCAGTAGTTTTTTTTATATGGAAAGGACAAATATACAGAGAAAGAAATCAGTGAGACCATCCCATTTTCAATAACAAAAAAAAAATGAAATACCTTGGAACAACACTAACAAAGGATGTGAAGAAACTATATTATGAAAACATAAAAACACTCAAAAAAAAAAAAAGAAATAGAGGCAGATTTAAAAAGGTGGAAGGACCTCCCATGTTCCTGGAGGGTAGAATTAATATTGTGAAAATGGCAATTCTACCAAAAGCAATATACAGATTTAATACAATACCAATAAAAATGTCAGCATCATTTTCCACTGAGACTGAAAACGTGATCTCAAAATTCATATGGAATGGCAGAAGGTCTCGGATATCCAAACATATGCTCAGCAAAAGAAACACCTCTGGTGGTATCTCCATACTTGATCTGAAGCTATGTTACAAAGCCATAGTGACAAAAACAGCATGGTACTTGAATAAAAACAGAAACATAGACCAATGGAACAGAATTGAACACCCAGACTTTAGGGCAAGCAACTATAGCTGCTTGATGTTTTACAAAGGTGCCAATAATGTAGACTAGAGAGAAAAAAAAAAAACAGCATTTTCAACAAATAGTGTTGGACAAATTGAATGACCATATGTAGGAAAATGAAATTAGACCCAGTCATTTTGCCATACATAAAAATCAATTCCAAATGGATTAAAGACCTCAATATAAGACCTGAAACACTTATACTACTGGAAGAAAAATAGGAAGCATGCTCCACAATATAGGATTGGGAAAAGACTTCCTGAACAAAACTCCAGTAGCCAAGAAAATTAAACAAGCACTCAACCAATGGGATCTCATGAAGCCAAAAAGCTTTTGCACAGACAAACATACCATAAGCAGAGCAAATAGATTATCCAGTGAATGGGAGAAAATCTTTGCCTACTATACCACAGATATAAGCCTAATATCTAGAATTTACAAAGAACTCAAGAAACTAAACAATAAAAAAATCAAACAACCCACTCCATAAGTGGGGCAGAGAACTAAATAGGGAGCTCTCAGAGGAAGAATTACAAATGGCTAACACACACTTAAGAAAACGTTCAACAACCCTAACCATTAAGGAAATACAAATTAAAGTAACTATGAGATTCCCTTACCTTACACCAGTATGGATAGAAAACAATAAAAAATCAAATGAAAACAAATGTTGGAGAGGCTGTGGAAAAATAGGAACCCTCATTCACAGTTGGTGGGAATGTAAGCTGGTACAAACACTTTGGAAATCAATTTGAAGACTCCTGAAAAGAATAAATATAGAATTACCAGCAGGCCCTGTATTCCCTTACTGGACATTTATCCTCAGAGTTTCACATCTCAGTACAGAAATATAGCTGCTCAAGTCATAATAGCTAAAAACTGGAATTAACCTAGGTGCCCATCATTGGATGAATGGATAACCAAGATGTGGTATATATCTACATGATGGAATTCTACTCAGCAGTAAGAAAAAAATGATGCATTGAAATTTGTAGAAAAATGGTCAAACATGGAGCATATCATTTTAATTAAACTCACACAATCACAGAAACACAATCGTCACATTATCTCACTCATCTGCATTTCCTAATTGATCAGCCCAAATTGCGGACATAAGTGAATAGCATCTTGATGCTTGGACAATGGGGAGAGTAGGGCTTGGGGGAAGTGAAAGGGTGGGGTGGGCACAAACTCTAAACCTAAATTGAACTGGTACCATAGATTTCTATATCCTTGAAAGCAGACTAAAAGGTGGAACCCTCAAGCTAACGTTAGAGGGAGCGCCTGAATCAAAGGGTCCTGGAGAGAATGAGACAAAACCTAACCTCAAATTTCTCCTGTTCCACTTTCTTCTCTGGATTTTGCTTTTTTTCTTTTCCCTTCACACTGGGCTATAATTCCGTGTACCAGGATGTGTTCTACATCCACAATGAGCTCTTGATCAGAGAGACTTTCTAGCTCTCCCAAAATAAACAAGAAAGACTTCTGTCGGAGCACCTGTTTACCCACCAGAGGTTAACATTAAGACCCTACTGCTGAAGACACCATAAGCTATCAGCATGGGCCATGGAGAGACCTGATCAGAATCCAGAGGAGAGCCAGTCCTCAGATAATTAGCCCATCTGGTGCTGGAAGGCACTACATGAGCTACCAGGGAAAAGTGGCCAACATGTGTACAAGCAACTCAAAATCTAAGTGTCTCAGAAGCAAGCAACCTGATGTTATACTCACACAAGTACAATAGTGGCACACAGCCATGATGGGTAACCAACTGCTCTTGGATTGGCTAACAGATCCACTCAGTGGAAAGGAAACTATATCTGGAACTGGTAAATAAATCAGAATCATATCCAGATAATGATTCTGCTTTCCATCTTCAAGACCCCACTAACCTTACACTATAAAAGTGTCTAAACCCTTTAAATTCTCTCTACATTAATAATTGTTATTCCATTTAACTGGCACTGCCTTCAGTATCCATTGGAGAATCTGTTTCTCTTTATCGGATGGGAACTGAACTTGAGGAGATAAATGACCCAGTGCACTCCACCCTGGCCCCAGCTGAAACCACAGAGGAATTGGGGAAATGAGCAAGAATGCTACTCTCTCAGTTAAGCTGATATCAGCACAAGGGTGATGGAGAAAGATACCAAAACACTCAACATATGCCAAACCAGTCATCTAGATGCTCTTAAGTGCCCATCACTGAAGTAGACTTAAAATGCTCCCAGAATGGCTCAGGGAATTGTGCAGAAGAGGGGGCAGAAAGATTGTTAGAGCCATAAGTTGGGAACTTTTGCACAGAGACACTGCCTCTCCCCCATAACTGACTGATGCCCCATAATGCATGACCCACAATCCCCATGGCGTTGACCTGCATCCCCAATGAGGAAGTTCTCTTCAGAAAAGGGGCAGGAATGAGGGAAAGGATGGTACCAACATGTGATGTTTACATAAAAATATGCCCATATCTAATAATAAAAAATAATAAATTTTAAAAATTCAGAGAAATGCATCATGAGGTACAACATGGATTTATGGTTTGGAAATGGCCTTTGGGCAAAGTGAATCAGGATTGAAATCCATGTGTGGAAACCCAGCAAAGCCACTGTATGATGATGTACTGGTTTCAGGAGCTGCTGAAATGCAGCATGGGAAGCAGGATTGAAGTCCCTGTATTGAAGGACAATGAAGGCCATTGTATGGAGATATGAAGATGGATTCTGGTTTACTTTTTACTGTGGATACACCAGGACTGTGGAATGGCTACCATGGTGTCTTCCGGGCTCCAGATGGAAGGATGGAATTTTTCCCAGGAGTTCACCCTAGATTGTGGGTTGGAATTGTGATCCAGAGACTTCTCAATGGTAATGGATATAGGACTTGAAATGCAGATATTTGATATTTGCCTACTGGATATTTATTTTGCAGTGGTCCAATCTCTCCTTGTTATGGAAAACATTGGAAATGTTCACTCTATGCCATTATGTGTTGGAAGTATATGATTTGTAATTTGATCTTATGGGGCTCATAGTTATGAGACAGTCTTGAATACTGATATCACTTTGGACTTTGGTATAAAGTTAGTTAATTTAAAAATTGAAAAAAAGATGGACTATTTCCAAATAGCAAAATCACATAGAGACACCAAAAAAAGTCCCACAGAAATTATATACAAACAACCTGATAAGCATTGATGCAAAAGAACTTAATAAAATATTTTGAACAAAATTCAAGAACATATCTATAGGAACATTTACCACTATAAAACTGGATTCATTTTAGCATGAATTATTTGGGATTATTCAACAAATTTTTTATTGGATTTGGAGGAAATGCACAGGAAGGAATAATAAATTCATGCCTGCTACTCAAAACATGGTCGAGATCCCATGACTTGAGAAGTGTGCAGAAATGCCCACAATAGTCTTACGCACTTGGATCAAGCCTCATGATTTCCAGCTGGTGGAGCCTTGCTGCGGCAAGTGTGTCATGGGTGCAGTGAGATTTACTAGTCCAGACTTGTTGGTGTTACTAGGTCTCTCACTCTTGCTGCTATATCCGAGCTGATGTGGCAAGATGTGATGTCCAGACACTGTTCTGCCACGGCGTGATGACTTTCCTCAAGAGTATAAGCTAAAATATACCCTTTATTTTCATGCTCATTTTGGTCAAGTGTTTTGTCCTAAGAACAAGAAGGGAACTGATAAAGGAGATCATAGGCCTTGGTGGCGAATATGTTACTGTTGTTTTCCTGAGGGGACATGTTGTTAAAACTGCCTTCTAAATATTTATATGTACACCCACTAGTTAGTTCCTCTCTTATCCTTCTTCAGCAAGCTTGTTGTGGGGGGCGGGGAGAATCCACTAGATACTGGCAGTGGGAATGTAAATTCAGACATCCACTATGGAAATCAGTATGAATCTGTTTCAAACATTAAGAGATGGAGAGTCATGTACTCCATTTGCACTGCTCTTGGGAATATATTGGATTGCATATGAATCAATACCAGACCACTGCACTCAGGTGTGCTATAACATTATTCAGAATACCCAAGATATGGAATCAGTTAATGTATTCTACAAAAGTAAATGGATAAAGATAAAATATATATGCTGGGATTTTAGTCTACCTAGAGAACAATGAAATTATATAATTTGCAGAAAAGTGGTTGAAATGGGAGATTGTCTTAAAAATGAATAAGTTTAACACATAAATTAAGATGTAGAAGCTAGATTTATAAAAATTATATGCAGCATGAATGTAGAATGGACACTGTTTGGGAATGAAGGTTCTAGAACAAATTTGGTGGGGGAAACATAAGATCATAACATGGCAATGGGAGGGCAAAAGCAAAACAAATATCACGACTCCCCTCATATTCAGATATGTGTGGGTATATACACATGAAAGTAGAAGGAAGTTATCTGGTGTGCTGAAGGAAAAGAGCAGGAGGGAGAGGGGCAAGTATATGTAATAGAAGAACAAATATGAACACAGTACAATGTTATGGATGTACAAAATGCCACACTAACTCATGCTATATGCTAAGTATCAGGAAACAATACAAATCGATATGACATATTAGAACATACAGCACTGTACTAGAGATTTCCTTTGCTGTCCTACAGTAAGAATTCTCTTCTTTATCCCCTAACTGATTCTATCTATCTTGTTTCTCTGTGTTACCCCCTTCCTACCCTCCAGGAGAATTCATATCATAACTAAAATTTGTACAAATGATAAATATTGACATTAAAATATTAAACTAGGTTTGAAACAACCCAAGGCCACAGCACATCATCACTGACAATTGATCTAAGAACTGATATTGGGTTCAGCAAATGAATTGGTGTGCATTTGTACAGATTGTCTTCAGTTCACATTGCTAGAGGGCCTGCACCCCACACTCATCTGCACACTCTGCCATTAGCAGTACATAGCCCAACAGGCGACAATAATGAGGATGTCTTACTAGAAAAGTGTATTAAAATGAGCTACATATAAAATATAGAGCTTGTTTCCAGCTATTCCCTATTCTATAATAAACATAACAAAACCCACATTATATGCAGAGGGAGAAGTGGATCATCACAAGGTATTGGCCTGTGAAGCTGAGAAGCGATTAGAAAGGTCATGTTTTAGAACTCACAGATGAAGTTGACTTTCTGCGTTGATATGAAGGCAGAAGTTGTGTATTTCTAGATTCAGTCTGCCTTTGTATATTCTTGGATTTGGCAGGATTGTGGGTTATGCAGACAATGGGAAACAGTTGCAGTTTGGCCCTGTGATGATTCATATGGAGTAATGCATGAGCCACAAAGTGGAGGCTTCGTGGCCAGGTGAAACCTGGGTTTTTGTGGCTGCCCCTCCCTGTGGCTGACCACTTGAGACATAATGTCTAATATGTACACCTGAGCTCTGTCCACATGGCCTCTTCTGACCTTTAACCTCATATTTTACTTTGGGCACTCTGATGCAATCCTCTTACATGTTTTCAGATAGTGTTCATAGAAATGGCTTGTTGGTATGAGCTTTGGGCCCAATCCAATCTCTGAGGCAGGCAATTATATCATGGGCATGGAAGAAGTCATGATACCTGAGGCAGGGAAATCTACAAACATATTTTTCATCCTGTGTTTTTCACTGGGACTCCAGGTGTGCAGACACTGGCAGAGATTGATCCATATTCCCCAGGGAGGGAGGAGCAATGGGGAGATGAGTGGAGTCTCTTATCAGCAAGAGTGAAAAGCCAGACATGCGAGCACACGTGTCATGTGATCCCTGTCATGTGTATGACACTGCCCCTTCTGCTCAGGCACAGGGCTTGGTAGACATGACAAAGCTGAATATTTTGACTTTTGCATCCTTGGTCCTCAATCTTTTCCTTCTCTTCGACTTCACAGAAACACAATGCCTTTGGCGATTAAAACCAAATGAAGACATAGAGGAAGATACAAGGAAAGATAGTGTTTTGTTCCTTTATGCAGATCAAGGACTGCTGGTGGAAGATTATTTTGACATATATATGGATATGCCGTAAGTTTCTTTTGCTGTTTTTTATAATGAATAAATAATGACCCCCTCAAGTATCTGCTAATGTTCTTTCCATCAGAATATGATTATTAATGCCTGTACATAGAGATGATTAAGCCTTATGTACCACATGCATGGAGTTCTTCTATAGTTGTTTTTTTCCCAGGAACAATGTGTGTCATCAATTTCTACACTGGTGCTCCATGTTTGTTTATGGCAATATTGAGACATTGAGGGCAGGAGCAACTGTTCTCTTTTTGAGATTGTTGTTTCGTACATGATTCTACTTCACTAGCTTATATGCACAGCTGCCTCTTCAGGGTATAACCAATGTTATTATGTATTTAAAGTTTGCAAATTAAGTACATTTTTCGTCAGTAGTGAAGTTTTCTCTATGTTATATCTTCATGTCTTGATTATCTCTGCATGTATCTTTAGTCTATGGCCCTTAGTCCTCAATTCAGTCAGTTTGCCCTTTTTCAGTCATTTTACAAGCTGTGTCTTCTTAGCACTGTGTGTAGTATTCACACACTGATGCTGATGATTGCTACTAAATGCTGCTCTCAATGTCAGGTGTGCAGGCTTTGTGATTTGAATTAGGAAATTTCATGTGTCAGTCTTCTGGTGGGTGTATAAGAATGCTGGAGAGTGGAGTTTCAAAGGGGAAAGTAGGGGGTGGGAAGGAATTACCATAGGATATTGTTTACTATCATGTAAGTTCTTAATTATAAAGAAAAATAAAAAATGAAAAAAGAATGCTGGCCAATGACATTTTATAGTCGGTAATGAAGAATATGCAGGACGGACCATCATTGTAGGTAAAAGTACCACCAGAGTTCAATTTTTCCAATTATGTATAAAGATTGTGTACAATTCTCAGCACATTGTGAGAAAATTCACATGGAGAACCAAGGAACATGTTGGAGTTTGCTGATCAAATGCTAGAGAATCACTGAGGAAATAAGAGTAGAAACGGAGATTGCAGGGGAATGGGCTGAACAGTATTTGTGTTGAAAGCAGGAGGGGTGATCAGCCACCCACTCAGGGGTGAAATGTGAGGGATGAAGGGTATTGAGTGCTCAGATAGCTCTGTGGCTTAACTTGGTGCAACAAGAATCACTCTAAAATTGACCAAGAAGAGGTGAACACAGAATCCAAACGATGAGTCCTAAGAGAAAAAGAATTCAGGGCTGCTCCTATAGTATTTGAGCAAAGAGCACATGCTTATTATCAATAAGACAGGGCATCTCTCATGTAAAACAGCCTCTGGGACCCTGGTGTTGGGGGAAGATTATTTTTCTTCATAGTAAAGCAAGACTCCATATGATTTCTCTTCTGTTCCTTACTCACACTAGTTTAGTAATCACTGTGCTTCAGAATGTGGCTCTCTCCAGTCCTGTGCACTGGAAACTCCATCAATGCCTGGAAAAAACATAGCTGCAGGCTCATGAGTTTTCCATCCAGGCTCATTTATGACTCAGGACCCAGGGTATAGGTGCTTTATTCTTCCTAAGGTTTTGATGGATATGAGGAACCCTAGGGCAAGAAAGGATTTTCATATAAAAATCTCTACATTTGCCTATTTACAAACACCAATGCAAAAATGCTTTGTAAAACTGTTTAACAAATTGCTTATGTAGGGCATACATGCCTGAGGGCCCCCACAATATTGTGTGGTCTTAATCATATGTTTTATTATTCTTTACATAAGTATAATAGTTTGCAAAAATAGCACTGTGTAATATTTTGCAAAAGTAAGATCATTGTGTACAAAAACCTCTGTTGCTTCTTTTCAATGCATTGAAAATTAAATATTTTCCCATTCATGTTAAATCTTTATGTTCCTGAACTATGCTTATATAATATGAATTTTGTATGTGCATAACAGTGTTCTTCTCATACAGAGTTTTAGCTCTTTCTAATTTTCTAATGGATTCTAATTTTAGGATGATATGTGTACACTGATAGGTCCTACAAAAGGTACTATGTTACATTTATCTGAAAAGTGTAGGTAATGTTAATATATTTGTAATTATAAAATGACTATGTATGAGGCTAGTTCTTTATTTTGTTGTTATAGAATGATAAATTATAATTCTATATTTTAAGGGGAGATCACTGTAGGAAAACTCTGTTAACAATTTTGGATATTTTGTTATCATGTTTAATAGTTCCTTATAATACCATAAGACTTCTATTATTAGAGATGGCTAATATAGCTTTTCGTTTAATTTTTTCAATAAAAAAGAAATTCACTTTAAAACAAGTCTTTGTCATACATATAGTTTATCATTTATTAAATACACAAACAAAATTGAATACTAATAAAGTGGGTATACATATTTATTTTTACATAAAGATTAATTATTGGTTTAACTATATATTGGTTTGAGGTAAGGTCTCACTCTAGTCCAGGCTGACCTGGAATTCACTATGTAGTCTCAGGCTGGCCTTGAACTCATAGCATTCCTCCTATTGCTGCCTCCCATGTGCCCATATTAAAGCTGTGTACCACCACACCCACCTGAATACTTGATAGTGTATGGTAAGAGCATCTTCAATGTTTTTCAGAACTCTGAAGTTCTTTTGGAAAGAGATAATGGATTTTTCCAAAAGATGCATATCTTAGATTTCAGTGAACTTAAGGGAAATTCTTTAGCTATAAAAGCCAAAAGACTTACTCAAATTTCACAATTAGTAGCATCTGCTTAAATGCCCACAATCTAGAGGATTAACAACCATAGGCACAATGTAATTTTATGTAATAGAATAATTTTAGAAATAAAATCAAATATTTGTCCCTTAAAATAAGTGATTTAAAATATGCATGCAGTATGTATGTGTGTGCATGAGTGTTTGTGATCATGTATGTGATATGTGTACAGGCACATGAGTGTACAAAGAGTATAGAGGACTACCTAAGCTGTCAATCCTCACCTACTTTTCTTGTTATTTAGTGCTTTATTGGTCAAGCTCACTGGCCCATGAGCTTCTGAGAAATTCCTTTTTCCACCTCACTTCTTACCATAGGTACAATGGGATTACATATGCCTACCATAGTGCCCAGTTTTATGTGGATTTGGGGGTACTCATGCTTACACAGCAAGTCCTTTATCCACTGACACATTTTCCCAACCCTAAAATAAGTTTTATGATTGTTACATAATTTGCCAGGAATTTCCCTAGTGTAATTTTTAAATAGAAATTTCCCTTTTCTTAATGTAGTGGCTATCCAACCAATTTTCATTTCTCAAGGGGAAAACATACAAAAGTAGTATTGGGATAAAAATAAAATTAATTTTTTATTTATATTTACATTTATTTATTTGAGAGAGAGAGAGAAAGGAAGAGACAGAGAGAGAAAATGGCACAATAGGACCTCCAGAGTCTGCACGAGATGCATGCTCCACCTTGTGCATCTGGCTTACATAGGTCTGGGGGAACTGAACCTGGGTTCTTTGGCTTTGCAGGCTGGTGCCTTAACCACTAAGCCCTCTCTCCAGCCCAAAATTAAAAAATTTAAACACCGATTTGGTGAAAGGGTAAAACAAAATTTTGTGCCATTTTTCTGTTTCTGTAATGTTACTAAGAGTAGATCAATATTTAAGCAACCTGATATTTTTGTTTGTTTGTTTGTTTGTTTCTTTGTTTCTTGATTTTTTGAGGTAGGGTCTCACTCTAGCCCAGGATGACCTGGAATTCACTATGTAGTCTCAGGGTGGCCTTGAACTCACAGTGATCCTCCTACTTCTGCTTCCTGAGAGCTGGGATTAAAGGCATGTGTCACCACACCTGGGTCTCTTTTAAACAAAGGATCAGGTACCATATTTATCCCAATCTCTTGAGTTTTGTCATTTGGAATTTTTAATAACCTTTAATCATAATGAATTTAATGATATTAATGCTATCTCACATTTTTTTACCATAGCAATCTTTCTCTGACATACTTTAACTTTCTATTTTGTCCTTATCTGTCCTTTTTCGTCTTAGAACAATCCTTTAGCTCCAAATCGTATTTTGACATATGAATTCCTTCTTATCCAAAAGCTATTCCTGTATTCCTTAACCTTCTTTACCAAAATAATTTTATATGTATAATTTTTAGTCTTTGTGTGTATGTGTAGTATATGCATGTGTATGTGCCCATACAGTTACCCATGTGGTCACATGGAGTGGCCAGAGCAGAACATGAGATGCCCCATTCCACTGCCCTCCTTCCTACCCATTCTTGCTTGAGCCAGAGCCTCTTACTGATCCTAGAACTTGCCTTTTTTTTTTTTTTTTTTTTTTTTGAGGCCCAGAAATTCTTTAGTTTTCACTCCCCCTGGGTCCGGGGCTACAGATGTGTGTCTGTGTAGAGATATTTATGAGAGTCATGTAAATTGAACTGGTACAGTCTCTCAAGCCTTTTCAGGCCTTTATTTCACAGGAATTTGCTCTTAACCACTGAACATTTCTCCAACCCAGTATATGAACTACCCCTAGTAACTCCATTTTCTTCTAGCTAACTGCGTTTTTGTAGGGCTCTTCCCCTCTGAAAACTACATTCTGGTCAACAGAACATTCTTAACCAGTTACACCTGCTGTACTGGGAAGTTTATTGTTTTCTGCCATTCCCAGAGGTTCATTGTTTTTGCTTAACTGTAACTTCTATGCCCCTAGTTTAATGTAAATGGTTTGCTGAATTGATGGTTTGATTTATTGATTAACTGTAACTTCTGTTATCTAGCCTGCACTTGGTAGGATGTAATTATGGTTTTTGGCTTTATAAACCCTATCCCACCTTCCTTCAGGGTGGAGAGTCCTCCAAAGCATAAGCTCACTCTTTGCTGCCAGCTTAATAAAGGACTCTTAATTGGTTTGAGAAGTGTGGTTGTCTCTGATTCCCACATGTGGACTATAACATATGTTTATGATATTTGTATATCTTTTCTCTTTGTTTTGGTTTTTCGAGGTAGGGTCTCACTCTAGCTCAGGCTGACTTGAAATTCATTATGTAGTCTCAGGGTGGCCTTGAACTCATGGCAATCCTATTACCTCTGCCTCCTGAGTGCTGGGATTAAAGGTGTGCGCCACCACACCCAGCCTTGTATATCTTTTCTTGATAGCTACTTTCTGTCCTATCTAGAAGAAAATAAAACACCTCTTGTAAAAAGTTAGCTAGGCCCATGAAAGAAAGGATTTCAGTCTAGGAAGGTCAAAGGGGTGTTTCTATAATTTGTAATATCATTTTTTAAAGATTTTATTTATTTATTAGTCATCAGAGAGAGAAAGAGAGAGGGAGAGAAATGGAGACAGGGAATGGGTGTGCCAGGTCCTTCTGCCACTGCAAATGAACTCCAGATGCATGCACCACTTTGTGCATCTGGATTTATGTGGGGACAGGAGAATAGAACTTGGGCCTTTAGGCTTTGCAAACAAATGCCTTTAACCACTGTGCCATATCTCCAGATCAGCAATCTTTATTTTTGAGTGACACCATAGTGTGTAGATGTCATGTGAAGCCATAGGCATGTAACTTTTTTTTAAATAATTATTCCTTTAAAGATGAAACTATATCCTTTTGCTAGAAAAATAAATCAAGAGCTAGAGAGATTGCTTAGAGGTTTAGGCAGTTGCATGCAAAGCCTAAGAACCCAGGTTCGATTTCTGGTACCTACATAAGCCAGATGCACAAGGTGGCATGTGTCTGGAGTTCGTTTGCAGCAGCTAGAGGCCCTGGCATGCCTATTCTCTCTCTCTCAAAGAAAAACATAAAGTATTTTAAAAAAAGAAAATTGAGTCAAGTGATAAACAAAAATAGGGATAGACTACAAGGAAAGGTTCATCTATCTATTGTATAGTGATGGAAGAGAGGGAGAGTTCCTAGAGATCTTTAAGTCTGACCAAAAATGTGGGGGTGGTCCTGAAATCCCTGTGGAAGAATGGTTCAGGTGAGCTGTAGGTCCATTTTAAACTAGGAGTATATCCTGGTGAATTCAAAAATGTCCTATGACAAAAGCATCAAATGGGATACTGAAGAATATATCCTTAAGATCAATTACAGTAAAGTGAGAAGTCTGTTCTGGGATAGAAGAAAGCATAGGGTAGGGGTTAGGGACCACAGGAACACTAGGGAAGATGCCTTCATGAACGCCTATAAGTACAGATGGAAGGAGGAAACAAAGGCCTCAAATATTCTGTTGAAGTTGACTGTATAGCCCAAAAATCTAATGAGATTGGCTACCAGCTACTAGAATATTTACCCTAGGTTCATTATTGATGTCAATGGTTATCTGGGCTCTTGAATCAAGGAATCTCCAATCTTTAATTGCCAGTCCCAGGGAGATCAGGAATTCAGAAGCATATCTCCAGGTTAGGATTTGGGGTGAAGACTCTCTACCCCTGGGCCACATGAAAGTCTGGTTTCCAGTATCCCATAATTTTTATCATTTATTTATTTATATTTATTCATTTGACAGAGAAAGAGAGATAATGGGCATGCCAGGGCCTCAAGCCACTGCAAATGAACTCCAGACATGTACGCCCCTTGTGCATCTGGCTAACGTGGGTCCTGGAGAATTGAACCTGGGTCCTTTGGCTTTGCAGGAAAATGCCTTAACAACTAAGCCATCCCTCCAGCTCCAAGTGTCCCATAATTTGACACACCAGACAAGGTGGTCATGGACCTGGTGGAATCTAGCAAGCTCTATGATGATGTTCCTCTTCCTCTTGGTCACACTGGAAGCAGGCTCCTGTATGCAATCTGTTAGGTGGTATAGCTATGGCTGTTTTGTAGACAATAGGTAACAAGGTGTTGCACTGATCAATTTTCTACTTTTGATATTTATTTTTTTCTGCTCTGTTATTAAAACTTCAAAGTGATATTTTGTAGAGTTTGAGTTCACTTTTTGTCAGAATTAGTTTCATTTTAATATCTGAGCAAGACTGAAATATAAAATATAATTGAAGGGTCAGAGAGAAGGGTAGTGGTAGTGGGAGCCTGAGCTGTGAGTGTCTTTGTTTGAAGTTTGGGGTGGGGAGGCTGTAACTATGTATGGGGTTTGGCCAGCTGGGGAAACAGGGGCAAACATTTGTAGTGGACTGTGTGGAAAGCTTACTGAGAAGGAGGAAAGAACTTGTTCAGAGGGAATTGAGATTGACTGCAGTGACAGGGTGGCACTAGGGGTGGAGGGTCATCTGGAGGATCAAAGTCTGGAAAAGAGCCCGCAGAAGGGGTGGTGCTGTGTCTCCCATGCAGGGCATTTAGTTCTTTAGACAGAGCAGGTTATTCGTGGATAGCAAAATTTGGAATGAAGCACATGATAGGCAAAGTGTGGGGGGATTTTGTTATAGGAATTAATGAGTCAATGAGAATAACCAGGCAAAATCCACTTCAGAGAGAGGGAGCAAGCCTTTATTCATACACGAACTTCTGCTGGCCAATTCCAAAAAACCTGACAGAGGTCGGGAACTCAGATTGTGCTGGAGTTATGTACCTTTTACAATCCTTTGTCTGAATGCTCCCCAGCTTAGAGAGGGGAGAGATTTACATCCGTGAGTGCAGGGTTCTGTCAAATAAGGTTAAGTACAGGCAGCTGTACCCTGAGATAAGATAGTTATATGCTGGCCAAAGGGTCAGGCTCAGAGTCACTGAATTCTTGTCAGCTACCATCAGAGGACTCTTCTCCACTGCAGTTTCAGAGGAGGGAAGAACAACATCTTCACTGAAAGTCCTAGGAGCATTTATATTTCTTATAGATACATTGATTATATTCCAAGTAAACTAATATAAGCTAAAAGCATTAAGTATATGGTATTCCTTTAATAATCTCACAGGTAAAAGAAAGGTTGTGTATAGGGGAATTCAGTCAGACCATTTTTCACAGCATAGTGTGAAATCTTATAGATCTTTAAGGATTTAAATGTCAAAGGCATTGCTTTCAAATCATATCATCAGGTCTGTATTGTGGGCAGTGTTATAATATAAAATCAGTTTCTTGTGGTTGATTTCACCCTCTGGAGAGCAAAGTCTCAGAATGCCATGGGGCAAATTCTTGAGAAGGTGAGATGGGTTGATGCGTATAATGCAGAGTGAGTTTTTATTGGAAGTTAATTAGGTTTTAGAGAGAGAAGTAGAACAACTAGTTCATTAGTTAAGAGCTGTGCTTCTGCAGGCAGGTGGAGACCTCAGGTGACTCCTCAGCATCCTAAGAAGCCAGCAGTTCTGGCAGTGATAGCAGTGGTAGCCTGAAGGGAGAAAAGTCAACACAGCCTCAGGGAATTGCTCTGAACACTAAATGACAAAGAGATTCACAAAGACTTCAAAGGATGGGGGTGTGGCTACTTGGTTTCCATAGGACTAACAACTGTCCTCTTAAAGGAACAGTGTCCATGATAATACTTAATATAATAAATGTATTTCAAATGAAAACTCAGGAAACAATATTTGAAACACAGAAAACAAGCACACTGTAGTTTGAATACATCACAATGATAAATACACGAAAATCATGTTACCAGGAAATGTGTTCTTAACAATGATGAATTAAATATTTATTAAAGATTTAGGCCTTGTTATAACAAGCACTTAGAAAAATGTCTTTATTAAACAATATGAAATGTAAGCATTTTTTCTGTATCCTTATTTTGTCTCCTTTACTTTGGGCTTCTTGCTTACTTCTATGCATAAGCATATTGAAGCACAGAGTTAAGTCATTATCTTAAATATGCAGCTGTTTATTTTATTTTATTTTATTTATTTATTTGAGGGAGAGAAAGAGGCAGAAAGAGAGAGGATGGGCACACCAGGCCCTCTAGCCACGGCAGACAAATTCCAGACACATATGGGTCCTGGGGAATTGAATCGGGGTCCTTAGGCTTCACAGGCCTTAACCTTAGTCTTAACCACTAAGCCATCTCTCCAATCCTTGGTTTTTATTCCAGACTAATAAAACCTCCCAGGACAATCCATCCCCATATGTTGCAGTTATCTTATGGTTGGTGGGAAAAAACACCTGATCAAAAGCAGCATATCAAAGGAAAGTGTTCATTTTGACTTGCGGTTTTGAAGGGGGACATTTGATCTGGGAGGAAGGCCAGGCAGCACAGGCTGGGCATCACATCTTGCAGCAACACCTGAGACATAGGAGCAATAACAAGGTAGCTGTGGCATGAGGGACTTGGGAAATAACACCCAAAGGTCCCCTCCAGGTATCACACCTCCACCTCCTAATTTGCCACCACCTGTGCATTAAGTATGAGGCTTAATCACAAACACATGAAGCTATGGAGGACATATCACATCTGAAATGTCACATTTTGTCCCTGGACCTATAGACTCACAAAGATCTCATAGTGAAAAATGGATTCATTCCAATTTTAATAGTCTACCAGTATCAGTTATGTTCAAAAGTCCAAATTCCAAAGTCTCATCTGAGACTCAAGAGAGCCTCATAACTGTGAGTCCTGTAAAATTAAAAGACAACTTAGGTTCCAATACATAATAGTTCAGAGTAAACATTCCCATTGCAAAAAGAAGGCATAGCATGGAAATATTGAACCAATGCAAAGCATAAAACCAGTCAGGCAAACATCAAATTCTGCTATTCCATGTCAGGAATCTGGGGCCCATGACAGAATAGGTGGGCTCAAAACCTCAACCTTCCTGTGTTGACTGCTTGTTTTCCATGCCAATCCATCCAAATCAGACTGAAGAGCTTTCACTGATGACTGTCTCTTAGTTCTGGCATCTCCAAAACTCTATAATACCCAATTCAACCCACAGTTCATCTTTATTGCTCCTTTTATGTCCCCTTATGGTCTCTCTGCAGGAACCTGCTCCATATTGTCTAGGGGCCATCTTAATAGCTGAGCAGTTAAGGCATTTGCCTGCAAAGCCAAATGACCTGATTTTGGTTTCCTAGTACCCATGTAAAGCCAGATGCACCAGGTGGCACATGCATCTGGAGTTGTTTTGCAGGTGGCTCGAGTACATGGTGTGCCCATTCTCTATCTCTTCCAGGTGTGGTGACACATGCCATTAATCTCAGTACTCAGGAGGCAGTGGTAGGAAGATCCCTGTGAGTCTGAGACTAGCCTGAAACTACATAGTGAATCCCAGGTCAGCCTGGGCTAGCACGAGAGCTTACCTCAAAAAAAAGAAAAAAATAGTATTGCAAATGAATAGACCACCTCTTTCCTGAATTTGTCATACTTTCAAAACCAGTGCCAGGTAGCTGACAAATATGTTAATGCAAGATGGAATATGGCCATCTTTGAGGAGAAAACTTCAGCATTCTTCCTTCAGGATGTCTCAGTAGTCCTTCCGTTGTCCCAATGGAGAATAGTGGGTCCATCCTCAATGGTGTTAATGTCTTAAACAATTGCAGCTGAAGCTGACATCTCTGACCCAGGACACAACTTTCAATTCTCTTTTGTTTCTTACTGTGCCACATTTTATATGTGCTTTGTACCTTTCTTCTGCTAAACACACTATTCTCTTTCCTTTAAATTCAACTTTACTCAAGACAAGAGCTGGGGCTGGTGAGATGGATCAGTGGTTAAGGTGCTTGCCTGCAGTACTGAAATACCCAGGTTTGATTCCCCAGTGTCCATGTAAAGTGAGATGCACAAGATGATATGTGTCTGAAGTTGTTTGCAGTGGCTAGAGGCCATGGTGTGCCTATTCTCTCTCTTTCTCTCTCTCTCCATATTTATAATCTCAAAGAAATAAATTCGATTAAGTGAAGTAAAAGACAGGGGCCAAACACAACTTCTACTATAGCTTTTGACAAAGTTCCCATTCCCTTATGAAACCTCATATAAGCTAAGCCTTCACAGTGCATAATTCTCTCTGTATTTCAGAGTCTGACCAGAATGATCCATCAAGTTCTGCTTCCAATACTGCAAGGTATCTCTTGTCCAGAATTCCAAATCTATCCATATACCTCCCACAAACTCGTTCTGAAAGACTAACATCCTTATGGCCATATTTATAGCATCAACAATTCCATTTCTTTTGCAATTAACTTCTCACTGCTGGATTTTAAAACACCACACCAAAAGTAGCATATGGAAGGAAGGGGTTGGCTTTAGCTTACAGATTTGAGGGGAAATTTCATCATGGCAAGAAAGCAAGCAGAGCAAAGGCTGGCCATTGCTTTCTACCACCACAGGTGGGGAGTATCATCAAGAGTTATCTAGCTCTGGCAAGGCGAACTTGTAGTATAGCCCCAGGTTCTACACCAAGGCATCACACCTTTTCCAACAAGGCTCTACATCCCAAATTGCTACCAGCTGAGTGTTTAAGACCAAACAGCCAAAATTCCTAGTATGTAATTGTGGTGGTCAATAGTGGCTCTCCAAGGGAAACTCTAGGGACCTGGAAGGATCACTATGGCTTCTTCTGTATTTGTGCTATTCATTAGGATGATTCAGGATCATGCTGACCAAGTGGTCCTTTGTCTTTTGGGAAACCTGGATGACTGAGTTTCCTCTGTTGTGACTCTCTTGGTATAGATCATATCACATTTCTTTTTCTTCTTTGGGTGTCCAGGTCCTCCTTGATCAGGAATACAGGTGACTTACCAGAGGGCTAGTTTAATACTTGTTAGAAGTGTTCCATCATTTTCCTGTGGCCTTATGACCTCAGAGCAGATGCCAAAATATTGGCCATTTTAGCTCAAGTGACTCCAGTTGACTTTGGCTTCTAATATAGGTTGTTAAAACACTTAGAAAGGGCCAGGCATGGTGGCACACACCTTTAATCCCAGCACTCAGGAGGCAGAGGTAGGAGGATTGCCATGAGTTCGAGGCCACCCTGAGACTCCATAGTGAATTCCAGGTCAGCCTGGGCTAGAGTGAGACCCTACCTAAAAAAAAAAAAAAAACACTTAGAAAGGTAGTTATACTAACCTTGAATTGTGTGGATATACAGATCATGTGACTAGTGAAATAGATCTAGTTGAAGAGTAGTACAAAAGTTTAAAGTCATTCTGTCTAACATCCAAGCTTAGTTGCCCTGTGACATTGTGGGCCATATCTGAAGCATAGAAAGCAAGCGTGTCTTATTGTTTAAATATCTAACAGCTATAAGTACAAGCAGAACATGTTTCCAGTCTTGAAAACAATACTTTTATCAGCAAATATAAACAAATTAATTTGATCTAGGAACTGTCAGTAAATGATAAGTAAGACAGCATAGAGTTTTGGTGTCCATGTTTGAAAACATCCTTGATTAGTCTGAGTGAGTACCAATTGCCCCGGAAAGGCTGAGATCAGAAAAGTAGAGTTTGAGATCATTTTTTTTAGATGAAGACCATTGTTTGAACATGAAGTTGTATCCTGAAGCAAGAAATATGTCTTAAGAGTTAACTGACTTATAAGTAACAAATTTAAGGTACCATAAATGAGACAGTTATTTAATTAAAGTCGTGACTAAAATTATTTTATTACACATAAAAACAGATCATGGCCTGGTTATTGATACACAATGCATATGTACATACAACCATACATGAAAATCTTTAAAAACGTGTATACTTATTTATCATTTATAGGTATATTAACCTTAATACAAATTTTACAGATATTATTTGTAACTTAAGAATATTCATGGAAAATAAATCCATAGCAACTAATCTAGCAACAAGAATTTTAGGGACTTTTTGGTGTGTGTTTAATGTATTTTTGTTCACATTTGTGTGTGTACTTGTATGTGCATGAACACAAAAAAAAATGTGTGGAGTTCAGAGAACAACCTTGGTGCTCATTCTTGCCTTCCATCTTGTTTGGGACAGGGTCTCTTATTGTCCATTGTTGCATATGCTAGGAGAGCTAGCCTTTAAGCTTCCAGGAATTCTGTGTCTGTCACCCATGCCACCTTACGTCTGTCTCACATCCTGATACATTTTTTCCTACAGAGATTTAAACACATGTCTATTTACCCCAGAAGGGCACAGATATCAGACTAAAGTACTATTGCACTAAAACCAGTTTGGGTAAACCAATGAATTTATCAAGTTTACTTATATAGCAAGGCGAGGGTTGCTTAGAAGAACATGAGTGAATCTAAGGCTGCTACATCACCAAAAAGTCCACCCCAACGTAAGCGACAACTCAAGGAAGCTTCATCCCTGGAGTACATTGCATCACTTGCAAGACACTCAGGTGCTCAGAGAGTCTCCCCACAAGTAGTACCCTTTATGTAACCTTGGGGAGAAGTCTTGTAACCTTTTCCCCAAACTTGTTGAGCTGCTGAATTTCCTGATTACCCCTCCTCCCTCCAATGGGGAATGTTTCAATTCAGAGAAAATTGCCATATGAATTGGTTAGAATCTGCTCATAACAGTTGTTCACTGTTCCTAGAACCTTTGTGACTGGTCGTGTGACCATTTATGTTTCAGCTCTTCCAGACTTTATCTCCTGAGTCTCTTCACTCCTTCCTTCTGCAGGGAATATTTTAATTTGGAGAAATTTGCTACACAATACTCCATCTCTTCCTCCAGCTCTTATACTCTTTCTTCTCTCTCTTCTGTGATAGTCCCTGAGCATTGGACAAAGTGAGATAGATGTCCATCTATGACTAAGCATTGAGCCACTATGCCATGTCAACAGTCACTTATTCTCAGTAGATTGATCCACTGAGTTTCTGCAGTACACCGTCCATTATGAAAAGTTTTCCTCTAAAACCAAGGCAGACAGGAGTAGTAACAGCAGTAATACTTTATGGGAGTAAGGTATTTGATGGGCACATCACAATCACTTGTCAAAACAACAAGGGGAATGTAGTGATCCATGCTATGAAGGACTTGGGACTCCATGATGTCTTCAGACCCTACCTGCCCTCCAATCTAATAAAATGGTTTGACTGCAAAAACAAAACAAAACAAAAGCCAATAATGATAGTTTCCCCACTGGGGTCTATTCTCTAGCCATGGGCTTTTGACTAAGTTTGCAGTCCAGACACAAACTCCTTCCCATTCAGTAGGCCCTGAATCCAATCTGAAACCCGTTGGCTATACCCACAACAATCATGCTACTGTCACATCATCAGGCACATCTTGCCTGGCATGTTGGTAATTTAGTATGTGGGATCCACAGCTTGGCAGGTTAGAATTTTCTCTGGTAAATTTTCTTTATGTTGGTTACAAGTTTCTTCCATCATGTTCTGTAGCACCCTCAGGCGCTATGAAAACTAGCCAATAAGTGGGGAAGTTTCCAGCTTAGCTTTAACTTGATTTTTTCATGATCTGCAGCCAATGCATGTGGCTAATTCAGCAATGTGGTTTTTCATCTAGTTCTGCAATACAGCCAATAGAATTAGATATAACCTTTATCATTTGTGAGTCTCTGGAGTCTCCCTGTCCATCAAATCTTAAGGAGGTAGCCCACCCATGGCACTGGTATCTTTATTCAACATTATGGCTTTTAGGAGTGTCCCCTTCCAACTGTGCAGAGGACCTTCTTGTGTTTCACACTGTCCTTACTGTCCTCCCAGATACTTTTGTAGACATGTAAGATGCCTATATGTTACCAGTTTATCACTTATATTATGAATTCCTTTTACAGAAAGGACAGAATGGATCCACAGCCATCCATTTCAAGCAGGTACCATTTTGTCTGAGTTGGCAGCTAAGGGGATACCACAAAAGAACATTAGAGAGGTCTGTTGTAGCACCAAAAGATTCAATTTCTTGCACCAAGTGTTTCCTCAAAAGAGAAATGTTGGGGACAGCAGTTTGAATGGGAGACACTACCCCATGTGGTTTTCTATAGTCTACAGATATTTTCCATGAGCCAAATCTACTTCCTTGCCCTGTGGGATGTCCATAGGGCTGGGTTGCATCTTTCTACCCCCAAGATGTCCAATGAGCCACACGCAAGCTTCTTGGCCCAACCCAGGGCCAAGGTGGGAATAAGGGCCCTGTCCTTTCTATTGCTATGTCTGTACTTCTGGTTGGCTCCTACCATTTGAAAGGCTATGTAGGGTGAGCACTGCGGTTGAGACATGGCCCTGGTCTCTCCCTCAGATATACCAGGATGCTGTGATAAGTTTATGCTAGGCAAGCAATTTCTACCCCTAACGACACATTTTAGCAGAAGAGAAATGTTCATGGCTCACTCAGAACGAATACTTACCCATCCATGGAACAGGCTTAATCTTCACCATCCCCCATGGATTTATCTTTTATGCCTTCTGAGAACTGTATTTCAGGGTTTGAAGTCTTCCAGAAGCTACCAAGTGACTTCCAAGTCAGCCTGAGCTACAGTGAGATCATGCTTCAAATAAAAAAAAAAAAGCTACTATTTTAATGGGCTCTTAGGAATTTAGACTACCAAAGTTTATAAGGCAGAGGATTTATCAAACCTTACAATACATTCCTAAAATATATGCCTTCATATACATACACAAATGTATTCTAGAACAGCACAGAGGTCTAAAAAATATATAAATGAACTGGCCATAAATTTTGTTAATCAGTTATTCTTTAGAACAGAAGACAATTTTGCAAATTTGATCAGGGTATATTCAACAAAACAAACAAGCAAACAAAGAAAAATAAAATAGGCTTATGCCTTTGCCTCTTTGAGATATAAGAAAGGATTAATGTTGCAGAAACTCAAAAAGTCAAGCTTGCTCTATAGAACTATGTTATTACCTTCTCTTACAGAGTTACTCAACAGAGTTAACTGTTCAAGTGGGTGTCTGTGATACTTTCAGCTAGCTGGTGAGCTGTTCTTCACTGCCCAATATGGAATTCAGAGGCAGAAAAATAAAAATTATCTTTACTTATGATTCAATCACTAAAATTTTCTTATGAATTTTAAATTCATTTTCATATGAACTCTTAAATACTCTTTTTAATCAATTGAAAGACTACCACTTTAATAATTTCTTTTCTTTAGATGACTTCAAACTTTAATTTAAGCATCATATTCCCTAGTTCTATTGCCAAAGACTTTTAGTTTCATGTACAAAGAAACAAATCTATTTTTCCTCAGTAACACTGGTATGAATGATGTTCTCTTTGATTATTGTTCCCCATTTTTCTCAAATACTTTAAATGAACACAATTTCCAAACTACAAACCAGATGTACTTTTTTCCCCTTCTTTCTTGAATTAACTATTGGTGGGGTATCTGGATAAAAAGGCCTAAAGCTAGTAACTTAACAAACTGAACAGTCAAGAAACAAAATACTTTCAAATATCTGAGAGTAAAAATAATTAGAATAAGAACCCCCAAGCTCTCAGAAACCAAAATGATTTCAGTGTAAAGGAACACAATGTATCCCTTAAGCCAAATGCTATGAAAGCAAACCAAAAAAGATCTATCTAACAAATATGGTCCTCACATTCAGCTCCAAAAGTAAACCATGGACCATTGGTGGTAGGGAGGTCAGATCCTAAGAGAGAACTTATAAATAATGTGGTGGTTTGATTCAGGTGTCCCCCATAAACTTAGGTGTTCTAAATACTAGGTCCCCAGCTGATGGAGATTTGGGGATTAACGCCTCCTGGAGGCAGTGTATTGTTGAAGGTGGGTTTATGAGTTTTATACCCAGTTTCCCCTTGCCAGTGTTTGGCATGCTTTCTTGTTGCTATTGTCCAACTTATGTTGGCCAGGAGGGTGATATCCACCCTTTGCTCATGCCATCATTTTCCCCTGCCATCATGGAGCTTCCCCTTTGGTCTATAAACCAAAATAAACCTTTTTTATCCACAAGCTGCTATTGGTCAGGTGATTTCTGCCAGCAATGCAAACCTGACCTCAACAGTAAAATTAATATGATGAGTGGCATTGCTGCTAGACACCTGACTGTGGCTTTGGCCCTTTGGAGCTGATTTTCAAGAGGAATGTGGAAGGATTACAAATCTTGGCCTAAGAGATGCCCTGCAGTGCTATAAGTACAGCTTCATGGACTACTCTGGTCAGAGTTAAAAGGCATGAATGTAATAAGAACTATGGACTGTGAGGTTTGGCTTATGAGGGTGAGAAAGAGCTTTGCTTGGACTGAGCTAGTTGTAGTTTGTGTGAGATGCTTGCTGCTATGGCCAAGTCCTGAGAATTTGTGCAGGGTTGCATTGCATAGAAATTGTCTGGTGTGAGCAGAGGGATATAGTGCAGAAATGAAATCTTTGGGCCAAAAGTGCTGCCCATTCAACTGCAATTGAGAGATTACAACGTTTGAGATTGGGCCAGCTGATCTACACTGGGGTAACAGGAAGAATGTAGACTCTTTTGAAAGGGCCTGAGTGCTCAAGGAGTGTCCTGTTCTTCAAAGTCTGCTTTATTCCACCCCTTGGATTAAGAAAATGGCACCCTACCTGGTTTTGTGGAGTATAAGAAATTCAGGAAAGAGAGGGTCATTGAGTTTGTAAGATGGTCTTGTGCTTTGGAAACGGCCATGGGCAGTGTGAAGCAGGTTTGCTGGATGTTATGGAGCCCTGAAGATGAACTGTGAGTTGCAATGGAGACCTAGTGGAGATGCCAGGACCACGAGATGGCTGCCAAGGAGAGCTGCTGGCACTGAATGAAGTTTTTCAGGCATGTGAGTAGCCTAGCTGGAGGGATGGAATGGGAACTCCAGAGACTTGTTGCTGGTTAGAATTATTAGACTTAAAGACTTGTCATTAACTAGAGTTGTTGGTCTTAGCGGTACAGAGTCTGATGTTTGCCCTGGTTGTCTTATATCTTGTATTGGTTAAATATTTCTTTGCTATGCCCAATGCCATCTTTTGCAGTGTGAATGCTCATTTTGTGCCGTTATGGGTTTGGGGGGATTTTTTGGTATTATTGCTGAGTGAAAAGATCTTGGATTATGGGAATGTTTGAACATCATTGAGATTGATAAAAACTATGGGGTCTTTTAGGGTTGGACTGAATGTATTGCATTTTACATCATGGATGGTTATCAGTTTATGGGGGCCAGGGGCAGAATGTGGTGGTTTGAGTCAGGTGTTTCCCCATAAACTTTGGTGTTCTTAATGCTAGGTCCCCAGCTGATGGAGATTTGGGAATTAATGCCTCCTGGAGGCAGTGTATTGTTGGGGGTGGGCTTATGGGTATTGTAGCCAGTTTCCCCTTGCCAGTGTTTGGCACACTCTCCTGTTGCTCTTGTTCACCTTATGTTGGCCAGGGAGGTGATGTCCACCCTCTACTTATGCCATCATTTTCCCCTGCCTTCATGGATCCTCCCCTTGGATCTGTAAGCCACAGTAAACTGTTTTTCCCCAAAAGCTGCTCTGGGTTGGGTGATTTCTGCCAGCAATGTGAACCTGATTGCAACAAATACCCACTCAAGGAGTAAGTAAACGATGGCTAGGCAGAAGTAATCACACACACTAGTAACTGGCTTTGATCTGGGAAACTCGTCCAGTGACAGTGGATTGTTTGTGGTACTGTGCATTTGGTTAACATACTAACAATGCCATAAAAAAAAATAGAGCTGTCACTAACTGGTAATAAGAGACCCTTTATTCTTCAGGCAAATATGAGTGAAGAAATACAGACTTAGGTTTGCCCCAAATATCATGATCCAATATGGTAACCATTCAGGATGATCTTATCATCACAGAGCAAAATAGTCATGAAGGTAGACACTTTTTAGATACACTGGTAGAAACATTAGGCAGTTGTATTACAGTAAAGCAGAAAAATCCCCTTATAGACCACAGGTGCTTTGTGATAATATTCTTAGCTTTTGGTTGGTATAAACTGGGAGTATTTGTACAAGATGATTTTTTTGTCTGTTTATTTTCATTTAATTATTTGAGAGCAACAGGCAGAGAGAGAGAGAAAGAGGCAGACAGAGAGAGAGAGAGAGAATGGGTGCACCAGGGCTTCCAGCCACGGCAAATGAACTCCAGACACGTGCGCCCCCTTGTGCATCTGGCTAACGTGGGTCCTGCGGAATTGAGCCTCAAACCAGGGTCTTTGGGCTTCACAGGCAAGCGCTTAACCACTAAGCCATCTCTCCAGCCCCAAGATGATTTTGTAATAATCATGAAGATTTTGTCATACATGGATATGGACAATAAATGACTTTTTCAGGGGTAAGGGCACACAAGGTAATTTGGCTTCCGCCCTGCCACATTCAAACTCTTCACCACCACTGAAATTCTAATCAGTCAAAAATCCTGGTAGAATGTTGAGATAGCTGTGTCTTTCTTTAGGAACTTTTACACTGCAGTTCAATGTGCTCAAATACTAGAAAACCAAACTCAAAAATAAAGGCAGAAATAAAAACTTCAAAATTTCTTCTTTGAAAAATAACCCCCTAAAATTTGGGAATAGTGTTAATTTTAAGGTAATATAAACAGAAGTAAATATGGAAAACTAAGTTTCAATTCTGAAGGCAACAGATTCATTACATAATGGCAATGATCTCAATAACTCTAAATAAAATTTATGTTTTTAAATAATGAAGATTACTTAAGAAACTGTCTTAAAATATACTGAATAAATCAAAAAACTTCACTCAGGTAGGGGCAGCTAAAAGTTACAAGTCCAATGAAAATTTTCAGTATTTGACATACCAGGTAACTTCAGAGTATTTGGTCTGAACTACTTGGTTTAGTAAAAGTTCAAAATATTACAAAATTTATAGAAAAATGTATTGTAAATATAAAGGAGAATATCAAGGGGTGTTCACCCATAATAGTAACAAATACAATAGAACAAATTATAATTAATTAAGGACAACAATATTGTTAGAAAAATTAAAAAATTAGATATATATTATAAAAAGGTACATATAAAATAATACTATATGGAAAACTCATTGTTAAGATATTACCAAAGAAAGAAATATATGTGAGTTACAAACCAACTGACATAATTCTATGTTCCACGTAATGCTATCAAATTAAGTAAACAAAATTTAACACATTTCTATCAATTAAAGACCCAGCTTAGATTGGAATATGACTCAACTCAACATACATAAATAAAAAGTATTGCCTAGACCTAGAGAGTGACTTCTAAGTAATACCCTAACTCAGGAAAAAAAAAAAACCTCAAAGAACACAAGAAGTAGAAGAATAGGTAGCAGAATAAATATCTTGTTGGGTTTTTTTGTTTGTTTGTTTTTGCAAAAGCTATAAATTCAAAGCTCTTAATCATCAAGAATTATATCATGGATTTAACTAAGAGAGTACAATATCTAAACAAATGTTATAACATACGTGGTGGAAGAAAGCTATGTATGTCTTCCATTCCTGGAGAAAGAAGTTATTCTAAAATTGAGGAATAAACAGGTGGTTTGGATGGTAATGGTATATTATCTTGGCCATGGTTGTCATCCATTCTTTCAACTATGTCCTCATATGACAAGATGAACAAACTGTATAAATACTCCCAAAGGCATGAAGCACATGAGATGCACACTCACGAACTTTTGAGAAATACCTTTATTGCCTCCAGTAAAATCTCATGTTCCAACCCATTAGGGGATATTATTTCACCATTGGAATATGGGGGAAGAGGAAGTTGGGAGAAATCAATCTACTGTTCAATACGTAAAACTCAACGCATTTGATTTGAAGGTGACCATATTTGGAGCCTTAACCCTAACAAGCTGTGTACACTTTTCAGGTTGCCGACTGCAAATTACCAGTTCATTCTGGTAATTGCTTTTGCCATGAGGGAGATCAACAAGAACACTCACCTTTTACCCAATATGTCTCTTACATTTAAACCACAGTACTTTCATGAAGATATGGGAAAAGTGAAAACTACCTTTGGTTTACTTCTAAGTTCAGATTTGAATGTCCCTAATTACTTCTGCAACACAATGGAATCACCATTAGCAGTGCTGACAGGACCAAACTGGGAAACTTCTGCCAGATTTGGGATATTTCTTCAGCTTTTCAGTTTTCCACAGGTAAGGTTGAGAGAGAGAGATTTTAATTGGTTGCCTATTCTGAGTTTATCACTATGTTGTTCTAAGTAGCACAAAATATCATGGCTCAGAGACTGACTACTTATCCACATTTCCTTGTTAATAATAGAAAAATGACAGGGAAAATATGAAGAGAACCTTCAAGAACAACTAGACCACTCAGTAATTGTCTAGACTCTGGCAGGAAGTGGCACAGAACTAACTTGGGAAGAATAAAATATCCTTCCTACTAATTCCAGCTGGTGATTAATACTGTTCAGGTCCCAGTTTTTGCTGATGCTGATATTCTACCTGGTGACACTTCTATATTCTGTGTTTCCCTAGATAACCTTTGGTCCATTTCATCCTATCCTGAGTGATCAAGAACAGTTTCCTTATCTGTATCAGATGGCTCCCAAAGACACATTTCTGGCCCATGCCATGGTCTCCTTGATGGCTCATTTCAGCTGGACCTGGGTGGGGCTGGTCATCCTAGATGATGACCAAGGTATTAAGTTTCTCTCAGACATGAGAGAAGAGATGCAAAGACATCAAGTCTGTTCATCCTTTGTTAATATACTCCCAGTGAACATGCATTTATTCCTCACAAGTGCTGAGGTATATGATAAGAGAATTGTGACATCCACGGCAAATGTTGTTATCATTTATGGTGACATGAACTCAACTCTAGGTTTGAGCTTTAAAAGATGGGAATATTTAGTTATGGGAAGAATCTGGGTCACCTTCTCACAATGGGAGATTATCATGGGAAATCGCGATTTCACTCAAGACTTACCCCATCAAACCATCACTTTTTCACATCACCATGCTGACATTTCTGATTTTAAAGAATTTATTTG
Organism: Dipus sagitta; assembly: GCA_036346955.1. Classification (NCBI taxonomy): domain Eukaryota; kingdom Metazoa; phylum Chordata; class Mammalia; order Rodentia; family Dipodidae; genus Dipus; species Dipus sagitta. The sequence continues at coordinate 45,531,250 of CM070771.1, forward strand.
GACAGTGAATACTTCCAAACACGTAGAAGATGTTTTAATGCCCAGATTTGGGTGGATGCATTATAACTGTGCTTCCTCGGCATCTCACTGTAAAACACTGAAGAACTGTTCATCCAATGGCTCTTTGGAATGGTTGCCATGGCATCATTTTGACATGGCTATGAGTAGCTGGAGTTACAACCTATACAATGCAGTGTACGCTGTGGCCCAAACCCTCCATGAGATGCTAGTTCAGAAAGTAGAGATGCAGCAAGTTGTGTATTGGAGAGGAGTGATATTTTCCCACTTACAGGTAGTATGTCACCCATAGAATTGTGTGTAATGTCATCAAAATGATTTTCTTACAGAGTCCTTCAGGTGCTCAAACCAAGAATCTAGTAAACATTCTTCCAAATATGAGCATTTCAGCACTTCTCCACTTTCCAGAACATAAAGTGAGATCTCAGTATATAAAATTAATGGAATGACAGAGATAAAAAAAATAGTGTGTTTGAATCAAGATGATATTTGTTACACAGGAGCTCAATAATTTGATTGTATTTTCAATATGAAATATGTAAATGACAAATCAATATTTTCTTATGATATACTTAGTCTATTATAAGAAGAGTAATTGCACTTTTCTCCTTTATTTGTGAATGTTTATGTGTGCATATATGTGGGCACATGTGCCATGGCTCACAAGTGGAGGTCAGAGGACAATATTTGGGTGTTTGAACTCTTCCTCCACCATCTTTCTGAAACTGGATCTCAGTGGTTCTTTTGCCATTGTGTGCACCAGTTTAGCTTGTTCACATGGTTCTGTAACCTCCTGAATTTGCCTTACATTGTCATAGGTGCATTGAGATTCCAGGCATGGGCACTGCGTTGTTATGTCTAGATTTACGTGGGAGCTTGGGTCATTGCCTTTCAAGTAATTGCCTTTAACTGATGGGCCAGTGCCTTGGATCCCAGATCTGTACTTCAAGGGACAAAAATGTTAGAGACAATAAATGTTTTCCCTAAATTGTAGCAAGTAATTCTGAAGCCACTTCACTTCAACACATATTTGAGCACTTTATTATTCTTGGTGATGCCTGCTCCCAGTAATGCAAGAAACCATGCTGAGATTTTTATACCACTATTATGTTACGTACATATACTTGAGCAGTTGCTCCTGTAAGACTTTAATTATTCTGACTTTATAAACTTTATTTTGGGGTATGTGGAGTAAAGATAAATTTTAAAAGATGGAATAAGAAATATAACAGAGCCCCTCTTCAGGGTGTTGGTTATACTGTGTGGCACATTTGATTATAAGACAATGCATATCTTTCAGGTGCTAAAATTTATAAAACATACCCAATTTATTAACTCTGTTGGAGACCCAGTGAATATTAATCAGAAAGAAAAATCAGATGCTGAGTATGATATTTGCAGTACTTGGGAGTTTCCACAAGGCATTGGAATGAAAGTAAAAATTGGGCAGTTTTCCCCATATTTTCCACATGGGCAACAATTATATATATATGAAGATATAATAGAGTGGGCTACAGGAAGAAAACAGGTATGTTGAATCTAATTTCAATTCCTCTAACTAGATGTCAGTAACCAAAAATTTATGGTAGACTTTGCCTCCTCACATCTTAGTGAAACACAACATATTGTCTTCGTAATTACCACTTTAAGCCTTCCTAGATTTTTCCTTCTTCTAGATACATTGGAAAGTACCATGTTTTTATTCATTTTTTCACAACATCACACAATGTACAAAATAGAATGTGACATCTTAGTTGTTTATAATGATACACAAAATACATTTATTAGTTTCCCAATATTTGAAAATACCTTTGAAAATAACAAGAAAAACTCTTAACTATTACCAACTCATATCTGATTCTACTAGGTTCCTCCCTCTGTGTGCAGTGTTCCCTGCAGACCTGGATTCAGGAAATCCCCTCAGGATGGAAAGGCAGACTGCTGTTTTGACTGCACTCCCTGTGCAGAGAATGAGATTTCCAATGTGACATGTAAGTGTATTTGGGGAATATTTCTGACTTTCACTTCTCCTATAAGCTATAGGACTGTGCTAGGGAGTAGAATAGGAATACAGAGATAAATAAAATTTCTTTAATTTAATCATTTTGTTGATATGATCAATGATGTTGGCCCTTTGAAATGATGTGTTCCCTGTTTTTGAACCAAATTCTATGACTCGGCATTCTAGAAGCATTGCAAATAGTACTTTTCCACAAATGGTTCTTTACTGTCAAAAATGAATGAGATTTGTATATCTTACAGATACATTAGCATGTACTATTATATTTCTCTACATGTCATCCTTTTGGAAATTACATAAATTCACTAGAAGTAAAAGTAAATACATGGGCTTGCCCATGGTTACCTTTCCAGGGCCAAGCAAGTTTCTTGAAACATGACATACCTAGATACATGCTTTATTATATATACATATACACAAGGCGCTCTCTAGCTCTCGCGCTCTCTCTCTCTCTCTCTCTCTCTCTCTCTCTCTCTGTGTGTGTGTGTGTGTGTGTGTGTGTGTGTGTGTATTCAAATGTCTACAGTAGGGCATACTGTCATTAATGGGCTGTACTGTCGACTGTCCTCTAGATCACACTTGGATTAGGAAATAACTCACACTCCTTCAAGTTCAATAAATGTAAGCTGAGTTACTGTGTGATTAGATAGATGGTAACATCCACATTTTTTGAATAGCTCATGAATTTTTCATATTGAAATTTCTTTAGTATTTAAGATGGCTAAATGATAAAAGCAGTTATTGGTATTGCACACCCCTACTCCCATGTCTCAGTACCTGTGAAGCTTTCTATCCAGGTCAGAGGCCAACCTTTCCCACACCATCTTGGGTCCTTTGTAGATTTCTCTCTCCAGGTTACAGGCCAAACCATCTCCATTCTCCAGACACTAAAACCCACTATCTCAGGATCATACAGAGCACATTTTGCTTCCCAAGTCAGGAGCTACTGGCCACAACTCTACGCTCAAGATCTTAGCACCTGGTGAGGGAGAACTTCCAGTGAATTGTTGCCCAGGAATGCTTTAATGCCTCCAAAATATTACAGCCCATGCTAAGGTTCTTGGTTGCCCATCAGAAGCAGGTGATAAAACCCTATTGCTAAAGACTCCACATTCTTAGGCTGAAGGTCACTGAGAAATCAATCTGAAGCTGAGATGGAAACCTCCTGCCTGTTGACTAGCAGTTAGAAAACTGGAAAGAGCTATGCTGCATGCAGCTTTTTGGGAGAGAGAAGTTATTAAGTATGTACAACAGCAATGGAATCTGCAAGCCTTAAGATTGACAAACTAAGCAAAATGTGCCAACTGGTCCAATAGTGGCATATCTGGTATGTGGAGAATCAACTGTTCTCTAATTGGAATGTAGGCCCATTCCATAGTAGGGAATATATGCCTGGTACTGAAAACCTAAACAAAAGCTTATGACAGGGATGTCATGAATCTTATTGGAGTAATTCCATCTCTTGTCTAGCTAAATGCATATATTATGTAAATCAAGCTACCCTCAAAGTACTTTTTATGTTTCTACCAATACATTAATGCTACTCTCACTTTTGGTTAGAGAAACCTCTTTTCAGGTACTGACAACTGCTGGAGTGACTCAAAATTTATCATAGTATGGAGAAGAAGTTAAGTAAAGTGTTCAGCATAGATATATCATAGTATGGAGAAGAAGTTAAGTAAAGTGTTCAGCAGATAGATATATCTCTATCACACCCTCCCTCCAAGGCTCAGGGTTCATTGGAGCAGAAGCCATGGCAAGAATATAAGAGCCAACTGAAGCATAGGACTGCTTTCAAGGCCACTCCATGAGTGGTCACCAAAACCAAACTTCAATAATCATTCAGATGATCCAAAACCAGCCACAAACTTGGGTTACAGACAGCAGAGATCTAAGCTTCCTCATGACAAAGGTATATATAATACATACCAACAAAGCTGAAAACCATGAATGGGCTCCATATGGGTTAGTCTCAACCTCAAAATATATTCAGCATAAAAAAAGACAATATGTCTTCTCCAAACATCACAAATCCCATAGTAATTGTCCCACTGAGAACACCTTAGATGAAATTCTAGATAAAGAATTCAAAAGAATAATTATAAATATGCTCAAGGGTTTAAAATATGACAGGGATAAACTCTTGAGTGATGTCCAAAAGAATACAGATGGGTGAATTAAATACAGAATACAATTCAGGATATGAAACTAGTGTTCATTAAGAAGATAGTAATACTGAAGAAAACCCAAACCAAAATGAAGCTGAAAATGAAAGTCAGCAAGTCAAATAAAAAATTTCAGTGGTAAACTTCCCCAGTGCACTCTATTATGCAGCGCATGGAATAAAAAGGTTGATGGCAAGGCAGAATTGGATCATTCTCATAAAATAAATGACAAATTTAAAAAGTTGATTACAGGGTTAGAAAGATTTCTCAGTGGTTAAAGCACTTTCCTACATAAACTAGCCACCTGGGTTTGCTGGATTTGATTCCCCAGTGCCCATGTAAAACCCGATGCACATGCACAAAATGGCATATGCATCTGGAGTTTGTTAGCAGTGGCTAGAGGCCCTGGCATGCCTATTCTCTCCCTCTCTTACCGTCTCTTTCTGCTTTGAAATAAGTATTTTTAAAACAACTAAAAAAAAAAAAAACAGGTGCATTACAAAGCATGTAAAATCTACAAGGCAACATGAAAAAAACCAAATCTTTGAATGATGGGCATAGAAGGTGAACTTCATGAAAAGACATAAAAAAATATTTTCAATGAAAATTCCCCAAATCTAGGGAATGAGAGGCCCAGCCAGGTACAAGAGGCAAATAGAACAGCAAATATGAATGGCAAGAAAAGTAGTTCCCTGTGTCATATAACTAAAATGCTAAATGTACAGAATGAAGAACATGTATTGGAAGCTACAAGAAAGAACCAAGTTTCCTATTAAGGAAGGTTGATCAGAATAATAGCTGATTTTCCAATCAAAACTTCAAAAGCCACAGAGATTGGAGCAATGTATTTTACATTGTGAAAGACCAAAGAGGAAAATCCAGAATACTAACCCCCCCCCCCACAAAACTATCTGTCAATATTGAAGGGGAAGGGAAAACTTTCCATAATAAAAGCAGGCTAAAGAAATATTTGGCTACTAAGCCAGTGCTACATAGGGTACTGGAAGATATATTGTATTGAAAGAGAAGAACAGGGCTGGAGAGATGGCTTAGCAGTTAAGCACTTGCCTGTGAAGCCCAAGGACCCTGGTTCAAGGCTCAATTTCCCAGGACCCACATTAGCCAGATGCACAAGGGAATGCACACGTCTGGAGTTCGTTTGCAGTGGCCAGAGACCCTGGTGTGGCCATTCTCTCTCTCTCTCTCTCTCTCTCTCTCTCTCTCTCTCTCTCTCTGTTGCTCTCAAATAAATAAATATTTTTTAAAATTTTTTTAAAAAAGAAAGAGAAGAATAAACATATCCAAAGAGCTACAGAGAAAATAATCAATTACAGACCAGTTATAATACCAAATATTACAAAGATATTCAACACAACAGGAATAAACACCTACTTTTCTTTAATATCTCTGAATATTAATGGTCTAAATTCCTCAATTAAATGACACAGACTAGCAGGTTGCATTACAAAACAAAATCCATCTTTAAAGTCTCCAAGAATAATGCCTCATAATCAGACAGATACTAAATTAGGGGGAAAGGATGGAAAAAGTATTACAAGGAAATGAAAACAAGGAAAAATTAGGATTTTCTTTTAATTAATTGTTAACTTTTATGTATGAACATATTACATATTGGTCATATTACCATCGGGTTATACTCTTATATTTCCTTTCCTCCATTCCACTGAATATCCTTCTCAATGTAGTTAGTGGTATTCACTATGGTTTCATGAGCACACCAGTCAGTCTTGGTGTGGGTGGGCAATGCCTCAGCAATCTTTCTGCTTCCTCCTCAATAACCCCTGAGCTTTGGTTGAAGTGACATAAGTCTCCTTTAGTGTTGAGCTCTCTGCATCCTCTGAGTTTCAACTCTGATGAGTTTTGACTCTCATTGTCTACTGCAGTCTCCATAGAGATGTTCCTCAGACCAGCACTGAGAGCAGTACTCTTGTTCAAATTGCCATTCCTCTTAATATCTTGGGGGCCATGCTAGAAGTGACAGAGATAACTTATCTCCTGATAGACAGTGGGCTTTCTTTTCATGTCATTTTAATGGATATTGAGTCTCCCTAGTATTCACTGGAATCTGTAAAAGGCAGAGTCTCTAACCAAGGGTGAGATCATCACAGTCATTTATAAGACTTTTTGATGGGAATAACCTCTCTTCTTAGCCAAAGAACAGTGGGAGCTTCCCTATAGAGTCTATGATCTTTCTATTGGGCTTTGACTGGGTTCTTAGTGTGTGGTATAAATTTCCTCCCACTGAGTGGGCCTTATATCAAATCACAGAGCAGTTTATTACCTTCATGGCATGTGTACCACTACTGCACAGGAGTGTACATCTTTGCCTGGCTGGTTGATTTTGCAGCTATCAGGATCCCCTTCCTGTTGACACTATTGGTGATCCTTGTCCCTTGAATGCTTGCATAACACTTTCTAGCTGTATTAGGGCTAGCTATCAGGAAGCAGGATTCCTTCTCTATCCCACTGTGGTCTCTCAATGTTCTATGACCACAGCCTGTGGTGTCATCAGTAATAGGGTCTTGCCATTTAACTCTGGCGGGAAGTCAAGTGCTTTGGTAATGGCTTGCATTAGTTGGGGGACCTTGTGGATATCCCTAACCAACGTACCACTGGTAACCCAGTTCTGACACTAGGATTTACCAGCAGGAGCCTATGGTTTTATGGTTAAGCTTTCTCTGCCCCCTACTTGGTACATCTGCCAAGACAATGTACTACTTTTTATTAAGAGATTAGATATCTTTTCTAACTGTATGGATATTTAATTATAATCTTTTTAACCTTATTAACAGTTTCAATAAGTATAAAAAATAAAGTAGTATTACCACCCTCATTCCCATTCTCTCCCTCTTAAATCCACCCTCTGCTGAATCCCTTCTTCTTTCCAATTAGTCTCTCCTCTATATTTTTGCTTTTTATTTAAAATAATTTATTCAGTTATTTGTGAGCAGAGAGAGAGAGAGATAGAAAGGAGACAGAGAGAGTAGGCATGCCAAGACATCCAGCCACTGCAAATGAATTCCAGATACCTGCACTGCTTTGTGAACTTGGCTTTACATGGGTATTGGGGAATCCAACTTGATTCGTTAGCTTGCAGCAAGTGCCTTAACCAGTGAGCAATCTCTCCAGCCCTCTCTTCTATTTTTGTGTCATCATCTTTTCTTCCTACTATGAAGGTCTTGGGTAGGTTGTGACAGGCACTGTGAGATCATGAATATCAAGGCCCTTTTGTGTCTGGAAGATTGCCTTGTAAGCAGTCCTATGCTTCATTTGTCTCTTATATTCTTGCCATGACTTCTTCTACAATGGACCCTGAGCCTTGGAGGGTGAAATAGATATATATCAGTGCTAGACACTTTACTGTAACTTCTTCTCAGTACTACGGTGACTTTTGAGTCACCCCGGTGGTTGCCACCACTTAAAAATTGAAGTTTCTCTAGCTAAAAGTGAGAGCAGCATTAATATATGGATATAAACATAAAAAGTGCTTTGAGGGCTATTTGGTTCACATAATATATGCATTTAGGTAGGCAAGAGAAGGCATTACTCCCCAGAACTTAGGGAATCCCTGTCCTAAGATTTTGTTTAGGTTTTCAGTACCAGGTATATATTCCCTACTGTGGAGTAGGCCTCCATTTCAATCAGATAAAAGTTGGTTTTCTGCATACCAGACATGCCACTATTGCACCAGTTAGCACTTTTTTTTTTTTTTTTTTTGGTTTTTCGAGGTAGGGTCTCACTCTGGTCCAGGCTAACCTGGAATTAACTCTGTAGTCTCTCAGGGTGGCCTTGAACTCATGGCAATCCTCCTACATCTGCCTCCCGAGTGCTGGGATTAAAGGCGTGTGCCACCACGCCCGGCTCAGTTGGCACATTTTGCCTGTTTTGCCAATCTTATGGCTTACAGGTTTCATTGCTGTTGAACACAATTGATAACTTCTCTCTCCCAAGAAGCTGCATGCAGCACAGCTCTTTCATGCTACTTTTGCTATTAGGACTCTGTAATATGTCTTAAAGTCAGGTATGGTCATACCACCACCCTTATGTTTGTTGTGCAATAATGCTTTGACTAGTCAAGGTTTTCTGTACTTCCAATTTAATTCCAGGCTTCTTTTTTTCTATTTCCAATAAGAATCCCACCGGAATTTTGATGGGGTTATATTAAATATGTAGATTGCTTTTGGTAAGATTGACATTTTCAAAATATTGATTCTTCCATTCCAAGAACATGAGATGTCTATCCATTTCCTTAGTGTCTTCTGCAATTTCTTTCTTAAGTATTTTAAACTTTTTCATTGTAGAGATCCTTCAGTTCCTTAGTTAGGTGTAGTCCAAGCTACTTCATTCATTTAATGTTATGAGGCAAATATGGGAGTGATTCCCTGATTTCATCAGCAGCATATTTGCTGTTGGTATATAGGAAGGCTACTGATTTCTGTGTGTAGATTTTGTATCTTGCTATTTTACTGAAAATGGTTATCAGCTCTAACAGTTTTCGGGTAGAGTCTTTAAGGTGCTTTACATATAGAATCATATCATCTGATAATTTGCCTGTTGTTTTTCTAATTGTATCCCTTTCATTTGTGTCACTTGCCTTATTCCTATAGCTAAGACTTCCAGTTCTATATTAAATAGAATGGAGACAGTGGACACCCTTGTTTTATTGCTGATTTTAGTGGATATGCTCTAAATTTTCCCCATTTAGTATAATGATGGCTATCAGTTTGTGATAAATAGCCTTTATTATGTTGAGATATGTTCCTTTTATCCCCTGTTTCTTTAGGATTTTTATCATAAAGGCAAGTTGGTTTATTTCAAATGCTTTTTTCTGCATTAGTGATTTTTATACATATTCTTTTTTTTTTTTTTTTTTTTGGTGTTTGACATTTACTGGTTTGTGTATGTTGAACCATCCCTGTGTCTCCAGGATAAAATCTACCTGGTCAGGGTGAAAGACCTTTTTGATATATTATACTTATATTCTGTTTGCCAGTATTTTGTGGGGAATTTTTTAATCTATATTCATGAAGGAGAATGCTCTGTAATTTTTTTGTTGGGTCTATCCTTAGTTTTGTTATCAGGGTAATGCTGTCTCTACAAAAGCAGTTTGGTAGTATTGCTTCCTTTCTGTTTAAGGAAACATTATCGAAGCATTGGTGTTAGTTCTTTTGGCAAGGCCTGGTAGGATTCATTAGTGAATCTATCTGGACCTGGACATTTTTCTTAGGATATTTTATTTTATAACTGCTTTATCTCAGTAAGTGTAATAAGTCTGTTTAAATGCTTTATCTCATCTTGCTTTAATTTTCATAGGTCATATATATCTAGAAAATTATCCATTTCTTTCACATTTTCAAACTTAGTGGAGCATATGTTCTTAAGGTATATCCTTTTGATTTTCTGACTTTCATTGGTTGTAATGGTGCCTTTTTCATCTCTAATTTTACTAATTTGCATCTCTTTTCTTTTTCTTTTGGTCAGTATTGCTAAGGTTATATCAATCTTGTTTATCTTTCAGAGAAGCAACTCTTCATATCATTGATTCTTTGATGTTTTTTTTCTTGTTTCTATTTTATTAATTTCTGTCCTGATCTTTCTTGGTTCTTCACATCAATCAATTTTTCAGTTCACTTTGTCTTCCTTTTTCCAAAGCATTAATTTGTTTACTTGTAACTTCTCTAATTTCTTAATATAGGCACATAAGGCTATAAATTTGCCCATTGTTTCTCATTGGATTTCGTATGGTTTTTTCATTATCAATTGATTACTTAAAATGTGTGGGGAGTTCCAGTTAAGATGGCAGTGTAGGTACCACGCCAAAGCAGCCTACGCTGGAAAAAAAAAAAAAAAAAAAAAAACAGTAAAATACACACTTTTACTAAAAAGTGAGGTGAAATGGCAGCAGAGAAGTAGGAGAGATCCAGAGCATCCAGAGCCCACACAGGCCAGCAGAAGTGGCTCTGGCAGATCTGCGGGACCACAGAGGCAGTGTGCCAGCCAGCCAGCCAGGCTCAGCTTGAGCCGCAGGAAAAACCAGGTGAGGGGAGTTTCCACTCACACCGGAGCTCTCCGCAAACTGAAGAAACGTGAAGGGAGAACGGCAGTGAACAACGGAGGAGCAGATCGCAAGGTAGAAGAACACGTGGAACAGCGAGAGAACTAGAGCAGCATTCGGCAGCCTCCCCTCCCCCACCGCCAGTGCCCAGCTCCAGCAAGCAGAGCAGCGCCACGCCTACCTAAACCAACAGCAGGACTCAAGCTGGAGCAGCATAACTGAGACAAAAATCATCCCAAAAGGTAACTGGGATTACACCAGGGAAGGGTACCACCTGGTCACAAGCTGACTTGGAACCCTCTACAGACCACAAATCTTAACCTCCTTGTTGTCAGGATTAAGGAAGTTGGTGTGGCACCACACAGCCTAAGGGACAGACAGAGGATCTGGTTGTCATAATACCTACTCTTGGCTAAATACTCTGTGCTGTTTTTCATTGAAAGTGTACATTGTTTAGTTAAATTTTAGAAACTATCTGTATTTGATTCCATTCAGCCTACTTGAATACTCTCATAGCAGGCAAACCCAACACCTAGGGTCACTTTTGTAGATACTCTGAGAGTCTTGAGAGCCACACCTAGTGCCTTAAGCTGCTACCCTGAAGATATATAACATCAGATCAATTGATACATCTAATAATACCCAGCTAACTAGAAAATCCAATCATTAAATAAAGCAGGATGCAAAAATATATACATTATAACACAAGAAACACCAAAAATCAAAACAATATAAATCCACCAAAAAGTATTACTGCATCAGAAATGACCTCCAGTGAGGACGAGTTAGAAATGCCTGAGAAAGATTTCAAAAGAATGATTATAAATATGTTCAAAGAACTCAAAGAAGAAATCAAAGGAAGCAAAGAAGATGCAGGTCTCCAATTTAATGAAATAAAGAGGTCAATACTAGACATAAATAAGGAAATATAAATAATAAATAAAAACCAGTTAGAATTAAAATGTTTTATTTCCTGTGTAATTTCTTCAATGACCCATTCTGTAGTGTACTGCTAGTTTCCAGTATGTTGTCTTTGTCCTATACTTTTTCTTGCTATTGATTTGTAGTTTAATACCAATGTGATCAACAGAATACAAGGAATTATTTTAATTTTCCTATATTTGTTAAGATTTACCTTGTGCCCTAATATATGGTCTATTTTAAAGAATGTCTCATGTGCTGCCGAAAATAATGTGTATTCTGCAGCATTCATATGGAATATTCTGTAGCTATCTGTTATATCCACTTATTCTATGATGACTTTTAATCCAGATGTTTCTCTGTTTATTTTTTGCCAGGGTGACTTGAAAGTTGGTGAGAGTGGGGTCTCCCATTACAATTGTGCTTGGTGTTATCTGTGACCTTAGCTCTAGTATTGTTTGATGAAATTTGGAGCAGCCATGCTGATACATATGTTTAGAATTGCAATGTCCTTTCATAGGGTTGTTATTTTCATCAATATAAAGTGACTTCTTTACCTTTCCTAACTAATGTTTTAAAGTCTATCCTGTCAGATTTTAGAAGAGCAACACCTCCTTATTTCCCATTTGCTTGAAATACCATTTTTTATTCTTTCACACTAAAGTACTGTCTGTCATTTATGGATAGGTGAGTTTTTGAGGCAACAAACAAAAGAATCCTGCCTTTTTTGTGTTAAGTTTGCATTATAGCCCAGGCTGACCTGGAACTCACTCTATAGTCTCAGTTTAGCCTCAAACTCACAGCAATCTCCCTACCTCTGCCTCCAAAGTGCTGGAATTAAAGATCTGTGCCACCATGCCCGCCTGAATCCTGCCTTTTAATCTAGTTCGCAAGTCTTTGTCTTTTGGTTGGGGCATTGAGGCCATTGATGTTAACAGTTATTATTGAAAGATGCGTATTGTTCTTGCTATTCTTCTTAATTTTGTAATTTTTGTTCTGAAATATATATATGTGTATATATATATGTGTGTGTGTATGTATATGTGTATATACATACATATATGTGTGTATATATATATGTATATATATATATATATATATATATATATAGAGAGAGAGAGAGAGAGAGAGAGAGAGAGAGAGAGAGAGAATGGGAACACTAGGGCCTTTAGCAACTGCAAACGAACTCCAAATGCATATACCACCTTGTGTATCTGGCTTATATGGATACTGAGAAATGGAACCTGGGTCCCTAGACTTTGCAGGTAAACACCTTAAACATTAAGCCATCTCTCCAGCCCTTCTTTGATTTCTTTCAACATACTTATAATCATTCTTTTAAATTTTTGTCTGACCTTTCATCAAAATCAGTGTCATCAGTGGCCATTTCTGTTGGATTTATAATTTTTGGAGGGAATATATTGTCTTGACTTTTTTGTGTTTCTTATAATGTAGAGATTTTTGCATCTTGGTTTATTTAAGTGCTTGGTTTTCTAGTTATTTGCTGTATTCTTAAACATGTATATAAGAAGTTATATCTTCATGGTAGGAGCTGAAGTTTCCAGCGATATGCAAATATTATAGTATCAATTAACATTTATTATTTCAATAATGGTTGGTGGGTCAAACAACAATAGTGATAGAAATATCCTAGGGTTTTGGTTACTTGGAAGTTGAAACAGTATAAGGCGAATTAGTGTAAGAGTTTGTATTAGCTTTGAAAAGTGATGGAGGTGGCTCAGATGTCTGGGAGAGGACGCTTCTGGTTCCGACAGATATGAGAAATCATTGAGCCTATGGAATGTTGACGTTATGGAGAATAAGGAGGGGAAGAGGAAGAGGGGTATGGAAAAGAGGTTGGAAAGAGATAGAAAGTAAACAACTTGTGGGGTAGGGAAAGTTGTAAAAAGATTCCAAAAGTAGGCTGGATGAAGAAATATTCAGAACAATTCTGCAATCCAGCTGAGCAATATACACACGCAAACAAAAACAGCATAGAATATGTTTGCAGAGTAGGGATTTAAACCAATAGGCAAGCTAACAAAGCCAAATGCCCTAATCTGGCTAGGAATGTTGGCTTACACCCTTAAACTTGTCAACTGGAATATTGAGATTCCATAGGTTCTAGGTTAGCCTATGTCAGAATGAGACCCTGTCCCAAAAAAAGACAGAGTAAAAAGAAAAGGGAAAAAGGCTGCTATATATCAAGAAATAATAAAAGCAACAAAAGTCATCCCCAAAAGCACAACTTAAGAATGGCAAAGTTGACTAAAAGTACATCAACTAAATCTAACACATCAGTATTTTTGTCCTACTAGGCTAGGTTTTGAATTCCTTTGTACTCTGGTATTCTTATTTAGCAACCTTCCCTGACATAGCAGGTGCAATTAGCACTTCCAGTGAAAGCCTCTATACCTGGTTTGGGGCTAGGCATTGCCCCCATGTAAAACAGCACTTTTACCTTTGTGGGGGGGGGGGCGTCCTGTTTCGTCTGTGCTGAGTATGAGGCTGGTTCCTTCTTTCTTGCACTGTGGGCTTGGCTAGGCTAGTTAGGTCAGGAGATTTGCTCTTCATATCAGCTGTGCTGAATGTTATGTGGGTAAGAGGCTCTAGAACTGCTCCGCTGAGCCCTATTTTCTTAAACTTCAGGGCTTTTTTTTTTTCAATGTCAGTGTGATTGGAGAATTCTGTTCTTGCCAGCTCAGGAAGGACTGAACAAGTAGCTTTTTCCAACATACCGTCATACCGGTGGCTGGAGCTTATTTCTAGCATGTTGTGTGGTTGCTAGAAGCTCTGGATCTTACTTGCTTCTCTGCTGGTGTTACTTACATGCCTTCATTTTTGGTATAATGGGATATTACATGTTTTTCTGCTTTTTTTTCTTTTTTTTTTTTAACTCCAGGCTACTTTGACATGGCTACTACTTTACCATCTTAACCAGAAGCCAATCTTTTAATTAGATAACCAGTAGGAAGGTTTCTACGGTACTGATTCATGCCATCATTAGTTTTATGTGTTTGTATCCCATCTTTCCTTACCCCTATTACCCATGATACTTTCACACCCTCTATTCTTTCCTTCCACGTGTTTGTCAAGCATACTTGCCTTTCATCCTTCACTGTCTCTACTCTCTCCTAGCCTGATTGTATTCCATTGACAATGCTACTGGTGCTTACTACAACTTACAGATGAATCAAGTTGTTGTATGTTAGGAACCGCATATGAGAGAGAACATGCTGCATTCATCTTTCTGAGCCTGTGCAACCTAATTAATATAGTTTTTCTTCAAATACACCCATTTTTCTGCAAATTTCATTATTTCTTATTATTCCTTACTACTGAGTAGAATTCCAGTGTATACATGCATGAAGTCTTCATGATTCATTCATCTGTTGATGGGCTTCTGGCCTGATTCCAATTATTAGCTATTGTGAATAAATCAGCAACAAACATAACTAAGCAAGTAACTCTAGCAATATGTAAAGCCTTCATGTATGAACTTGCTTTTCTGCAATCTGAAGTCTACAAATAGCCTTAAAAAAAAATTCCAAATGGATCAAAGTTCTCAATATGAGACATAAAATTCTGAAATGGCTATGGAATAAAATAGGGAGAATATAAGATGTAGGGAAAGGTTTCCTTTTCTGCAAATGTCTGAGTTTCCCCCCAAATCCATGACTTGAAATCTAACCTTGAATACTATAAGGTGAAGATGTGCAACCTCAGGAATTAAAATCTCAGGGTGTGGCCTCCTCAAAAAAGATGTGTGTGTCCTTATAAAAGAGGCCAAAGTAGGTTCTCTCACCCTGCACAAAATTGTAAAACCTAAATCCATGAAACAACTAAAGGAAAAGTAGGGAGAACATTCCAAGACATATGAGAAAGGACTTTCTGAATAAGACCCAAGTAACCTAGAAAATAAGACAACCACTCAACCATTGGGGTATCATGAAACTAAAATGGTCTCATACAGCTAAAGAAAATATTAACAGAGTAAATAGACAACCTATAGAATGGAATTAAACATTTTCCAGCTGTACAACTTACAGAGGTTTAATATTTAAAATGTACAAAGAACTCAAAAAAACTAAGTAATAAAAGTAATCATCAACCCAGTCACAAAGTGGGGTGGGGAACTGAATAGAGCTTTCAAAGGATGAAATACAAATGGTCAATTGACATCTTGGAAAATGTTCAACATCTGTAGCCATCAGGAAAATGCAAAATAAAAGTACTTTAAGATTCCATCTCACTCAGTCAGAAAGGCTATATCAAAAAAAAATCAAATGACCCAGTGAAGTGGTGGCACACGCCTTTAATCCCAGCACTCGGGAGGCAGAGATAGGAGGATTTCTGAGAGTTCCAGGTCAACCTGAGACTACATAGTGTTTGATGTTATCTGTGACCTTAAGTCTAATCGTGTTTGTTCGATGTAACTGAGTGTCCCTATGTTAGGTGTTCATATGTTTAGGATTGTAATGTCCTCCTGCTCAAGTGTTCCTTTAATCAGTATAAAATGACCTTCTTTCTTTCCTCACTAATGTTGGTTTGAAGTCTATCCTGTCATATATTAGGAAAGCAACCCCTGCTTGTTTCCTAGGCCCATTTGCTTGAAATACCATTTTCCATCCTTTCACCCTAAGGCAGTGTCTATCTTTTATTGAGAGATGAGTTTTCTGGAGGCAACAAATGACAGGATCCTGCCTTTTAATCCAGTCTGCAAAACTGTGTCTTTTGGTTGGTGCATTGAGGCCATAGATATTAAGAGTTATTATTGAAAGGTATGCATTTATTCTCACCATTCTTCTTAATTTGTAGTGTTTTCTATTTTCCCTTTACTTGCTTGTTTTAACTGCTATTTGAGTCCGGTTTATTTTTTCCTATTTCCTCCTATGTGTGTTTTGCTTTCTCTTCAGCATGAAGAATTCCTTTAAGTATTTTCTGTAGAGATGGTTTCATTGATATAAATTTCTTTAGCCTGTTTCTATTGTGGAATGCCTTTATTTCTCCATCAATTTGGATAGATAGCTTTGCAGGATAAAGTAATCTTGGTTAACAGTTGTTATCTCTCAGAACTTGGAATACATCATTCCAAGCCTTTCTGGCTTTTAAAGTTTGTGTTGAGTAATCTGCAGTTACTACTGATGGACTTGCCTTTGTAGGTGACTTGCTTTTTCTCTCTAACTGCTTTCAATATATTTTCTTTGGTGTTTGTGTTTAATAGTTTAATTATAACATGGCTAGGAGAGCTTCTTTCAAGGTTTTGTTTGCTTGGTGTTCTAAAAGCTTCTTGTATCTGCATTGGCATTTCTTTCCCAATTTTGGGAAAATTTTCTTCTATGATTTTGTTGAAAACACCTACTAAGCCTCTGGATTGAAATTCTTCTCCTGATATTATACCCTAAATTCTTATGTTTGATCTTTTCATAGTGTCTGAATATCTTGAAATTTCCATTCATACCTTCCTATTAGCTTGTCTTTCTCTTTGTTGGAGTGTAATAGGTCTGCCACCTGGTCTTCTAGTTTAGATATTCTGTTCTGTCCTTCATCCATTCTACTGGTGAGACTTTCCACTGAGTTTTTTATTTCACTGACTGTGTTCTTCAGCACTAGGATTTCAGCCTGTTTTTTCTTCAGCATTTCTATTTTGTTACTCATGTCTTGTAATGACCTCTTTACTTCATTAAGCTAGTTTCCTGTGTTCTCTTTCAGGAGTTTGTTTTCTTCTTTAGTTCCTTTGTTTGCTTCTTTGATTCCTTTCATTTCTTCTTTGATTTATTTGAGTATAGATATCATCATTTATTTGAAACCTTTGTCAGGTATTTCATCTAAGACAGTCTCATTGGTGATCATTTCTGATAAATTTATAATTTTTGGTGGGACTGTATTATCTTGATTCTTTGTGTTTCTTGTATTATAATGTAGTAACTTTTGCATCCTGAAATGATTTGATGCTTGGGTTTTCTACTTTATCTGCAGTGTTCTTAGATCCGGCAATCCACCTTTATGTACTTTCAGGATATGAGTTTAAGGTGCCAGGTGTAACTCTTGTACCACAATCCAGCCACAGAAGTAATCCTAGGTGCTGAGTTGCTTGATAAGCAGGTATCCTAGTGGACTTGGTGGAACAACTACTGAAAAATTCTAAACCTCAACTGAGCAATATGCACATTCAATAAAAACCAGCACAAAGTATGCAATTGTGGGGATTAAAACAAACAGATAGTCTTATAAAGCCAAAATCCCTAAGGGTGTGTGTTGTTCTACACCCTTAATCTTGTCAGCTGGGAGGTAGAGATTTCTGTTCTGAATTGGGTTCCAGGTCAGCCTGGATTGGGATCAGACCCTGGCCCCAATAATAGCAGAAGCAAAAGACGAAGGCCCTATAAATATGAGAGCATCAAAGGCAACAATATTGAACCCCCAAATACAGCTTATTTGAAAATGGTAAAGCCAACCAAGAAGATATAACCCATAACCTGCCCTGTCATGGAAAGAGAGATTAGCTCTTCCAATGCAGGCCTATATACCTGTTTTTGTTGTTGTTGTTTGGGTTTTTTTTTTTTTTTTTTTGTATTTTTTTTTTTTTTTTTTTTTTTGTCAGTCAGCCTTGTTACCTTTTGGGGTGACGTCCAATCTCACCGATGCTGAGTGCCCACCTCAATCCTTCCATGTTGTGCTGTGGAGCTGGAGCTCTGATAAGCTGTGCTGGCTGCACTGCCACTGGGGGCTGAATGCCAGATGTTTGTGGTTCTGATGGCTGGGGGATGGGAGAAGGCAGACTCCTGGAGTTGCTCATGCAGTTCTGCTTGTGTCCCTTACAATAGCTCCTTAGTTGATCTTCACATTTCTTAACTTTGCAAGAAGGCTGATGAAGTTGAAAAGTTCCCTTGTTTGGTCTCTGCAGCTGTTGCCACTTGGTGCACCTGGCGATGGTGCTGGGCGGGTGTGCGGATCCAGTGGATTGGCAGGCCGCAAGCACTTCAGTGGGATTCTGGCTGTTTTCCTCATTTCTGGTGGATCTTGGTCTCTCTGGCTTCTCCACTGTGTCTAAGAATAATCTATCCTCCTTCACTTTTCAGAAGAAAAGTGTATTTTGCTGTGGTTTTGCTTAAATCCCTCCTTAGGATGGTTTGGTGTGGCTCCTATGCCGCCATCTTACCTTCAAGTCTAAACACTAGTCTTTACATACTCAGCTATATTTGTTGCTGCTTCTCTATGCACAATAGTTAGGAAATGGGCCTAGATGCCCATCAAATGATGAATGCATAATAAAGATGTGGTATGTATACACAATGAAGTTTTATTCAGATGTAAAAATAAAAATTGTGAAATTCACTGGATGGTAGTGAATACCCAGGAAACCCATGACTCATGAGGACAAGAGAAAGGCCAATGTTTAGTACTGGATGAGTCATCTCTATCACAGGGAACATTTCAGAAAAAGTAGTGAAAAGAATGTAAATACTGCTAGCCAGGTGACAGCAGAAATTGAGCTGACTCAAGACTCATCAAAGCAGAAAACAAAAACCTATGAAGAGCTGAACACTAAACAAAGTATCTATCATGCCTTCTGTGGTTCAATGACCATTGCAGAAGAGGAGATAGAAAGAATGTAAGAGGCACAGTGTGAGCAGGAGTACTTTACAGCATTGTCCTTCTATGAACTAACTGGTGTTTTCATGATCCCACAGTGGTTTCAGATACAACCACAAGACCTGTACTCTTCCCCTCTGTTCAAAATGCTCATCAACATGTTCACATGGAGGACAAAGATGGACATGATATGAGACAAAAAAAAAAAAACACAGGAATCTAAAAAGAGGGTTTTCTGAGTAAAATGGTTGCAAATAGATGGTAACAAAAATGATAACTGGGACAGGAGAGATGGCTTAGTGGTTAAGACACTTGCCTGAGGAGCCTAAAGACACCAGGTTTGGTTCTCCAAGTGCCACGTAAGCCAGATGCACAAGCTGGCGCATCTGTCTGGAGTTCGTTTGCAGTGGCTGGAGGCCCTGGCATGCCCATTCTCCCTCTTTTCCTCTTTCTTTCTCTCTCTCTGTCTCTAATGACTAATCAAAAATCAAAAATAAATGATAACTGGATGGGACTATTATGAAATTACAGTAACTTCCTTAAAAAGTTCTCAATAAACAAAATGGGCGTGGTGGCACAAGCCTTTAATCCCAGCACTCAGGAGGCAGAGGTAGGAGTATCGCCATGAGTTCGAGGCCACCCTGAGACTCCATAGTGAATTCCAGGTCAGCCTGGGCTAGAGTGAGACCTTACCTCGAAAAACCAAAAAAAAAAAAAAAGAAAGAAAGAAAAGAAAAGAAAGAAAGAAAGAAAATGGTGCATGCTTGCAAACCTGCTTGCCTGGTTCAGTTGCCTAGCCACCCATATAAAGCCAGACTGGTATTCATTTGCAGTACTAAATGCACTGGTATGATCATATACAAACACATATGCAAATAAATAAATAAAAATAAAGTACTTTAAAAGATATTAATTGCTATAATTACAGCATGTTTACTGATGTTTTATTTTAGTAAGTATTCTAAAGTTCCTTTACTCATTCATTTGGAGTGAAATTGATGGGTATTACAAACTTTTTTAAGTATATACAATATGACTATGGATACTGTACAATACCTGTATTTACAAAAGTTGTGTTTATCTTGTACATGATATATTTTCTGGGAAGAAAAAAACATGATACTCATTCTGAAGTTCTCCCCTTTTGGTAATTTATGGTAACAGTTAACATTTTTTTTTTCTTGGTCTCCAAGGTATTTCGTTTCTTTTTTTTTTTTTTTTTTTGTTATTAGTTAGTTTTGTATTCAGCAAATACAGTCAGTTTGGTACCATTATTAGGCTCATCCGTGACCTACCCCCTCCCCTGGGCCCCTCCTTGTTGAGGAATATGGGTCATGCATTGTTGAGTTAGCCCACAGTTATGGGTAAGATAAATGTCTCTGCATATCATGACCCAACATGTGGCTCTGACATTCTTTCCACCCCCTCTTCCGCAAAATTTCCCTGAGCCATGTTGGGTTCATTTTTGGTCTGCTTCAGTGATGAGGTGTTGGGGGCCTTTGAGGCTCTGGCTCTCTGATTTGGTAGGAGTTGATTTCTCTCTGTGTTGATCTCCTTCTGCCTTCTGATGGTATCCGGTTCATCAGGAAAACATTGCTTGTTTCGCCAATTTTACTTAGTTTCAGCTGGGGCCCTTTTGAGGTATGATGGGGTGGCTCTCTCCTTAGGATCCACATCTATCTGAAAAAGAGAAGCAGATTCTCCAACAGAGAGTAAGTTAGCACCAGGACAAAAGAGATAACCCTTACTTTTTTATAGAGAATTTAATTGGTGTAGGCCCTCTTGTAGCCCATGATTGATGGTAGCTTGATATTGGAGAGTGGGCTTATGTTTGGATATGGTTCTGACTTGTTTCCCAGCTCCAGCTATGAGTCCCATACCACTGAGGAGATCAGTTAGCCAAATTAAGAGCAGTTGGTTCCTCACCATGGCTGTGTGCCACTATTGCACTTGTGTGGGCATCACAACAAGTTATTTGCTGCTAAGTAGGTTAGACCATGAGTTGCTTGGACAGATATTGGTCATTTTCCCCCAGTCGCCCATGTAGCACCTTCTGGCACTAGACGTGCTGACTGTCTGGGGACTGACTCTCTTCCAACTTCCAGCCATGCCATTCTAATTTGCATGTCAATCACATAAGGTGTCTTCAGCAGTAGGGTCTTACCACTAAGCCTTTGGTGGGTCATCAAGTACTCTGACAGAAATCTGTCTGTCTTTTAGGAAACCTTGTAGGTCTCTCTGATCAAAAGCTCATTGTGGATGATAGCCCCATGCTGTTACTGGGAGTTACAGGTGAGTGCCCACAAGAAAATGAGGAAAAAGATAACTAATATACAAGAGTTAGAGAGGAGAGAGAGAGGGAGACGGAGAGGGAGGGAGGGAGATGTAGAAGATTAAAGTTAGTCTTGATCCTACCCTCTCCAGTGTCTTGTGGTTCAGGTGTTCCCTGTAAGGCCCTGGTGAAGAATCAGCCATTTGGTCTGTCTTTTTGGAAGTAGAATTTTATGGTACCATTGCCGTTTGGGTCTAGATTTGTGTTTCCCACCCCTTTGATGCCCTCCTCTCCCTCCCCTTCCATCCTAGTGTCTAGTCCATGAGATGCTTGCTGGATATCTAAGGTATCTTGGGTAGATTCAGGTTAGGTGCTGTAGATGAGTGAGACTATGTGGCGATTTTTTTTTTTCTGTGATTGGGTAAGTTCACTGAGAATGATCTGTTCCAGGTTCAACCATTTTTCCTCAAATTTCATTGTGTCATTTTTTCTTACTGCTGTATAGAATTCCATTGTGTAGATATACCACATCTTCGTTATCCATTCTTCTAGTGATGGACATCTGGGTTGATTCCAGCTTTTAGCTATTACAAATTGAGCCGCTATAAACATGGTTGAGCAAATCTCTTTAGTCTGTGGTTTGAAGGTTTTAGGGTAGATGCCCAGTAAGGGAATAACTGGGTCTGTTGGTATCTCTATACTCAGCTTTTTCAGAAGTCTCCATATTGCTTTCCAAAGTGGTTGTACCATCCTACATTCCCACCAACAGTGGATGAGTGTTCCTAGTTCTCCACATCCTCGCCAGCATTTATTTTTATTTGATTTTTTGATGTTTGCTATCCTTATTGGGGTAAGGTGGAATCTCATAGTTGTTTTAATTTGCATTTCTCTGATGATTAGGGATGATGAACATTTTCTTAAGTGTATGTTTGCCATTTCTATTTCTTCCTCTGTGAACTGCCCGTTCAGCTCTTTGCCCCATTTTGTGAGTGGGGTGTTTGACTTCTTACTGTTTAGTTTTTTGAGTTCTTTAACACAGAGCAGATTAATCACCTCAATCAACCCATCACACTCATGGAGATTGAAAAAGTAATAAAAAAAAAAAACCTCCCAAAAAAGAAGAGCCCAGGACCAGATGGCTTCTCAGCTGAATTCTATCAAACCTTCATGGAAGAACTCAAACCAATCTTCCTCAAACTGTGCCACACAATTGGTGAACAGGGAAAGCTACCCAACTCGCAAACTGAATCCAACAACACATCAAAAGCATTATCCATATCTATCGAAATGATCATGTGGTTTTTATGTTTAACCTTGTTTATGTGGTGTATTTCATTGACAGATTTCCATATGTTGAACCACCCCTGTGTTCCTGGGATGAATCCCACTTGGTCAAGGTGGATAATGCTTTTGATGTGTTGTTGGATTCAGGTTTGCGATGATTTTGTTTAGGATCTTTGCATCTAAAGTCATCAGGGAAATAGGCCGGTAGTTTTCTTTTCTTGTGGCATCTCTGCCTGGTTTTTGAATTATGGTGATGCTAGCTTCATAAAAAGAGTCGGGTAGCTTTCTCTGTTCACCAATTGTGTGGAACCATTTGAGGAAGATTGGTTTCAGTTCTTCCATGAAGGTTTGATAGAATTCAGCTGAGAAGCCATCTGGTCTTGGACTGAGTTTTGTCATGGAATGTTTTTCTTTCACCATCTATTATGAGGGATACTTTTGCTGGGTATAGTAGTTTGGGTTGGAAGCCATAGGTTCTCAGACTTTTCAGTGTTTCATTCCAGGCCCTTCTAGCTTTCATGGTTTCCATTGAGAAGTCTGAAGTAATTCTGATGGGGTTACCTTTGAAAGTGGTGTGTTGTTTTTCCCTAGCTGCTTTTAGGATTTTCTCTTTGGTGTCAATGTTTAGAGTCTTAATGCAATAATTCTTGGAGAATTTCTCCTTTGGTCCAGTCTGTTTGGAGTTCTGTTGGCTTCTTGTATCTTGATGGGCCTTTCTTTTAAGAGACCGGGGAAGTTTTCTTCAATTATTTTGTTAAATAAGTTCTCCGTGCCTTTGGTCTGAATTTCTTCTCCTTCTGGTAATCCAATAATCCTGATATTAGGATGTTTAAGTGTATCCCCTAATTCCTTCATGTTCTGTTCACAGGAACTTTTGAACTTAGTGAAATTTTTGAACTCTCTAACTGTTTCTTCCATCTTGTCTTCCAGATCAGAGTTTCTATCCTCCACATGGCTGACTCTATTTTTGAGAGCTTCTAGAGAGTTTTGGACTTGTTCAATTAAGTTTGCATTTTCTATTACTTTTCTATGTATAATTTCCATCCCTCTGTCAAGCTCCCTTTTCACATCATTTTCTGATTTTCTTGATGCTTCTTGGAATTCATGCTTGCATTTCTTTATGTATTCATTTAGCACAGCCAGCTGATTTTTAAGGTCTTCTTTTTTTCACTCTCCCTCAAATCTCTTAACTTTCTTTGAACTCCTTCCAATTTCTTATCTATTAGTTATAGTTTAGTGATGGCAGCATCCACACAATTATTGGTCCTTTGTTGCTTTCTGGCAAGTTCTACCAGTTTGTTGGTCAGGGTTGCATTGCTCATAGCTTCAATTTGGTGTTCTGAACCTAATGGTTCTTCTATGTTTTGGTTAGATGTATTCATTGTAGGACTGGGTGATCTAACTGGATTTTCTTGCATTTGATTTTTCATGTTATTTCTTTTGCACTGTGGTCTGCCCATGACAGTGTATGGGCACGTAGGTGGGCGGATCAGCCTGGGCTCAAGCACAATGTGAATCTGAGGCGGCCTGGGGCAGTTGCCTAGCAGTCTGGGCTTTGGCTCTCACTTGCCAAAGCCGCCTATCTACTGCCTGGCAGGGGCACCAAAGTTACCTGAATTCTCAAGCGGTAATGTGCCAAAGCTTCCTGCATTCGAGCTAGGAGTGACACTGAGGCACCAAGCACTGAAGCAGCCCAAACTCTGGCTGGGAATACTGGGACCTGGAAGCAGTCTGCGCTCCCCTGCCACAGGACAATGGCGGACAGCTGGCATGGCAGACAGGTAGGGGATGGCACCTTAGCTGGCGCAAGCGAGAGACAAAGTCTGAGCTTGTGTGGCAGTTGCTGTGGGATTGGGCTTGCTCAGTAAGTGGGCGAGTGGACAAGTGTGTGGAGCAGTCTAAGCTTCTGCACACAGGGATCGATCGGCACACAGCGGCAGCAGCGGCGCTGTGGACATGGCGGTTATTTGGGGGGAGGTGTCAGCTACCCGCCCACGAGGGGATCTGTGATTACCTGTTTTTCCCACCTCTCGCCCTCCCACTGACAATCTATTGGAGATTTCTCTCCCCTTAAGCCCCAATGAACCCTTAATATCTTGCCTTTCTTTCCCCGGGATTTGCAGTGCAGCTAGGTGGTCACCATCTTCACAGTTAACATTTTTAATAGCAGTTATCAGTCATACTGCTTTGCAAGCGACCAGCACTTACCAGTGTGTGGGTTCTCCTGACAATGGTCAGTGGAAATGAAGCAGGCTCGGGTTGGAGGGATCCCAGCAAGGCTGAGATAAGTTTATTTGCAGAGCTTCAGACTTTTGTGCTTCTCAGAACAGAAAAGGAACTACTCTATCTTTGCAACATCAGGAAAACTACTGCAGACAGTCATAACGTTCTGCCAGAATAAGCAGAAGGAAAACAGGGAAGCAACACAAGGACAGGTGAGGACAGCAGCAGGGTTCAATGCTCAGCACAGAACATATAGTTCTGCCTTCCCAGGTCTAAAGTAGACTTCTCAGAAGATTAGCTTGACCCCAGGCCACTCTCCCTCAAACCTGCATGACAGCCACTCCCTGCTGACCCCTGCACTGCTTCATACAATATCTCAGACTTTTCTAATATTGGTCTCAGTATTAGTATACCAAATATGAAAATCATACCTTTTGCCACTTGAACTAATAACTCACTTAAATTTTTGTTTACCAGTTTATACATGTTGTGTATAAACCTTTTGGTTATATTTGTGCTGATAAATGTCTTCTCCCATATGGCCTATATGAATTATTAAATGGTGTTTATTTTTAAAAAACTAGTATAACAATAGAAAAATATCTTATGATAAAAAGTCATATGTGGCCAGGTGTTGTGGCACATGCCTTTAGTACCATTACTTAGGAGGCAGAGGTAGGAGGATTGTTGTGAGTCTGAGGCCAGATTGAGACTACAGAGTGAATTCAAGGGCTAGAGTGTTATGACCCTACCTCAAAAAAAGCCATATGTGTGCCTGGGAAGTTTGCTCAGTGGTTAAAGGCAATTGTTGCTAAGCCTGGCAGGCAGGTCCAATTCCCAAGCAACCCACAAAAACCAAACACTGAAAGTAGTGCAGGCATTTGATGCTTCTTTGCCACACCAAGAGGGCCCAGGTGTGTGTGTGTGAGAGATTGTGTATGTGTGTGTGTGTGCATGTGTGTGTGCACAGAGACAGAGTGAGTGAAAAGGAAAGAGAGAGAGAATTTTTAAAAATTAAATTAGCTGTGGAGAGAAAGCTTTGTGGTTAAGGTACTTGCCTGCAAAGCCAAACGACCCAGGTTTGATCCCCCAGTACACATGTAAAGCCAGATAGATGTACAAGGTGGCGCATGTGTCTGTAGTTCATTTGCAGTGGCTAGAGGCCCTGGCACTTGCATTCTCTTTCTCTATCTGCCTCTCTCTTAAATAAATTAAATAAATAAATAAAATATATTTTAAAACTTTTTAGGACTAGAGAGATGGCATAGCAGTTAAAGCACTTGCCTGTGAAGCCAAAGGACCCAAAGGACCCAAAGGACCCAAATTCGATTTTCCTGAACCCATGTAAAACCAGGTTCACAAGGTGGTGCATGCATATAGAGTTCATTTGCATTGGCTGGAGGCCCTAATGAGTCCATTCTCTCTCACACACACACAGAAATAAATAAATAAATTGTAATTTTTAAAACTTTAAAAAATTAACTTAAAAACCCCAATACATAACTGATATGTATCAGGACACTAATAAGATATTCATTACTTTACATACTTTATATAGACATGTAGTCATAGAAAAATCAAGATAAGTAGTTTTATCACTTTCATAAATCTTTATTTTCATCTTTTATACTGGATTTTGGCATTTATTGTCCTTCACACATCTCTAAACATCCACTTCTTACTTTAAATTGAGTTGATTTGTAGAATTTTATAGAAATATAATCTATTTCCTAGTATTTATATGAAATATAAATATATATATATTTATTTCATATATATTATATATGAAATGTAAATATATATATAATCAAATTTTAATGAAAATTATATATAAACTATTACAGAATATTCTATGAATCAATAATGTAACAGTCATTCCTATTTTGCCAAGCTATTTTCCATAGCATTATGTTGAATTTCATCTGATCTGTGTTGCCATTCACTGAGTACTATTTTAGTACATTACCACACCATTATTTTCATGTATTCAAGCATTTATGGATGTTTTGCATTTTATTTACTGTGCACAAAATTGCTATGAATATTCCTTGAATATTCGTATTCAATACTATTTTTTGAACAAAATTTTCTACATTAAAAACATTAAATTTTATAATATGGAGAAATTATTTCTAGAAGAATAAATTGAAAACCTTTACATTAGACTACAAATTTAGAAAATATTCCTGAAATGTGAGAAGACTAAAGTAACTGGAATTAGAATGTGTGGTGGTTTGAATTCGATGTACCCCATAAACTCATAAGTTCTGAATGACTGCTTCTCAGATGATGGCAATTTGGAAGGTGGGGCCTTGATGGCACAAGTGTGTTGTTGGGAGCAGGCTTAGTGGTATATCACCAGCTCCCCTTTGCCTAGAGTGCAGCACACTCTCCTGCTGCTGTTGTCACCTGCTGTGGTAGAGGTGATGTCCAACTTCTGCTCATTCTGAGCTCTCCCCTGCCACCATGAAACTTCCCTTTGAGAATAACCCAAAATAAACACCTTTCCTTCCATAATCTGCTTTTGGCCTGGGCTTTGACCAAGCAATAAGAATGTAACTGCAACAGAAAATTGGTTCCAGGGGAGAGGGGTCATTATTGCTAGAAACTTGACTGTGCAGCATTTGGTCTTCTGGTACTGATTTGTGGGAGGTATGTGGAAGGATTTAAAACCTTGACCTGAAATATACCTGCTGAAGGCCGTTTGATGGACAATTCTGGTCACAGTTGAAAGCCCTAATTGCAGAAGTTCTTACTCTAAAGAACATTATTATAGAATCCTAAATGTGCTCAGACAAAAAGTGCTTTTGGCTTTCTTGCAAAAAGAAAATGATCACATGAAAATATAAGATAACAGAAATAGCTATTTGTTTACTTCACCATAAAGAGGATAGGCGTTGATTAAATGGTATTTTATAATTGTAATCTTCATTAACAAAGAAGCGGAATTTTCACCAAGTGTATCTAGTGGAATAATTTTAGGTGTTATGTGAATAACAGAAATATACGATCTTTATTGATGACACTTTCCCTTTTGTATCAGACACAGATCAGTGTGTGAAGTGTCCTGGTGATGAGTATGCCAACATGGAGCAAACTCAATGCATCCAAAAAAATGTGACTTTTCTGGATTATGAAGACCCTTTGGGGATGGCCCTGGCCTGCATGGCCCTGTGCTTCTCAACACTCACAGCTCTAGTTCTTGGGATCTTTGTGAAACACCAAGACACTCCCATTGTGAGGGCCAATAATCGCACTCTCAGCTACATTCTGCTCATCTCCCTGATGTTCTGTTTCCTCTGTTCCCTGCTCTTCATTGGACGTCCCAACACAGCCACCTGCATCCTGCAGCAGATCACTTTTGGACTGGTTTTCACTGTGGCTGTGTCTGCTGTCCTAACAAAGACAATTACTGTGGTCCTGGCCTTCGAGGCCACAGCTCCTGGGAGGAGGATGAGGTGTTTGCTGGTATCAGGGGCACCTAACTTCATCATTCCCATCTGCTCCCTGATCCAAATTATTCTCTGTACAGTCTGGCTGAGAATATCTCCTCCATTTATTGATAGAGATGCACACTCTGAACATGGACAAATCACCATTATGTGCAATAAGGGCTCAGCCACTGGCTTCTACTGTGTCTTGGGATACCTGGGATCTCTGGCCATAGCAAGCTTCACTGTGGCTTTCTTGGCCAGGAACCTTCCTGACACATTCAATGAAGCCAAGTTCCTGACATTCAGCATGCTGGTGTTTTGCAGTGTGTGGGTCACCTTCCTCCCTGTGTACCACAGCAGCAAGGGGAAGGCCATGGCAGCTGTGGAGGTCTTCTCCATCTTGGCATCCAGTGCAGGGCTGCTAGGTTGCATCTTTGCCCCCAAATGCTTCATTATTTTGTTCAGACCAGATAGAAATTCTCTTCAAAAATTTAGGTACAAAGCACATACATGATTCAATAATACTTCTTCAATTTTAACTCAATATTAAATAGGAAATAAAGGCAACAATACATCATTGTAACAACCAAATACTAGGTTAGTGTATGAAGTGTGTTTCAACAGATGAGTAAATTTCACTTTATTTTGTCGAATCAGATGTTATTGTCACCTGAATCTTATATGTAAACTTTATTTTTAATTTTGTGTATCTTGTTTTTAATCTAAAATATTATATATGTTTTTCAGCACTTACATTTTATACAAATCAAATTTAAGTTGACTTCTGAGTTTATTTCCCATTTTCACAGAATTTCCCAATATGTTTTCTAGATCTCCAAGATTCATTTTCTTAATCCATGTTGGACCAATTACTCTAGAGTATTTATTGAGTCTATTCATATAGCAATTTGAAAATTTACATTTTTTTTACACAAAGACATTATTTAAGACCTTTATTAACAGGTGCTTGCAGTTTGTGGACTTTTTTTTTTTTTGAAAGAATCAAGTTGTAAACTTTTTATTACAAATTAAAAATGAAGTTCTTAAAAATCTCAACTTGACCAGATATGAAACAATTTTAAAACCTTTAAAGGTATATTGAGAAAAACCAGGCTTTTTTAAAAAACACATTTGTCATTACCAAAAACAGACATCTTTAGGTAAAAATAATAAAAACCCCATGCTGCATAGTCAATGCAGATAGTTCTAGTTTATCTGGTCAATGGGCAAAAAGCAAGCACTTAAGGTCTTCAGCTCCAATCTTTTATTCATTTCTTTTTTTTTTTTTTTTTTTTTTTTTTTTTTTTTTTTGGTTTTTCGAGGTAGGGTCTCACTCTAGCTCAGGCTGACCTGGAATTCACTATGGAGTCTCAGGGTGGCCTCGAACTCACGGCCATCCTCCTACCTCTGCCTCCCGAGTGCTGGGATTAAAGGCGTGCGCCACCACGCCCGGCTTTTTTATTCATTTCTTATTGCTGGAATTTCGTATTCATTTCTTCTTGTTGGATGACTAAACCGGATGATGGTAAAGACGGTAAGCCGGCATTTACTCAGCCCCGCCCTGCTCAGCCTCGGCAGCGGACGAATTTTCAGCTGGTGGATCTGCGGCTTTTGTCTCTTTGCCATCCTGCGGTTTAGGGCTCTCTGGGCGTCTGCGTCGGTAATTGAAGTTGCGGCGGTACCGACGTTGAGGTGGCTGCTGACCTTGGGTGTCATCTCCTTGATTTTCCTTGTCCTCTTCCTTGCATCCTCTCTGGGCTGTCTTTGGCGAGGAGGACCCGTGCGGAATCGTGGTCTATAACCCTGATACATACTCTGTCTCTCTGGTCTAATTGCTCTCCTGCACACTGGTTGTCGGCTCCCTCCATCACTTCTCCCTGCACAGGAGGTGGGATACTGTGGTCGACGTCCCAGGGCCTCCCCATGCAGTCAGGTGGGAGCCTTCGCCTGCGGTAGGGTGGGCGTTGCTGGGCCTGGCCTTCAGGAGCGCTCTCCGATCCTTCATTCTTTCCCCACTCTCACTGTTCTGGTGATTCTGCTGGTAATTGCGTGGAGGACCCCTGCGACGTGGATAGCGTCTATAACGGTTACGGTCTGCTGCATCTTTACTGCCTTGACCTCCACGCGGGCCTGCAGCATGTGCTGCCTCCGCAGCCTTTCCTCCTTCAACATCAGACTCCACAGTCTCTCCATCTCCTGCACTGCGAAGGTGCTTCCTGGGGTTATTCTTCTTCATGGCAGTCTGGTGCACAGATACATCTTCCTTGGTGTCATTGCTGTTGATGAAACCATATCCATTCCTTACATTGAACCATTTTACTGTTCCCTAAACCTTCGTTGCGATGACCTTCTTGTCCCGCCGGCAGGCGCCGCCCATGTGGGCCGCCCTGCCGCGGTGCCTAGGGGGGTCGGCCGCTGGGTCTCGGCCTCGCTGCTCACGGTTGCGGCCCTGGTGGCTGCGGCAGCTGCGGCTCCTCCCGGGCTGTGATGGTAACTAGGCCGCCGGCGGCCGTGGGGCTGCTCAGGGCTCTCAAGGGTCCGCTCTCCGCTCTCACTACCGATCGAACTGAAAATTTACATTTTTGTGACCTTTTAAAGAAGAAAGCCACTGGAGCAGCAGTGAAACTGAAAATTTACATTTTTAATACATACATATATATATATATATATATATATATATATATATATATATATATATATTATTGACAACTTCTATACTTACAAACAACAAACCACGGTATTTCCCTCCCCTCTCTTTCCCTCCCCTCCCCCACTTTCCCCTTCATAACTCTGCTCTCTGTCATATCCCCTCCCTCTCTCCATTAGTCTTTTATTTTGATGTCATCATCTTTTTCTCCTATTATGAGAGTGTGGGTATTGCTAGGCACTGTGAGGTCTTGGATATTGAGACCAAATTCTGTCTGGACAGTTGTATGTAAGAGTGGTGCCCTTCCTTTGCCTCTTACATTCTTTCCACCATCTCTTCCACAATGGACCCTGAGCCTTGGTAGGGTGTAAGATGTTTCAGTGCCGGACACTCCTCCATGCCTTCTTCTCAGCACTGTGTTGCCTTTTGGGTCATCCCAGTGGTCATCGCCATCTGAAAAGAGAAGCTTCTCTAACCAGAAGTGAGAGTAGCATTAATATATGAGTATGAACATTAAGTGTAGTGGGGCTGCTGGGAACCTAAGCATATTCCATAAGTTTAGGTCTTGCTCAGGAATAAAATCACAGACTTGTTAATCACCATAAATTTATTCAGATGTATCTCCTGTGTGGAGAGTACTCACATAATGAACAAGATTATATTGTATAAAATCTAATTCAGAGTAATATTTTTGCAACAAACATCTGAGTTATCATTCTGTCACAGCAACCTTTGTTTATGGGAAGTCATAAGTTTCCACTCTGTTCAACTAAAAAAGCTTCACAGTTACAACCAATGAAGATCAACATTATGACTAATTTTTCTCCAGAAGCACAAACTCTTCTTTTGTATACGCACCATCTATAGCTCATCAGTCCTTGTATATAGGCCTCCAGTCTGACCACACATTTCTGTTAATCTTCTAATATTTCTAGTCATTTCTCCAAAATTCTCATCCTTTACTAAAATTGAACTAAAGAACTTATATTACCATTTTTAAGGGTTTTTTTTTTTTGTAAAATTCCACTTTGTGTACTTTTTATTTTTCGTTCTGTCTTAAAATAATTCTTTCCTAACTTACCCTTCTTTATGTATACGTTTTTCAATTCTTTGTTAGTTATAGATAATGCCAGGAAGAAAGACATGTGGTGTCAAATAAGGACATTGAGACACGACATCTCTATGAGGCAATGCTACTTATTCAGAAGGGTGCCGAGCTTCTCTATGGTG
The DNA here is from genome assembly GCA_036346955.1 of Dipus sagitta. Lineage (NCBI taxonomy): Eukaryota > Metazoa > Chordata > Mammalia > Rodentia > Dipodidae > Dipus > Dipus sagitta. The sequence continues at coordinate 45,563,136 of CM070771.1, forward strand.
AGGCAGCAAGCACATGCTTGACAGGTAATCCACACAGCTTTTCATCCCTGTCCCAGGATGAGATCTGACCTTTTACCTCATTGGATAAGGCTCAGGTTCATAATATAGTTCATAATTGGCTAGGGAAAATGACATGAAGTTGGTTGTAATGAGAAAACTAGAGAGTTCTGTGAGTCAGTTCCAAGAATTTAAACATTTCTCAGAATTTCCCTATACCATAGGGAAATGGAGGCTACAATCTAAAATATACCACTCTAATTTGATAAAATAGACTTACTTTTATCACAATTTCCCCTCTTATTTATAAATTTTCACTCTTTTGTTTCAAACTCTGAAAATAACAACTGGTTCTACTTTCATGATCATCTAGTAAAAGGATGCTGGTTGAATATAGAGGAGGGGTTTGTTTAGTACAGGCAGTTTCAGTGAGCTTCTGGATTAAGCCTCCCATACAAGGACTGATACAACATCCTGTCAATGTTAGGTTCCAAAAACCCTGAGAAGTAATGTAAGTATAGCACTCATTAGCCCCTTCCATTTATGAAATCATTGTTCCATGAGATTCCTGAAAGGATCATTGATGTCTGAGTATACAGTTCATTCAATTGCATGGGTAGCTGGCCCTAGTAATTCCTTAGTGATAGTTTCATTAGGCATTTTATTGTTGGGAATGAAAGTATAGCACTGGTTTCCTGTTGTTACAGAGGCACTTTCCTTTCCTGCCAGAATCATGTCTACTGCTAATCTATTTTCCCAGGCCATTTTCCTGGTTGGTTCTTTAGCTGGTCGTTTTTTTTTTTTTTTTTTTTTTTCTTTTTTTGAGGTAGAGTCTCGCTTTAGTCCAGGCTGACCTGGAATTCACTATGCAGGCTCAGGGTGGCCTTGAACTCACAGAGATTCTCCTACCTCTGCCTCCCCAGTGCTGGAATTAAAGGCATGTGCCACCACACCTGGCTTAGCTAGTCCTTTAATAGAATACCTAACATAGCCTATAAATCTCTCTTGGTTGTAGTAAATATAAATAATCAAGTCAATGCTCTTGTTAATTGTTGACAATCAAACTAACACAGATTCAAAACCTACAGCTATTGGGGTTTTAGTCTTGAATTCATTGGGTACTCCTCTAGGAATGCCAATGGTATCTATGTACATATATATGAATAAAAGAACCAAAGGGTTGGCTTAGGCTTCTTTTCTTTTTAGGTGACTTGCCTGTGTGGAGAGTTGAGGGTCTAAATAGCAGTGTGAAAGGAATGGCCAATTGCATCAAAGTACAGCTGTTGCTCCAATTTTCTGAAAAGCCTTCAAGTAAAGGTCCTCCATACTATCACCAGTCATCTACTAGGGCAGTTATCAGGGCAGAGCAGTTCAGTTCCCCAGCCCCCACATATAGCCAGATGCACAAAGTGGCACATGCACCTGCAGTTCATTTGCAGTGGCAAGAGGCCTTGGTTGGCCTCTCTCTCTCCTTTCAAATAAATAAATAAATAAATTTTGAAAGTCCAAATCAGTAAGAGAAAGGCTAAGAAAGATATAAACATAAAGATATACATATTGTAAATGAAGATTTTTTTATGGTATGACTAACTTGGGTAGAAAGAAAGATCCAAGATAACAAATATCACACTTTTCTACCAAAAGGGAAGATGAGTAAGGAAATATGTGCTTCGAGAATCCCCCGGCAATAAAGCTAGAGTGAACAAAGCATGCCCCATAGCCACACTACAAGTGAGGTCATTTCCAGAAATCCATAGCTGGGGTGCTCAGCTGGGACCCTCAAGGCCCTGCTTGGGTAGGGCTCCCACCAGCCTGGCCAGGCCTTGCTTGCCTCCATCAGCCAAAACAGAGCTGTAGGGAAAGGAGTCCCACACAGAGACAAAACAATCCAGAAGAAGGGTGCATGTGGCAAGCAATGGAGACTCAGCTTTAACTTCCAAGAGAGTCCCCTGAATGGACTCCCCCCCCCCGACCACCACCACCAAATTTCAATCTCTGCTATAGCCCATAAGAGGGTTCCTCAGTGGATTCTACTCCTGGAAATCAGGCAGTGGTTAAGGCTGGGTATCCAAGCCTACCCAGATGGGCTTCCCACCCCCCACCCCTGGGTCCTGAAAGAGCTGGGATCTGGGAGCAAGCTGCCATCCTAGAACAGAATTTCCTATGTACAGCTCAGAACATCTTTTGGCTCCTATCAGACAGTGCAAATTCTGCAGCCAACAAGGTCCCTGGACTGATTAAGCACCAAAAGGCAGGGAGCGGGTAGGACAAGACAGGGTTATCACACAGGAAGAGGGATTCTTACCCCTCCCCTGTATACCCAGTATTGAAGGTGCTGTCAGCCTGGAGACAGTGGCTGCCACTCCAGAGCAGAGTTCTCTACCTACAGCTGGAAAAACCCTCTTGGCCTCAGACAGGCAGTGCCAGTACTTCAGCCCACAAGGTCCCTAGGATGAATATGCACCAAAGGGCAGGTAGCACGTGGGAAAGGCTGAGTGTTCAAGCCCAGCCCAGCTCCTTACCTCTCATTTGCACATATAAGTTCCAGAAAGTGCTATGAACAAGTAGCAGCCACACTAGCACTGAGTTCCTGACCCATAGCTTGCTATACCCTCTCTAGTGGTGCCAGCACTGTGGCCCAGAGTTCCAGGACTCATTACACACAAAGGTCAGGCAGAGTGTAACAATGGGCATCCAAACCCCAAGAAGCAGTGACCAGCTGCTATACTATCAGAAATTACCTTCCCACAGTGGAACTCCCTTTCCAACATCTAGTCCTGCAGTGCTAGCACTGTGGCCCACTGGGTCCTTAGCACATGGCCAAAGGCCAGGGAGCAGGTAAGTAAAACTTGACCAACTCCAGGTGAACTCCACACTCTCAATAAGTGCCTGGCACAGAAATCACAAGCAGTAAGCCACCATACTAACAAGGAACCCTCACTCTGCAGCCTGGAAGTCCCAGAACTCCTGACCTTCCCAGCAGCTAACACCAGCCCTCTGACACACAGGATTCAGGTGCTGATCTCCCTCCAAAATTCCAGGCAGTGAACAGCCTTTGAAAAATGGTCCCCTGCTCTGACACTGAGCAAACCAGGCTTCCCAGAGCCGCTCTCAGACACACCTGGAGGCTACACACTCATGAGGGCCTTGCTCAGGCTCAAATGCAGCAAGTACATACCCCACACTCCCACATTCACCTCCAGCCAAGCTGTCCAGGCCACACAATAGGTACCATAAGAGCTACAATTCCTACACTGTTAGCAATATAAGGAGAATATCTCGAGATGGAAAAATCCCAATGCAAAACAAATAATGCAAGATATCAGGAGATCCCCACCAAAAATGACTACTCCCATAAGGGAAACCTCCAATGAAACCATAGAAGAAACTCCAGACATAGATTCCCATAATGGAACAATTATAAGCATATTAAATGAACTTAATGAAGCTATGAAGAAGAAGCTGAATAAATTCAAAAAGAATCTTCAAAAAAGAACATAAAATAGATTTCAAGCATGCCTGAATAAAGTAAACCAACAAAATTAGTTCAAAACATGGATGAAGGAAATGTAAGCAAATCAATGAGAAGAATTCAAAAGTTGCCTGAATGAAATGGAAGAGAATCAGCACAATATTCTCAGTAGACACCTCAAAATAATTGAAGAGAGTCAAAAAGAACCTAACAGATGGGTAAATTGACAAATGAGGAGAATTGACAAAAAAATAAACTCACTGGTCAGTGGAACAAGGTCAAAGAGGACATGATTAAATGCAGGTATGAAATCCAAGCGACAACAAGAAAGTCAAACCAGGCAATAAAAATGGAATTCAATAAAGACAAGTAAATAATGAATAAAAACATAATGGATGATAAGGAATATATATATATATATATATATATATATATATATGTGTGTGTGTGTGTGTGTGTGTGTGTGTGTGTGTGTGTGTTAAAAGGTTCCCAAGAAAGTCTCACCAACAGAATAGACCATGCAGAGGACACAATATCAGAACTAGAGGACAAGACAGCGGAACTGGAGTGGGAATCTAAATATAACAACAAGTTCAAAAAAATATGTAAACAGAATATGAGGAAATGCAGGACACACTAAAAAAACAAATATTCAGATCATGAGCAGACAAGAAGGGGAAGAAATACAAGCCAGAGGCATAAAGAATACCATCAAAATTATGCAAAAATCTTTTTCTAATCTCACAACACAGACCCATTCAAGTACAGCTTGCAAAACACCAAACAGACAGGATCAGAGAAAAATTCCCCATGTCACATTATAGTTAAAACTCTAAACACTGAGGACAAAGATTACTAAAAGCTGCAAGAGGAAAATAACTAATAAAATAAAAAGTAAGCTAATCAGGATTACCTCTGATTTCTCAATAGAAACTCTAAAAGCCAGAAGTACATGTAATGGAGCATTTCAAATTTTGAAAGACCATGGCTGCCAACCCAAACTATTATACCCAGAAAAATTATCCCTCATAAAAGATGGTGAAATCTTTCCATTATAAAAGACAACTTTATGAATATATGAGAATTAAACCAATTCTACAGACATACTGCAGGTAATACTCCAAAAAGAAGAGATGAACGAACATACTCAAGAGGCGACAAGACAGAAAAAATATATAACAGACACAAAAATCATAAAAAGCTCAATAAAACACCAAACTCCACAAAGCTTCTAATATTACAGGGATTAACTCCAACCTTCCAGTTATAACTCCCCAATGAAAAGACACAAGTTAACAGATACAATCCTTCCATTTTCTGTCTACAAGAAGCCTACCTTACTATCAAAGGTAGAAATCTCCTTAGGGTGAAAAGTTGTATAATAATTTTCTAAGCCAATGGAAATCAGAAAGAAACAGGTATAGCTATACTAATATCTGACAAAATAGACTTCAAACCAAGAGGAACAAAAAGAGGTAAAGAAGGCCACTTCTTACTCATTAAGGGACAATCTAACAAGAAGAAATTACAATCATAAACTTATATGCATCAAATTTTATAAAGAAAAATTTACTAGAAAATAAAAAACCTAGAAAATAAATCAGAAATAAATCCTAACAAAATAATAACTGGAGATTTTAATATCTCACTATCATCAATAGACAAACAATCCAAGCAGAAAATTAGCAGAGAAATAACAGAGCTATACAACACCATAGATCAATTGGACTTAACAGACATCTACAGAACATTCCACCTCACCTCCACAGAATACACATTCTTCACAGCAGTACATGGGATCTTCTTTTTTTTTTTCTGAGGTAGGGTCTCACTCTGGCCCAGGCTGACCTGGAATTCCCTATGGAGTCTAAGGGTGGCCTCAAACTCATGGTGATTCTCCTACCTCTGCCTCCTGAGTGCTGGGATTAAAGGCATGCACCACCACACTCAGCTCATGGGATCTTCTTTAAAATATTATCACATATTAGGGTACAAAGCATGTCTCCAGAAATTCAGGTAAACTATCATAACTCCTTACATTATATCTAACCACAATATAATAAAATTAGAAATCAGCAAAAAATAAATCACATCCTGAAGACTAAATAACTCACTATTAAGCAATAAACAGGTCATCTGGGAAATATAGAAATTTCTAGAATTCAAAGATAATGAAAACAAAACATATCAAAACTAATGGAACACAATGAAGGCAGTCCTAAAAGGGAAGTTTATAGCACTAAATGCCTACATTATAAAGTCAGAACAAGCTTAAGTGAATGACTAACCATCCACCCTGAAGACAATGGAAAAACAAGAACAATCTAAATCCCAAAGTACCACACAGAAAGAAATATGTCAAAATAAGAGCAGAAATCCATGAAGTTGAAATTAAGAAAAATAAACTAAAATATTGATGGGGCTGGAGTGATGGCTTAGCAGTTAAGATGTTTGTCTGAAGAGCCAAAGGACCCAGGCTTAATTTCCCAGGACCCACGTTGGCCAGTGTACAAGAGGGCGCATGCATCTGGAGTTCATTTGCAGTGGCTGGAGGCCCTGGTGCACCCATTCTCCCTCTCTCTCTCTCTATTCCTCTCTCTCTCTCTCTCTTTTCCCCCCACCCTCTTTCTCTGTCAAATAAATAAATAAATAAAAAGCTGGGTGTGGTGGTGCATGCCTTTAATCCCACCACTTGGGAGGCAGAGGTAGGAGGATCACCATGAGTTCGAGGCCACCCTGAGACTACATAGTGAATTCCAGGTCAGCCTGGACCAGAGTGAAACCCTACCTTGAAAAACTAAAATAGATGATAGATAGATAGATAGATAGATAGATAGATAGATGAAATGAAGATCTAAATTTTTGAAAAATAAGTAAGATTGAGAAATCCCTCACCAAATTTATCAAAAGAAAAAACTCAAATCAACAAGATTAGAAATAAAAATGGAGATGTTATAAAAGATACCTAGACCAGGCTGACCTGGAATTCACTATGTAATCTCAGGGTGGCCTTGAACTCATGGTGTTCCTCCTACCTCTGCCTCCCAAGTGCTGGGATTAAAGGTGTGTGCCACCATGCCTGGCTTTATTTATTTATTTATTTGACAGAGAAAGAAGAGGGGGGAGAATGAGAGAGAGAGAGAGACTGCCACCATGCCTGACAGCTTTGTGGCATGTTGGTTTTTGAAATATGTTCTGATTATACTCACAATTTCATTCGTATCTTTTATAACATCTCCATTTTTATTTCTAAGAGTCAAGGGACTAATCTATTTATTCCAGATTTTCTACCTTTTTCATTTGGGGGGGGGGGTGATGTTTCAGGATTGGGTCTTGCTCTAGACCAGCGGGACCTCCAGGACAACCCACTGTGGACGGGCTTACATGACTTCTTACCCTACCTTCTCCCTCTACTTGGGTCCCTCCTTCTCCTTCTCCTCAACATCGGGCCTTGTGTAATTAATAAGATTACACAATTTATTCACCAACGGCTAGAGGCAATAAAACTTCATCAGGTTGAAATATGTTATCATAGGCGCTACTCAGGAGTCAAGCTCCTCATATGACTGGCTGTCCTCATATGAGTGTCCCTCCTCCGCCCTCCATCTGACCAATGACGGGTAAGATCTCAGACAGGCTGGGACAACCTAAGACAGGTCATGGAGTGGATTCTCAACGAGCTGGATACATGGTACCCAGTGACGGATAAGATCCCCAGAAGGGGCAACCTAATACAGGGGCCATGTTTTCCACCGTGCTTACAAAAACAAAAGGGGGAGATGTTGGGCCTTGAGAGGCCTGGACATGAGGCCTAGTGGAACTTCCTGAGCCTAGCTAAAGTTTGGCAACCTATCTCTGGCCAGCTAGGACTCAGCAAGACACCTAATGGCTTCTTGCCTGCTACTTCTGCATGGGAGTTGGAATTATCATTTCAATAGTCACAGTTTACTATTGGCCCTTACCTCTCCCCCTCCACCATCCTAGAATCCCCTCCTTCGTTCTCAACATTATATAGGCAACTGCCTATAACAATAAAGCGAGTTCCTGTTTCGACAAGACTCCCGACTCAGTGTGGTTTTTCTCCAGTGACTAGGAGAGGTTCTGAGTTGTCCAACGTTCACCCTCTTCCTCAACCCCTTGGGATAAACCAGCCTTGGGCCTGGTCCTTCCTCAGCACTACCTGCCGGGGGAGCCTGGCAGTTGGGAACAAGACAGGGATGCCCACACTCACCACTGCTTTTCAACATAATACTTGAAGTTTCACCACAAGCAATGAGACAAGAGAAAGAAATAAAAGAGGTACAAACTGGAAAGTAAGAAATCAAATTAGCCGTATTTGCAGATGACATGATTCTTTACTTAAGTGATCTAAAAGACTCCACCAAAAAACTACTGAAAGGGATAAACATTTTCAGCAAAGTGGCAGGATACAAAATCAATACACAAAAACCAGTAGCCTTTGTATATACCAATGACAAACATAAAGAAAGAAATCAGCAAAGCAGTCCCATTTATAAAAGCCACTAAAAAATTAAATACCTTGGAATATCCCTAAACAAGGAAGTGAAATATCTATAAAATGAAAACATAAAAACTCTGAAGAAATGGAAGAAGACATGAGAAGATGGAAACACCTCCCATGCTAATGGTTCAGAAGATTTGAGAAAATGGCCATCCTAACAAAAACAATATACAGGTGTAATGCAATTTCAGTCAAAATTCCAGCAGCATTCTTCACAGAATTAGAAAAATAGTCTCAAAATTCATATGGAAGCAGAAAAAAAAAAAGCCTCACATAGCCAAATGTAGCTTCAGCAAAATATCTCTGGTGACATCACCATGCCTGATTTCAAGACATACTCTAAAGTCATAGTAATAAAAACATCTTGGTAATGACACAAAACAGACTTGTAGATCAATGGATTAGAATAGAACATATTCTGTTCTATATAAGTTTCTCCAACTACAGTTACCTGATCTTTGACAAAGGGGCCAAAAGTGCCCACTGGTGTAAAGTCAGCATTTTAACAAATGCTGGTGGAAAACTAGAAAGCCACATGTAGAGGAATGAGCCTGGGCCCTCTTCTCTCAGCCTGCACAAAAATCAACTCCAGATGAATCATGGGCATCAATAAAGGCCTGAAATTCTAAAATGACTGAGATAAAACATAGGCAGAATACTCCAAGATATAGGCAAAGAAAGGACGTTCAGAATGAGACCCTAGTAGCCCAGGCAATTAAACAAACACTCAGCCACTGGGATTTCATAAAACTCAAAAGGCTAGTGTACACAGAAACTAACCATCAACAGAGTCAATAGACAACCTACAGAATGGGAGAAAATATTTACCAACTATATATACCTGACAGAGGTCTGATAACTAGAATTTATAAAGAACTCAAAAAAAGAAAACTAATCACTAAAAAGCCAAGCAAGTCACTTAAAATTAGGGAGAAGAAATTAATCTGAGAGTTCTCAAAGAAATTCAAATGGCTAATAAACACTTAAAGAGTTGTTCAATATCCCTAGAAATTAGGGAAATGCAGATTAAAACAACTTTGAGATACAATCTCATTTTACTGAGAATGGAATCCATAAAAAAATCAAATGGTGGAGGTGGAGAAATGGCTTAGTGGTTAAGGTGCTTGCTGTGAAGCCTAAGGACCCAGGTTCAATTCCTCAGTACTCATGTAAGCCAGATGCACAAGGTGGCACATGCATCTGGAGTTCATTTGCAGAGGGTGGACACTCCCATTCTCTCTCTATCTGCTTCTTCCTCCCCCCCCCCTTCTCTCTCTCTAACAAATAAATAAAATCTTTTTAAAAATAAATTCATGAGCTAGGCGTGGTGGTGCACACCTTTAATCCCAGCACTGGGGAGGCAGAGGTAGGAGGATCGCCATGAGTTCAAGGCCACCCTGAGACTCCATAGTGAATTTCAGATCAGCCTGGGCTAGAGTGTAATCCTACCTTGAAAAACCAAAAAAATAAAATAACTTAAATAAATAAATAAATTCATGAGTTGTAGAGAAGACTCGGCAGTTAAGGTGTTTACTTGCCTGCAACACCTAATGACCTAGGTTTGATTCCCCAGTAATACCCACATAAACCAGATGCACAAAGTGTTACATGCATCTGGAGTTTGTTTGCAGCAACTGGAGGCCCTGGTGTACCCATTTTCTCTGTCTCTCTTCTTTCTGTCTCTCTACTTGCATACAAATAAAAAATAAATATATAAAATATTTTAAGAAATCAAATGTCAATAAATACTGATGGAGATGCAAAGAAAGAGGAACTCTCACTCACTGCTCGTAGAGCAAGCTTGTATAATCACTATGGAAATCAGTATGGAGACTCCTCAAAAAGCTGAAAATAGACCTGCCATTTGATCCAGCCATATAACTCCTGGGCATATACCCTAAAGACTGCTCTTTACTACAGAGACACTTGCTCAGCTATGCTTGTAGCTGCTCTGTTCACAACAATATGATCTGGAATTGCCCATCAATAGATGAATGGTTAATGAAGATGTGCTATATATATACAATGGAATTCTTCCCAGCAGTAAGTAAAAATGAAATAATGAAATTTAAACAAATTTATAGACTTAGAAAAAATCATACTAAGTGAAGTCAAACACAAAAAGGTAAATGCCACGTATTTCCCTCACATGTGGTTCCTAACCTGGAACAGCTTGAGTTTCAGGCACACCCTACAGGCAACTTGAGGGACAAATAATACTTGGGGAAGGGTTTGGAGGGAGGGATAAAAGACAGTAGGTGGAAATATACACAAACTAAAGCCAGCATGAATTAGTACCATAGAAACCATTTTCCTGAATAGCAAACTAAAAGCTAGAACTCAATAGGAGTGTGGGGTGGATGGTCTGGGAAGAAAGGCCCTGGAGAGGGCCTAATTCTAAAACTAATGGCTTTGACTTATAACTCCCAGTGCCAGAAATGGGTTATACTCCACAGTGAGTTGTGAGGTTGGAGAGACCTATGATGTCCCCAAAGCAAGACAGGCTTCTGTCAAAGCACTTGATTTCCCATATAAGCTAAAAGGTGAAGACACACCATTGCTGAAGACATTACAAGCTGCCAACACAGAGCCTTAAGAGATCATGCTGACATTTGCAAAGAAGCTAGTTCCTTGATGGCTCATGGTGCTGGAAAGTGATACATGAGCTTCTGGGGGAAACTGTCCATGAACGTTGTTCACAAGCAGGGGCTCCTGCTAGGTGTGGAATCAACCAACTGGACAAGATATACACATTTGTGCAATAGTGGCACTCAGCATAGATGGGTAACTAATGGCTCTCTGATTGGATAAGAGACCCACTCGGGCTGGAGAGATGGCTTAGCTGTTAAGCGCTTGCCTGTGAAGCCTAAGGACCCTGGTTCGAGGCTCGACTCCCCAGGACCCATGTTAGCCAGTTGCACAAGAGGGCGCACGTGTCTGGAGTTCGTTTGCAGTGGCTGGAGGCCCTGGCGCGCCCATTCTCTCTTCCTCTCTCTATCTGCCTCTTTCTGTCTGTCGCTCTCAAATAAATAAATAAAAATAACAACAAAAAAAATTTAAAAGAGACCCACTCAACGACAATGAATTCATAGCTGGTACTGGGAACCAAATCAGAATCTTATGGATTCTTATGGTCATGGTATCCAGTGAGAAGCTCCCACTAGTCATTGGCCAAAAGTAAGGCTACACCCATCATTCTCTTAATTAACTATGCCTAACCCCTTTAACCCATGCTGCTTTCACTCTCCGTTGGGGAATCTGTTTTTTCTTTTACAGAAGACAGCAAAAAACCAGGGAGAATCTAAATCCATCAACATGACAAGATAACTGACTCCAAATCATGACATAAGCTACCTCTTGTACATCAAGCAAGGTCCAAGTGATACCACAGAGGAACTGGTAAGTTAACCATAAGTTCTTCACTCACAGTGAGTCTGACAACCTGCACCAGGGAGATGGCAATAGATAATGAGGACACTCAAAGCATAACAACACAGAAATCCAGAAGTTGCTGAGAACTTAACAGTAACATAAACTTATACAGGCTCAGGAAACATTGAGGAGGAAGGAGCAGAAAGACTGTAAGAGTCATAGGGTGGGAAGACATGTCTAGAGGCATTGCCCCCACATCACAATGTCTGACTTCTGCTGTCATAACTCATAGCCCACAACCCCATGGTGAGTACTAGTAATCCTACTGCAGAGGGCCCTCAGAGGAATGGGGAATGAAACCAACACATGATTTGTCCATGCAATAAAATGTCTAATTCATATAAATAATAAAATTAAAAAATATTTATTTAGTTAGTTGAAACAGAGAGAGAGAGGGTATTCCAGAAACTTCTGCTTCTACAAAAAAACTCCAGATTCATTGGCCATTTTGTACATCTGGCCTTTCATGGTTACAGGGGAATGGAATTTGGGTCATCAGTCTTTGTAAGAAAGTGCCTTTAACTGTTGAGTCATCTCTCCAGCCCTTTAGGAGCCTTTGAATTTCTGAAGAATATAATTTCCACAGTTCTCCTAAAGCACTAATTATGTTCAGTGTGATGAATAGAAAGTTCTATTGGACATCAAAGTCCATGGCTCCATGTGTAGTTATCTGCTGCTATAGTTTAACACAGAGCACAAGGACAAAAATCAGTCATGTGTGGGCTGTGATGATGAGTCAGTAAAATTCTTACCATATAAGCATGAGAACCATAGTTCAATCCCCTAGGACCTATGTAAAACACTATGGCCATGCTGTCAAGCATACTGTTCCTGTAATTCTAGTATTAGGGAGAAAGATAGGAAGATCTCTGAGTTTGCTGGCCAGCCCATTTAGCCCAATCAGCAATCACCATATTCAGTGAGAGACCCTGTCCCAAATAAGGTAGAGTGCTATTGAGGAAGAGACCTCCTTGTCAGCCTCTGGCCACTACCTGAACACACATCTGCTCATACACACAAAGCAAAAATACCAGTCATGTAGATATCTCTATCTGAGATGCTGATGACTAGAACCAACAACCAAACAGTGAACATTGCAAAATAATGGAAAATTTCTTTAAAAGTTTTGGAAACTATGCTTAAACAAATCCATAAAATCAAATATTGACATTTCATGCCATTGTTACTATATGAGAATGTGTGTTAGGAATGTAAGTAAAACTTGGCTGGGCCTAGTGGCACATGTCTTTACTCCCAGCGCTTGGAAGGCAGAGGTAGGAGGATCGCCATGAGTTCGAGGTCATCCTGAGACTACATAGTGAATTACAGGTCAGCCTGAGCTAGAGTGAAATCCTACCTCAAAAAAAAAAATGTTTTTAATGTAAGTAAAACTAGAATTCGATTTCTTTGGTTTCCTTGTGAGAAGATACTTTTCTTTATTTTTCTACCTTTCAGATATTATTTTGACATATATTTCTGAATATCATTCTAAACTTAACAAGAAAATCTTTACTACCTATGTTGCTGTCCAGCTCTTAAGCATAAATTTCCAGGAGGGATACTTAGTATCAATCTGTGCTTCTGGCTGGGGAACTGACTGAGATTCCCACATCAACAGAATCTCAAAAGTCCCAAGCAAACTGGGAAGATATCTCATCATCCTGATTTGAGTAAATGTTTAAAACAGATATAGAGTTGGGGTAGCAGGAGCAGAACAGAATCTTTTTTAATATTTTATTTATCTATTTATTTATCAGAAAGAGAGAGAGGCAGATAGAGAGTATGGGCACCTCAGGGCCTCCAGCCACTGCAAACAAACTTCAGACACATGCACCACCTTTTGCATCTGGCTTACATGGGTTTGTCTCCTTAGGTTTTGCAGGCAAGTGCCTTAACCACTAAGCCATCTCTCCAGCCCCCAGAATAGAATCTTAATATCATCAGGATATGTTCCTCAAATTATTACAGAAAATATAAAGGGAAAATACCATCAAAATCATTCTATGATTACTCTGATACCAAAACCAGTTAAGGACTCAATACAAAAACAAACTATACAGCAACTTGTCAATGGATATAGAAGCGAAAAGAACTCAATAAAATACTTGTAAACAAATACAGCAAAAACATCAAATGATCCCATAAGACACCTAGACTAAGAATGGGAATTAAAAACAGTGCCAAGACCATGAGGTGAGTGAGAACAATCAAAGTGAAGGGAGGATATTGTATTCCAAAGACAAAGATTAAAAGGCCATTGAAGGGAGACTGGAAAGATGGCTTAGTGGCTAAGGTGCTTGCCTGCAAAGCCAAAGGACCTAGGTTCAGTTCCTCAGTACCCACATAAAGCCAAATGCACAAGGTGGCACATGTGTCTGGAGTTCATTTGCAGCAGCTGTAGGCCCTGGCACAGCCCATTATTTCTATTTCTATTTCTCTCTCTCTCTCTCTTTTTCTTTCTCTCAAATAAATAAAATATTTTTTAGGAAAGACAGTTGAAGAGCTATGGAGATTGTTCAGCAGTTAAAGGTGCTTGCTTGCAAAGCCTAAAGGCCTGGGTTCAATTCTCCAGTACCCACATAAAAGCCAGATGTACAAAGTGACACATGTGTCTGAAGTTCACTTTGCCGTAGCAGAAGGCCCTAGCCTATCCATATTCATTCTTATACTTTCTCTCTCTCCTTTCTCACTGCAAATAAATAAAATATTTTTAAAACTATTGAAAATCGGGCTGGGGTGTTGGCTTAGCAGGTTAAAGCACTTGCTTACAAAGCCAAAGGACCCAGGTTCAATTCCCCAGGACTCACATAAGCCAGATACACATGGTGGTGCATGCATTTGGAGTTCATTTGTGCACCCATTCTTTCTCTCTCTCTGCCTCTCCTCTCCTTTCTCTCTCTCTAAGAAATAAATAGAAATTTAATTTAATTTAATTTAATTTAAAAACTATTGAAAATCACAGGCTTTCACAGAATAGCTGAAAGTGTAAAGACAAAGAAGGAAACAGCAAACAGAAATGTGCAGCTTGTCAGCAGGGAGAAAGGAATGACTCATCCAAACACTGTCAGTCAACCCAGATTAAATGGCATTCCTAATGATAGGGCAAACCACAGTTCTCACAATCCTTATTACAGTTGCGGGTTTTAGTGAACCAGTGACTCATTTAGCATTGTAGGCCTCATTTGAAAGAGGTCAATTTTGTCACTGTACATGCATCCAAAGACTTTGGATAGGCATATCTTCAGGGAGAGCCTATTGTTTAATACTGAGGTACTATGGAGATGTGATAGCAACAATGACAAACTAGATATTCTCAGGACAAATTTCCACATTCTGTGATTGAGAGATAGACATACAAGGCAGTCATGGGTAGGGGAAAACCTGTAAACAGAGTTCACGCAGTGGATTATCTTGCTTAGGCAGTGGAGGATATGCTAGTAAGTAATCATGGCATCTCTGGCTAGGTGCTGACCCAATCACCTGAGGATAACTGAAGACCATAACAGCCCTGTGCAGTAGTTACAGAATGCACATGCTCATCAGAAGTCTACGTAATTTATGTCCAAATACAACCACATATGAAGTCATGAAGAAAACCTTTAAAAAATGAAATAATTTCATATATCTTATCAAACAAGAATGGAATAAATATAGAAAGAAATAGGCAGTGGACCTAAAGAAATGGTACAGATACATGGAAGTTGAACAATGCACTTTGATAAATCAGTAGGTCACTTAAGAAACAAGGGGTGAAGTTAAATCCCTATAATGTAGCCACAATGAAAATATAGATTACTAGAGTTACTGGGAGACAGTGAATGCATTTCCAAGATGTAAATATATTGGTGTGAAGCCTACATCAATAAATTAGATATTGTAGTTACTTTCTCCTTGTTAGGATAAAGCACCCAACCAAAAGCATCTGATGGGAGAAAAGGTTTTTTTTTTTGTTGTTGTTGTTGTTGTTGTTGTTGTTGTTGTTTTTTTTTTTTGGCTTCTGTTCTCAAAAGGAAGCTTCATGGTAACAGGGGAAAACATGGCATGAGCAGGGGCTAGCATCATCTCCACCACAGCAGGAGAGAGACAAACTCTGGCAATGGGGTGCAGGCTATAAAGCCTACCCCCAGCAACACACCTCCTCCAGGAAGGCTCCACCTCCCAAATCACCAGCTATGGATCAAGCATTCAAAACATGAGTTTATGGGGAACATCTGATCCAAACCACCACAGATATCTGCCATATAAGCATGCGTGGCAATCATGTGTGTGCACTAATAAAAACATCAGAAATAAGTAACTTAGCAATGTACATTAAAGTATCAAAAAGAACAATGGAAAGAGTAGGAAAGAGCATACATATCAATGTAGAAATTAATTAAATGGAATCAAAGTGGAATGCAAAGGATCAGTCATACAAAGACTTGCTTCTTTGAAAGTATAACTGAGATTACCAAACTTTTAGACAAACTAACCAAAGAAAGAGAGAAGGAATATACAAATTAGTAAGATGAAAAGTGAAAATGGGGTAGTACAACAGACAACTGAAATGTGAAGTATCAATAGGAAATATTTTGAAAATTTACATTATAATGTAAGTGAAAAGGATACATATGTAGGCATATATAACCTATAAA
Source organism: Dipus sagitta (assembly GCA_036346955.1). Lineage (NCBI taxonomy): Eukaryota > Metazoa > Chordata > Mammalia > Rodentia > Dipodidae > Dipus > Dipus sagitta. Next base: position 45,579,193 of record CM070771.1, read on the forward strand.
ATCAAGAGTATGGAAACAACGTATCAGTAAGATTGTAAACATATCAACAATAAGATTGAGGCAGTACTAAAATCTTCTGGTGAAGAATACACTTGATTATAAAGTTTTAATACTGAATTCTACAAAACTAGTAATCAGAGAGAATACTTACACTCCTCATTCTGTTCCATAAAATTAAAAACAAGTGTATAACTTTTTCCAGATTCATTGTATGAATCCAGTATTACACTGTTAGCAAAACTGGGTAAGAATATAAGAAGAAAGTAACTTCATACCAATTCACATCATGAGTATATGTGCAAAAATACCTAATAAGTTAATTGCAAAGTAAATTCTATGACACATTAAAATATACTACAGATGAATTTCATTTCATTCCAGTCATACCAGAATCATATATATTTCCAAAGTCATATTTCTAACTGTAGACACAAAATGTCTCTGACAAAATCAGGCATCTTGATTTTAAAAACAGCAAGAAGCAAGAAACAGAATGAACATGTGAACATTATAAATGTATATGACAAACTTACAACTAAACATATGCTGAACATTGAGACTAGAAGCATTTCCTCTAAAATAAGCAATAATGCAAGAGAATCCAGCATTTTCTTCAGTGTTATAAATCTTGCCAGGCAAAGTGGTACACACCTTTAATCCAAGCACTTGGGAGGATGAGTTGTAAGAGGATCACATTCTTTGTATTAGCGAAGCCCTGTGCCCCTGAACTATGTAATGTTCCATTCCAGACCTTTTCCATATAGAAATAATAAACACGGTATTTCTCTTCCCTTCCTCCCTTTCCCTTGCTCCCCCTCTTCCTCTGTTTCCAGTCTAATGGGATGATTATAGCTTCCCACTTTCATCTACCATTCCTTCCCTAACACGAAGGATTCTATCTTGTGATTAGCTTAGACACACACATCTTGGAACCAGAGGAAGTGAACTGATCCAGTCTGAACTGACTTTAGGCAAATATGCAGTAAGGCAAACTATCTGTAGAATGAACTTTTAGGGAAAATCCACTATTTACTGTCCTATGTCTATGCATAATTAGGTATGCATATATGATTATAGTGCATTATACAAAAGGCATATGCAGTGAACAAAAGTTTACATAATCCAAGCTTGTCAAAACAAACAAACAAGGAAAAAAAAAAACCCACCACAGCCCATCCCTAATAACCAACACTTCCTCCTTGTGAACCTATGAAAGGAAGCTGTAGCAGACAGCTTCAGGTTCACTGAGATGAACTTCCAGACCAGGCACAGTTATGGAGGAAGGGATTTTTATTGAAGCTTACAGATCCAGGGGAAGTTCCATAATGGCAGAAGAAGCTGGCCTGCCTTCACAGGCCCAAGCAGAGAGAGAGAAGCACAAGCTAAAAGCCAAAAGCCACACAGCACACTTCAGGAACTCCAGCTAGGCACACTTTGCATATCTTTAGATTGAAATCTGAAACCCACCACCAGACCATAAGATCCACACAATGGCACTGACTCCAGTCAGGTGGCTAAAGATGCAAACTACAAACAAACAACTGAATAAATTGGGGGCCATCTATTCTATTCAAACCACCACATTCCGCCCCTGGCCCCCAATAGATCATCATCACACATTGTAAATTGTAATCAGTTCAATTTCAAAGGACCCCACAGTCCTGACCAAGTTAAGATATGAAGACCTGTAAAATCAAACAAGTTAAACATTTCTAACATATATAGGCACAGAGTTAACATTTTCAACTGGTATAATGCATAGCAAGGAGAGACTAAAACAATGCAAACTCAACCACCATCAAACAAACATCAAACTTCTGCAGTTCAAGTTCAGTATATCCAGAGACTAACAGTCTCCAGACTTTCCAATTCTGCCCCTCCAGCTGGGCAGAGTAGCCAGGGAACACTTCCATCCCAGGCCAACAGTGTGCTCTATGGTAGCCCTTGCATAGTTCTGGTATATCCAAAACATCTTGAGGTCTTCATCCAAACCATGGTCCATCTTCCAAAGGCTCTTTCAGCCTATCAGGGCATCATGCCCTGCCTCATGCCACATCTCAGCAGCAGCTCCTGGAACCATGTGCAATTCATGACCACTCCTCACATTTTCCAAAGGCTCTTTCAGCCTATCAGGGCATCAGGCCCTACCTCATGCCACATCTCAGTGGCAGCTCCTGGAAGCATGTGCAATTCACAACCACTCCTCACATTTTTCATGCTTCTGAAACCAATACCAGGTGTACAGGACACAGCCATATTCTTAATTCACAGACAAAATAAATCATAACCTTGAAAAGCAGGTTCCTTCTCCACTCAACTCTTTCCAGAAGTGTTTGCATTTCTATGATAGTCTTTCCTCAGGCATCCTTTCCATAATAAAACAATTGGACCATCTTCCTTTAAGATTGCTAATGTGTTTGACAATAGCAGATTCAGTAACCTAAAACCAGTCTCAGTACCTGTAATTTTAACTTGCTTGAGGTTTTCCAGCTTAAAATCTTAAATCTCTCAGTCCAATATCTTTAGCCAAGCACATCAGTCCATTACAAATTTAACCTTTATCAAACTCTCTGGGCCTGGGCAGCAGGATGCAGCCAGCCCTTATGCCAGTAGCCCAGTTCTAACAAAGTCCTCTGCAGTCTTTCCTTCCCCTTAGAAAGCTCATAAGCCAAGCCTCGAAGTTCAATATTGTCTGCACTTAGAATTCTCAAGCTCTCATCATAATAGCCCATAAAACTTGGCTTACCACTCCAGAAGGCATCTTCATTTGCAAGCACCAAGTCCATGCCCATATCTCCAAAACAAAGGTTCCAAAAGATCAACATCCATATGGTCAGGTTCATCTTACCCCACTCCTGGTACCAAATTCTGTAGCAGACAGCTTCAGGTTCACTGAGATGAACTTCCAGACCAGGCACAGTTATGGAGGAAGGGATTTTTATTGAAGCTTACAGATCCAGGGGAAGTTCCATAATGGCAGAAGAAGCTGGCCTGCCTTCACAGGCCCAAGCAGAGAGAGAGAAACACAAGCTAAAAGCCAAAAGCCACACAGCACACTTCAGGAACTCCAGCTAGGCACACTTTGCATATCTTTAGATTGAAATCTGAAACCCACCACCACACCATAAGATCCACACAATGGCACTGACTCCAGTCAGGTGGCTAAAGATGCAAACTACAAACAAACAACTGAATATATTGGGGGCCATCTATTCTATTCAAACTACCACAGAAGTCATGAGACATAATCTGGTGCTCTTGAGCAATCCTGATCAAGTCTGCTGCTCTGTTGCAGTATATCTATACTATACTTTCTTTTCTGTTTTGCCATTTGTGTGTAGTTATTCATTCTTTCAAAAGGATGCCAACAACTTACAATATACCTGGTATAGACATTTACACAAGTAACATTTGGCAAGCCAGTCAAAAGGTAAACTCTTCCCCTAGCAGAGACCCTTTCTTTTCTACCTTTGCTTGGCTGATCTTACTGCCTTTCAAATTTCTGCAGTTGAATATCAGTCAGTTGGTGTGAGACAGTTAGGCAGCATTAGGTCATCCACCACTTGAAGATTACTGTGACAGGATAACTGGATTGTGGAGCTGGGAAAATTAGACCTTTCCTGAAGCAACACAACTAAGCATCTGGCAGATCAAGTATTTTGCACCTTTCCTTTCTGGATTGAATTCTTGTAGTTTCTTCAAACATCTAATTCCTAAACTCCAAGGACCTGACCTTCCCAAACTAATCCATCTCTAGATTCAGAGTCCATGCCTATTTTGTAACAACACTGTTTGGGCACTATCCTTCTCCAGTTAAGGAAGAATCTCCTCTAAATTCACTCAAATTTATGAATCATCATATAGATTACCCTTTCCCATTTCCTACCCAGACCTTGATGAAGGTAACACTTTTAGATCATGGCTCTTCCTTGACTTACTCAGATGTGCCTATGGCCTGCTGAAACTCAGTCCTAATAATGAGCCATCACTCTTAGTCACAGACATGGCCCGTCCCCAAACTCTTATTCAGGAACATATGCCATTGCTTCTCCCAATAAAGCTCAATGGAAGAAGAGAATATTCTCCAATTAGAGGTTGGTCAAAAGTCATGGCTAGTGCTTACTTCGGCAGCACATATACTAAAATTGGAATGATACAGAGAAGATTAGCATGGCTCCTGCACAAGGATGACACACACACACAAAAGTCATGGCTAACAGCCAAAAGTACCACAACTTAAAAGAGGATAAAATTATGGAGAAAATACTTCAGAAGATATGTTAGTCCTCACATAAGGCTGGAGAGGTTCAGTATAATATGGAGAGATTCCAAAAAAAGACTCCTACTGAATCAAGTTTACCTGGTCTCTTTCAGGAGGATGCCCTGGGGGAAATTTAAGTCAATTGTTCTCCACTCATTCTTTCCTCTCCATAGCCGGTCATATTTAAGGACTACCATCCCACTTGACTCCCTTCTCAGGTGTATTCTTTTAAAAATTTTATGTGTTTTACTTATTCATTTTCAGGGAAAGTGAGAATGCTAGGTTCTCTTGCTACTGTAAACAAACTTGATATACATACAACACTTTGTGCATCTGGTTCTATGTGAGTAGTGTGGAATTGAACCCAGATGAGTAGGCCTTGCAAGCAAGCACCTTTAACCACTGAACTATTTCCCCAGCCTCTCAGGTGTATTCTTAGTTGGTGGAGGCAAAGTCACTCCTACCATTTGATAAGGTTCCGGCTAGGAGGAGGTTTCCGCATGGCTGGAGCTGGAACCATTCAGTTCCCTGTGTTTGGTTTTCTTATTAGCAATAGCACTCCTGTCTTTTATAGGTTCTCAAGAAAAGGAAACTCAAACTGTTCCTTGCTGTAGAGAAATAAGAGGGTTGAAAGAAAATAAAGCTAAAACCATTTGTACAGACTTATGCTCCCAAGATAAATATATGACTAATAAGGGGTTCTTTGTAAAGTTACGGAAAAAAAAAATTACTTGATCCTCCCATTACAACAGCAGAAATTCCAAAGTCCACCTCGAGGAGCTAAGACAAATGCATTTAGGTTTTCTGATCTGACTGACCCACCTCTACCATACACAGGAATTTGTGATGAAAGTTAGGTCATGAAGTAAATAAGAATGGAAACTGGGTATGGTATAGTTCATTGCCCTTCTTGGAAAGGCTTGCTCAATCAGGCCTTGCTTGGTGACACACTCTGTAACCATCTGAGCAGAGGAGTCTTGAAGGAAAAGGACCTTAGAGAAGTGGAGATTTGTAGGGGTTAGGGAGGTAGAAGCCAGTTCTGACGGAGGAATGGTTTGTGGAGATCTGAAGGGTAATGTCATGACTTATAAAAATTGTGGCACATAGGCTGGAGGAATGGCTTAGCAGTTAAGGCATTTGCCTGCAAAGCCAAAGGACCTCGGTTCGATTCCCCAGGACTCACGTAAGCCAGATGTACAAGGGGGCATATTGTATCTGGAATTCATTTGCAGTGGCTGGAGGCCCTGGTGTCCCCGTTCTCCCTTTTTCTTTCTTTCTCTCTCTCTCTCTCTCTCTCTCTCTCTCTCTCTCTCTCTCTTTCCCTCTTAAATAAATAGAATAAAAATAAAGTTTAAAAAAAACAATTAAAAAGATTGATGAAATGAAGTGCTAAAAAAAAAAAAAAAAAAACAAGATGGATAAACCCTGGCCAATTTGACCAAAAAAGAGAAGTCTCAAATTAACAAGATTAGAAATGAAAATGGAGAGGGCACAGCTGATACCAATAAAATTGGAGGAATCATAAGGACATATTTCCCGAAACTCTATTCCAATAAAGTGGATAATCTGAAAAAAATGTGTGAATTCCTAGACATATTCCATCTACCAAAATTAAACCCAGAACAGATAAAGTTCCAAAAAGACATGTTACATCCAGTGAGATTGAACATGTTATCAAAAACCTCCCAACCAAAGGTGCAGGACCTGATGGATTCTCAACCAAATTCTACCAAACCTTCATCGAAGAACTAAAACCACTTTCACTTTTTCAAAGTTATTTCACACAATTAGTAAAGAGGGAATGTTTCCCAACTCCTTTGACAGCAATATTACACTGATACCAAAAACATACAGAGACACAGCATGACAAGAAAATTATAGATCAATATCCCTGATGAACCTACACACAAAAATTCCCCCCCAAATCCTACAAACAAAATTCAAGAACACATCAAAATCATTATCTGCCTTGATCAAGTAGGCTTCATTCCTGGAGTTCAGAGATGGTTCAACATATGGAAATCAATAAACATAACATACTACATTAAAAAACTTAAGCACAAAAACCACATGATCATTTCAATAGATGCAAAGGAAGCCTATGACAAAATACAGCATTGCTTTCTGTTCAAAATGCTGGAGACTAGAAATGAAAGAACCTTACCTCAACATAATAAAGGCTATATATAAAAGACCTAAGGCCCTAGTTATACTAAATGGGGAAAACTTGAGCCCCACTAAGCCTTTGTGGGTAGCCAACTGCTCTCTTATTGGACATGAGGCCTGCTCCATGGGAGAGAAATGATAAATGGTACTGGGAACAAAGTCAGCACACAATGGTGAGGAAAATTACATTAATGAGAAACAAGCCTCCAGTGGTCCCTGTACAGGTCGAGTGGGTAGCCTCATCAAAATGTCTCTCAAGTTCCTAGACATATTCCCTTTAATCAAAACTGCCTTCACCCTTCATTGGAGATTTAGTTTATTTACAGATGACAGAAAATACTGGGGAGATAGAAGATCCATCAACACAAGAAAAGACAGCCAAATGTTCACACTGAGATGTGCCACCCCTACCACATCTATCAGGGTCCAAAAGAAACTGAGGAAGAAGCAGCAACTCGAGTATGGCTCCAAATGCTGGCCCAACATTCACATCCAGGAAAATAACAATGAACACTGTGGCAAACTAAAACACATCATATCAGAAATACAAAGGCTACAGAGAAGTCAACATCAACTGATAACATACCTACCAAGGCTCAGGGACTGTTGAGGAAGAAAGGCAGGTAGATTGTAAACGCCACAGTACAGGTAGAAACACACTGAGACACAGCTCCCCCTAGAAACAGAGGTCCTAATTACCCCACAATGAATACCAATAACCCCACTGAAGTGAGCCCACAGGGAAATGGGGGCCAGGCAGGGGTCATAATGGAACTTGTTAATATAATTAAATAATTAATAAAAGAAGAAATAATGTATAAGAAAGAAATGACACTGGAACCCTGCATTACTTTAGTCTTTCTTGATCAGAGCAGGCCTTCACTCTGAAAGAATGAGAGTAAATGAAAATACATAAAATTTAAAGAAATAAAGTTAGCCAATCACCCCTCTTCAAATGTTCAGGTCTCACAGTGTGTAGCAGTTACCTTCTCATTACTGGAACAAAACACACAACCAGAAGCAGCTAGTGTGAGGAAAGTGTTTGAGCTTACAGTTTAAAGAGGAAGTTTCATATGGTAGGAAAAGTATGACAAAATCAGACTGCTTGATGCCCCATCTCCACATCAGCAGGGAAGAAGCAGAGAAAGTAAGTCAGCCAACACTGGCAAATGAGGAAAAACAACAAAATTCCAAGGCCCACCGCCAGCAACACATCTTTTCCATCAAGCTTGTACCTCCCAAGTTTCTACTAGTTGGGCATTAAGTATGAGACTTAATCACAAACACATGAGGCTATGAGGAGCATTTCACATAAACCACCACACAATGCAAGAATTCAAGTAACATTAAAAAGCAAGGCCACGTAACCCATCTGTGGTAGTTTGAATGGTTGTCCCCCAATAGATACAAGAGTTTATTAAAGCTTGTAATTATATCTCCAGCTACCTTTTTAGAGGAGGTGGCACTATGGGTGGATCCTAGGGTCCAGCCCTAAGGTGTGGGGGTGGATCTGAAATTCAAACCTAAACATACGCAGAGTGCTTGAGCTCTGCCTGCAGTTCCTGGAGTGCACTTGCTCATGGTGCTGCTGGTGCTATTTTTCTCTGCATGGACCCGTGAAAGGGAGCCATCTTCTGCATTATGGAACTTCCCCAGGATCTGTAAGCTTCAATTAATCCCTTCCTCCATAACTGTGCCTGGTTTGTAGGTTCATCCTAGCAATGTGAAGCTATCTACAACACCATCCATAAATTAATACTTCAGTAATGGTCTCCACTGAAGTTGAAGAAATTCCAGAAACAATTTAGAAAAATAATTGTAAGTATATTCAAATAAATCAAAGAAGTGAACTGGGCATGGAGGCACAGGGCATTAATCCCAGCACTTGGGAGGCAGAGGTAGGAGGATCACCATGAGTTCAAGGCCACTCTGAGACTACATAGTGAATTCCAGATCAGCCTGAGCTAGCATGAGACCTTACCTTGAAAAAAATAAAGAAAGAAAGAAAGAAAGAAAGAAAGAAAGAAAGCTCCTGAATGAATCTGATAACATTTTAAAAATTTATCAAGATAAAGATGAAATACAACATACAAAAGTGAAAATAGATATATGGAAGAAAATAAAAACTGAAGTGTTGGAAATGAAGGCCATAAGTCAAATAGGAAGTTCCATGCAAAGCCTTACCAATAGAACAAATCAAGCAGAGGTTAGAATATGCGAGCTCATTAAAACATGGATAAAAATATATGAGTGGGACATTCAAGATTTCTGGAACACCATGAAATGATCAAACTTAAGAATCATTGTTTAGCCATTCAAAAATAGCTTTGGAAACACCTTCTCCAAGGAAACCCTTAATATTCTTAGCATTACCTATACACTGGGAAAGAACCAGTCTCCTGTTCTCACTCTCTCTCTTCTCGCAGAGCTAGAAATGAACTCACAGACTTGTGCGTGCTAGAGGAGCACTCAGCCACTCTGCCATTCCTCCAACTTATCTCTGTCTCTTTCTCATTCTGTTTTTATTTACTTATTTATTTTTAGAGAGAGAGAGACTTGGCACACAGGGCCTCAGCCACTACAATTGAACTGCAGATGCGTGTGACACCTAGTGGGAATGTGCGACCTTGCACTTACCTAACCTTTGAGCATCTGGATAACATAGAATCTGGGAGGTAAACATGGGTTCTTAGCATAGGCACTAAGCTAGAAAGGAGATATAAAGGGAAGAGAAAGGAAGGGAGGGGGGCTTAATAGGATGGTACTATATATATGTAAGTAGAAGAACAGATTAATGGGAGTGAAAAGGCCTAAGTGACATCAGGGAAAGAGATTGAGTAAGGAAAAGGTGGAAGGAGAGCTAATCAAAATCTAAGAGGATATAAATAAGTCATATGGAAACCTACTTTTTTGGACAACAGAACACTCGGGAGCCATAGATTGTTACTAGAAAATTTTCAGTGCCAGGGATGGGATACCTTCCAGTGAGTTATGAGACCCTACCTTGAAAAACCAATAAAATAAAATAAAATATAAAAAGTAAAAAGTCCTACAGAGACTAGGAACATATCTCAAAATAATAAAGGCTAATTATGACAAGCCTACAGTCAACATAATACTAAATGGGAAAAACTTGAAGCTTTTCCACTAAAATCAGGAACAAGACAAGGGTGCCCAATGTCCACACTTTTATTTAATATAGTACTGGAAGTCTTAGCCATAGCAATAAGGCAAGAGACACACATAAAAGGGATACAAATTAGAAAGGAAGAGGTCAAGTTATCATTATTTGCAGATGACATGATTCTATACATAAAGGACCATAAAGACTCTACCAGCAAACTGTTAGATCAGATAAACACCTATAGCCATGTAGCAGGATACAAAATAAGTACACAGAAATCAGTAGCCTTCCTATATGTTAACAATAAACACACAGAGGATGAAATCAGAGAATCACTCCCACTCACAATTGCATCAAAAAAAATAAATAAATAAATAAAGTACCTTGGAATAAACCTAAGCAAGGAAGTGAAGGATCTCTACAATGAAAACTTTAAAACACTCAAGCAAGAAATTGAAGAAGACACTAGGGAATGGAAAGACATCCCTTATTCTTGGATCAGAAAATCAATATTGTGAAAATGGCGATCTTACCAAAAGCAATCTACACATTTAATGCAGTCCCATCATAAGTTCCAATGGCATTCTTCACATAAATAGAAAAAAAATCAAAAATTCATTTAAAAGCACAAAATACCTCGAATATCTAAAACAATTTTGAGCAACAAAACTAAGGCTGATGGTATCACCATACCTGATTTTAACCTATACCACAGAGCCATAGTAACAAAAACAGCATGGTACTGGAACAAAAGCAGACATGTAGATCAATGGAACAGAATAGAGGACCCAGATGTAAGTCTGGTTTGCTATAGCCACCTGATCTTTGACAAAAATGGCAAAAATACTCATTGAAGAAAAGACAGCCTCTTCAACAAATGGTGTTAGGAAAACTGGGTATATCTGTAGAAGGATGAAAACAGATCCTTATCTCTCTCCATGCACAAGAATTAAGTCCAAATGTATCAAAGACCTTAATATCAAACCTGAAATGCTGAAGCTGCTAGATGAAAAAGTAGGGGAAACCCTTCAACATATTGGACTTGGCAAAGACTTTCTGAATGCAACCCCAATAGCTTAGGCAATAAAACCATAGATTAACCGCTAGGACCTCATGAAATTACAAAGATTTTGCATGGCAAAGGACACTGTGAATAAAGCAAAGAGGTAACCTACAGAATGGGAGAAAATCTTTGCCAGCTATACATCTGATAGAGGATTAATAACTAGGATTACAAAGAACTCAAAAATTTAATAATAAGAAATCAAACAAACCAATTAAAAATGGGCTATGAAACTAAATAGAGAGTTCTCAAAAGAAGAAATATGGATGGCGCATAAGCATCTAAAAAAAAACACGTTTTACATGCCTACTCATCAGGGAAATGCAGATTAATACTACATTGAGATTCCATCTTACTCCTGTTAGATTGGCTACCATCATGAAAACAAATGACCATAAATGCTGGCGAGGATGTGGAGAAAGAGGAACCCTTCTACACTGTTGGTGGGAATGCAATCTGGTCCAGCCATTGTGGAAATCAGAGTGGAGGTTCCTGAGACAGCTAAAAACAGATCTACCATATGATCCAGCTATACCACTCCTAGGCATATATCCTAAGGACTCATTCACTACCTTAGAGATACTTGCTCAACCATGTTTATTGTCACTCTATTTACAATAGCTAGGAAATAGAACCAACCTAGTTGTCCCTCAAATGATGAGTGGATAATGAACATGTGGCACACTTATACAATGGAGTTCTACTCAATGGTAAAGAAAATGAAGTTATGAAATTTTCAGGAAAATGGATGGATCTGGAAAGGATTATACCTAGTGAAATAACCCAGGCCCAGACAGACAAATGTCACATGTTCTCTCTCATATGTGGATCCTAGCTACAAATGATTGGACATCTGTGTGATTAGGAAGAAAACTCAGTAGCAGAGGCCAGTAAGCTTGAAAGGAGATATACAGGGAACAGAAAGAGAGGGAGGGGGGACTTAATAGGATGGTATTGTATATATGTAAGTAGAAGAACAGATTAATGGGGGTGAAAAGGCCTAAGTGAGGTCAGAAGAAGAGATTAAGTAAAGGAAATGTGGAGGGAGGACTAATCAAAATCTAAGAGGATATAAATAAGTCACATGGAAACCTACTTTTTTGGACAATGGAACACACAGGAGCCATAGATTGTTACTAGAAAATTTTCAGTGCCATGGATGGGATACTTTCCACTGAGTTGTCAGCCAGGGAGGTCCCTGATACCCCCAAAACATTACAGGCCATTGCTGAGGTCCTTGGTTTCCCACCAGGAATAGATGGCAAGACCCTATTGCTGAAAACTCCACATACTTCAGCTGCAAGATCACTGAAAAACCCTGCTGGAGCTAAGCTGAAAACCTTCTCCATGTAGACCAGATGACAGAAAGCTAGAAAAAGCCATGCTGCATGCTGTTCGATGGGAGAGAGAGAAATCGTTAGTGAAGATACTCAACAGTGGACACTGCAAGCCTTATATTTGACCAGCAAGGCCAAATGAGCCAATGGGTGAAATAGCGGCATGTCTGTTATGGGGGAAACCAATTGCCCTCTAATTGCATTGGAGGCCTGCTTCATGGGAGGGAATACATCCCTGATAATGAAAACCAACAACAGGGGTAGTCATGAGCCCTAGGGGTGTAACATCTGCTGCTGTCTGGCTAAATGTATGTATTATGCTCACCAAACTGCCCAGTAATCACTTCTGCTAATGTTCATGCCCATGTATTAATGCTACTCTCACTTTTGGTTAGAGAACCTTCTTTTCAGATGGCAGTGACCATGGTACTGAGAAGAAGTGACAGAGGAGTACTCAGCACTGAAATATCTCAATTACACCTTTCATGGCTCAGGGTCCATTGTGGAAGAGGTGGAAGAAAGAATGTAAGATCCAAAGGAAGGGTAGAACTCCTTACAATGCGCTCCTCCAGACACAAAATGGCCTGGATATCCATGATCTCACAGTGCCTGAAACTACCTACACAAAACCATCATAATAGGAGGAAAACATCATGACATCAAAATAAAAGAGAGTCTGATTGAGAGGAGGAGGGTATATGATGGAGAGTAGAGTTTCAAAGGATAAAGTGGGGGGAGGGAGGGAATTACCATGGGATATTGTTTATAATAATGAAGTTGTCAATTAAAACAAAGAAGAAAAACAGAGCAAAAAAAGAATCATGGGTATAAAAGAAAGTGGAGGGGTGCATTCTAAAGGCACAGAAAATATTTTCAATAAAATCATGACATAAAATTTCCCAAATTATGTAAAGAGATGCCAATCCAGATACAGGGAGCATTTAGAACACCAAAAAAAAAAAAAAAAAAAAAAAAAACACCTGAAAAGCACTTCTTGTTGTCATACCATAACTAAACTACATTATAAACAGAACAGAAAGAGAAAAGCAGAAAGAGTCATGTCAAGTATAAAGGCATATCCATCAGCAAATTTCTTAAGAATAATATTTAAAGCTAAGAGGGATTGGAATGATGTATTTTTCTTTTTTTATTAATTAGCTTTGTACTCAGCGAATACAGTCAATTTAGTACCATTGTTAGGCTCATCTATGTCCTACCCCCTCCCCTTGGCCCCTCCTTGTTGAGGAATGATGTATTTTAAGTTCTAAAAAACAACTGCTAACCAACATCCAACAAAACTGTCCATCATAATTGAAGGACAAAGAAAAACATTATGTGATAAAACAGGCTCATGGAATTTATGATCACTAAACCAGCTCTACAGAAGATATTTGAAGGCATTCTCTAGACTGAAGAGAAAGACAAACACAACCATGAGGCCACAGGCAAGAATAAATCAAAATTAAATAATAGTTAATCAGAGGACAAAACACCACAAAGTTAAAGAAATGAGAGGAATATTTTATGACCTCTCTCTCTCTCTCTCTCTCCCTCTCTCTCTCTGAATATCAGTGGTCTCAATTCATCATTTAAAAAAGACAAAGACCAGCTAATTGGATTAAGCATCATGGTCTATTTGTTGTCTTGAAGAAACCCACCTAGCTATAACAGATGGACACTATATTATGGTAGGGTTATTATTTTCTAAGCAAATGTAAGTAAGAAATAGACAAGTCTCACTATTCTAATACATAACAAACATAACTTTAAACCAAAACTACTCAGAACAGATACAGAAGTTCTCTTCAAACTGATTTGTTAAGGGCACAGCCCATGAAGACTACATTATAATTTTAAACATACATGCCCCAAATATGGGTACATCTAAGTTTATAAAACAAACACTATAAGAGGTAAATCCACAGATTAATCCTACCACAATAATAGTCGGTGACTTCAATATCCCATTTTCCGGGCTGCAGAGATGGCTTAGCAGTTAAGTGCTTGCCTGTGAAGCCTAAGAACCCTGGTTCGAGGCTTGATTCCCCAGGACCCACGTAAGCCAGATGTACAAGGGGGCACACACATCCGGAGTTTGTTTGCAGTGGCTGGAGGCCCTGGTGTGCCCATTCTCTCTCTTTCTCTCTCTCTCTCTCTCTCTCTCCCTCCCTCCCTCTTTCTCTCTCTGTCACTCTCAAATAAATAAATTTTTTAAAAAAATTAAAAAAAAATCCCACTTTCCCCAATGGACAGGTCATCCATGAAAAAAATAAACAAATGAATGACATCATAAATCAGTTAGATTTAACAGTCATCTACAGAACATTTCACCCAAACACTGAAGAACACACATTCTTCTGAGCACCCATGGAACTTTCTCTAAAATAGATCATATGTTAGGACACAAAGCAAATCTTAATAAATATAGAAAAATTGAAATGAATTCTTGCGTTATATCTGATCACAATGCAATAAAATTAGATATCAACACCATATAGACACTATAGAGCATATGTAAAGTCCTGGAGATTCAATTATATGCTACTGAAAATGGAAATCAAGTCATTCCTAGAAATGAATGCAAATGAAAATACAACATACCAAAACATTTTTGTCCCAGCAATGAGAATATTACTGATATGTTGAGTTTAGCTTGTTCTTGTTTTGTCAAGGCAGTAAGGTAAATCATTAGTTTATTCACTTGAGAACTAGTTATATTTAAATTATTTATGCGTGTGTGGGGGAGCACATATGTCACAACACACATGTGGAATTCAGAGGACAGTGTCAAGTCTTAAGTGCACTTTTCCACTTTCTTTAACAGAGTCTCTTGCCTCTACAAATACCAGTCTACTGGCTCTTGAGCTTGAAATTCTCTTGGATATGACTCCCAATGTGGTAGGCACATTAGGATCACAGAGGCATGCATCACTTTGCATCTGGTTTTACATGGGTGTTGAGGAAAGAAACATTGAACTTAAGACAGCAAGTTTTGCAATCAAGCACCTTTAACTTCTCAGTCATCTCCTCAGCCCCTCTTTCAGATGCTTAATGTATGTGCTTAAAGCTATGAACTTGCCTCTTAAGATTGCTTTCATGGTAAAGCTCTGCTATGTTGTCTTTTTGTTTTCAATCATTTGTAGGAATTTGTTTCCCTTAATGATCTCCACTCAATATCTAATAGTGTTTTGTTTTACCTTTATGAATTTAGGTTTGTTTTATACTTTTTTGTTATTTTTATTTATTTATTTGAGAGTGACATACAGAGAGAGAAAGAGGCAGATAGAGAGAGAGATAGAATGGGCGTGCCAGGGCTTCCAGCCACTGCAAACGAACTCCAGATGCGTGCACCCCCTTGTGCATCTGGCTAACATGGGTCCTGGGGAATTGAGCCTCGAACCGGGGTCCTTAGGCTTCACAGGCAAGCGCTTAACCACTAAGACACCTCTCCAGCCCATGTTTTATACTTTTAATAGTTGTTGATTTATTAGTTTTATTTCATTATGATCAGATATAATGAGCATTTATATTTTCCTATATTCACTTAAATTATTCAACTATTTCAATTGTCTATATTCATGAACACTTATTTTGGAACCTAACACATGATCTGCTTTAGATAAATTCCATGGGATGCTGAAAATATGTATTGTGTAAAGTTTTAGTGGAATATTCTGTAGCTATCTTTTAAGCTCATTTGGTCATTCAATTAGGACTTTTCTCTGCTTATTTTTGCCTGGATAACCTGTCAATTGGAGAAAGGAGGTATTGAAGTCACCTACTATTATTGTGCTTGGATTAATCAGTTACTTTACTTCTAATAGTAGTTGTTTTATGAAATTGTGTGCCTATGTTTGTTTATGTTTAGAATTATAATGTCCTCCTGATGGAATATGTCCTTATCTTACTTGGGACATCTCATTAACTCAAGAAAAACTATAATTGACACTCAATTACATAGAAAAAAGTCAGTGACTTAGCCCTTTAAAATAATAAACACCCTAGCTCCTTGTGGAGGATATCAATATTCTGCTGTATCTAGATAAAAAATTTCAACATAAAGCCGGGCATGGTGGTGCACGCCTTTAATCCCAGCACTTGGGAGGCAGAGGTAGGAGGACTGCCGTGAGTTTGAGGCCACCCTGAGACTCCATAGTGAATTCCAGGTCAGCTTGGGCTAGAGTGAGACCCTACCTCAAAAAACCAAAAAAAAAAAAAAATTCAACATAATAACCAATATCCTTTGTGAAATTTACTATAGCACTCAATGCTGAACTTCTGGAATAGTGCTCAGAGATGCAAGGCACCTTCTTTTCCTTAAAATTAGTCCTTAACTAGGTCCAAACCTTCAGTATATCAAACTTAATAAAAGTCTTAACACTGTATGTGGATTACATGCATTGGGTTGTTAACTTGATGTATCAACCCAACAGTTAGGTCTAGAACACAGACAAGTAGCATCTCTATCCAAAAGAAGCTGATCATTAAGAAGTGGCCCAGAAAGGACTTCCGGTCAAGATGGTGGCATAGGAACCACGCCAAAGCAGCCTAGGGGAGAAAAAGCCAAAGAAAACCCAGCAAAATACACACCTTTACTAAAAAGGGAGGTGTATAAGAGATTAAAACGGCAGCAGAGAAGTAGGAGAGATCCAGAGCATCCAGAGCCCACACAGGCAGGCCGAAAGAGCTCTGGCAGCAGTGGCTCAGGCTCCGGCAACGGAAGCGGCGGTGGAAGCCTGACTCTGGCTCCAACAGCAACATCAGTGGCTCCAGCACCAGCTACAGAGGCTTCAGCAGCGGCCGATCCAGCAGCAGCAGCTCCAGCGGCAGCAGTGGCGGATCCAGCAGCAGGGGTGCCGATCTGCAGGGCCACAGTTGCCAGGCTCGGTTTGCCCCACAGGAAAAGCCAGTGCCCAGTTCCAGAAAACACAACAGCACCCCAACGTCCCAGCCAGCAACTTGACTGAGACCAAAAGCATCCAAAAAGGTAACTGGGATTGAACCAGGGAAGGGTTTCACTTGGTCACAAGCTGACTTGGATCCCTCAACAGACCAGAAATCTTAACCTCTTTGTTGATAGAGGATCTGGTTCTTATAATACCTACTCTTGCATAAATACTCGGTGCTGTTTTTGACTGAATGTGTACAATGTTTAGTTAAATTTTAGAATCTACCTGTATTTTTTCCACTCAGCCTACTTAAATACTCCCATAACAGGCAAACTCAATCCCTAGGAACACTTGTCTAGATACTCTGAGAGTGTTAAGAGCCACATCTAACATCTTAATCTCCTACATTGAAGATATACAACATCAGATCAATTGATACAGCTAAGAATACCCAGCTAACTGGAAAATCTAAGCAGTAACTTAATCCAAGATGCAAAAATATATACATTATAACACAAGAAACACCAAAAACCAAGGCAATAAAAATCCACCAAAAAGTATCAATGCATCAGAAATGACTTCCAGTGAGAATGAGTTAGAGGAAATGCCTGAGAAAGATTTCAAAAGAATGATTGTAAATATGTTCAAAGAAGTCAAAGAAGAAATCAAAGGAATCAAAGAGGAAACCAAAGGCATCAAAGGAATCAAAGAAGACACAGGACACCAATTTAGCGAAATAAAGAAGTCAATACAAGACATAAATAAGGAAATAGAAATAATAAAGAAAAACCAGTCAGAATTACTAGCAATGAAGAACACAGTTAATGAATTAAAAAAACAAAAAAACTCTGTAGAAAATCTCACCAGTAGAATGGATGAAGGAGAGGACAGAATATCTAAGCTAGAAGACCAGGTGGCAGATCTAATACAGTCCAACAAAGAGAAAGACAAACTAATAGAAAAGTATGAATGGGAATTTCAAGATATTTGGGACACTATGAAAAGATCAAACATAAGAATTCAGGGCATAGTAGAAGGAGAAGAATTTCACTCCAAAGGCATAGTAGGCATCTTCAACAAAATCATAGAAGAAAACTTCCCCCAAATTAGGAAAGAGGTGCCAATGCAGATACAGGAAGCCTTCAGAATACCAGCCAGACAAAACCTGGAAAGAACCTCTCCTCGCCATATTATAATCAAACTACCAAACACACAATCCAAAGAAGTGGCCCAGATACTTAGTAACAGTAGTGGCAACAGCTATACTGGTTGAAGAAGCCACAAAAATTATACTGGGGGGCTGGAGGGATGGCTTAGCAGTTAAGGAGCTTGCCTGCAAAGCCAAAGGACCCAGGTTCGATTCCCCAGGACCCATGTTATCCATATGCACAAGGTGGCACATGCATATGGAGTTCGTTTGCAGTGGCTAGAGGCCCTGGCGTGCCTGTTCTCTCTCCCCCCCCCCCCGCTCTGTCAAGTAAATAAATAAAAATATTTTTAAAAAATTATACTGGGTAGACTCTGGAGGTCCAAAGACCCCACCAAAGTAAAGGTCATCTAGGAAAGGGACATTTTTGGGTGATCAGAGAATGATTAACTAAGGCTATTAAAAGGTTATTATAATATAAAACTCCCAAGTCACCACAAAGAACCTAAACCTAGTCTCTCCTATGTCCTCTTCTTATGAGGTAGAACACTCTGTAAGCACTCTCTGAAAACTATGCCTATAGAAAAGACCTCACTGACTAACTCCACCACACTCAGAAGTGACCTAATCTGATGGTTAATCTCTATTGTGAACTTGACTTTATCATAAACCTTCTTAGAGAAAAATCTTTGTGCATGTCTATGAGGGAGTTTCAGACTAGTTTAGGTTAATTAGTATGGGAAGTCCCACCCTAACTCTAGGTGGCAGCATCTGATGGTTTGGTGTCAAAGACCATATAAAAAGGAGAAAGCTATATGAGTATAATTCATCACACTCAGGTTCCTGGCTACAAATGCAAAGTGAAGACCTACCTGATGTTCATGCTGTCATGCCTTCCCTACCACAATGGAATCAAGAATTGGGGCTATGGGCTGGATAGATAGCTTAGCAGTTAAGGTGTTTGCCTGCAAAGCCAAAGGACCCAGGTTCAATTCCCCAGGACTCAACATAAGCCAGATGCACAAGTGAGGAAGAGGCCTATTAAGAAAATAAGGGGGGAATCCATTGGATACATGAGGGAAAGCAAAGAAGCTAATATAACCTGACAGGATAATGGAAGGCTTTAGAAGCCTCCACAACTCCCGTCATTCAGTCTGAGACACCATCATGACTTTTCTAGTGCTCAGGCCTGGGAGTCATTGTAAAATGGACATATCAGGCTTTCCCCAAATGCATGGTTACCAGTGCAGCCCAAAACTTCTGCCACTGTTAAATCCTGTTCAGATGCAATACGTCTGTATTCAGAGATACATGTCCAGAAGATTGGCAGCAACAGCATCAGCTACAGGATGACAGTAGCCATGGGAACAATAGCGTAAATGCATTTGCCAGGAAAAAGTGAAAGG
The DNA here is from genome assembly GCA_036346955.1 of Dipus sagitta. Taxonomy (NCBI): domain Eukaryota; kingdom Metazoa; phylum Chordata; class Mammalia; order Rodentia; family Dipodidae; genus Dipus; species Dipus sagitta. The sequence continues at coordinate 45,598,586 of CM070771.1, forward strand.
TTGCAGGGGAAAGCAGCCTTACTTTCTCTTCAGACATCATTAGACCACCTAGGCCACTGCTAGAAGGTGATGGCCACTCTGGAAAAACGACTTCCCTCCTAAATTAATCCTTCCAGAAAATACCACCACAGACTTGCCCAGAGGCATGCTTCTTAGTTGAGCCCATAACCAGTCCAGGTGACAACCAAGATTAACTATCACATCCACTGATCCAAAGGTCATTCCTGGAAACAAGTACTAATAAAAACCTGGAGAACTGTATCTACTCATGCCTATAATCCCAGCACTCAGGAAGCTAGAGAAGGAGGAGCATTGTGAACTCAGGGGCAGCCTGAGCTACAGAAATCCAAGGTCATCCTGGGTTACAGTGAGACACTGCCTCAAGAAAACTAACCAACAAAAACAAAAACTGGAAGTAGGGTTCTTTATCAGATAAACTTACTCCAAAATAGAAGAGACCCTACAGTATCTTCCTGGTTACTGAAGGATATAAAGGTTGTGGATGGCCAGACTAACAGAGATAACAGAATATTCTTGTGAGCCACTGAATACCTATGACTACTCTTCAAAGAAGAACCCAGCTTCTGCTCAGGATGGAAGACTCATGACTACACTATACCTCTGGGGGTGAAATTAGAAGACAGAAAGAACTGAGGACAACCAAAATCTAATCAAGACAAGAAAAGATAGCTGACTCCCAGGTAGGAGATAAACTATCCTTCACACATCAGCTAGGGTCCAGGTGAAACCACAGAGGGATTTGAGATGAGCGAGTGTTGTTTCCATGGTGATCATGACAAGCTGCACCAGGTTTATGGAGGTAGACACTAAACATACCAAAACAGAAATCAGAAGCCACTGAGAGCACAACACTAAAGTTGACTTATAACATACCCACCATGGCTCAGAGAATTTGCAGAAGAGGGGCCAGAAGCATTGTAAGAGCCGTGGAGTAGGAAGGAATATTCAGAGGCATTGCCCCTCCCCACAAAGGCTGACTCCTGCCCACAACTCATAACCCACAACCCCATAGTCAATACCAGCAACTCCACTGAGGCCCCTGAGTAGAATGGGACAGGGAGGAGGAAAATGATGGTACCAACCTATGATGCATCCATACAAAGTTTCTACTTCATAAAAAATAAAAACAGAAAAAAATGACCCAAATATAAGTAAAGCAACTTGGCTATTATAGCCATGACCTACTTTCTGACCTTGACATTTTCAATCTACTTTTTTTTTTTTTTGATAAATTACAGCTGCTCAGGGAGTCTACCATTTATGGTTTAACCAACTGGACTAAATTTCAACATAATCTTCAGGTTATTTCTACATGAGTTTGGGGCTATGTTTAACTGGCACCAGCTCAGGACATTGCCTTAAGTGATACTTGCTTACAGGGCAGTATGCAGGCCCAGTATATCTGGGAATCTACTGCCCAGCCAATGGTTATTAGCCTGAGAAAAGATTTAAAAGTACTTAGATGGGTGTTACGTCTTTCTTCCTGTCAGTACAGTGATATTCTCCCAGCATTTTTTTTGAACATTTCAATGGTGATGTGAAATATGCCCATGTCTGAAACAAACATTGCAAACAGAATAAAACTAAGAACCATGGTTATAGCACAGTCAGTGCCAGGTAATATGCCTTACAGGAATTTCTCCATGACCATTTGGCTTTTACTTACTTTTGGAAGTGCTAGAATACACCCTCAATATTGGTCGTTTGACACAGTGTCTCAGCATGATACCTAAGCCTCAAACTTACAATCCTCCTGCTTCAGTTTCCCAAGCACTGGGATTGCAAGCAAGTGCCACTATGCCTGGTGTGACTTTATTTTGATGATGGCAACTTTTCCTGTTGCCTATTTCTTGGGGACACATGAACAAACATCTGAACCCCTACACCACAGCACCAACAGAACCAAAGTTTCATTCCACCAAAGTCCAACTTGGTGAGCCTAAAAGTTTACTTGCAAGGCATGGGCAAGGGGTTACTTATATGAATGGTGGTAATCCCAAAGAGCCACATCAACAAAGTCTCCTCCCAGTATGGATGAAATCTCTACAGGCTGCATAGATGGAGTCCCGCCTCCCAAGTATATAGACCTCCCATGGCCTATATACTCTAGCGCCTGCAGAGACCACAAGATCTTGTGTAGCTGGGGGAGAATTATTTACAGCTGGCAGCAAAGTTTGAGTGTCAAGGCTAAAATCTCCAGTGAGGATCCGATGACCCTCCTACTCCCTCCTTCCAGAAGGGAATGTCAACAGGCCTGATCTTGAAGATCTCTTGTGAGCAGTCACAGCTTGATGAAAATGGTAATGATTACTATTCTCAAGGGACAGCGCTTTGTAATGTACATCCCTTCCTCGTACATTCTTTCTACCCCATTTTTTGCAATGTTCCTGAACACTGCAGGGGAGTTATAGATGTTTGAATTTTTTTTCCATTTGTGGCCAAGTATTGGGGTATCTGCCACAGAAATTTCACTTATTTCATAGTAGCTTGACTGAATATAAATCTTTATAGTAACCACCATAGAAACTTCCTTTCCATGACCAAGGTTTGCAGGAGCAGTAATGTAGGGAGGCAAACATAAATGTTTACAAAGCAATTTGACAGGCATGCCGCCACATTTTAAACAATGGTCGCTGTATCCCCACTGAGGCCCATGACCTCCCCAGCCACATTTTTTTTTCTGGTCTGGTTTACAATAGCAGCCATGAATTCCCTTCTGTGAAGCCAGCTTTAAATTCAATCTGAACATCATTTATTATATCCATAAGTCATGATTTCATCCCCTGTATACTTTTTGTTTTAAACAGGGGAGAAATGTACACAGCTTACTCTGGGGGATAACTGCCCACTCCTGAGACAAATAGCCTTTTTCTTCTCTACTATTTTATTATTTATGCCATCTGAGAATTGCCTATCAGACTTTAAAGACTTCCAGGGTCTTACAAGAACAACATTTGGCTGTCATTTTCCTCCCATAGGAATCCTAGATCAACACATGTCTTGCCATACTTTTTTTCAAGTGACTCAGACCTTTTTTTTTTGTTTTATATTTCTCATTCCCTCTTAATTGCTTTATTGGTATATAAATGTGATTTACATGCTGGTCTCAGGTCACTCATATCTGCCTAAGACTCTCCTATCTCATAAAGATCATGTCCCACCAAGAGACTTCATAAAACCACTAAAGCTCCATGTAGGTTCCAAAGTCCTTGCTGAATAGTATAAAATTGAATGTTCTGTATATCTATGACTTGAAGTTTGTAGTGCTGTGTTTATGAACTTTATATAGAATAGTTTCCAGAATAAAAGCTTGTAAGCATGACATATACAAAGTGACTAATAAGTGCTGTTTTCAGTATATTTAGATGGAAAAAACAGCTATTATGACAACCTTGGTCAGTCAGTCACTGTTGGGGAGGGGGGAGTCCTCTGGATATTCCCTTCCACCCTGTTGCTCTTATAATTTTTTTGCCCCCTCTGCCACAAATTCCCTGAGTTGTGGTGGGTGAGTTTTAAGTCTACTTTAGTGTTGTGCCCAGAAGCACAACTTCTAATATGGGACCCTGAACATTACTTTTGAGATGATAGAATATATTGTTAGGTTTTAGGGTGAGGAGGTAGATTTGACAAAAGACTGAGCTGGATTGACCTTCAGGACAAAAGGTTTATTAGAGTCAACAGTATGGTGGGTTTGAAGCAAAGTTTCAGCCCACTGACAAAAAAGATGTCTTTAAAAAAATATATATATATATTTATTTACTTGTGAGAGAGACACAGAGAGAAAGAGTAGGGGGAGAGAGAATGTGTGTGGTCAAGGCCTCTTACCACTGAAAATGAATTCCAGATGCATGTGCTACTTTGTGCATCTGGCTTTACATGGATTCTAGGCAATTGGATTGTGGCTGTAAGGTTCTATAAGTATGTGCCTTTAACTGCTGAGCCACCACCTAAGCCCAGGATGTCTTAAGTCAAAGCCTGTGGTGATTTGAATAAGATGTCCCCCATAAAGTCATGTATTCTGAATATTTGGTCCTCAGCTGGTGGCAATCTGGGAGGTGGAGCCTTGAAGTGTTTGGGGTGGAGGCTAGAGGTGTTATATAATTGCTAAAATTTGGTTTACTCTTATTGCTTCTCACCTGCTGTGGCAGAGGTGATGTCCAGCCTCTCAGCATGTCATGCTTTCCCCTGACATCATGAAACTTTCTTCACTCAAGACTGTAAGCCAAAATAAACTTTTAAAAGCAACTTTGCTCCTATCAGCTGCCTGTGGTCAGGAGCTTTATCCCAGGAGTAAGATGGTAACTCCAACAGAAATTGGTACTAGAGAGGTGACTTCATCACTACTAGAGACCTGACAATGTGGCTTCAACCCTTTAGGAACTGATTTGTGGGGAAAAAAATATGGAAGGGTCTGAAACCTTGGACAGATGTTGTAAGCAGAGTTTGGTGGATCATTCTGGTGACAGCTGAAATAACTAAATGCAAAATGAAGCAGTGGACTGTGCATGCATGGCAGATGAGGGGAAGAAACAACTTTGCCTGGGCTGGGCAAGAAGCAGTTTGTGTGACAGGTTAGCTGTGCTTCTCCCATACACTCAAAAGTTGAGCAACAATGAATTTAGAAAAAAAAAAAATGGACCAGTGTGAAAAGACGGATATAGCAAAGAAAATTTCAGGCTGGAGACAGCACCCATTTCACCTGCTACAGCTTGAGAGGTCAACACCAGTGAAACTGGGCCAGCTGTTATGAAGCACTGGGACAGCACAAAGAATGCTGACTGGAAAGTAGGGGGCCTAAATTCTGAATGAGTGTCCTGCTCTTTAGAGTTGGCTTCATGTACCTGATTTAACAAATTTTGTAGCCTGCTTGGTACTATGAGAGCATAACAAATGCAGGAGATGGTCACTGGATTAGCAACATAGTTTTGTGGCTATAGTCATTGGGTAATATGAGGCAGGATTGTATTCTTTGCAGGGAGGGCCAATAGAAGTATGGCACAGATGAAATCGTGGGTTGCAGTGAAGACCCCACTACTTTTTGAGATGCCAAGACTCGACAGCAGCCAGACAGCTGCTGCCTATGGGTGTTTTCTCTGGGCTGTGGAGGAGTCCTGCTGTAGGGGTAAATTTGGAACCTAGAGACTTCTGTGTCCCAAACGGATATAGAGCTGCAGGATTTAGTAGTTGTCATGCTTGTCTCAGACCTTGCACTGGCTCAATCTTTCCTTGCTATACCCAATGCCATCTTGTGCAGTGCATTTACTCTAAACCCGTTTGTTTTATAGCCTCTCAGTCAGAGCTTAAACTAGGTAAATTTTGTTGAAGTGTTGGAATGAATAACAAATATGAAGGCCTTTAAAGTTAGACTGGACACATTTTACATTGAGCTGTTCATGAGTTTATGGAGACCATGGGTGGAATTTAGTGGTTTCAGTCAGATGGCTCCCTCATGTGTTCTGAAAGCTTGCTCCCCAACTTGTAGCAATTTGTATGTGAAAACTTGGAGTTGTGTGGTTGGTGGCACGTCTAGGAATGTGGTGTCCAGCTTCCCTGCTATGATTCAGCATTTTTGCTGTTGTCCACCTGCTGCCACAGAGGTGATGACCAGTGCTTTTTGTTGCCAATATAAAGATTCCCCTTGAGATTGTAAGACAAAATTAAAAAAAAAAATTTCCCATCAGGAGCTTTTGGTCAGATGCTTTAGCCCAGCAATAAGTAGCTGCAACAGAGACTAAATATGAGGCTTAAAAATGAACACGTAAGCCTCTGGAGTACATCTTAACAACCAAACTACCAGAGATTGAACCAACTAGTAAAAAGATAAAATTGAACAAACTCTGACATCTATGAACCAAGTAACACTGAGAAACTTAGCTCCTCAAATTCAATTTTCTTCATCTTTCTTGTGAGGAAAAAAACACCCCAAGAAAGTCTTTCCTTGGCTACAGGGAAGAAGTAACAAGATAGAACAATCAACAAGCCTCTAGGTAATGCATGTTGTGGTAGAATCTTTTTAAGAACTCTAATTCTGGAAACGGAGTATGGGCTCTGACATACTAAGCAGGAGGATTGGCCACAGGAATGTTACCTAATGTGAAATTTCTCTTCATGAAGGCATCCCGTGATATCATATAGAGTACATTTTTCCTAAAATTACCATCCAAAGTACAATATCCCTGAAGAACTGTAGCTTTTGTAAATCTAAACAAATCACGCTAAGCAGGCTACAAAGAAAAATATCATACTAGAGTGTTCTCTTGCTGGAGACATCAAGAAACACCACAAATGTAAATGCCATACAGACTTTACCAGAATTATTTTCTCTAGCATTCTAACCCTCCCACATGAGTTTTTTCTGAATGTTGTGTATGTTAGACACATTTTTTACAGTGGAAGAAATGAACTGGCACTAAGACCACACAGGTCACTGGGTTAATTTGTCTATAAACCCTGGACCTGCTACATTTGCATCTTAAATTTGGCCACATAATTTCCAGGAGCCACTGTAAGTAGTTTGTGCACACCTGGAAGCACACATGCCAACTTCCAGCAGCACCAACTGCTGACAAGGCAACTGTTCCGAACCATCCAAACTTAATTCCACAGCCACAGAGCAGAGAATCCCATACATGGTTGCCTTACATGCTGCTCAGGTCCAGGGTCAGTGCCCTTCCATTTCAGAGCAACCAGGCATTCTCGTTCCAGGACAATAGATCACATGGAAGTATAGGGATTCTTTTTTACATTTGCACCGGACTTCTGCAGATTCTAATTTGAGAACCGGAGACATTGTTGGGGAAGACAGTGTCATGAATTTATGATGAGAAAATGACAAAGTTGTCACCACTGGACATGTACAGAAGAAACTGGAAACATTCATGTCATAGTTTGTGCCAGAGATACTACTGAAGGGACAATCCCATCTCTCACAAGATAATGCTTGTCATAAGGACCCAAATGAATAAGTTTCATTTTCACAGCAGAGTCCTGTTGCTAGGAGAAAAGTTTCAGATACATTAAGAATGGTCTTTATGGGCTGGAGAGATGGCTTAGTGGTTAAGTGCTTGCCTGTGAAGCCTAAGGTCCACGGTTCGAGGCTCAATTCCCCCGGACCCACGTTAGCCAGATGCACAAGGGGGTACATGCATCTGGAGTTCGTTTGCAGTGACTGGAGGCCATGGCGTGCCCATTCTCTCTCTCTCTCTCTCTCTCTCTCTCTGCCTCTTTCTCTCTGTCACTCTCAAATAAATAAATGAAAATGAACAAAAAAAAATTTTAAAGAATGGTCTTTATCCATGTGAAAGTTATATAGAATGCTTGTTCTTCACTTGTTTTAGCAAGCTCATTGCAAATTATCAATGTATATCACTTACTGACATTAATGTGAATTTATTTACTAGTAAATTATCATATTGATGCAAAAAAAGGATGAATTTCCTTCACAAAGGTGACAGAAATGAAACTAAATTAAATAGTGAATACATAAGGCTTAAAACAAGTTCAACTCTTGAAGAAAGAAAATTGTTTTACTGAGTTCCTTAAATAGCTTCAAGTTTGGCATATTCAAGTGCACATGAGTGTGATGTATTTAGACATTTTCAGTGCAACAATTTGTCATATAACTCATTATTAGAGAAATATTCCAGTCTTTATGTTGCATCCAGTATTTTGGTTCATTTTGTCCTCATAAGAAAGTGGGAAACCAGTTAAAATATTATTGTTTGGTGGTGCATGCCTTCAATCTGAGCACTTGGGAGGCAGAGATAGGAGAATCAATGTGAGTTCAAGGCTAGTTTGGGAATAGAGTGAATTTTAAGTCAGCCTGGGCTAGAATGAGACCTTACCTCAAACAAACAAAAATACTGTTTACACAGAACAAGTTGTAGGTTTCAATCCCAGTAATGCATCTGCCTCCCCCGTCCCATGGTGGTCTATGACTTATCTCAAGTATTGTTTCACACATATATTTTGAAGATGCATGGTAATATTAAGAAAGCATTCCAGTTTACTTTAAACATGTTAGCGAGGAAATAGTGTGATAGCCCTTTCCCAACACATCACCCACTAATTTGTGAGTCCTTGTTGCATCATATTAGGAAGAAAATGGCCAATATGCAAATAATGGTCAACAGCAACAGGATATCAAAGGAGGTGTACTCCACAACCATGAAGACTTTTTTTTTGCTTCAGCCATTCATTTTACTATCAAATTTGCAGATATTTATGCTTGTGTCTAATTATGGATGGAAGGGTGACTCATTCATCCTGAAGGACGTGGGTGAAATTACCTGGATTGAGTTTAGTGACATATTGACTTTAATCATAGGCTGTGTCAACACTGAGAGATGCTTTAAATGGTACCTCCCTTTCCAGATACACACTTCCTTTTTTCCATTGTACTCGTCCAATTTCCCGAGTATTCTGGACCAATCAATGAATGTATACTACTACCTTTCTTAGCTCTTAGATTCCAATTAAATGCAATGTTTGTTGCTGTGTCTCCCAGCCAAAGTATCTGCCCCTCCCTCAGAACAAAAACTTCTAGTTAAATACTTCACATAGTTGTGGTAACATGAATTTTAATGTTTGCTTATGCATTACTAGGGGAGACGGTGAGGTGTTCAATTCCCATTTCTATCCCTTGATACATGTACCCATAAATCCTGGCTATTAAAAAAAAACAGTACCATATATTTGGTGATAATCAGAGGATCCAAAATATATTGACAAACACACCCCCAGACCTTCACGCTACTGCCACATAGTTTGTGCAGCGACTGCATCTTCACGAGTGCAATCTACAGCTTTTCAAGTTAGATACTTAACTGGCTGGGAATATGGCAAGATCAGTGAATTCCAAGAGCATGAGCCCATTGCCACACTTTATGGGCTATGAAGTGAGTTCGTTGGTCAGAAGCAATGCTTTTTGGAATAAAATGATGGTAGATAAGGCATTCTATAAGGTGACAAGATGGTAGTTTGGGCAGAAGCATTAAATTCAAGAAAGGCATATCCAGAGCCGGGCGTGGTGGCGCACGCCTTTAGTCCTAGCGCTTGGGAGGCAGAGGTAGGAGGATTGCCGTGACTTCGAGGCCACCCTGAGACTCCATACTGAATAAAAAGAAAGGCATATCCAAACCCAGAAAAAGTATATATTCTGTTAAGAATAGATACGCATTTTCCTTTATAGAAGTGGTCTAATGTAGTCAAACTGTCAAGTTATATGCTGATCACCCCAGGAAGTTCAGTGTAGGATTTGTTTCTGAGAAATATGGCACTTAGCAATAATTAAAGACAGACGCTAGGTCCCCAGCTGACGGAGATTTGGGAATTAACACCTCCTGGAGGTAGTGTATTGTTGGGGGCAGGCTTATGGGCATTATAGCCAGTTTCCCCATGCCAGTGTTTGGCACACTCCCCTGTTACTATTGTCCGCCTTATGTTGGCCAGGGGGTGATGTCCACCCTCTGCTCATGCCATCGTTTTCCCTGCCATCATGGAGCTTCCCCCTCGAGCTTGTAAGCCAAAATAAACCCTTTCTTCCCAAAGCTGCTCTTGGTTGGGTGATTTCTACCAGCAATGCAAACCTGACTGCAACATTTGGTAAGTGGAAGTCAATGTTATTGAGACCATGCATAACTTCCATGTAGGCTATCATGGCCATGTATTTGAGACTATTAAGCTATATAGCAAGAATAGCCAGGGAAGTTTGATTGCTATCCCAAACAGGTCATCCCATCAACTTTATTATTGAAATTCCTTCTGTTAAACCCATATTTTGGTTTGCATTAAAATAGGGTAGTTGCATGCAAATCCTTTGCACACGTATAGATAACTGTATCATACACCTTCCTCAAATGTCTTTCTCGCTTATTTTTAAATGAAGCTCCTTCGAACTTCCCCCCCAAAAAATCTACCCATCATATTGGCAACAGACCATGGGTATATAGTCACACATCTAGCAATCATTTATCCCAAGCAAAATTAACCACTGTATGCACAGCCTGAATTTCCACCATGACTTCATTTTTCCCACTGCTCATTAGGGTTGTACCAAAAAGAGGCTGTCCACTTCTGGGAGCTGCTTGAATTGAATGAAGAACCTTCTGAGAACAATGACTTATTCATTCTTCCTCAGTCAAGCCATTATAGGGACCATGACATGAAGCCAAAACCGAATGCTTGGAGTCAAAAGGTATTTTACCAAAATAGAAACAAGAAATTTGGGGCATATCTACAAATAACTTACCTGTGCAGTTAGGATCTGAATTGGCCCAATCATGTGTATAAATATTTGATTTGATAATGTGTGACAGCTGCTGTTAACATCCAACTTTATAGCTTGATGAATCAGGTAATACCCACCTCATAAGAGTTATTCAAGAACACAAAAACTTGGTCAATTGTCAAGTGGTTGGTTTCCACTAAGGCCTAACAACTATCCCTGGAAGGAAGAATTGTCTGCAGCAGCTATCAGAGCCATGCTCCAAAATGCCAAGTCTTTAGTTGTGACTGAACAATGTAGACCTACCAAAAGCACCAAATAAATTGGTATTTGTCATTGACATCTCAACATTATTAGATGGCTTGATGGATCAATGGGCTCATATGGTAGAGCAGCCTGCATTGTAGCCCCAACATTTGTTGTGGGCCACACACAAAATGAATAGCTTTTCACAGTATGTGGATTACAGGCCAGAGAAAGATATCAAAATGAGGAAGGTGCTGCCTCCAAAATCCAAATATGACAAGTACAATGATTTTTTTTTTTTTCGTAGATATTACCAGGTTCAAAAACTTGTTCCTCCATCTTAGAGGGAATATCTCCACAAGCCCCACCCAGTTGAACTTCTAGAAACTTTATTTCACCATTGAATTTTGGTTGTAGTCGTTTTCTATTCACTAATGTACAAAAACTTTTCCAATAATTCTAGACTGTTTAACTCCTATGTGTTTGGTCCAGTAAGCATAATATCACCAAAGCAGCTAAAGTGATGCCTCGTGGGAGACACAACCCAAGAACCCTGTAACCTGGAGAATAAATAAGGTATATCAGTAAAAGTGTACTTATGGCCTTGCCAGATGAAAACTCTTTCTGATCGGTCTTAGGAACGAGTATGTAGAGAAAAAGGAATTTCTGATAATCAATAGGTACAAAATAAGTATGAGATCTGTTAATCTGTTGAAGGCAATAAAAATTGGGACAACATCTTGATTAAGTTTAAAGTATTCAATTATCAATCTCTAACATTAAACTCCTGTAGAGATCAAATAGGAGTGTTAAAGGGAAATTTGGTGAGAAACATCTCTTTGCATCATTCAAGATCTTGATCATGGCACTAATAACCCCAATACCGACAGGAATGAGATACAGTTTGGTTTACTCTTTGTCCCTGGAAGATAGCCCTAGTGGCCTTTATTTTGCCTTTCCAATCACATCTGCCCTTCACTATTTGGAGTCAGAGAGCTAATGTGGTGTGATTCTGACAACTCCTAAATTGTGTGTGTGTGTGTACATGCACACACATGCACGCGGGAGGCGGATCTCCCCAATTATGCCGTCTCGGAATGGGTAAATAACTACTTGATTAGAAAATCCACTAAACCCAATGTGCATTGGTGAAAACTCGACTGAACACCTGATCTCCATTAACTCCTACCTTGTAGAGCACAATACTGCTTATGATGTGATCTCTCAGAATCAACATCAAGACCATTATTAACTAGGCCTACGTTATTTTGTTCTCAACGTGCAACTATGCAGATAAAGGGCTATTAGGCTCCTTATGGAAGGGCAGAAAGGGTAACAGTAATTTTTTTTAAGTAATGCAGCAGGGTCCTTCCTCAAAAGTACTTAGTCACCCTTCCTTGGAAAGGTTCTGGGTCTATAAACTAGCTCAGATTGGTAAATGAATGAGAGGTTGTGGTTCTCTCAGTGATGCCAAGCAGCCTGTTACTCATTTGCTCTGGATTTTTTCAGTTTATAACAATGGACAAGACTTCATGTCTATCTATTTCAATTCTGGGAAAGCCATGATTAACTCACAAGTGTCACAGGACGTTGTGGCTCAGGTTATTAATTCCATTGCTTTGCCTATGCTGCCCATTACATTAAGCATAGTCACTATGCCTTTGGCAATTCAGTGATGACACTTGCCCCTTGATACTCCAGGGTGCATTCAGGTATATTGCATTCAAACCATTCTGCTGATTAACTGTAGTTCTCACTTCAAGACAAAGCTCTGAAAGGAAGGTGCTCCACTCACACATCCGTTTCTGACATTATTACTGATGAACATGTGTTCTGGACCCTCCATTGTGTATGAATAGGTTTTACAGGGCAAATTTACTCCATTCCAATTTTCCTAAGCCTCTGAATATGTTAATGAACATCCCAACAGATTTCAGGAGTCCTCAGCTCATTCAAAAGATACTTCAGCAAAGCAATCTAATAAATTTACCAACTTTTCAGACTCTTGAACTACAAGAGAAACCCAGAATTACTACTTGATGGAATATTATCAACAAACTTAGCCTCATCCACTTTATGTTCTTCCACCATTTCATGCCCATAAAATTCATTGACACATTCCACAGACTTGTGCTTGAATTAATGAGAAAAAAGAAATGCACTAAGAGTTAACATAACTCCTCACTTGCAGAGATATAATCTGATAAGTTTAGTAGCAAGTATGAGTTGGGGGAGGGCCAAGGGTATCTTTCAGGGAAGGTCCATAGATAAGGCAGTATTTTATTTAAAAAAGAAAAAGGTACAGGGGTGGGAAAGACTACTCAGGCAAAATAATACCATAAAAATTTAAGACTTCAATATCCTCAACTTCATCAGCTAGACACATCTAGCTCTAACACATGTTCACTTCTAGTTAAAAGGCTGTACTCTTTTCAAACCAATGCTTCCATTTAAGCACAGGTGACCTTCAATACTGATATAGGTTGCTTGGGAATGGGCTTGTGTTTAATTTTTGGCAACTTCACTCCTATAGTTCTTGGACAGAAGATCCTTAGGAAACCAAACTCTTTGGGAAACATGTATCTAGAGCTTGGAGGTTGCATCTTGGATCACTCTTTTCTTTTGTCACTTTATGTAGAGATGATGGGAGCCATCAAACGTGATTGGTATATTCCTTAGTTTTTAAGAATTGATTTTTATGTATAGTGAACTGAATTACTAGCATCATGTACCTTGCACAGTTCTGTCAACCATTTACAACATGGACTATCAGTGTCCTGCATACTACTATAGGACTCCATGCAATTTTAGGTGTAGTCAAATTACAGATTTACAAATTGCAGATCCCACGAAGTCCACTTAAGGACCAAATATCATTCTTGTAATTTTGTTTCATTACAACGACTCCTGATACCACAATCTGTATCAGGCAACAAACAAATTATTTATGAATGCATAATGAAAGATGATTCACCATGTTAGAATACATGATAAGAGTCTTGGTAGTCCAACAATGTCCACCTGCATATAGGGAAGGCTAAAGACACAGTAATTGTTCACTAAACAAAACTGGATACCTTAGATGTCTCAATCTAGAACTAGAGGACTGGAAAATTCATGGAGTGTTGTGGGTCTTCAGGTTTCCATGGAAGTTCAAGTAAGTTGAAGACAGGTATGAGTAGAGAAATGGAGGAGCAGAAGGAGCACTCACCAGTAACAATCAATGTAGTTATGCAAATCCACTTTAGAAAATGTTGTGATACACTGCTACTAAACATGGAACATATGTTTTGTGATGTTACATATATTCTTAAGTATTCATAGGTGTGGCTGCCATTATCCAACTACATCCATTATCAACTGCCAACTTCTGTTTTTTTCTTTGTTTTTTTTTTTTGAGGTAGGGTCTCACTCTAGCCCAGGCTGACCTGTAATTCACTATGTAGTCTCAGGGTGGCCTCGAACTCTCGGTGATCCTCCTACCTCTGCCTCCCAAATGCTGGGATTAAAGGCGTGCGCCACCACGCCCGGCAACTGCCAACTTTTTACTTACCACTTACTGCAACAAGAAAGGCTCTAAGATACTGCTCAGTATATAGGAATATTTTAATGTTTTATTGCAATATAATTGAATAATTTAGTCTACAAAGCCGTATTTAACAACTCTAATTGGGAAATACAGTAATTTACATAAAATAACATCTTCCCCCACAAATTTAGGATGTATAGAAATTTGAATGTTTCTTGAAAATGTACATACATTAAAGAAATTTATGCCTGGGCATGGTAACACATGAATCTAACCAAAATAATCAGGAAAATGGTGGAGGAGGTTTGTCAATATGAACATAAATGGATACAATGTGACTTCAAACACAGGATAGCCTATAATTAAGACCTTAGATTAAAACTGAGCAATTATGAAAAATTATTTTACTGAACAAAATGAATAAATGTTTGATCAAGTATGTATTCTAAATATGCTGCAATGTCTCCATGATAGCTTACATTTACAAAAGAGATTTCTAAGTGTACATGTTAAAAAGAAATATATCAAGTAAGAGATATTAATAAAAAGACTTTACACACACAAACTTAGCATTACACTACAGTTGAGCCCAATTAAGTCTAAACTTTCAACTGCAAGCTCACATTAATAAGTGACTCAATCTCTGCTAATGTGGAAGAGTGGCTAAATGACTATTCTACATTCTTGATAAATGATTTCTACTATGATTATTGAATACAGTCAGCAAAATTATATCAACAATATTTTCTACATTGTACTCCTATGCTTTATCAGATTTTGTTGGATTTTTAATGCCTAGCAAGAATCAAGTTGTACTAAAAGTTTTTGACACACACTGTTTTATGTCTTTTAATATATGTGGGTTGTAAAGTTATGGGAGGCCCACATTCAAATTTTTAGAAATACTTTTATTGGCATGTATATGTATCTATGACTGTGTACTCTTGCCCCTACAAATGAATGCCTTTAACCCAAGCTGGAAAGCTTTGCATGCAAGCACCTTCAATAGCTGAGCCATCCTCCCAGACCCAGGACCACTTACAATTAAAAAAAAAAAAGCAGTGTCTTGCAATACTGATAAGACAAGTAAGGGACCCAAGTCCCAGTGATCCATAGCACTAGAAACTAAATGGAGTGGTGCTGAAAGCATGTCACTGGACTGGGGCAATTATTTTCTCTGCATGGTTATTACGTCTTATACAGTGCATGAATTTCTATATCGAGGAAGGTGTGGCTTCTTTTCTTGTGTGTGTAGGTATTGGTATAATTATGTTCCTATCTGTGTGAATGCATGTGTGTGGGTAGGTGCATACACACATTTACATGCATATAGAGGCTAGAGGTCAATGTTCAGTGTCTTCCCTCGTTACCCTCACCTTATTAATTTTTTGACAGGGTACATCATAGATCCTCAAGCCCACTGATTCAGCTAGGTAGCTGGCTGGAAATTCCTAGTAATCCTCCTATTTCTGATACCCAGGGTTGGGATAAAGGTCATCAACAGTTACACCTGGAGTTTGTGTGAGTAATGGGGCCTGAACTCAGTCTCATGTACTTGTGTGGCAAGCACTTCATCCACAGGGTCATATCCCTTATCTGAGGTCTGATTATTTCCCAAAGTATTCCTATGCTCTTTCCTAAGGTTGTTCCTCTAAGATGTACAAATATCAACTGACAATGCATACTGTTAGCAAACTACTGTATTCTATATGTTGAAAGTGTTACATGCATGCATTTCCTGATGCCTACTGTTTTATCATACCAAGTATTCCAACATTTATTAAATTCATAGGATGTTTCACATGCATGATTTTATGTGGAGAATTAACAAGATATCCTACATTATTTACAGTAATATTATCAAACAACTGTATGATGTCTGATGATAAGAAATGACGTAAGATGGAAAGTTTCTACACATTTCTTACAATATTATTATCCTCATCTGCATATGTTGTCTGATGTCTACTGAGGAATAGCTTATTATAGTAAGTTATATTGTATTGTCTATGTTCATGGGGTTTCTCACAATTCCCCATATGTTTAGCTTTTCTTGATTTTGTATATTCATAATTAATTCTTACCTTTATGAAATTTGATAGAATTAGTTGTGGCTTCCCAGAGAAATATTTCCAACATTCCATACATCCATAGACACCTTTGTGAGTTCTGTGATATAATAGTTGAGACTTGACAGAGAAATCATTTCTAAATTCTTTACATCAACAAGACTTCCCATTTGCACAAGTTCTCTGACATAGAGCTGTGAATTGTAGGAGAAATCTTTCCCATAGTCATAGGGTTTCACACCTATATGAGTTCTCTGGTGTCGAGTAAGTAGGGACTTGCGGTGGAAAGCTTTCACACATTCATTACACTCATATGGCTTCTCACCAGTGTGAGTTCTCAGATGAACAGTAAGATCTGACTTGCAGTAGAAAGTTTTCCCACATTCTGTACATATGAAGGGTTTCTCTTTCGTATGAGTTCTCTGATGCCGAGAGAGTTGGGACTTGTAGTAGAAAGATTTTCCACATTCTTCACATTCATTAGGCTTGTCACCTGAATGAATTCTCTGATGCCGAGTGAGATGTGACTTGCAGTAGAAAGCTTTTGTGCATTCTGTACATTCGTATGGCTTCTCGCCTGTGTGAGTTCTTTGATGGATAGTGAGGTCTGACTTCCAATAGAAAGTTTTTGTACAATCTGTACATTCATAGGGTTTCTCACCTGTATGTGTTTTCAGGTGTACATTGAGCTGTGACTTGCGGTAGAAAGCTTTCCTGCATTCTTCACATTCATAAATCTTCTCACTGGTGTGTGTTTTCTGATGTGCAGTGAGATGTGACTTATGATGGAATGCTTTCTTGCACTCATTACATTCATAGGGCTTCTCACCTGTATGAGTTGTTTGATGTACGGTAAGGTCTGATTTGCGGTAGAAAGCTTTGTTGCATTCATTACATTCATAGGGTTTCTGACCTGTGTGAGTTCTCTGGTGTCGAGTGAGCAGTGACTTGCAATAGAAGGCTTTCTTACATTCTTTACATTCATACTCCTTTTCACTTGCATGAATTTTTTGATGTACAATGAGTTTTGACTTGTGGTAGAAACCTTTCCTGCATTTGTTGCATTCATAGGGCTTCTCACCTGTATGAGTTATCTGATGTACAGTAAGGTCTGACTTACGGTAGAAAGCTTTCCCACATTCTTTACATAAATAGGGCCTCTCACCTGTGTGAGTTCTTTGATGCCGAGTGAGTAATGACTTGCAGTAGAAAGCTTTCCTGCATTCATTACATTCATAGGGCTTCTCACCTGTATGAGTTCTCTGATGTGTAGTAAGGTGTGATTTCCAATAGAAAGTTTTCATGCATACTTTACATTCATGTAATTTTTCACCTATATGAAATCTCTGATTTTTAGTAAGGGTTGAATTAATATAGAAAGCTTTCGTACATTCCTTACATTCATAAGGATTGTTACATGCATGAGATGTGTCACTCCTTCTGTGTAGTGACTTCTGGTAAGCCATTTTCACACTTGCTTTACATTCACAGGATTTTGTCATCTCGTGGATACTCTGCTGGACCATGATTTCTGCCTTGAAACAGAAAAATTTATTATATTTCTTATACCTATGGAGCTCTTCCCACTATGTGTGTTCTGGTGTTTCCAGAGGTAGGAATTTTCAATAAAGTATTTCAATCACTACATTTACATGATTTCTTTCCTGTGTGTACTCCATCACACTGAGAATGTAAGCCCACATACATTAAATCATATGGAATGGTTGCATAAACATGACATGTCTTGAGTAGTAACGCTACTTAAAATTTTTGTGTGTTCATAAAATCTACTGGGAATTTCATAAATATAAAACATGCAGGGAGCTGGAGAGATGGCTCAGCAGTTAAAGGCACCTCCTTGCAAAGCCTGACAGCCTTGCTTTGAGTCCCCAGTGCCCACTTAAATCCAAATGCACAAAGTGGCACATGCATTTGGCGTTCATTTGCAGTAGCTAGAGACCCTGATGCCACCCCTCCCATTTCTCTCTCCTTGCAAATAAATAAATATTTTAAAAAATAAACATGTATATGTGTCAATGACATTACTTTTGGGCAAAAGGATCCACTGAAAATAATCCTAAGTACATTGTTCACGGGGCATAAAAGAAGTCAGGATTTCACAGAAGTTTCACAGTTATACTGAAATTATTATTCTAAATCTTATCAGGCTCACTATGGATAACATTCACATAGGGTAAGGTTCTTGACAAAATCTTTGTGATTGTTTTCCCTATTTTTCAATTTTAAATGATTTGAGCTCACGTTAAATGTTTTACCTACTTTAAACATTTCTTCATTTGATGGACTGCTGTTGGTGATACCAACTTTCCACAAACGTCTCTCTTCATTTTCCTGGTTGGTCTGAATTAGAGCATTCACTTTATTGATACCTAAAATAATATGGAAAATGTCATTAACATCAGCTGAAGAGATGGCTCACCAAATAAGTGAGCTTTCTAGGCATGCATGAATGCCTCTGGGAGCTTAAGACTGGCCAAGACTGAATTCCTAGAATGAACATAAGTATCTCAGAGTGGCCACACATACTTTAACCCCAGTCCTGTGTGGGAGCAGAGACCAACCACTAGAGCTCCAGAAGAAAAAAAAAATGGTAAGCTTCTGGTATGAGTAAGAGACTCCAGCTTACACAACAGGTGATAGAGCAGTGGAGAGGGACATTCAACTTTACCCTCCAGCAACCTCAGACAACTATATGGAGTGCTGCAGGGTACACACATCACACACAAGCAAAATACAAATGCCATTATTGGGATGAGAAGATGACTCCGAATCAGGAACTGACTTCAATCCCTAATACCTATGGGAAAAAGTGGGCATGGCCACACATGTTTGTAATTGATCTGAGTGGGGTATAGTCGGAAGCATCACTAGGACCCAACAGTGTATCAGGCAGTTTGAGCACAATAAAAGAAGATTGAGGTTCAGTAGAAAACTATCTCAAAGAACTAAAGTAATTTAGCAATAGATAAAGATACCTGATGTTTCCTCTCAGCTCTGCATATGTACATTCGGGTGTGTGCATCTGCATATAAATATGTATACACACATACTATAAATGGACACACCAAAATGTTATCTATGCATCACACTTCAGTGTTTCAATGGTATGCAACCATAAATTATAAATATAAAAATTTTAGTCCTGAACTGGAGAGATGGCTCATCAGTTAAAAGGAATTGCTTCCAAAATCTGCTAGCTCAGGCTCAATTTCCCAGTACATACATAAAGCCAGACACAAAAAGAGGCACAAGAATTTGGAGTTTGTTTGCAGGAGCAAGAGGCCCTGACATACTCATACACTTCCTTTCTCTCTCACAATAATGAATAAATATTTTTAAACACATTTTAATCCTCAATAAATATAGTAGATTATAACAGATAATGTAGTGGTAGGTTATATCTTTTTGTTACTTTTCATTACTGTTGAAACATGTGAAAATAAGTTATTGTCCCACTTCTCAGCAATAGAATTCGGCATAGTAATTTTACCAGCTATTTCCTCCATGTTCCACTTCCCCATTACATTAACTGCCCACATGCTATCCTATACAATACACATTTGACATGTGAAACAGGAGGATTTTCTTGTACTAGCTACTTGTAGGATACAGGAATCATTGAATACTCTATGCTACATAAGAATAACAGTTACAGAAATAATTTATATACATGTGTTTTTCAATTAGTTTTCTTTTCCCTGACAAGCTACAGTAGAATCCTCCATGTTTTTATGCAAAGTATCTTCTACAGACATCCTAAAAGAAGCTTCCTCTAAATTCTCCCATTAATACAATTCATGTTTCATATACCTCTTTCACTCCTGGATATATATTGTCTAAAATTAAAATAACAAGCAGCGTTCTTAAAAAGCATCTAAATTATTATACAATTACAGATACAATTTCTGTACATAAGTAACAATATTAAATGTAAACTGGTAAATGACTTTCATATAATTTCATACTACACATACCACTTTGCATTCAATTCATCCCTTTCCTACAGCTCAATTACTATATTGATAAAACGTTAATTTCTTACCTTAAGAGTTACATCTATACTCAACAAGAGAAAAACTTAATAGTATTTCTCATTGTGAATTTCACTTGTTTCACTTACCATCATGGTGCTGAAAACATGACCTAGTTCTTCAATATTACAGAATAATATTCCCTTTTAATACATATCATCCATGAATGCCATGTTGAATACATAGGATGACAAACTATCTTGACTACTGGTTATAATGCTTTAATAAGCATAAGTCTACAGATATATCTACTGTTCAATTACATTAATTTTTATCATGTATATACCAGGTGTAAATAACTGCCTGAAACTCTAGTTCTATTTTTAATATCTTAAAAAAAAAACCATGAAGCCAGATGTGATGACTTATGCCTTTAATCCCAGCACTTAAGAGACTGAGATAGGATTGCCTTGAATTCAAGGCCAACCTAGGGCACAGAGAATTTCATGTCCACCTGGGCTAGAGAAAGACCTTCTATAAAATGAAAACAAAACACAAAAACTCCTATAGTTACTTCCCCAGTGACTGGATAATTCAACATTACCACTAACAAAGTGTCGGCATTCCTTTCCACCTGCATTCTGAGGAGCAAGAAGTAAACTAAACAAGTAGTGCAATATTTTATCTGTGTCCTCTAATACTACAATGGGATGTGAGTGTGAGGGTTACTGGATTGTAACAGAAATCTAATGAAGTTCCTCTTCTCTCAATTTAGCAATTGGTCTATATGCTGGCTTAGGCCTGCAATCAGAGGTTATGTTTTAATTCACAGGGAAGGCTACATCCAATTGAGAAACTTCCTTTTTTGAATGTAAGAAGCTATTGTCAACTTCAAAAGGACTTGAGGTTTGTGGACCAGACAGAACTCCATTAGCTACAGAGGCCTCAAATTCTGTGAACTGGTAAAAGGCTAGGATTCAAACCAAAGAAGATCCCCTGAGTATCAAACTGTGAGAAGTAAAGGAAAGGGAACTTCACATAGAGATCTCAATACTTTCTGAACCAAATCTACCGTAAAGTACACAATGTTAAGGAAATCTGTGAAATGCACAAGTATGATGGAGATGACCTCAGAACTCTCAGTCCTACTGTTATATTAACCAGACTAGAGACCAAGTAATATAATGACTCTGGGCTCCATATTTCATTATCTACACAGACCCAAGGCAATGGGGGTTATTCCCACTTCAAAGGGTACCACTAACAACTTTAAATGCCTCAAGCTCTCTGCTTGTTAACTTTGTCAATTATTCTGCACGTGACAAAGTCAGTTTCTGCTGCTGCTTCTTGTGGCCATCTCCCACACAAACACTGTCAATCTGCCCAGAAGCAAAAGAGTTTTTGAGTGACTTCTGGGAGATGATGAAGCCTGCTTATGCCACTTCATAATATGTAAATAATTCCAATCCATTTATTCTACAAGGTTGTCTAGCATCAAAACAAGACACTACCTGAAAAAATGTTTCAACTGGAATAGCGTGCCATGGTGCTGGCAGTAGAGCTCTTTGATTACACTAGACTTCCCTGATAGTTTGGCTCTCCTCAAACCTAGTAAATGAGGGAAAAAGTGTGGTTTCTTCTCTACATTGCTTTCAAGTGTTTCTTTTCTTTTTTTTTTTTTTTCACTTGTGTGTGTGGGTGCATATGTGTGTGTAATGTGTTGTTTGTGTGTGGTTTATCCAAGTGTTTGCATCCGTGCAGCATTCCACATGCTCGCCTGTGCCAGAGGTCACTCACCTGCAGTGGCCCCAGTGGAAATCATCACTCTTCCGCCTGGTCTTGTTTTTGAGCTGAAGTCTTTTTATTGTATCCTTTTACAGTTTCCAGAGCTTGCAGGGATTTTACTGTGTTCTGGAGCTTGCGGAGCTCTGTAGATTCTTGGGACTCTGCTCCCCTGCAGCACTGGGGTAACAGCTGTGCATGGCTATGCCCAGCTGTGTTACGTGGGATCTGGAGATTTGAACATGGGCAGTCTCAGGCCCGCTAACACCCCCATGCTTGAAAAGGAAGTGCATCTAACTGCTAAACCATCTTTGTAGCCTATGTTTCTAATTTTTTAGTGGCTCTGACACTGTAATCTTTATACCCAGTGACCTTCTCTTTTTCTCCTTAAAATATATTCATTTGCTACTGTGGCTTTACCAATTTTTAATAGGATGAAAAAAGTCTAATCTGTCATAGCTACAGGAACTTGTTTAAATGTCTTATTATTCTTGATTAGCATAATTATGAGTATTATGACATTTTCATAAATGCATATAATGTATTTTGATCCTATCTACCACCTATTACCCTCTCTGTGCAAATTCTACTACAATTTATTTTTGGTAAACCATGTTTAATTTATTTTAATTAGTTCAATTAGTTATATGGGTGAGAGATTATTTCTAGGAGTATGGGCAACTTACAAGTGGCTATACCACTGAAGAAAATGTCTGTCTTTTTCTGTATTAGTTATTTTCTATTCTAATTTCAGATACAAGCACACAACTAGAATCAACTTAGGGAAAGAGGGAGTCGCAGTGGCATTCAGGAAGAAGGACCAAGCTACAGAAGGCTTCCCCCTAGTGACCTATTTCCTCCAGCAAGGTTACACCCCCTGAAGGTTTCACAACCTTTCTGAACAACACCAGCTTTGGACTAAATGCTCAAACATATGGAGGCGATGGAGGAAGGGCATTTTGCATTCAAAACACAACACTTCTCCACAAACTATTGACTGCTTTTAGATCCTCAGGGAAACTGTCCCTCCTTCCCCCTATCAATGATGTAGCAACCTATGAATCATGAGGGAGGGCTGGGTATCATGAGCCTCTCTACTGGGAGAATATTTATGGGACAATGATGTGCAGGTTTTAGGCAGGTAATCACAGCAGCTGCAAATTCATAAGTAGAAAAGCCATGTCATGCCTGCAGACAGTATTCCATTATATTTTATCCTTTGGCTCATAAATTCCTTCCACCCTCTACTCTCTTCCACGTTCCCTATGCATGGGGCATGTGATACAGATGTCCTATTTGGGCTGAGCACACAAGATTCACTAATTTGCAACACACTAACTTTAATATGAGTCTCTGCAGAAACCATCACTCACCTACTCCAGAAAAAGGATTTTCTGACAGAAGCTGAGACCAGCTCTAATTTCTGGGCCAAAAGATACATACTTAGAAGGCAATTTAACAAGCTTTGAAAGCTTCTGAAGCTCTTTCTCATTAAAAAAAAAAAAAAAAAGTATAGCAGGTTACTGCAAAAATAACTATGTTTCTTCAGGATACTGACTAACAAATGGGTATCTCCATTCAACATAAAAGCACTGTGAAATCCATAATTTATGCCCAGCTATAATAATCTACAGAGCCTCATAATTTAAGTAGTCATCTCAAAGTTAAGGTAAAATAAATGAATAACTTCTTTTTGCTGTTATTATTTTGATTTTTGGTTTTGATTCTTTTCAAGGCAAGATCTCACTCTACCCCATGCTGAGCTGGAACTCACTCTTAAGTTTGAGGCCTCAGATATAAACTCATGGCAATCCACATACCTCAACCTCCCAAGTGCTAGAATTAAAGGTATGTGCCACTATGAACAGATATGAATAACTTAATTGTGACTTTATGTGTTTCTTGAAATAAAATATTTTAATCCTATTCTCATGATAAACATCTTATTGCTTCTTATCTCACCATGATACATTCTATCTTTGTATCCCTTTTCTCTCACTGAATGAAAACACTTTAAGAATATGTGAATGTTAGTGGTATCAACACAACTGAAAAATAATCAGAGAGCAAGTATAAAAGGTATATCAATAAATGTCTAATTTTTTAATTATGGCAACAAAAAAGGATAAAAGAAGGACAACTGAGAATTTAGGTAAAAGTATCTAACTAAAAAATTATCTAACAAGGGCTAGAGGGATGGTTTAGTGGTTAAAGGTACTTGTTTTCAAAGCCCATTAGCCCATGTTCAATTCCCTAGTATCCACATAAAGCCAGATGCACAAACCAGTGCATACATCTGTGGTTGTAGCTCTGATGGTGTGTGCATGTATGTCTGCCTCTCTTATCCTCAAATAAATAAATGTTACTTTAAAATATCTAAGAAAACCTATACAGTAATGAGATTCTTCTTAATGAATCTAAGAAAACATATTTCAACATCAAAAACAGGGAGATGGTTTTAAATGGAGAATGCTTTGTAGAGCCTGCACAAAATAATGTCTGGTCCATGAGGCTCTCTTTAGATCTGGACACAAGTTGATGAGAACAGCCCAACATGACATACATGATGAACTTTTCTTCTTGGTGACATCCCTTGCCCAGGAGATATTGACTGACCTGGGAGGTTCTGGACTGAGGATTCTGATATACTCCAAGGCCCAAATCCAGGCTCCAACTTGAAGATCAATTCAGGATTGGTCAGCTGGTGCCCTGTGAATGGGAAATGATACACAATTTGTGCCAAAGTCCTAAGTCAGGAACATCAATGAAAGATGACAGTCCCACTAGAGACACTGTGCTATGATGGGTGAATTAAAAGTTTTATTAGAGGTTCACTCTCACATTCTACACTGATAGAATAGTGCCCTTATGTGACATTAAACTGAATAACAAATAATTCAAAATAATGATTTTAAGAAATCTGAAGTAAAGACAGTAAGCAATAAACCCCAACACCACCCCAACATTTGAGAAACTGAGGTAGGAAGATTGTCATGAGTTTGAGGCCAGCTTAGGACTAAAACAGAGTGAGTTCTAGGTCAGCCTGGGCTAGATGGAGCTCTACCTTGAAAAAAATAAAAAGACGATTTCCAGTTAAGAAGGCAGTATAGGAACCACTCTAAAGCAGTCAAAGGGAGAAAAAGAAAAACAAAACGAAAAAAAAAAAAACAGCAAAATACACTCTTCTATTAAAAAAGTGAAGGTGTATAAGAAATTATCAACTACAGCAGAGAAGTAGGAGAGATCCAGAGCATCTAGAGATCACAGAAGCAGGCAGACGTGGCTCCAGCAGCAGTGACACCAGGCTTGTGCAGCCGCGGCCACCAGATTCAGCCTGAGCTGCAGGAAAAGCCAGGTGAGGGGATTTTCCGCTCACACTGGCCTCTTTGCAAAATCAAGAAAGGTGAAGCAGAGGATGACAGGGACCAGCAGAGTGGCTCCTGAGGAAGAGGACCACAAGGACCAGTGGAAGAACTTCAAACACCATCCACAGCCTCCCCTGCCCCCCCACCTCCAGTGCAAGTGCCAGAAGCACCAGAGACCTGGGAAAGGGAACTCACCTACACAGCACCCGGCACAGGCTATCAGAGCAGAGCAGTGACCCACCAACCCAGCCAACCTACCTGAGCATACAGCACAGCAAAGAGGGACCCAAGTGGGTGTGCAGCATACCTGAGACCAAAGCCATCCCAAAAGGTATCTGAGATTATACCAGGTCAATAGCCGCCAAATAAGCCTGGCTTGCAACGGAAGTGCTAATTGCACCTTCCATGTCAGGTAAATTATATGTTAAATCTGATGGATGGTCAGATTTGCTATTCTTAAATAAGCTATATTTTGGACTTGACATTTGTTGCTTCTTGATTTATGGTGCTTTTGTCTCCTCTTCTGTCATTTGTTGAGGAAGGGTCACACTCAGTCATAAGCTGATCTTGGAACCCTCTACAGGCCAGAAATCTCAGCCTCCAATTTGACAGGATCAAGGGTGAGGGACAACACACATCCTTAAGGACTGTGACTTTGTTAGAAGATATGTTTGTCATAATACCTACTCTTGCATAAATACTTTGTACTGTTTTTCACTGAATGTGTATATTATTTAGTTAAATTTTAGAATTTGCCTATATTTTGTTCCACCCAGCCTACTAGAATACTCTCATAGCAGGCAAACCCAACACCTAGGGTCACTTTTGTGGTTACTCTGAGAGTCTTACGAGCCATAAACAGCACCTTAAGCTCCTACCCTGAAAAAACAAAAAGTATTATTTGAAGAAAGAAAAAAAGAGAATGAACAAACTATACTGATGGGGAAAGAGGACCTCAGATGGTATGGCCATTCTATCTGCCTCATTCTCTGTCCCCTAATAAATAAAAAAATAAAATATTTTTAAAATACTGATTACAAAACTGAAAAGTTATAAAGCATAAAGAACGTTTTAGGTGGGGCATAGTGGCACACGCCTTTAATCCCAGCACTCGGGAGGCAGAGGTACGAGGATCACCTTGAGTTCGAGGCCACCCTGAGACTACATAGTGAATTCCAGGTCAGCCTGGGCTAGAGGGAAACCTTACCTTGAGAGAGAAAAAAAAAAAAAAGAATGTTTTATTACATAAGCACTGCTTCTAAGAAAGCAAACACCAGCAGTGTACCAGAATAAAAAAATAAAGGACAATAAAACTATAGATTCAGTTAATTATTTTACATTGTGACAGAGATATACACATCCATTGCTAGGAAGCTCAAAATAACACTGATACAATTTATTAATAAGTCATTTTGTGTAGAGCACAGTCATACTGACAAAGTAAGAAGATAAAAAGAGAATTCACAAAATTTTAAGAAACAACAGAGGATGGTGGATTGTGGTGGTTTGATTCAGGTGACCCCAATAAATATAGGTGTTCTGAATGCTAGGTTCCCAGCTGATGGAGATTTACTGTTGCAGTCAGGTTTGCACTGCTGCCAGAAATCACCTGACCAAGAGCAGCTTGTGGGAAAATAAAAAGAACACAGGTTTATTTTGGCTTACAGTCTCAAGGGAAAGCTCCATGATGGAAGGGGAAATGATGACATGAGCAGAGGGTGGACATTACCTCCTCACCAACATCGGGTGGACAGTAGCAATAGGAGAGTGTGCCAAACACTAGCAAGGGGAAACTGGCTATAATACTCATAAGCCTGCCCCCAACAATACACTGTCTCCAGGAGGTATTAATTCCCAAATCTCTATCAGCTGGGCACCTAGCATTTAGAACACCTAAGTTTATGGGGGACACCTGAATCAAACCACCACATGGAGCAAACCTTTAATACCAGAAATCAGGAAGCTAAGGTAGGGGGATCACCATGAGTTAGATCAAAGCAAGACTGTTCTGCAGAGTGAGTTCCATGTCTACCAGGATTAGAGTGAGCCCCTGTCTCTAAAAAGGAAAAAACCACCACCAACACGTATTAAAAAAAAAAACCTACTAGATATCAGTCATCACCTGCCACCTCACACATCAAAATTACAGTGATTTTAAAAGTCAATATGGACACAACAAACTACATATGTGATATGAACAGGTTTAAAAATACTCAACATATAAAATAAAGTGGAACAGCAAAAAAAATTAACTATGATAATGTATGATTTATAGGAGGGAAGCAACAATCACCATATTGAAATTCACAACTGTTCACCAATAAATCCACATAATGCAAAGAAAAACAAAAAAATTCAGTGTGTTATTTTGAAACAAAAATGTATTATAAACCTAAGGTGTTGAAACCAGTGACATGGTACATTTAGCAAATAGTACCCAAAAGAAGAAAATGAAGTCACTGGGACATGCCAGAGAAGCAACATTGTAACACGAGCCCCTGTGTCCCTGTGCCTCCTTGCTGAAATGAGGTGAACAAGTCTGCTCGCTGCCATGACGCTCTTCTTGAACAAAGATTCAAAGTGATGTAGTTAAGCAATGACTGCTTGAAAACTATGAGCCAAAACACATCTTTCCTCATTTAGAAGCATGCACAGCCACATCTTGAGAACATGTATTAGACTCCTCACTTGCACCATATGCAGAAATCATCTGAGAATAGAAAAAGATTTAAAGGGCTGAAACTCAAACTCCTAAAATATATTTGACAATGATGGAGACAAGTCTTTTTTTAAATCTTTATTTGTTTACATGTGTTTGTTTCTGTATAGGTGTACCAAGGTCTCTTGCCATTGAAAATTCATGTCAGACCTTCATAATAGGAGAAAAAAAAATGATGACATCAAAATAAGAGAAACTAATTGAAACGGGGAGGGGATTTGATGGAGGATGGATTTGAGAGGGGCACAAGGGGGTAAGGGAAAGGATTATGATTATTGCTTATAATCATAGAAGCTGTCAATAAAAAGTTTATAAGAAAAATTCATGTCAGATGCTTACACCACTTTTTGCGTAAGACTTCATATGGGTGCTGGGGAATTTACCCAGACAAGGAGGCTTTAAAAGCACATACCAAGAGAAACAAAAAAAAAATCAACAAATGGAATTACGTCAATCTAAGAATCAACTGTACAGAAAAGAATCAATAGGATGAGTATTCAATGCACAGAAAATGATGAAAATTTCTCTAACACAATGTTAATTTCCAATATGTAAAATGATGTCAAAAACCTAAACATGGGGACTGGAGAGATGGCTTAGCAGTTAAGTGCTTGCCTGTGAGGCCTAAGGACCCCAGTTCAAGGCTCGATTTCCCAGGACCCACGTTAGCCAGATGGTGGTGCATGCATCTGGAGTTCGTTTACAGTGGCTGGAGGCCCTGGCGCACCCATTCTCTCTCTCTGTCTCTCTCTCTCTGCCTCTTTCTCTCTCTGTCTGTCACTCTCAAATAAATAAATAAAAATAAACAAACAAAAAAAAAAACCTAAACAGTAGAAAAGCAAATACTCTTATTTAATCTTGGCATATGGCCTGAATAGACACTTCTCAAACATGACATACAGAGCCCACAAGCATATGAACAAGTGCTTATAACCAGTAAGCAATGAATTACCACTGCATTAGTTAAAATGGCATTATCGGGCTAGGGAAATGGCTTAGCAGTTAAGGTGTTTGCCTGTGAAGCTTAAGGGCCCCGGTTCGATTCCCCAGGACCCATGTAAGCCAGATGTACAAGGGGGCACATGCACCTGGAGTTCGTTTGTAGTGGCTAGAGGCCCTGGCATGCCCATTCTTCTTTCTATCTGCTTATTTCTCTCTCTCTCTCAAATAAATAAATAAATTATTTTTAAAATGGCATTATCTAGGATACAATATAAAAATTAAGAATAGTCTCATAAACTCATGGTAGAAATATAAATAAATATAGCTAAAGGGAAATAAATAATAGTTATTCAAAACATTAACATAGAACTACTACATTATAGCATAATTCTACTGGTGGCTATGAATAGTCACAGAAAATGATCTCAATATATTTTAAAGAATCTATATTCTATGTTTAATGCAGAAATGTTCATGAAAATCACTACATGTAATCAACACAGGTATTCATCAAAAAAGGAAGGAGTATGTAATACATAATACATAAAAACTGAATTGTCACTCATAAAAATGAAAGAAGCATCTATAACATATACAGTGACTTAGACAGTAATAACACTATGTGAAATTCCTCCAGGCTTAAAATGATCATTGCTATTTTACAGGAGAGCAACTATGGTGATCTACAGGAGACCCTGACCCTTATCAACTCTACAACAGGTATCTTGGTCTATAATAATGGTAATGGGGCTATTAACATTCCCTCATAAGAGTGACATGAATCCCTCCATTGAGATTGCAACCAAGACTCCTTTCTGACCAAAAGCATTTCACATAAAGAGGTAAAAACTCTGTCCTGTAAGTAACTCCAATAAATTCATTTATTCACCATAGTGGGATTGATGGAATCTTTCTTTGGCCTATCAACCCCAACTATATTTAAAGTAAATAGATTATTATCTACAGCTCCCCAGGAAAGCCCATGAGACATAAGTGCACTATGTCTGGCACACAAAAAAAAAAAAAAACAAGCCAGGCGTGGTGGCACACGCCTTTAATCCCAGCACTCGGGAGGCAGAGGTAGGAGGACTGCCATGAGTTCAAGGCCACCCTGAGAATGCAGAGTGAATTCTCCAGGTCAGCCTGAGCTAGAGTGAGAGCCTACCTCGAAAAACCAAAAAAAGAAAAAAGAAAAAAAAAACTTATGTATATTCTAATTATACTTTCAAGCTAAGGTTGACATGAAGGAAGCAGAGAATAAACGGTGACTTCTAGAGTGCTAAAAAGGCATAGGGGAAGAAATGATGAAAAGGATAGTATTTAGAGGCTGTAGTTGAAAGGAAAGAATAAGTTCTTATATTTGATTGAGATAATATATATATATATATATATATATATATATATATATATATATACGGTACTAAATATAGGGCTAACAATAGTTGAGTTTTTCAAAACAGCTATCAAAGAGAATGTGAATATTCACAATGCAAGAGTTCATATATCCCTGATATGATAAACTTATCTTCATATGATCACTGTACATTATCAAAGTATTACAAATCCACAGTTCTTCAAAACATGTGCCATTACTGAACTACAGTTAAAATGCACAGCTACCTGCTTAGAACCCTCCACTGTTTTACAAGAGATTTGTCCTCTTATCTTCTCTTAAGCTCTTAAGTTTTTGCACTATGTGGACTTTTAAAGTTGGGCTGAGTGCATTTTGCATTGTAAGATGGTCATGAGTCTATGGAGGCCAAGGGTGGAACGTGGTGGCTTAACTGCAAATGGCCCCATAGCTAGCTTCAGGTATTTTTTTATTAAGCTTCCTACTTAAGTCTCCAACAGACAGAACCCTGCTGAAGGAAGTACATCACTGGGAATAGATCTTAAGTCCAGCCCTAAGGTGTGTAGAGAGGCAGTTTGAACTTTGGCTGTTCTTTTTCATTCTCTCCTATGGGCATATGATGAAGTGAACCAGCTTTTTGCACCATGATGAAGCTTCCCCTGGAACTGTAAGCCTAAAATAAACTTTCCTCCCATAAATTAAATTATAATATATTTTTCCGTACTTTTCAACTTATAAAAAAAATTAGCAATGACTTCTATACTAATCAACCAAAGAGAAAATATGAGAGTTACAAGCAATTTAGACTCACCCAAGAACACCAGGCTGTTGTAGTTCTCCAGCATCACATCCCTATAGAGGATCCTCTGAGCAGCATCCAGGTCCTGCCACTCCTGCCAGGTGAAGTCCACAGACACATCCTCAAATGATACCAACCCCTGTAATGACACATTTCTCTTCATGCATGAGAACAAACAAATGGAGTTCATTCTGCTCTCTCTGTGTGTGTCATTCAATTGTCTAAGAAAAGGTGCAGATCTATTTGTATTATTTATCATGGAAAATTTTTTTTAAAAATCAATACAAGTAGCATACCTTTCTATTAATGTAGTGATTCAAGAAAATACGATTAACACCACCTTCAATTCCCAGAGAACACTGCAGAAGAGGGGCAGAAAGAATGTTTAAGTGCCAGAGAATAGTGAGAAGTGCTGTGAAATGCTGTCCTCAAGACATGATAATGTAGTTGCACTCATGACTTCACAGTGACTGTAATTATCTGCATGAAACCTGCAAAATATTGGGCCCATCAACATTCCATTGTGGATGATAGAGGAGGGAAAAAGAAGTCATCAAAGTAGAAGAGGGAATATTTGGAAACTGGAGAGGCTGAGGGAGGGAGGATAGAATACAGTAATGGAAGAGGATTTTGATCAAAATACAAGTATACAAGTATAAAAACTGGGAGGTGATTGATTGGTTAAAGTCCCTTGCTCACAAAATCTGCTGGCCCGGATTTCAATTTACCAGTACCCACATAAAGGCAGATGCACAAAGTGGTCCATGTACCTGGAGTTCATTTACAGTGTGACAAGAGCTCCTGGGTTTGCTCATACATTGACATTCTCTCATATTCATATTCATTCTTTTCTCTCTCTCATAATACAAATGTTTTACGTTTAGAAAAAGGAAAATATGATTTAAAAGGTTTTCCATGGAATTAAAATAGAAATAATATCCTCAGAAGAGTTTATATATATGTAAGGCTGGCATTATTCAGAGCATGAGGCATATAAATCCAATCATACAGAAAATAGCACTAGGCTGGAGCTCAGCAGCTGAATGTGCTTTCTGTGCAGGCAGGTGGGCATGTGTTTGAATTTTCAGAACCCACATAATCAGCTGGATGTGGCTTCAGGAATGGAAATCTTCAGAATCGGTAAAAGACTCTGTTGTAAGAAAAACCAGAAGGTGAGTAAAGGAGGGGCCCACCCCACTTTCTAGTCCAGGCACCTCAGGAGAGCCAAATAGGCGCACATACATAGGCACACAACACACACCAGACCAGATATACCAGGCACACAATGATAGATACATACAGAGTACATACATGTATGAATACATACATACTAGATTAGACAGATGACTGATAGATAACAGATAGGTAAGATAGACAGATAGATAAATGCATTAACTGTAAACAATGAATACAGAGGGGACTGGAGCAATGGCTAAAGGTGCTTGCTTACAAAATCTGCCCTTCTGAGTTCCATTCCCCAGTATTCATGTAAAGCCAGAAGCACAAAGTGGTACGTGAGTCTAGAGTTCATTTGCAATGGCAAAAGCTTGTTGTGCCCATTCATATTAGTGTTCTCTTTCTAATAAATAAAAATATACTCATTTTTTAAATGAACGCAATGAAAAAGTAGGCTGGTGACACAGCACTGCGGTACATTGTGTACCCAACCAGGTGAAGAGCCACGAGGTCAATTACTGCTGCATAAAATAGAATAGGTCCACAACCACACACAGTGTCACATAAATGACTGTAGAGGTTGCAAAATATTCAACAACAGCAAACTTGTAAACATGCAATTTTTTTCTGGCTACACTCACCACGTGACAAAAGGAGACTCCATGGCCCTTTACTGTCACACAACATGTACAATTTGCACAGCACGTATCATCATGCTGCGCAACGGCCACAAACACTGCCTGGAACACCTTGGCTCACATGTGTGCTATGAGCTGAAGTGATTACACAACACAGTTTTCTGCTCTTATAGAAACATAAAAGCTTAATTATGCAAAACAAAGACTTATGGAGCTAAATAGAGAATTCTCAAAGGAAGAAATACGAATGGCATATACGCATCTAAAAAAATGTTCTACATCCCTAGTCATCAGGGAAATGCAGATTAAGACTACATTGAGATTCCATCTCACTCCTGTCAGATTGGCTACCATCATGAAAACAAATGATCATAAATGTTGGCGGGGATGTGGAAAAAGAGGAACCCTTCTACATTGTTGGTGGGAATGCAATCTGGTCCAGCCATTGTGGAAATCAGTGTGGAGGTTCCTAAAACAGCTAAAGATTGATCTACCATATGACCCAGCTATAGCTCTCCTAGGCATATATCCTAAGGACTCATCTCATTACCTTAGAGATACTTGCTCAACCATGTTTATTGCTGCTCAATTTATAATAGCTGGGAAATGGAACCAGCCTAGATGTCCCTCAACTGATGAGTGGATAATGAAGATATGGCACATTTATACAATGGAGTTTTACTCAGCAGTAAAGAGAAATGAAGTTATGAAATTTGCAGAAAAGTGGATGGATCTGGAAAGAATTATACTAAGTGAGGTAACCCAGGCCCAGAAAGCCAAGCGCCACATGTTCTCCCTCATATGTGGATCTTAGCTAGAGATGATTGGGCTTCTGTGCGAGAAGGAAAAAACTCAGTAGCAGAGGCCAGTAAGTTAAAAAAGGAGATAGAAAGGGAAGAGAAAGAAAGGGAGGAGGGCTTTTATTAGGTTGGTATTGTATATATGTAAGTAGAAAGATTGAGATGGGGAGGGGATATGATGGAGAATGGAATTTCAAAGGGGAAAGGGGGGAGGGTAATACCATGGGATTTTTTTTGTTATCATGGAAAATATTAATAAAAATGGAGAAAAAAAATAAAATAAAATAAAAATAATAAAAAAAAATAAAATAAAAAAAAAACAAAGACTTAATATTTTCCTACCATCATTCAACAGCAAAGTACAAAATTAGTATATCTTTCAATTATATTAAATAAATTTATCTGTCTTTCATCTTTTAAAAAAATATTTTATTGACAGGCTGGAGAAATGACTTAGCAGTTAAGGCACTTGCCTATGATGGTTAAAACTCCCAAGAACCCAAGTAAGACAGATGCACAAGGTGGCACATGCTTATAGAGTTCATTTACAAGGGCTAGAGGCCCTGGCATGCATGCACATGCACCTGCTCTCTTTCTCTCTCTTTCTCATAAATAAATAAATAAAATCGTTAAAATATATTTTACTGATTTATTTGCAAACAGAGAAAGAGAGAGAGAGAATGGGAACGCCAGTGGCCTCTTGCCACTGCAAATGAACTCCAGATTCATGTTCCACATGTTTTCACATCTAGCATCATGTGGGTACTGGCGAATGGAACCAGGGCCATGGGACTTTGCAAGCAAACTGCCTTTAACCAATGAGGATCTCTCCAGCCCAAATTTTAAATTTTTTTTTTATTTATTTGAGAAACACAGAATAGGCACACTAGGGGCTCCTGCCACTGCAAATGGACTCCAAATGCGTGTGCCACTTTGTGCATCTGGCTTTACATGTGTACAGGGGAATCAAACCTAAGTTAACAGGCTTTGCAGGCAAGCGTCTTTAACCACTGGGCCATCTCCCCAGCCCCATTTTCATCTTTAAGAAATAAATATGTGTAGCAACAAATTGTTTTAAATGAATTTCTGTATAATTTAGTAACAAAAGTGTTTGATATTTATATATATTTTACATACTTATGTATACCTAAGGTTTGCGTAAAAAATTGTGAGCAAAAAGGGGTCACACGTGAAAAATACTTAAGCAGTCTTGGCATAGAAAGCACCTGACTCTCCCTCCTCCTGTGAACATAAGCTCAATAAATATCTACACATCTCAAGTCCTTCTCAAAAGCATGAGTTGACAGACATCTATACTGGGCAAGTGAGAACAAAACTAAACAAATAAGCTAAAAATACTCAGTCTCACTTGGGCATGAACTCTATCTTGGACAAGGTGCATATAACAATGATTCAAAATACCTAACATCACCTGAGGAGAGGAAGAGAAGGAACATATATGTTGGCACTCTATCATTCCATGTCGATGGATTCACATGAGTCTATTTAGAGCACAGAACAAACACATGGTTTCAAATTCTAATGCAAATATTTCAAATGTTTTCATACCCTGGAATCATGGCAAAGAAAGGCTTTAAATGTAAAGATCCCACTTCTCCCTAGAAAGGCATTTTACCATAGTTCATTCACTGCTGTTGTTGATAGTTAAGTTTTAACTACTGTGCCCTTCAGAGTTAGTGGGGCAAAAATAAGTAGACTTCAGGCATCCTGGCCGGGAGCTCAACACATTGCACACACTGCTAACATCACTAATATTCCAGTTCTACCAGTTTTCCCTAGTAGGAGTTTGACCATGAATTGACTATAACAAATAATATATTTGAGAGAATACAAGAAAGACAAACTTAGTTCTGGGAACAAAGGGACTGGGACCATGCAAATATTTCCGGATCTCAGAAAAACAGATGGTTTTAAGAAGGTAGAGGGCTGGAGAGACAGCTTAGCAGTTAAGGCGCTTGCCTGTGAAGCCTAAGGATCCATGTTCGATCTGTCTTCAGATAACCACATAAACCAGGTGCACAAAGGTGAGGCAAGCACAAGGTCACACATGCCCACTAGATGGTGCAAGCCTCTGCAGTTCAATTGCAATGGCTGAGGCCCTGACACACCAATTCTCTAGCTCTCAAAAAAAGAAAAAAGAAAAAAGAAGGTACAACACTTCCATGGTCGAAAATCCCAAAGTATTGCAGAAAGAGATAAAAAAAAAAATACAGATCCCAGTAATTCTCAGAAAAACACTTACATACATGCTTTCAGTTGCTGTTTGACAGCCTGGATTCTCACAAATTTGCACAAGGATTGAATGCACCAAATAGCAGACTTCCAGCTTTGAAACTGCTTGGGCTCACATTAAGTATTTTACTTACTTCAACCATCTCTTCATTTGACATATTGTTGTTGGTGATTATGACTTGCCACAAATGCTTCTCTTGATTTTCTTGACTGGTTCTATTCACAGTACTCATTTTATGAACATCTAAAATGACATTTAAAATTTCAATATCTATGAATCACATGAGTATTTTTATGTAATTCAAACATATAAATATAGCAGTTCTTTCTTATGCTCATATAAGTTTTGAAATAATATTGACTGGTACATGTATACATTTTAACCCTCAGTGAATTGACATGATACATTACACTAATAGTACAGTGTATCATGTCACTTCTTTGTTGCTTTGTTTACTCTGTTGAAAGATATCAAAGTACTTCTCCCACTATAAATTTTTGCCCAGTATATTTATCTGCCATTTACTCCTTGTTCTACTTTTCCACTATATTAATTGTACATTTAATCTCACCCTAAATCAACCTTTTCAAGTGTGAAGTAGGAAGATTTTCTTGTGCTAAGTAATTTCAAGATGCAGGACAGTCAAATATTTCCTCAAACCAGGGAAACAGGCTAGGGAAAGGATTGCCTGCTACACTTGTGTTTGTGTGTTTGGAGGGCTGGAGATGTAGCTCAGTTTGTAGAGTGCTTTCATAGACAGTGCAAGGCACTGGGTTTGATATCTAGTACCGCATAAAACCAGGCCCACTCCTCTAATCCCAGCACTCGGAGATGGCAGGTGTATCAAAAGTTCAAGATTATCCTCAGCAATATGTTAAGTTTAAGGTCAACAAGAAGCATAAACAATACAAGACCTTATCCCAAAAGACAAACAATAACAACAAAAACTTTAAGTGGCCAGGCATGGTGGTGCACACCTTTAATCCCAGCACTTGGGAGGCAAGGTAGGAGGATCACCATGAGTTCAAGGCCACCCTGAGACTAGATGGTGAATTCCAGATCAACCTGGGCTAAAGCAAGACCCTACCTTCGGGGGGGGGGGGGAGTTGGGGGAAATTAAGTGTCTTTCAATTAATATCATTTTCTGAAACAAACTGTAACAGAATCCTATAGGAGTTTTCTTAAGAAAGTTATCTCCTTCCCAAGCTAGAAGACAGCTTTACACAAAATCTTTTATTTCACATATGTTTTACATATTTTTCATCTCTTGGACCTACATGTTTTCTAAAATAGCAACAGGGGCTGGGTAGATGACTCAGAGGTTATAAACACTTGCCTGCAAAGCCTGATGGTCCGGGTTCATTTCATAAGCCAACCACATAAAGGTAGACACAGAAGTGGCACAAGCATCTACCATTCTCTGCAGTGGCAAAATGTACAAACACACACACAAATAGGTAATAAAATGTTTTCTGCTGGCCCAGGTTCAAACCCTAGTATCCACAGCCAGATGTACAAAGTGGTACATGCATCTGGAGTTCATTTGCAATGGCAAGAGACCCCAGTGTGCCCATACTCACTTGCAAGTGAATAAATAAAAAATTTTAAGTAACAATGATTATTACTAAAAATAGAAACAGCAAAGAAAATTTTATTGTGTAATTGCATGGGTAGGTATTTTCCTGTGTACATCTGAGAATGTAGATAATTGGACCCATGCTGGCAGGCTTTGTAAGAAAGCAAGAGCTTTTAACTGCTAAGCCATCTTGCCAACACCTAACCTAGTTCTTTATGGCTGAAAAAAATACTTCATTTTGGACATGAGTCCAATAATGGATACACTAGATGATATAGTGCCTTGATTATTGTGAATAATGTGCCTCAATAAACATGTATCTGCAAGTACATCTATTGTATGCTTACTTTAATTCCATCATGTATATAGCCAATGGTAGGATACCTACGTTATTTGGTAGAGTTTTATTTGCACTTCTGAAAAACAAAACTTTTAGTGATTTTTCATAGTGGCTACACAACCATACATCACTAATAGTATATACGGATTTCTTTTTCCCTGCATCTTCAAGAACAAGTTGTGTCTTATTTTCCTGAAGAAACAACAAACTGTGATGGTAAAAATCAATGAATATAAAAAGAATAATAAAAGAGACAATGATTTTGCATCCTTCCTTGTTACTGTCCATAATGGCATCTTCTGCCTATCTGCCATGCACAACACTTTTCAGTGTCTCCAGCCTCCTGGAATTTTTGACTGCTCCCTGCTTTCAGATACCAAGAGAAGGTAGAACCTGATTAGAGCACCCCAAGATTTGTAGATAAGTATAACTCACTTGTTCTCCAAGGTTAATTGCACCATGCACAAAAGACACTACCATGCAAAACTCAATCCACTGGATTTAATACTTGCAAGAACAATAGGTATCTAATTAGGCCATGATTGCCACATTAGTACTCAGGGCTTCCCCGTGTGGATGTGGTTATGGTGTTCAATTTCCCTCCCACCTAGTTGAAGAGGTTGGGGGGTGACACTTTTTCTAGCTTTCTCTATATTGCTTTCATGTTTTTTTTTTTTCTTTCTGTATTTCAGCTGTCTTGATATGTCTTTCTGAACCTTGAGTGCTCTTTCTCTTTCACTCTTGGGAACATATGTCACTCTGCAAAAAACTTCTAATCTGCCATCTTACCCTGAAACCTAGGGTGCTCTCTTTTCTTATTTTTGTTTAAACTCCACATGTGACCATAACAATAACTATATCAAATACTCTCTTTAGGCTTCTGATCTCCAAAATTTTATCTTTATTCTAATTACAATAATAATCAACTTTTTAATATTTATCCACAAATATATTATATACTAAATTTGGAAAATAAGTCAACTTTAAGTTAAACTAAAATAAAAAAATAACAATAGAAGTGTAATTAATGCATTTACAGAAGAAAACCCCACATAATTTTCTCCTTCTTGTAAACCTTTGTGGCCCTTAACCCATCATATTTTGTGTCCATGTTTTTTCTCTCACTGAATGTAAACTTTAGAGAGTTGTAATTGTGTAATTACTGTTGGTATCACCATAATTACAAAGACAGCATCCTACAAGGCAATCAAGAGGCCAGTGTTGAAAGAATACATCAATAAAGGCATAATTTTAAAAAAGCATCTATGGAATAAAACAGGGATGAAGAAAGGCAGTGAGAATTTAGGTAAAGTATCTAATAAACAGAAGTGCCTAAGAGCTCTGGCATGGTGCTCATGCCTCTAGTTATAACATTTGTCAGGGGGAGACAGGAGGATCACAAGTTCAAGGCTAGTCTTCACTACATAACATACTGAGGCCAGCTTGAGCTTCATAAGCACCTGCCTCAAAAAAAAAAAAAAAATTATACTGTCCTGGACTAAAATTTTGACAAATCTGAGAAAACACACTTCAACAACAAAAACCAGAAGACAGGTTGATATGGAGAATCTTCTCCAGAAACTGCATAAAACAAATGTCTGACTCACAAGACAGCTGTTTTCAGAACTGGGTTTTGACAAATATTTGCATGAATGGATTAACGGGATCAATATCTAAGGAGTTCTCTCTTGCTGACCTTCCTTGCCCAGCATTCACTGACCTGGGAGTATCTGGTTTGAGGCCTCTGCTATGCTCCAATGTTCAAACACATGCTCCAACTTGAAAATCAACTCGGGTTTGGTCATGCAGTGCCCTGTAAATGGAAAATAGCATATAAATTTTGTGAAAATGCTAAATCAGGTCCGCTGATGGGAGAGAACATGTCTACTTTCAGGAACTGTGGTATAATGTGTGTTAGGAACTTAAATTAGGGAGAGTTTACAATCACATCATTTACTAACTGGAATAGTACTTTCAAAAGGCATGAAATGGTCGGATAAATAACCCAAAATGATGAGTGTAAGAAAATTTAAGTAAATACATGACAGTAAGAGAAAGCACAATGAAATTAGAAAGACAAGTCATTTGATATTTATGCAAACTGAAGGTAAAGAGAGTAATGATTAAAAAAATCCAAAAATTTTTCAGAAAAATTCAATTAATGAAATCGAAAAACAAATGTAAGAAATCAAAACATGCCCTATCTGAATTGATCAGGAAGAGAAAAAAAAGTGAGCATAAAGATTGTTTCGTTTAGAGATGGAGAGATGGCTTAAAGGTTAAGGTGCTTGCCTACAAAACCAAAGGACCCAGGACCCATGTAGGCCGGATGCACAAACTCATTTGTCTGGAATTTGTGTGCAGCAGGCCTTGGCATGCCTATTCTATCTCTCTCTATCTGCCTCTTTCTCTTTCTCTCTCTCAAAATGAATAAATAAAAATAAAAAATAAACCTTAAGAAAATATTTTTAAAAGATTAGCTTAGTTTAAGATAACCCAGGCAAAATAAAATATTGAAAAAAAAACAATACGGAATGATGGACCTTTAAAAATTAATACTTCCATTAGGAAAGCAAACATTTGCATTACAGATACTTCAGAGTAAGAGAGAAAGGGCATAAAATATAGATTCAGTGAAAGAATTTTACATCACAGGCAGATATCTAGAAGATCATAGAAACTCTTACAGATTTGAGTATGAGACACACAGTCAAACTAGAAAAACTCCAAGACAAAGGGAATTCTAAAAACATCAAGAGGAAAGCTTAATGTCACATGAAATAAAATAGCTTTTAGAGAAAGAGCCATGTTCTCTCCTGTCACCTTACACAACAGCATTACAATGATTTCAAGTGGAGACATGGACATAACAATAGACACAGAATCCCCAATGAACATAGGTATAAAAGTTCTCAAAAAAAGAAAAAAACAGCACAACAGCTCATGAAATCATAAAATATGACCAGGTGTAATTCATATCAGCTATACAAAATTCACCATATTCAGAAATATAAACCACTGTATCCATATACTGACAATAAAAAGCCACATGAATATCTCAACAGATGTATAAAATACAATTTCAAAATTCAGGATTCTATCCTCAGAAAAAAAAAACTTAAGAAAATAGAAATAGGCCACACCTCCCACAAATATTATATACAATAAAAACACAGCCTATAACTTAATGAATGTCTAAAGCAAAAGACTTTATCCTCAGATCTCAAACAAGATGAGGATGTAAACTTTCACCACTCTTCAACAGAGTACTGGAAATCTCAAGCCACAGATAAGGGAAAGGAACAAGGATATCCAAAGCAGAAAAGAGAGTGTAAAAGTGTCCTTATTTACAGGCCAGATGATGTTACATAGAGAAAAACTTAAAAGAAATCTCTGCAACCCCCGCCGCTAAAAGAGAGAGAATGGATGAAATAATTCAGGGTACAGAACATGAATCAAACTACCAAAATGCATACCTTAAATATACATCAATAACAAAACTGCTGGAGGGCTGGAGAGATGGCTCAGTGGTTAAAAGTGCTTGCTTGCAAAGCCTGAGGGCCAGGATTCAATTGCCCAGTACCCACATAAAGCCACATATAAAGTGGCATATATGTCTGAAGTTCATTTGCAGTGACAGGAAGCCTTGGTGTGCCCATTCTCGTTCTATCTCTCTTGTTCTCTCTCCACTTACGAATATAAATTTTTTTAACAATTAACAAAAAAATGCTGAGAAATTCAGGGTACAATTCTATTTACAATTACTACCTCAAACATTTTTAATATCTGTTTAAGAGTCAATAATTGTATTATTTATATGTTTACTTGTTTTTATGACCCTTCCTGGGGATTGAACTTAGATGGGTAAAAG
The DNA here is from genome assembly GCA_036346955.1 of Dipus sagitta. Lineage (NCBI taxonomy): Eukaryota > Metazoa > Chordata > Mammalia > Rodentia > Dipodidae > Dipus > Dipus sagitta. The sequence continues at coordinate 45,640,281 of CM070771.1, forward strand.
GCACTTGCTTGCAAGTCTGCAGATTCCTCAGGACCCACCTAAAACTGGTCCCAGAGAGGTCCAAGTGTCAGTGAGCTCAATGAGCCTATAGGAATTGGAGGTGGAGCCAGGAGAAGCCAGATGCTTGTGGGAAAGCTACACTAGATCACATGAAGTGAAGCAGCAAAACCAAGTGACAAGAGAGATTCTGATTCAAGCAGGGAGTATGGAGGGGACAAACACCCCAAGGATGTTCTCAGACCACCACACATGTGTGGTGGCATGAACACACCCATATACACATACAACTTTTTTTTTTTTTTTTTTTTTTTTTGGTTTTTTGAGGTAGGGTCTCACTCTAGCCCAGGCTGACCTGGAATTAACTACGTAGTCTCAGGGTGGCCTTGAACTCAGGGCGATCCTCCTACCTCTGCCTCCTGAGTGCTGGGATTAAAGGCGGGCACCACCATGACCGGTTTCACATACAACTTTTTTAATATTCATTTTATTTAGAGAGAGAGAGAAAGAAGCAGACAGAAAGAGAGAGGGTATGGGCACACCAGGGCCTGTAGCCCTTGCAAAGAACTCCAGTTACTCGCACCACACTTTGTGCATCTGGTTTTTTTTTTTTTTTTTTTTTTTTGGTTTCTTGAGGTAGGGTCTCACTCTAGCCCAGGCTGACCTGGAATTCAGTATGTAGTCCCAGGGTGGCCTCGAACTCACGGCGATCCTCCTACCTCTGCCTCCCGAGTGCTGGGATTAAAGGCGTGCACCACCACGCCCGGCATGCATCTGGTTTTATGTGGGTACTAGGGAACCAAACCTGAGCCATCAGCCTTTGCAAGCAAGCACCTTTAACCACTGAGCCATTTTTCTAGCCCCATATACAATATACAATTTTTAATAAACACCTATATTAAATGAAAACTGGTATGCTACAACTACAAAGATTAACCAAAAAGCAGTGTACTGAGACTAGAGAGATGGCTCAGCAGTTCTAAGTACTTGCTTGCTTGCAAAGCCTGATGGTGGCCCAGGTTCACTTCTCCAGTACCCACATAAACCCAGATGCACAAATGATGCACACATCTGTAGTCTGTTCTCACACACCAATACTTTCTCTTTCTCCTCATCACAAATAATAAGTAAATAAATAATATATAAATAAATAACTTTTTGAAAAATCAGTGTACTGGCATAAAAAGAGATACAAACAAGATGGGCATGGTGGCTCATACCAATAATGCCAGCAATGTGGAGGCTTAGATAGGATCACTGTCAGTTCAAGGCCTGGGGCTGCAGGATGAGTTACAGGTCAGCCTAGGCCAGAGTGAGACCCTGAATCAAACAAAAATAAAAATAAAGACACAAAAATAACAATGGAACAGAGTGGACAAACCAAAATAGGAACATATATATATTCAGTATTACACTCTGGATCTAAAAGATACTCCAAAGACCACGCACTACATTCTTGGTCATTGTGAACATGCTCTAGAAGGGGTGTAGGAATGGATGCCAGTCCCCCGCTTTCTGCTTCCTGGCTGAAATGAGGTCAGCAACCACGTGCTCCCCTACCACGACGTTCTTCCTCACCACAGACCGGGCATGGGGGCACACACCTTTAATCCCAGCACTCAGGAGGCAGAATAGGAGGATTGCCATGAGTTCAAATGCACCTGTGGTGGTTTGATTCAGGTGTCCCCCATAAACTTAGGTGTTCTGAATGCTAGGTTCCCAGCTGATGGATATTTGGGAATTAATGCCTCCTGGAGGGAGTGTATTGTTGGGGGCAGGCTTATGGGTGTTATAGCCAGTTTCCCCATGCCAGTGTTTGGCACACTCTCCTGTTGCTATTGTCCACCTTATGTTGGCCAGGGGGTGATATCCACCCTCTGCTCATGTCATCGTTTTTCCCTGCCATCGTGGAGCTTCCCCTCGAGCCTGTAAGCCAAAATAAATCTCTTTTTCCCAGAAGCTGCTCTTGGTTGGGTGATTTCTACCAGCAATGTGAACCGGACTGCAACAGCACCCTAAGACTTACATAGTGAATTCCAGGTCAGCCTGAGCTAGAGTGAGACCCTACCTCGAAAAACCAAAAAAAACTTCCTCACCACAGTATCAATGTGATATGACCAAGTAATTATTAACTGAAACCTCTCAAAGTATCTTTCTTCTTTTAAGATGTCTCCCTCAGATAATTTTGTCAGAATGGTGGAAAGCTGACAATCAGTCAACTAATTTTTTTGTTCTGTTCTTTTGTTTTTTCAAGATAAGGTCTCACTCTAGCTCAGGCTGACCTGGAATTCACTATGGAGTCTTAGGGTGCCTCAAATTCACGGTGATCCTCCTACCTCTGCCTCCCGAGTGCTGGAATTAAAGGCATACGCCACCATGGCCGGCTCATCAGTCAATGAATTTTCAAACAGGATCCAACACCTTACACTCAAGGCAGGAATTTTCACCTATAAATGTTGCTCAAAAACATGGGCATCTACATGCTGAGGAAATGAAGTAGATGCATTGACTCTTGCTCTTAGCATGTACAGAAATTAACTCACAGTGCATCAAGATTGAAATGTCAGATCTCCAAGTATGAAGCTGCTAAAGGTATGGGAAGCGCTTTGGGCCAAATGAACTGTGGCATTCCTCCTTCCTCAGCCTCCCAAGTGCTGGGATTAGAGACATGAGCCACCATACCCAGCTACACAAAGAACATTTTGATATATGACAAAAATAGCCAATATAAGGAAATACAGACAAGTAGTAGACAGAGCATCAAACTCAAAGTCACCTGTAAGGAAAAGCAAAGGATCAACAGAATGAAGAACCAACCTACAGAATGAGAAAATACTGGCAAACTATTTAACCAATAGGAGACTATTTTATTAATACTATTTATTTATAAAGACCTCAAACCCTAAACAGCAGAAAAGCAAATGATCTGATTAAATCTCTGAAAACAGCTTAAGCAAACATTTCTCAAACATGACATAAAAATATCCAATAAGTATATGGCCAAATTCTTATATCTCTAAGTCATCAAGGAAATGACAATTAATATGACACAAGGAATCATTACACTGTAGTCAGAACAGTTATTATCTTTCATAAACTTTTTTCATAAACGGTTATAACTTTCATAAACTGATGGCAAAATATAAATTAGTATAGCACCTATGAAATATAGTGCAATGCTTTCCAGAAAACTATATACATTATATATATATACACACACACACACACACACACATATATATATATATATATATATATATATATATATATACACTGAACATGGTGATCACACGTGTCAACCTAGCACAAAGCAGACATAATCTAGCTGCCCTTGGCTAACCTGAGAAGCTAAGATCTGCCTGAAAAACATGAAACTCTGATACAAACGAAACTAGATACACATATAGCACATGACACCACTCTCCCACCATTGGCTATGTATGTTCAAAGGAAATTAAGCCAGTATTTTGAGAGAAATCTGCATTTCCATGTACATTGTTAAGATCCAAGATAAGTAATCCTAGGTCAGGGTTCCTTAACGGGGAACAGGCAAAGAATATGCAGTATCAATATACAGGTGAACAGCAGGCACACATTAAAAATAAATGAAAAGGTTGCCACATTTCACTAGGGACATGGACAGAACAAGAGAGTGTTATGTGAAATTGCAGTATAGCTCTTTCCTCTGGGCTTGAAATAACCATCAGCATCCTAAAGTCCAGCAAGAAACCTTGCCCTCAATTACAGCAATGAGATAGGTAAGTGGAATTCTACAGCTGACATCTAGGTCTATGATAATATTAGTGGGATTGTAATTCCCTCACAAGATTGTTTTGAACTCCTAAACTGATATTACAAAAAGAAAATTAGGGCTGGGAAGATTGTTCAGTGGTTAAGGGCATTTGCTTGCAAAGTCTGCTGGCCTGGGTTCAGTTCCCATGTAAAGCCAGATATACAAAGTGGTGCACGTATCTGAAGTTCATCTGCAGAAGCAAGAGGCCATGGTGTACCCACACTTACATAAATAAATAAAAAACATTTTTTTTCAAATGGGCTGGAAAGATGGCTTAGTGGTTAAGGCACTTGCTGCAGATCCCACATAAGCCAGATGCACAAAGGTGAGGCAAGAGTAAGGTGTCACATTCCCACTAGGTGGCACAAGCGTCTAGAGTTCAATTGCAGTGGCTCAGGACCCTGGGGCACCAATTCTCTCTCTCTCATTCTAAAAAATAAAAGTTTTTCTAAAAAAAAAAAAAAAAAGAAAGAAAGAAATTATGTGGCTGGAGCTTGATTCCTCAGTACCCACATAAAGCCAGATGCACAAAGTGGCACATGCATCTGGAGTCTGTTTATAGTGGCTGGAGGCCCTGGCATGCCCATTCTTTATGTCTGTCTCTCTTCTATCTCTCTCTCTGCTTGCAAATAAATGAAAACAAAAAGGTTGACAGCCAAGTATGGTAGCATAGACCTTTAAAAGAAAAAAAAAGGAATGGGGGCTGGAGAGATGGCTCAGTGGTTAAAGGCTCTTGCCTGCAAAGCCTGAGGGCCCAGGGTTTGATTTTCCAGCACCCACATAAAGCTAGATGCACAAAGTGACACATGCATCTGGAGTTTATCTGCAGTGGCAAGAGGACTCACTCTCTTTCCATCTGTCACTTTCTGTCAATCTCTAAAATAAATTAATTAATTAAAAAAATAAAATGACTCTGCCCAACATTGTGTGGCATAATGAGGTTAAAAACTATGCTTGAGGTTTTCAGAAATACAACTGTCTCAGAGTCACTTCTATTCTTTAACCCAAATAAGCTCATTTTGCTTGGAATGATGGTAGTTTTCCTTGGGCTACTGACTCCTTCAATATTTGGAGTTGAATAAATATTTCCTCTTTATCTCCTAAGGAAAGTGAGGAGATGTAAGTGAAATATGTCAGCAACGAAAAGTAAAATCTGTGTGTACTCACTATACTTGCAAGCTAAAGTTGACCTCAAAGAGAATAGGGCAGTAGAAATGGCTTAGCGATTAAGGCACTTGCCTACAAAACCTAAGGACCCAGGTTCGATTTCCCAGGACCCACATAAGCCAGATGCTCAGATGCTTCTGGAGTTCATTTGCAGTGGCTGAAGGCCCTGGTACACACATTCTCTCTATTTCTCTCTTTCTGCTTCTATCTCTCTCAAATAAATAAATTTTTAAAAAGAAGTAGAAAATAAAATATCAGTTCCTAGACTATGGGTACATCCACAAGGAAGGAGTAACTCATGCTCAATAATTTCCTATATGGTTGACAACAATTAATTGGATATTTCAAAATAGCTATCAAAGAAGCTTTTATTTTTATTTCTTTGTATAGAGAGACAGAGAGAGGGGAAAGACAGAGATGGCAGTGCCAGGGCCTCAGCCACTGCAATTGAACACCAGATGCTTGCGCCAACTAGTGGGCATGTGTGACCTTGCACTTGCCTCACTCTTGTACATCTATCTGGTTAATATGGGATCTGGAATGTAAAATATGGGACCTTAGGCTTCACAGGCAAGCGCCTTAACCACTAAGCCATCTCTCCAGCCCAGAGAAACTTAAATATTCCCTGACTGACAGACTAACCAATTACTTTCCCCTGATCATGACATTTTAAATGCGTACTGCAAAGCCACATTGTTCTGCATAAATATGTGGTATTTCCCTGTGTTTTAAGTTAAAATGTAGCTATCCATTGAGTATTAAAAGTTAACAATGGGGACGACTGCTAAATGGTCAAAGGTGCTGGTTCTGCAAGCCTGCCAACAAGAGTCTAGATCCCCAGCACCCATGTAAAGCCAGACACGAAGTGCCAAACAAGACAGATCCAGTCGCAAAACAAGGAGGAAACAAAAGTTATACCCTAGCCTCCACGCACTCATAGTATATGCACATGCGCGCGCACACACACACACACACACACACACAAAGCAAGTTACTAATAATTCTCAGCCTCATGAACCAAGAAAGTAATGACTACTGAGAACAACTCACCCAAGAACACCAGGCTGTTGTAGTTCTCCAGCATCACATCTCTGTACAGGATCTTCTGAGCAATATTTAGCTCATGCCACTCCTGCCAGGTGAAGTCCACAGCTATGTCCTCAAAGGATACTGACTCCTGTAATGACATATTTCTCTTTAGCACAAGCATAAGACTTATGAACACAAAATGAGAGTTCACTTTTCTGTGTGTATATTGCTTTTACAGTGTCTTTTAGAGAGGACAGCTTAATTTTTATTTTAAGTCATAGAAGGAAAAATCAATACAAATACTTCTGCATTGTTTCATTCATTGAAGAAATAAGACTAAGTGCTTTTTTCTGGGAAATTACAACAGAAAAACTCCATATCTGGGGGCTGGAGAGATGGCTTAATTGTTAAGGCGCTGGCCTGCAAAGCCTAAGGACCCAGGTTTGATTCCCCAGCACCCACGTAAGCCAGATACTCAAGGTAGCACATGTGTCTGAAGTTTTTTTGCAGTGGCTAGATATATGTAAACCCAACCATGTGAAAATAACATTAAATCTGTAAAGAATAAATGAAGAAAAGGCATATCTTGGGCCTAGTGGCATAGCAACATGGTATACTGCATATGAAAAATGTGCAAAGCCATGAGTTCAACTCCAAGCACCAAGAGGAGAGTATGTCTTATTCTTCAGTTATGGTGCATTGATGCCATATGGTGTCAAGTAAATCAAGGTAAAGGTTAGTTGCAAAAAAAGGGGGGGACACTTAAGACTTTTGCATACGCAACAAGCATAAATTAATTCTGAATTAAATAAGTAATAAATCCCAAGGTTTCTCATCCACTTGTATCAGTTAACTTCACTGCAGCCTTTGTTATAGACACATATCATGTGTACTTTGCACTATGCATGCCATTGTACATGCAACTCCAATAAACATTACTTGAAACACCTAAGCTCATATGCATGTAACGAACTGCAGAATTACTGTACATACATACAGTTTCCTGTTCTTACAGGAGCAAAATATTTTAATAACAGAAAAGAAACACTGTTTTATTTTACTGTCATTCATCAGTGTTTTAAGTTTTTTACTTATTCATTCATTCGTGTGAGTATGCATATGAGCGAAACAAGGTCTCCTGCTGCTGTAAATGAATGCTGGGTGCATGCACCACTCTGAGTCTGGCTTTATGTGGGTGTTGGGAAATTGAACCCAGGCAAGCTGACATTGCAAGCAAGAACCTTTAACAGCTAAACCACTTTGACCTGCTTCCATTCTTCAGCTTTTAAATATCAAGTTAGTTATATATTTCATTGTATTGTGTTAGACAAAGAAGCACATCCATCTATTAGCATGAAAAGTTGCTTTGGGGACTGAAGAGATAGATGACTTAGTGGTTAAGGTGCTTGCCAGCAAAGCCAAAGGACCCAGGCTCAATTCCCCAGTCCCCACATAAAGCCAGATGCACAAGGTGGTGCATGCATCTGGAGTTTGTTTGCAGTGTCTAGAGGCCCTGGTGTGCCCTTTCTCTCTCTCTGCCCCTCTGTCTCTGTCTCAAATAAATAAATTAATTAAATATTTAAAATTTTCAAAGTTGCTTTCATCTTTACTAAATAGGAAAATTATATGTATATGAAATCTCTATAAAATAAACACATTTCTTATCAGTTAATATTTTGATTTGTACAGCTGTTTTGCATACTTATATAACTGGTACATAACCATTTCTTGGCAGTAAAAGGGGTCATGACTAGAAAATACTGAAGAAGCCCTCTTGATGACTACTTCTGATTCTCCAGGACAGCAAGCTTAATAAACATCTAGACATGTCTCAAGATCCTCCGAAAACTCGAAACTGAGTTGACAGATTTGTGGGCAACTAAGACCACCACCACATAAAAAAATGAGGTATGTTCAAGCACACTCAGGAAGTCAACTTTTGGTAATGCCCCATATAACTGGAAAATGATTCCAACCCCAAACCACCTATGAGGAGAGGAGTAGAGGGAATATTCATGTTGCTCTCCATCATTACATGCAGGTGTATCCACAGGACACTAGAGCACAGAACTAATTCCTAGTTTTATATGATAATGTTAATATTTCCACAGGCTCCACCCCATGTGATCAGGACAGAGAAGGGGCTACAACTCATACGTCTCATTTGTCCCTAGGAGGAAATTTGTACCAAGTATGCCAGCAGCTGGGGCTGATGGCTGAGCTTTCACCTAAGCTGCTCCAAGGAGTAAATAAGGCAAGTATCAGCAAACCTCTAGCAGCCTAGCTAAGAACTCTGTACTTTCTTCTTAAAAAAAAAAAAAAAAAAAATATATATATATATATATATATATATGTATATATATATTTATTTATTTATTTATCTACATGCAAACAAAGGGAGACAGAGAAGAGAGAGACACGCACACACACACACAGAGAAAAGTGGGAAGAGTAAACAGGTACTTCAGGGACTCTAGCCATTGCAAACAATTCCAGATGCATGCAACACTTTGTGTATCTGGCTTTACATAACACTGGGGAAATCAAACCTGAGTCATTAGGCTTTGCAGGCAAATGCCTTAATCACTGAGCCACCTCTCCAGCCCAAGCTCTGCAGTTTCTGAACCCACTTCCTCTTCTCACCTACTGAAATTTGCAGTTCCACCTTGAAGAAGTGTGTGCACTTGGTCAGCTTTTACATTGTCTATTTGAGAAAATACATGCTATACCTCCAAGTTCTAAGAACAAAGGGACCTAGGAACATGCACTCTGATTTTAAGGGGCACATAAGCACTTCCATGGTCCTCACTAGTATGGTATCTGTTTCTTCCGAGAACATTTTTGCACACCATTGTAATGGCAATTTGACAGCCTATATTCAAACACATTTTCATACAGGATTGAATATAACACACAGCAGATCTCTTGCAGCCTCATTATCACAGCTACTTCCTGTAGCTATAATACTGATCATGTCAAAACAGTAACAGATTACAAATGCTTCAGAGAACATGAGCATGACAGAAAAGTATCCTAGTACACTGTTGTTAAAAAGAAAACTTAGCTGGGCAGAGTGGTTCAAGCCTTTAACCCCAGCACTTGGGAAGATCACCATGAGTTCCAAGCCAACCTGGGCTACAGAATGAGTTCTAAGTCAGCCTGGGCTAGACTAAGACCCTGCCTCAAAAATGGGAAGGGAGGGTTGGGAAGATGACTCAATGGGTAAGGTTCTTGCCACGAGTTGAGATTCCCAGATGCAAGGTAAGCCAAAAGTGGCAAGAAGGGACGTGGAGACAGGAGAAATTTCTGGAAGCTTAAGAGAGGAATGGTGAACAACAGTGAGAGACACTGCCTCAAAAACAAGGTGGAAGGCCAGAACCAACAAGAAAGTACCCTCTGCCCTACACAAGTATTGTGGCACTCATAGGGTACAGAACATTCCTCCCAGCTTCAGGTCATGCAGCTGCTCCCCTGAGGGGCTCCACCCCACAGTGAGACTGCAGTCAAGGAGTGTACTCAGGAGCAGATATACCCTAGCTTGTATGACAGTTTTTCCTCCATGCAGAGCGTAATGCCATCTTGGATAAAGAATACTTTGGCTTGGCAGCCATGGCAACTTTAGAGCAGAACAAATACAGTGATAGGCAGGTCTATGGCCATGATAATGAAGCTACAGACACTACCTAGTGACAAAAGAGACTAGGGTCATAAAAGCCTTACCTGGGGTTCTAGCTATTTTCCCTCTGGCCTTCTCACCCACTCCAAGTGGCCTTGGGAAATGCTAGGTTACACAGGAAGTAGTAGATTAGCTACAGAGGAATGTAGCTCCAATGATGCAGTTTCCTTGAGGTCACCATCCAGGTGGGACATGTGCTAATTTAGCGTGCTCCAGTAACATGAGTAAACTGTTGGTTTGCCAAAACTGGATTTTGGTGTGATTGTGCTTTGTTCTGTCATTTGTGCCCTAGCTAATGGGTCTAGACATGTGTTTGTGTCTCCTAAGGGAGAAAGTTTCACACAACACCTCCAAGCGATCAGACATGGCTGCTGTCAGTTCTTGGTATAAGGCAAGTTCTGACATATGAGACCAGGAAGATCACGGGTGAGGATGAAGACACATCACTCTTTAAACTTTGCAAGGGGGAAGCTCAATCCACAGGCATTTTCTAGGCATAGTCCTGCCTAGAAAAGACAGGAGAAATGCAAAGATTGTTTTCATACAGGTCAAATGCATCTTCTCAGATCTTGTGTCATGTGAAATGCTCTCAAAAGAATTTTAAAATTCTTCAAAATTCCTTTGTTCTATTACTCAGAAGAAAAAAAAAAAGACAAAATTCTGTCTGTTATATACCATGTGGAACAAATGTTGATCATACTATGTAAAGAGGAAATTCATACATAGGAAGGTAAGAAGGGAAGTGGAATTTCTGCAATGTGTTGTTAGACCTAGGAGATGCTGGAACTGCTGCTACTCTGGATTTGAAACCCAGCTTCCCATGTATGGGTAAAGCTCAGGTGACCCACAGTGAAGAAGTAAAGAAGCAACGAGGGAAAACTACAGGGTAAGAGCATCAGAATCAAGAATCAGTCTGGGAGACAAAAACTCAACAGATCTGAGAAAACTGCCAAGAGAGCATTCTTCTTTTCTTAATGACATCAACAAGGTTATTTTTATTTTTAAATGGGGGGGGGAGATGGCTTAGCGGTTAAGGCATTTAACCCACATAAGCCAGATACACAAAGGGGGGGCACACATCTGGAGTTCGTTTACAGTGGCTGGAGGCCCTGGCGCGCCCATTCTCTCCCTCTCCCTCTCTCTCTCTGCTTCTTTCTCCCTCTCAAGTAAATAAAAAAATAAAAATATTGAAAGAACTAAAAAAAAGTATGCTTATTTACGGCCAGAATTGTCATCTTGAATTTATACTAAAATTCCTTTCTTTACTAAATATAAACAATGTACTTCCTAAAATCACTTCACAATTCCATCAGCTAAAGGAAATTTTTAAAGGTAAGTGTAAACAGGGCACGGTGACATATGCCTTTAAGCCCAGTACTTAGGAGGCTGAGGTAGGAGGATCTCTGAAAGTATGAGACCAGTCTGAGAGACTGAGCTATGGAGTGAGTTCCAGGTCAGCCTTGGCTAGAAGAGTGTGACCCTGCAGGGGGGAAAAAGCTACATCTGTGTTAAAGACTTTACAAAGTTTGGGCTGGGAAGATGGCTCAGAAGTTAAAAGGAGCTTGCTTGCAAAGCCTGCTGGTCCAGGTTTAATTCCCCAGTATCCATGTATAGCCAGACATACAAAGTGGCACACGCATTAGGAATTTGTATGCACAAGAAAGAGTCCATACAATGCCCATTATCTATCTATCTATCTATATACATACATATACATACATATTACTTAATTATATATACATATATATACACACACACACACATATATATATATATATATACATATATATATATATATATATATATATAAATTAAGTAATTTTAAAAGATTTCACAAAGTTTATGGCCTATACAGCTTCATTATTATAGAGAGCTATAATGTTGCACATCCCAAAACAAAATTTAAGTACCAGATAAAATCTTGGGAATGTATAACTTAGCAGACTACCAGCTTCCCTGAACCCAAAGCTAAGGATGCTATCATCTAACAGCTGAGAGAGGTGACTCTGCTTTGCTCTATCCCACCTACATGTTATACTCATTCATGTATTTAGTAAATGTCTTGATTCATAACATCTTTTGTTCTGTGACTATAAAAGATAATGTAGGGCTGGAGAGATGGCTTAGCAATTAAGGCACTTGCCTGCAAAGCCAAAGGACCCAGGTTCAATTCCCCAGGACCCACATAAGCCAGAAGGACAAGGGGGTGCACGCATCTGGAATTCATTTGCAATGGCTGGAGGCCCTGGCATGCCCTCTCCCCCGTGTCTGTCTCTCTCTCTCCCTCTCTCTCTCTCTCTCTCAAATAAATAAAAATAAAATATATTCTTTTAAAAAGATAATGTGCCAGGCGTGGTGGCATGCGCCTTTAATCCCAACACTCGGGAGGCAGAGGTAGGAGGCCCTGAGTTCAAGGCCACCCTGAGACTACATAGTGAATTCCAGGTCAGCCTGGGCTAGAGTGAGACCCTACCTCAAAAAAACAAAAACAAAAATAAAAAAAGATAATGTAACCACATCCACTAGGAGCATTTTATTTGAGGCAACCTGAATCCCTGTTCCCATACCATCTTCATTCGTATTTGACTCAGATTAAGCTCATGCCATTTGCAAGCAGGTGCCTTTAACTGCTGAGCCATTGTCCCTGCTCTTCTGCATTTTGAAATGAGAGCTGTGTTGTGTACAAACAGGAGAAGTAAGCCAACCAACTCTATTTCTTACACAATTGTTAATTTCTAGAATTTACTCAATCATTAAACCTTGATGTAATTTACATTCTTAGAGTAGGTAACTAAGAAAGCCACAAAATCATATACAGCCAGCCATTGTGAAGATAGACAGCTAAGGTTCACTCCCTCACTCGCTCTCGCTCACTCTCTCTCTCTCTCCCCTCCTTCTCTCTCCCTGTTCCCTCCTCCCCACCCACTCAAGCTGGGGCTTAAGTCTGAAATCTATATATCTCCACTTAATCAACTCACTGACTTTACTTCTTTCTGGTTCCTCAAATTCTTTCCTAGGGATCTGGCTTTACCTGAGTGGAAGTTGCTAACAGAAAATGGGAGGGAAGATACAGGACCACTCACTCCTCAAGCAACTGGTGGCAGTGCTGGGAATCCTGTAGCACATCTCCTCCCCTGATAATTCTCTACTCAATCTGCAGAGGCTGGGCTTCAGGGCATAGCTGCCTAGAGAGGGCTGAGGCCCCAGCATTGGAACAGGATGCCCAGCCCCATCCCATAGCCAGAGGGGACGGGGACACAGTGGCCTGAGGACTTTGGAGTTGAAAGATGGGGAGCCGCTGCTGCCAGTTACACCACCTACACAAAGCTTCCGTCCCCTGGTTCAGGCTGCCACCACACTCACCATTTCTGGATTCGCAGACATCCCACGTTCTCCCTTGTCTGTCTCAACAGCAGCGTGTGCAGATGACACAGCAGTCTCCTGGGCCTCCTGAGCAAGGGCAGAAGAGTCGACAGGACACAAGATGATGGGAGGATTGCAGATTCAGAGACAAAAGCCCAGCAACACCTTGTAGGCTGACTCTTCCTCTCTGTCTGTGAAACTGATTGGATAGTCCTCACACCAGTGCCTCCAGTGGACAGGGCTTCAGATCCCAGCCTCTCAGACCCTGAGTAACAGAAGGCAGCAACCCTTGGATGAATAAAACAAGAATGACAAGTTCAGGCCTTTAGTTAATTTTAGGGAAGGCTTCCTGTGGAAGAATATAGCTCCTATTAAACATTTGAACTTTGCATAAAAGGCTGTATCAGTTTGTTAATTACATGTAAATGTATAACTTATTCACAAACGGAAACAATAAAAAAGACCTTTAAAAACTTCCTTTTTCCAACTCTGTTCTTTTGAGAAGAGACAGAGCCTTAAATGGGAAGCATTACCTAAGACAGAAGTGTCCATTACAAATAAAATGTAAGGGGGACTGTAACCTTTTCAAGTTTTTTATTAATATATAAAATAATGGGTTTCATTATGGTAATTTCACATGTATATCATCATACTGTTTTTATTGATTTTCCCTGCCCAGTGCCCTCCCTAGTACCCACTGCCCTTTTTTGGCTAGTTACCTTTTTTCCATCAATACTGCCCCCTTAGCTTTCCAATCGCATGTATTCCAGTAAGTGTAGGGTTAATACCAAAGGGAATGCAAATAATTGATATGCATGTAGCTTGCATTATACATGTTTTCAAATTTTTCCTAAGATAATGAAAATATGCCTCAGGTCTCTGAGATTCTTGAATCTACAGTTTCATTTGTTTCTTTTGAATTTTTTTAGAGTGAATGCTAAAAAATATTAACCCTATAGGAACATATATATACACTACAGACACAAAAAGAAGAATGTCCACAAAGTATCTGTGGTAAATACAATCTTTGATAGTGGAATACTGAGAAGCTTTTTTTTTTCCTTAACAATGGAAACAAGACAAATATGCATGATTATCCCCCATTCCATTCAGTGTTGGACTGGAAGTTCTAGCTGATGTAATAAAGGAAGAGAAAGAGAACGGTAGTAGACAGAATGGCTCCCCATGACAGCAAAAGCGACTATATGTGCAATTAAGTTATAGACAGTAATATAGGTGGTAGAGCAACTGAATATGCACACAGTGAGTTGTGAACCTTTTCTCCAACTTCATACCATAAGCCTAATTCAAGCAGGATTGATAAGGGCATAAAATAAGTCAAGATAAATGAAGCAAGATGTTGTTATATTCCAGCAATGAAAACAAACTGGATAAAAATTTAAAAGATGCTATTAAAAAAACAGTATCATCTGCATTAGCATGTAAACTATATAAGGTTCCATAAAAACTATACATTATCTAGAAAAATTGAAGAAAACTACATAAGTGGTTAATATTTTAAAGATCGATTACTTTTTTATATCCCTGTAACATAAAAAAGAAAATGAAATTTTGGAAATAATTTTTAATTAGTTTTCAATAATATAAGTTTTCTTTCATCAAGTAGAAACTTTATATAAGAAGTTTTAAATGTCCTCACTTAGAGAAAAACTGAACTCAGTATCAGTAAATACAGAAACATTTTATTTATATCCATAGAATTAAGAATTAAGAATATTTAAATTTATTTGAGGAGTTGAGAAAAAATGGGTGTGCCAGGACTTCCTGCTGCATCTGGCTTTACATGGGTCCTGAGGAATCAAACCTGGGCCATCAGGTTTTTCAAGCAAGTACCTTTAACTACTGAGCTCTATCTAGCTCTCTACCTATATAATTAAAAACTCAGAGGCCAGGTGTGGTGGCACACACCTCTAATCCCAGCACTCGGGATGCAGAGGTAGGAGGATTGCCGTGAGTTCAAGGCCACCCTGAGACTACAGAGTACATTCCAGGTCAGCCTGGACTAGAGTGAGACCATACCTCAAAACAAAAACAAAAACAAAAACAAAACCAAAAAAAACAAACAAACAAAACTCAGCATTGTAAAGATAGCAACTCTCAATGCACTGACTGATAGACTCATCAAAATCCCAACAGTGCTTTTCATGTGTGTCCAAAGTTAAAGTTGATCTTTTAAGTTTACATGGAAATGTAAAAGGCACAGAGCATGCAAGATTGGCTTGAAATGTGAAGCCAGAGAACTTTCCTTCCAGATCTCAAAGACCTGCTAAAAGTTACAGAAATGAAAATAATATTGTGCTAAAACAGAGCTAGATAAACTAACTGAAGGAACAGAATAGGGAGTTGGAGAATAAATCCATATATATGATATCCTGATTAATGATAAATGTGGCACAATTCACTGGGAAGAAAGAGGATCTTTGTACTAAATAACTAAATCGTGCTAGGGAGAAAATGAATATTCTTTTACCATACACAAAACTCAATTCAAGATGGATTGCAGATCCATACCTGAAAGGCTTTACAAATAAAATATCTGCCACATACCTGAGTATCTGACTTCAGATTTTCCAGAATCTATGTAAATCCCAACACTGTAGCACTGCAAGCATATGTAATACTAGTACACTTACTGTGAGAAGAAAGGAATCTGCCAGAAAAGCTCAGGAGCCAGTTAGTCTGGCAAAACCAGGCAACTAGAGGCCCTGACTCAAATGAGACAGAAGTGTAGGACAGACAGTTAGAGCTGTCTAATCTCCACTTGCACACCATGACTCATGTGCACCCATACTCACAACCCACACATATACATACATTAATCATACAACACGCACAAAGCAAGCTTTTAGAAGAACACATAAAACATCTTTGCAATATACAAAATACAAATACAAAAAGGAATAAATGGACATAATTGAACTATATTAATGTTAAATTCTTTGCTGACCAAAAAGATAACATTCAAGGGGCTGGGGATATGGCTCAGCAAACAATAAGACATTTGCTTTCAAAGCCTCCCAACTGGAGTTCAATTTCCCATTACCTACATGAAGCACAAGTGGCACATGCATCTGGAGTTCATTTGCAGTAGCAAGAGGCCCTGGTGCGCCCATGCTTTTTCTGTCTCTCTCTTTCCCCTAAATAAGTAAATAAAAATATTTTTTAAAAAATATACCTCTCAGAGGCTATGAAGGCAATCTTTAAAGCATAATACATACATGTGAAAAAGCCCTTTTACCAATAATACATAAAGAACTCTTATGAGAGATGGCTCAGCCATTAAAAGCATTTGCTTGCCTAACCACCCAGGTTCAATTCCCCAGTACCCACATAAAACAAGATGAACCAAATGGCGCATATATCCAAAGTTCATTTGTAGTGGCAAGAAGCCCTGATGTGCCCATTCATTTTCATATTCTCATTCATTCTCTCCCTCTCTCTCTCTTTCTCTCTTTCTCTCTCTCTCTCTCCCTCCCTCTCCTCTCCTCCTGCTTGCAAATAATATATATATATAACATATATATATACACATATATATTTATTTATTTATATAAGATAGCTCTTATGGAATCATGGAATCTATAAAGAAACCAAAAACTGGGCTGGAAATATTGCTTAGCAGTTAAGGTGCTTGCAAGGCCAAAGGACCCAGGTTTGATTCCCCAGTACCCACATAAAGCCAGATGCACAAGGTGGTACATGGTACATGCGTCTGGAGTTGGTTTGCAATGGCTCAGAGATCCTGGTGCACCAATTCTCTCTTTATCTGCCTCTCTCTCTCTCAAATAAATAAGAATCTAAAAACTAATTTTAAAAAAAATGGACAAGATAATAAAAAGTTCCTCCTTTATCAAGGCAGAGTCTCACACTAGCCTGGGCTGACCTGGAACTCACTCTGTAGCCCTAGGCAGGCCTTAAAGTCACAGGGACCACTCACCAAATTCAGGTCAAAATTGAAAGACCTACAGGTCCCTTATGATTAAGGCATTAATAACTACCTCAAAACATTAAAAAACATCCTATGAAGCCAGGCGTGGTGGGGATGCCTTTAATCCCCGCACTCAGGAGGTAGAGGTATGAGGATTGCCGTGAATTTGAGGCCACCCTAAGACTACATAGTGAATTCCAGATCAGCCTGAGCTAGAGTGAAACCCTACCTCGAAAAACAAAAACAAACAAACAAACAAAACATCCTATGAGAATTTGAGCTAGTGTCCTGTTTTATCCATTCAATTTTTTTTTTTGGGGGGGGGGTCTTTTGTTTTGAGACAGGTTCTCACTATGTAACACAAGATGGCCTCTAACTTGCAGCAATCTTCCTGCCTCTTAACTCCCTATTCCTGGCATTACAGGTATGCACCACCATTCCCAACTATTTTTACATATTTTAGACAAATGATACCATTCTGTGTGGTATATAGTCAGGTTTCTTTTTTGCATAGAAGTATCCAAGGTATTATAGTTTATTTGCTTGTTGATCAGAACTCATTTTCCAAAGCTGCAATTTTACAGAGAAACTGAGACTATAGTTTCCATGTGTTCATTTATTCTTTTGGCTCAAAATTTCTTTTCTTAGTATCTTGTACATATGTAGTATATTTGTTATAAACCATTATATTTAATGATGGTGAAAAGAAATTAGTATAATTCACCAAGGCATCACTCTACTGTTTTAAAATATTTCTTTATTTATTTGCAAGGAGAGGGGAACAGAGGAAGATGGAGAGGGAGAAAAATATGGGCATGCCAGGGCCTCCTGCCACTGCAAATTCCAGATGCATGTGCCACTTTGGCATCTGGCTCTATGTAGGTACGAATTGAACTCTGGCCAGCAGGCTTTGCAACCAAGCGCCATCTCCCCATCCTGGCATCTTTATATTAGAGTTCACTTCTTGTTTTGTAGGTTTGGTCAAATACATGTGCCATGTATCCACCATCACAGAATAGCTTCAGTGCCCTGAAAATTGGCTGTGTTCTATCTATTCACTAACCTTCCCTTAGCACTGGCCCCTGAAATAAACCCTTGACAAACACTGATTTTTTAATCCCTATGCTAGTTCCATTTTCCAGTCTTACATACTTGAAACCAAGCCTCTACGTCTAATGGCAGAGGCCTTCTAGTCCAGTGACAATAGAAGCAGAATATTTTTCTTTTCTTTTTTCTTTTTAAGACAAGGCCTTATAATATATCCTAGGCCAGCATCAAACTCATAGCAATCCTCCTGCCTCAGCCTCTTGGGTGATGGGATCACATGTGCCACAATGCTCTGCTCAGAACACTTTTTATGGGGTGCAGGTGGTAAAGGTACTATCTTACCATGTGGCTCAACCTACACAATATAGTGTCCCATTTACCAATGAGGATCCCGATGCCCCGCTAATTGACATGGGCTACCTCTAAACCCTTACTGGAACCCATGTCCTTCTTTTCTATACCCTTCTGGGACACCCCAGCCAGTCACTGAGGTCATATGCCAGCCTCCACACATGACTGTGGTATCTGTCCTATCTTATCAGCTGAGCCCAGTGCTCACAGTATCCATTTTCCAGGTTGCCAGGGTAGCAAGCTTGATACTACTCTGTTGCTGACTCAGCTCCTGTGTGCACAGCCAACAGAAAAAAGAAAGGGGAAATGTTAAGTGTTGACTGAGTTCAAAATGAGCTGATTCTGCTTGGTGCCAGAGACCCGGACAGCTGCCAAGGTTTCAGGTCTGGAAGACTCAGGCACAGGTCTCAATATGGAATTGGACTGCATTTATCACTCAAGGATGAGGCAGACTCAGATGAACCAAGAAAGCACTTGACTCAGTGTTCATGCCATGAACCCAGACAAGAAGATGCCCGTCCTTGGTCAAGTCCCTCCTCTGTCTAGGTTTCACATCTATCTTCCTGTCTGCATAATCCACTGGCCCACGTGGAGGCTCTTTCTGGCTATGTCTGAAGTTAACTACATTTCCTCCTGTTGCAATGGGAGTCTCCACCTGAACACACCCCCCCCCATACACACACACCCCTGATCCTGAGGATGGTAAAGCCAAGCTATAGAGCATATGAACTGTGCTATCAGATTCCTGTAGAGCCCCCAAATCCATGACTTCACCCATCCAAACAAACATGGTGAATAAGGACTGAGAATGATACCTGGAGCCTATGGCCAACCAAAGTCACCTTATGGGAACAGAGTGACGGCACTACAGAGACCTTAAGATAAGTTTCCTTCTAGTTTCTCACCATGTGAACAGGATAGTAATTCCAGATCAGATTTTTTTTTTTAATTTTCTTCACAAGGGTCTAATAGATTAAGCGGGTGAGCTCATGGATGAATGGGTTCATTTTGTCTCTTCTGTGTAATTAAGGAAGTGTCAAAAAGGTCTGGTCTGATATTAAGACTGGGGAATCAGACCAACAGTGTAGGGCTGGAGATGTAGCTAGGTTGGTAGAATACTTGCCTAGCATGTATAATCTTGGACATGATCCACAGTACTGTGTAAACCAGGTATGGTGATGCTCACCTGCAATTCCAGAACTGGTGAGAAGGATGGTACAATAGGATCAGAGGTTCAATGTCATCCTTAGCTACATAGAGTTATAGGATACATGAGACTCTTGACTTAAATAAAAAAGAATTTGTGTGGCTGGGCACATTCCTATAATCCCAGTATTTAAGAGGGTGATGCAATAGAATCCTAAATTTGAGGACAGGATGGGCTACAGAATAGGATTTTTATTTTTTTCTCAAAAAGTGGGCTGTAGCCAGTGGAAGTAGCACATGCCAGTAGGAAATTGCTGAAGAGGTGAAGGCAGGAGGATCAGGAGTTCCAGGCCAGCCTGTACTACACATTTTGGGACTATAGAGATTGCTCAGGAATTAAAAGCATTTGCTTTCAAAGCCTGGTGGCCTCGGTTTTGATTCCCCAGTACCCACATAAAAGGCAGACACAAAGCAGCATATGTATCTGGAGTTCATTTACAGAAGCAGGAGGTCCTGGCATACCCATTCTCTCTCTTTCTCCATCTATTCTCTCTCAAAATAAATATTTTTTAAAGAGGGACTGCAGCCTGGTGTGGTGACACACACCTTTAATCCCAGCACTTGGGAGGCAAAGGTAAGAGCACCATGAGTTCAAGGCCACCCTGAGACTACATAGTAAATTCCAGGTTAGCCTGGGCTAGAAAAAAAAATAGGAGCTGCAGATACATTTCAGTGATAAAATCCTTGCCAGAATGCACATGACCCTGGGTTCAATCTCTAGTACTTTGGGGGTGGAAAACACAACCTCCTCCAAAACATAAGCATTCTCCTTATATTTCTCCCAGCAACAGGGTGTTCCAAGGTGATGGAGGCTACAACAGAGTCTCAGTGGAATGTGGCAAGAGATTACTATGCATCCCTCAAATGAGTACAGAGCAAAGGCCCCACCCCTTCCACTGTGTGTGCATGCCTGATTGAACATGCCTCATCTCAGTGTCTCCAACTGGAGAAGGCTACAGATACCACCTTTTCATACACTGACTGACAGATGACACTAGCCTTCACTAGGTGAAGGAAGCAAGAATGACAAGCTCTTGCCTACAGGTATTTTAAGTAGGGCATCCTGTGGCAGAACCTTGAACTGGCCATTCATACTTAGCATTGCACATAAGGCTGTATCAGCTTATGGACTATATATAAAGTTTATTCACAAATGGAAATAATGACAAGTTATCTAATTCCTGGAAATGTTCCCAACCCTGCTTTTTAGGCAAAAGCCTGAGCTTTGAAATAGGTAGCAATATCCTAAGATAGGAATGTTCAATACAAATAAAATGTGAATCAGAACTGAAAACATTGTTTTTCTTAAATATTGGTTCATTATGGATTTTCATAGTGTGTAATTAGTTATACTTCATTCTCATTCATTCCCCTCTCCTACTGCCCAGGCACTGTCTGATTGGATCCCTTTTTCCAACAGTGCCAACCACAGTTTCCTGTCACCATATTTTAAAAATTGCACATTTAAACTTTTTACTATTCCTTTTCATAAAACAAAAGAAAACATGAAAATGAAACTGACTGCAGTAACAGCCATATCAAAAATCAATAATATATTCTTCATTTCTCATCACTGAGAAAATTTAAAATATATCTAATGTATCCCACATGTGTGCAAATTATTTATATTTCCTTTGGTAACTATAGCTTGCACCTGATTTTCAATATAGACAAAATTCAAATTACATGCAAAATCTATGAAAGCAAGTGACATTAATACAGAAGCAGGGTCTCACTCCAGCCCAGGCTGATCTGGGCCTCACCCAGGGGGTCACAAGCTCACAGCAATCCTCCAACTCTGCATCCCAAGTGCTGGGATTGAAAGCCTGAACCACCATGCCATGCCCAGCTCTAAGGGCATATATACTGAGTTTATTTTTTTTAATCTTTCTGTTTGCATCTGTGTGTCTGTGTATGGGTGTGCCAGGGCTTCGTGCCACTGCAAATGAACACCAGATGCTTGCACCATTTTGTGGGTCAGCCTTATGTGGGTGGCTTGGGAACTCATTCTCTTGTACTCATTACTTTTCCTGATTGATTCCAGTCTTGAAAGTACCCTACAGTGTGCTAGGAACTGTAAAAAGTGTCCTAGCTCTATTGAGCATTCCTGTGCCATGAGCATCTCAGAAAAAAAGGGGGGGAGGGAAAGACAGATTGACAGATCAAAGCCTGGGCTCAGGGGATGGCTCAGCAGTTAAAGGTGATTGCAAGCCTGCTAGACAACGTTCAATTCCCCAGCATTCATGTAAAGCCAGACACAAGGTGGCACAAGCCTCTGTGATTCCCACACACCTTCTGCATCACGGGGTGCAGCCAGCAGAATCTGGAAGTTCCTCAGCCAGTAAGACTGAGGCAAAAAAAAAAAAAAAAAAACAAGGGAGATACTGTCGTCGAAAAAAAAAGAGGGGGCACAAGGACAAACACTCTGAGAGGTGGTCTTCTGACCTCCAAGCATGCTATGGCATACATGCCTACACACACACACATTAAAACCATGTACTCATCCAATTCAAGCAAAAAGCAACAGACATTCGAGTGTTGGGATAATTATCACTCCTCCAAAGTATTAAAACCTATTCTATAAGACTTAAGGTGTCAATATTTAATTTACTCATTTTATTTTTCTAAGACAGGGTCTCATTTTATTATAGCACAGTCCTTGAACTTGCAATGGCCTTTGCTGCTTCTGCTTCTCAGGTGCTGGAATTACAGGTGTGTACCATTATGGCCAGCTATTTTTAATATTTTAAACAAATGTACCATTTGTATTGGATATTAAGTCAGGTTTCTTTATTACACATAGCTATTATTGCATGATAGCTTATTTATTAGACCTTGTGTCCTACAGCTGTGGCATTTTACATAGAAACTAGTACATAAAATACATTCCATACACTTCTTCATAGCTCTTATTTTCCTCTCTTCCTATTATTTTGCAGGCATATGCTCTATTTGTGAAAGTCATGAACTGAAATCTATTTGATGGTGAGAAGTAACACATTCATCATTCTAAAGTCCACTTTAAAGTTCATTCCTTGCTTTGCATTAGTTCTGCAGGTTTTGATAAATGCATGTGTCATGTATCCACCATCAGAGTACTTTTTAACACTGTCACTGCCATAAAGATTGTCTACTCCACCTATTCATCACTCTTCACCTTCCACATCCCCCTCCACAAGAACCTCTTGGCAATCAGTGATTTTTAAAAATTATTTGTGTGTGTTTGTGTGGCTGTGGGCATATCTACACCACAGAATGCATATGGAGGTCAGAGGGCAACTTTTTGGTGGATCTTTGCCTGTCCACCTCATTGAAGGCAGACTGAATCACTGAGGATTCTTGCTCTGCTTTCTTTGCTACTCTCACTTCCCAGAAATTCCCCACCTCCCATCTGGATAAGAGCAAGTATGCTGAGAAACAGAAGTCCTCCATGGCTTCTGACTTTTTATGTGGGGTGGGATCGCAATCCAGCTACAGCGGTGAATGTTTTGTCCATTGAGCCATCTTGCCAGCCCGGATCACTGATATTTTTAAATGTATCTATGTTTTTTTTTTTATTTTCCATAATCTTACATATTTGAAACAATGTCTGTATGCTCAGATAGGCAAGGCTTTTTTCCCTTGGGGAGTTCAAATCCAATGATGAGGAAAACAGATTTCATGCTTTATTATTTTTGTTTTATCCTTTTTTTGTGAGAGTGTGTTTGTGTGTTTGTGGTGTATGCAAGTGTGTACATATATACATGTGTGGGTACACTTGTGTGACTGGGTACACATGTGATTGGAGGACAGAATTTGATATCAGGTATCCTCCTCAATAACTACCTTATTTACTAAGGCAAGATCTCTCTCACTTGAACCCAGGACTAGTCTAACCAGCCAGTCCTAAAGTTAGCTTCTCTTTCTTTGACCATCTTGGTAAAAGAAAAAAAAAATGTAATGTCAAGGAAAATGAAACACCTGCTGGTGAGATGGCTCAGCAGTTAAGGCGCTTGCCTGCAAAGCTTAACGACCCAGGTTTGGTTCTCCAGTACCCACATACAGTGAGATACACAAAGTGGCACATGCATCTGGAATGTTTGCAGTGGCTAGAGCTCCTGGCATGTTCTTTCATTCATTCATATTCTCCTCAGCGCTCCCGCCTTGTAAGTTAAAAAAAAGAAAAGAAAAGAAAGAAAACATGCCACTCACCAAATTCAAGCAAAAACTGACAGATGTGGGAGTCCTTCATGGGACATTTAATAAATGCCTCAAAGTATTACACCTTTCTAGGAGGATATTAGGTAGTGTCCTACTTCTTTTCTTCTTCATTCATTCATTTTTATTTTGAAACAGGGTCCCACTATGTAGACCAAGCCTCAAATTCACTGAGCTCTTTCTTCTTCTGCCTGCCAAATGCTGGGACTACAGGTATATGCCACCATTCTATTTCTGTATATTTTACACAAATGATGCCATTGGTTTATGGAATACTGTGGCAGGTTTTTCACAAAGCTATTATGATATGATAGCTTATATGCTTGTGCATTACTCCTTTTAGAAGCTATTTTATAGAGAAATTGAACAGATAGTATAACTTCCATATTCATGTCTATGATAGCTCTTAGTTTCTCACTCTTCTTAGCATCTTGCAGGTTTGTAAAAGGCCATGAACAACATTTAATGATGGTGAAAAATTATGAAAAAAATATTACTCACTAAATCCATACTTTACATAGGGCTCGCTCCTTCTTTGTATACTTCTGAAGGTGCTTTTTGTTTGTTTTTCTTTGTTGTTGTTGTTTTTTTTTTTTAGGTAGGGTCTCACTCTAGCCCAGGCTGAGCTAGAACTCACTCTCTATTGTCCCAAACTGGCCTCAAACTCATAGCAATCCTCTTACCTCTGCCTTCTGAGTGCTGGGATTAAAGGCATGTGCCACTTAAGAATTTTACAACCTAGTATCATGTAGCCTCCATCACTGCACTAAAAAGTCCTGTTTTACCTGTTCAAAACCCTTCTCCTTGTCAATCTCTCAACAAATAAACACTGTGGCAAAGATAGATTATTTTTGGTGCTCACTGGGAGCAGAAGGCAGCAGGAACCAAGGAGATAAACCACTCCTTGCACATCAGCCAGGACCCAGATGAAACCAAGAAATTGGTGAGATGAGCAAGAGTGATGCTTCCATAGCAAGACAACCTGTGCCCAGGCGATGGAGACAGACATTGAGGATAATCAAAACACATTAAAGCAGAAATTCAGAAGCTCCTGAGAGTGCAACACTAAAGTCGACTTAAAACCCAGGGAACTTTGCAGAAGAGGGGGCAGAAAGACTGTAAGAGCCAGAGTGGAGGGGAGGGGGAATACCCAGAGGCATTGCCCTCCCCCCACCACAATGACTGACTGCTGCTCTCAAAACTCATAACCCACAACCCTATGAGGAGGGCCCTCAGTGGAATGGGGACAGGGAGGAGGGAAAATAATGGTACCAACATATATATGTCCATTTTAGTTAGATAGTTTGACTGGATGTCCCCAATAAATACAGGAGTTTATTAAAGCTTATAATTTAGAACCCCATCTGCCTGGCTGGAGGAGGTGTCCCTAGACTGATGCTGGGGTCCAGCCCTAAGGTGTGGGGGCAGATCTGGAATGTCCAGCATAAGATTCGCCAAGAGCTTGAGCTCGGTCTGGATTCCAGGAGTGCTTGCTTGTGCGGGTTGCTTTGCTCTCTGCTTGGACCTGGGAAAGAAGCCAACTTCTTCCGCCATTATGGAACTTCCCCTCTATCTGTAAGCTTCAATAGATCTCTTCCTCCATAAGTGTGCCTCATTTGGAAGTTCATCCCAGCAATGTGTAGCTGACTGCAACATCCTTACAAAGTTTCTACTTAAAGAAAAAAAGAAAGAAAGAAAGCAACAGAAAAGGACAAGAAAAGATATTTTTAATGGCTCTATGGTTGTGATGGTTTGAATCAGGTGTCCCCCATAAACTCATGTGTTTAGAATAGAATACTTAGCCCCCAGAGCTGATGGCAATTTGGGAACTGGAGCCTCCTGAAGGAGATGTGTTGTTGGGGATGGGCTTATGGGTGTTACAGCCAGCTTCCCCTTATCAGTGTTTGACAGTTTCCTGCTGCTGTTGTCCACCCGATTTTGGCCAAGAGGTGATGTCCAGCCTCATGCCGTGTTTGCTCCTGCCATTACAGAGTTTCTCCTTGAATCTGTAAGCCAAAATAAACCCTTTCTTCCACAAGCTGTTTTTGGTCAGGTGCTTTGTGTCAGCAATGTGAAGCTGACTACAACAGTGGTATGCATCTCACTGTCCGTGATCTTACATACTCAGAACCATGCTTCCATGTCCAATGGCAGAGGACTTTCCTCCACCTATGGCAAGTTCTACTCCAATGATGAGGAAAGCAAGACATTTATTTCTCTTTCTAAATTTTTCATTTTCTATTCTCTTCTTTTTCTTTTTTTTTTGGAGGGTGGGGGCTGACATGGTCTCATAGTATAACAGTCTGAACTTGAACACAAAGCAAAATTTCTTTCTCCTCTCCACTCCCCACACACCCTTTCCTCACAGACTCAAATGTAGCATAGGTGGGCCTGGAACTCATAATCCTTCTGCCTCAGCCTCCAGTGCTGGGATTATGAGCCTACTATTCTCTGCCAGAACAAAAGGTATTGGGTGTTGAGACATGGTTTTGCCATATAACAGAGCCTACTGATAATTTCTAGGGAACTCAACCATCCTGTCACTTGGGCAAATCCTGACTCAGCCTCCTGACATGCTAGGGACTTTCCCACTTCTCCCTCTACTGTGGCTGACTGAATGAGAAGAACCAGGAGCACCCCTCCCCACCTTCATGGTGGATGACAGCAGAAGCCTTCTATAGGCACATATCATGGTTCCCAGTCTGAGACTTCCTAAATCAGAACCTCTCTGGGGGGTCAGACATGCCAGCTGGATAGATCCTTGCTCACCCCATCACCCCAGTGGCGCCATGAAAACACCTACCTACTTACTAAGTATCCTGGGTGGAGGAGCGTGTCAGGATCCCCGGGAGGCTTCTATGTCACACCTTCCCATGCCTTACTCAAGAAGGAATCACCCCACTTTCCAGACAAGTGGGAAAGGTAAGGCAAGGTACTGTAGTCACACTGCCAAATCCCAAGAGAACACAGAACAGGTCCGGCCCCATTTACTTTTGTTTTTTGTTGTTGTTGTTGTTTGTTTTTGTTTTTCTGGGTTTTGTTTTGCTTTGTTTTTTCTTTATAAGCAGAGAGGGAAGAAGGGAGGGACAGTGGGTGAGAAAGGGTGTGCCAGGCCCTGTTGCCACTGCAAACAAACTCCAGATGTATGCACCATTTTGTGGGTACTTAGGAATTGAACCCAGGCCATCAGCCTTTGCAATCAAGCACCTTTAACTACTGAGCTATCTCTCCAGCCCTGCTCTAGAGTTTTATGCATGGGATGAAGATGTTGTTTGAAGACTTTAATCTGCCAGGCAATTGTGCCAGAGGATTTATTGCTAAGTCACTAATCTTCTCATTGCTGCATTTTAATTCTGGCATTGTGATGACTCAGAAGGGAAAACTGAAGCAAGAGAAATCAGATACATATGAGGTAAAGCCCAGGTTCCAATGCCCAAGTGGCAGTTGTCTCCCCTGGAAATAGACACTTATGTGACACTTGGGGATAAAAGATTAATAAGATGCAATACTCAAGAAAAGGCACAGTTGACCAGGCATGGTGGCTCGTACGTTTAGACTCAGCACCACTCAAGAGGCTTACTGTGAGTTCAAGGCCAGCTTGGAACTACAGAGTGAATTCCCAGTCAGTCTGGGCTAGAGTGAGACTCTGCCTAAAAATAAATAAATAAATAAATAAAAGTAGGCACAGTACAGTGCAGGATTGTGTGGGGAAGACCATGGGGGTATAAATGATGAAACTCTTTTCTCCCCATACATGGCTAAATGTCTGCACAGACTATGTCTCCAATCGGCAAGCTGAGGGGAACCTTTAAGGAGCCACCATCAGAGGCTGTCATCAATCTCCCCATCTAGTACAAGGGCCACATGTCCCTTCAAGAAGGGAGATTGTAGCACCACGTGTCAGCCATTCTCATGTTCTATATTTAAATCATTCATTTAAAATAAAGTCGTCCCCATTCTGAGAACTGTTTATTCGTTTTTGGGAGGGGTTGGATTCAATTCTTGCTTTGATTTATGGTGCTGGGTATCAAACTCAGGGCCTTGAACATACTAGGCAAGTACTCTAGCACTGAGCTACACTACCACCCACCTCTTTTTTGAGACAAGTTCTCTATGTATCACAGGCTGGCCTTGAATTCCTATTCATCTTGTCTCTACCTCCCAAGTACTGGGATTACAGAGGTGTGGTACCACAGCCAGAATTTAGGAGCCTAAAGATAGGACGACTGCAGTGAGTCTGAAGCCAGCCTGGACTATAGAGTGAATGCCAAGCCAGCCTGAGCTAACAGTAAGAACCTGTCTCAAAAAAAAAAAAGTGAGGATACAGAGCTCAGTGGTACAGTATTTGCCTAGCATGTACAAGGCCCAGAGTTCAATCTGCACCCCCCCCACCACACACAAACACACACACACCTTGATGAGGTGTCATGTGCCTGTGATCCAAGCAGGACTACCATGAATTCAAGACCAGCCTGGTATAGAAACCGAAACCTTGTATCAAAACTCCTAAGGCAGAGCCAGCATGGTGGTGCACAATTTTAATCCCAGCACTCAGAAGGCAGAGGTAAGGAGGATCCCTATGAGTTCGAGGCCATCCTAGGACTACAGAGTGAGTTGAAGGCCATCCTGGCATAGAGTGAGACCCTGAGAGCCAGCATGGTGGTGCACAATTTTAATCCCAGCACTCAGAAGGCAGAGGTAAGGAGGTTCCCTATGAGTTCGAGGCCATCCTAGGACTACAGAGTGAGTTGAAGGCCATCCTAGCATAGAGTGAGACCCTGCCTTGAAAACAAACAAAAACAAAAACAAACAAAAAAAAAAAATCCTAAACCGTGCCAGGCTTAGGTATTGCATGGCTTTAATCCCACCCCTTAGAAGGCTGAGGCAGGATCACTATGAACTCCAGGTCTGGGGCTACAGAGCGAGTTCCAGGTCAGCCTGGGCTACAGTGAGACTCTGCCTTGAAAAAAAAAAATCCTAAAAAGCAGGGGAATAGTGATAAGGCTTCCTCATCCTCCATTCCTGACACTGGAGGGAGGATGTAGAAGCTGGGACCTTACTAAGCAGCAGAACGCTGGGGAAATCAGAAAGCTTCAGGGCAGGGGACTGCTGGCCACCCTTCCCTGCCCTGCACTTTCCTCCTATAGGTGTCTTCTCCCTTCATTCTATGAAAAAGGAACATTACCTGTATGTTGCCAACATTCACAGCAAATGTTGCCAGTTGTGCTGGAATACCTGACTCCCAGCTGACAAGACTTTAGAGTCCAGAGTAAGAGGCTTTCTTCCCTTCCCAAGTACCTTAATGTTTCCTGTTTTTCTATCGTGTTCCACATTTTTTAAATGACACTTCTTAATATTTCATTTATTTATTTATTTGAGAGAGAGAGAGAGAGGGGGAGAATGGGCACACCAGGGCCTCCAGCCACTACAAAAGAACTCCAGAGGTGTGCACCCCCTTGTGCATCTGGCTAACGTGGGTCCTGGGTCCTTTGGCTTTGCAGGCAAACACCTTAACTGCTAAGCCATTCCTTCAGCCCATGTTCCACAATTTTTATAAGTCATGACATTACCCTTCAGATCTCCACAAACCATTCCTCCTTCAGAATTGGCTTCTACCTTCCTATCCCCCACAAAGCTCCACTTGTCTAAGATCCTTTTCCCTCAAGACTCCTCTGCTCAGACTGTTACAGAGTGTGCCCCCTTCCTCAGATGTTCCCCTTTCCCATCAGACATTTACCTCACCTCCTTCCTCAGATCCTAGGCTCTTAACCTTCAATCCATGACCCCCATCTTAAGACCCTTGATTCTGCTCACATTCTGCCTTCCTCCCACAGTAGGTGGCCTTGGCCTCTACTTATGTAAGTGAGCCAAGCTCCACATAAGCATTCCCACGGTACTCAGGGTTGTACAGAGGAGCACTGACAGCAATAAAGAAGCCTGGGCTTCTCAGGGCAAACGCTCACTCTTGCCTTGCTGTGGCCCCACCACACTGTTTAATAGGATTGTGGCAAAGGATGGAGGGAAATATTTGCACAGACACAGGTACATGCAGACAGAGAACCAGGGAAAGTTTGAGATGCATGCCCCACTACTCTTCCACTGAGTCTCCAAAGCATTTTCCTGTGACACCTGTCACTTAGTCACCAAGATTCAAACCTAGTAGTGGTCCTATTCCCTCAGAAAGACCTGTACTCCTAGGTTGTGCCCCAGGACAGAGAGAGAGAGTGGAAGACACTGCCTTGGCCCTGCCATCCCAGCTCCTGTGCTTCTGAATCATGCCCCAAACCAGCTGGGCCTGTTCCTCACTTGCCAGCCCCTCCCATGTGTAGGAGGGAAAGTGGGGAGAAAAAGGAGTCAACCTTAACACAAACCCTATTACTTGGCCTGGGGCCCGACTATGGTCCCCTACTCGGAGTCTGAGTCCCCCATGTCTCTCAGGGTCTCTGCCCCTCTGTCCCTTGTAACCACCTTATGTTCTGGGGGCTCTGGCTAGATGCAGAGAACCTGCAAAAAGAGATTCCGTGCTTCTGTCCATTATCCCAGCCCCAGACATGCTGCTGGGAGGTGCAAGCAGGAGGCCATGGTGTAGCCTGAACATCACACATGTAACTAAGTGCCTAGACTCTACCAGGTACTAGTCCCTTCCCTGGGTCCTCTCTTCACTGCCACAAGAAAGGGACTCAGAGCTAGCCTTGATAATGTCTGTAATCCCAGGTATTTGAGAGTGTCTGAGGCAAGAAGATCTCAAGTTCATAACTAGTTTGTACAACAGCATAAGACTCTATCTCACCCCCCCCCAAAAAAAAGTATAAATAAAAATGCCTTGGCTGGGCATGGTAGGACACACCTTTAATCCCAGCACTCAACGAGGCTAAGATAGGAGGATTGCCATGAGTTCAAGGCTGGCTTGGGATACAGAGTGAGTTCCAGGTTGGCTTGGGCTAGTGTGAGACCTAAATAAATAAATAAATAAAAAGCCAGATGTGGATGTGGGCTGGAAAGATTGCTCAGTGGTTAAAGATGCTTGCTTATAAAGCTTAATGGCCTAAGTTCAATTCCCCAGTACCCATGTTAAGCCAGACACACAAAGTGGCATGTAATTCTGGAATTCATTTGCAGTGGCAAGAGGCCCTAGCATGGAATGGAATGGCATGGCATGGCATGTCCATATTCATATTCTTTCTCTCTCTCCCCGTGTGTGTGTGTGTGCACACGTGCGTGCATGCACACACACGCACACACACAAACACCTCAAACAAATTTAAAAAAAAACAAAGGAAAAATTAAAAGGTGTCCTGGCACACACCTTCATCCCCAATACTCAAAAGGTTGAAGTAGGAGGATCACTGTTGAGTTTGAGGCCAGCCTGGAGCTACAGAGCGAGTTCTCAGTCAGCATGATATGCCACATAAGGGGGGAGAAAGACGCCTAGGAATCTGGCTAGTGACAAGTGCTTGCCTAGCAGGTACTAATCCCTAAGTCTGGTTGCCAGTACCAACCCACAGGAAATGCTCAGAGAGGGAAGTGCCTAATCAGTATTACCGCAAGGACATAGAAGAAAAGTACAACCCATGACCTAGGGTCTACGATGCCACAAGAAAATGCCTCCTAGGGAGGAAGTGGTGAGAGGGGGTTGGGAGATAGCTCAGCAGCAAAAGGTGCTTGACAGCAAAGGCTGCTGGCCCAGGTTCAATTCCTCAGCCACCCATGTAAAGGCAGAAAGACATTCATTTGCAGGGGCAAGAAAACCACACACACACACACACACACACACAAATAAAAATTTAAATTAAAAAAATGGTGAGAGACACAAACAGAAAGGGCAAAGATGGGCAAGGGACCACAGAGTCAAAGGGGAAGGAGTTGGCACTCACAAGCCTACATCCAGACAGTTGTGGGTGACAATCACAAAGATTCAGAGATGTAGAAATTACACAATCAGAGACACAAACCCAGAGGAAGGGACTCCCAGAGCTCTGGTTGGTTTGGACTAGACACCCTGGCTCAAGCTTTCAGAAAACCACTGGAGAGGGAAGGTGGGTACACTGCAGGGAGTTAGATCTATGGACTTCATTGCTCCAGCTGACAAAAATCCCTTCACTTCAGCCAGCAGCAGAAAACCTAGTGAAATCACCTTCCCATGGCACACAGCACTCAGGCTGCCCTATATCCCAGTGCAAAATGGTGGCTATGGATGAGGGTCCACTGGCCCTGGACACCCAACCTAACACTGCAGCACGCAGCCCTGCCCAGCACACCTGCACAGCAGCCCCTTTGTCACATCTCCCCATAGATACTTCCCACCTACTATTCCTCAACCGCCGAAACCCCCACACACACCGCCCCTCCACCACTGTATTACAGGCACTGCTATCCTCCAGGTCTCCCTCCATGGCACCTGTGAAACTTCCCTGCCCCACCACTACCTGGCCAGGTCAGAGCTGCTTCTCTACTGAGGTTAGTATCCCCCACCTGGGTTAAGGCCAGCTGGAGCAACCTAAGATCACCAGAGACAGTGCTCATGACACAAACTGACAGAGTTCCTGGTAACAAGAGGAGAGAATGAGCTTGATGTACCAGGAACAAATCATCTGGAGATCATCTAGGCACAAGGTTGCAACGCCCTGGAACCCAGACAGGAGGGATCCAGGAGCCTCCCGAGGTCGGCTCGATGTGACAGAGCCCAGGAGTCAAGTGCCATACACAATGGGGGGCAAAGGGACATTCCCCAGTGGCATATGTGTATGTATATATATACATACATACATACATATATACATATATACATACATACATATATATGTATACACACACATATATGGATAGCAGCTTTCCTGACCTGGATCAGGAATCTGGCCACATAGTCCATGGTAAGCTGATGGGGCACAGCTCTCCAGAGAGGTTTGTGCAGGGATAGGGACTTCCTGTCTTCACTCCCAAGTGGTGAGATTACTGGCAGGTACTACCACACCCCAGTAAGTTCTATTGGGATGTAACCCAAAGATTTATGAATATGAGGTAAGCTTACTATAAAAACTGAGCTATAACCCAGCACCTGGAATTTATTAAGAAAGAATTTATAACACTGATTGGGTTAACAGAAAGAGAAATGCTCAAGGAAAGGAGAAAAACCCAAGCCACAGGGCTGGGAAGATGGCTACGCTGTTAAAGGCATTTTCTTACAAAGCTTGACATTTGGGTTCAATTCCCAAGGCACCCATATAAATGTGACCCCAAAAGTGGTACAAGTGCCTGGCATTCCTTTGCAATGGCAAGAGGTCCTGGTGCACCACTACATACACATAGATGATAGATCGAGATAGACAGACAAAGAAGGTGTGGGCTTCCAAAGACAAAAGTTGATCTTAAGTGTCTGAACAGTAGCCATATATATGATTTAGGAGGCTTCTGAAATTACATCTCAAAGAAGGGTTCCCAAAGTGACTGGACAGGACACAGATGACAAGGAAAGACCCGAGGTCACCCTCTGTATCTGTTCAGATCTTTGATTCCTCTCCTCAGTCTTCTCCAATTCTTCCTAGGAAGGGGAGAGAAGGGCAAAGACGTCACCTTTTCAATATCTCCAGTGGGAAATGAAGTTCACTTGGAGGGTTTGCATGGGAAGCTCAGCTGTTTCTACTGTAAAACAAAATTTATTCTTATGAGTCTCAGAAACGTTCAAGTTTAATTCTGGGCAAGAAATAAAGCCATGCCTGAAGGTCTACATTAAGCACAGTTCACCACTATTTTAACATTCTTATTTGAAATACAGAAGGAATATTGCCTCCATATATGCAACCTTCACAGCTGACAATGTTTATTGTACTGAAATTCTAAATTCTCAGTTGGTGAGACTACAACTAGATTTGAGTGAGGGGCTCTTTGCTATATTCCTAACCTGCATTACTGTTCCATGGGCCATTCCTCAGCCCTCAGACTTTCAGATTTTCCCCTCAAACCTCCTATCTCAAAAGTGACCCAAATCATCAAGACTCTACCAAATGGCCTCTTCCTTCACAACTTCTCCCCATTTACTCTTCAGACTAATGGGAGTCTGTCTCCCCTCTCAGACCCTCACCTCTTAACTCAGACAGCTACCTCTACACTCAAGAGACCCCTCCTAGTGTCCTCTTCCATCATACCCTCCTCCTCTACTTTCTCCTTCCTCAATTCTACTTCTCCACACTATGTGCTCAAACTTCTTCAGACTATTTCCCCTCCATCCAACCTTCAACCCATTCCTCAGACCTTCAACTAATCTCTCAACTCCTTTCTCAGGCCCTCATCTACTCCCTTATGGCCTCACCTCCTCATATTTAGGATCTCACTTCTGTTACACCCTCTCTTCTTCCCTTACACTTCTCAGACCTGTCTTTCTTCCACAAACCCTCCTCTGTGAGACCTCTTGGCCCTTGTCTAGCCTCAGAAACTAGGAACTGTCAGCACCTATCTCTTCAAGCCCTTTGAGGCCTCTTTGAGCCTGGCAAAGACACAGCCTTCTCCACTGCTATGAGGATCACATCACT
This sequence comes from Dipus sagitta, assembly GCA_036346955.1. Taxonomy (NCBI): domain Eukaryota; kingdom Metazoa; phylum Chordata; class Mammalia; order Rodentia; family Dipodidae; genus Dipus; species Dipus sagitta. Next base: position 45,674,582 of record CM070771.1, read on the forward strand.
GCCCCACCTGTCCCAAGGTGCAGGCAGAGAGGGAGTCACCCTTCTAAACCCCATCCCCTGGCCCTGGCTTCCCTTTCTATATGGCGGCCACAGTTCCTCATCCTACCCTTCTCCTGGGTTTGAGGGTCCCAGAGAGGAGTGTGGGCTTTAGGCTGCCCAGTACTCTTCAAGACAATTCCTTACTCCTGCCTTGCCTCCTGAGTAGGTAGGATTATGTCATTGGGAGTTAGGGGGTGCTAACACCCCATTCTCCAGAACAAAACAAGTCTCAAGGGAGAGGACTGGCTTCTCTGAGGTTCCATAGGGATAAGATTACTGGGAACAGAATTCAGGGCCCTGTACCTGCAAGACACATGCTCTACCACTAAACTGTTCCTTATCTTTCTGTATTTTGATTTTAAGTTTGCCTTGAACCCACTCTGTAGCCCAGGCTTATGCCAACCTTGTGATCCTTCCTCCTGCCTTAGCCTCCTGAGTAGGTAGGATTATTGGCCTATACCACTATGACTGACTTGTACAGTAAATTTGAATCCAGGTCCAGACACCCTCCCATTTCACCGTAATAATGCACTGACGGGACACCCAGACAAAGAAGAAGTTGAGAAGAGATAAGGCCTTTGCATGCAGCTGCTTCAAAAATCCTACATCCTCAGTTAAACATCCATGTGGGTGGGGGGCCAGCTGGGAAAACATGTTATGTAGCTCAGGCCTTCACACCCACTTTAAAAGTTTCAAAGAGATGACACTGAGCACACAGAAACAGATGGAAAGATATAAAGGGATGAGGATGTGCAGGTGGTGGCTCACACCTATAAATCCCTGTTCTCAGGAGACTGAGCAGGAAAACTGCCATAATCCCATACAGTGAAAATCTGTCAAAATAAAAAAGAAAAGGGGCCAGGCATGGTGGTGCACGCCTTTAATGCCAGCACTCGGGAGGCAGAGGTAGGAGAATCACCATAAGTTCAAGGCCACCCTGAGACTACACAGTGAATTCCAGGTCCACCTGCGCTAGAGCAAGACCCTATCTCAAAAAAAAAAAAAAGAAAGAAAGAAAAGAAAAGAAAAGGAAAAAGAAAAAGGGCTAGAGGGATGTCTCAGCAGTTAAGGCACTTACCTGCAAAGCCTAATGACCCAGATGCACAAAGTGGCATATGCATCTAAAGTTCATTTGCAGTGGCTAGAGGCCCTCTCATGCCCATTCTGTCTGTCTGTCTGTCTGTCTGTCTCTCTCTCTCTCTGTATATAAATTTTAAATATATATTTAGAAAAAAGAAAAAGAAAAAAGTTGGTAGTGGTGACTTACACCTTTAATCCCAACACTCAGAAGGCTGAGGTAGAAGTGTTGCCATGAGTTCAAAGTCATTCTGGGCTACTGCATGAGGTCCAGGTCAGCCAGGGTAACAGTCCGAACTTACCTCAAAAAAATATAAAACAGCAAACTTGGATGATGGCTAAGCAGTTAAAAATGCTTGCTTGCAAAGCCTACAGGCACAGATACAATTCCCAAGCCACCCATGTAAGCCAGATGCAAAAAGTGGCCCAAGCATCTGGCATGCCATAAATATACACACACTGAAATAAGAATTTTTAAAAAACCACCTGGCAGTTGCACACAACTTAACTTCCTGCACTAGGAACACTAAGAAAAGAGATCACGCGAGTTCAAGGCCAGCTTGGGGCTACAGAGTATCTTCTGGGTCAACTGAGCTAGTGAGATCCTGCCTCATAAACAAACAGGGGCTGGGGAGATGTGTTTGCGGTTAAGGGCACTCCCTTACAAAGCATGATGGCCTGAGTTCAATTCCCCGGTACCCATGTAAAGCCACACACGTAATGCACAAAGTTCATTTGCAGTGGCAAGAGGCCCTAGCAGATTCATTATTTCTTCTTTCTTTCTTCCTCTTTCTTTCTTTCTTTCTTTCTCTTTCTCTCTTTGCTTGCAAATAAATAAAAATATTTTTAAAAAATTTTTTTAACTTTTTTAAAAAGACTGTATGTGGCTCACGAAGAATGCTTGCCTAACCATACAGGAGTTCCTACGTTCTGTCCCCAGTCTCTCAGGGTGTCTGATTCCCTCTCTACACATACACACACACACACACACACACACACACACACAAAGAGATAGAGAGATGCCTGATCAAGGTCACCCAGGGAAGAAGTGGGAATTGGGACCCCAACCCATGCCTTAGGGACCCCAGGCACTCAAATAAATGCCTCTTGAAAAAGAGGTGGTGAGACAGCTAGAAACAGGGGGGAAATATGGGCCAGTGAGAGCAGACAGAAGAGAGATGGCGCTCCCATGCCTAGAATTGGTCAGAGAGATAGAGATCCAGGGATACAGATCATAAAGATTCCAAGACAGATAGCCAGAGACACAAACCCATGGAGCATATAGAGCCGCAGTGGTGTGAGATGAGTGCCAGCTCTGGCTCCATCTTTTCATCTTTTCAGACACAGAGCAGGGCGAGACCAGGAAACACGCGGCTGGGGGAGAGGGCATGCCACGGCCCACCATCCTCGTGCTGACAGGTCAGCCAGCCGCTGGGGGCCTGGCACGACCACCATCCCGACCCGCCCGATACTTCCAGCGGACCGTGGACGTGGTCCCGGGCCCGCGTCCGCCCCGCAGCCGCCCGCGGCTCCGCGCAGCTGCCCCGGCCCAGGGCCCCGCGTGGCGGCGGCTGCGCGCCAGCGGGCCGAGGCCCCCCGCGGCCCGGGCGCAGAGGTGGCGCCGGCCGCGGCCGCGGGCTGACAGCTCCCGCCCCTCCCTGGGCTCCACGGCCGCCCACTGCGGAGCGGGGCCGCCCCAGAGGGCTGCGGGGCCCGGCCTTCCGCGCGGGGCCGCCGGGGCGCCGCGCTCCCTCCCGCAGCCGCCCGCAGCCCGAGGGGACGGCGCAGCGCGGCCCGCACGGAGGCTCGGCCCGGGGACTCGGCGGGAGGACCGGGAGCCGCCGCCGCCGCCAGCTCCCCGCCGCAGCTTCGCTCCCCAGCCCGGGACGCCGCCACACTCACCATGTCCCGCTCCCGCGACCCCAGCTCCTCCCTCGGCTCTCCCCGCACGGCAGTGGCCAAAGCGACACAGGCCAGAACACAATCACCCGGGACTCGGGAGAAGAAAGGGAGGCTGGCGACAGATCCCAAGATGGCGAGGAGGGGGGCGGGACCAGGAGAGAGTCCACCCCTTACAGTCTGTGCGCGCGTCTGATTGGGCCGCCCTCACAGCCGTGTGTTCCATTGGACAGCGCTGCAGTCAGACCCCGACTGACAGTAGAAGACACCAACCCTAGGGTGGACGAAGCAAGAATGGCAATTTCTTTGCCTGGCATGCTGACTCAGGCCTGGAATTCCTGTGCTTGGGGGCCTGAATGATGGATGATCGTCAGCTTAACACCAGCTTCCACTACATGACAATGTGGAGGCTAAATCGCACTACTCGAGACCCTAGCTCAAAAAACTAAAACAAGCAAACAAAAACGACAACTCCTTGACTGCAAATATTTTATGGCAGTGTGGTGAAATTTTTGGAGTCAAGAGAGGGATTAGCTATCCATAAAGATACAGAAGACCCCAGGTCCGTGGATCCCAACTGTGGGTCCTTGCCCAAGTTATCAAAGAATTGAAAACGCGGACACGGAGAAGGGTAAATTATGAATTGTGAGGTTTATTTTAGGGGGAGTTAGTAAGGATCCAGAGGGAAGGTTAGGAGGGAAGCCCAAGCCAAAAGAAATTCTCCCCTTTCACACACACACACACACACACACACACACACGCACACACATATACACACACACACAGGAAGCAAAGCAGGACAGCACCCAGACAAAAAGAAATCCTCCCCAATTTCTCAGCCAGAGGGAGAAAGGAAACCAAAAGAGAGGATAGTGCCCTGACATAGGAAAAGAGCTAAGAGCTTACCAATGGAACGAAGGAGGACCAATGGCCAAAAAACAAGAGGCAAAAGGCTAAGTGACCAAGAGAGTCAGGGGTCAACAGCAAGAAAAAGGGACTTATACAGATGTGCCAGGCCCATTTATATGGATCAAACATCCAATTAGGATGAGCCTCATCATCAGGCTCATGTACATAAGAGAGAAACCTGCTTGGTTGATGGGTTCAAGGTTGATGGACTCAGGAAAGAGCAGCCCACAGGTGCACTAAGCTGAGAAGGAAGCAGGAAGCACTAATGAGTTGTTGCTTGAAGCCATCTTGGATGAAACTGGATCAGGTGTAGGTTTTAGCTGTACCAAGATAGGCAAAGTGGCATTCATGTTTCTGTGAGCCAGTCCCTAGCTAACTACCTATCACAGAAAAGGCTACCTTGCTTCAGCAGACCTTCTTGTGGAAGATCCTAACTCTAGTTGAATATTTGCACTTTAACCTTGTATATAAGGGTATAATTATCAGCTTCGAATTATATGTAAATAGACGTGTGTGTGTGTGTGTGTGTGTGTGTGTGTGTGTGTGTGTGACTCACAAATGGGGAAAGTATGAGGTTTTCTTCTGTAACTTTTTTCCAACTCTGCTCTTTTGAGGCAACCTGCCCTTTGAAATGGAAAGCAACCCTCCTAAATCAGCAAGGTCAACCACCAATAATATTTGAGGTAGAACAGTAATTTCTTACTAAGGTTTATGACTGTGCAAAATATTGTATTTTATTGTGGCACTTTTGTACATATGTGTCATTATGCTATGCTCTATGATGGTTGCAGTAAGCCTTGTTCAACCAACAAACATCTCTCTGTCTATAAAGTCTTATCCACACAAAACACAGTTCTTACCTCAAAGGGGATAAGAGATAGTTCATTCTAAGGGCTGGGTATGGTGGCACATGCCTTTAATCCCAGCACTCAGGAGGCGGAGGCCACTTTGAGACTACATAGTGAATTCCAGCTCAGCCTAGGCTAGAGTGAGACGCTACCTCAAAATAAATAAATAAATAAGAAAGAGAGTTCATTATAAAACCAACTGTGAATGACCATGGCTCAGGAGCAGAGATTCAGGTTACCCCAAATTCCACATTCCAATGTGTTAACAATTTCATTTTTTAAAAATAGCTATTCATTTGCGAGCAGAGAGAGACAGATACAAAGGGAGAATGGGCATGCCAGGGCCTCCAGCCACTGCAGACGAACTCCAGATGCATGTGCCCCTTTTGTGCATCTGGCTTTACATCTATACTGGGGAACTGAACTCAGGTTTATGTTTTGCAGGCAAGTGCCTTAACTGCTGAGCCATCTTCCCAGCCCAACAATTTCATTTTATAATAATAATTTATTTATTTGAAAAAAAAGAGGGAAATAGCAAGAATGGGCATGCCAGGGCCTCTTGCCACTACAAAAGAACTCTAGATGCATAGTTGAATTTGTGCACCTGGCTTTACATGAGTACTGGGGAATCAATCCCAGATTGGCAGGCTTTGCCAGCAAGCCCCTTTAACCGCTGAGCCAAACTTCATTTCATGAAGATTTTATAGTTACAAAACAAAAGGTCATAAACAAAAAACTTTTCAAATGCATGGATGGAAACATCAGGAAGGCAGATTACAGAAAACTGGGGAAATCTCTGCTGTAGGCTTCAGATGACATCTGATGACATTCTTAGCTTTTAGGTTGGTCAAAGCAGGTGATTTGTTAGTAAATTTCAAAAATGTTTCACCTGATCACTTAATAGTGGCAAAGATATTAGTTAGGTCAGTCGCAGAGGTGAGCAATAAATGGCTTTTAAGGGGCTAAAGATAACCCAAAAAATTTGGCTCTGAATCTGCAAAATTACATCTGTTCACAATCATAGTTCTGTCAATCAGCCTTTCAGGATGTTTGAAGTATGTGCAACTGCTTCTTGGGAACTGTAGTTCACAGTTCCTACTATTAGCCAGGCATGATATCTTTGTACAGGTAGAGGCCAAATATTAAATATTATCTTATGTCCCTTGTTGCTAAAAAGTATCATTACTACGATCTGGTATAGGTGAGGGTGAGTAGTGGGCAGGAAAACAGTCTTCAGGGACTAGAATAGCTGGTAAAGCCCTTAAGGAAGAAACTCCTGCCTAGTAAAATAGCTAGGTTGGGAGGGCATTAGACTGAAGTAGGAAGAAACTCCTGGATCATGTCAAATCTATTTGTTATTATGATCCAGGGTTGAATACTTTTCTTTCTTTGTCCTCCGTATCAACATAACATTTACATATAATAGGGCTATTATACTTAAAGTTAAAATAACCAAGATCACAGTCTCGCCTAATAAAGTGATAGCAGCAGATGAAGAAAGCAAGCATTTTAATCAGGTAAAAAAAAAAATATATGTCATATGTACAATTATTTGTACTCTAGTAATACTTTATTTGATGTTTAAAATATTCAAAATATTATTTTTTTAATTTTTTTAAATTATTTGCATGTGTTTGGGTGTGTGTTGGTGTGTAGGGGCCTCTTGCTACTGTGAACAAAGTCCAGGCACATACATCACTTTTTAAGTACCGGGTAATCAAACCCAGGCTGGCAAATTTTGCAAGCGTTAGGCTCAGATCACAGAGTCCCCAAAGACCACCAAGAGAGTTGGACACGTATGCAACAGCAAAGAGCTTTATGCAGTGGGTTCGCCCAAGAGCCCCGAATGGCATCTGGGAGGAGCTTTTATCAGGTTCAAACAAAGAAAAGGGGAATTTCCAACTAGCAGTTACATGATTGGTTGACATTTAGCAAGAGTATATATGTTGCAAGCTGATTGGTTACATAGTAGCTGAGGACCGTTAAGCGCAGTTATCATCTATAGTCACAAGAGCCACAGGAATGTATAACATTTACTTGGTCCTTTTTGATTGGCCCATTACAGGGATTATTTTGGGTACTGAGCAGTTTGTGGTTGTTTTTCCCAGTAACTGCAAAGTGCTGTGTCAGTAATTTGGGCCCCGCAGGGAAACAAAAACTTAGGCCTATTAATATCTTTAAAGTTTGTCATGGCATTACTTTGGTTTGGGCTCTTCACAAGCACAACTCAGCCTTCTACCCAGCCCCAGAGTTTATCTCTCTCTCTCTCTTTTGTTGTAGGGTCTCACTCTAGTCCAGGCTGACCTGGAATTCACTGTGTAGTCTCAGGCTGGCCTTAAACTCATGGTGACCCTCCTACCTCCTGCCTCTGCCTCTAGAATGCTGGGATTAAAGGTGTGCATCACCATGCCCAGCTCAAAATTTATCTTTTAATTTTAGCTTTATTTTGGCCAGTTTGCTTCCACAGTTACAACCTTTTGTGGAGAGGCTAGCTCTAATTCTAGGAAAGATTAGTCTTTAATATATAAATCATTGTAACCCTTCTTTGTAGATAACTTGGTTTATCCTGTTGTCTTAGTAATGTCCCAGATTGTAGCTTGGGGAAGTAAAAGTACAGTGACATTACAAAAGAAATAAGATAACAATACAATATATTTTGAGAAAATTGTATTTTTTTGCTCTACCAAGTATTTTTGTAACAGGGTTTTAGGAATTCAGGAAAGGTCCCTAACCTCCAAACCCTGAGTTTGTGTCTGTTTTTATCAAAAAATTGGGATAAATTGGGCATGGTGGCACATGCCTTTAATCCCAGCAGTCGGGAGGTAGAGGTAGGAGGATCACCGTGAGTTCGAGGCCACCCTGAGACTCCATAGTGAATTCCAAGCCAGCCTGGGCTAGAGTGAGACCCTACCTTGAAAAAAAATTGGGATAAAACAAGACTAGGAAGAATAATTTGTAAACCATTACATTTTTATTAAGAAATATGAAGGATGCAAGGGAGAGAGAGAGAGTTTGAGAACATGGAGTTGAACATGGGCTTGGGGAAAAAAAAAGAAAGAAGACATGAAGGTAGATTTTTCTTTTTTCTCAAAAGGCTTGTGCTCTCAAAGAAATCAAAAGACCATAAAAAATAGTAACAAGGAAATATCCTTAAGGACATAGTCTTACCTGCGCTGGGACTCAGAGATGGTGGAGGTGTGAATAGCCAAAGAGCCAGAAGGGAACCCTCCTCGTGTTTATTGGATCCCCGGTGTATATTGGGGTGTACAGGCTGTCTCCAGAAGAGGTTGGCACACCTGTGTAAAGTGTGAGAGACAATTGGCCTGGGCTCAGAGAAGGGATCCACCCACACACCTGGGCTGGGTACAAGCTTGAGAGAGATCTAACTGGGTGAGATGTACACAAGTTGAATTTTAGTTCTGCTGAGACAGCTGGCAGGGTGAATTGTGTGACATAGGAAACACTGACTTCCTGTGAGCCTTTTTCTCTAGCTGTAGGTTTACCAAAGCTACCTGACTAGACCCTCTCACTTTTAGTGACAGCAATAGAAGCAGAAGGTCAGACATGATAGAAATTACGTGGATTTATATGTCCTGTGTGGTGGCTTGAATGTATGGCCCTATAGACTCAGTGGTTTTGATTAAGACTGAGCTTGCAACTTGAGTCTGTAGTGAGCAGGACCCTGCTGGGGCAGAGGTGTGTCACTGTGGGTGGATCTTGTAGTCCAGCCCTACTAGGTGTGTAAAGAGCACTTTGAGCTCTGGCTGTTTGTGTTTGCTGGCTGTTTGGTAGTGTGTGTCTTCTGTAAATCTATGGAAGTGAGCCAGCTTTTCTGCCCTGGTGAAACTTCCCCTGGATTCTGTAATTCTGAAATAAACTTCTTCTGGTTAGGTGTTTGTCTCATCGACAAAAAGTAACTGCAATATCCTGTAAGCATAACCAAACATAACTTACATTATAGTCAGCAAAGAAAATGGGATCTTAGGAATCACAGTGAAATTGTATATCCTTTTTTTTTTTTATTCTTTTCTTTTCCTTTCTTTTCTTTTCCTTTTTTTTTTTTTTTTTCCTGAGGTAGGGTCTTACTCTACTCCAGGCTGGCCTGGAATTCACTATGTAATTTCAGGGTGGCCTCGATCTCATGGTGATCCAACCACCTTTGCCTCCCAAGTGCTGGGATTAAAGGTATGTGGCACCATGCCCATTGTATTTCCTTTTTAATAAGCAGAATATGATTTTTTTAATCTTTTAAATCCCAGCTAACTGAACTATAGGACACCTTAAATACTCATTTAAGAAATATCAGCTCTTGGAGGGGATCAACATGTGGGGCCTGTCCTTTCCTGGCTGAAAGTAGCAAGACCTGAGGAGATAAACCACCCCTTGAAATTCAACCAAGGCCCAGATAAAACCACAGAGGAACTAGGGAGACAAGCAAGAGTGCTACTTCCATGGCAAGTCTGACAATCTGCACCAGGGTGAAGGAGACAGATGCTAAGGACACTCAACACATGCCAAAGCAGAGTCCAGTAGCTCCTGAGACCTCATCACTGAAGTAGACTTAAAAGAGACCCATCATGGCTCAGGGAATTTTGCAGAAGAGGGGGCAGAAAGATTGCAAGAGCCACAGGTCAGGAAGGCATACCCAGAGGCACTCCCCACCCATGTCTGACTTCTCTCATGATGCAGAACCCACAACCCCATGGGGAATACCAGCAACCCCACTGAGGTAGGCCCTCAGCAGATTGGGGGCAGGGAGGATGGAAATGACGGTACCAACACATGATGTGTCCATACAAAGCATATTCTCTTTTTTTGTCTTTGTTTTAAAAAATATTTTATTTTTATTCATTTGAGAGACAGAGAGGCAGATAAAGAAAGAGAAAAAGGGCATGTCAGGGCCTTCAGCTGCTGCAAACAAACTCCAGATACATGTGCCACCTTGTGCATCTGGCTTACATGGGTCCTGGGCAATTGAACCTGGGTCCTTTGACTTTACAGACAAGTGCCTTAACCATTAAGCCATCTCTCCAGCCCACATATTCTTTTTTTTAATTATTTATTTATTTGAGAGAGAGAAAGAGGCAAAGAGAGAGAGAAAATGGGTGTGCCAGGGCCTCTAGCCACTGCAAACGAACTCCAGACACATGTGCCACCTTGTGCATCTGTTTTTTGTGGGTCCTGGGGAGTCAAACCAAGGTCCTTTGGCTTTGCAGGCAAATGCCTTAACCACTAAGCCATCTCTCCAGCCCTAGCCTGCATATTCTTAATAAAATAAAAAAAAGACCAAAAGAAAAAGAATTGGGAGCAAGAAAAAAGGGAGGAAGGAGGGAAGGAAGGAGAAAGAAAGAAAGAAAATATCAGCTCTAGAAGGAATATCTCAGCCGTTAATGGCACTTGTTTGCAAAACCTGACAGCCTGGATTCAACTCACTAGTACCCACCTAAGGCCAGATGCACAAAGTGGTGGGTGTGTTTAGAGTTCATTTATAGCAGCAAGAGACCCTGCCATGCCCATAGTCTGTCTCTCTCTCACAAATAAATAAAAAATTTTAAAGTTATAAAATGTCATGAATATTGTTATTATTAAAGATTGATGTCTTTTATATAATTTAGATAAGAAGAATGAACCCAAATCTTTGGATGTGTCCAACAAAAGTTAGTTAAATGTTAAAGTTTACAGAAGTTTGAAATGTTTAAAAGGCCCTTTAGAGGCTAGAGAGATGGCTAAGTGGTTAAGGTGGTTGCCTGCAAAGCCTAAGGACCCAGATTCAATTCTCCAGTACCCATATAAAGCCATATTCACAAAGTGGCATACTATCAAGACTTTGTTTGCAGTGACTAGAGGTCCTGGTATGCCCATTCTCTCTCAATCCCTTTATTTGCTTGCAAATAAATAAATAAAATTTAAATTGAAAAAAAAAAAAGGCTTTTAGCTGGGCATAGTGATGCACACCTTTAATCCCAGAATTTGGGAGGCAGAGGTAGGAGGATTGCCATGAGTTTGGGGCCACCCTAAGACTACATAGGGAATTCCAGGTCACCCTTGGCTAGAGTGAAACCCTACCTCAAAAACAAACAAACAAACAAACAAACAAAGGCTTTTTAGTCCAGTATAGTGGTTCCTTCTCAAAATCTCAGCACTCAGGAGGCTAAATTAGGAAGATTGTGTGAGTCTGAGACCAGCCTGGACTACAGAATTCCAAGTCAGCCTAGGCTAGAGTGAAACCCTACCTCAAAATAAATAAATAAATAAATAAAAGGCCTTTAATTTGTTGTCTCTTAACATTTATAAATCTAATGTATTTTTTAGCATGAAAAAGTTTTGTTTTGGGCTTTAAAATTTTGGATTTGAAAATATAAGTACCCCAGAATGAAATTCCTTTTGATCTACATCTGTATGGAAAATTCCTCCACATTGAAAGCAGTAAACAACTATTGCCAGCTTTATCAAAGGCAGCTGGGACAATTTATAAGAGAAATGCGTAGGGAGGTCATTAGACACCCCATTGAGACCTCAGGCATCCCCTGTCCAGCTGTAATGACTCAGAAGGTCTCCTGGTCTCAGGAGTATATAGAAGGTAAAAGAACAAGGGACAAAGAGCCCCATTGAAGTGCTGCTTTAGGGTTCCCATACTCTGTAAGCGAGTCCTTACCCTGAGGCTTAGGGAGGATCATCCAAGGAGGTAATCTTGACACAGGGAGCTCCTTGAAAGAGGAGGCTGTCATCCAGGGTAAGATGAAACTTCTTGGTGGTACAACTTTGGGGACTCTACGTTCCTGTAAATAACCCCTCACCCTGCTCTATAAGTAATCCCATAAACTCGTTGGTTCACCAAACTGGTATTGGTGCAATGGTACTTTGGTCTGCCATCTGAGCCCTATTTGGCATTAGGACATGTGGTTGTATCTCCCACAAGGGAAGAGTTAACTGTGACACCAAATTATAGTGAATAATGAGATTGAAAACTTGAATCATCATAAACATGAACTCTTAAGTAAGTAGGAGTCTAGATAAGCAGTCATAGCAAAAACATGATCAAGAAAAAAACATACTATCCTCACTTGTATCTTTACTAAAACCAAAATCGGCATAATTTTTTATCACTTAAAAACAGGGCTGGGGAAATGGCTTAGCAGTTAAAGGCACTTGCATACAAAGCCTGTTGCTCCCAATACCCACACAAAGCTGGATACAACTGTGCACAAACACGCACTCATAAGTAATTAAATATAAATATAAATATATATATAATGTATATATATATATATATACATACATACAAGGAAAATGCTAAATATCTTGGACAATTTTTAAAATTTTAAATAAGAAATTATGAAATTTAAAAAAAAAGGAGTTAGAAATGTTCAGGTACTAGGAGTATTTAATTATTGATATACTTGAAGAGCATTACCCAGCATTTCTGAAGTTCATGTGGATGCATGATCAGATGTCTGAAGAGGGAAATATGAACCTAAGAGTTCATCTCTTGATGTTCTCTTGATTGGAGCTGGTTATAGGTATCCCTCTGGACAGAAGGCAGTCCTTTATCTTCTTTGATGAATTCATCTGGCTATTTCCTTCCTCTTTATTTCCAAGAGGCTCCAAATTTTTAGTTATCACAATTAAAACTCTCGTATAATAGTATGTCTCCCTTTAGTAGAGAGAGCTCATGTTCATACATATCTGTTACATGCATATTTACTTAATTTATTTAATTTTTATAGGCCACTCAATATTTCTTTTATGAGATGTTTCCCAAAAAGGCATATTTTAGATATCAAAAAAATTAATGGGAGCCGTGCATGGTGGCACATGCCTTTAATCCCAGCACTTGGGAGGCAGAGGTAGGAGGATTGCTGTGAGTTCGAGGCCACACTGAGACTCCATAGTGAATTCTAGGTCAGCCTGGGCTACAGTGAGACCCTACCTCAACCCCCCCCAAAAAAAAGAATGGGAGTATCTTAAGCAAAAACACCCAAATGGTTTAATTTTGAAAATTTGTTCGTGTTTGCTTATCTAACCACCAGTGTAGAGAACTGAAAACCATACAGGCAATGACATTCTTTTTTTGTATAAAGGGCAAAATTTATAAATAAATTAAAACTTCTGTTTATTGCAATAAGTTTCCCAACAGACAAGTGAAGGCTTTACCCAATGGAAAAGCACAAACTTAGCATTTGGATATAACCTAATCATGTGTTTTATATGTTTCATTGAGTGAAAAGATAAAGCACAAAATCTTTGCTTTTAAGCCATCTTGTAAACATTACCAAGATCAGAACTACATTTAATAAACACTTGTTATTATACATAGAGTATCAGGCATTCGCTTTATTTTAGAGTATTGAATTTTAACCTTAGAAATTTAACCTTGTCAGGCATGGTGGCACACACCTTTTTAAAAAATGCATAATTTTAGTATTGACAATTTCTATACTTACAGACAATAAACCATGATAATTGCTTCCCCTTACCTACTATCCCCTTCACAATTCCACCCTCCATGATATCCCCTCCCTCTCTCCATTAGCTCCTCTTTTATTTTGATGTCATCATCTTTTTCTCCTATTATGAGGGTCTTGTGAAGATATTACTAGGCACTGAGAGGTCGTGGATATCAAGGCCAATTTCTGTCTGGACAGTTGCATTGAAAGGAGTTGTATCCTTTCTTTGGGTGTTACATTCCTTCTGCCACCTCTTCCACAATGGACCCTGAGCCTTGGAGGATGTGATAGAGATGTTTCAGTGCTAAACACTCCTCTGTCATTTCTTCTCAGCACTATATTGCCTTTTGGGTCATCCCAGTGGTCACTGCCATCTAAAAAGAGAAGCTTCTCTAACCAAACGTGAGAATAGCGTCAATATATGAATATGAGCATTAAGTGTAGTGCTTAGTGGGCAGTTTGGTGAGTATAATATATGTATTTAACCAGACAAGAGCAGGCTTTATACCCCTAAGGCTCATAACCTCCCCCACCATAGGATTTTTTAATATTATATGTATATTTTTTATTGACAACTTCTGTACTTATAGACAACAAACCATGGTATTTCCCTCCTCTCCCCTCTGCTCCACCACTTTCTCCTTCATAACTCTGCTCTCTGTCATATCCCCACCCTCTCTCCATTAGTCTCTCATTTAATTTGATGTCATCATCTTTTTCTCCTATTATGAGGGTCTTGTGTTGGTATTGCTAGGCACTGCGAGGTCTTGGATATCAAGGCCAGATTCTGTCCAGACAGTTGTATGTAAGGAGTGGTACCCTTTAGTTGGCTTTTACATTCTTTCTGCCACCTCTTCTGCAATGGACCTTGGTGGGTGTGAGATGTTTCAGTGCTGGACACTCCTCCATCCCTTCTTCTCAGCACTATGTTGCCTTTGGGTCATCCCAGTGGTCTTTGCCATCTGAAAAGAGAAGCTTCTCTAACCAGAAGTGAGAGTAGCATTAATACATAAGTATGAACATTAAGTGTAGTGCTTTCAGGGCAATTTGGTGAGAGTAGTATATGCATTTATCCAGTCAAGAACAGGCTTTATACCCCTAAGGCTCATGACCTCCCCTGACATAGGCTTTTGATTAGATTTTCAGTACCAGGCACGTATTCTCTCCCACAGAGTGGGCCTTCAGTCCAATTAGAGAGCAGTTGGTTTCCCCCAGAGCAGACATGCTACTATTGCACTCGTTTAGTCTTTGGCCTGTCTGGTCAAACTTGAAGTTTCCAGTGTCCACTGTTTTCACCACTGATGACTTCTGTCTCCCATAAGACTGCATACAGTGCAGATTTTTCCAGCTTTCAGTTGGCTGGGCTACAGGGAGAAGGTTTTCTGCTCAGCACCAACTTGATTTTTCAGTGACTTTGCCTATCAGGCATGTGAAGTCTTCAGCAATAGGGTCTTACCATCTCTTTCTCATGGGGAACCAAGGGCCTTGGCAATAGCCTGTAATGCTTAGGAGGCAAAAGGGATCTCCCTGGCCAACAAATCACTGGAAGGTATCCCATCCCTGGCACTGAAAATTTTCTAGTAACAATTTATGGCTTCTGGATGTGCCATTATTTAAGAAAGTAGATTTTCATATGTCTTATTCAGAATATCTTGAATTTTGACTGCTCCCCCGACCCTTCTTTTATACAATCTCTTCCCCTGACCTCACTTAGGCCTTTCCCCTCCCTGTAATCTCTTCTTCTGCTTACATATATACAATACCACCCTCTCCTTCCCTCTCCTTATAGCCCTTTTCTAGCTTATGGGCCTCTGCTACTGATTTTTGGTTCCAGATCACACACAAGTCTATACATGTGTAGCTAGGATCCACATATAAGAGAACATGCAACTTTGGCTTTCTGCGCCTGGGTTACCTCACTTAGTATAATCCTTTCCAGATCCATCCATTTCCCTGCACATTTCATAATTTCATTTTTCTTTACTGCTGAATAGAATTCCATTGTGTAGATGTACCACATCTTTATTATCCATTCATCTGTGGATGGACATCTAGGCTGGTTCCACTTCCTAGCCATTGTGAATAGAGCAGCAATAAACATGGTTGTGCAAGTATCTCTAAGGTAGTGAGAAGAGTCATTAGGATATATGCCTAGGAGTGATATAGCTGGATCATATGGCAAATCTATTTTTAGCTCCCTCAAGAACCTCCACACTGATTTATTTCCATAATGGCTGTACCAAATTATATCCCCAACAACAGTGCAGGAGGGTTCCCCTTTTACCATATCCTCGCCAGCATTTATTGTCATTTCTTTTCTTGATGGTAGCCATTCAGACAGGAGAACAATAGAATATCAAGGTAGTTTTAATTTGCATTTCCCTGATGCCTAAGGATGCAGGGCACTTTTTTAGATGTTTATATGCCATCTGTATTTTTTCCAGTGATAACTCTCTCTTTAGTTCCATAGCCCATTTTTGATTGGGTTGTTTGATTTCTTATTGTTCTGTTTTTTGAGTTCTTTGTATATTCTGGATATTAATCCTCTGTCAGATGTGTAACTGGGAAAGATTTTGTCCGAGTCTGTAGGTTGTCTCTTTGCTCTATTCACAGTGTCCCATGCTGTACAAAAGCTTTGTAATTTCATGAGATCCCAGTGGTTGATTAGTGGTTTTATTTGCTGAGCAATTGGGGTTATATTCAGAAAGTCAGTACCTATGACAAGATGTTGAAGGGTTTCCCCCACCTTTTCCTCTAGCAATTTCAGAGTTTCCGGTCTGATATTAAGG
This sequence comes from Dipus sagitta, assembly GCA_036346955.1. NCBI lineage: Eukaryota > Metazoa > Chordata > Mammalia > Rodentia > Dipodidae > Dipus > Dipus sagitta. Next base: position 45,690,590 of record CM070771.1, read on the forward strand.
TCCCTGATCCACTTGAATTTGATTCTTGTGCATGGAGAAAGACAAGGATCTATTTTCATCTTTCTACATAAAGATATCCAGTTGTCCCAGCACCACTTGTTGAAGAGGCTAGCTTTTCTCCAATGAATATTTTTGGCATTTTTGTCAAAAATCAGATGGCTATAGCAGCCTGGATTAACATCTGGGTCCTCTATTCTGTTCCATTGATCTACATGTCTTTCTTTGTGCCAATAACATGCTGTTTTTGTTACTGTGACTTTGTAATGTAACTTAAAATCTGGTATTGTGATACTACCAGCCTTATTTTTGTTGCTGAAAATCGTTTTGGCTATTCAAGGTTTTTTTCTGCTTCAAAATGAATTTTAGGATTGTGTTTTCTATTTATGTGAAGAATGCCATTGGAATTTTAATGGGGATTGCATTAAATGTGTAGATTGCTTATGGTAAGATTGACTTTTTCACAATATTGATCCATCCAATCCAAGAACATGGGATATCTTTCCATTTTCTTGTGTCTTCTGCAATTTCTCACTTGGGTGTTTTATTAAAGTTCTCATTGTAGAGATCCTTCACTTCCTTAGTTAAGTTTATTCCAAGGTAGTTTTTTTTTTTTTTTTTTTTTTTTTTTTGGAGGCAATAGTGAATGGGAGAGATTCCCTGATTTCATTCTCCACATGTTTGTTGTTAGTATATAGGAAAGCTACTGATTTCTGTGTATATATTTTGTATCCAGCTACGTTGTTAAAAATGTTTATCAGGGCTAACAGTTTGCTGGTAGAGTTTTTAGGGTCTTTTATGTATAGAATCATATCATCTGCAAATAGTGATAATTTGATCTCTTCCTTTCCAATTTGTATCCCTTTTATGAGTGTCTCTTGCCTTATTGCTATAGCTAAGACTTCCAGTACTATATTAAATAAAAGTGGGGACAGTGGTCACCCTTGTTTTGTTCCTGATTTTAGTGGAAAAGCTTTGAGTTTTTCACCATTTAGTATTATGTTGTCTGTAGGTTTGTGATAAATAGCTTTTATTATGTTGAGATATGTTCTTTCTATTCCCAGTTTCTGTAAACTTTTACCATGAAAGGATGTTGGATTTTGTTGGATGCCTTTTCTGCATCTATTGAAATGATCATGTGATTTTTGTCCTTCAGACCATTTATATGATGTACTCCATTTATTGATTTGCGTATGTTGAACCATGCCTGCATCTCTGGGATAAAGACAACTTGGTCGAGGTGAATAATCTTTTTGATATATTCTTGTATTCTGTTTGCCAATATTTTGTTCAGAATTGTTGCATCTATGTTCATGAGGAAGATTGGTCTGTAATTTTCTTTTTTTGTTCTGTCTTTGCCTGGTTTTGGTATGAGGGTGATGCTGGCTTCATAGAAGGAGTTTGGTCAAATTCCTTCCTTTTCTATTTTATGAAAACTTTGAGAAGCATTGGTATTCATTCTTCCATGAAGGTCTGGTAAAATTTGCCAGTAAATCCTTCTGGGACTGGGCTTTTTTTAGTTGGGAGACTTTTTATAACTGCTTGAATATCTGTACTTGAAATAGGTGTATTTAAATGATTTATCTCATCTTGATTTAATTTTGGTAGGTCATATGAACCAAGGAAATCATCCATTGCTTTCAGGTTTTCAAACTTAGATGCATATATATTCTTAAAATATGTCCTTATAATTGCCTGAATTTCTTTGGTATCTGTTGTAATGGTAACTTTTCATCTCTAATTTTATTAATTTTTGTCTCTTCTCTCTTTCTTCTGGTCAAATTTGCTAAGGGTTTATCAATTTTGTTTACCCTTTCAAAGAACCAACTCTTTGTTTCATTGATTCTTTGGATTGGTTTTTTTTTTTTTTTTGGTTTTTATTTCATTAATTTCTGCCCTAATCTTTATGATTTCTTCTCCCCTACTGCTTTTTGGGTTGCCTCATTCTTCTTTTTCCAAGGCCTGTAAGGTAGAGCATTAAATTGTTTATTTGTGAACTCTCTAATTTCTCAATATAGGCACCTAGAGCTATAAATTTCCCTTTTAGGATTACCTTCATTGTGTCCCAAATGTTTTGGTATGTTGTATTATCATCATCATTTGATTCTATGAATTTATTGATTTCCTTTTTGATTTCTTCAATGACCCACTGATCATTCAATAGTGTACTGTTTAGTCTCCATGAATTTCTGTATGCTCTGTAGCTTTGCTTGTTGCTGATCTGCAGTTTAATCCTATTGTGGTCAGATAGAGTACAAGGCATCATTTCAATTTTCCTATATTTTTGGAGATTTGCTTTGTGTCTAATATATGGTCTATCTTAGAGATGTTCCATGTGCGGCTGAGAAAAAATGTATATGCTGTAGCATTTGGATGGAATGTTCTGTAGATATTTGTTAGGTCCATTTGTTCCATGACATCATTTAATTCAGATGTCTCTCTGTTTGTTTTTTGTTGGGATGACCTGTCAATTGATGAGAGTGGGGTACTGAAGTCTCCCACTACAATTCCATTTGATGTTATCTGTGACCTTAAGTCTAATAGTGTTTGCTTGATGAAATTGGGAGCCCCCATGTTAGGTGCATATATGTTTAGGATTATAATGTCCTCCTGTAGTGTTCCTTTAGTCAGTATAAAATGACCTTCTCTATCTTTCCTCATTAGGTTGGTTTGAAGTCTTTCCTGTCAGATATTAGGATAACAACCCCACCTTGTTTCCTAGGCCTATTTGCTTGATATACCATTTTCCATCCTTTCACCTGAAGGTGGTATCTATCTTTTATTGAGAGATGAATTTCTTGGAGGAAACAAGTGGCAGGATCCTGCCTTTTAATCCAGTCTGTGAGCCTGTGTCTTTTGGATGGTGCATTGAGGCCATTGATATTAAGAGTTATTATTGAAAGGTATGCATTTATTCTTGCCATTTTTCTTATTTTGCAGTGTTTCCTGTTTTCCCTTTACTCATTTGTTTTAACTATTATTTGAGTGTCGTTTATTTTTTCCTATTTCCTCCTGTGTGTGTTTTGCTTTCTCTTCAGCATTAAGAATTCCTTCAAGTATTTTCTATAGAGCTTTTTTAGTTGTCATAAATTCCTTTAGCCTGTTTTTATTTTTTTATTGTGGAATGTCCTTATTTCTCCATCAATTTGGATAGATAGCTTTGCAGCTTAAAGTAATCTTGGTTGACAGTTGTTATGTTTCCGAATTTGGAATACATAATTCTAAGCCCTTCTGGCTTTTGAAGTTTGTGTTGAGTAATCTGCAATTATTCTGATGGGCTTGCCTTTGTAGGTGACTTGCTTCTTCTCTCTAACTGGTTTCAATATATTTTCTTTGGTTTTTGTGTTTAGTAGTTTAATTACAACATGGCGAAGAGAGGTTCTTTCAAGGTTTTTTTCTGTCTGGTGTTCTAAAAGCTTCTTGTATCTGCACTGGCATTTCTCTCCCAATTTTGGGAAAATTTTCTTCTATGATTTTGTTGAAAACACCTACTAAGCCTCTGGATTGAATGTCTTCTCCTTATATTATACCCTAAATTCTTATGTTTCATCTTTTCATAGGGTCCCGGATATCTTGAAATTCCCATTCATACCTTGCTATTAGCTTGTCTTTCTCTTTGTTGGATTGTATCAGATCTGCCACCTGGTCTTCTAGTTTACCTATTCTGTTCTTTCCTTCATCCATTCTACTGGTGAGACTTTCCACAGAGTTTTTTTTTTTTTTATTTCATTGACTATATTCTTCAGAGCCAAGATTTCAGCCTGATTTTTCTTCAGTATTTCTATTCCCTTACACATGTCTTGTAATGACCTCTTTATTTCATTAAGCTGGTTTCCTGTGTTCTCTTTCAGAAGTTTGTTTTCTTCTTCAATTCCTTTGTTTTCTTCTTTTATTCCTTTCATTTTCTTCTTTGATTTCTTTGAGCATAGACACCATCATTTCTTGAAATCTTTGTCAGATATTTCATCTAAAACAGTCTCATTGGTGATCATTTCTTATGGATTTATAGTTTATGGTGGGACTGTATTATCTTGATTCTTTGAGTTTCTTGTATTATATTGTAGCAACTTTTGCATCCTGAATTGATAAGATGCTTGGGTTTTCTACTTATCCCAGTCAGGGCAATCCACCTCTATATACCCTCAGAATATGAGTTCAAGGTGCCAGGTGTAGCTCTTGTCCCCCAATCAAGCCACAGAAGTAATCCTAGGTGTTGAGTTTGCTTGCTAAGCAAGTATTCTAGTGGACTGGGTGGAATACTTTACTGGCAAATTCCAAACTTCAACCAGCACAAAGTATGCAATTGTGGGGAATAAAACAAACAGATAGTCATATAAAGCCAAAATCCCTAAGGGTGTGTGTTGTTCTACACCCTTAATCTTGTCAGCTGGGAGTTAGAGACTTCTGTTCTGAATTGGGTTCCAGGTCAACCTAGATCTGCATCAGACCCTGCCCCCAATAATGACAGAAGCAAAAAACAAAGACCCTAGATATATATGAAAGCACCAAAGACAATAAAATTCAACCCCCAAATACAGGTTATTTGGAAATGGTAAAGCCAACCAGGACTATGTACCCCATAACCTGCCCTGACAAGGAAAGAGAGATAAGCTCTTGCAGCATTGTGTACCTGTTTTTTTTGTTGTTGTTGTTTTGTTTTTTGGGTTTTTTTTGTCAGTCAGCCTCATTACCTTTTGGGGTGGCTTCCAATCTCATCAATGCTGAGTGTCCACCTCTGTCCCTTTATGTTGTGCTGTGCAGCTGTACCTCTGATCTGCTCTGCTGGCTGTGCTGCCACTGGGGGTCAATGCTGGAGGTTTGCGGTTCTGATGGTGAGGCATGGGAGAGTTCAGACTTCTGGGGTTGTTTGCACTTTCAGTAGCTCTTTAGTTGATCTCAGCTGTCTTTCCTTCAAATTTCTTAACTTTGCAAGAAGGCTGATGGAGTTGAAAAATCTGTTGCTTGGTCTCTGCTGCTGCTGCTGCCACCTGGCGCACCTGGCGGGACTACACTGGGTGGGTGCATGTGGATCATGGGCTGCAATCTCCTCAGTGGGACTCTGGCCATTTTCCTCCTTTCTGGTGGGTCTTGGTCTCTCCAGCTTCTCTGCTGTGTCTCAGAATAACCTATACTCCTTCACTTTTCAGAAAAAGAGTGTATTTTTTGCTGGCATTTTGCTTAAATTCCTCCCTAGGCTGGTTTGGCATGGTTCCTAAGCCATCATCTTACCTGGAAGTCCTCCACCATAGGCTTTTGATTAGGATTTCAGTACAAGGCATGTATTTCCTCCCATAGAGTGGGCCTTCAGTCCAATTAGAGAGCAGTTGATTTCCCCTAGAGAATACATGCCAGTATTGCACCCGTTCAGTCATTTGGCCTGGCTGGCCAAACTTGAGGTCTCCAGTGTCCATTGTTTTCACCTCTGATGACTTCTGTCTCCCGTAGGGCTTCATGCAGTGTAGCTTTTTCCAGCTTTCAGTTGGCTTGTCTACAAGGAGAAGGTTTTCTGCTCAGCACAAGCTTGATTTCTAAGTGACTTTGCAATCCAGGCTTTTGAAGTCTTCAACAATAGGGTCTGACCATCTGTTACTCATGAGAAACCAAGGGCCTTGGCAATAGCCTATAATGTTTTGGAGGCAACAGGGACCTCCCTGGCCAACAACTCATTGGAATGTAACCCATCCCTGGCACTGAAAATTTTTCTAGTAGGAATCTATGGCTTCTGGATGTACCATTATCCAAAAAATAGGTTTTCATATGTCTTATTCAGAATATCTTGAATTTCAATTGGCCCTCCCCACCACATCCATCTTTTACTCAATCTCCTTCCCTGGCCTCACTTAGGCCATTCTGCTCATTGTAATCTGCTCTTTTGCTTACGTATACACAATATCATCCCCTTAAGTCCTTTCCTCTCCTCCCTCCCTTATAGTCTTTTTGTAGCTTACTGGCCTCTGCTACCAATTTTTGGTTCCATCTCACACATAAGTCTACACGTTTGTAGCTAGGATCCACATATGAGAGAGAACACATGACATTTGGGCCTGGGTTACCTCCCTTAATATAATCCTTTTTAGATCCATCTATTTCCCTGCACATTGCATAATTTCATTTTTCTTTACTGCTGAATAGATCTCCATTGCATAAATATACCTCATCTTTATTATCCATTCATCTCTGGATGGACATATAAGCTGGTTCCATTTCCTAGCTATTGTGAATACAGAAGCAGTAAACATGGTTGTGCAACTATCTCTTAAGTAGCGAGAAGGGTCATTACTATATATGCCTAGGAGTGCTACAGCTGGATCATATGGTAAATCTATTTTTAGCTGTCTCAAGAACCTCCACACTGATTTCCACAATGGCTGTACCAGATTACATTCCCACCAATGGTGTAGAAGGGTTCCTCATTTTCCACAGCCTCACCAACATTTATCATGATTTGTTTTCTTGATGATAGCCATTCTGACAGGAGTGAGATAGAATCTGAAAGTGGTTTTAATTTGCATTTCCCTGGTGGCTAAGGATGTAAAACAGTTTTTTAGCTGTTTGTATGCCATCTCTATTTAGTTCCATAGCCCTTTTTTTCTTTTTTTATTTGTTTTTTTTTTTATTAACAACTTTCATGATTGCAAACAATATCCCATGGTAATGCTCTCCCTCCCCCAATTTCCCCTTTGAAACTCCATTCTCCATCATATCCCCTCCCCCTCTCAGTCTCTCTTTTATTTTGATCTTTTCCTCCTATTATGATGGTCTTGTGTAGGTAGTGTCAGGCACTGTGAGATCATGGATATACAGGCCATTTTGTGTCTAGGGGGAGTCCATTGTAAGGAGTCCTACCCTTCCTTTGGCTCTTACATTCTTTCCACCACCTCTTCCACAATGGACCCTGAGCCTTGGAAGTTGTGATAGAGATATTGCAGTGCTGATCACTCCTGTGATTTCTTTCCAGCACCATGATGCCTCTGAGTCATCCCAAGGTCACTGCCATCTGAAAAGAGAAGGTTCTCTACCAAAAGTGATAGTAGCATTAATATATAAGTATGAACATTAAGAGAAGTGCTTACTGGGCAGTTTGATGAGCACAGTATATACATTTAGCCAGATAGCAGAAGGTGTTACACCTCTAGGGCTCATGACAACCCCTGTTTTAGGTTTTAGGTTTTCCATATAAGGGATGTATTCCCTCCCATGGAGCAGGCCTCCAGTCTAATTAGAGGGCAGTTGGTTTCCACCATAACAGACATGCCACTATTGCACCTGTTGGCTCATTTGGCCTGGCTGGCAAAATATAAAGCTTGCAGTGTCCACTGTTGAGTATCTTCACTGTTGTTTTATCTCTCTCCCATTGAACTGCATGCAGAATGGCTTCTTCCAGCTTTCTGTCAGTTTGTCTACATGGAGGAGGTTATCAGCTCAGTTCTAGCAGGATTTCTCAGTGGCCTTGAAGCCCAAGTATGTGGAGTCTTCAGCAATATGGTCTTTCTATCTATTCCTGGTGGGAAACCAAGGGCCTTTGCAATGGCCTATAATGTTTTGGCAGCATCAGGGACCTCCCCGGCCTGATGACAATTCACTGGATGGTATACCATCCCTGGCACTGAAATTTTTCTAATAACATAATCTATGGTTCCTGAGTGTCCCATTGTCCAAAAAAGTAGGTTTCCATATGATTTATTTATATCCTCTTAGAGTTTGATTAGCCCTCCCTCCACCTTTCCTTTACTCAATCTCTTTGCCTGACCTCACTTGCTCCATAGCCCTTTTTCTTTATTGGGTTGTTTGATTTCTTATTGTTTTATTTTTTGAGTTCTTTGTATAATCTGGATATTAATCTTCTGTTAGATGTATAGCTGGCAAACATTTTTCTCTCATTCGGTAGGTTGTCTGTTGCTTGGTGTCCCTTGCTGTACAAAAGCTTTGTAATTTCATGGGATCCCAGAGGTTTATTAGTGGTTTTATCTCCTTAGCAATTGAGGTTATATTCAGAAAGTCTTTGCCTATGCCAATATGTTGAAGGGTTTCCCCTACCTTTTCCTCTATCAGTTTCAGAGCTTCATGTCTGGTATTAAGGTTCCTGATCCATTTTGACTTGATTCTTGTGCATGGAGAAAGACAAGGATCTATTTTTCATCCTTCAACATATAGATATCCAATTTCCCCAGTACCACTTGTTGAAGAGGCTGTCTTTTTTCCAGTGAATATTTTTTGCATTTTTGTCAAAACTCAGATGGCTGTAGCTGCCTGGATTAACATCTGGGTCCTCTATTCTGTTCCATTGATCTATTTGATGCACACCTTTAATCCCAGCACTCTAGGAGGATCACTGTGAGTTTGAGGCCACCCTGAGACTACATACTGAATTCTAGGGAAGCCTGTGAGCTAGAGTGAGACCCAACCTCGAAAAACCAAAAGAAAATAACAAACTTAATGACCTTAATAATTAGCTTAGTTTTAGCTATGTCATCTTTCTTTTAGTTTAACACATAACATCAAAAACATACCCTAATCTTCTATTCATCTCCATCCCTATTTATATTTGGAACAATCCTTTAATGTAAGTCCTTTCTGATCCCAAACATGTTTTTTACCCTCTTTACTAAAAATATGCCATATATTTGTGACCATTATTTTTGTTAGAAATTCTTATAAATTTATTTATTTATTTTCATGTGTATATTCATGTGGGAAGGGACACAACAGACTCTCTTGATGCTGAAAATTAACTCTGGAGTGGATTTATGTACCACTTCTGTATGTGGCTTTAGGTGGGTGGCTGAGGAATTGAACCTGGGTCTGTGGTCTTTACAAGTGAACACCTTTAATCAATTAGCCATTTCCTCAGCCCCTAGAAGCACATTTAAATGAAACTCCAAGAAGCTGTATGTGAAATACAGAACTTACACTTTTGTACTTTAAAGATTTAATAATTAATAGTCTGGTGTTTTCATAGTGAAGTTAAATTAGCCCTTTGTGATAATTCTATCTTATAATAGCAATGGAACACTAATTTTGATATAAAGCATTTTTTGCTTAATGCAACCAAACATGGGTAGAATCCTGGCATTTCTGTTTTTTAATTATTTATTTATGTGTGTATGTATGTATGTATGTATGTATGTATGTATGTGTTTCTTTTCACTACAACCCAGTGCACATTTGACTTTATGTGGGTGGCTAGGGAACTGAATGTGGTCCAGCAGGTTTTACATACAGTGCTTTTCAACTACTAAGTCATCTTCTTAGCCCCAGCATCTCTGTCTTCAAACAAGTTCTTTTTATTAATCTGTGTATTTCTGTAGGTATGTGATTCAGATAACCCCCCAAAACTTAGGTGTTCTGAATGCTAGGCCCCCAGCTGATAACAATTTGAAAATTAAAGCCTCCTAGAGGCAGTGTATTGGGTTATAACCAGCTTCCTCTTGCCAGTGTTTGGCACACTCTTCTGCTATTGGCCATCTGATGTTGGCCAGGAGGTGCTGTCCACTCTCTGCTCATGCCATCATTTTGCCCTGCCATCATGGAGCTTCTCCTTGAGAATGTAAGCCAAAATAAACCCTTTTTTCCCCCATAAGCTGCTCTTGGTTGGGTGTTTTCTGCCAGCAATGTGAACCTGACTGCAACAGTAAGTATATTAATTATTCAAGAAGAGCTGAAAGTGAAGAGAAGTCATTGTCTCAATCTTTGGATTTTAGAAATAATAGAGCCTAAAGGACCATCTCTCAGATGAGGGTAATTGTGTATGAGAGTGAGGATGTACCAGAGAGTTGATCTATTTTTGCAAGAATAAAGGCTGCTTGGACCATCTTGTGAAATCATAACTGAGACAACAAGGTAGCAAATAAAATCTTGATTAAGACTTTATGTACACTTTCTTTAAATTTATTTATTTGCAAGGGCAGAGAGAAAGAGTGCATGAGAGAGTGGAAAAGAGAAGGGGCGTACCAGTGCCTCCTGCCACTGCAAAGAAACTCCACATGTATGTGCCACTCTGTGCATCTGGCTTTATGTGGGTACTGGGGAATCAAACCATGGCCTTTAGGCTTTGCAAACAAGCGTCTTAAACACTGAGCCATCTCTCCAGCCCACATTTTATCTTTGCTTAGACTTTCATTATTTTATGATTTAAAAGGAATCTGGACTACTTTCAATTTTTATGACAATTTACTTGTAAGTCAGTTTGTATTACATAAACATGACAAATCTTAAGCAGATATAGATAATACATTTATACAAGTATATAAGATGACAGATTAAATAAAATATGAAGATTTTATAGTTTTTAAATTGATCATTGTTAGCTTTAAGTTAGACTATTGATCTGTCAAGTGTTTTATACTACTAAATAATTCTTAACCTCAAACTTGTACATGTAAAGACATACCTTAATGTAAATAAACAGAAACATTGGATGCTAAAGGTGCAGAGCCATTAAAATGGTCACTTTTTAAGAACTGGACAACATAAACACCTTAAAAACTATTTTGAAATAGGCGAACACAAACAGGCAATCCTCTTTATATCCTAATACCATAACTGTAAATTGAAATATATATTTATGACTGGGAACATTGCTCAGTGGTTAAGAACTTTGCTTGCAAAGCCTGCCAGCCTGGGTGCAATTTCTAAACACCCATGTGAAGCCAGACTTAAAATTAGCACATGTGTCTGGCAATGAATAAATGCATAAAATTTATTTTCAAAATTAAAAGATAGATGGGAGTTGTGGCTCATGCCTTTAATCCTTGCACTTGAGAGGCTGAGGTAGGTGGATTGCTGGGAGTTCAAGGCCCCCTGTGCTACAGAGTGAGTTTAAGGTCAACCTGGGTTAAAGTGAGACTGACTCAAAATAAAGAACAAAAAAAACCTTCCCAAAGTTAAAACATAAAATATGTCTTAAAAATGTAGGGCTAGAGGGATGGCCTATCAGTTAAGGCATTTGCTTGCAAAGCCAAAGGACCCAGGTTCAATTCCCCAGGACCCATGTTAGCCAGATGCACAAGGGGCCATATGTGTCTGGAGTTCCTTTGCAGTGGCTGGAGGCCCTGGTGCACCCATTCTCTCTCTCCCTCCCTTCCTTTTTCTCTGTCAAATAAATAAATAAGAATATTTTTAAAATGTAAAATATTAGTTATTATTTTTATGACTTAATAGCAGCTATTTCTATTAGCAAATAAAATATTTTAAAATATTTATTTCTTTGAGAGGGAAAGACAAGAGAGATATATTGTCTGTGAGTATTGGTGCACCAAGGTCAACTGCTGGTGCAAACGAACTCCAGACACATGTACCACTTTGTATGTCTGACTTTACATGGATACTGAGAATCAAATCTCGGCCACCAGGCTTTTCAACCAAGTATCTTTAACCACTGAGCTATCTTCCAAACCTCCAAAATAATTAGTATTTTAATTTTTATTTGTGTGTGTGTGTGTGTGTGTGTGTGTTACAAACCAATGCTCATTTGGCATTATATAGGTGGCTGAGGAATTGAACTAGGGCCAGCAAGCTTTGCAAGAAAACAAGCACCTTCAACCATGAAGTCATCTCCTCAGCCCTTAATTAATTTTTTAGAAATATTTGGCAGGAAATTCAAATTAAGACCCATGTAACTAATGTTAATTTTTTGCACGTTACAAGAATGCAAACAACTATTTATTTATTTATTTAAGTTATGAGAGATAGAAAGTATGGACATACTAGGGCCTCCTGCCACTGCAAAAAGCTCCAGCTGTATATGCCACTTTATGCATCTGGCTCTGTGTAGATACTGGGGAATTGAACTCAAGTCATCAGGCTTTATAAGTAAGTGGTGTCTTTAACCACTAAGCAATTTCGCCAGTTCCTAATAATTTTTATAATTTGATAAGACTTATAACTAATGAATGTTGTTTTACATACACAAGTAGCATTTTAAGGTTTTATGAACCATTAAATAAGCCCAAAGAGGGCATGGCTCAGCAGTTAAAGGCACTTACTTGCAAAGCCTGCTGGTCCTGGTTCAATTCCTCAGTACCCATATAAAGCCAGACAGGAAAAGTAATGTATGCCTCTGAAGTTAGTTTGCAGTAGCAAGAGAAATTGGCATGCCCATGCACACACACATGCGCATGCACACACACACACACACGGCATTTTTTTTTAAGTTTTAAAAATAAACCCAAAGATAACATTTGAACAGGCTTTAAGAAGTTTTGTGTAGTGAGGTCAGGAAAGAGAAATCAATGAGGTGATTAGCTGAGAGGAGGGATAATGAACACTAAAAGTATTTTATAATTTCTTTCTTTCTTTCTTTCTTTCTTTTTTTTTTTTTTATTTCTGAGGTAGGCTCTTGCTCTAGCTCAGGCTGACCTGGAATTCACTATGTAGTCTCAGGGTGGTCTTGAACTCATGGCAATCCTCCTACCTCTGCCTCCCAAGTGCTGGGATTAAAGGCATGTGCCACCACGCCTGGCTTAAAATTTTTATAAGTTTTTAACAAGAAAATTTGGGCAGAAGTACCCTGTGGGGGTGCATAAAGCTGTACCCAGAATTCATAGGTTCTTAAGGGAAAATTCCAGTGACAGGAGCCAGATACTTCTCAGTGACTTGTCAGTAAGGTCCCCAAAGCTCCCCCAAACAATAGAGCTATTGGTAAGTTTCTTTGTTACCCTTTAGAACTAGATGGCAAGGCCCCACTACTGAAGAAATCTCATGCTTCAGTTACAGGTCACTGAGAAATCAAGATCTAGCTCAGCTGGAAGCCTCCTCCCTGCTGAATAGCTGTCAGGGTGCTGGAAGGTCCTATGCAGCCTGCTAGGGGACAAAATTCATCAATCAATCTAGTGCAAACCTGGGGTGCTCATTATTAAGGATCCCATCTAGATCAGATATCAAAGACAGATCCACACATCAGCTGGGAACCTCTCATAAGAACAAATGGAGGGCTGGAGAGATGGCTCAGCAGCTAAGGTACTTGCCTGCAAAGCCTAATGACCAAGTTTGATTCCCCATTACCCATGTGAAGCAGGATGCACAAAGTGGTGCATACATTTGGAGTTCTTTTGCAGTGACTAGAGACCCTGGAATATCCATTTTTCTCTCTCTCTCCTTGAAAATAAATAATAAAAATATTTTAAAAATATGAATGAATATCATTTATGAAAATTAGACTTCAATAAAGCTCAATCAATTTATTTGAGAAAAAGATAGAGAAAGAGAAAGAGCGAGAGAGACAGAGAATGGGAATGCCAGGGCTTGCAGCCACTGAAAATGAACAACACATGCACCACCTTGTGCATCTAGCTTTATTTAGGTACTGGGAAGTTGAACCCACATCCTTAGGCTTTGCAGGCAAATGCCTTAACCACAGAGCAACCTCTGCAGCCCTAAAGCTTAACTTAAAAAAAAAACACATGGAGTATAAGTATTTGATTTTTTAAATTTTTTCATCTATAGCCTTGGAGGCTATGGAAGCCCCTTCCTCAAAATATTATCACCTGATCACTCAATAGTTACAAAGATAACAGGTCAGACAGAGAGCTGAGCAATAATGACTATTTAAGAGCTGAAGATAGTCCAAGGTAATTTGGCTCTGAGTTAGCAACACTCTTATTTTTCCACAGTCACAGTTATGTCGTCAATCAGCCTCGATGGATGTCTAAAGTATGTGCAGCTGTTTCTTGGGAACGTTAGTTCAGTCTTGAGACATGGAATTTACCAGGGCCTCATCCCCGCATGTTTCAGTTTTTTTTAAAATATTTTATTGACAACTTCCATGGTTGTAAACAATATCCCATGATAATTCCCTCCCCCGCCCCACTTTCCCCTTTGAAACTCCACTCTCCATCATATCCCCTCCCCCTCTCAATCAGTCTCTCTTTTATTTTGATGTCATGATCTTTTCCTCCTATTATGATGGTCTTGTGTAAGTAGTGTCAGGCGCAGTGAGGTCATAGTTTGTATTTTGTGTGTGCTATTGGATATACAACGAGCCTTGCAAAGCGTAGACAATCAAACCACCACTAAGCTATGTCCTTAGCAAGCACTGGTTAGAATTTCTTGTTGACAATTGCTTAAAGAATCATTTAGGAAACTGTAATATATAACAAGGTACGATTCCCTGTGGAAGTGAACTCAGTCTTGCATGAACAGGGGATTGTTGACTCACTATATCATGCTTAATTAGAAAAAAAATGCAATGTGAAAATCCATAATTGCAATGAAGAACTTTAACATGACTCTACAGAAGAAAAGGACAATACTTGAATGAATAAAAATTATCCGTGAGTAGTTTGTTTACAGTAATATCTCAAATACATAAGGCGCACTGTGCCGCTGCAATGGGTGTGGTAGCAATAAGAATTTTCCAGGTTGTGGCTTCATTTGTCCTTGGGTTTCTGCGATCTGTCACTACTCAGCCTCTGAGAAGGTGGGTTCTGGAGCCTTATCCATTGGACGGAATGAGGAATGTCCACTCAGGCGCACGGAGAGCAACCAGGGGCCGTGGTGTCAGAATCGGACTACCTGGGGTCCTTCTCCTAGTCCTTCGGGAAGCTCTGGGGTTATTCTCTGGCCTCTGCCGAGGGAGGAGCTGGGGTCGGGGAGCTGTCACTGACCCTGGCTCCCCGCTGTCCATCTGCTCGGTCTCTGGTTTCTGTTTCCGCCGCCCTGGGGCGCAGAGCTCTTTGGGACCCCCACAGCCCCGGGTGCTCCCTGGCACGGCCCTGCGCAGTGGGAGGGGGAGACATAGTCGAGGCTCCCTGCACTGCTGTCGCCAGTCCAGCCTCCACAGTTCTGTATTTGCGGGATGGCCGGGGGGGTGGGGGTCATCACTGGGTGTCTCTGACGAATCTTTTCTCTCTGAATCTCTGTTACTGACTCAGGGACTGTCAGATTCTAGGCATGTGAGTGCCTCTCCCTCTTTCTCTGCTGTCACTACTCCATCGTCTCTCACCATTTATTCCTGTCTTTTTACAAAATTTTTTTTTTCGTGTGTGATGTGGCTTGATAAGGCAAGAGTAAGGAATTGCTTTGTAGCCCAGGCTGCTTAAAATTCCTCACCCCGCCCCTTCGGGACCCTCAAACCCAGGAGAGGATTGAGATGAGGATCTCTAGCCACTGTAAAGAAAGAGAAACGAAGGCCAAGGGCGAGGCTTAAGGTGTGACCCTCATACCTGTCCCATTGGCAGGCAGGGTCCAGTGGTGTAGCCCTCGAGCAACTGGACAAGGTTGTACAATGCTAGGCCCGAGGGGCTTGAGAGGGCTTGAAGAGGTGGTGCTAATGGTCCCCAGTCTCTGAGAATGGTGGAGGGCTCAAGGATCTGTGGGAGAAAAACAGGCTTGAGAGGTGTGATGGAAGCAGGTACAGTGTGAGAAGAAGTGAAGGCCAAAAGGAGGAGGCCAGAGCCTGAGGGAGGACATGAATGCCTAAGAGAAGGAGACTCCCTGAGATGATGTGAGGGTCTGACAGATGAGGTAAATGTCTAATGGAGAAGGTGATTATCTGAAGGAGGAGTGAGGTTTGAGGAGATCTGATGAGTGAAAATAGAACCTATGAAAACACTCAGGCAGGACCCAATAACAGGAAAAATTAAGGGGATTCGAGAAAGGAAAAGAGCCCCCTCACTCTGTAGTTAGGTTAACGTCTCTTGTCAAGTGAGTGTCAAGAATGCCAGCATGGTTAGCAATATTTGTTGTGAAGGGTTCCCACACATAGAGAATATTCTACATAGTCATAGTTCAAATAAGAATGATAGAGCTGTGCAGATGGCTCAGCAGTTAAACACACTTGTTTAAAGCCTGCTGGTCTAGGTTTGATTCCTCAGTATCCACATAAAGCCAGGTGCACAAAGTGGCATATGCATCTAGAATTTACAGCAGCAAGAGGCCCTAGTGTGCCCATTCTGTCTCTTTCAAATAAATAAAAATGTTTTAAAAGAGAGAAAATGAGCTAAGCTTAAGAACTAAGTGTAAATGACCTTTGAGAATGGCCTTGGCTTTTTTTCCCTGCAAGGCAGGGTCTCCTAGCTCAGGCTGGTCTTGAACTCACGGGGATCAATCCTCCATGTGCTAGACTAAAGGTGCATGCATCACCACACCTGGATTTTTTTTTCCAGATGCAAACTTAAAATTTTCTGGGACTTCCTGCAATATGCTGCTGTAGGCAAATCTACAGGAGGGCATCTAATACTCTGGAAGCTGAAAATGGTGAGTTTGTGGGTAGCTTCTTGAACCAAGTGTGGGAAGCTATAACCTGCATATCTGACTGAACACTATCTCCTCAGTGTTTATGCCACTTGACACCTGCGTTCTGTTTCTCAGAGTCCTCTAAACTTCCAACTCCTGGGAACCTTATATCTGGTTTTCAGGGCATTGCAACCTGGTGTCTAGATAATCTCATATCTCTCCCTGGGACATCAGTTTTCATTCTGTCAGCTAATCAGAACTCCTATTTGTGTCCTGAGCTCTTTTTCAGGGCTCTGGTGACCTTGAGTAGCTCCTACCTGGCCTTGACCCTCAGGAGGTCATTCACCTTAGCCTGGTTGGCTGTCATGGTACATAAGGACTATCAGCTGCTATCTCCACCAAGAAGACTTCAGGGCCACAGGTGCCATGGTAGACAGTAGGCTCTAGGGAGGCTGTGTGCATGGAGCTAAAGACTATGGTGTAGTTGTGCTGAGTGCACAGGTGTGACAGCTTGTATTCACAGGTATGAGAACCTATGTCCACAGCCCCTGCAGAGTATCTGGCATGGAGTGGCTGGGGATGGAGACTGTGGCTGAAGCGTGGTGTGGATTGGGAAAGTTGTCTTACCAGGTGCTCTGTCACCAGCTGACCTGAAGGGTCTTTTGTAAGCTTGAGTGATTATATACTCCCTACCATCCACTAAAGGGGTTTCTTGAACCCAACTTCTGTGACAGGAAGCTATTGGTCATGACACCACCACATCAAAGCTCACCCGAGAAGCTCTATATGGGTCTTCTAGGTTTTTGTCTCTAGTTGTATATATCTAAAGCTCTTTCACCTATATGTGTGAGTGTCAGTGACTATCCCACTGTCCAGATCTAAATAAATGTGAGCAGCAGCCCCTTTTGTTTGTCTCGCCATCAGCCCATCTTTCCATAGTGTTTCTATGGCCCTCATCACTTACACAGTTAGGCCTTTGCCTGAAGCCCTGAGGTCCACTGAACATGGACTGGAGTCAGGAGTCACAATTCTTGGTTTGCTGACCTTGATTAGACACTTTACCCCACCTCTGAGCTATTTCCACATGTGTATGCATGTGTATAGGCAAGCATATGTGTGTGTGCTTGAGAGAGAGAGATACTAGGGATCTGACCTAGATAGTTCTGCATGTTAGGCAAGTTTTCAGAGTAATGTCCACAGTTTTTAAATTTTTTTTATTTTTTTATTTCTGAAGTAGGGTCTCTCTTTGACTTGGAATTCACCATGTACTATCAGGATGCCCTTGAACTCATGGTGATTCTCCTACCTCTGCTTCCCAAGTGAGTGCACCACCACACCCAGCCATAAAACGTTTTTGTTTTGAGATGTGGTCTTACTCTGTAGTTCTGATTGGCCATGCAATCCTCCTGCCTTGGCTTTCCAAGTGCCTGGACTTGCATGTCTGCGCTGTCCTTTGTGGTACTGAAGAAGAGCCCAGGACAAGCACTAGCTACTCTTTTGCCTCCTGACTCCACCTGAGTCCCGCCCCCATGTTCCTCCCAACAGCAGGTCTGGCAGTGGGGATTTCCTAGAGGCGATGAATGTGTCTTTTCCAATGGGGTCCCTGCCACCAGTCAGAGCCCTTAGAACACAAGATGATGCTGACATCAGCAGGGTTCTCAATGGCAACAATGTCATGAGCAGCCAGCAGTTTTTCCCAGGTCCTCTTCAGATTGACGATGTAGATGCCAGCACTCTTCCTCTTGTAGATGGACTGCTCCTTCTGGAAATCAAGGTTGGTGCCACCTAAGTGGGTTCCTGCTGCAAGGAATTTGAAGACATTCGCCTTTATTTGCAGGACATTGAAGGCTCCGGACATTGTGTTAGCTTCCCCTTTAAACTGCATTGGGAATCAAGAACAACACCACATGGATCCTTACGTGGGTCGTGTGGAAAGTGGTTTCTTTTTCAAAAATTTTTAAAAATTTGTGTGTGTGCGTGCACGTGCGAGTGCATGCGCATGAGTGCACATGCATGGGCACAGCAGGGTAGTTTGCTGGATACATCTTCCCTTTTTTGCATCTGGCATTGCATAGGGGTAGGTAAATTGGACTTGCACGCTTTGTAAGCAAGCGCCTTAACCACTGAGCTCTCCCTAGCCCAGCATTTCAGGTTTTATTTTTAAAATCCAAGCTTAAAAAATATTTATTTATTTGGAGAGTGTGTGTATAGCCTATTGCCACTGCAAAACAAACTCCAGATGCATCTATCACTTTGTGCATCTGACTTTATGTGGGTACTAGGGCATTGAACCTGGGCTGTCAGGCTTTGTAAGCAAGTGCCTTTAACCACTGAGCTATCTTTCCAAGCCATCTTTTTAGGTTTTAATTTCAAATTTCAACTGTAAAGAAAGTATGGTGGGGTAGGCCTGCAATCCTGGGTACTGAGGAGAGTGAAGCAGGAAGAAGGTTTGAATATTTCAGAACAATATGGGCTATACAGTGAGTTCAAAGCAAATCTGGGTAACTTAGTAACACCTTGTCTCACAAAACAAAACAGTAAATGAAGAGCGGTTCATATTAGTAAGATAGAGGTAGTCTCAGTCTCCTCTCTGAGACAAAGTCGTAATGCTTGGAGCTTTCCAGGATTTCTCTGAGGACAGGGATGCTGCTGGGGGTAAATTCTGGACACTGAGTTACAGAGGTCAGATAGGAGGCTTGGGTACAAGAGAATGGGACATGCAGCTCACAGCCGCCCAATGGACATATGAGATCCTCTGGGTATCCCTGTGTCTCTGCACATATGTTTCTCCATCATTTCCCTCATGTGTAAGAATCCTAGTACCTACCTGTCCCATCCCCTCCTGTTTTTGTTTTTTTAATTTTAGGAATGGTTTTACTATAGATCAGGCTAACCTCGAACTTACAGCAGTCCTTCTACCTCAGCCTCCTACATGCTGGGATTATAGACATGAGCCACCACCCCAGCCTTCCTGTCCTTTTTTGTCTCCCCATATGTGTCTCTGAGCCTATGTCCTCTGTGGACAGTGTCTTAACATAATGAAAGCCAAGTGTAGAGCTGTGGTCTGGGAGGACTTTCGCTGGATGGGTCCCCACCCAGGTGAATGGTTAACACTAGATGCAGGATTCCAGGAGCAGCTGTATGCAGAGGCCTCACTCTTTCTTGCCTACTTTCTTCTCTCTCTGGATGTCCCCCACTGGTGCCTATTAAGTTGAAATGGGGAGAGGGCCTCCACTGGGTTCAAGTCTCACTTCAAACCAAACTTACTATAGCCCAGGCTGAGAAAGCAGGAAGTACTGTAAATTCACCAGCCTAGGCTACAGAGTATGTTCAAGACCAATCTGGTTAACTTAGACTATGTCTCAAATGAACAATTGCCAAGTGGGTGAATACCACCTTCCATTCTCAGACCCACAGATTCAGGAGAGGGGTGGAAGATGCTTGGCTCACTACAGATAGGATATCCAGGTCAGATCGGTGGGGCTCAGGGTGACTTTTCCACTAGCTATCACCAAGGCACAGGCATGATAGTGGCAAGGCTATCACAGAATTCCAGAGGCTAATGCTGCTACACTCGGCTCAGAGGGACATCAGTGGGGTATGAGACACATCATTTGCCAAAGTTCTGAGGAGATAAGGGACCAAGATTCTGTAGGACAAAGATCTGTGGTAGGAAGACAGACCTGAGGGGGTGAAGAAAGAATGCAGGGCCTGATGGAGGAGGCCATGGGCTGAAGACTGGGAAGCAGGGATGAGAGAAGAGTGACTGTCAAAAGGAGGTGACTCCTTGAGAGGGATTGAGAGTCTGGGGGATGAGGTAAATGTGTGAGGGTCTGAGAGAGGAGGTGAGGGTGCTAGGGTGCTAGTCTGGCCTTGAATTTTGGGTGTTCCTCCTTTTGCTTCTTAAAGACCTGGGATTAAAGACATGCACCCTAGGGGCTGGCCTCTACTTCCTTTGTGGCAGTGAAGACAGGAGCCCAAGTCAGGCAATATGTACTGTTCTGTCCCCTCAGCTCCACCACTGCCCTCTACATGCTCCTCCCAATGCTGGGGCTGGAGGCAAGGCTTCTTCTGAAGCTCTGGATGTGACTCTCCTTGTGGGGCCTGCTTTTGGCCACAGCCCTTGCAGGACAAGATGGTGCCCAGGAAATCCCAGAGAAATACAGGGAGCCAAACAGACTTGGACACAGAGATGCAGAGATGATGAGAGACAGAAGGAGATACAAATAGGAAAAGGCACACCAGCCAACATTTAGGGCCTCGGACACCTAGACTTTCAAGGAAAGGTGCAGATTCGGTCCTGCTCCCCCACTTCTACAATATTGTTGCAGAGAAAGGCCAGGGGTGCTGAGTAATGAAGAAGATGCTCAGGAGCTGCCGAGTCAGGGCACAAGGGGTTGAGTCTTGATAACAAGTTTACAAGGGCAGATGAGGAAGCTTTGGAGACTCAGGATACAGGGAAGTAGAAACTGCATCCCAAATTCTGCCACAGAATTGCCTTTGTTCTCTGCATATTTGTCCCTCTGTCACTTATCCCTAACTCCCCACTCTGTTTTGTTGTTTGATATTCCAGAAAAAAGTCTCAGTTTGTAGCCAAAGCTAACCTGAAGCTTATGGCAGTGCTCCTGCAGTTTGCTGTCTGAGTGCTGACATGCATAGGCATGAGTCACCAATTTTGGCTATCTATCCCTTTTTGTCACTATGTTCTCAGTGGTATCTGACACCTGAAACTTGGTTTTGAAGGCCTGTCTGGGAAGGGATTTTGGCCAGCCTCCAGTCAGGTGGATGGTTAACTTAGCATTTTGGATTCCAGGAGCAAATGTGTGCAGAGTCTTCACCTCCTGTTCACTTCCTCCCCTTCTGTTTGGATTTACCCCTCAGTACTCTGTTAAGGTAAAACAGGGAAGGTTTCTAGGGGCCCTTAAACCCTTGGGTTTAAGTCTCACCTCCCAATTATGGCCTGTAATTCTGGTTTGAGGAGAGTGAAACAGGAAAAAGGATCCAATATTCCAGACCAGCCTGCTCCACAGACTTAAGATCAAGGCCAGCCTGGGAAATATAGTGTGATCTTGTTTCAAGAAGAAAAAAAAGTGTAGAAAACAATGAAAGAAGCAGGTACATTTCAGTGACAAAGCATTTGTTTGTCATGGGCAGGTCTGTGGGTTCCATTCTCATTCACTTTGTCCCTGTTGACAGGCCTGAGAAAAGTCAGTTCTGTCTCCTAAGACCCAGTTTGCTGTGCTGGAGAATGGGTGTGTGGTCAGCTCCACGTTGCTGGGACAAGCATCCAGCCAGACACAGTTTGGGGAGGAATGGGTGTATTCTAGCTAACAGATCCAGGGGAAGCTCCATCAGTGGCTGCTTACTTCCATACATCCAAACACAAACAATTGCAGCAAGCAAATCACCAACTCCAGCAGACAGCATGAACCCTGCCAGAACTCAAAACTGCTCTCACCACACCTTTGGGCTGATATCACATCCAACCCCGGTAACATGCCACCTCCAGAAGGCTGCTGGAGACTTCAGCAGGAAGTTTAACCTTTATCAAAAAAAAAAAAACCTGAGGCTATGGGGGACGTA
This sequence comes from Dipus sagitta, assembly GCA_036346955.1. Classification (NCBI taxonomy): domain Eukaryota; kingdom Metazoa; phylum Chordata; class Mammalia; order Rodentia; family Dipodidae; genus Dipus; species Dipus sagitta. Next base: position 45,712,343 of record CM070771.1, read on the forward strand.
CATTCACATTCAAACCACCACATGGGTGATGTAACCCTCTCTCCACTGCTATTGGTGGGTCACTATAATGCAAGAGTACAGAATTACCTTGGGTAGGTTAGGGGTGCTTTAGAGCCTCACAGTCTACCACAAGCCCAGGAGAGAAGTGTGTTGTAGAGCTGTACCCACTGTAAAGAAAGGAAAGTTGGGGGGGGGGGCTGGAGAGATTGCCCAGTAGTTGAGGTGCTTGCCTGCAAAGCCTAACAACTTGGGTTCAATTCTCCAGTGCCCATGTGAAACCAGATGCACAAAGTGGGGCATTTATCTGGAGTTCATTTTCAATGGTGAAAGGCCCTGGCACACCCATTCTCTGCCCCCTTTTTTCTCTCCACCCTCTTTCTTTGCAAATAAATAAAAATGTTTATAAAAGTAGAAAGGAGCTAGGTGTGGTGGCACATGCACTTGGGAGGCAGGGGTAGGACGATCACTGTGAGTTCGAGGCTAGCCTCTGACTATGTAGTGAATTCCAGATTAGCCTGGGCTAGAGTGATACCCTACCTCAAAAAAAAAAAAAAAAAAAAAAAAAAAAAAAAAAAAAAAAAAAAAAAAAAAACGAAGGGTGGAAGCAGAGGGTGAGGGGTGAGGGTTAGCCGGTGACCGCTACACTGCCTGCCACCCTGGGGAAGGTGGGGCAGTGACTGCCGTCACAGCACTGGTGACACCCATGTATATATTCAGCTCAGAAGGATCTCAAAGGTCTGAGAGAGAGTCACTGATGATTTTCTCTAAGTTGGAGGATGCACTAACATGTCTGAAGGAGGAATATCTATGCAAGGAAACCAGGCTTGACAGGTGGGAAGGAGGTGAGAGCCTGAGAGAGACTTTGCTGCTCTGCAGGAGCAAGTGATGGTCTGAGAGGAGATGATGATCTGAGGGACAGGACACAATTTGCTGAAAACTAAGAACTGAATGGGAATTATTTGGTGAGGCACACTGTTGGGAGAAACAGGATTCTGAGGAGAGATGAGACTTAGAAGGAATCTGAGGGTGGAGGCTAGTTTTGAGGTAGTACGGAAATTTGATGGGAAAGATCTGAAGGTCTACTGATGGAGGCATGACTTAAGGAAGGTGGGGCAGGATTGACTGACAGGGAGAATATGGGGACATAAGAAAGGAAAGGGTCCCCTCACTTCTGAATCTTGTTGAAGGTCTTATCAGTTGGGAGTCCTGAATTCCAAAACAATTAGAAAAATTTGCTATGAAGCTTGCCTACATCGAGATAATATTCCCTCTAGAAAGAGATATTTCAAATAAGAGTGTTAAAATAGCCATGTACAATGCTGAAGGCCTGAGTTTTTGACCTTCCAGTAAGTATGGCCTTACTACTTTCCCAGATGTTAATCTGACAGGAAGAGCCAGTTTGGGTTTGGGGGGTGTGTGTGCAAATGCTCATGCCCCATATGCACGCATGAGGAGGCTAGAATATTACGTCTCCTGGTCTATCATGCTTCCACCTTATTTCTTTGAGATGTAGTCTTCCACTGAACCTGGACCTGTGATGTTTTAGTTAGAGTAGCTGACCGGTGAGCCCCAGGAATCCTCTCAGCACTGGGGTTACAAGTATGCAGCCATGCCTGGCTTTTTATGGGAATCCTCTGATTGAACTCTGGTCTTCATGCTTATACAGCAAGTGCTCTTACCTGCTAAGCAATCTCCCCAGCTTTGAGGAGCAGTTTATGAGGTCCCATTTGGGCAGAGGTGAAGGGAAAGGTACCTGGACAACCAGCAGACACTTAGGGGAGGAAAGGGCAGGAAAGCAAAGGGCAGGGAAGGGAGGCCAGCGGTCTGCCCCCCACCCCCACCATAGCTGTCTGATTTTCCAGGAAAGCTCCTGCTCCCACACGGCCACTCCAGTATTGAGAATGGAGGATTTGAACTAGAATGGCTATATCCTTCATCCCCATTTTTTAGGCTTTTTGACACAAGTTCTTATTCTGTACGCCAGGCTGGCATTGAACTTATGGTGATCCGTCTTCCCCAGCCTTTGAATTGCTAGGATTACAGCCAGGGGTTTCCTGTACCTGCATCACATAGCGACTTTCTGTACCCTGACCATAGCCTGCCTATATAGGCTTTCCCCTTTTACTATTTATTGATTATTTAATTGTCTGTGTGTGTTTGTAGGGATGGCACACCAGGGTCTCTTGCTCTTGCAAAATCCCACTTTATGTGGGTAGCTGGGGAATTGAACCCAAGGGGGGCAGGATTTGCAAGCAAGTACCTTTAACCACTGAGCCATCTCCCCAGGCCCCCTTTTAAAAACTTATGCATGTATATATGTGTGTATGTATGTATGTATATATATATGTGTATATATATATATATTCATATACATATATATACACACACACATACACACATGTGTGTGCAGGGGATACACATGTGCCATGTATGTACCATTTTGTATATGGCTTTATGTGGGTGCTTGGGAATTGAGCCCAGCAAGCTTCGCAAGCAAGCACCTCTAACCACTAAGCAATATCCCACAGCTGTGCATCTTTTGTGTGAGCCACTGGGTTTGTGTCGCTGGCTGTTCGTTTCTGAATCTCTTTGTTCTCTGTATGTCTGTGAATCCCCTACTGTCCTGCACTAGGTATGTGAACACCTCTACACCCTTTGTTTCTACTATCACTGACCACGGTTTTCCTAGGATTTCTGAGTGTCTCACCAGTTCTTCCCCTACAGGCCTTTCCTTAAGGTCCTGAGGTCACTATGATATGTGCTGGAATCAGGATTCCCACTTCCTGTCTAAGGTGACCTTGATTAAGCACTTCTCTGTGTGCTGTTTCCCTGAGTGTGTATGTGTAATTATGGGATTAAGGATAAAATCTAGAGATTTCTGCATGTTAGGCAAGCTGTTTGTCACTAAGCCATGTCTCCAGTCTTGTTTTTTTTTTTTTTTTTTCCCCCTTACTTGTTTTGAGACAGAGTCTCAGTCTGTAGCCCAGGCCCATCTTGAACTGGAATCCTGCATTGGCCTCCCAGGTAGCTAAGAAAGAGGATCTGTGACATCAGGGTTGGCACCCTGCTCTTTCTGTGGCAGTGATGAGAGGAAGCGGGAATTGGCACCTGGCAGGAGATTAGACACTAGCTACCTTTCTTTCTCCCTAACTTCATCTTGGCCTATTTCCTGTGTGGGGAAATTACTCAGAACTACTAAATGTGCCTATACTTGTGTGGTCCTTGTACCCAGCAAGAGCCCTTAAAGCTCAAGATGATGCCTGGAGAATCCTTGACATACAGAGCCAAAGGGATTCAGAGACAGAGGTGCAGAGATGGTGAGAGACAAAGGGAGACACACATAGTAAGAGGCACATATAGACCTGGCACTCCAGTTAGGGCCATGATCCTCGAGCCTTCAATGGCAGCGGCACAGATTGACCACTCCTTCCTCATTTCTCCTGCTATCTCAAAGAGAGGAACATGTCAGCAGACTTGAAACATGAAGTAGATGCTCAGGACATGGAATGAGGCAGGACAGAGGTGTCCTCATCCTGTCTCTGCCCTCATGTGTGACCCCACAGCCTCTGGCTTTCAGAATTTTCCAGGGCTAGAGTCTTAGTTACTGAGTCATAGTAGACAGAGTGGGAGGCATTGGAGACTGGGGAGAAGGGGCTGCCACAGGACACACAGAATATCCTTGTTTTCTCTCTGTCTCCATGCCTCTGCAAATCTGCCCCTCTATCCCATGTTCCATAACTCCTCACCCTGTTTGTTACTTTTGCTGTTTGATTTTTCAGTGCTTTAGTCTATAGCCACAGCTATCACATGCCTCCTGCCTTAACCTCCTGAGCACCGGGATTTAAAAGTGTGAGCCACAAACCTAGCTGCATGTTCTTTTTTGTCTCCATGTGTCTGTGTGAGTGTCCTCAGTGATTTTCTCTGACCCTCTGAAAGCTAATGTGAAAGGCCTGGTCTGTGAAGGGACTATGGCTGGCCCCCAGTGGGGTGTACGGTTAACCCAGAGTGGGGGTTATAGGAATTTCAGTGAATAGAAGGCTCACCCCTTCCTCCCTGCACTAGTCAACTTCTTGTTTCTGAGACAAAATAATTGTCAAAAATCAGTTTAAGGGCAAAAGGGTTTATTCAAGCTGACAGTTCGAGATTTCAGTCCATAATGGTAGGGAATGCACATGGCATGAGCTTGAGGAAGATGATATGTTCAGCACAGTGAGGAAGCAGAGAACAATGAATGCTGGTGTTCAGCCACATCTCTCCTTTTCATATGGTCCAAGCACTCACCCACAGTCAAGGTGGTCTTTCCACCTCAATCAAATCAAGGCAATCCCTCACAGATGATTCTAGGTCCTACCAAGCTACAAATAGGGATAAACCATTGTTCTGCCTCCTTTCTTGTCTCTTGGTTTCCCTTTTAGTGCTTTGTTAATGTGAAACAGGGGAGGGAGACCTCGATTTGGCTTCAAATCTCACTGCCAAACTAGGCGGTATAGGCCTACAATTCTGCCTACTGATGAGGCTGAAGAAGAAGGAAATATCAAAAGTTAAGACCAGCCTGGGCTACCTAACCCATTCTACACCAAACCATGCACTTAGCTTACTGGCCTCTGTTACCGATTTTTACTTCAGCTCACACACAAGTCTATACATTTGTAGCTAGGATCCACATGTGAGAGAGAACATACAACATTTGGCTTTCTGGGCCTGGGTTACCTCACTTAGTATAATCCTTTCCCTATCCATCCATTTCCCTGCAAATTTCACAATTTCAGTTTTTCTTTACCACTGAATAGAACTCTGTTTTATAAATATACCACATCTTCATTATCCACTCATCAGTTGAGGGACATCTAGGTTGGTTCCAATTCCTAGATATTGTGAATAGGGCAGCAATAACTTGGTTGAGCAAGTATCTCTAGGAATGCTATAGCTGGGTCATATGGTAAGTCTATTTTTAGTTGTCTCAAGAACCTCCACAATGACTATACTAGTTTACATTCCCACCAACAGTGTAGAAGAGTTCCTCTTTTTCTGCATCCTCTCCAGCATTTATTGTCATTTGTTTTCTTGATGATAGCCATTCTGACAGGAGTGAGATAGAACCTCAAAATAGTTTTAATTTGCATTTCCCTGATGGCTAAGGATGTAAAACATGTTTTTAGATATTTATATGTCATCTGTATTTCTTCTTTTGAAAATTCTCTGTTTAGTTCCATAGCCCATTTAATTTTTTTTTATTTATTAGAGACAGAGGGAGAGAGATTGAGAGAGAGAGAGAATGGGTGCACCAAGGCCTCTAGCCACTGCAAATGGACTCCAGACACAAGGACCACCTTCTGCATCTGGCTTATATGGGACCTGGAGAATCAAACCTGGGTCCTTAGGCTTCACAGGCAAGTGCCTTAACTGCTAAGCCATTTCTCCAGTCTTATAGCCCATTTAATTGGGTCATTTGATATCATATTGTTTTTTGAGTTCTTTGTATATCCTGGATATTAATCCTCTGACAGATGTATAGGTGACAAAGAATTTCTCCCATTCTGTAGGTTGCCACTTTGCTGTATTCACCACGTCCTTTCATGTACAAAAGCTTTTTAAATTTTTTTTTTGTTGCTCATTTTTATTTATTTATTTGAGAGTGACAGGACAGAAAGAGGCAGATAGAGAGAGAGAGAGAGAGAGGGAGAGAGAGAGAGAGAATGGGCACTTCCAGCCACTGCAAACGAACTCCAGACGCGTGTGCCCCCTTGTGCATCTGGCTAACGTGGGTCCTGGAGAATCGAGCCTCGAACCGGGGTCCTTAGGCTTCAGAGGCAAGCGTTTAACCACTAAGCCATCTCTCCAGCCCCAAAAGCTTTTTAATTTCATGATGTCTCAGTGGTTGTTTAGTGGTTTTGTTGTTGGTGGTGGTTTTTCGAGGTAGGGTCTCATTCTAGCCAAGGCTGACCTAGAATTCACCCTGTAGTCTCAGAGTGGCCTCAGACTCATGACAACCCTCCTACCTTGGCATCCTGAGTGCTGGGATTAAAGGCATGTGCCACCACGCCCGGTTGATTAGTAGTTTTATTTACTGAGCAACTGGAGTTATATTCAGAAAGTCATTACCTATGCCAATATGTTAAAGTGCTTCCCCTATGTTTTCTCTAGCAGTTTCAGAGTTTCAGATCTGATACTAAGGTCTTTAATCTGTTTGGTCTTGACTCTTGTGCATGGAGAGAGGTAAGGATCTATTTTCATCCTTTTACATATAGATATCCAGTTTTCCCAGAACCATTTGTTAAAGAGGCTATCTTTTCTTTAATGAATATTTTGGCATTTTGTTGAAAATCAGATGGCTGGAGCTGCCTGGATTTACATCTGGGTCCTCCATTCTGTTCCATTGATCTATGTGTCTGTCTTTGTGCCAGTACTGTGCTATTTTGGTTATTTTGGCCCTGTGATATACCTTAAAATCAGATAAGGTGATACCCCCAGCCTCATTTTTGTTTCCCAAATTTGCCTTTGCTATTTGAGGATTTTTGTGCTTCCAAATGAATTTTAGGAGTGTGTTTTCTATTTCCATGAAGAATGCCATTGGAATTTTGATGGGGATTGCACTAAATGTGTAGATAGCTTTTGGTAAGATTAACATTTTCACAATATTGGTTCTTCCAATTGAAGAACATGGAATTTCTTTCAATTCCTAGTGTCTTCTGCAATTTCTTTCTTGAGTGTTTTAAAGTTTTCATTGTAGAAAGTTTTTCATTGTAGAAAGTTTTCATTTCACTTACTTGGTTAGGTTTATTCTAAAGCACTTTTATTTATTTATTTATTTATTTATTTATTTATTTATTTATTTTTTGGTTTTTCGAGGTAGGGTTTCACTCTAGCCCAGGCTGACCTGGAATTCACTACGGAGTCTCAGGGTGGCCTTGAACTCATGGTGATCCTCCTACCTCTGCCTCCCGAGTGCTGGGATTAAAGGCGTGCGCCACCACACCCGGCTAAGCACTTTTATTTTTGAAGCAATTGTGAATGGGAATGGTTCCCTGACTTCATCCTCAAAATGTTTGTTGTTAGTCTATAGGAAGGCTACTTATTTCTGGGTGTTTATTCTGTATCCTGCTACATTGTTGACAGTGTTTATCAGCTCTAACAGTTTGCTGGTAGAGTCTTTAGGGTCCTTTATGTATAAAATCCTATCATCTTCAAATAATGATAATTTGATCCTTTCCTAATTTCTATCCCCCTTTATGTGTGTCTCTTGCCTTATTGCTATGGCTAAGACTTCCAGTAGTACAGTAAATAAAAATGGAGACAGTGGACACTCTTGTATTGTTCCTGATTTTAGTGGAAAAACTTCAAGTTTTTCCCCATTTAGTATTATACTGGTTGTAGGTTTGTCATTAATAGCCTTTATTATATTGAGATATGTACCTTCTCTTCCCAGTTTCTGTTGGACTTTTACCATAACTTGATGTTAGATTTTGTTGAATGCCTTTTCTATATCTAATGGGATGATCATGTAATTTTTGTCCTTCAATCTATTTACATAGTGCATTACATTTATCAATTTCTATATGTTGAACCATCCCTGCATCTCTGGGATAAAGCCTACTTGGTCTGGGTGAATGATCTTTCTGATATATTCTTGTATTCTATTTGCCAGTATTTTGTTGAGAATTTTTGCATCTATGTTCATGAGGTAGATTGGTCTGTGATTTTGTTTTTTGCTCTATCTTTGTCTGATTTTGGTATCAGAGTGAGGCTGGCTTCGTAGAAGATTGGTAGTATTCTTTCTTTTCTATTTTATGGAAAAGTTTAAGAAGCATTGGTGTTTGTTCTTCCATGAATATCTGGTAAAATTCACCAGTGAATCCATCTGGGCCTAGACTTTTTTCAGTTGGGAGATTTTTTTTTTAACTGCTTGGATCTGTGTACTTGTTATAGGTCTATTTAAGTGGTTAATCTCATCTTGACTTAATTTATATAGGTCATATAAATCTAGGAAATCATCCATTTCTTTCAGATTTTCATACTTAGTGGAATATATGTTCTTAAAGTATGCCCTTATGATCTTCTGAATTTCTTGGTATCTGTTATAATGGTGCCTTTTTCATCTCTAATTTTATTAATTTGTGTCTCTTCTCTCTTTCTTTTGGTCAGATTTTCTAAGGGCTTATCAATCTTGTTTATCCTTTCAAAGAACCAACTCCTTGTTTCATTGATTGTTTGTATCATTTTTTGTTTCTATTTCATTAATTTCTGCCCTAATCTTTATTATTTTTTCCCATCTACTGATTTTTGGTTTGCCTTGTTCTTCTTTTCCCAAGGCCTTAAGGTGAAGCATTAAGTTGTTTACTTGCAACCTTTCTAATTTCTTAATATAGGGCACTTAAAGCTATAAATTTCTCTCTTAGTACTGCCTTCATTGTGTCCCAAAGGTCTTGGCATGTTGTGTTATCATTATCATTTGATTCTATGAATTTTTCATTTCCTTTATGATTTCTTCAATGGCCCATTCATCAGTCAGTACTATACTATTTACTTTCCATGATTTTGTTTATGCTCTATAGTTTTCTTGTTGTTGCTTTGTTATTTAATCCCATTGTGATCAGATAGAGTGCAAGAAATTATTTCAATTTCCTGTATTTATTAAGGTTTGCATTGTTTCCTAATACATGGTCTACTGTAAAGAATGTTCCATGTGCTGCTGATAAGAATGTGTATTCTACAGCATTTAGAGGGAAGGTTCTGTAGACATCTGTTAGGTCCATTTGTTCCATGACATCATTTAATCCAGATGTCTCTCTGTTTATTTATTTATTTTTTTGGCCAGGAAGACTTGTCAATTGATGAGAGTGGGGTACTGAAGTCACCCACTACACTTGCACTTGGTGTTATCTGTGACCTTAAGTCTAATAGTGTTTGTTTGATGAAATTGGGCACCCCCATGTTAGGTATATATATGTTTCGAATTTTAATGTCTTCTTGTTGAATTGTTCCTTTAATCAATATAAAGTGACCTTCGTTATCTTTCCTAAGTAATGCTGGTTTGAATTCTTTCCTGTCAGATATTAGGACAGCAACACTTGCTTTTTTTTTTTGAGGACCATTTGCTAGAAATACTATTTTTCATCCTTCTACCCTAAGATAGTGTCTGTCTTTTATGGAGAGATTGGAGGCAAAAAATAGAAGAGTCCTGTCTGCAAGCCTGTGTATTTTGGTTCAGTCATTGAGGCTGTTGATATTAAAAGTTCTTATTGAAATGTATGTATTTGTTCTTGCCATTCTTCTTTATTTTTTGTAGTTCTTCTGGTTTTTCCTTTACTCTCTTGTATTAACTATTATTTGAGTATGGTTTATTTTTTACTATTTCCTCGTGTATGTGCATTCCTTTCTCCTCAGCATGAAGGACCCTTAAGTATTTTCTGTAGAGCTGGCTTAATAGTCATATATTCCTTTAGCCTCTTTTTGTTATGGAATGTCCTTATTTCTCCATCAATTCAGATGGATAGCTTTGCTGGATATAGTTATCTTAGTTGACAGTTGCTAATTTTCAGAACTTGGAATACATCATTCCAAGCCCTTCTGGCTTTTAAAGTTTGTGTTGAGTAATCTGCTGTTATCCTGATGGGCTTGCCTTTATAGGTGACTTGCTTTTTCTCTCTAACTGCTTTCAATATATTTTCTTTGGTTTGTGTTTTTAGTAGTTTAATTATAATATGGCAAGGAGAGTTTGTTTCCTGGTTTTGCCTTTTTGCTGTTCTAATGTCCTCCTGTATCTATATTGGCATCTCTTTCCCTGATTTGGGGGAAATTTTCCTCTATGATTTTGGTGAAAACACCTACTATGTCTTTGGAGTGAAATTCTTCTTGTACTATGCCCTGAATTCTTATGTTTTATCTCTTCATAGTGTCCTGAATGTCTTGAAATTCCCATTCACACTTTTCTATTAATTTGTCTTTCCCTTTCTTGGACTGTATTAGATCTGCTAAGTTGTCTTCTAGTTTACACATTCCATTCTCTCTTTCATCCGTTCTATTGGTGAGACTTTCTATAGAATTTTTTATTTGACTTACTGTGTTTTCCATTTCTAGTATTTCTGATTGATTTTTCTTCAATATTTCCATTTCCTTACCCATGGCTTATATTGACCTCCTTATTTCATTAAATTGGTTTCCTGTTTTCTCCTTCAGGAATTAGTTTTATTCTTTGATTTCTTCTTTGACTTTTTCTTTGAACATAGTTATAATAATTTTTTGTCAGGCATTTCATCTAAATCAGTCTCACTGGAGGTCATTGCTGATGGACGTATAATTTTTGGTGGAAGTACAGTGTCTTGATTTTTTGTGTTTATTGTATCATAATATAGAGATTTTTGCATCTTTAGTTAATTTGGTGCTTGGATTTTCTAATTACCTGCACTATTCTTGAACATGTATACTTGATTTTGCATATCTTCAGGGTAGGAGCTTAAGGTGCTGGGTGTGGCTCTTATACTCCCAGAGCAACAGCAGAAGTGACCCTTGGTGTTGACTTTGCCTGCCATGCAAACTCTAGTAGGCTGGGTGGAGCAAAATACAGGCAAATTCTAAAATTTAACTGAGCAATATACACACTCAATCAAAACCAGCATGGAGTATTTATGTATGAGTGGGTATTAAAACAACAGATTATCTAACAAAGTTAAAGTCCCTAATGTTGTGTTTTGCCCACACCCACAATCCTGTCAACTGGGAGGCTGAGATTTCTGCTCTGTAAAGGGTTCCACGTCAGCCTGGGGTCAGGTAAAAGCCTGCCCCCAAGAATGACATAAAAAGAAGATAAAGGCATTATAAATCAGAAAGCAAGAAGTGACAACCCCAAAATGCAGCTTATTTAAGAATTACAAAGCCAACCATCAATCAAATGTAACATAATCTGCCCTGACATGGAGGGTATGATTAGCTCTTCCAATGCAGGCCTATATACCAGGCTTTGGGGCAGGTACTGACCCAGTGTAAGTAATCCCTGATACCTTTTGGGATGGCTTAATTCTCACCTATGCTGCCATGCCCACTTAGGTTCCTCTTTACTGTGTTGTGAGCATGGCTAGGCTGATAGGGTTGGTGGGGCTGCTGCTTTGATCACTTGTGCTGTCTGCTTTGTAGCTGAGTTCCCTTCCTCAGGTCAGCAGTGTTGCCAGTGCTGGCAGCTGGGGGAGTAGAGGCTGTGGAGGGTGCCTGAAGTTGTACTGAAGCTTTGTATCTGGTCCCCAAGATTTTCTTCCTCTCAAGCCACTCAGATGGCCCCTGCTGTCTTGTCCTTCAGGTTCCTTCACTTTGTGAGGAGGCTGGTGGGAGTGAAAAAAAATCCCTTCACCTGGCTTCTCCTGTGAGTTTGGAGGCCATGCAGACTTGCACCATAGCAGGAGCTGATTCTGGCTAGGTACCTGCGCTCTAGAAGCCCTGGGTCTCTCCTGCTTCTCTGCTGAGATTAATAATTCCTTATACACCTTCGTTTTTCAGTATAATAGTGTATTTTGATGATTTTCTGCTTATTTCCTCCCCCCCCCAGCCCCCCAGGCTGCTTTGGTATGGCTGCTATGCCACTATCTTACCTGGAAGTTTCTTTCTTTCTTTTTTTTTTTCTTTTTTATTGACAACTTCCATAGTTACAGACAGTAAACCATGATAATTACCTCCCCTCCCCCACTTTCCCCTTCATATATCCACACTCCATTATATCCCTCCCTCTCTCCATTAGTCTCTCTTTCATTTTGATGTCATCATCTTTTCCTCCTATTATGAGGGTCTTGTGAAGATAGTGCTAGGCACTGTAAGGTCATGGACATCAAGGCCAATTTCTGTCTGACCGATTGCATTGTAAGCAGTCCTACCCTTCCTTCCGCTTATGTTCTTTCTGCCACCTCTTCAGCAATGGACCCTCAGCCTTGAAGGTGTTATAGTGTTGTTTCAGTGCTAAACATTCCTCCATCACATCTTCTCAGCATCATGGTGCCTTTTGAGTCATCTCAGTGGTCACTACCATCTGAAAAGAGAAGCTTCTCTTACCAAAAGTGAGAAAAGTGAGAGTAGCATTAATATATGGGTATGAACATTAAGTAAAGTGCTTACAGAGCAGTTTGGTGAGCATACTATATGGATTTAGCCAGACAAGAGCTGGCATTACACTCCTAATGCTCATGACCTCCCCCACCATAGGCTTTTGATTAGGTTTTCAGTACCAGACATGTATTCCCTCCCATAGAACAGGTCTCCAGTCTAGTTAGAGAGCAGTTGGTTTCCCCCATAGCAGACATGCCACTATTGCATCCATTGGCTCATTTGACCTGGCTGGCCAAACTTGACGCTTGAAGTATTCACTGTTTTCACCACTGAAAGCTTCTGTCTTCCATAAGACTGCACGCAGTGCAACTTTTTCCAGCTTTCTGTCAGATGGTCTACCAGGAGAAGGTTTTCAGCTCATCCCCAGTTTGATTTCTCAGTGACCTTGTAGCCCAAGCATGTGGAGTCTTTAGCAATAGGGTCTTATCATCTATCCCTGGTGGGAAACCAAGAGCCTTGGCAATAGCCTGTAATATTTTGGGGGCATCATGGACCTTCCTGCCAACAACTCACTGAAGGTATCCCATCCCTAGCACTGGAATTTTTCTAGTAACAATTTATGTCTTCTGGGTATGCCATTATCCAAAAAAAGTAGGTTATCATGTGGCTTATTCACAATATCCTGAATTTTGATTAACCCTCCCCCACACTGCTTTTACTCATTCAGTTCCCCTGACCTCACTTAGGCCATTCCACCTGCAGTAATCTATTCATCTACGTACATATATACAGTACCATCCCCTTAAGTCCATCCCTCTCCTCCCTCCCTTATAGCCCTTCTCTAGCTTACTGGCCTCTGCTACCAACTTTTACTCCAACTCACACACAAGTCTGAACATTTGTAACTAGAATCCACATATTAGAGAAAGCATGGAATGTTTGGCTTTCTGGGCCTGGGTTACCTCACTTAGTATAATCCTTTCCAGATCCATCTATTTCTCTGCAAATTTCATAATTTCATTTTCCTTTACTGCTGAATAGAATTTCATTGTATAAATGTACTACATCTTCATTATCCATTCATCAGTTGAGGGACATCTATTCTGGTTCCATTTCCTAGGTACTGTGAAGAGAGCAGCAATAAACATGGTTGTGCAAATATCTCTAAGGTAGTAAGAAGAGTCCTTGGAATATATGCCTAGGAGTGGTATGGCTGGGTCATATGGTAACTCTATTTTTAGATGTCTCAGGAGCCTCCACACTGATTTCCACAATGGTTGTATCAGATTACATTCCAACATTTTAGAAGAGTTCCTCTTTTTCCACATCCTCGCCAACATTATTGTCATTTGTTTTTTTGATGATAGCCATTCTGACAGGACTGAGTTGGAATCTCAAAGTAGTTTTAATTTGCATTTCCCTTATGCTTAATGATGTAGTACATTTTTTTAGATGTTGATATGCCATCTGTATTTCTTCTTTCGAGAACTCTTTATGTAGTTCCTTAGCCCATGTTTTAATTAGGTTATTTGATTTCTCATTATTTAGTTTTCTGAAATCCTCTGTCAGATGTATAGCTGGCAAAGATTTTCTTCCATTCTGTAGGTTGCCTCTTTGCTCTATTCACAGTGTCCTTTGCTATACAAAAGGTTTGCAATTTCATGAGGTCCCATTGGTTGATTAGTGGTTTTATGTCCTAAGCAACTGGTTTCTTTTTTGAGGCAGGGTCTCACATTCTCTAGCTCAGGATGACCTGGATCTCAATCTGTTGCCCAGGCTGTCCTCTAACTTACAGTGATCCCACTAACTTAGCTTCCCGAATACTAGAATTACAGGCATGAGCCACCATGCCTGGTGATTGCACACAGTTATCCCAGTTTTCAAATGATCAAGGCAGGAGAATTATTCTGAGTTTGTGGCCAGCATGGGCTATATGGCAAGACCCTGTCACGACCCTTCCCCACATAAAAATACTGGGTCAGGCATGATGGCCCATATGTAACCCAGCACTTGGGAAGCTGAGGCAGGAGGATCATTAGCTTGTGGTTAGCCTGGGTTATATATGTAACTCTGTAGAAAGGAAGAGAGAGCATGACAGCAAAAGAGCAAAGCTAGGAATAGTGGCTTATGCATGTCATCCCATCTCCTGAGAAGCTGAGGTAGGAGAATTGCTGTGAGTTTGAGGCAAAACTGGGCTATACTGTGAGACCTTATCTCAAAAAAAAAGCAAAATAAAACAAAGAAAAAAGTTGAAAAACAAAAGAAAGGTCCTATTTCCCTCATCAGAATATAACCCCCAATGGTCAAAGAAAGATCTCTCCAATCAGACATAGAAACATTGTTCCAAACATAAGGTTATGGAAAAACTATAGACATTAAAAAAAAAAAAAAAAAGATCAGGGGCTACGTGTGGTGGCACACACCTTTAATCCTAGCACTAGGGAGGCAGAGATAAGAGGATCACTATGAGTTCAAGGCCACCCTGAGACTACATATTGAATTCCAGGTCAGCCTGGGCTACAGTGAGACCTTACCTTGAAAAACAAAACAAAACAAAAAGACCAGGGCTGGAGAAATGTCTCAGTGGTTAAGGCACTTTCCTGCAAAGCCCAATGACCCAGGTTCAATTCCCCAATACTCACATAAAGCCAGATGTGCAAAGTGGTGCATGCATCTGGAGTTCATTTGCAGAGGCTAGAAGCCCTGGAGTACCATTCGCTCTACCTGTCTCTCTATCTCTCTCTGCTTGCAAATACATACATATGTATATATATATGTAATCTTTGTAAGATTTATAACAAAAATTTGAGCCAGGCATGGTGGTGCATGCCTTTAATCCCAGCACTTGGGAGAAAGAGGTAGGACTGCCATGAGTTCGAGGCTACCCTGAGACTACATAATGTATTCTAGGTCAGCCTGAGCTAGAGCAAGACCCTACCTTAAGAAACAACAACAACAAAAAGATAGTACGAATGGAATTAACAGTTCAAATGGAGTGGTAGACCCAAGAGCCATATCCATGCTAGCCAAGTGGCAGAACTCAGCATCAAAGTCATCCTGCAAGAGTTGTGATTATGTCTAAAGAGAACATGAAATTCCCTCAGCCACCAGTTATAGCAACTAATCTCACAGAACCCCAGGCCCTGCTCTATCTGATCTAAGCAGTCTGTGTTTTCCTTAGTAGTGCATTTTCTAGATACTTCTTGTAGACCTCAGAGTACTGGAAAGGAAGCTCGCACTCAAAGGTAGTTGGTCCTAAGATATTGTATGTGATACTAATTGTTTTGTCCATTTGAAATATATAAGTTGTGCTATGTAATACACCATCCTGTCAAGTGTAACCACTGTCCCCATTGTTGAACATCTGGAATCAAGAAGGTATGTTTGAATCAGTTCCTATGAGGAGTGGTGGGGCATGTCTAACCCAGCTGTGAACAGACACATCACATCATCACCTTGCTGCTGGTTATATGGCCTGGGTCTGCCTCTTCTTCCCTGCCCTGCCTTCCCTCCTGCCACAGCCCCTTAGAACATGAGAAGGTTTCAGGTAGCAGCCTGTGGCACTAGTGCTGGGTTTGAGGGGAACTTTGCATGTACTCCTGCCTTCTTAAATCTTAAGTGATACCCCACTAACAAGCCATCATCCTGCCTCACCCTCCTCACTCTAACCATTGGCCAAGACATCGATTGTAATCATCTGTTACCTCTGAAATGCGCCTTCTGTGAGGAACGTCTCTTTTCCTCCACCTTTACCAAGGGATGCTACTTTCTCTCTCCTCCACTTCCTGTCACCACCCAACACTTTCTTTCTGTGGCTAAAAGGCATAAGATAACATTGGAAGTCTGGCCTCCCTTGCTTTGTTCTGGAACTGTTCATTACTCACCACCAGCCTGTGGTCACCATCAGCTGATGCACCATCAGTTCAGGTTTGATGAGGGTTCCTCAGACCTGCCAGTCTGAGTCCAGGGTTACACCTGGGGAATGGCCCATTGTGACATGTGTAGGCACATGGCTTCTCTGAGCCCTTCCCCTGTCCTGTAATTGGTTTGTTTTAAACATTTTTGAAGTAGGTTTGAGCAAGGCTCAGAGGTCACCCTGCCTACTCCTCAGGTGAAGGAGCTTGTTGTCAATGGTGGGCTTGGCCTCATGCCACATTGCTGTATTCCCACTTTCTGTTCAGGACTAGTAGTTGCTGAAATATGGGTGCACAGTGAAATAAAGGCCATTCATTATGTTCTGAAGGGCTTTTTTAAATTTAGTTTTTATGCAAAAATCACTTTGAAGCAACAGCTATGGAGTCTGAAATGCAATCAATGCTTCTATTGGTCCTTTGGAGCAAATCTTAGTTATAAAGGCTTAACGTCCTGTAAGTAAAGTTTAACAGCAGTATTCCATTAACATCCTTTTTACTGTCAGACCATTGCCTGCTTTTAATATAATAAATTAGTGTGTATTCATACTGATGAAAACAAGATCAATGGTTACCATGTGGTGGGGGGTTATAGGGTGTGAGGAAAGGTAAGGGTGGTGGATAGGTACAGCATAGCCAATTTCTAGAGTAGTAAAAGTATTCTGCATAATACTGTGATGGTGGACACCTGCCACATGTATGTGTCAAGAATTACAGACATACAAAGCAAGAAACTAGCCCAAATGTGAAGTGTGGACTTTGGTGAATAATGATGTATTTTACATTATTGCTCACCATCATCAGATGAAATATACTGGCTCATGGCTGTAACAAAAACCCTATATGGAAGATGATAGTAAGAGGGAAAACTGTGAGCCATGAAGAAGGGGCAAGTGGAGACTGTACTAACTGCTGAGTTACTTTGTAAAATCAAATAGCTTTGTAAATAAGGTCTAGGGGCTGGGGAGATGGTCATTACGTAAGAACACTTGCTGCCCAAGCACAAGAACCTGAGCTCAGATCCCCATCGCCCATGTAAACAGTCAGGAGCATGGGGTATTTATTATTATTATTATTACTATTTTGGTTTTTCGAGGTAGGGTGTCACTGTAGCTCAGGCTGACCTGGAATTCACTGTGGAGTCTCAGGGTGGCCTCGAACTCATGGCGATCCTCCTGTCCTCTGCCTCCCAAGCAAAAGGGACAGCATAGTGCATTTGAGACTTTGCTTCCAATAACTGGAAAGACTTGTGAAAATCACTCAACTGAGGAGGAAAGAGAAATCAGGGACATTGGGAACTCCAGTTCCTCCAATGCATGGCACCTACATGAGTCCAAATCTCCCGTTAACCCTCCCACCATCAGTGCTGTTTGGAAGATATGGGGCTGTGGGTTGAGTTGCCCAAAGGGGGCTCAATCCTGATGCCCTGTAGCCTTGCAGATAAGTCCAAGGACTCCAGGACAGAGGACCACATGACCAGAGGGGACTATCCCAGGATTGACTGCCTGTCTCCTCTACCAAAAGAGAAGACTTGGTAGAGGAGATAACTTTATTCAAGTTTGCTTGGGAAAATGAGGTAGAGACTATCTTCTTCAAAGAAAAACAGTCTTTGTTTTTAAAACAGGAAGAACAGTGCCTGGGGAGATGGCTTCGTGGTTAAAGGCAATTTGTAAAGCTGCCGGCTTGAGTTCAATTCACCAGTACCCACATGGAGCCAGGCGCACAAAGTGGCACATGCATCTAGAGTTACTTCATTTGCAGTATTGAGGCCCTAACATTCCTGTACACTGCCCCCCCCACATATAAGTATTTTTAAAAACAGAAAAGGGAACTAGTCTCAGGGGTTACTCTGGGGCTGTAAGCAGAATATTCCCTGCTCTTTGTTTCTTCCATAAATTCTTTGAATTTGTAGGATGAATACTTGGTCCATTTTTCTGAAATCTCATTCAGGCCTGACCTCTTGTGGCCCTATTAATACACTAATTTCCAAGTGAAAAACAGTGATTGGTAAAGTGAGGAGGCAGTGTCACTGAATGACTTTCCAGCATGTGAACAGGACTGGTCATAACAGAACACTAGACGACAGGGAGGAAACAGAGCTTTGTTTGCATGGCTTGTCAAAACCAACAAAGGACAGACAAGTGAGGCGTGGCTCCTTCTTTATAACTTTATTTTTAATTTCTCTGTAATTTTTAATCTGTTATGTTACAGGACTCAGTGCTGGGAGGACACAGTAGGCAACAGACTATGGAGCAGGTACCTCAAGGCCCCAACCTGCTGGGGCAGTTTCAGTGGGTCCCACAGGCCCTGATGCTACAGCTCTTACCTTTTTCCTCAAACTTGTCATTTCTAGCTTATGAGTTATATCATCATCCTAGGAAGGACACTCATGCTGTTCACAGCAGGACAGATGACATAGGACAGCCACCACTGTGAGATCATTTATGCAGGAAAAAAATTTAAAAATTCATCTCTTTTTATACTCCTTGCCTCAGTGTCTGCCCAGTTTTTGTCAGGGGGGTACAAATTGAACAGCTTAGACTGGCTCCATTCACTATAGCCTGAAGGCAGGGAGGAAAGTCAACAGAGAAGTCAGAATTGATTTCACATTTGTCTTTAAAGGAATTTGCTTGCAAAGCCTTCTGGCCTGGGTTCAACTCACCACCACCCATGTAAATCCAGATGGTGTTTGCAGCAGCAAGAGACCCTAGTGTATACATACAAATATCTATATATATTGAATTGGCTTCCCATAGTGGACCAGAGGCTGCCTCTATCTGCAACATTTTCATGTAGTGAGAACCTAGTCCCTAACACAAAGAGAGATTTGATTCTGGTACCTTTCATAGCTCCTTCTCAATGTGGGGATTCATGTGTATACTGATAACCCCAGACCCATTTGCACATGGACGACACCCTAGTCCAATCAAAGACAGGTTAGATATCATTGGAGGTCAGAGAATTACCATAATTCTCAGGCTTCTTTTGGACGTCTTCTGTTTACAAACAGGTATAAAAGTGAAAATCTGGGTATGGTGTCACTTGCCTTTAATCCCAGCACTCACCCTTAATCCCAGCAGTCACTCGGGAGGCAGAGGTAGGAGGATCACTGTGAGTTTGAGGCCACTTTGGGACTACAGAGTGAGTGTCAGTTCATCCTGGGCTAGAGTGAGACCCTACTTTGAAAAAAGAATAATGACAACAATAAAAAAGTGAATGCATCCTCTGTAATACAGGGTCTAGCTTCATTGATAGCATAGGAGAAGTTTGAATAGCACAGTTCTACATTGGTTGAAGTGCCTCCTGTTTGACAAGCAACCACCTATGCATGCTATAAAGTCATGAGCATGCGATTTCTGTCTCCTATCCCCTACCCACTCCTGCTTCAGGTTTTTTTTTTTTTTTTTCAGTGCTGAGCATAGAGCTCACAGCCTTGCACAAGCTAGGTAACATTCTACATTCTACCACCAAGCTATGTCCTCCAGCCAGCACTGAAAGGAAATTTCTGTTGGGTAGTTTCCAAAAGAGTCCTTTAGAAAACTGAAATGTAACAAGCTATGATGCTTTGGGAAAATAAATTTTTGTTTCACTGATATAAGAAAAATGCTAAAAGGCTACATGATGGTTATGTGTAGATTGAAACTTTTACTATTTCTTTTAATTCTCCCAGGTTTAAGACTTTTTTTTGAGGAAATTATATTCTTCCTGAGAGTGTCACTTCAAGTGGCCAACAGGCAACTATGGATCCTGGCTTGCAACATGCTGTTCAGCATGGTAGCTACCAGCCCAGAATAGAGATTTAAACTGAAACTCATTAAATTCAAGGGTATAAAAACCCTAAATATATTAAAGAAGTTAGATCAGGGACTCTGGTTCCAGATCCCCTCCTCGTACATGGAGTCTGCTCTCTCTGCTCTGCCCTTTTGCTTTAGCTTTGAATAAGCTTTACTCTGCTCGAAAAACAAAACAGAAGAAGTTGGAGCAAAATTCCTGATGCAGGAACTGGGGAGATGGCTCTGCAGTTACTTGCAAAGCCTGCTGGCCCAGGTTCAATTCCCATCCACTCATAT
The DNA here is from genome assembly GCA_036346955.1 of Dipus sagitta. Taxonomy (NCBI): domain Eukaryota; kingdom Metazoa; phylum Chordata; class Mammalia; order Rodentia; family Dipodidae; genus Dipus; species Dipus sagitta. The sequence goes on from CM070771.1 coordinate 45,732,351, forward strand.
CAAGCCACACACAAAAAGTGGTGCACATGTCTGGTGTTCATTTGCTGTGGTAAGAGACGCTGATGCACCGCCCCTCCCCCTACATTAAGAGACTGATGCACTGCCCTCCCCACAGCCACATGTGCAAATAACTAAGTTTTTAAAAAGAAAAACATTTCATGTTTTAAAAATTCCTGTTGCAGTTACTCAGACTCACAGCTAAGCCTGCCTACTCTTCTGACTTCTAATTCAAAAGGCATAACTTTCCTCTTTTTTATTCTTTGGATGCTGGCAGAAGCATGCTTGCCCTGACACTTTGAGACTTTTCCACCTTTATATTCCCAGATTCATGCCCTGAAATGGCAAGCCCATCTCCCTTTTTGAGGGGGAGGGAAAAGCTTGTTCTCTCTCAGGAATCTTATATATATATATATATATATATATATATATATATATATATACATAATTATTTGTTTGCTTATTTATTTATTTGAGGGAGAGAGAGATTGGGTGCACCAGGGCCTCCAGCCACTGCAAACAAACTCCAGAAGCATGCACCCCTTGTGCATCTGGCTTACTTGGGTCCTAGAGAATTGAACCGGGATCCTTTGGCTTTGCCAGGCAATCGCCTTAACCACTAAGTCATCTCTCCAGTCCTGTTTTTTCTATATCTTTTTAATAAAATATAGTTTTGCCCTCTTCAAAACAAATCAAGATGCATTTTCAAACACATGTACCACTTTCCATGTCTGGCTTTATGTGGATACTGGGAATTGAAGCTACTACAGTTCAGCGGTTTTCACAGTATTCACTCATGCTTGCAGTCATCACCACAGTCAGCTTAGAACATTTTAATCATGCAAAACACCACTGCCTGTCCCATCACTGCCTTTCTCCTCCAAACCCTAGACAACTAATCTCCTTTCCATGTGGATAAATTTCTGTCTTCTGGATGTTTATATGAAAGGTAATATCTGCCTTTTTTATTTTTTGCTACATAATATATTTCATTTCAAACATTACAATTTAAGGCTAGGTATTGTAGCACAAGCCTTTAATCTCAGCACTTGGGAGGCAGAGGTAGGAGGATTACTATGAGTTCAAAGCCAGCTTGGAACTAGAGTTCCAAGTCAGCCTGAGCTAGAGCAAGATTTTACCTTGAAAAAACCAAAAAAACAAAAAAGCAATGTAAGTATTTCCTATACACAAGATTATTCAGTCCTGGCCTATTTTAATGTAAAATAACTTGAAATAAAATAATTTACATCTATCCATAATTAAAAACCCCATCAAGCAAATAAAGTCTTTTCGGTTTGCATGAGAAGCACTGTTGATTTTCCACAGCACAGGTGGGAGGCTGCCTCACTTGCTCATCCAGACTTTTATATTTTTATAAGTGTAACATTTTACATACAGGAAAACCATTTTCAGAACGACTTTTCAAATGGCAAACAAAATAACATCTGACAAATGGCCTTCCTCATTTAGATGTCCAGCAGAATGCATAGGGGCGATGCCGACTGTCCTATGAAACTTACCGAGAGATAGGTCTGGGCTTTTGAAACATTGAGGTCTATAAGCTTTTCTTCATCTGTCTCCTCTTCCACAAATTCTTCACTTTACTAATGTTAGTTCTACATCATCTTTTGGAACAGTTTCTTCTAATTATTCTAATTCTTCCACTGGGTTAAGCTAACATTTTAATGCTTCTTCAGCTGGGCATTCCAGAACATAGCACACATGCGGTCCATAACTGGGCTTTAATTTTGAAGGGAATCGGCAGTCCCTTCCACACGGCCAGAGCTTAGATAATATGCTAGACACTGTTCATTCAGATCATCATATTCTTGACACTGCTCAAATGGACGCCCTGTTTTGTTACTCAACCAAGAAGCAAAAGTGCAAAACATGCAGAACTGCTCACCAGGGATGGTAGGCAGGGCAAAATAGTGTCTGGCCCGGGCCTTCAGGGTCGCTCCTGCGGAGGAGCCAAGCAGCTTCCGCTTCTCCACCAGGTCCTCCTTCATTGAGAACACGTGGTCCCGCGCTCCAATACCGCTTCCCCAGCCCGAGCGGAAACACCCCATTCTCCCGAGCCCACGGTGTAACCAGGGCGGCGGAGGCAGTACCACGGACCCGCTCACTGAGAGACGCCAGGGTGGGCCTGGACACAAAGAGGCCCATGGCCTGCCTTCTTGCACTGTAGCAGCCTACACCTTCACCACCCGTTTGGATCTGTCTTCTCGATTGATTCACCTGACTTTATTCACTGAGCAGTTTTCTCAGGGGACATCTGTTCCTTTAGCAGGCATTTTCCATGATGTCTAATATTCTACTCTGTGGTATCTCACTCTTTTTATCCAAACACCAAAATAATGAAGTTGTAATCCTTTTGGGGTACTACACATAACATTGCTATGAAATTTTATATTTATTTGTGTGTGCGTGCGCACGTGGGCACATGCATGCTCCAGGGTCTCTTGTTGCTGCAAATGACCAGATGGTTGAGTCACTTTGTGGATCTGGATTTATGTGGGTCCTGGGGAATTGAACCTGGGCCAGCTGGCTATGCATGTAAGTGCCTTTAACTGATAAGCCATTTCCCTAGACCCCAGATTTTTTTTTAATTTTTAATTTATTTATTTGAGAGAGAAAAAGGTGGGGTGGGGGGAACAGGGAAGAGAATGGGCATGTCAAGGCCTCTAGCCACTGCAAATGAATTGCAGCCTCATGCACCACCTTGTACATCTGGCTTACATGGGTCCTGGGGAACTGAACCTAGGTCCTTTGGCTTTGCAGACAAGCACCTTAACCTCTAAGCCATCTCTCTGTCCCAAGACCCCTGATTCTTAAAGAGTTGTCTCATGCAGCTACCAGTGGCTCTAATAGAATTTTCAGATACTGTTTTGTGGACACAGGATGTGTATGTTTCTTTTACGCCCAAGTGAAAAGAGGGAGGGAAAAAGCTAAGCCATAAAAATGGCAAACAAATGCCCCTACATTGATATGACTGATGAGTTTTAAGGCTTTAGGTCAAGTGTATTCTTTATTGGTAGTAACTATTATGGTTACCAGTAACATAATTAAGTCCACTTTAAGGAATCCAAAACTGAAAAATGCCTCATTCACTTGGTAAGTTGAGGCAAGAGGATCAGGGGTCTGATTCTAGCCTGGGATACATGAGACCTGGTCTCAAAAAAATAATAAATAAATAAGAGGGATGGGGTGATGGCTCAGTGAATAAACTCCTTGGTGTACAACTCTGGCTGAGTTTGGATCCCTAGGCCCCCACATAGAAGCTGGACACTGTGGTGGGCTTCTGTAATTCCAATGTACTTACAATGAGAAGGAGTGAAGAAACAGAATTTCCTGGAAGCTCCTGAATGGAGGGATTAACAACAGTGAGAGACCCTGCCTCAAATGCTGGAAGGCAAGGACCCACATGAAGGTTGCCCTCTCCCCTACACACACACACACACACACACACACACACACGTGTGTGTGTGTGTGCATGCACCTTTGTACACACAATAAATAAAAATTCACACAGTAAATAAAAATTTAAAAAATGAAGTGAAAAACTAATTAAAACGTCTCTTGTCATAAAACACCAATGATTTTACTACTCAGAAGCCATATCCCATAAGAACATTTTTGTCTGTGTGCTGTCAATACCCCGGCTCATGTGGGCCTGTGGTCATTGTTGTTAGTAAAGGTCATAACATCAGCCTCTCAGTAAAGGATGACAACACAATTACAGATCAGTTTCTTTTTTCCTGCCCAAGGTTGTATACAAACTTTAATCTCTAAGACTTGTGTGAGGGATGGCAAGGCCTTGGACAATGCTGGTCAGACTAGCTGGAGAATCACAGTAGTTCCTTGGATAGTGGCAGGTGTGAAGAACTGGAGATCTAGGCCTATCCTACCTATCTGGAGCTATCCATGCCTAAATGCACCCACAGAAACCTGTTTGCCCCCCCCCCATAGTGATAGCCTATTGGATTCTCTGTGCATGTGGGTTTGTTGGGCATTAGGGTGGTGAGCTGGAGGTGATGGGCCCTTTTGCGGGGGGGGGGGGGCTCTTAATAAACACTTATTGCACTCCACAATTATTGAATCCATTAACTATCAACTCAAAATGGGTGGACCTGGGAGGGCTTTTTAGGAGAGGAGAGGAACATAAATTACCCATTAGTTAATACACTCTACATGTCTATGATTCGGTTTTGCCTCCTCCACACTAAGTGCTCCCTGTACCATTTACCATGTCCCCAGGTACGAAAGTAATGGGCAGACCACCAGGAAAAAGGTGGTGTGAAGAATCTGAGGGTAGCCAACTTTTAACACTGCCTACTTTTGCTTTGGCTCACAATGGCCCCGGGCTGGACCCAAAGTGCAGACAGAGAAAAAGATCCAGTTTCCACCTAGTTTGCACCCCATGCTGTGGCGGGGCTGCAGTGGAAGAGTAGGAGGGAGGGGGCAATACCAGGAGGAAACTCTCTCCAGAGCCTTTGTCCAGCTAGCGGGAGGTGTCCAGAAGGCTGAAGGCCTTGACTTAGCTGTCTGGGTTAGGGGACCCAGGTCTCCACCCCATTCTTTTTTCTCCTCTAGCTCCTTGTGTTCTGAGAAAACGCATATGGAGCTGGTTTCCTCTCCTCCCGGGAGGGCTCCAGATGTGCTGGCCTGAGCTTTACTGGAGCGCTGGAGCCTAAACAGAGCCCTTCCCCTGACACCCTGCATCTGAAGTAGGCGGAGCCAGCACTTGGGAGCGAGATGCAGATTCCGCACTCCAAACGTCGCCTGAGCCACCCCAGGGCAGGGCGCCTGCCTGAGGGATGGATGGGGTGGGGTGGGGGTGGAGTCTCCCAGGGAAGCCCCTTCCGGGCCCCCAGAGTTCTGCTTAGGAGCTCCTGGTCGTTGGAGCGTTTGTCCCGACACCTGATCTTTACCTGGGTGTGGGTGGGGCAGCCCTGCGGGAGAGGCCGGGCCGAGGGCGGCTGGCTGCGCTCGTCGGAATCTCCCGGGGTTGGCAGCCGGGGAGCAGCAGGGCAGGAGGTGGCCTTGTGGCCCGGAGTAGGACACAGGAGGGGACACTGCCAGTTGCTGGGGTCCGGCGAAGCAAGTGGGCAGTTGCAGGAAGGCAACTGTGAAGGTGCCTAGGCCGCGGAGGGCCCCGGCAAAGGCCGGGCTGCTGGGCTCAGCCCCTGGGCTGACTCTGCCCGCTGCCCGTTAGCCTCTGGAGGGGCACAGGTGCGCCCCGGCCAGCTGCCCCACACCGGAAGCCTTAAGCGTCCAGGGAAGGTGTTTCGGTCCTGTTGGAATTCGGGATTGTCTAGGGCGACTCGAGGAATTCGCGAGGGAGGGAAGCCGGCCCCAGCAGCGCCCACTGCTCTTCCTGGGGAACTGCAGCTCCTCGCGGATGGAACTGCTGCGCTTGAAGGTGGCCCACTAGGGATTTAAAGGGCCAGGGGATGGGGAACTTTGGGAGTGAAGAATAGGGGAAGCTAAGGCCTTTTCTTTTGTTTACTAATCTCCTGCCCACGTGGTCTGATAGCTCTTGAGGCCGGATCTTTGAGGTAAGAGCTTGCTTTGTAACATATGTCTCTTATCATGCTCTGGTCTGGGAAAGTTTTATGGCCCACCAATCAGTGGTCCAGGTCAGTGGTTCATTAACCCTTCAGGTTGCTCTTCCAGCGAAGAGCTTACCTCCAGGAAAGGGGTGCCAGAAGTGTCCCCTCGTCTCCCACCCTCTCACTTGTCTCTGCTCCCGTCCTGTCAGGTTCAATTCTCAGGACCCAACAGGGCCCAAATCATGTTGTAGGAATCATGAATAAATAATAAATTGGTTTATGAACAAATAAGGGCAGTCATGATAAAAATGAGAAATCTGGAGCTGGGGAGATGGCTAAGTGGGTAAAGGCACTTACTTGCAAAGTCTACTGGCCAGGGTTCAATTTTTCAGTACCCATGTAAGGCCAGATACACAAAGTGGCACATTATCTAGAGTTGCAGAGGCAAGAAGCCCTGGTGTGTCTGTTTTCACCCCTCAAATATTTCTTTAAAAATGAACAATTCCTAAGGCAAATAAGGCCTGATAGTTTATGAACATGGTAATATTGATTCAATATCAATAGGTCATGCTTAACTAGAAATATAATCTGAAAATACATAATTGCAATGGAGAAATTGAGAATGTCTTCACAGGACAGGAAAAAGACAATAATTGAGCAAATACAAATCATCTGAGAAAGGCTCGTGTACACCACTAGCATCTTAACAAATACACAATTTGCACTCTGACCTTGCAGAGTCTGTGGCATCACTGTGCAGTAGAATTTTTCAGGTTCATAATAATCTTTAGCACCTTATTTGCTGTTTATTAATGAAAATGTTATGCAGCACATGATATTCTTGATAGGCAGAACAATTATTAGGAGAAAACTCAAAGCGTGTGGTCCTAAGCCCTGTGTGTCCATCTGTGTGTATGGTAGCTAGAGCACTTAACATGTTTCTTCATTTCTTCTGCTTGTATCTCATGCACACAGACTACTGGTAAATTCCAACATTAGGTCATAGTGCATTGGTTATAAAACAAATGTCACAATCTTACCAGCTTGAATTAATACAATACAGGGAGTCCTTCCTATGTATAGATCATACTGTGCTATTACACATCTCTTCATACCACGTATTTTATCATGTAACTGGGCAGTGTCATATGACTGCAATCCTAGTTACTTGGGGCAAAGGAGTAGAATGGGCACAAATTAGAGACTAGCCTGGGCAACTTAACAAGATTTTTTTTCAAAATCTGTCCATTCCTGATAGACTGATTTCTGGAAGGGTGACAGAATAATCTCCTAGTTGTTGCATCAGCCTAGGGAGTCCCCGAGACAGCTATGCAATTGTGGAAAACTGTTCTATGGTGAGGTTGCGATGCATACTAGCTATGGAGGCTAAGAGCACAAGGTACATTCCTTTACTGCTTTTCCTTCCCTCCCAAAATTTTAGGGTGGGCTTCGCCATGGGCGTCCGTGCCACATAGAAATCTGACACAATCCATCATGCCTACCTTGGTTTCCTTGAAAAAAAAAAAAACATAAATCCATAGCTGCTACCACTACCCTATAGTGGCTACAAAAGTTGGGAATGCATTGAATGCAGGGCTGGACCAGCAGTGTGATCCATGGGGAACAAATGTTCTCAGAAACCTTGAGCTGCCAGAATATATTCATGACAGACCCAGGATCATGATCCCATCCCGTAACTTATCCAGCCTGTCTTGAGTTGTGGCCTGATCTGAACAGCTTTGAAGCTGAGACATACTCTCTTGGTCCCTCCAAAGGACTGTACCAAACCATTGACCCAAAGGGTCACTGTACCTGAGGATAGATGGGTCTTGCATTAAAAGATAAATGAGAGCTGGGCATGGTGGCACATGCCTTTAATCCCAGCACTTGGGGGCCAAAGGTAGGAGGATCGCCATGAGTTCGAGGCCACCCTGAGAGTACATAGTGAATTCCAGGTCAGCCTGGGCTAGAGCAAGACCCTACCTCAGGGGGTGGGGGGAGAGGTAAATGATAGACTAATGATCAGAGGACTTCTGGAAATGGTCTTCTGATCTCTACCTCAAGTGAGACTGGTCTTGGGCTGGAAATTACCAACAAGAGGACAAAGAGATGGTGCTGGTGTTAGTGGTCTCAACTTTGCAACAATCAATTAACCTATGTGGATTGTGGGCCACATAGGTTCTATAAAGTCCGCATCCTGGACACAAAGATCAATGACGCCAGGAAAACAGAAAATAAACACACATTCTCCGAGTCACTTTATTAGGGCATAAAAACTAAAATACCACATGTTTCGTGAAAATGTGTGGTGGCCAGGATATAGGAATATTCTTATAGCGGCAGAAAAAAAGTGATGGTCAGAAGGTAAGCTTTTGTGTAGGGGCTCACTCTAGCTCAGGCTGACCTGAAATACATTATGTAGTCTCAGGATGGCTTTGAACTCACGGTGATCCTCCTACCTCTGCCTCCCGAGTGCTGGGATTAAAGGCATGAGCCACCATGCCCAGCTAAAAGGTAAGCTTTTTTTTTTTTTTTTTTTTTTTAATGAACACACTCTGAATACTTTGCTCTCTGTAATCCTCAGCAGTGCTGCCTTCTGTTACTGAACAAACCTGTGAAATAGGAATTGCATTCTTCCCTTACTTTTCCTGTGGAACAGAAAAGCAGAGGAAGATTCCTCACCACCTAGCAGGTAGATGTGGTAATATTTGAACACAGGGCTTCAAAGGAAGCCTTCCCAAAGTTGTAATGAGGGGCTGAAGAGATGGCTCAGCAGTTAGAGGTACTTTCTTGCAAAGCCTGCCAGCCTGGGTTCAATACCCCAGTACCAATATAAAGCCAGATACACAAAATTATAAGTGAGGATGGCCCCTCCTTTGATCATGCTGTCTGCTATCCATTCAGTCCTCAATATGGAAACCATCATTTATCTCTCAACTGAGACCTTGGGCTAACAAGAGGACCCAAGCTTCTTTTAGAGCAATAGGATTATTTTAGTAAAAGGCAGTGCTTTTACATTTAAGTAAAGATTGATAAACTATGGAGATAAACACAACATATGCCAAAGATTTGAAGATAGTATAGAGATTCTATTACCTCCAAGATATTTGGATATTGTGATTACAATCTAATCTACAACCCTAATCACAAATAAAATAAAAATCACAGAAATTTTAGCTTTTACTGTCTAGTATACAGTTTTAAAATCATATGGGACATGTACATAGTAAAATGCAACTTACCTGTTCAACATTTAGGAAGCCCATATCTCCTCCAATACACACAAAAGTACATAAATGAATAAAGTAAGACATGATAACTCATCTTCCTAGGATAAATTTTAATACTTCAAGGTGACTATTAATATCCTAAACTTTTTTTTTGATGTAGGGTCTCACTCTAGCCCAGGCTGACCTGGAATTCACTATGTAGTTTCAGGGTAGCCTCAGACTCACAGCAATCCTCTGCCTCCTAAGTGCTGGGATTAAAGGCATGTGCCACCACACCTGGCCTGTTCTGATTCTTATGTGAATATATATATATATATATATATATATATATATATATATATATATATATAAAATCAAGTCAGACATGGTGGTGAATACCTTTAATTCCAGCACTTGGGAGGTGGAGGTGAGGATGATCACCATGAGTTCAGGGTCAGCCTGGGATAGAGTGAGACCCTACCTCAAAAAAATAAAAATAGGGCCATTTTTCCTCTCTCTCCAAAGCTGGCAGCAATGTTTTTTGGGTCCTTGGACAGGTAAGAGCTCTCTCCCATGCTGGCAGCCATGCCAGGGTGGGAAGAGACACTTTTTTTTCTTTTTATTACTGTCTTCAATTCTGATCTTTCTTGGAAGTACACATTTTTTAAATCCCTTCTCAATTTTTTTTTTCTTCCTAAGAACCATGTTCAGTTACATGGGCTTTTGGGCTCCACGTGGTATACTTGTCTTCTCCCCACTTTATCTTCCCTTACCTCCTGGTTTTCTCCCTTCCCCACTCCTTTGTAAGATCTGAATAATATGTAATATTTTAAAAATCGAGGGGTGGAGAGATGGCTTAGCAGTTAAGGCATTTGCCTGCAAAACCAAAGGACTCAGGCTTGATTCCCCAGGACCCATTTAACCCAGGTGCACAAGGTGGCACATGCGTCTGGAGTTTGTTTGCAGTGGCTAGAGGCCCTAGTGTGCCCATTCTCTCCACCCCACAACCTCTTTCCCTCTCTCAAATAAATAAGTTATTAGAAAAAGACAATAAAAATAGCCAGGAGTGGTGGCACACACCTTTAGTCCTAGCACTTGGGAGGCAGAGGTAGGAGGATCGCCATGAGTTCGAGGCCACCCTGAGACTACATAGTGAGTTCCAGGTCAGCCTGGACTAGTGTGAGGCCCTACACTGAAAAACCAAATAAGTAAATAAATAAATATCAAATTTAAACTTAATAGAATACATTGGATATGAAAGCTAGTAATGGGTTATCAGGGAAAGAAATGGAACCAGCCAGCAATGGGTAGGAAACACAGACATAGGGCAGTGGTGGAAGCCAGTGAAGGAACAAAGAACAATGATACCTGTAGATGCATAAATGAGCACATTGCTTTGCATACTAACCTAAAATTTAACAAAAAGTTTACAACTGTCCCTCACATTTTGTTTGTTTTGGATATTGCTGTGTTAGGGGATTCCTTACCATTTTAAAGCTTAAGCTGCCTCCAAAGAGCAGAGATGGAGAAATTCATTGGAAAATAAAACAGATTTTGAGATGGAGCTGAGCACTGGAGTTATTCACCAAGGCTAGATGCCATTCCAGGGCTGCTCCCTGGGAGGGAACAAATCAGCAGAAGATGACAGGAGAACTAAGATCCATTGATGAGACAAGACTGCCCACCACAGGTGTGCTACCTCTACCACATCTGTCAGGACCCAGGAGAAATTTCAGAGGAAGTGGTGACATGAATACTACCCTTATTGCTAGCCTGGCAACTAGCTCCAGGATGATGGTGACAGACATGGTCAAAACCTATCCAGAGGCTACAGAGAGTTCAACAATAAATCACACTGCCAAGAGGCCGACCATGGCTCAGGGTACATTGTTGAGGAGGGTGTGGTAGATTGTAAGAGCCACAGGGTAGGAATATCCTGACCCCACAGTGAACACCATAACCCCACTTGTGTGTATTTATGTGGTGTGGTGCATATGATGCATGCTATATTCATATGTGTGTGCAGAGTTTAGAGGAAAAAATTGAGTGTCCATTCTTTTTTTTTTTTTTTTTTTTTTTTTTTTTGAGGTAGGATCTCACTCTAGCCCAGGCTGATCCAGATCTCACACTGTAGTCTTAGGATGGCCTCGAACTCACAAGAGATCCTCCTACCTCTGCCTCCCAAGTGCTGGGATTAAAGGTGTGCAACACCACTCCCGGCTCCTTTTCTTTGTTTTTTAAAACTCCAGTCGCATGTGTCACCATGTGCATCTGGCTTGTGTGGGTTCTGGGGAATGTAATTTGGGTTCTTGGGCTTTGCAGGCTAACACCTTTTACGCTAAGCCATCTCTTCAGCCATGGTGTTCTTTTCTTATGGTTTACCCACATATCTTCTTTTCTTTTTTTTTTTTTTTTGTTTTTGTTTTTGTTTTTTCGAGGTAGGGTCTCACTCTGGCTCAGGCTGACCTGGAATTTACTGTGTAGTCTCAGGGTGGCCTTGAACTCAAAGCAATCCTCCTACCTCTGCCTCCTGAGTGCTGGAATTAAAGGCATGCACCACCACGCCTGGCTTACCCACATATTTTCTTAAGATGAGTCTCTTCCTCATCCCAGAACTGTTGTCCATCAGTGAGTCACAGCAATTTTTCTATCTCCACCCTCTGTGGGTTAGGGTTACAGATGTGCATGGTCACACCCAGCTTTTTGTGTGAGTTCTGGGGAGTGTAACTTAGTGGTATCTTACCAAGTAAATGCTGAGGCATCTTTCCAGAACCAAAGCCTTGTGATGTCCCAGAGGGCAATTGTAATGTCACTGTGACTATTGTGATTGAACAGTGAAGTACTATGATATCATAGTGGGCCACTGTGATGTCACTGTAGGCATTGTGACAAAATGGTGGGATATTGTGATAGCACAATTATATTTTTGACATCAAAGTAGGGAATTTTGATGTCACAGTGACATGATGGACTCTACTCTCTGGAAGTGTAAGCCGAAAATAAACCCTTAAGTTGCTGCTGGTCAGGCTTTTTTTTTTTTTTTCCTCAGCAACAAGAAAATAACTGATACACTTCAAAGAATGGGATACCTTCCAGAGAGTTGTTGGTAGGATCCCCTCCCCCATCAAACAATAGAGGCTATTTTCTAGGCTCTTGGTTGGCCACCAGAACTAGATGGTAAGACCCTGTTGCTGAAGAGACCACATGCTTGGGCATCAGGTCACTGAGAAATCAAATTGGAACTGAGCTGAAAACCTCCTCCCTGTTGATTAGCTATCATGATGTTGGAAAGAGCTATGAAGCTTGGGTGGGGAAAATTCATCACTGGTCTTAACTAACAGTGGACCCTGCAAGGTTTATGGCTGGACAGCCAGGCCAAATGTTCCAAGTGGTGCAAAAGTGGCATGTTTATTTTTGGGGAAACCAACCACCCTCTGATTGGACTTGAAACCAGATTCATGGGAAGGAATTCATGCATGGTACTGAAAACCTAATCAAAAGCCTATGGCTGGGGATGTCATAAACCATAGGCCAGAAACTGCTGCTGTTGTCTGGCTAAATGGATAAGTTACTTTATTCATCAGACCTCTATTTACTCATTTATGCTCATATATTAATGTTACTCTCACTTTTGTTTCTTTTTTCAGATGGCAGTGACTACTGAGGAGACTGAAAACTCACTAAAGTGCTAAGAAGAAATGACAGTGGCGTGCTCTGCTCTAAGTGAAACATCTCTATCACACCCTCCAAGGCTCAGGAACCATTGTGGAAGAGGTGGCAGAAAGAATAAAAGAGCCAAAAGAAGGGGCAGAGTGCTTACAGTCCTGTCTATCAGATACAAAGTGGCTGTGATAGTCATGACCTAACATTGCAAATGCTACCTACACAAGACCTGTACACTGAAGGTAAAAATGATGACATTAAAGTAAAGAGAGATTAGTTGGAAAGAAGAAGGGGTCCAGTGGAGGGGGTATTTGGGAGCAGGTTAAGGGAGAATTGTGGGAGAGGATTATTATCATGGTATATTGTCTATATGTACAGAGGTTGTTAATAAAACATTAAAAATTCTTGACCATTCTTTAGAATCTATTGTGGTAATTTTGTCTTTTTTATATTAGAAGACTTATTAAATCTCAGCACAAAAAAAGCAAGCACCTCATAGTTTGGCAGGCATAAATACACTTGTTCTGATTTACTCCTAGTCTCAGACAGTTATGAAAAATGGCATTACTCTTTATGAAATTGTTACCTTCACTTTAGTGTTTTTTTCCCCATTTATTTTCTACATTCGTCAATTGCCTAGAGACACCTGCATATACAGCTGATGGATAAAATTCCTCAGAATGATACCCGAGTTTATCCTATGACCTTCACACACCTGCACACACATATGCACCTGCATCTCATACACACAAAAAGGATCTGCAAGAATTTAGAGGGAAGCACTGCAGATCTGAATAAACATCCAGGTGAATGTCCTGTGTTAGAGGGTGAGAAATTCCTACACTGGGGGACTGTCTTATGGTAAGATTCAGTAAAACGGCCAAACCCAAAGGCAAAATGTGGTCACAGTGTTGTAGAGAGTTGAGTATCGACAAAGGTGAAGGAAGCAAAAGCCTGTGGCTAACAGTTGTTTCCAGTGACACATGATGTTTCTTTAGAAAACTCTGGCAACTGATTTTATTATGCCATTGGTCAGCACCAGGAACCAGCTCAGCTGTGGTTTGGGGTCACTGGCTTCAGGAATGAGCAGCAATTATTTTCTGGGGTTTTTTTTGGGGGGGAGGGGAGGGTCTCACTGTAGCCTAACCTGACCTGGAAATCATTCTGTAGTCCCAGGCTGCCGTCCAGCTCAAAGCAATCCTTCCACCTTTGCCTCCTTAATGCTGGGATTAAAGGCATGTGGCACCATGCCCAGCAGGAATGATTTTCATGAGGAGATGGTATAAGTCCTCCTCATCTACTGGATAATACCCAATGTGTAGAGGCATAAAGGTACATTTCATTATCTCTGCTCTGGGACAAGGGCACCAAGTTCTGTAGTACTGGGATTTGAATGCAGGGGTGTGCACCTTCATAAAGGAAATGTATGACCTGTATTTATTCAGGTGGGGGAAGAAAGAGTCTTTCCTGCACGAACTGCCTTTCAGTGAACTTCAGGCTAAAATCACCCTCATGTCAACTGGGATACTTTGGAGTATCAGAAGGGCCACTAGGAAGATTACTGTTTCATGAGGCTGTAGATGGAGAGTTGAAGGTTATGCTTAGGTGTTTGGTTTTAAGGAAAAACATTAATGCTTTCACAATACAAATGGAGAGCTTGGGTATTTTCCTTTTGGTGCTGTGAACAAAAGTGCGTCCTTGTACAGGGGTGCGAGCGCCGCAGTCAGCTTTGCCTTCGCTCCTAGTCTGTCCTGTGCTCTTCCAGGCTAACAAGGCATGCGGGGAGGATATGATGGGGAGCTACATTGTGCTCTGACTGTTTCTTGTCATTCGTTGTTGTTCTGTGTACAGGAAACAGAAATGATGCTGGAGAGATGGCTCAGTTGTTAGGAGTGCTTGCTGTGTAAGCATGAGAACCCAGTTTCAAGCACTCAGGTCAGTAGCTGGATATCTGCTGCAACGATTGCACTGAGTGGCACAGAGACAGGATTGCTGGGACTCCATGGTCACGAAGTCTAATAGGAACACAGACATCTCCAGGGCAGTGAGGGGCTCTGTCTCAGGGAATAAGGTGAAGTGCAACAGAGGAGGAAACCTGATGTTCTCTGTCCTCCACGTATGTGCACATATGTACACTCACATGCATGCATTAAATGCACACCAAAAACAGAAAGAAGAAACAAAAATGTCATGGCAAGATAGAGTGGCCATTCTGTTTTCCATTTTGGGGCCTGAAATCTTTTGTGCTTCTGTGTTTGGTACCAGTGTCCAGAGCTCCTGCTGATTAAGGGGTGTCTGTGTGGTTGTCTTGGAGCTTAGGGGCAGCAGGAGAGGACAAGCCCCTTCCCTGGGTGGGCTCACTGGCTGGGGTCTTATTGTACAGGAGGCTCTCCTCAGGTCTAACAGATCAGAGATGCTGCAAATCCACCCATCATATGCAGCTCAGCTTCACCAGAGACACGCCCCCAGCACACCTCTGTCAATGGGCTGAATCCATCCTGACGTCACTAATGGTGACCAATCAGGATCTTCCTATATTCAGCCTCGCACCCCTCAAGGCCAGTAACTGAAATAAAAAGCAGGGTTAATTAAACTTCTTCCTTCCCCACAGGTTTTCTTTCCCATTTCAGCCTCTGTGCTCAGTTCTTCAGAACCCTGTGTCCTTTGCAGAATCCAGATTGCAGGCAGAGCTATCTGTAGCTCAGGCTCTACCCCAATTCTGTCCTTGGCGCTTCTGGGCACGTGGTACATGGGTCAGAAGTGACATTACTATGCCAGATGCTCTTACTAGCGGTCCAACTCTCTCTGCCTTCCTTGGCTTCAGTGGCTTCCTGCATGTGCTTGAAAGGAGGGAGGAGGAAGAGAAGAAAGGAGGAAAGACCATTTATATTTATCGAACTATAATATATATGTATCTATTATTTACCCATCATCTATCATCTCCCTATTATGTATATATTATTTATATTTCAGTAACCTATTTATATCTTTATAATTTATATCTTTATATTCTACATTGCTATCTACCCATCTATTGCCTATCTGTTCATCTATTATCAATCTATCATCTATCAGTCATTTGTATATCATCTATAATCTAATTCATATCATTATTCAGAAGCAATTCTGGTGAAACAGGTACAAGATAACTTTGAGCAAATGGTCTGTTGAAAAAAATCCAGATCTGAGCTCTCATTTTGAAGTTTACCTCCCAGGTAAAATGAACACAACTTATTCTGTGGGGACTTATAATGCTAATAAAAATATTCTCCACCTGGGCATGGTGGTACATGCCTTTATTCCCAGCACTCAGGAGGCAGAGGTAGGAGGATCACCCAGAGTTCAAGTCCACCCTGAGACTACATAGTGAATTCCAGGTCAGCCTGACCTAGAGCTAGACTCTACCTTGAAAAAAACAAAACAAAAAAAAATTCTCCAGAGATGAGAATAAAAACGGATTAGGAGCCAGACAATGTCCCCACAGACTTGGTGAGGTGTACATAGACTTTGTCCAAGTGTGTGTGTAAGTATGTGTGTGTGTGAGAGAGAGAGAGAAAGAGAGAGAGGGAGGGAGGGAGGGAGGGAGGGAGAAGAAGAAGAAGATAAGTGAGGTAAAGAGAGAGAAGATATAAATAGATATGTAAGATTTTATAATGGTATACCACATTGTGATGAAAGTATACAATTTGATTTCCAATCTATATGAACAGGGTCGGGGAGTTGACTCAGTTAGTAAATCACTTGCTGTGCATGCATGGTGACCTGAGTTCAGATCTCGAGCATCCAGGAAAATGTTGGGTGGGTGTGGCATCCTGCCTGTAATCCCAGTGTGTAGGAGCAGGAGGCAGGTATCCTTTGGGGCAAGCTGGCTAGCTAGACTAGCTGGATGGGTGAACTGAAGGTTCAAGTGAGAAACACTGTCTCAAAAAATAAGATGTGGCTGGAGAGATGACTTACCAGTTAAGGTGCTTGTCTGCAAAGCCCAAGGACCCAAGTTCAGTTCCCCAGTACTCACAGAAAGCCACATGTACAAGGTGGTGCAACCTTCTGGAGTTTGTTTGCAGTATCTGGAGGCCCTGGAAAGCCCATTCTCTCTATCTGCCCCTCTCTTACTCTTCTGTCTCTCATAATTAAAAAAAAATTTAAAAATAACAAAATAAGGTGGAGGGCAATGGGAAAAGATACATGATGTCAATTTCTGATCTTCACATGTATGTGCATACACGTGCATACACACCCACACCCACTTGTGCCTCAAGTGAAATGTATACACACATAAACACATATACATATATAAAAAGTGAAAATAAATTTTAAAATTATGAAAAAATGTTGATTTTAAAGTAGATGTTTGGGCTGGAGAGATGGCTTAGCAGTTAAGCGCTTGCCTGTGAGGCCTAAGGACCCCGGTTCGAGGCTCAATTCCCCAGGACCCAAGTTAGCCAGATGCACAAGGGGGCGCACGCATTTGGAGTTCGTTTACAGAGGCTGGAAGCTCTGGCGCGCCCATTCTCTCTCTCTCTCTCTCTCTCTCTCCCTCCCTCCTTCTCTCTGTCACTCTCAAATAAATAAATAAACAAATAAAAAAAATAAAGTAGATGTTTTCCCAACTTCATTCACCTAATGGACATCTATTGATGGTCACAGGAAAGGCCTGGCTAGGCTCCATACTGAAGAGAAGGGGACAGCCACAGAAGTGACTGGTGGACTTTTAAGGCACTTCCTGGGAAGAAAGGAGCCCATGTGGTCTTCCAGAACTGCAGGACACACCCTGATCCAAGGGTGTGGCTCCTGCAGGTTTTCTTCATGGGCCTTTTCTTACATATCGGTGGGGTGATGAGTGGGTGGGATGCACCGCATGTGCTCTGAGTAAACTGTGCAGTCCTCACAAGGCTGAGGGTGGGTGATTGTAGGTCACTCTGCCAAGATGCTGTCCTCAAAGAGGCTGATGTGTCCTATTATTTTGGTTCTGTGCTCCTGCCTGTGGTTGAGGGTCACTGGCTTCAGGAGTACTCAGTAATAATTTTATTTATTTCCTTCTCTCTTTCTTTCCTTCATCCTTTACTTTTGATTTTTACTGAGAGAGGGTCTCACACCAACCCAATCTTACCTGGAACACACCCTGTATCCCAGGCTGGTCTGGCACAGTGATCCTCTTACTTATGCCTCTACAGTGCTGGGATTAAAGGTCTGTTTCACCACACCCAGCAGTAATGATTTTCATAAGGAGGAGAGTATAATTTTTAGCCACCTACTGTGATGTAATCACCCACTGTGTAGTGGCATAAAGGTTCATCTCATTATCTCTGCTGTGGGGAGACCTCCCAGGAATGTCCAGGCAGTACAGGTGTCCAGGATAGCTATGAGTGCATCCCAAATTATTTGTAGATGCCAATTTCATGTTGCAATGTACAAAGTTTGGGTACCTCTGAAATATTGGCAAGGTGACTCTGTGGGTCTCCCCTCCTGTTGGTGGCTTAATGGTAAGGAGACTGGTATACCTGGGACTGGGACTGGCAGGCAGAGCAGAGACTGTTTTCCCTCCTCATAGCCTCTTCTGAAGGCAGATGGAGTTTAAATCAGAGTCAGCAAACTTGTCTGTAAACAAAATAAGGACAATATGGCTAAGGATCTGGCTCAGGGGGAAGTGTGCTTGTTTACCATGTGCACAAACATGGCTTCAATCCCCAGTACTATATAAACTCCATGTGGTGGCACACACTTTTAGTCTAGGCACTGTGAAGATGGAAACAGGAGGGTCAGGAGTTCAAGGCCATCCTCTGCTACATAGTGAGTTCAAGGCCAGCCCAGATTACATGAGACTCTGTTTCAAATACATACATACACACATATACATACATACATAAATACATACATATGTATAGAATGCTGTGCTAGTGTGATTATGTGAGTTCAGATGCCAAGAACTCATGTAAAGCAGAATGAAATGGCATATTTTCTGCTATCCTAGTGCATGTATGGTAAGAAGGGAGGCAGAGATATAATCTTCTCAAAGCTCATGGGCCAGCTATCCTGGTGCACAACCCAGTGAACAGTGAGAACTTGCCTTAAACAACGTAAGGGCCTGACTCCAAAGTTGACCTCTGACCTCCACATTGTGCTCCACATCACACATTCTGCCATATAGTACCATGACACATACTTGCCCTCATGCACACATATGCACACACATAGAGACATCACATACAGAACAACTCACAGCAAGAAAAACATATAAATCATTTTTTAAAAAAACAAACCCAGCTTACAGGCTGTGGTGGTTTGATTCAGGTATCTCCCATGAACTTATGTATACTGAATGCTAGGTCCCTGGCTGGTGAAAATTTGGGATTGGAGCCTCCTGGAGATGAAATATGGTTGGGAGCATGCTTAGGGGTATTATAGCCAGCTTCCCCTTGCACAGTCTCCATCTACTGCTGTCCCCCTGATGTTGGCCAGGAGGTGATATCCACCTTGTGCTCATGCCATCATTTTCCACAGCCATCATGGAGCTTCCCCTTGAGAATGTAAGCCAAAATAAACCCTTTCCTCCTACAAGCTGCTCTCGGTTGGGCATTTTCTGCCAGCAATGGAAAGCTGACTACAACAGCAAAACTGGTATCATGAGTGGGGTCACTGCTGCTAGAAACTTGATGGTGTTACTTTTGGCCTTTTGGGACTGATTTGTGGGAGGAATGTGGATGGATTTGTAATTTGGCCTAAGAGTCTCCTTGTAGTTCTGTAAGTACAACTTGCTGGACTATTCTGGTCAGAGTTGAAAGACCTGTATTCAGTAAGAACTATGGAATGTGAGGTTTGGCTTGTGAGGATAAGAAAGAGCTTTGCCTGGACTGGCTTAGAAACAGTTTGTGTGAGAGGCTTGCTGTTATGACCATGTCCTGAGAACTTGTGCATGATTGCATTGCATAGAAATGGACTGGTGTGAGCAGAGGGATATGGCACAGAAAAAAAAATGAAATCTTTGGGCTAAAACTTCTGTCCATTCAGCTGCAGTTGTTTGAGAGGGCTCTTTTAAAGGGGCCTGAATGCTTAAGCAGTGTCCTGCTCTTCAAAGTCAGATTTAATTCTCCCCTGGATTAATAAATTGGTAGCACACCTGGTTCTATAGAGTATAACAAATGCAGAACAGAGAGGATCATTGAATTTGCAGTACAGTTTTGTTTTTTGGAAATGGTCATGAGCAGTGAGAAGAAGGCTTGTTGGATTACCTGCATGGAGTCCCAATGGAGCCATGTGAATGAACTGTGGGTTTCAGTGGAGACCCAATGGAGATGCCACAACTATGGGATGACTGAAAAGGAGAGCTTAAGGCACCAGGTAAAATGTTCCCGGACTGTGAGTAGCCTAGCTGGAGGAGTGAAACTGAAACTCCAGAGAGTCATCACTGGTTAGAATTATCAGACTGGGAGACATGTCACTGACTAGGGTTGTGGGATTTGGAGCTAAAGAGTTTGATGTTTGCCCTGTTTTAAATCTTTTATTGGTTGAATCTTTCTTTGCTATGCCCAATGCCATCTTTTGCAGTGTGATTGTTTAATCTGTGTCCCTATGGAATTTTTTGGTAGTGTGGCTCAGTTAAAAGACCCTGAACTATGGGAAGTTTGTACAGCATTAATATTGATTAAAAAAAAAAACTATGGGGACATTTAAAGTTGGATGGTTATCAGTACCTGGGGTCAGGGTCTCCTTCATGAAAGGAAATTAAAGACCTGCCTTTAGGCAGATAGAGAGAGATTAGGCTTTCCTGCACTTACTGCCTTTTAGTTGGCTTCAGATCAAAATAACCCTCATGTTAATTTGGCGAACTTTGGAATGACAGAAGGGCTGCTAGGAGGATGGCTGTTTCATGAGGCCATATTTGGAGAGATGAAGGTCATGTTTGGGTGTTGGGATTAAAAGAATAATGTTAGAAGCCAGGCATGGTGATGCACACCTTTAATCCCAGCCCTCGGGAGGCAGAGACAGGAGGATCACTGTGAGTTCGAGGCCACCTTGAGACTACATAGTGAATTCCGACCTCAGAATAACATCAGCACTTTTAGAATAAACACTTGGAGGGCTTGGTTATTTTCTATCTGGTGCTGGAAACAGAACACAGTGTTGTGCAGTCTAGGGAAGCTTCCTCCTTCAGCTGTGCCCCTTGCCCCTCATCTACTGTGCGTGTTTCTCCAGGCTAACCAAGCCAAGCAGTGAGGACTGGGTGACTGGGTACCATGTCTTCCCTTTCCTGTCATTCAGGATTTGCTCCCCAGCACTCACATAAGAAGCCGAGTATCTCCTGTAAGGGCAGCACTGCTGGGCCCTGAGACAGGAGACGTGCAGGAGCTCCCTGCCTTAGGGAAGAACAATAGTGGAGGAAACCTGATCATCTTTGCTGCCCTTCACATGTGTGCACAGAATGTACACATCTGTACACTCGCATGTGTGATTTATACACACGCAACAATAACCAAAAAAAGCAAACAAAGTTTTCATGACAGGTTACGGTAATCTTTTACTAATTTTGTTTTGCATCTTGTAGCCAGAAATGTTTTGTGGTTTGTGCTTGGCACCTCATTTTCCAGAGCTCCTGCTGATTTAGGGGTGTCTGTGGGCTGTCTTAGGGCTTAGGGGCAGCAGGAGAAGACAAGCTTCTTCGCTAGATGCTGCAAACACATCATCTGCAGCTCGGCTTCTCCAGAGTCCCGCCCCAGCAGGGCTCTATCAATTGGACGAATCCAGCCTGACGTCAGTGGTGCTGACCAACTGGGTCTTCCTATGTTCAGTCTCCTGCCCCTCAAGACCAGTAACTTTGCAAGGTTCTGTTTTTAATATTTTATTTATTTATTTATTACAGAGAAAGAGTGGCCTCCAGCCACTGCAAAAATCTCCAGATGCATGTGTCGCCTTGTGCGTCTGCTTATTTGGGTACTGGGGAGTTGAATTGTCCTTAGGCTTCACAGGCAAGTGCCTTAACCACTAAGCCATCCCCCCAGCCCTTCGCTGAACTCTTTAAATGGCTGCTTTCCCCACACGTTCTCTGTCCATCAGAACGCTGTGTCCTCTGCAGGATCCAGATCCCGGGCACAGCTATCCAGGACTCCAGCTGTACCGCAGTTCTGTCGTTGGCACTTCCGCTCATGTGGTACTTGGGTCGGAAGTGACCTCACTATGCCAGATGCTGTCAGCTAACGGTCCAACTGCGGCTGCCTCCTGGAAGCCCCCTTGGAGTCAGTGGTTTCCTGAATGAACCAAGCACTTGAAAGGAGGCAGGAGGAAGGGAAAGAAGGAAGAAGCAGTGGAGATGGAGGAAGGAGGGAGAGAAGAGAGCAGACTCACTGATATTGACACTTAGTCTGGATGCCCACAGACGCCATCCCTGTGAAGACATTCACCTCCACAGAAACGTGAAGTGTGAGTGAAACCCGATCCAGCTGTTTCTTCAAGACTCGTCTCCTGTGAGCAGTTCTGTACCTGGTGACAGGCCTCTGAAGTCAGTTCCCAGACATCTTATTTCATTCCCAAGCAGGGTGTTGGGTGTGTGTGTGTGGGGGGGGGGGGGGTTGCAGTTTGCTTGGTGACCAAGGGGACCAGGGCACATGACCCCATCCTTCTCCAGGTCCCTGTCAAAACCTTCTAGAAGTTTCACGTACTCATGTCCTGGGCCCTCCAGCCTGAGGACCCCTCTGAGGCCCAGAAGGACCAACCCAGCCTCAGCTCCACTTCGTCAGCATCTGTTTCCTGGCACACAGACATGAGAACTTGTCTCCTAGTGCTGAGACAAGGTCAAGTGCTCCCCCCATCTTCCCATCACACAGTCTCCCACTCTGCCTATGGCCCCATGGCCTGCACTTCTGCCTGGAATCCACCTCCTTGTAGTGGAGGTGGTGTTCATGTGCCACCTGCAGCTCACTGCTGGAGCTTCAGAACTCACCCTGCAAGTCTGCCCACCCTGCCATTCTTCTGTGCTGGGAACTGTGTTGCTATCCAGTCTACAACTTTAAGTGTCTAAAAATAAGTCAGGCACCAGGGCTTACTTGTTCAGTCAAGAAAGACATGCTGAGGTCCCCAAGGACACAAGCAGAGACAAAGGCTTTGTTGCTGGAGATTAAATAGATGCTTCTTCTTGTTCACGCCCCATGTCTGCTGAGGGTTACAGGGAGACTTTGTTCAGTGTGATAGCCACTTGGTCCCCAGGGTTGATGAAACTTTCACTGCTGCTCACGTTGTCACTAGCAGACAATGGGTCAGATGTCTGGGAGCACCTCCCTCCCTTCTAGAAACTACTCTTATCACTGTGCTGATCTGGCTGGCTAGATAGCTACCTAGGCAGCAGGATCTGGAAGTACTGTCCATAGTCCGACAAATAGAGTAGGGAGTGCTGTCCTCAGTGCTGACAGCTAGACCAGGGAGTGTTGTTCTTAGCACCGACAGGTAGAACAAGGGGTGCTGTCTTTAGTGCTGACAGGAAGAGTGGGAAGTGCTGTCCTCAGTGCTGACATGTAGAATGATCCTACTGGCAAAGAATAAGCCCTACTATTGGAGTTTCTATTCCAATGTCTCCCATAGGCCCATGTGTAAATGTTCAGTCACAGGCTACTCCTTTGGGGAGGAGTCAGGGCTCATAGGAGGTGGGACCATGAAGGGAGGATCTTCTTAGAGATTGGTGAAGTGCTCTGAATGGGAATCATGAAGGCTGGTCTCCCCTACATGCCTTCTACCTTCTTTGTCTTCCTTCTCCTCTATTTATTCCTTCCATTTCTCCTCCTTTTTCTTCCTTCTCTTTTGCTTCCTTTTCTTTCTCCTCTCTGTCTTCCTTGTTCACCTCTTTCTCTTCCTCCCCCTTTCACCTCCTCCTTTCATTCTCCTCTTCTTCCTCCCCTTTCCTCTCCCCCTCTCTCTGTCCTGTCCATGTTGCCTGAAGCTTTGCTCCTCCATGTCATGATGTGCAGCCTTCTTGGCTATAGTGAGTAATTCTGCTATGAATTTGGTTGTGAAAACAGTGGTTCAAGTCTTGGCTCTCACTTCTTTGATGGAATCCACCCAGGAATGGATCATGTAGTAGCTTCTCAATTCTTTGAGGACAGTTCAGATACTAAAATACCATTTTTGAAAATGCTTTCAGAGCTGTCAGTATGCCCCTTGCATTTTGCTCAAGGGAAGAATTTTGTCACCTGGAGTCTTGTCTATTTATCTTCCAGCTATGCATCTATATCTCTTGTCTCTATCAATAATTTATCTGCCAGTAATCTATCTATTATCTATAATCATCTAGAATCTATCTGTCTACGTGTCTCTCTACCTTTTGTCATCAGTATCTATCTTCTATTACTATCATTTATCTATTATTTGCCATCTGCATGTAAATTTGTCATCTGTGTTTTCCACCATTTATATCTAGTCATAATATATACATTGTCTGTCAGTCATCTGTCTATTATATGTGGGTGTATACACACACACATATGTATATATATAATTTATCTTTCATTAATCTGCCTATTAATTAATTATTAATTAATCTGCCTATCTTCTGTGTACATCTATTCATCTAGCTGGCTGTTCATTATCTCTAACCTTCCTGTCAAAAACTTACATATTATCTCTAATCAAATCCATATCATCATTCAGAAGCAGTACTGATGAAACAAGTAGATGATAACTTGAACATATGATATGTGGGGAAATGTGGCTATGAGCCTTACTTTTTGTACTGTGCCTCCCTGGTAAAATGAACACTACTGATTCTGTGGGGACTGTTAATTCCAATAAAAATATTCTCCAAAGGGGACAGCAAGAAAGACATATGAGCCATAAAATATCCCCACAGACTTGAGGAGATGAAGGTAGATTATATTCAGTTGTGTGTGTGTGTGTGTGTGTGTAAGAGAGATGGCAGGGTAGACATAGAGACAGTAGTGGGGAGAAGTGAAGAAAGGAGAGAGACTACATCAATGGATGTTGTGTAAGATTTCATAGTGACATATCATATTTTGACGAAAATATATAACTTGTTTTCAAAAATTTAATAACAGGGCTAGATAGTTGGCTTTATTGGAAAATCACTTGCCCTCCTTGAATGACAACATGAGTTCAGATCTTCAACATCCAGGAAAATGTTGGGTGGGTGTGATATTCTGCCTGCAATCCCAGTGCTTGGAAGCAGAAGGCATGGGTCATTTGGGCAAGCTGGGTAGTTAGACTAGCAGAATGGATGAACTGTGGGTTCAAGTGGTTCTGTCTCAACAAATAAGATGCAAGGGCTGTAGAGATACCTAGTGGTTAAGGCACTTGCCTGCGAAGCCTAAGAACCCATGTTCACCTTTCCAGATCCCACATAAGCCAGATGCACAAAGGTAAGGCAAGTGCAAGGCTGCACATGCCCACTAGGTGGTGAAAGCATCTGGAGTTCAATTTCAGTAGCTGAGGCCCTAGCATGCCTATTTTCTCTCTCCTCTCTCTCTCTCTCTCTCACTGTCTGTCTCTCTGTGTCTCTCTAAAATATAAAATAAAAAAATAAGATAGAGAGCAATCAAGGAAGACACCTGGTGCCAATCTCAAATATTCCCAGATACGTGCACACACATGCACACACATGTGCACACACTTGTTCCTCCAGACATATGAAATGTATACACATACACACACTACACACAAACATACAATGTATAAAGAGTAAAAGTAATTTTAAAAATTATGAAAAATTGCTCATTTTTAAGACGATGCTTTCCCACCTTCATTTGCAGCCCATCCACCCAAGGGACATCTGTTTCCAGTCACAGGAGAAGCCTACCTGGGCTCCATACTGAAGGGTAGGAGAAGGCCACTGAAGTGACTGGTGACTACTGCACCTCATATGCAGCTCTGGATCCTGGACACACTTGGAGAGTCAAGCAAGTCAGGAAAATACTATGATGGGGTCTTCCTCTTCTGCTAGTCTGAATGACCCTGAAATTTACAATGAAGTGGATTGGCCAACATGATGTCATAAAGGGGAGGAGCCTTCAGGAGGTGATGAGATCATAAAGACAGAGTGCTGGAGGAGGGGGTTAAAGCCTGTATTAAAGAGATTTCAGCTACTGCCCATCTCTTTGCCCTGCAGCCTCTGTCCAGTGAAGTAGTCTCAGGCTTCCAGACACCTCTTAGAAGAATAGAGAGATGTCTCACACAACCTCTTAACCTGGTTGTGCCATAAACTCGGACTTTAGGACTCCATAATTGTAAGATTTTTTTTCTTATTCATAAAATACTGCCATAGGTATTTTGTTATAGTAGCATAAATGGACTAAGACACTTCTCTTCCCTCATCTTTGGAGACAGGTCTTTGACACATGTAAAGTCACAACAGAAGACTAGTGTCCAGTTGAGCTTGTATAGGAATCAGACTTCAGCTCGGTCCTGTGGTTTCAATTTTATTTGTATGTTCCTGTGAAGAAGGTGATTGTAGGCTATAGCTGCTCTCTGTTACACGTTCCCTCCTCACTGGACCCCTTCAGTCACCTTCCCATTTGTTCAAAGATTTCTGTTGATATGAGACTCAGGCTGGGCTGTTCAGACACAGTGGGGACACCACAGTCCTCTTCATTCCTTGGTAAATCCACTTTCAGGGTGAAATTCAAAGGAAGGTCTCATTGACAGCTTTGTTTCTCCAGAGCATAAGTTCCTAGAAAGGTCGTTTCCAGGTGTTGAACCTCCAAGCCTTTACTCCAGAGCCTGGCTGCTGGGCACACACCAGTCAACGTGTTTCCTGCATTTCCTTCTTATCTGTTTCTGTACAACATGGTACAAAACCATTGACTAGAACATTTCCTCAAAAAGCTCCTCTTTGAGCTGGAGATAGCCTCATAAGCCTGAGGACTGGAGTTTGACCCCAGGACATGCACATTGGCAATGCTGGTATGCAGAGAAAGGCAAATCCCTGAGGCTCTCTGGCCAGCCAGTCTAGCTTGTTGGTGAGCCCCAGGCAATGAGAGACCATGTCTCAAAAAAGGTAGACAGGGCTGCGGAGGTGGCTCAGTGGCTAGAAGCACTTGCTGCACATGCCTGATGGCCGGAGTTTGGATCCCCAGGATCCACATAGAGCTGAACCTGAATAGCACAGGTGTCTCCAATCCTAGAGTGGATACAGAAGTGGGAGACAGGGACAGAAGAATCCAGAAGTCTGCTGCCCAGTTACTCTGATATTTGCTTAGAAGACAACAAATGCCCCCTGGTTCCCACATGCTCCTGCTTTATATGCACATCCGCCCACCCACACATGTACCCCCATACATGTGTGTACCCACACACCTGAGCATGTATATATACACACAATACCTCTTGATGTATTAGGTACCATAGAGATGATGAGATGTGACCACAGACTCTGCATGCTCAGATCGCTGGCATTGGAGTTGTAAAGCATCACCTCTGGACTTATCCCCAGCACATGCCCTCACGTCATCTCAGCACCATGGTGCCTTTTGAGTCATCCCAAAGTCACCAACATTTGAAAAGAAGCTTATCTTACCAAAAGTGAGAGTAGCATTAACTGGCTACTGGCCAGTTTAGTGAGCATAGTGTATATGTTTAGCCAGACACCAACAGACGTTACACCCCTGGGGCTCGTGACTACCCCTGTTGTAGGTTTTCAGTATCAGGCATGTATTCCCTCCTGTGGAATGGGCCTCCAGTCCAATTAGAGAGCAGTTGCTTCACCCCTCCCCCCCATAACAGACATGCCACTATTGTACCCGTTGGCTCATTTGGCCTGGCTGGCCAAATTTAAGGCTTGCTACTTTTATTCCAATTCACATAAAAGTCCAATCATCTGTAGCTAGAAACCACATATGATAGAGAACATGTGACATTTGGCTTTCTGGGCCTGGGTTACCTCACTAAGTATAATCCTTTCCAGATACTGCAAATTTAATAATTTCAGTTTTCTTTACCACTGAGTTGAACTCCATTGTGTAAATGTGCCACATCTTCATTATCCACTCATCAGTTGAGGGACATCTAGGCTGGTTCCATTTCCCAGCTACTGTGATAAGAGCGGCAATAAACATGGTGGTGCAAGTATCTCTAAGGTAGTGAGATGAGTCCTTAGGATATGTGCCTAGGAGTGCTATAGCTGGGTCATATGGTAGATCTGTTTTTAGCTGTCTCGGGAACCTCCACACTGATTTCCACAATGGCTAAACCAGATTTCATTCCCACCAACAGTGTAGAAGAGTTCCTCTTTTTCCACATCCTCGCCAGCATTTATGATCATTTGTTTTCATGATGGTAGCCATTCTCACAAGAATGAGATGGAATCTCAAAGCAATTTTAATCTGCATTTTCCTGATGGCTAAGGATGGGAAACATTTTTGTAGATTTTTTTTATGCCATCTGTATTTCTTCTTTTGAAAATTCTCAATTTAGTTCCATAGCCCATTTTTAATGGGGTTGTTTGATTTTTATTATTTAGTTTTTCAAGTTCTTTGTATATCCTGGACATTAATCCTCTGTTAG
Organism: Dipus sagitta; assembly: GCA_036346955.1. Classification (NCBI taxonomy): domain Eukaryota; kingdom Metazoa; phylum Chordata; class Mammalia; order Rodentia; family Dipodidae; genus Dipus; species Dipus sagitta. The sequence continues at coordinate 45,760,267 of CM070771.1, forward strand.
ATGTATAGCTGGCAAAGATTTTCTCCCGTTCTGTAGGTTGCCTTTTTGCTCTATTCACAGTGTCCTTTGTTGTGTAAAAACTGTGTAATTTCATGAGATCCCAGTGGTTGATCAGTGGTTTTATTTCCTGAGCAACTATACCTATACCAATATGTTGAATGGTTTCCCCTATTTTCCTCTAGCAGTTTCAGGGTTTCAAGTCTGATATTAAGGTCTTTGACCCATTTGGGCCTAATTCTTGTGCATGGAGAGAAATAAGGATCTATTTTCATCCTTCTACAGGTACATATCCAGTTTTCCCAGCACTACTTGTTCAAGAGGCTGTCTTTTCTCTGAGTATTTTTTCCAATAGCATTATTGTCAATGATCAGGTGGTGGTAGCTACCTGGACTTACATCTGGGTCCTCTGTTCTGTTCCAGTGACCTACAACTCTGCTTTTGTTCCAGTTCTATACTGTTTTTGTTACTATGGCTCTGTAATATAGGTTAAAATCAGGCATGGCGATACCACCAGCCTTAATTTTGTTACTTAAGATTGTTTTAGATTTTTGAGGTTTTTTGTGCTTCCAACTAAATTTTAGGATTTTTTTCTATTACCATAAAGAATGCCATTGGAATTCTGATGGAGATCGCATTAAATTTGTAGATTGCTTTGGGCAAGATTGCCATTTTCACAATTTTGATTCTTCCAATCCCAGAATATGGGATGTCTTTCCATTTCCTAGTGTCTTCTGCAATTTCTTGCTTGAGTGTTTTAAAGTTTTCATTGTAGAGGTCCTTCACTTCCTTGGTTAGGTTTATTACAAGATACTTTATTTATTTATTTATTTTTGAGGCAATTGGGAATGGGAGTGATTGTCTGGTTTCATCCTCAGCTTGTTTGTTGTTAACCTATAGGAAGGCTACTGATTTCTTTGTGTTTAATTCTATCCTGTTACATTACTATAACTGTTTATCAGTTCTAACAGTTTGCTGGTAGAGTCATTAGGGTCCTTTATGCACAGAATCATATCATCTGCAAATAATAATAATTTGATCTTTTCCTTTCCAATTTGTGTCCTTTTTATGTATATCTCTTGCCTTATTGCTATAGCTAAGACTTCCAGTACTATATTAAATAAAAGTGGAGGCAGTGGACATCCTTGTCTTCTTCCTGATGTTAGTGGAAAAGCTTCAAGTTTTTCTCCATTTAGTATTCTGTTGGTTGTAGGTTTGTCATAAATAGCCTTTATTATGTTGAGATATGTTCCTTCTATTCCCAGTTTCAGTAGGACTTTTATTATGAAGTGATGTTGGATTTTGTCAAATGAATTTTCTGCATCTAATGAGATAATAATGTGATTTTTGTGCTTCAGTCCATTTATGTAATGTATTACATTTATTGATGTGCATATGTTGAACCATCCCTGTATCTCTGGGATAAAGCCTACTTGGACAAGATGAATGATCTTTCTGACATATTGTTGTATTCTGTTTGCCAATATTTTGTTGAGAATTTTTGCACCTATGTTCATGAGGGAGATTGGTCTGCAATTTCCTTTTTTATTTTTTTCTTATCTTTGTCTGGTTTTAGTATCAGGGTAATGATGGCTTCGTAGAAGGAGTTTGGTAGGATTCCTCCTTTTTCTATTTTATGGAAAAGTTTGAGAAGCACTGGTGGTAGTTCTTCCATGAAGGTTTGTTAAAATTCACCAGTGAATCCATCTGGGCCTGGATATTTTTTAGTTGAAATATTTTTAATAACCTCTTGGATCTCCGTATGTGTTATAGGTCTATTTAAGTGTTTAATATCATATTGATTTAATTTTGGTAGGTCATATAAATCAAGGAAATCATCCATTTCTTTCAGATTTCAAATTTAGTGGAGTATATGTTGCTACAGTATGTCCCTATGATTTTATTTTTCTTTCTTTCTTTTTTTTTTTTTTTCCTTTTCTTTTGAGGTAGTATCTCACTCTAGGTCAGGCTGACGTGGAATTCACTATGTAGGCCCAGGGTGGCCTCGAACTCATGGTGATCCTCCTACCTCTGCCTCCTGAGTGCTGGGATTAAAGGCATGTGCCACCACACCCAGCTTGTCCCTATGATTTTCTGAATTTCTCTGTTATCTGTTGTAATGATGCCCTTTTCATTTCCAATTTCGTTAATTTGTGTCTCCTCTCTTTTGGTCAGATTTGCTAATGGTTTATCAATCTTGTTTATCCTTTCAAAGAACCATCTCTTTGTTTCATTGACTCTTGGTATTTGGCAGGGGGGGTTCTATTTCATTAATTTCTGCCCTAATCTTTATTATTTCTTCCCATCTACTGCTTTTTGGTTTGCATTGTTTTTCTTTTTCCAAGGCCATAAGGTTGAGCATTAAGATGTTTAATTGTGACCTTTCTAATTTCTTAATATAGGAACTTAAAGCTATAAATTTCCCTCTGAGAACTGCCTTCTTTGTGTCCCAAAGGTTTTGGTGTGTTGTGTTCTCATTATCATTTGATTCTATGAATTTTTTCATTTCTTCACTGACCCATTCATCATTTAGTAGTGTATTGTTTAGTTTACATGATTTTGTGTATGCTCCATAGCTTTTCTTGCTATTGATTTGTAGTTTAATCCCATTGTGATCAGATAGAGTACAAGGAATTATTTCAATTTTCCTGTATTTGCTAAGATTTGGTTTGTGTCCTAAGACATGGTCTATTTTAGAGAATGTCCCATGTGCTGCTGAAAAGAATCTGTATTCTGGTGCATTTGGGTGAAATGCTCTGTAGATATCTGTTAGGTCCATTTGTTCTATAACCTCATTTAATCCAGATGCATCTGTTTATTTTTTTCCAGGATGACCTGTCAATTGATGAGAGTGGGGTGTTGAAGTTACCCACTACAATTGTGTTTGGTGTTGTCTGTGACCTTAGTTCTAGTAGTTTGATGAAATTTGGAGCCCCAATTTTAGGTGTATGTTTAGAAGTATAATGTCCTCCTGTTGGAGTGTCCCTTTAATCAATATAAAAGGACCTTCCTTATCTTTCATAACTAATGTTGGTTCAAAGTCTACCCTGTCAGATATTGGGATAATAACACCTGCTTGTTTTCTAGCCCATTTGCTTGAACCACCATTTTCCAACCTTTCACCCTAAGATAGTGTCCATCTTTTGTGGAATGTTGAGTTTCTTGGAGGCAACAAATTGAAGGATGCTGCTTTTTAACACAGTCTGTAAACCAAAGTCTCTTAGTTGGGGCATTGAGGCCGTTGATATTAAGAATTATTATTGAAATGTGTGTATTCATTTTTTGCCATTTTTCCTTTACTTTCTCTCTTGTATTAAGTAGCATTTGAGTATGGTTTGTTTTTTCCTGGTTCCTTATTTGTGTGCTTTTCTTTCTCTTCAGCATGGAGGATCCTTTCGAGTATTTTCTGTAGAGCTGATTTAGACTTCATATATTCCCTTGGCCTGCTTTTGTTGTAGAATGACCTTATTTCTCCATCTATTTGAATGGATAGCTTTGCAGGATAAAGTAATCTTAGTTGACAATTGTTATCTTTCAGAACTTGAAATACATTATTCTAAGCCCTTCTGACTTTTACAATTTGTGTTGAGTAATCTGCTGTTGTCCTGATGGGCTTGTCTTTGTGTGTGATTTGATTTTTCCCTCTAACTACTTTCAATATATTTTCTCTGGTTTGTGTGTTTTGTAGTTTAATTTTAATATGACAGTGAGAAGTTCTTTCCTGATTTTGTCTGTTTGGCATTCTATAGGCTTCCTGTATCTGTATTGGCATCACTTTCCCTACTTGGGGGAAATCTTCTTCTATGATTTTGTTGAAAATACCTGTTATGCCTTTAGAGTGAAATTCTTCTCCTTCTACTATGCCCTGAATTCTTGTTTGATCTCTTCATAGTGTCCTGAATGTCTTGAAATTCCCATTCAAGCATTCCTACTAGTTTGTCTTTCTCTTTGTTGGACTGTATTAGATCCAACAGCCGGTCTTCCAGTTTAGATATTCTGTCCTCTGCTTGATGCATCCTACTGGTGAGACTTTCTTCAGCGTTTTCTATTTGACTTACTCTGTTTTTCATTTCTAGTATTTCTTCTTTTTTAATATCTTATTTTTATTTGTTTATTTATTTGACAGAGAAAGAGAGAGAGAGGAGAGAGAGAATGCATGCACCAGAGTCTCCAGCCACTGAAAATGAACTCCAGACATGTGCACCTCCTTATGCATCTGACTAATGTGGGTCCTGGGGAATCGAACCTGGGTCTTTTGGCTTTATCTCTTTTAGTGACCTCTTTATTTTATTAAGTTGATTTCCTGTGTTTTCTTTTTTTATTGCTTTGTTTTCTTCTTTAATTTCTTTGAGTATAGATAAAATCTTTTTTTTTTTTTTTTGGAAATCTTTGTGAGGTATTTCATCTAAAACAGTCTCAATGGGGGTCATTTCTGATGGAGTTATAATTTTTGGTGGGATTGTACTGTCTGGATTCTTTGTGTTTCTTGTATTATAATGTAGAGATTTTCACATCTTGGGTTGATTTGATGCTTGGATTTTCTAATTATCTGCAGAGTTCTTAGCTGTGTAAATCTGACTTTATATATCTTCAGTATAGGAAGTTAAGGTGTCAGGTGTAGCTCTTATACTCCAAGAGAAATAGCACAAGTGACCTTTGGTGTTGAGTTTGCCTGCTATTCAAGTATTGTAGTAGACTGGGTGAAGCAAATTACTGGCAAATTCTAAAATTCAACTGAGCAATACAGACATTCAATCAAAACCAGCACAGAGTATTTATGCAAGCATAGGGATTAAACTATACAGATAATCTAATAAATCCCAAGTCCCTAAGTGTATGTGTTGCTCCACACCCTTAATCCTATCAACAGGAGATAATATTTCTACTCTAAAATGGGTTTCAAGTCAGCCTGGACAAGTCAGTCCCTGTCCCTGATAAGAAAAAGACAGTGGCCCTAAAAATCATGGAACATCAAAGGCAACAATAGTCAACACCAAAATACAGCTTATTTGAGAAGGGTAAAACCAACCAAGAATATATCATTCAAATGTAATACATAACCTTTCTTGACATGGACACAGAGATTAGAACTTCCATTGCCAGCCTACATATCTGGCTTTGTGTAAGTAGGCCCTGTTTCCTCTTAGGATGGCTTCCAATTTCATCAAATTGGTACCTGGTGTCATACTAGAGCTGCTCAGCTGGTCCCATTTGTGTCTCCTTCAGCCACTGCTCCCCTGATCTCTGCTGCCTTCCCTTTAGCTTTTTTGACTTTGGGAAGAGGCTGATGTGAGTGGAAAATCCCATCACCTTGTTTCTGCTCCTGCAGCCTGGTGCCACCATGCGGGCTTGTGGATTGGGGCTGCTGGTGCCTCAGCAGAATTCTGGCTGGTTTCCTCCTTTCTGGAAGATCTTGGTTTCTCCTCCTCCTCTTCCATGGTTGATAATAGCTTATAAACCTTCACTGTTCAGTAGAAGAGTGTATTTGCTGTGTTTCTATTTATTTCCTTCCCTAGGCTGCTCTGGTGTGGCTAGTGTGCCACCATTTTACCCAGAAGGCTGAATTTATAATTTTTATATAAAAATAATCAGGTCTCAGTCATTGTAAGTTGTTTTTTTTTTTTGTTTTGTTTTGTTTTGTTTTGTTTTTGTTTTTGTTTTTTTTGTTGTTGTTGTTGTTTTTCTTTGTTTTTTTTTTTGAGGGTTGGTCTTCCTCTAGCCCAGTCTGACTTGGAATTTACTCTGTAGACTCAGGGTGGCCTTGAACTCATGACAATCCTCCTACCTCTGCCTCCCAAATGCTGGGATTAAAGGCATGCACTGCCACACCTGGCTATAACTTTTTTTTTTAAAGATGTATAAAGGACTCCATGTTCTGGGTAACTTCTGTGCTACTTTAATTTAGAGCCTTATTAAAGGGCTCCATCCCCAATTCCTGGGTCAAAATATGCTAACTTCAAATTAAAATACTATAATCTGTTACTTATAAACAATACTGATACCATTTATATATAAAATGTTGGACATTTTATCTAAGCTTCATCTTATTTAATAGCCGTGGGTAAAAATATAAAATATCCTTATTTGAATAAAATTGCCTCAGCCTGGTATGGTGATGCACACCTGTAGCAGACAGCTTCAGGTTCACTGAGATGAACTTCCAGACCAGAACAGTTATGGAGGAAGGGATTTCTTGAAGCTTACAGATCCAGGGGAAGTTCCATAAAAGCAGAAGAAACTGGCCAGCCTTCACAGGCCCAAGCAGAGAGAGAGACAAGCACAAGCCTAAAAGCCAAAAGCCAGAGCACACTTCAGGAACTCCAGCTAGGCACACTTTGCATATCTTTAGGTTGAAATCTAAAACCCACCACCACACCTTAAGATCCACACAATGGCATTGCCTCCAGCCAGATGGCTAGAGATGCAAACTACAAACAAATAAACAACTGAATATATTGGGGGCCATCTATTCTATTCAAACCACCACAACACCTTTAATCCCAGAATTTGGGAGGCAGAAGTAGGAGTGTCCCTGTGAGCCTTAGGCCAGCCAGGGACCACAGAGTGTGGTTAGCCTGCTAATCACCACATCAAAAATAAAGCACTACAAATGTATTGGCTTAATTACTATAGATCTCTCTTTAAAGATAAAGCAATTTTATTTTTTCTCTGTTTGTTTTTGATTTTTGAAGGTAGGGTCTCACTCTAGTCCAGGCTGACCTGGAATTCACTATGTAGTCTCAGGGTGACCTGGGACTCATGGTGATCCACCTACCTCTGCTTCCTTAGTGCTGGGATTAAAGGCATGCACCACCACACCCAGTTTAAAGATAAAGTAATTTTAAAGCCAACCTGTTTAACTTTATCAATGCTGGGTTTCTTCTCTTCTTTTAAGATATGTATAGTATTACTCAAATTTGTATTTCAATGATTGTGCATGTTCCAGTATCTCAAAAGGCTCTTATTGCTTAAAATAATCTCTTAATACATATATCCTGCTAAAAGATTCAGCCTCATGCCAAAACAATAATCATTATGTAAGAAAAATGGCCCAAACCTCTACTATTCCTGAAGCCCAAAGACTAATTTGTCTCTGCTATCAAATTTACTTAATTGATATGCTCACTTACAAAGGTATATAGAATAAAGAAAAGTATTTTTCAAACAAAAGTAAAGATGCCTTCATTTCACAATTATATATTCCTCTAATATAACAAATCATGTTATTTGTACTTGTCCAGTATGTCATAGTGAACTCTACATATCTAAATCTTTGTCTTGCTCAACATAATGTTCCTACTGTTAAAATAACTCATGTTTCTATTCTCAAACTATATGAAGAAGCCTGGCTCTCAGTCAACCTTACAAGCTAGTAGGAAGGAAGCTCTACTCTTGTCCAAATCACTAATGCTATAATACACAGTGAGCCAAAATGATTTCTTGGTGTTTTAACAGCCTCCACAATGGCTGCTACTGTTATAGTTGCCGTAATCCAGTCTATCCAAAATACACATTTGAAACCTTTGAAACAATTAATACAAAGTACACGTTTGGAACATTAAAAAAATTTAACTTCTGAACTCCTTGATCAAGCTAGTATTGATCAAGAAATTCTAGCCAGGTAGGAAACTTTGTCCTTTGGCTGGGATAACACCATCATAAACTATGGACTCAAAGCCACCTCTCTTGTGATCAAGATTCAACTCAATATGATTACCCCTATTGTCTTGAATGACACCTGCAACTCATCCGTCCAGTGACAACTCCAGGTGCTTACCACACTCTATTTTTTTTTTAAATGAAGAACATACTTTGTATGGATACAGCATGTATTGGTATCATCTTTTCCCACCTCCCTGTCCCCCCATTCCACAGGGGGCCCTCCTCAGTAGGATTGCTGGTATTCCCTGTGAGGTTGTATGTTATGCATTGTGGGAGCAGCAGTCAGTTACTGGGGGGAGGCAATGCCTTTGGACATGACATTCTAATCTGTGGCTCTTACAGTCTTTCTTCCCTTCTTCCACAAAACTCCCTGAGCCTTGCGATACCACACTCCCTTAAACTAGAATATTGTTTCTTTGAAATACAACTTACAATCCCAGCTGACTCAATTAAAAGAGGAGGCACAAAGGAAACTCTATCTGATTCCAATAATTGTGCTCATTGGTTCAACCCTGCTAACTCGTTTTCCAGACTCAGTATTTACAAATGGATAATATGTGTATTTGTCATCATTCTTGTTATTTGTTTACTCACAGTCATCTTGAAGCCTTTTATAGAAGTCCTCCAGTGGATCCAATGGCTGAGGCCATGATAGTGATGATGCAACAGATTTGACTACAACATATCCCTGAACCCAATTTTGACCTTCCTATAACTTATTTTTTATAACCACAAAGGGGGATGTGTTCGATTTCTGAATACAGTCATGCAGATCTCCTAGATGACAACAGTCACCAGGCAGGAGGCTTGCTCTGTAAACAGCTCCTATTGCTGGAGCACCATCCTGCAATCTGTTGGTGTCAGGAGGCCTGATATTGCCATATGAGAAAACATACAGAAGTTTACTGACTACAGTGACCTGGTCAAACAACATGTTGCCCTGCCAGACTTTATTGGCCCAGGTATTCTACTCCTTTATTCACCCTAAAGGGTGATCTTAGATTCCTTCTGCTTCTGATTTCTGTTCTTTGTCTATCACTAATAAAAACGCATATAGACTTCCACAAGGGTGCACATACAATTGCAGCCCCCAAAGCTGTGGCCTCTCCAGTGATTATGAATGTTCTCTGGTTCATAAAATGCAGCCAGTCCTCCTTTGTCTCACACTGCATGGAGAAAATGAGACAGACTATTTTAGTCCATGGTGACCTGATGTGTCTGAGATCACTGTTCTAAGCTAATATGAAAAACACATTTACTTATAAAATTTGAGAAGCAATAATACCACTAAGAAATTAGACTATTCTGTGGATGATCCAAGAAGTCATGTCACCTGGTGAAGATTAGAAAAGTGTTCCTTTGGAGAGCAGACCACTACTGTTCCTCTTCATGGTGATCACTGTGCTTACTTGGGTGAGCCAGACCTCATTCAGTGTATGAGCCTGAAATGACTGCATTTTAGGGAAGACAGCCACTGTTAGCTTCATGAACTGTGACAACATTAATGTACATAAACTGAGAAAAAGTTCACTTTGGGAATCTGCAACCACAGGCACATATGGTCCTGAGATGAGAGTTATTGTGGACAGCAGAGACCACAGTTACTATGATTGGCTTTGAGAGCTGTACTGGGTGATCTCAGATTTTCTGGGTGGACTTAGCCCACTGTTAATTGTATGAGGTGACATCCACTTTGAGGTTAACCAGGAGGGGGATGACTGTCACCTGATTGAAAGACAGCATTGTTACCATGGTGTCAGTTAACTACTTCAACACAATAAGATCAGTCACCTGGAACTGTGATCACTGTTACCTGGATGAGTTTACAATAGGTCCACTGTGGGAACTGGAACATCCATTACCCTCATGCCATCAGAAGAACTGAACCTATGGACATGAGAAACACCATGACATTGTTAACCTGAAACCATGGTTACCTGGTTCATCTGCATCCTCTGATCTGTAGTGGATGAGATCACTGTTCCCAGTGTGAGTAGGGAATCTAGATCATAGGATTCACCAAGAACAAATATGCACTCTTAAATTTAAAAAATTCTCCTCTCCCCAAAACCTTTGCCTTTACATATGTATATATATAACATAATAGATGGACCTCAATGACAAGGTCAACTAAAGCATTAAACTGCAGCAAGGGATGTGCTACAGTTTTATCTCTACAGGAACTTTAAGGATCTCATCTCGTCTAGTGAAACCTTATCGTGAGCTGGCACTGCAGTCATCACTACCCAGTGCCTGACATAAACTAGCTGAACATCAGGCCCCCTGCTGAGACCATCTCCAGGAAGAGACACCCCTTACAACAATGTTGCACCCCTTACAACAACCCTCTGAACAACCATCATTAACTTCTTGGGGCTGAGCACCATTCTAACCTGAGGATGGAGACATTGCTATGACCACTGTGTCAGAGGACTACTGTCAATGCCATGAGTTGGATCGCTCTCACCTGGAGTTTCTGAGTCCACTGTTGCCTGAATGAGCTAAGAACCACTGTTCACTGTGGGAGTGTGACATCAGTTATCTTCATGGCCTCAGAAGGATTGTCCCCTTTTGAACTAAGGAGCATTAGAACTTTGATTAACCGAGACCATGGTTACCTCTTCATCTGCATCCTTTGTGACCTGAGGTGGCTGACATCACTTCCTGAGAATGACTTTCACCTGGAAAATTGGAGTATCAGTGTCAAGTTGCTGAGCTGAGATGACTTTTATGTGGACTCAGCAAGAAGAATGTTTCCTTTAGAAACTGAAGACCTGGGAGAGCTGAGACCAGTGTGGTTGATAAGCACTGATTCCTACATAGTTGTAGAAGCAGTAAGAACAGTAAGAAATTACACTAATATTTTCTGGTTGATCTGAGAACTACAATTACTTGATGAACCTGAGGAAAAGTTACCTTGGAGAGCCTACAAGCAGTGATTCCTCTGGGCTCATCTCTGCTGTTACTGTGCTGTAAGACCACATTGTTAGGTATAGAAGCTGATGTATTCCCTGCTGATAAGCCATCCCCTGTTAGCTTTGAGCTGAGGCAATATGAAAGGAGACCCAGCCAAATAGTGTTTATTGAGTATCTGAGCCACCTATTACATGGATGTGCTGAGACCATTGTTATCTAGAAGAGTTCAAATAATCAGGTGGAATAAGAATGCTGTTACCTGGTTGGTTTGAGGTCATTGTTACCTTGGAGTTAATTAAATAAGGGGACAACCACTGTCAGCTGGGGTGGGCTGGGACCTGGGAGAGCAGGTACCTCTGCAACTTGGTGGAGGTAAAAAGTGTTGTTCACAGAATGAGGTGGGAGCACTGTTATCTAGAGTCACAGAAAACACTGTTCACTGGCTGAGCTGAGAACATCTGGTGGCTGTGGGAGCTGGTAAGTCAGTAACCTTAAGACCTTAGCAGGCTTGTTCCCTGTGGACTTGGGAACCATGGTTAACATGGGTGAGGTGAGACCATGGTGACTTTGTTGATTTGTCCCTCTGTGATCTGAAGCAGTTGAGACCATGGTCACTGTTATGGGGTCTGGTGTCGCACAAATAAGACCATCAACTCACAGAATGTAAGGCAAAGTTTTACTGGGTAAAAAATAAAGAAAAGAAAAGTCTGGTATGCCAGGTCTCCACTCCAGATTCTGAGTGAAGCCTTGAAATGTTTGGAGTGTCAGTTTTTATAAAAAAGAAACAGGATGGGAATTAAGCCATAAATCACAATTTTCATGTGACAGTTACAGTCATAAAAGTACAAAAAGGAACTTGTAAATAGGTCTGTTGGTCAGTTAGAGGAATTAAGCCATAAATCACAATTTTCATGTGACAGTTACAGTCATAAAAGTACAAAAAGGAACTTGTAAATAGGTCTGTTGGTCAGTTAGAGGAAGTGCCACCTGGGGGGTGCTAGGTAGGCCTGTGACCAGGAGTCCCACTTGCCAGATCCTGCCTGCTGAAATAGCTAGAGCCTGATGGGGAGTGAGGATTAAAGAAAGACAGGAGAAAAGAGTGAAAGCAAAGACTCCAGTCCAGGACTGAAGCGCCATTTATTTCTCAGCAGTCCTTTTTAATATGTTCTTGCAAACAATTTGCCCATGTACAAAAATTCCATGACCTTCACACAAGTTTCTATCAAAACAACTTATTTCTGTTACAGAGTTACGCACCTCGACCACTTCTCAGTACAAAAGATTATTCCAAGGTTGGGAAAGAAACAAACCCTCTGTTCCCAGCAATACAAGAATAAAGGTTCAAGGAATGGTCAGCTCTTACCAGTAACACTGAATGGACACAATCTTGCTTACTTGCAGGTGCAGAAGTCTTGTTGCCACACAGCCCAATGCTATGGATTCAAGGCCAGCCCAATGGCCCCTGACACCCACTCATCTTAAGGAGATTGATCAACAATGCAGGCCCCAGGAAATGCTATTTATCCTAGCAGAGCCTCCTATTTGTCTTCCATCAACAGAGCCTCCTGACTTCTATATTTCTCTAAGCTAGGTATAAAGAAATGTATAAAAATATAACATTTTGCTCTCTTTACATTTCCCCCTCTGACATGACACTGAGTTAAATCTTTGACTCGTGAGGGATAATGTCTAGGGTTTGTTCAGTTTCAGATGGGGGGCATATTGTGTCTGTAATATCATAAGTTTAGCAGAACTAATTCTATTTTTAATATATATTTACTTAGAGTATTAATAATGCAGGGTCCTATGGTAAGGCCTAAGAGTAGTAGTATCAGAGAACCAGCAAGCAAAGAGATAAGGGAAGTTTGTCATGGAGACCAACATAGACTGAAACCAATTATTATTTTATCTAAAGCCATACACAGGCCCCCTTGTTTTGTAAAAAGTAAGTCTAATCCTCTTTTATTTTGTCCCCTTCATTTTCACAGCTGTTAGAGTGGGAGAAGCCAAGTAACTAAAGGTTTAGAGAGCCAGGTGGTGGGGTCCTCAGGCTTGTAGCAATCAAGCATCTCCTTGTGTGAGTTGTAACATTTTGTTTAACAATATTTGATTCATTAACAACAACAAAAAAAAACCAACATTCTTGTCCCAAGACCATATATATACCCCCAAGTTCAGCAGTAATGAGGTCTAAGGCTAGATGGTTTTGTGGTACCACACCCATGAGAGAGTTTGTCTCTGGAGTGATTTGAGGCTGTTGGAGGCACCCAGAGAGAGCATAATGGCTCTCCTGGCATTGCCACATGGCTGCCAAAACTGAACCAGAAACAGATGTGCTGTCAAACCAAAACTGAACGAGAAATAGACCTCTGTTCAAAATCTCTGAATGGAGTCAGGGAGGGTGAAAGATGGCCCTTCGATCCCTTATCCAGGGGAACTAATACTGTATCCAGCTTCCCCCTTGGACCCAGAAAAAAGCACGTAAAACCAGCCAGAAAGGAGAAATAAAAAGAAGAGTGGAAAAAACACCTCCAGAGGCTTCTTATCCAATAAGGGAGTCTGGCAGTCCTAGGCAAAAATTCCCCATCAATGGCTTGCTACCAACTCCAAAACCAGAAACATACAGATTGATGGAGATATGGTTCTCAGGCCAAGACTAGGAGGTCTTTCCCTGGTACAGTCACCTCAGAGTTGGGGAGGGAGGTCTTGAAATATGGATCCAGGGCAAGCCCCCAAGATTATATGGGGTCCGGTGTCACACAAGTAAGACCATCAACTCACAGAATGTGAGGCAAAATTTTATTGGGTAAAAAAAGAAAGAAAAGAAAAGTCTGGTATATCAGGTCTCCACTCCAGATTCTGAGTGAAGCCCTGAACTGTTCGGAGTGTCAGTTTTTATAAAAAAGAAACAGAATGGGAATTAAGCCATAAATCACAATTTTCATGTGACAGTTACAGTCATAAAAGTAAAAAAGACAAACTTGTAAATAGGTCTGTTGGTCAGTTACAGGAAGCGCCACCTGGGGGTGTGAGGTAGGCCTGTGACCAGGAGTCCCGCTCATCTTAAGGAGTTTGCTCAACAATACAGGCCCCAGGAAATGCCATTTATCCTAGCAGAGCCTCTTGTTTACCTGCCATTAGCAGAGCCTCCTGTTTGTCTGCCATCAATAGAGCCTCCTGACTTCTATATTTCTCTAAGCTAGGTATAAAGAAATGTATAGAAGTATAACATTTTTTTTTTTTTTTTTTTTTTTTTTGGTTTTTCGAGGTAGGGTGTCACTCTAGCCCAGGCTGACCTGGAATTCACTATGGAGTCTCAGGGTGGCCTCGAACTCACAGCAATCCTCCTACCTCTGCCTCTCGAGTGCTGGGATTAAAGGCGTGCGCCACCACGCCCGGCCCAAGAAGTATAACATTTTTCTCTCTTTACAGCCACCAGGGCATGTTGAGAACCACTGTTAACTTGGAGTCACCAGGTCACTGTTTCCTTATGGAGCAGAAACCGCTGTTCTGTGAGTGAGCTGAGGTGACAGCATCCCGTGAGATCTGCAGTGTCTGAGGCCAGTTTCCAAGGTAAGTTCAGAACCCACTGTTAGCTGGGAAAGGTGAGACTACCTTTTCCTGCTTGATCTGAAAACCACTTTTACCAGGTGAACAGTGTTTTGGATGAGATCCATTGTTAACAGGAGTGTTGGAGTCACTGCCACTTACATGAGAATTTAGCCAGTGTTACCTTGGTGAGCTGAGATCAGTGTTAACCTGAATGAGGATTCACTGTTACATGAGTGGCTTGAGATGGCATTTACTGCAGTAGGTGAGTACCACTGTTTACTGGTAGAGGGGAGACCCTGTTCTTGGGGTGAGCTAAAAGCCACTGTTACCTTGTTGATCTTAAATTACTATTATTTGGAGCAGCAGAAAGTGCTCTTACTTGGTGGAGTAGAGGCCACTGTTACCAGGTGGAGGCATTTCGACCCCTATTACCTCTGTGACCTGCGGACACTGCAGCCTGGGTGAGCACCACTGTTACTTGTGTCACTGCTGTCCTAGGCAGATGAGAACAACTGTTTCCTTTTGATTGGGGTTTCCCCATCATAAAATATATTGAGATTCCTTTTTAAGAATATTTATTTGCGAGAGAGAGAGAGAGAGAGAGAGAGAGAGAGAAGGATCTCTTGATTTTGTATCTAGATTTATATGGGTGGCTGTGTAATTGAGCTCTGGATTTGCAAGCTTTTTTCAAGGAAGTACCTTTAACCCCTGAGCTATATTCCCAGCCATTATACAGATATTTTTTAATGGATTAGTCTGAGAGAACATCCTGAGTGTCAATTCACAGGAGATGCAGGAAGGAAGGAGCACCATTTGCCTCTAGGAATGTCTTGCAAAACCCCTGCTGGCTGCAGATCTTCTTGCAGGGAGCTGATACTGGGGACTCAAAAACTGAGTAAGTAGCAGTTGTACTGATGGGGTGTGTATGCATACGTGGTAGATCTCTGGTTAGTTCTTATTGGCTAAGCCCAAATTGTGTGCCCATTTCTTCAACAACAGGTCACTGTTTATGTGTGCATGCAGCACTGGGCAGCTTTCTGAGTGATAGTTCCTGCAGGACAGGGATGTGGCTTCAGATGAGGTACTATGAAGGTGTGGGGTGGAACCTCAAGAGATTCCTTGGGCAAGGGCTGGGAGAGAGGTGTGAGCAAAGTTAGCTGAAAAATCTAGCCAAGGCACATTATGAAAGACAGATGTTGTTGGTTGAGAGGAGGACTTGGCCTCTATTCTCATTCAGAGATGCATCAGAAGACCCTGGGCAGGTGTTTTTACTGGGTGGATGTGCAGAGAATGGACTAGGGCCCATGTGGGAGGTAAGTGATGGATAAATCAGGCCTCTTTAGGTAGAGAGTTTAATGGAGTTAGGGGTGCCCAGAGCAGGGAAGGAAAGAGGGGCAGGCACCTGTAGCACCTGCCTCAGTCTGCTGTCTTTATCTCTGTCTATCTAGGTCTCCCCTCATTCCTCTTCTCTTTCATAGTCATTTCTCATGGATCTTACTTATATTTTCACAGCTCTGTGTAGGCTTCAGACCCCTAAGGGGCCCAGTGTCTATTATCCATGCAGCTTCTCCTGCCTCAAACCCTTGGGAGAGATGAACTGTCCCCCAAGCTGCTGATCCATAGTGTGATCCAGCCCCACACCTGACTCTGGGGAACCCTGGAGGCCTGTAGCCCCTGTGGAGCCCTCTGTTTCCATTTGGGGTTTGAGCTCAGCCCCTGAAGCTGGAGAGTAATCCACACCCAATCTGTGGAGAAGCTCTCCAATGGTGAGCACCCTCACTCTTTTGCAGGCCCCTTGACCCATGAATCCAGGACAGGATGGCCTCACAATAGGGGCAGAGGGCATGACTTGGGCATCTGGGGAGGTGGTAGATGAATCTGGGTGTGGAAGGCTATGAATGGATTGGCTGCACAGAGTTGAGAAAGACAGAGGTCTTTCTCTGGACAAGAGGTCTTTGAATAGGGCAGGTATGAGTGAGGCTCTAACCTAACTGTTGAACTAACCTGTAGAAAGGAGAGCTTAGAAGTGATTTAGTGATCTAGAGGCAACACATGACCCAAAAGGAGAGGTTATGAACCCCTCACGTGTATCCTTCCTTACATAAGTGGTGCCCACACCAATGGATCCTCTACTTCTGATGCCTGGGCACCAAGCATCACTGACTGGGCTATCCTGCCAAGCCCAGCACTAACGGCATTTCAGGTACAAGATGACAGAGTCCCATGTGTGAGTGTTAAATGTGATTTCACCTGGAATCTGAGGGTAGAAGAGGCTGAGGCACAGCCCCTGGACAGTGCTGAGCTGAACACCTTGGTCCCCACAGCTGTCAAGGGCTTTGACACAGAATTGGATGAGTTGTCAGACTTCTAGTTACTCCATATGGCCCTTGTGAGTCTCTGGGAACAACACAGGTGAGAGTCTCCCCTCATGACACCCCAGAAGTTCCCAACACACCCCTCTTCCTTGTCTCTTCTTGTTCCAGGCATCCAAGTAGCTGGGATTACAAGTGCACACCAACAAGCACAGGTTTTTTCCCTCCATTTTTCTCCTCCACTTCATGCTTACTTATCCTCATCTCCTTTTCTCTCTCCCTTCCTCTGTCTCTTCCTTTTCTTTCCCCTTGTTCTGATCCCCCTCTACCTCCTACTCTTGCCTTATTTTGTCCTTTCCTTTCCTTGTCTTCATACTGGAATCAAACCCATAGCCTTCTTCATGGTAAATAAGTACTCTTCCGCTAAGCTATGCCTTTAGCCCTCTTCCTTCTTTCCTTTCTTTTCTTCTTCTTTAATTTCTCCCTCCCTCTCTCCCCTTCCTTATTCCTTCCCTCCATCCCTCTGTCTTTCTTTCATTTCTTTGAGTAATTACTATCCTCCTGCCTAAGCCTCCAAGGTGCTGGGATTACAGACAAGCACCTCCACTCCTGGCTTTCTTTGCTTGGAATAAGCAAGCTTCTGTGGAACTGCTGCTTGTGGTATAGAAGGATGTTTTCATTGAGTAAGTCCTGGAAGGAGAACGATTCCCCAAATTTCCCTCCTCTCTCTTACGAAAATTGATTTCTGTTACCTCCTGAGTCTGTAATAACCATTCTTTCCAACTCTTTTCTTAGAACTATTACAAGGAAATATCAGACTATAAGCCATGAAATGTCATCAACTGTACCCAGGGCCATTGGTACCTGCCAGTTTCCTCCACTGTAACATTCCTCTATAGAGGCTTCTGTTCTGTGGGTTTCCTTAGGGGAGGCTGCACTGAGGCTGCCAGTACCACATGTCCAGCCCTGTCCCTTTCTCAATGACTAGACCTTCTTTCAGTGTTGCTGTTGTTGTTTCCTGAAATTCACTCATCTTGGTCATTGGTGACACCTACTTCTATCATTTCCTGTGCACCTGTTCACTGTTCTATGATCCATGTATTCGATCTGCCGATTTTGGATCTCCTTAATTCTATACCTCCCTGAGGCCTCTGGCACCAACTTCACAATATCAGACCACTCTCCATTCTGTGCCTGGGTGGCCCCACCAGCCAACCTTTCTGAGCCTCATTTTAGCTCCTTCCATGGGGGCTTGTCCTGATTACAAGAGTGGCACCAAATCACAGTCTGGGTCATTCACAAGAGTGAGGATGGAAGAATCTCTGACAGAAGCTTTGGGGACCCCTCTTCTTCCACTATCTCAATGCTGACACTCCACCGCTCCCC
Organism: Dipus sagitta; assembly: GCA_036346955.1. Lineage (NCBI taxonomy): Eukaryota > Metazoa > Chordata > Mammalia > Rodentia > Dipodidae > Dipus > Dipus sagitta. Next base: position 45,778,092 of record CM070771.1, read on the forward strand.
CAAGATGAAGACTGCGGAGTCATCCTGGAGCCCAGCATAACCCTCATCATCCAGAACTCACTGGGGAGCCTCCCAGGAACCACAACAGCTGGAGTCAAGGCCTCTAACATTCCTGCCAAGTGGTGTGAGTGAAGCATGGGCCTCCTAAGCCCTGTCTCCTCCCTGCAGTCTCTCCAGAGCAGGGTATGAGGGGTGGGAATGCTTGTCTTCACCTGGGATATTTCCAAGACAGACATTAGGTGAACCACATGTGTTGACTACACTCTGTCATCGCTTCTCCTTTCAGGGGCGCTGTCCACTGGCCCACCCACCTCTTGCCAGTCTTTCGCAGCCAGCACCCACTGTGCTGCTTATTTGAACCAGCTCCACTTTGCCCTGTGTCCCCAGCCCTTGGAGCATCCTCACCTACATTTCTCTCCTGGCAAATGCTCCAGCTGCTCCTAAAGGTTCTCCCAGGTCCTTGAGCCCCCAGCCCTTTCTCCTCTAATCAAGGCTCTAGGGAGGCCTGGTCCAGCTGGCTTCCTCTATTTATGCTCTGACACCCCCCCAGGACCCTTCCTCATCTTAGGCTCTCATATTGTGCCCTCTTCCCAAGTTCCCAGCCTACCTCCCCAGAGAGAGACTGGACATGGGGGGTGGGGAGGAGACTGGACAGAAAGGATGGCTTTCTCTGGACTTGGAAGGGGCATGAACAACTGGAGTTCCTCTTCCCTCCAAACTCCTGTCCACCCAATTTGTGTTGGAGCCTCTTTTTTTCCCCTTTTCACCCCTTGATTAATCCTTGGTCATGATTTTGCCAACTTTGGAAATGTCAATTTTCGCAGGTGTGGCTTTGTGTCTCTCCCAAATTCCTATTCATGTTTATGTGTCCCTGAGACTCTTCTCTCCAGGCTGAGACCCAGGGCTTGGGCAACCACCTCTTTGGATGAGCTGAGACCAGCCTTTCTCAGAAGCCTTGATTTCCCTAACCAGTTTCTGGGGATGGCTAGGCAAAGGTGGGAGGGACGTGAGGCCTGATGGAGCTGCAGCACTTATAGGTCCAGGCACTCAGGGCTCTGGAGAACCCACCTGGGAGCTAATGAGGTCCTGGAATGCCAGGCTTTGGAGAGGTGTTGTGACAAAAGATAGCAGACTTAGGTCAGATACAAGGACGAAGGTGACATATTTGAAATATGGAAACATACTGAGCATTTGTCATTGCAATCACTGTTTCCACCCAGGCATGCCTAATCCATCTCAGCCCTCTGGAAGCCTTGGATTCAGTCTCTACTGTTGAGTTTGGTTGACCACCTTATGCTTTCTGATGCCCATTACTGTGGTGGTGTATGCTGGACCATTTGCTCAAAACGAAACCTGAAGTAGTTCTAGGGCAGCCTAGCCAGGTGGGTACTGCTCCCACTATATCCACGTGGGAATCTTTCATTAGTCAGGAGACCTCCATGATGGGGACCTGCTATGTCCATATCAAACCACTGGGGCTATCCTTCCAGGTGGGGTCTCCTGGTGCTCCCTGTGTCTGGTTCTGGCTGTTTGGTTCCCTCTCTATTCTGTTGGCTGAAGGCTGGGTGGTAGCCAAGCCTGTGAAGATCAGATTTGATTCTTGCCTCCTGCTGGAAAAGATCTAGATAACGGGACAGATAGCCATGTTATAATGGCTATGTTATAATGTGCTATAGTACTAGGGCCCAAGAGCAGCACCAAGACCAGTTAGGAACCCAAGAACACTAACCAGAGATGAGACTGGCAGCCTCCAGCATGGCTTGCACTACCTTTGCTTGATGGTGGTCTCCCTTATGTGCTTCCCTACAGTGCAGAGACAGCATGTTGTATGACCTGTGATCCTTGGAGTGATCCTGGGGCATCATTCTCCATGTGTGTTGTACAGTAAAATGTCAGTGGGGTGACATTCCCTTGGTACAGGGATACTTACAGGGGCATTATTTGGTGGAGTTGTGGGGCAAGCAGACCCTTCATCTTGCCTGTGAGTGGCTTAGCTTGTGTCCACTCAGGTTCTACTAGGAGCTGTCATTACAGGGAGTGTCCTAAGGTCCTGCAGCTGGGTGTGTAGTCATGTCTAACTGCATGTGGAATGAGTGGGCACATCAGGTCACCTGTGGTAAGCACTCCAAGTGCTCTTTATGCCAAGGCAGAACACACCACTTGTTGAAGGTCCTTCAGTGCCTCTTGTTAGAACACAGTACCAAAGACTCTTCCCCAAGACCATCACCTTAGGAATACCAACCCCTGTGCATGGGTCAGAGTTCTGACTGAACATTGAATGTAGTCTGACCAAGTGGAGGTATAGATACAAGGAGCTGGGGGTGGGTTGTGAATGAAAAATGGCTAAGAACATATCAGGTGAGGAGGATGGCTCTGGCTCAAACCATCTAGGAGGATTCTTGCTAAAGGGACATCACTGCAGGGTGCTGGGTGATAAAGAACACAATGGAGGGCTTTCTAATTGTTCAGTGGCTACAGTACTTGCCTGAGTCCAGAATTATAGCACCCATACATGTGCTTGTGGGTATAATGGCCACCTGTAATCCTAGCACTGGAATGGAAGGGTAGGGATCTCTTTTGCAAGCTGCCTAAGTGAGAGATCCTGACTCAGTCAATAAGGTGTGGAGGGCCAGTTAGGGAGACACTGTCAGCCTCTGGCCTCTTCATGCATGTTCACGCACATGCACCCACACAAGTATACTCAGCCATAAGACAACACAGCAGTTCCTCTCTAAGGTATTTTTTTTTCCATGTGTGGGTGTGTTTGTATACAAGTGGACCAGGTCCCTTGCCTCTGCAAACCAATGTCAGGTGCTTTTTTCACCTGGCTTTACGTTGGTGCTGAGAAAATGAACCCTGAAACAAAAAGAAAAGAAAATGAACCTTGATTCAGTAGACTCTGCAAACAAACATCTTTAATCACTGAGCCATCCTCCAGCCAACTCCTGGGTTTGACCCTGATGGCCTGAGGATATATGCCCAGCAGGCAGCACCAAGGCTAGTGGGGGACATTGTTGGGGCTTGGTTGCGACAGCTGTGAACTCATTTTTAAGGTCCAGTTAGATACCTGCTGGCACCTGGTCCCTTCACAGTCTTAGTGCCATCTCTTCATGCACCACCATGTCCTCAGACACACACCAGACCTTTAAGACCCTGCCTTGTAAGCCAGATATTGATTTAACATTATGAATGAATGCATTTAACTCATCTTTTCCAAGTCATGTTAATACTATTTTCTTTTTGAAAAAAATACTTATTTATGTATTTGAGAGTGAAAGAATGGCATGCCAGGGTAGACTCCTGACACTTGCCACTCTGGGCATCTGGCTTTATATGGGTACTGGGGAATCAAACCTGTACTAGGGGCTTTGAAAGCAAGTGCTTTTAACTACTATACCATCTCCCAAGCCTATTTTCTTTGTTTTTTTTTTTTTTTTCAGTATTTCAGTTGCAGTTCTCACCTATGGCCCCATGTCTCCACATACTGGAATTGCCTGCTCTGGATGAGACTCTGATGGGGGGAAGCTTTTGTATACCAGCGTCTGGTTTAGCCACAGACAATATTGTTCTGCAGTGGAAGTGGCCCTAACAAATGAAATTCCAGACCTCAAATGATGGGAGTCTCTGGAAGAATGTTTGTGTCTGGTGGTGGGGGGGGCAGAGGTTGGAGAGTGGGAGGAAGAAATTGGGGATTCCCATGTTTTTCATATTTTTGTAGAGATTTAAAGGCTACTGGCAGTATATCACACAGAACATCCCAGGGTACTGGAAATGTTCTTTGTGCTTATGCAAAAGGTATATCACTACCTATATGCAGTTGTTGAGAACTTGAGATGTGGCTAGTTTAAACCATGATTTTGGGATGTGTGAACACATGTGTGCAGGTGCATGGGCACGTGTGTGCAGGTGAGTGTGGAGGCCAGATGTTGATGTTAGGATCCTTCCTAAATCGCTATCCACCTTATTTTTGGAGACAGGGTCTCTCACTGAACTTGGAGCTCACAATTTGGCAAGGCAGACAGCCTGCAGGCCCCAAGGATGCTCTTTTCTCTCCTCCCTGGCTCTGGAAGTCACTGATGCGTGACCACACTCCACTCCTCACAGGCCCCTGTCGCCATGCAGCACTTTACATGCTGCGCTCTCTCCCTAAGGCTGCAAATGAGATTTTATTCTTACTGATTTTGCATACACTTAAAAGTACTTCTCGGTGTGGGTAGTTACTGTAGTAGAGTGAGTTGCGTTTCCTGTGCAGCAGAGGGCGCCAGAGGCTGTGCACAATGGGCGGGGCTGCCGCAGGCGTGTTGGCGAACCTCAGGAAATTACAAACTAAAATTAGATGAACTGAAGTTATCGTAATTTCATGCCCCTTCCTTTTTCCCCTTTCCTCCTTCCCTTCTTGCCCTCCCCTCCCCTTCCTTTCTCTTTTTCCCCTCCTTCCTTTGAAACACGGTCTCATTAGCCCAGGCTGGCATCACTGTGTTGCCAAAGATGATCTTGAACTCCTGACTCTCCTTGCCCCCACCCCTGGAGTCACAGGACTATAGGTGTGCCCCACCATGTCCATCTCAAAAACGTTTTGTTCCGATGAAAGACAGATTTTTTTTTCTTTTTTTGATGCGCAAATGCTAGGCATGTACTCCACTATTTAGAAATATTCCTGGTGCTACCCTACCCCTAATTTTTGGTACTGAGCTTTGTATCTAGGGTATCCTGCTGGCTAGGCAAGTTCTTCTCCCTCCCTCCTTCCTTCCCTCCCTTCCTCCCCTCTTATCTCTCTCTCTCTTTTCCTTTCGTCTTTCTTTTTGCTTTTTCTTTTTTGACTTTTTGAGACAGGGTCTCAATCTATCCCAGACTGACCTGGGCTGCTTCGGAATTGAAGCTTTGCAAGCAAATACCTTTAACCACTGAGAACCCCTCCCAGGCCTGATTACTCTAAATTCTTATGGACATATGTCATTATCTACAAATTGAAAAATTATATACTCCTTCCTTCACCCCATTCAATCATTCCCTACTGAAAGGAACAGAATGACTATGTCATCCCCAGACATAAACTCTACCTCTTCCTGTTGTTCTTACATTGTTTCTGGCCCTTTTTACACAATGATTCCTGAGCTTTTGGGGAGGGGAGAGGTGATATAGATGATATAGATACAGATTTAGGGCTTAGTATTGAATATAATTTTAATTCTGAAAATTGCATATAGGTGCCTGATTGCATATATTATTTTTTTTAATTTTTTGTTATTTTTATTTATTTGTTTCAGAGCGACAGACAAAGAGGCAGATAGAGAGAGAGAATGGGCGCGCCATGGCCTCCAGCCACTGCAAACGAATTCCAGACGCATGCACCCCCTTGTGCATCTGGCTAATGTGGGGTCCTGGGGAGTCGAGCCTCAAACTGGGGTCCTTAGGCTTCACAGGCAAGCGCTTAACTGCTAAGCCATCTCTCCAGCCTGCATATATTATTATTATTAAATTTTAAATAGTTTAATGAGCATATATCAAATGAAGAAAATGATGGTCTTCATATTGACATTCTCATGCATAAATATCACACCCCTCTAAACTGTCCTCTCCCCACTCTTCACCCCTGCTGGTACTCTTCTTTTGCTTCTCAAATAGTTCCTACTTTGTTTTTAGGTCTAGTTTTACTTAAGAGAGTTAAAGATATTATATTTTTCTTCCTGCCTCTGGCTTAAACAACTTAATATAATCTCTGGTTCTACCCAATTTTCTACAAATGATTTAGTCTTAATGTCATGCTGTAGGACTGTAGGGCTCACCACAGCAGCTGGAAATGCTCACTATGCAAATGTAATATTAGCCAGATAACAACAGAGGTACCTTTGATTTGACATCAGTAATGGTTAGAGAATAAACAAACAAAAGTGGTATGGAGAACACTAGGATTCTAGTTACTGTTATTATAAGTGGTTGGCAAGTAGAGTGCATGAAGATCAGGCAGTGTTAGACCAACTTTGAAAATAATTGAGTTGGAAAAAGTGAGAGGGGAAAGTTGGGATACTGTCAGCATTCATAGATCTTAGACGTGAATATGTGAATATTATGGAAGGTTGTAGTAATGATATGACATATGAAGAAGAGAGAATGGGGAAATAGATTATAATAAGAGGAAAGAGTATGGGTTGTGCATGGGAAGACTAGTAGAGAGCATCTGTTGTGGTTTGAATATAACATAGGTTCGTGTGTTTGAACACTTTTTTTTTCCAGCTTGGGGTACTGTTGGCAAAGGTTTTGGAACCTTTAGCAGATAGAACCTTGCTGGAGGAAGTGTGTCACTATGGATGGGACTTGAGGTTTTATAGCCTAGACTCACTTCTTTTGTTCCCTCTGCTTTCTGACTCTGCCTGCTATGTGAGGACTTGGCCTCCTGCTCCAGCTGCCACACTTTCCTTGCCATGATGGAATTCATCCTCTTAAAACTGTAAGCCAGAATAAACTCTTTCCCTCCTTAAGTTGCTTCTGGTAAGTTATTTGGTCACAGTGATGACAAAGTAACTAATATAGTACTCAATTGTAGACTAGGTTGAGAATCATACAGTACATAAATACCTAAAATCCATCTGAGCAATATATGAACAAAAGCAACCACACATACCCATGTACATATATATCCATACATATCCATGCAGATATATATACACACAATCCATGTATATATGCATACAAGAGTGGAGATTAAAACATTGGCACTAAAAGTACAAAAATATTTTTAAAATGACAAAAGTTGAACATAACATACTGTATCAGTTATTTTCTCATTGATAGGACAAAATTCCAGACAAGCAGCACCTTAGGGAAGGAAAGGATTGATTTTCAGCTCACAGTTTGGAGGGGAAATCTATCGTGGTGGGGAAATCATGGCAAGAACAGACCATCAGTGTCACATCTTCACATCAACACTGCCCTCAGAAACATACTTCCTCCAGCAAGACTCCACTTCCTAATGTCTCTACTACCTTCCCAAACAGTACCACCAACTGAGGATTAAGTATTCAAACACATGAGTCTATGGGGAACATTTTACAAACTACCACCTACCACACATAGAAACTAATGAACAAAAGTGACAAAATACACTATATGTGCATGTGACCAGATAAGAAATCAAGGATTGTAATTGCGAAGAATGTTTCTGTCCTACTTGGTTAAGAGTGTTTGTTTATATGTACACCAATATCAAGATGCTTTGTTTTTCTTTCCTCTATTTCTCTATTATGTAATTAATAATGATTGAGATTATATCACTAGTTAACTGTCACATGTCCTTAGCTGGTATTTGTAACTACCTTCTTCTACTATCCATTCTGTATTTCCTCCACCTTCAGCAAGAACCTCAGCAGGTCTTAGTTCTTTACTTGGAGGAGTGGCCCATTGTAGCAGACAGCTTCAGGTTTGCTGAGATGAACTTCCAAACCAGGCACAGTTATGGAGGAAGGGATATTTATTGAAGCTTACAGATCCAGGGGAAGTTCCATAATGGCCAAAGAAGCTGGCCCTGCTTTCACAGGTCCAAACAGAGAGAGAGAATCCACATGCCAAAAACCAAAAAGCAAACACCAGAGAGCACAAGAACTCCAGGTGTAACTAGCCACTTTACATATCTTTAGATTGGAATTTCAAACCCACCACCACACCTTAAGATCTTCCCAGTGACACCTCCTCCAGCCAGGTGGCTACAAATCCAAACTAAAAACTAATAAAGCACTGAATATATTAGGGGCCATCTATACAAACTACCACATTCTTCCCCTGGCCTCCAATAGATTCAAAAGTATCACACATTGTAAATAGTATTAAGTCCAATTTCAAAGGTCCCCACAGTCTTGACCAACTTAAGATAGTTCCAAAGTCCCAAGTCTCCTGAGATTTAAGATTTTCTCTTAGATGTGAGTCCTGTAAAATAAAACAAGCAAATACTTTCAACATATAAAGGCACAAAGCAAACATTTTAACTGGTATAAGGCATAGCAAGGAGAGACTAGAACAATGCAAACTCAACAACCATCAGTCAAACTTCTGCAGTTCAAGTCCAATACCGATAGTTTCCAGATTTTCAAATTTTGCCACTCCAGCTGGGCAGAGTAGCCAGGGAACATTTTCACTCCAGGCCAACAGGGCACTCCATGGTAGCCCTTGAACAGACCTAGTATGTCCAAAACATCTTCGTGTCTCCATGCAAACCATGACCCATCTTCCAAAGGCTCTTCCAGCCTAGCCATGAGGGTCATCGTGCCCTGCCTATATGCCATGTCTCATCAGTAGTTCCTGGAATTGTGTGCATTTCATGGCCACTCCATGCATTTTTCATGCTTCTGAAACCAATACCATGTGTGCAGGACACAGACATACTCCTTTTTAAAAAGATTTTCAAAAATTTTTATTTATTTATTAGAGTCAGAGGGAGAGAGTGAGAATAGGCATGCCAGGGCCTCTAGCCACTGCAAACGAACTTCAGATGCATGTGCCACCATGTGCATCTGGCCTATGTGGGACCTGGAGAATTGAACATGGGTCCTCAGGCTTCACAGGCATGTCCCTTAACTGCTAAGCCATCTCTCCAGCCCAACACAGCCATATTCTTAATTCAGGGACAAAATAAATCATGACCTGGAAAAGCAGATTCCTACTCCAGTTAACTCTTTCTGAAAGAGTTTGCATTTCTACCATCATCTTTCCTCAGGCATTCTCTCTATTATTTTAAGTAAAGCAGTAGGGCCATCTTCCTTAAGATTGCTAATGTGTTTGGCAATACAAGCTTCAGTACCCTAAAACCAGTCTCAGTGCCTGTGATTTTTAACTTGCTTGAGGTTTCCAATTTAAAATCTTAAATCTCTCAGTCTAATATCTTTACCCAAGAACATCAGTCCATTACAAATTTAACCTTGATCAAACTCTCTGGACCTGGGCAGCAGAACACAGCCACCCCTAATTCCAGTAGCCCAGTTCCAACAAAGTCCTCTGCAGTCTTTCCTTCTCCTTAAAAAGCTCATAAGCCAAGCCTCTAAGTGCACAAGCCGAGCCTCCAAATACAACTCTCGCTTAATTTAGCATTCTGAAATGCTCATCAGAATAGTCCATAAAACTTGACTTACTACTCCAGAAGGTGTCTTCAGTTGCAAGTACCAAGCCCATGCCCATTTCTCCAGAATAAAAGTTCCATAAGACCAAAATCCACATGGTTAGATTCACTTCACCCCACTTCTGGTACCAATATCTGTAGTAGACAGCTTCAGGTTCACTGAAAGGAACTTCAAAACCAGGAACAGTTATGGAGAAAGGGATATTTATTGAAGCTTGCAGAGTCAAGGGAAGTTCCATAATGGCAGAAGAACCTGGCCCTGCTTTTACAGGTCCAAGTTGAGAGACAGAGAGAGAGAGAGAGAGAGAGAGAGAGAGAGGGATATCACATGCCAAAAGCCAAAAGCCAAAACCATATAGCACACTTCAGGAACTCCATGTGGAACTAGGCACTTTGCATATCTTTATATAGGAATTTCAAACCCATCACCACACCTTAAGATCAGCTCAGTGACACCACCTCCAGCCAAGTGGCTGCAGATTCAAACTACAAACTAACAAAACACTGAATATACTGGGGTGGGGGGCATATATTCAAACTACCACACCCATATTTTCATTCCACTTGCTAGTGTTGGGCACACTCTCCTGTTGATATTGTCCACCTTATGTTGGCCAGGGAGTGATGTCCGCCCTCTTCTCATGCTACCATTTCCCCCTGCCATCATGGAGCTTCACTTCAAGTCTATAAGATAAAATAAACCCTTTTGCTCCCAAACCTGCTCTTGGTAGGGTGATTTCTGCCAGCAACATGAACCTGGCTGCAATAATAATGTTGGTACCGAGAGTGAGGTCATTTGCTGCTAGACACCTGACTGCATGGCTTTGGCCTTTTAGTACTGATTTTCAAGAGGAATGTGGAAGAATTTGAAACCTTGGTCCAAAGAGATGCCTCACAGTGCTGTAAGTACAGCTTGATGGACTTATTCTGGTCAGAAATGAAAGACCTGAATGCAGTAAAATCTGTGGACTGTAAGGTTTGGCTTGTGAGGGTGAGAAAGGGCTTTGCTTGGACTGGGCTAGAAGCAGTTTGTGTGAGAGGCTTGATGTCATGCCCTTGTCCTGGGGACTTGTGTAGGATTGCTTTGCATAGAAATGCACTGGTGTGAGCAGAGGGATATGGCACAGAAATGAAATCTTTGGGTTGAAACGTTTGCCCATTCAGCTGAAATTATATGAGAGATTACAACCTTTGAGATTGGGCCAGCTGAATTGCACTGGGGCAACATAAAGAATGTAGACTCTTTTGAAGGGGCCTGAGTGTTCAAGGAGTGTCCTGTTCTTCAAGGTCTACTTTATTCCCCCCCCCCCCCCATTAACAAATTGGCACCACACCTGGTATAAGAAATGCAGGAAAGAGAGTGTCATTGAATTTGCAACATGGTCTTCTGTTTTGGAAATGGCCATGGGCAGTGTGAAGCAGGTTTGCTGGATGCCTGCATGGAGACCCCATGGGGCCATGAGAATGAACCCTGGATTGCAGTGGAGACGCAGTGGAGATGCTGGGACCACGAGATGGCTGCAAAGAAGAGCTGCCAGCCCCAGATGAAGTTTTCCAGGACTGTGAGTAGCCTAACTGGAGGGATGGAATTGGAATTCCAGAGACTTGTTGCTGATTAGAATTATTAGACTTAGAGACTTTCACTGACTATAGTTGTTGGACTTGGAACTACAGAGTTTTGTTTGCCCTGCTTAAAGCTCATATTGGTTGAATGTTTCTTTGCTATGCCCAGTGCCATCTTTTGCAGTGTGAATGTTTATTCTGTGCCATTATGGGTTTGGGGGGAACTTTTGGTATTATGGCTCAGTTAAAAGACCTTGGATTATGAGGATGTTTGAACATCATTAGGTATGATTAAAAACTATGGGGACTTTTAATGGGACTGAATGCATTTCATTTTACATAATGAATGGTTAACAGTTTATAGGGACCAGGGGTGGAATGTGGTGGTTTGATTCAGGTGTCCCCCATAAACTTAGGTGTTCTGAATGCTAGGTTCCCAGCCGATGGAGATTTGGGAATTAACACCTCCTAGAGGCAGTATATTGTTGGGGGTAGGCTTATGGGTATTATAGCCAGTTTCCCCTTGCCAGTATTTGGCACACTCTCCTGTTACTACTGTCTACCTTATGTTGGCCAGGGGGTGATGCCCACCCTCTGCTCATGGCACTGTTTTCTCCTGCCATTGTGGAGCTTGCCCTCAAGTCTGTAAGCTAAAAGAAGCCCCTTTTTTCCCAAAGTTGCTCTTGATTGGGTGATTTCTGCCAGAAATGCAAACCTGACTGCAACAATAGGCATGCCAGGGCCTCTAGCCACTGCAAACAAACTCTAGATGCATGTACCATCTCTTGCATCTGGCTTATGTGGGTTCTGGAGAGTTGAACCTGTGTCCTTGGGCTTCATAGGCAAATATCTTAACCATTAAGCCATCTCTCCAACCCTGTTGTCACCAATATTGTCCACACTAAGTATCTGGGAATGTTAGTGGCTATAGTTACTTCTGTATAGGGTGGGAATTACCTGAATTTTGATATTTTGCTCATCTGTGGACCTCCTGTACCCAGGCCCTTTGCTTTGAGCATAGAATAGGACAACGGATCATGTCTGCATACTACCTCTGTGTCAGAAATGCCTTCACATAATTGTTTAATGGCACTGATTATTTTCCTCCTAGCACTCTTTGCTCTGAAGTGCTGTTAACCTATAAAAGCCCTCTCCAATGGTCTCCTGCTTCCTCAAGGACAATGGCAAGGGCGAAATGCTCCCCCTTCATGCCACAGTCTGGGAGGGATGTCTTCAGACATAGCAGAGCACAACTACCTCTATTTTTTATTTCCTCTCCACAGAATGGATACTGATTTCTCATTGCTTTCGACTATTGGTGAAAGAAAATGAGCATGAGTGTGTGACTAAGTCATTGATTTTTGCAGAGTTCATATCCCCTCTCTTTATCACCTCCCATCAGTTTCCAGCTCCACTCCAGAGAATAGCACAGAAGAGCTCATGAGCACAGTAACCAACAGCTTTCTGTTTTGATTTGAGGCTCACTCTACAGGAGGGAAATCATAGGTGGTACTGAAAATCTGTACAAAAGTCCATGGCTAAGATCCTAGTCCTATGGGTAATCCATTACTTTGGTTATGCATATAAACCTGCCTTCAAATATCTATGTTTATTCCCATAGATTGGTACTGCTTACAGCCTTGAACAAAGAAGTTTCTTTATGCAAAGAGAAATGAATGCAGGGATGCATAGATGACAAAGTTACAAAGAATAAGCTGTTTATTCTTAGTCGTAAATATGATATCTAAACCACAGCCTTCAAGGCTCAGGGAACCTAGTGAATATGGAATTGGAAATAGTATGGGGACAGGAATATGGGAAGTGGGGCTGTGGAATGCTGCCTTCTGGACAGGACAAATCCACTACATTCATGGACTCCCAGATAGGCTTTTCTGTATATGATCATGCCTGTCAGTATTTCATCAAAGATGAGGGGAGGGGTCCATGAGACCCCAGACTTCCAAGAACAAATAATGGAGACTGATGGTTACTGGAGTAGAAGAAGTCATGCCCTTTAGTGGTGTAGCCAGTGGAGGAGTGCCCACTCTCCAGTAAATAACATCCAACCCATTATCATGCAGAAGACACAAAAAAATGGCACAAACACCTGGCATTCATTTTCAATGATAAGAGATCCTGGTGTGCAGACATACACACATGCACACACATGTTCAAATAAATAATACATTAAACACACACACACACAGTCGGGCGTGGTGGTGCATGCCTTTAATCCCAGCACTTGGGAGGCAGAGGTAGGAGGATTGCTGTGAGTTCGAGGCCACCCTGAGAATCGATAGTGAATTCTAGGTCAGCCTGGGCTAGAGAGAGACCCTACCTTGAAAAAACACACAAACCCCCCCCACACACACAAAATACCAGTGCTGAATCTCTTCCCTCAGCTGCTCTTTGCTTTAGTCCTCTGCCTTCCCGTTTGCTGACATGGATTTCAGCCTTCTAATTTTTTTTAATTTTTTGTTTTTATTTTTATTGATTTATTTGAAAGTGACAGACAGAGGAAAAGGCAGAGAGAGAGAGAGAGAGAGAGAGAGAATGGGCATGCCAGGGCCTCCAGCCACTGCAAACGAACTTCAGACATGTGCACCCCCTTGTGCATCTGGCTAACATCGGTCCTGGGGAATCGAGCCTTGAACAAGGGTACTTAGGCTTCACAGGCAAGCGCTTAACCACTAAGCCATCTCTCCAGCCCTCAGCCTTCTAATTTTGAAGGCTTATTCATGTATAAGTATAAAGTTTGAATTTTTTTCAAGTCCCACCCACTGCACTCTCTATAACCAAATAAACCTCCTCTTTCTGACCAGTGGAGCACATTTGTTTGTTTTGCTTTATTTAACTGGAGTATTTGACATTCTTCTCTGGGTGCTTTCAGTGCCCATTACATTCAGGGCAACAAACTTGGAGGTGGTAGATTTGGAAGCTTCCTTGAAAATCCAATTGTGTCAAGATGACCAATACATTCTTATTTGAGGGGATACTGATGCCATTTCAGTTTACCAGTGGGGAGGCTTTATCCTTTGCTCGGGATGAATTCTTAGTAAGAGATGATGATATCATCCTTGTAAGCTACCCCAGATCAGGTAAGTGATGTTGGTGTTTGTGTCAGGGTATGTGCTTGTTTGTGCATGTGAGGTTCCCTTTATATCTAACCTGCATAGAAATATGTCTTTCTGCATGGGCTAGAAGATGGTAATGATAATTGTTCATTATGGTAAAATCATATAACATGAGCCGGGCGTGGTGGCGCACGCCTTTAATCCCAGCACTCGGGAGGCAGAGGTAGGAGGATCGCCGTGAGTTTGAGGCCACCCTGAGACTCCATAGTGAATTCCAGGTCAGCCTGAGCTAGAGTGAGACCCTACCTCGAAAAGCCAAAAAAAAAAAAAAAATCATATAACATGAAATTGACCTGTAGTTGACAGCTCCACACTGCTCAGATGAGCATCCAACCAAATACAATTTTATGGGAGGAAGGGATTTATTTCAAACTTGCAGATCCAGGGGAAGTTCCATCAATGCCTGAAGAAGCTTGCTCCCATTCATAAATCCAACAGAGACAGAAACCACCAGCAGCCAGAAAACACCAAAAAGCAGCAAGCAGTGGCCCACTAGAGCTCTCTGTATACCTTTGGGCTGGAGTTCAGATCCTTTCCTGATTTGACATACCCTCTGTATCAGAAATCTGTCTGCCAGGGGCTGAAATTGAAAATTCAATTTTAATAAGATGCCAGAGTCTATGGGGCCATACATTCAAACTACCACTCTATCATAACAAATCTGTAAGTGCACATCACAGTATCAATTGCATATGCAGTATTTCACAGAAGATACTAGACCATTTTTTAAATTTTATTAATTTGTGTGTTGTGGGGGTGTTCACATATTCCACATACATGCAGCTTTGCATCTGGCTTTATGGGGGTGCTGGGGACACCAAGGCCAACAGCTTCATAAGCAAGTACTTTTAACCACTGAGTCATCTCAGTCCACTGCTGGTTTTTAATTTATTTAGCCATTTGACAAGCAGATACACACACAACTGCACACACACACAGATTAGAGAAAAGAGAGAGAGAGAAAATTAGATGCACCAGGGCCTCTTGCCACTGCAAACAAAGTCCAGATGCATGCACCACTTTGTACATCTGAAAGCAGCTTCTTATCCATCATCTTATCTGAGAAATTACATATACTGTAAAAATCTAAATTCCGTATATTAGAACTGCTGTTTATTTTATTAAAAAGTTAATTTTCACTAGTGGTGTGTGTGCCCACATGTGCACATGTGCCAGAGTCTCTTGATGCTGCAAATGACCATATGGCTTTACATGGGTGGCTGGGAAATTGGTCCTATGACTGTTGTTAAAATAGGACACAGAAAAAGTTGAGATGATATGAGAGAGAAAAATAGAATAGTCGTTTTGATGCAAGATTGAAAGTCAAGGAAACTTATGGGGACATGGGAAAGAAAACGAACTTGTGTTGTGACTTGAACATGAAATGTCCCCCATAGGTTCATATATTTGAACACATGGTCCCCAACTGGTGGCACTGTTTGAGAACTAAAACTGTGGTTCAAGGGAGCAGGACACAGCCCAAGATGGTAGCAGAACCTGACAGCATCACTCACATAGACACAGGCTAAAGAAAGCTGCAAGTTCAGAGAAGAGCTGCTTCTTAAGAGGGGATACCAGTGTCTCAAGCAACAGCATTGGCAGGGGTGGGGGTTGGAAACTCAAGCCTTTCGAAGCCCAGATGATTTCATCATAAATGCCAGATGCCAGCTGTAGAACAGCCAGATTCTGAGTTTGCCCTGGTGGTTTTCAGCCCTGTTTTTGAGCTCAAAGTTTAAAAAGTTACCTAAGATCTAAGAATAGACTTTGGTCTTTTGAACAGCATTTGGACTGTCAAAAATGATGAGGATTTTTGAAGTTGGAACTTGATGCACTTTGCATTATGAGATGTCTCTGAACCTAAGGAAACAAGGGGTAAAAGGTTATGACTTCGAAAGTTTTATGTTTGGGTGTCAAGTTGACAAGGGGTAGATATGTGATGGTTTACACTGACTGGCAATTTCATAAGACCTAGAATCACCTAGGAAAGTAGCCTCTGAACATGCTTGTGAGTAATTATTTGGATTTGTTTATCCTCTGGGAATACCTGTGAGGGATTGCCTTTACTAGGCTAAGTGAAGTAGGAAGACTCACAATAACTGCGGGTGGCACCATTCCAGGGGTGGGGTCCTTGGTCTGGATAAAGAAGGGAGGGGGGCTGGAGAGATGGCTTAGCAGTTAAGGCACTTGCCTGAGAAGCCTGAGGACTCAGGTTTGATTCTCTAGGTCGAGGTCGCACATAAGCCAGATGCACAACATGACACATGTGTCTGGAGCTCATTTTCAGTGGCTGGAGGGCCTGACACAGCCATTATTTCTCTCCCTCTCTTTCTCCCTCTCTCTCTGTCTCAAATAAAGAAAAAAAATTTTAAGGAGAGTTCATTTAGCACCAGCATAATCACTCTCTGCTTCCTGATTGTGGATGCAATATGAGCAGCCCTGTTTCATGTACCTGCTATCCATGTCTTCCCTGCCAGGATGAACTATAATCTCAAACTGTCAATTGAAATGCCCATTCTTCCTAAAGTAACTTCTGCTCAGGCATTTAGTCACAACAATGAGAAAGTAACTAATAAACTAATGCTACAACTCTATATTTTGTTGGTGCTCAGAATCCAAACTTTTTTACTAAATTGTTTATCAAGAAAAGTATAGAGCCAAGGGAAGGCACCCACATGTCTAGAGATCCCACATGGAGGGCCTGGAAAAAAACATGGAAAAAGAAAGAGGTGAGAAAGTTCAAGGAGCTCCTGCCATGTGGGGAACTAGAGGGGATAAATGAGCCCATGTAGAGATGAAGGGTTAGAGGTCCTCCTGGCTGGGACTGGGCCAGAGCCTAGGCTGAGCCCCTCCCTGCTGGGCAGAGCCAGCCCAGGCCCAGCCAAGGGAAAAACTCACTCACAGCTGGGAGTTCCCACATGATCAGAGAGCCTGCCCTCTCCTTGCAGAGATATTTATAACCTTTTAGTGGAAGTGGGCTGTCTTCTGGCTCAGGTCAATCAGAGGGACAGCTGGTTGGTTAGGGCTAGGGGATGTCTCAGGAAACAGTTAGCCCTGGCACCAAGTTCCACGGGCTGATCTTGACCAAACACAATGTTTAAATCCTATGAAAGACTCCCTACTAGGAGAGGTCCTGATTGTGGAAAAACAGGTCTAGGTGAACTAGGCAAGAGATAAGAAGTCAGATCATCTTTTATTTTTAGCAAGTGAAAACTTTCCTGCCCTTTTTTACCTTCAGAGGTCCAGTCTCCCTAACTCTACCCCCCTCTCATTCCCCCCTCTCATGAGAACACACACTAACTGCTATCAGAGTACAAGGGGCAATGGCATCAGATCATGAACTGATTCCTGCTGAATGGGCCACAAAGTTATGGTAGAGTCTTTCCCAGAGAGGAACTATTCTAAAGGATTCTGAAAGTGTATTGATGGAGTACAGAAAGATAGTCTTGGATGCAAACGTTGGGGAAAAAGAATAAAAGTAAGGAGTTAATGAGACGTGAGCACACAGTAATCAGGTCACCTTCAGGATTGTCCTCCTTATGGACTTCTAGGCCTTGGGGAGGAAACCCAGGTAAATGGAGTTGGATTGTTTTATAGGTAGGATCTTTCTCTAGCAAAGGCTGACCTGAAATTCGCTATGTAGTCTCAGTATGGCCTTGAAATCACAGCTGTCCTCCTACCTCTGCCTCCTGGGTGCTGAGATTAATGGCATGCACTATCATGCTTGGCTTCAAGGCTTTATTTTTATTTATTTTATTACTTATTGATTTATTTGAAAGAGAGAGGGAGGCAGATGAGAGGAAAATAATGGGTGCACCAGGGCCTCCAGCCACTGAAAATAAACTCCAGATGCATGTGCCACCTTGTGCCTCTGGCTTACTTGGGTACTGGGGAATCAAACTTGGGTCCTTAGGCTTCATAGGCAAGTGCCTTAACTGCTAAGACATCCTTCCAACCCTATTTTTTGTTAAAAGAATGTATAAATATTATTGTTTTACTGGGGGATTGTTGAAATGGGAGGGAAGCATAAAATAAGCAACAAGTATAAACTGAGATAATATTCAATAGATATTTATGGAATTTATGCTTTCCAAATACAGAGTTTGCACTGAATAAATAAGACTTAACTTTCTGGTGAAAGACAATAGAAGATGAAGTTATAGCTAATGATTAAATAAATATATTCAGCGACAAAGTATAAATTGTATGGCACATAGTTGAAGTTGGCAGCCCTCTTGGTATAACACATAAACTTGCAGTCAACAGGACTGATCTTGGATAAACCATTCGTTACCTTTCATTGTCCCCCTCTACCTTCCTTTCGATGCCTTCTTCTTTACCACTAGTCCTAATTGTGCTTTAATGTCTTTTTTTCATGACCCACTGAGTTTTAATTAGGGTTGCTTACATGAACATGGCTGGAGAACTATTTACTGGAGCAAAGGAACTTACATGATCACCATTCTTAATTTGATATCTATGAAGTAGTTACATTAGTTTGTCACTGGAAGAATGGAGTCCCTGTTACAAGTTTTTGGTCTCATTGATAAGATAATTTAAGAGTGACAAAGAAGAGGATGCGAGGACAATTTGTTGAACATAGAAAACAATACATGTGTCTTTACACAATCTGTGCATTTGTACAGTGCATGCATACACACATACACACCCATACATATACAGATATGCATACATGCATGTATGCATCCCAAACATGTGAAAAATATAAGGTCATATTGTTGCAGTTTTGAGAGCAATGGAGTCTTTCTTAGCTCTGGTTGGCCTAACTTAGGCATTAGAGTGCTAGGTACTCATGATCACTGGAACTCTGTAAGCTAGTGGTTCTCTCAAGTTTGTTTTCTTACAATCTGCAAATAATTGACATGTGTAAACACAGGCAAATGGTAAGTTTTTTTATTTATTGGAGAGAGAGAGAGGAATTATGGACACAACACCAGGGCCTCTTGCCACTGAAAAAGAACTCCAGATGCATGTACAACTTTGTGCAGCTGGCTTTATATGGGAATCAAATCCAGGTAGCAAGTTTTACAAGTAATTGCCTTTAACCACATGAACTATCTCCTCAGCCTAGAAGGGTAAATTAAGCGAGATTTTATTTTAGAAAAGAAAGTACAGCAGAAAACTCCCCAATTGGGAGAAGCCTGGAGAATATAATTCACTTGGTTACTAAACCAAGTCCTTATGTGCCTAAGGGATGTAACTTTGGCACAAAGTCTGGGTGGATTAGATTTGTTACTTTGGATGTACATGTGGGCTCTTGTTAAAAAAGGAACAAGGACACTAGGGCTAGTGGTCAGCTGGCATATTCGTGAGTCATATTATTTCAGGGCTTTTTGAAATTCAGTCCTTAGCTTCTGTTCTCTGGACTTATCATTAGTGCTGTTTTGGGCCTGACTGACTACCTACAAAATGGGGCTTCTTTTTTCCTATTTGAAACTCTTACTTATCTTTCTATAGCCTTAGTGCTCTGGTTTACAATTCAAGCTATATACTGAATAAGGCCAGAGAGTCACCATTCTTATCTCATTATTGATTTTAAAGGAAAATCTTTCAGTTTTCTTCCCCATTGAGCATAGTGATGGCTATAATTTTGTTGCATATATCCTTTATTTTGTATTTTTTCAATTAAATGGGAAAATAAAAATTGAACAGGCAGGGAATGGTGGAGCATGCCTTTAATCCCAGCACTCAGGAGACAGAAGTAGGAGAAGTAGGAGAATTGCCATGAGTTTGTGGTCACACTGAAACTATATACTGAATTCTAAGTCAGCCTGGGCTAGAGCAAGAGTCTACTTCAAAAAATAAATAAATAAAAATATTTTAGTATTCAACATGAGAAATGTTTCCTTTGCAATGTCAATGTAACAAACATTTGATTATTACCATTGTTCCAACAACAGGAACACACTGGATGATTAATATTCTCAGTCTGATTATCTCCAAAGGGGACCTTAGCTGGATCCAAACTGTTGACCACTTTGTTAGGTCCCCACCAGTGGAATCTAAGGATTTGCAGAAAGTCTTAGTGGAGCAGGATGGACCACGCTTCATGGCAACACATCTCCCTATACAGTTCTTCCCCAAGTCCTACTTCATGTCTAGTGCCAAGGTGAGTGGATATTGGTTTATGTAAAAAATCTCAGGGGATATTCCCTCATCTGACAAAATGATGCATCTAAGTCGGCATCCAAACCAATGGTGCATGTTCCAATGCTTCTAGTGTTTACATTATGGCAGCCATGATGAACTAATCATTGTACTTCATCTAATGAACTTAGATGCCTCTTGAGTTTCACTAATGTAGTGAAACATGGCATCCATTACCAGTGTATTAAACCTGCCCAAGTTTAATGTCATGTTAGGATCATTTTCTTATGGGTAAAGGAAATGTACCAGAATTTGAAAGGTTGAGACAAGAAGATTGTTGTGAGCCTAAGGGCAGCTTGGGCTACAAGTGAGATCCTCAAAAAGCCTAAAATAAGAGTTAAGGATCTGGTAGAGGGGAAGGGAAGGGTTGCATTGGAAGGATAATGGATTGAAGACAAAAGACCTGCCTTACAATGTCACTTTTGTTTAATGAGATAAGAAGTTTGGTTTAGAATATGAGAAAATATGCTGGAAAAACAGGTAAATATTTGCACTGTACTTTCATATGCTCCCATTCTTTTTTAGTTGATTTATCTCATCAGGAATCCAAAAGATGTTATTACATCTTGTTATCATATAAGTAAACTGTTACCTTTTCAGAAGATGCCAGAGAATTTTGATGAGTATCTTAACCACTTTATCCAAGGCAATGGTGAGTTGAATCTGGGCCACCCATTTTAAATTTTACATTAAAACAACTACCAATCAATAAATGGTCTAATTAAATGGACAGTTCTCAAAAGAAGAAACACAAATGTACAATAGACATTTTAAAAAATGTTCAATTAAAACCACCTTGAGATTCCATATCATCTCAGTCAAATGGCTATCATCGAGGAAACAAATGACAACAAATGTTTGCCACCATGTGGGGAAAACAGAGCCATTATGCACTGTTTGTTGGAGTATAAGATGATGAAGGCACTATGGAAATCAGTGTGGAGGTTTCTCAAACAGCTAAAAATCAGATGACCACAGCTTTATTGCAAATCCCTGTTCTTGCTGCTCTATTCACAATAGCTAGGGAATGGTAACAACAATAGCTGGATAAGGAAAACATGACACATATATGCAATAGAATACTAACTAATTAATGTGTATGTGTGAACACATGTGTCATGTATGCATGTGGAGGTCAGAAAATATCCTCAAGGCGTTTGTGTTCCATCTTCTTTCAGACTGAGTCTCTTATTACAGCAAAGGAATACCAGACTAGGTGGCCTGTAAGGTTTGAATTCTCTCCATCTCCCATTGTTATAGGACCATTAGGATCACAGATGGACAGTTGAGGAATTGATCTTGGGCTGGCAGGCTTTGCAAGCACATACTGTCTCTCCAGACCACACAATGGAATTTCACTCAGTGGTAAAGAAAAAATGAAAATATGATTTTTTTTAGAAAAATGGATGAAACTACAAAAAATAATACTATAAGTTAATCTGAGCCCAGAAAAACAATATTGCATATTATTCCTCATATGTAGATGCTAACTTTTAGTAATTGTATGAAGGTAAATAAGGGTATACAAGAATGGGTGTGAAACTAGATAGGAAACCACAAGAAGGGAACAAGAGGTAATATTAAAGGAGGCAATAGGAAAACATGTATTACGAGTGGAAAGGAAACTCACAAGGGGATAGTAGAATGGGTAGATAATAGGGAAGGAAAACAAATGAACAAAATTTGCTTAAAAAACATCACAGCTGGGTGTGGTGGTACATGCCTTTAATCACAGCATTTGGGAGGCCAAAGTAGGAGGATTCCTGTGAGCCTGAGGCCAGCATGAGACAATAGTCAATTTCAGGTCTGCCTGGGCTAGAGAGAGACCCTACCTTAAAAAATTATTATGGGTAGGGTGTAGTGGCTCACATCCAAATTCCCAGCACTTGGAAGGTTGAGGTAGTCAGCTTGCCATGAATTGAAGGCCAGTCTGTTCTACACAGTGAATTCAGGCCAGTGTGGGCTATCGAGTGAGACCCTGTTTCCAAAAACCAAACAAACAAAAATCCCAAGCCCCCAAACCATCATAATGAAACTTAATTCTTTATATGCTAATAAAAATTAAAATAAAAAGTCAGTACATTCTAGTTTGAAATTTACTCAGTGGCATAAGAGTTTAGTGGAAAGTTAAAAAGATCTATTGTCATTTAATATACTTCTAATTTGAAGGTTCATTTACATTCACTTATATGTTATACTATTATATCATATTATATGATATGGATTATGTCATTCTGTGTTACATAAGGCTATTTGGCAAGTATATAATGTACTTTGAGGATATTACCCCACTACCTGCTACTCTCCTATTCATAACCTTTCCATTAGCTCCATTTGATTCCCATAATAATCATGCCACTATTACACAAGCAGGTATAAACTGCCTAGCAGGTCAGTAGTATACCACACATAGTACACAACTGAGTAAGACTGTTGAACACTATTGTTGTTATCTTGTTGCACCAGACTAAAAATAGCTGGTGGGAGGAAAGTCTTTATTTTGGCTTATACTCTTGACTCTGGCTGGCATCTCCTGTACAGAACAAGTGGGTGGAGTTGGAACCCATTCTCTCAGTGGAATGGCTGGCTTCTCTCATGAGGACTCATTAGGCAGAGTCAAGACCTGTTCCGTTTGGGCATTGGCTGGCATCTTGAATATAGACCAAGTGGATGGAGTTGAGACCTGCTTCTTCCAGGTACTGGCTCTCCTGTCCTTGTCCATGTTAAACTCTTTAGTTCAAAATGTTCAAAACTGATTGAAAGCTTAGAATTTAGGTGCACCTGTTCAAATATAGTCACTAATGTTCTACACAGGAAAATAGATGGTAAAAATGTGGGACTTCTGGGTAAGATGGCAGGAGAGTAGCAGTGCCAAAGCAGCCTAGGGGGAGAAATAAGCAGAAAAACAGCAAAATAACTCTTCTACGAAAATGTGAAGGTGTGTAATAAATTATCAACCACATGAGAGAAACAGGTGAGACTCAGAACTTCTAGCAAGCAGGAAACACAAAAGCAGCTCCGGCGATGGCACCTGAGGCCCCAGTCCATACACCCTCCCAGTTTGGAGTGGCAGGAGCAGAAGCCAGGTGAAAGAATTTTCCACTCACATCAGCCTCATCACAAAGTCAAGAAACCTGAAAGGGAATACAGCAGGGATCAGCTGACCAGCCACTGAAGGAGAATACAAACTGGACCACCCCTGCCCCTGGCCCCAGCCACACAGCATCCAGCACAGCTGATCAGAACACCAGATCCATCAACCCAAGCAGCCTAACTGACTCCGCAGCACAGCAAAGAGGGATTAAGATGGGCACTCAGCACTGGTGAAATTGGAAGCCATTCTAAAAGGTAACAGAGCCTACTTATACAAAGCCAGGTACATAGGCCTGCACTGGAATTACTAGTCTCACCTTCCATGTCAAGACAGGTTATGTGTAGATTTGATTGATGTGTTCTGGTCAGCTTTACCATTTTCAAATGAGCAGTATTTTGGTGTTGACTATTATTGCCTTTGACATTTCATGATTTATAGGGCCTTTGTCTTTTTCTTCTGTCATTATTGGGGACAGGGTCTCGTTTGGACCCAGGCTGACTTGGAACCCAGTTGAAAGGATTAAGAGTGTGGGACAACCTAGGGGACTTTGATGTTATTAGATTACCTGACTGTTTTATTCCCCACATTTGCATAAATACTCTGCACTGGTTTTTGTTGAATGTGTATATTGCTCAGTTGAATTTTAGAATTTGCCAGTAATTTTATACACCCAGCCTACTAGAATACTGAATAGCAGACAAACTCAACACCTAGGGTCACTTCTGCTGTTTCTCTGGGAGTATAAGAGCTACAGCTGGCACCTTAAACTCCTACCCTGAAGATATACAACATCAGATTTGCACACTAAGAATACTGTAGATAATGAGAAAACCCAAGCATCAAATTAACTCAAGATGCAAAAATTATAATAAACACGAAATCACCAAAACTTATAAATCCATCAGAAATGACCTCCAGTGAGAATGTTTTAGATGAAATACCTGACAAAGATTTTTAAAAAATGATTACACTTATGCTCAAATAAATCAAAGAAGAAATTAAATGAATGATTAATTGAATGAATTAAATGAAACTCCTGAAGGAAGCCAACTTAATGAAATAAGGAGGTCAATACAAGACATGAGTAAGGAAATATAAATAATGAAAAATACCAATCAGAAATACTAGAAATGAAAAACAGAGTAAGGCAAATATAAAACTTTGTAGAAAGTCTCACCAGTAGAACCAGTATAATATATCAAGGAGAGGACAGAATACCTAAACTAGAAGACCAGGTGGCAGAACTGATACAGTTAAACAAAGAAAAAAAAAAACTAATAGGAAGGCATGAATGGGAATTTCAAGACATCCAGGACACTATGAAGAGATCAAACATAAGAATTTGGGACAGAGCCGGGCGTGGTGGCGCACGCCTTTAATCCCAGCACTCGGGAGGCAGAGGTAGGAGGATCGCCGTGAGTTCGAGGCCACCCTGAGACTCCATAGTGAATTCCAGGTCAGCCTGGGCTAGAGTGAGACCCTACCTCGAAAAACCAAAAAAAAAAAAAAAAAAGAAAAAAAAAAAGAATTTGGGACATAGTAGAAGGAGAATTTCACTCCAAAAGCATAGTAGGTATTTTCAACAAAATCACATAAGAAAATTTCCCCCAATAAGGAAAGTGATTCCAATACAAATACAGGAAGCCTTTAGAATGCTAAACAAACAAAATCAGGAAGAACCTGTCAACACCATATTATCATTAAACTACAAAACACACAAACCAAAGAAAATATATTGAAAGTAGCTAGAGAGAAAAATCAAGGATAAGAGGAGATTACTCAACACAAACTGTAAAAGCCAGAAGGGCTTGGAATGATGTATTCCAAGTTCTGAAAGATAACAATTGTCAACCAAGATTATAAGGACATTCCATAATAAAAACAAGTTAAAGGAAAATATGACCACTAAACCAGCTCTATAAAAAATACTTGAAGAAGCCGGGCATGGTGGTGCATGCCTTTAATCCCAGCACTGGGGAGGCAGAGGTAGGAGGATCACTGTGAATTCGAGGCCACCCTGAGACTACATAGTGAATGGTCAGGTCAGCCTGAGCTAGAGTGACAACCTACCTTGAAAAACCAAAAAAAAAAAAAAAGAAAAAGAAAAAGAAAAAAAAATCTTGAAGAGATCTTTCATGCTGAAGGGGGAAAAAAGCAAACACATAAAGAAACAGGAAAAAAACAAACCATAATAAAATAATACTTAATACAAGAGAGTAAGGGAAAACAAAGAACTACAAAACAAGAAGAATTGCAAGAATGCACATCTTTCAATAATAATTCAATATCAGTGGCCTTAATGCCCCAAACAAAAGACACAGATTTGCAGACTGACTTAAAGAAAAACAGGATACTTCTATTTGTTGCCTCCAAAAAATTCATCTTTCCACAAAAGATGAACATTATCCTATAGTGAAAGGATTGAAAATGGCATTTCAAGTAAATGGGCCTAGAAAACAAGCCAGTGTTACTATCCTACTATCTGACAGGGTGGACTACAAACCAACATTAGTTAGGAAAGGTAAACAAGGTCACTGTATATTGATTAAAGGAGCCCTCTAACAGGAGGATATTACAATTCTAAACACATATGCACCTAACATAGGGGCTCCCAATTTCATCTAAAACTATTAAAACTAAGGTCACAGAAAACACCAAACACAGTTGTAGTGGGTGACTTCAATACCCCAGTTTCATCAATTGACAGGTCATTCTGGCAAATAAATAAATAAACAGAGAAGCATCTGGTTTAAATGAGCTCATACAACAAGCGGTCCAGATTTCTAAAGAACATTTCATCCCAATGCTGCAGAATACACATTTTTCTCAGCAGTACATGGAACATTCTCTGAAATAGACCATATACTGGGACACAAAAGGAAATCTTAATAAATACAGGAAAATTGAAATAATTCCTTGCACTCTACCTGATGAGAATCGTAATAAAATACAAATCAACAGCAAGAAAAGCTATAGAGCATACTCAAAATTATGGCACTAAACAGTAAACTACTAAATGATATCAATGAAGAAATCAAGAAGGAAATAAAAAAATTCATAGAATCAAATGATAATGAGAACACAACATACCAGAATCTTTGAAACCAAAACAATGAAGGAAGTCCTAAGAGGGAAATTTATAGCTTTACGTGCCTATATTAAGAAATTAGAAAGGTCACAAGTAAACAATGCTTCACCTTATGCCTTTGGAAAAAGAAGAACAAGGCAAACCCAAATCAGTAGATGAGAAGAAATAATAAAAATTAGGGCAGAAATTAATGAAATAGAAACCCAGAAAAAAGGAAGAGAGTGAGGAAGGGAGAAACATGGGGAAGACAGATGGCTTAGTGGTTAAAGTGCTTGCCTGCAAAGCCAAAGGAGCCAGGATCAATTCTCCAGGACCCACATAAGCCAGATGTACAAGATGGCACATGAGTCTGGAGTTCGTTTGCAGCAGCTGAAGATCCTGGCATGCCCATTCTCTCTATATATCTGCCTCTTTCTCTCTCTAAAAATTTAATTTAATTTAATTTTTAAAAATCAGGGGCTGGAGAGATTGCTTAGCAGATAAGGCACTTGCCTTCGAAGCCTAAGGACCCAGATTCAATTCCCCAGTACCCACGTAAGACAGATGCACAAAGGGGTGCATGTGTCTGGAGATAGTTTACAGTGGCTACTGGCCCTGGCACACCAATTCTTTCTCTCTCTCCTATCATAAATAAATAAAAAATTTTAAAGAATTTTCAAAGAATCAATGAAACAAAGAGTTGGTTCTTTGGAAGAATAAACAAAACTGATAAACCCTTGCCAAATCTAACTAAAAGACAGAAGAGACACAAATCAATAAAATTAGAGATGAAAAGGGGTCCAGTACAACAGATAACAAAGAAATTCAGAAAATCATAAGGATGTAAGAACTAAGTTTGAAAATCTGGAAGAAATGGATGATTTCCTTGATTTACATCACCTACCAAAATTAAATCAAGGTGAGATAAATCATTCAAATAAACCTATAAAAGTGCATAGATGCAGGCAGTTATAAAAAATCTCCCAACTAAAAAAAGTCCAGGCCCAGATAGATTCACTGGTGAATTTTACCAGACCTTCATGGAAGAACTAACACAAATGCTTCTCAAACTTTTCCATAAAATAGAAAAGGAAGGAATGCTATCAAACTACTTTATGAAATCAGCATTCCCCTGAAACCAAAACCAGACAAAGAACAAAATAAGAAAATTACAGACTCATCTCCCTCAGGAACATAAATGCAAAATTTCTCAACAAAATATTGGCAAACAGAATACAAGAAAATATCAGAAAGATCATTCACCCCAACCAAGTAGGCTTTATCTCAGAGATGCAGAGATGGTTCAACATACACAAATCAATAAATATAATACATTATATAAACAGACTGAAGGACAAATATCACATAATCATCTCATTAGATGCAGAAAAGCATTTGACAAAGTCCAATATCCCTTCATCATAAAAGTCCTACAGAAACTGTGAATAGAAGGAACATATCTCATAGCCAACGTAATACTAAATGGGGAAAATCTTGAGGCTTTTCAACTAAAATCAGGAACAAGACAAGGGTGTCCACTGTCCCCACTTTTATTTAATATAGTACTGGAAGTCTTAGCTATAGCAATAAGTCAAGAGACACACATGAAAGGGATGCAAATTGGAATGGAAGAGATCAAATTAACATTATTTGCAGATGATATGATTCTATACATAAATAACCCTGTGGTAGTTTGGATAAATGCCTCCCCAATAGATTCAAGGAGTTTATTGAAACTTCTTGGATTACCAGCCACCTGATAGGAGGAGATGTCACTGGGTGGTCCAGCCCTAAGGTGTGGTGGTGGATATGACATTCCAATATAAAGATATGCAAAGTGTCTGAGTTCCTCCTGGAGTTCCTAAACTGTGCTGTGTGGTTTTACTTTTGGTTTTTGGCTTTTTCTCTCTCTGCCTTGTCCTTTAAGAGGGGGCCAACTTCTTCTACCATGATGAAACTTCCCCTGGATCTGTAAGCTTCGATAAATATCCTTTCCTCCATAATTGTGCCTCATCTGAAAGTTCATCTCAGTGAATCTGAAGCTGTCTGCTACAGAAATTAGTACTGAGAGTGGGGCAGAATGCTAAGCTGAGTCTGACCATGTGGATTTTGATATTTTGGAACTTTTGGGAGAATGAGCATGGACTTGATACTTGAAACTGAAGTGGTAAGCCAAGTATTATGTACTATTCTTATGAGACTTTGAAAATGCTAAATGCAGAGAGAATTAAACTTGGAGGCTTGGCTTATGAGCTTTCTAAGGGGAAGGAAAGACTGCAGAGGACTTTGTTGGAACTGGGATACTGGCATAAGGGCTGGCTGTGTCCTGCTGCACAGGCTCAGAGAGTTTGATCAAGGTTAAATTTGTAATGGACTGATGTGCTTGGCTAAAGATATTGGACTGAGAGATTTAAGATTTTAAGTTGGAAAACCTCAAGCAAGTTAAAATTACAGACACTAAGACTGGTTTTAGGTTGCTGAAGCTGCTATTGTGAAACGCTTTAGCAATCTTAAGGAACATGGCCCAACTTCTTTACATTAAACAATGGAGAGAATGCCCGAGGAAAGACTGTGATAGACATGCAAACTCTTTAAGAAAGAGTTGACTGGAGGAGGAACCTCTTTTCAAGGTTATGATTTAGTTTGTCCCTGGATTGAAAATATGGCTATGAGTTGGGTGTAGTGGCACACACCTTTAATCCCAACACTCAGGATGCAGAGGTAGGAGGATCACTGTGAGTTTGAGGCCACCCCGAGACTACATAGTGAATTCCAGGGCTAGAGTGAGACTCTACCTTGAAAAAAAAAAAAAAGAAAGAAAGAAAGAAAGAAAGAAAGAAAGAAAGAAAGAAAGAAAATATGGCTGTGTGTGGTATTTGATTCAGTGTCCTCCATAAACTTGGGTGTTCTGGGTGCTGGTCTACCCAGCTGATGGCAATTAGAAATTTAAGCCTCCGTGAGGTGGTGTATTGTTGGGGGTGAGCTTATGGGTGTTATAGCCAGTTTCCCCATGCCAGTGTTTGGCACACTCTCTTGTTTCTATTGTCCACCTTATGTTGGCCAAGGAGTGATATCCACCCTCTGCTCATGCCATCATTTTCCCCTGCGATGATGGACATTCCCTTTGAGTCTGAAAGCCAAAATAAAACCTTTTTCCCCCCAGATCTGCTCTTGGTTGGGTGATTTTTGCCAGCAATGCAAGCCTGACTGCAACAGTAATGTTGGTACTAAGAGTGAGGTCATTTGCTGGTAGACACCTGACTGTGTGGCTTTGGCCTTTTGGAGCTGACTTTCAAGAGGAATGTGGAAGGATTTGAAACCTTGGCCCAACAGATGCCTTGCAGTGCTGTAAGTACAGCTTCATGGACTATTCTGGTCAGAGTTGAAAGACCTGAATTCAGTAGGACCCATGGACTGTGATGTTTGGCTTATGAGGGTGAGAAAGAGCTTTACTTGAACTGGGTTAGAAGCAGTTTGTGTGAGAGACTTGCTGCTATGGCCATGTCCTGAGAAGTTGTGCAGGGTTGCATTGCATAGAAATGGACTGGTTTGAGCAGAGGGATATGGCAGAGAAAAAATGAAATCTTTGGGCCTAAACTGATGTCCATTCACCTGAAATTGTTTGAGAGATTATAACCTTTGAGATTAGGCCAGCTGACTTACTTGCACTGGGGCAATAGAAAGAATGTAGATTCTTTTAAAAAATATTTTATTTATTTATGAGACAGGAAGAGACAGATGGAGAGAAAGACAGAATGGGTACACCAGGGCCTCTAGCCACTACATATGAACTCCAGACACATGTGCCCCCTTGCACATCTGGTTTACATGGGTCCTGGGGAATCAAACCCAGGTCCTTAGGCTTTGCAGGCCAGTGCCATAACTGCTAAGCCATTTATCCAGTCCCAAGAATGTAGATTCTTTTGAAAAAGTCTGAGTGCTCAAGTAGGGTCCTGGTATTCAAAGTCTGCTTTATTTACCCCTGGATTAACAAATTGGCACCCTACCTGGTATTGTGGAGTATAAGAAATGCAGGAAAGAGAGGGTAATTGAGTTTGCAACATGGTCTTATGTTTTGGAAATTGCCATGTGCAGTGTGGAGCAGGATTCCCTGCACGGAGACCCAATGGAGCAATGAGGATGAACCATGGGTTACAGTGGACACCCAGGGGAGATGCTGGGACCATGAGATGGCTGACTGCTAAGGAAAGCTGCTGACCCTGGATGAAGTTTTCCAGGACTGTGAGTAGCCTAGCTGGAGTGGCAGAAATGAAATACCAGAGACTTGTTGCTGGTTAGAAGTATTGGACTTGGAAATTTGTCACTGAGTAGAGTTGTTGCACTTGAAACTGCAGAGGTTGGTGTTTGCCCTGGTTGTTTTAAATTTTGTATTGGCAGAATATTTATTTGCTATGCCCAATGCCATCTTTTGCAGTGTGAATGTTTATTCTGTGCCATGTGCCATTATGTTTCTTTTTTGTTTGTTTGTTTTTGGATTTTTTGGTATTATGGCTCAGTTAAGAGACCTTGGATTATGGGGATGTTTGAACATCATTAGGATTTATAAAAACTATGGGGACTTTTAAAGTTAGACTGAATGCATTCTATTTTTCATCATGGATGGTTATCAATTTAGGGGGGCCAGGGGCAGAATGTAGTGGTTTGATTCAGGTGACCCGATAAACTTGGGTGTTTTGGGTGCTGGCCTCCACAGCTGATGACAATTGGAAATTAAAGCCTCCAGGAGGTGGTGTGTTGTTGGAGGTGAGCTAATGTGTGTTATAGCCAGTTTCCCCATGCCAGTGTTTGGCACACTCTCCTGTTGCTATTGTCCACCTTGGCCAGGGGGTGATGTCCACCCTCTGCTCATGCCTTCATTTTCCCCTGCCATCATGGAGCTTACCCTTGAGTCTGTAAGTCAAAATAAACCCTTTTGTTTTTCCCTGAAAGCTGCTCTTGGTCTGGTGATTTCTGCAGGCAATGTGAACCTGACTGCAACACTGTGTCCTGCATACCTAGTATTAGTTTTGAAAGCATGAATAATATGTCAAATGGTCATGAAGTGCACACAGTTCCAGGGGCTGCTGCTGAGATGCAGAATGAAACAGGACGTGATGACCCTGATAGGCTGACAAAGCCATGGGAATATGGACCGTGGTTTACATGGAGATCTGAAGATGTTTTGGCTATGCCAGAACTGTGCAAAGGCTACCATGGAGGCTGTTGAGTAGGGATGGAAGTTTTCCCTGGCTACTCTGCTCAGCTAGGGGGCAGAATTGGAAAATCCAGAGACTATCAGTCACTGGTTCTGACTGAACTTGAACTGCAGAAGTTTGATGTTTGCCTAATGTTTGTTGAATTTGCATTGTTCTAGTCTCTCCTTGCTATGCCTCATAGCAGTTGAAAATTTTACTCAGTGACATGATATGGTGAAAATATATAACGATTGATTTTACAGGATTCACAGCTAAGAGACAATCTTAAATCTCAGGAGAGACTGGGGACTTTGGGACTATTCAAAGTTGGTAAATATTGTGGGGACCTTTGACATTGGACTGAGTACAATTTACAATGTAAAATGGTTTTGAATCTATTGGGGGCCAGGGGCAGAATGTGGTAGTTTGAATAAATGCCCCCCATACATTCAGGAGTTTATTAAAAATTCTTGGATTTCCAGCCATCTGGCTGGAGGAGGTGTCACTGGGAAGTCCAGCCCTAAGTGGTGGATTTGACATCAAAGGGTGAAAAGTGCCTGAGTTCTCCTGGAGTTCCTAAAGTGTTCTTTGTGGTTTTGCTTTTGGCTTGCTCAATCTCTCTCTCTCTCTCTCTCTCTCTCTCTCTCTCTCTCTCTCTCTCTCTGCCGGGTCCTTTAAGAGGGGGCCAACTTCTTTTACCATTATCGAACTTCCCCTGGATCTATAAGCTTAAGTAAATATCCTTTCCTCCATAACTTTGCCTAGTTTGGAAATTCATCTCAGCAAACCAGAAACTGTCTGCTACAGACCCTAAAGACTCTATCAGCAAACTGTTAGAACTGATGACCACTTTTAGCAATTTAGCAGGATACAAAATCAACACACAAAAATCAGTAGCATTCTTATATACTAACAACAAACATGCTGAGGATGAAATCAGGATATCACTCCCATTCACAATTGCCTCAAAAAATATGGTACCTGGGAATAAACCTAACTAAGGAAGTGAAGGATCTCTACAATGACAACTTTAAAATACTCAGGAGAGAAATTGCAGGAGACACTAGGAAATGGAAAAACATCCCATGTTCTTGGATTTGAAGAACCAATATTGTGAAAATGTCAATCTTACCAAAAGCAATCTATACATTTAATAAATCCCTATCAAAATTCCAATGGTATTCTTCATGGAAACAGAAAAAACAATACTGGGCTGGAGAGATGGATTAGTGGTTAAGGCACTTGCCTGCAAAGCCTAAGGACTCATGTTCAACTCTCCAGGTCCCACATAAGCCAGTTGCATAAGGTGATGCAAGCATGCAAGGTTGCACATATGCACAAGGTAGTGCACATGACTGGACTTCAATTTCAGTGGCTGGAGGCCTTGGTGACCAATTCTCTTTCTCTCTCTCTCTCTCTCTCTCTCTCTCTCGTAAAAAATAAAATAGAAAAGAAAAAGGAAAAACAATTCTAAAATTCATTTGGAAGCACAAAAAATCCTGAATAGACAAAACAAGGTTGAGCAACAAAAATAAGGCTAGCAGTTTCACCAATACCTGATTTTTACCTTTACTGCAGAGCTATAGTAACAAAAACAGCTTGGTACTGGCACCTAAACATACATGTAGTTCAATAGAACAGAATAGATGACCCAGATGTAAGCCCAGGCAACTACAACCACCTAATCTTCAACAAAAATGCCAAAAATACTCATTGTATTAAAGACAGCCTCTTCAACAAATGGTGCTGGGAAAACTGGTTATCTATATGTAGATTGATAAAAATAAAACCTATTGCCATGCACAAGAACCAAGTCCAAATGCATCAAAAACCATAATATGAGACCCCAAACTCTACAACTGCTAAGGGAAAAGTAGGGGAAATCCTTTAACATATTGGCATAGGCAATGACTTTCTGAATATAACCCCAGTTACTCAGGATATAGTTCCACTAGTCAACCACTGGGGCCTTATAAAATTAAAAAGCATTTGTGTAGCAAAGGACACTGTGAATAGAGCAAAGATGCAACCTACAGAATGGGAGAAAATCTTTGCCAGATATACATTTATATACAAACTAAATAAAACTAATAAAACTAAATAAAAAGAAATCAGACAACCCAATTTTTAAAATGGGCTATGAAACCAAATACAGAGTTCTCAAAGGAAATATTGATGGCATATAAACACCTAAAAAATGTTCTACATCCTTAGTCATCAGGGAAATGCAAATTAAAACTACTTTGAGGGCTGGAGTGATGACTTAGTAGTTAAGGCACTTGCCTGTGAAGCCTAAGGACCCAGGTTTGATTCCCCAGGACCCACATAAGGCAGATACTCAAGGTGGCGCATGCATGTGAAGTTCATTTTCAGTGGCTGAAGGTCCTGTCATGCCCACTCTTTATCTAGTTTCTTTCTCCCTCTAACAAATAAATAAAACTACTTTGAGATTCCATCTCCTGTCAGAATGGCTATCATCAAGAAAATAAATGACAATAAATGCTGGAGAGTATGTGGAAAAAGAAGAACTCTTCTACCTTGCTTTTGGGATTGTAAACTGGTACAGCCATTGTGGAAATCTGTGTGGAGGTTCCTGAGTTGGCTAAAAGTAGATTTACTATATGACCCAGCTATACCACTCCTGGCCATATCTCCTAAGAACTTGTCTCACTACCATAGAGATACTTGTACATCCATGTTTATTACCACTCTATTTACAATAGCTAGGAAATGGAACCATCCTAGATGTCCCTCAATTGATAAGTGAATAACAAAGATGTGGTACATTTATACAATGGAGTTCTATTCAGTGGTAAAGAAAAAAAATTATGAAATTTGCAGGGAAATGGATGTATCTGGAAAAGATCATATTAAGTGATATAAGCCAGGCCCAGAAAGCCAAGCACCACATGTTCTTTCTCATATGTGAGTTCAAGCTACAAATGTTTGGACTTGTATGTGAGTTGGAATAAAACTTGGTAGCAGAGGCCAGTAAGCTAGAAAGGGACTATAAGGGAGGGAGGAGAGGGGAGAACTTAAGGGGATGGTATTATATATGTGTATATAAGTAGATGAATAGATAACTTGGGGGTGGAAAAGCATAATGAGGTCAGGGGTAAAGACTGAGTAAAGGAAGGGTGGTGGGAGGTTAATCAAAATCTAAGTATGAAAAAGCCATCTGGAAACCTACTTTTTTGAACAATGGTACACCCAGAAGCTCTTGATTATTACTATAAAACATTCAGTTCCAGGGATGGGATACCTTCCAGTGAGGTGTTGGCCAGGGTGGTGCCTGATGCCCCCCAAATAGCTCATTTCCAAGGCTCTTGGTTTCCCACCAGGAATATATGGTAAGACCCTATTGCTGAAGACTCCACATGCTTTGGCTGCAATGTCACTGTGAAATCCTGCTAGTGCTGAGCTGAAAACCTCCTCCCTATAGATCAGCTGACAGAAAGCTGGAAATAGCAATGCTGCATGCAGCTGTACAGAAGAGAGAAAAGTCATCAGTGAGGTAAACAGTGGAGACTGCAAGCCTTAAGTTTGGCCAGCCAAGCCAAATGAGCCAACAGCTGCAATAGTGGCATGTCTGTTATGGGGGGAAACCAACCACTGTCTTATTGGACTGGAGGCCTGCTCCACAGGATGGAATACATTCCTGGTACTAAAACCTATGATGGAAAAGGTCATGAGCCCTAGAGGTGTAAGGCCTTCTGGTGTCTGGATAAATGCATATATTATGCTCACTATAGTGACCAGTAATCACTTCTCTTAATGTTCACACCCATATATTAATGCTACTCTCACTTTTGGTTAGAGAAACTTCTCTTTTCAGGTGACAGTGACCTCTGGGATGACTCACAAGGCACAATAGTGCTGTTAAGAAATGACAGTGGAGTGCCCAGCACTGAAACATTTCTATCACACCTTCTCAGGCTCAGGGTCCATTGTGGAAGAGGTGGAAGAAAGAATGTAAGAGCCAAAGGAAGGGTAGGACTCCTTACAATGTGCTCTTCCAGACACAAAATGGTCTGAATATGCATAGTGCCTGGCACTACCTACACAAGACCAGTTTAATAAAAGAAAAAAATGATGACCTCAAAATAAAAGAGACTACTTGAAAGGGAGAGGGGAGGGACTTCCGGCCAAGGTGGCGACCGCCTAGTTGCGCTGCAAATCCCGGGGAAAGAAAGGCAAGATATTAGGGGTATATAGTGGCTTTTAGGGGAGAGAAATCTGGGAGGGCACAGAGGTGGGGGAACAGGGAATCGCTGGTCCCCTTGTGGGCGGGTAGGCACCCCTCGCCCCAAATAACCGCCGTGTTCAAAGCTCCACCCCTGCCGCTGCTGCTGCTCCGGAGCCCGCACGGCTGCCACTGCGCGCCGATCATTCCCTCCGCGCGGAAGCTTAGACTGCTCCGCACCCTTGTCCACTCGCCCACCTACTGAGTGTGCCCAGTCCCACAAGCTCAGACTGTATCTCTCGCTTGCATCAGCTCAGGTGCCACCCCCTACCTGCCTGCCGCACCGGCGGGCCGCCATTGTCCCGTGGCGGGGGAGCGCAGATTGCTTCCAATTCCCAGCGTTCCCAGCCAAAGTCTGGGTGGCTTCAGTGCTTGGTGGCACATTACCGCTTGAGAACTCAAGCAACCTTGGCGCCCCTGCCAGGTAGTAGATAGGCGGCTTTGGCAAGTGAGATTACTCCCTGCGTGCGGAAGCTTAGACTGCTCCACACTCTCGTCCACTCGCCCTCTGTCTGCTGCATGGCTGTCCACAATTGTCCTGTGGCGAGGGAGCGCAGACTGCTTCCGGTTCCCAGCGTGCCCAGCCAAAGTCTGGGCGGCTTCAGTGCTTGGTGCCTCAGTGCCACTCCTAGCTCGAACGCAGGCAGCTGTGGCACATTACCGCTTGAGAACCCAAGCAACCTTGGCGCCCCTGCCAGGTAGTAGATAGGCGGCTTTGGCAAGTGAGATTATTCCCTGCATGTGGAAGCTTAGACTGCTCCGCACTCTCGTCCACTCGCCCTCTGTCTGCCGCGCGGCTGTCCACAATTGTCCTGTGTCGGGGGAGCGCAGACTGCTTCCGGTTCCCAGCGTGCCCAGCCAGAGTTCGGGCGGCATCAGTGCTTGGTGCCTCAGTGCCACTCCTAGTTCGAACGCAGGCAGCTTTGGCACATTACCGCTTGAGAACTCAGGCAACTTCGGCGCCCCTGCCAGGCAGTAGATAGGCGGCTTTGGCAAGTGACAGCCAAAGCCCAGGCTTCTTGGCAACGCCCCCAGGCTGCATAAGATTCCCATTGTTCTTGAGCCCAGGCTGATACACCCACTTATCTGCCCATACACTGTCATGGGCAGAACACAGCGCAAAAGAAATAACATGAATAATCAAATGCAAGAAAATCCAATTAGATCACCCAGTCCCACAATGAACACTTCTAACCAAAACAAAGAAGAACAAATAGGACCAGAACACCAAATTAAAGCTATGAGCAATGCAACTCTAACCAACCTATTGGTAGAACTTGCAGGAAAGCAACAAAGGGCTGACAATCGTGTGGATGCTGCCATCACTAAACTAGAACTAATAGATAAGAAATTGGAAGGATTAGATAAGAAAATGGAAGGATTTCAAAGAGAGTTAAGAGATTTGAGGGAGAGTGAAAAAAAAAAAGAAGACCTTAAAAATCAGCTGGCCATGCTAAATGAAGACATAAAGAAATGCAAGGATGAACTCCAAGAATCATCAAGAAAATCAGAAAATGATGTGAAAAGGGAGCTTGACAGAGGGATGGAAATTATACATAGAAAAATAATAGAAAATGCAAACTTAATTGAACAAGCCCAAAACTCACTAGAAGCTCTCAAGAATGGAGTCAGCCAAGTGGAGGATAGAAACTCTGATCTGGAAGACAAGATGGAAGAAACAGTTAGAGAGTTCAAAAATTTCAGT
The DNA here is from genome assembly GCA_036346955.1 of Dipus sagitta. Lineage (NCBI taxonomy): Eukaryota > Metazoa > Chordata > Mammalia > Rodentia > Dipodidae > Dipus > Dipus sagitta. The sequence continues at coordinate 45,815,364 of CM070771.1, forward strand.
AAGTTTAAAAGCTCCTATGAACAAAACATAAGGGAATTGTGGGATACAGTTAAACGTCCCAATATCAGGATCATTGGAATACCAGAAGGAGAAGAAATCCAGACCAAAGGCATGGAGAACTTATTTAACAAAATAATTGAAGAAAACTTCCCCAATCTCTTAAAAGAAAGGCCAATCAAGATACAAGAAGCCAATAGAACTCCAAACAGACTGGACCAAAGGAGAAACTCTCCAAGACATATTATTATTAAGACTCTAAACATTGACACCAAAGAGAAAATCCTAAAAGCAGCTAGGGAAAAACAGCACACCACCTTCAGAGGTAACCCCATCAGAATTACTTCAGACTTCTCAATGGAAACCCTGAAAGCTAGAAGAGCCTGGAATGAAACACTGCAAAGTCTAAGAACCTATGGCTTCCAACCCAAACTACTCTACCCAGCAAAAGTATCCCTCATAATAGATGGTGAACAAAAAACTTTCCATGACAAAACTCAGCTTTACAATTATATGAACACAAAACCAAACCTACAGAGATTATTTCAGGAAATTCTCCACAGAGAAGAAAAAAATAATCAAACACAATTGCCTACAAGAAGCAGATCACAACAACCAAACTCAGAGTAGGCACAAAAAACTTCAATGTCCATGAAAACTCCAACCCACAGTTACCATCACAATATGGCAGGGATCAAATCAAATCTCACAGTCATTACCCTAAATATTAATGGCCTTAATTCACCCATCAAGAGACACAAGCTAACAGGATGGATCAAAAAATTAGACCCCTCAATCTGTTGCCTTCAAGAAACCCACCTCACCATTAAAGACAGACATCTCCTCAGGGTGAAAGGGTGGAAAACAGTATTCCAAGCAAACGGGAATAAGAAACAAGCAGGTGTAGCTATATTAATATCGGATAAAATAGACTTCAAACCAAATATAATCAAAAAAGACAAAGAACGCCACTTCCTACTTATCAAGGGAACGATCCATCAAGAGGATATTACAATCATAAATCTCTATGCACCAAACACAGGGGCACCACAGTTCATAAAACAAAACCTACTTGACAATAAAACAGAAATAACCACAAACACCATCATAGCTGGGGACCTCAATACACCATTATCAGTAATAGACAGATCATCCAAACAGAAACTCAACAGGGAAGTAAGAGAGCTCAACAAAACCATAGATCACTTAGACCTAACGGACATCTACAGAACCTTCCATCCCAAATCCACAGATTACACATTCTTCTCAGCAGTCCATGGAACATTCTCTAAAATAGACCATATATTGGGTCACAAAGACTGCCTCCACATATTTAGGAAGATTGACATAATTCCCTGCATGATATCAGATCACAATGCTATATTCCTAGAAATCAACAACAAAAGACCCACCAAGAATCCCAAAGGCACCTGGAAACTGAACAGCACATTTTAAAACAATAAATGGATAGTGGATGAAATAAAAAATGAAATTGCAAAATTTCTGGAATTGAACGACAATGAGAACACATCGTATCAAAACTTATGGGACACAATGAAGGCGGTCCTCAGGGGAAAATTCATAGCACTCAATGCCTTCGTAAAAAAGACAGAAAGGTCCCAAATCAATAACCTAACCATCCACCTAAAGGCACTGGAAAAACAAAGAGCTCCAGAAGGAAAGAAATAATTAAAATCAGAGCAGAAATCAATGAATTGGAAACCAAGGAAACAATTAAGACAATTGACAAAACAAAGAGCTGGTTCTTTGAAAAAATAAACAAGATTGACAAACCCCTGGCCAATCTGATCAAGCAAAAAAAGGTGAAGCTTCAAATTAACAAAATTCAAAATGAAAAAGGAGAGATCACAACAGACATAAGTGAAATTGGGAGAATCATCAGGACTTATTTCAAAAACCTCTACTCCACAAAACTGGATAATGTGGAGGAGATGGATAAATTCTTGGACGCATACCATCTACCAAAGCTAAACACAGAGCAGATTAATCACCCTCAATCAACCCATCACACTCATGGAGATTGAAAAAGTAATAAAAAAACCTCCCAAAAAAGAAGAGCCCAGGACCAGATGGCTTCTCAGCTGAATTCTATCAAACCTTCATGGAAGAACTCAAACCAATCTTCCTCAAACTGTGCCACACAATTGATGAACAGGGAAAGCTACCCAACTCCTTTTATGAAGCTAGCATCACCCTAATTCCAAAACCAGGCAGAGATGCCACAAGAAAAGAAAACTACCGGCCTATTTCCCTGATGAATTTACATGCAAAGATCCTAAACAAAATCCTTGCAAACCGAATCCAACAACACATCAAAACCATTATCCACCTTGACCAAGTGGGATTCATTCCAGGAACACAGGGGTGGTTCAACATATGGAAATCTGTCAATGTAATACACCACATAAACAAGGTTAAACATAAAAACCACATGATCATTTCGATAGATGCAGAAAAGGCCGTTGACAAGATTCAACATCACTTCATGTTCAAAACATTGGAGAGAGTTGGCATGGTTGGTTCATATCTTAACCTAATAAAGGCAATATACGAAGCTCCGAAGGCCCAAATAAAACTTAATGGAGAGAGACTGGAGGAATTCCCATTAAGATCAGGAACAAGACAGGGTTGTCCACTCTCACCTCTGCTTTTCAATATAGTTCTGGAAGTCCTAGCTCAAGCAATAAGACAGGAGAAGGAAATAAAAGGGATACAATTTGGAAAGGAGGAAGTTAAGTTAGCTTTATTCGCTGATGACATGATTATATATGTAAGAGACCCAAGAGACTCCATCCCAAAACTCCTGAAGGTGATTAACTCCTATAGCAAAGTAGCAGGATACAAAATCAATGCACAAAAATCAGTAGCCTTCCTTTATGCAAAGGACAAAGATACAGAAAAAGAAATAAGGGACATAGTCCCATTTTCAATTGCGACAAAAAAAATTAAATACCTTGGAATAACGTTAACCAAGGAAGTGAAAGATCTATACAATGAAAACATAAAAACACTCAAAAAAGAAATTGAGGCGGACTTGAGAAAATGGAAAGACCTCCCATGTTCCTGGATAGGCAGAATTAACATTGTGAAGATGACAATCCTACCAAAGGCAATTTACAGATTTAATGTAATACCAATTAAAATCCCCACAGTGTTCTTCACAGAGATAGAAAAAATGATCTCAAATTTCATATGGAAAGGCAGAAGGCCTCACATTTCCAAACATATCCTCAGCAAAAGAAATACCTCTGGAGGCATCACCATACCTGATCTAAAGCTATATTACAAAGCCATAGTAATAAAAACAGCATGGTACTGGCATAAAAACAGGACTATAGATCAATGGAATAGACTTGAGGACCCGGACTTTGGGTCAAGCAACTATAGCTACTTGATATTCGATAAAGGCCCAAACAATATAGGCTGGAAAAAAGACAGCATCTTCAACAAATGGTGCTGGACAAACTGGATAACCATATGCAGGAAACTAAAACTTGACCCACACATTTCACCATGCACTACACTCAAGTCCAAATGGATCAAAGATCTCAATATAAGACCAGAAACTCGAATACTACTGGAAGAAAATTTAGGGAGTACATTCCATGATATAGGAATGGAAAAAGACTTCCTGAACAAAACCCCAGTAGCTCATGAACTTAAACCATCACTCAACCAATGGGACCACATGAAGCTGAGGAGTTTCTTTACAGACAAGCATACAATTAGCAAAGCCAATAGATTACCCACAGAATGGGAGAAAATATTTGTGGGATATCCAACTGATAGAGGACTAATCTCTAGAATCTACAAAGAACTCAAAAATCTAAACAGTAAGAAGTCAAACACCCCACTCACAAGATGGGGCAAAGAGCTGAACAGGCAGTTCACAGAGGAAGAAATAGAAATGGCAAACACACACTTAAGAAAATGTTCAGCATCCCTAATCATCAGAGAAATGCAAATTAAAACAACTATGAGATTCCACCTTACCCCAATAAGGATAGCAAACATCAAAAAATCAAATAAAAATAAATGCTGGCGAGGATGTGGAGAAGTAGGAACACTCATCCACTGTTGGTGGGAATGTAGGATGGTACAACCACTTTGGAAAGCAATATGGAGACTTCTGAAAAAGCTGAGTATAGAGATACCAACAGACCCAGTTATTCCCTTACTGGGCATCTACCCTAAAACCTTCAAACCACAGGCCAGAGAGATTTGCTCAACCATGTTTATAGCAGCTCAATTTGTAATAGCTAAGAGCTGGAATCAACCCAGATGTCCATCACTAGAAGAATGGATAACTAAGATGTGGTATATCTACACAATGGAATTCTATACAGCAGTAAGAAAAAATGACACAATGAAATTTGAGGAAAAATGGTTGAACCTGGAACAGATCATTCTCAGTGAACTTACCCAATCACAGAAAAAAAATCGCCACATAGTCTCACTCATCTACAGCACCTAACCTGAATCTACCGAAGATACCTTACGTACCCAGCAAGCATCTCCTAGATTAGACACTAGGATGGAAGGGGAGGGAGGGGAGGGCACCAAAGGGGTGGGAAACACAAATCTAGACCCAAACGGCAATGGTACCATAATCTTCTACTTACTAAAAGACAGACCAAATGGCTGATCCTTCACCAGGCCCTTACAGGGAACACTTGAACCACAGGACACTGGAGAGGGTAAGATTAAGACTAACCTTAATCTCCTACATCTTCCCTCCCTCACTTCCCCTCTCCCTGTCTCTCTCTCTCTTATCTCTAACTCTTGTATATTAGTTATCTTTTTCCTCATTTTCTTAGTGGGCACTGACCTGTAACTCCCAGAACCAGCATGGGGCTATCATCCACAATGAGCTTTTGATCAGAGAGACCTACAAGGTTTCCTAAAAGTCAGACAGATTTCTGTCAGAGTACTTGATGACCCACCAAAGGTTAGTGGTAAGACCCTACTGCTGAAGATACCTTATGTGATTGACATGCAAATTAGAATGGCATGGCTGGAAGTTGGATGAGAGTCAGTCCCCAGACAGTCAGCGCGTCTAGTGCCAGAAGGTGCTACATGGGCGACTGGGGGAAATTGACCAATATCTATCGAAGCAACGCATGGTCTAACCTACTTAGCAGCAAATAACTTGTTGTGATGCCCACACAAGTGCAGTGGTGGCACACAGCCATGGTGGGGAACCAACTGCTCTCAATTTGGCTAACTGATCCCCTCACTGGTATGGGACCCATAGCTGGAGCTGGGAAACAAGTCAGAACCATATCCAAACATAAGCCCACTCTCCACTATCAAGCTACCATCAATTGTGGGCTACAAGAGGGCCTACACCTATTAAATTCTCTATAAAAAAAAAAGTAAGGGTTATCTCATTTGTCCTGGTGCTAACTTACTCTCCGTTGGAGAATCTGCTTCTCTTTTTCAGATAGATGTAGACCCTAAGGAGAGAGCCACCCCATCATACCTCAAAAGGGCCCCGGCTGAAACTAAGAAAAATTGGAGAAACAAGCAAGGGGGCTGTTTTCCTGATGAACCGGACACCAGCACAAGGGGGAAGGAGATCAGCACAGAGAAAAATCAACTCCTACCAAATCAGAGAGCCAGAGCCTCAGAGGCCCCCAACACCTCATCACTGAAGCAGACCAAAAATGAACCCAACATGGCTCAGGGAAATTTTGCGGAAGAGGGGGCGGAAAGAATGTCAGAGTCACATGTTGGGTCATGATATGCAGAGACATTTAGCTTACCCATAACTGTAGGCTAACTCCACAATGCATGACCCGTATACCTCAACAAGGAGGGGCCAAGGGGAGAGGGTAGGTCACGGATGAGCCTAATAATGGTACCAAACTGACTGTATTTGCTGAATACAGAACTGACTAAAAAAAAAAAAAAAAAAAAAAAAAAAAAAAAAACTCACCCCAATTACCATTTAAAAAAAAAAAAAGAAAAAAAGAAAGGGAGAGGGGATATGATGTAGAGTGGACTTGTGAAGAAGAAAGTGTGTGTGTGGGAATTATTATGGTTTATTGTCTATAATTATGGAAGTTGTTAACAAAAAATGTGTAAATTTATTGCTGACTACTTAGCAAAGCTTATATGTGCCTTGATGGTTTATGTACTCATTTGTACATACACAATTTGTACATACACTTGACATCATTCCACTTATACACTCAACAAATTCAATATGGCCATCCAATCAGGGCTGGAAATATTCATGGACCTCAAAATTCAGACTTTATCTTTGTTCTTGTAGTTCCTTATGGATCTTGGTTTGATCATATCCTTGGATGGATAAAGAGGAGACACACAATGTCATTCCTATTAATGTCTTATGAAGAACTTCAAAAGGTAACTGTCTTCTGTTCTTGTAGGTAGAGGCATTCATGAAAGGCTGTGCAGGCAGTGCTTAATTCCTTGACTCCTACAACCAGCCTGCCTGCCATTGACTGAGTAACCGCAACAAGTTCTTTCTTAAAAATAGATTCAATTATTTATTAAGAAAGAGAGAGAGAGAAAGAGAGAGAGAGAGAGAGAGAGAGATTGGTTGTGGTATGCCAGGGCCCCTTGCCACTGCAAATGAACTCCAGGCACATGCTGAGTACTGTGGAATCAAACTCAGGCCATAAGGCTTTGCAAGAAACACTTTTAACTGCTGAGCCATCTCTCCTGTCCTCCCAACAAGTATCTGCCATGGTGTTTTAAACATGCTCATCACTTTATTATTACAGACATTTCTTTCCTCTAAATGTGCTTCCAATTTCAGCATGAGATATTATTGAGTCCTTAGTCTAGCTCATCTTCTCTGAGTCTATGTGCAATCTCCAGTTTTACAATGTGTGTTTATTACTGGGAAACGAACATTACTGCAGTTGGATAGCTCTTGACTTCATTGACACCTTTTATTCAGTCACCTTGATATCTTCAAATTGGGATCATTGAAAATCATATAGAAATGAGGTTTGCAGCAAAGCTAAAGCTATTGCACATCATCTTTTAGATGTTGTCCCAAGATATTATCCTAAAGGCAAAATCCCCCCAAAAGCACATCTTAGGGATTGGTCTATAGGAATTTAATATTGTGTTTTATGAAACCATTCTGACTCCAAACACAGTATCCAATTTTTAGTCTCACTCTTTCTGTGCCTCAAATGCACCTCTAGTTATGTATTTAATTGAATTATACTTCTGTAAGTTGAAATTGCAGTTGCCTATAATCTTGTAGAGCTGTCTCAGGAAAGCATCTGCTCACTTACAGCCACCATTCCCCAGTCTCTTTTCCATTCATCTGAGGACAGGTGTCTTAGTTTTGCCAAAAGTATTCGCCAAGTAAACCTGATGTCACTGAGAGGCAGAATTGATGCCAGAAGGTTTTTTCGGTGATATTTTCCCCATCCACAATGGAAAAGAGGGAGAAATTAAGGATGATGAAGGACAGTCATGAGGTAATAGCGGATATTACAGATCATGTGCTGACGATGCCTGCACTAAGCATTGTGTGAGCAAGTGCAAAGGCTGTGCAAGTGTTAGGTGTCGGTAAGCTCACTATGTAAAGTAACATTAGCACATTAGCTTTTCATAAGAAATCAGTGCAACAGGCATTTTAACAATGAGGAGAGAGACAGAGAGAGAGCGCTGTTGTACTTAAGAAAAGGCAGGGATGATGTAGAAAGGATCTTTAAAGCACAAGCACAATAGTGCTTGTAACCAGTCTATGCTGATAATATGATAATCTCTTCTTTCCCCAGGACCCCAAAAGCAGTGTGCAGAAGATCTGTCAATATCTTGGTAAAAACCTGGATCTTAAAGTAATTGATTCCATTGTGAAAAATAGTTCCTTTCCTGTCATGAAGAACAACAGAATGTCCCACTATGTGACAATGAGAAATCATATTGATGGCACCACTACCAGTTTATCAATGATGAGAAAGGGTGAGATGAGATGGTGTATAGTGTCTATTTTGCATCATATAAATGGAATTATAATCAGAGTTAATTTAAAGTACAGACACAGAAAAAGGTCTACCTTAAAGCTTACATTTCTGCATTTACTCATGTCATTCATAGGCCTCCTCCCATATACATCTGTTCCCAAGAATCTATTATAGATCCTTAGCTTAGGCCAATAGATGAGTGATCAGAGACATCTTCACCCTCCTGTTGGCTCTTCCTAGTATTCTCTGGGTGATATCTTCCTTGTTGATCAGAGATTCTGGGTGAATGGTCACAATAACAAGAGCTACCTTCTCTGTTGGTTTGGGGGGAAGGTGCTGCCAATGTAGGAGATAAAATAATAAAGCAGACATTCAGTTAATCAGTATTGTAAAGCACATGGGTCCACCTAGATGGATCAATGTGAATAAAACCAGTATCAAATAGTCACATTTATGCAACATTATCATGCCCACAAGTTCAGAGAGATGGAGACTACATTCCTGATGTTTATGGATTCTGTTTCATAGTAAAAGATGATGATAACCTGAAAGTGGTAACACAAGGGAGATTTTAGTGGCAATGAATATTTTCCTATATTGCTCATATATGGGAAAATGGCATGGAATGAACCCACTTTTACCAATATCAGTATTCTGGACATGTAAATTAGGTACTATAGTTACATCAAATGAAACATTTGTGGAAAACTGAAATAAAATATTTGTGGTGATGGTCCATGAAACTTCTTACTAGTTTTGTAACTTCCTGTGAATCTATACATCAACACATCAAATGTATATACTGCTGAGTTCTGCTATATTATTTTAAATGACTATCAGTTCCATCAGTTGGCTATCATTGTTTTTACCCACTTGAAAATGTGGCTCATATAGGTAAAATAATTTCTCAGAATCTCTAGGTGAATAAGTAGCAGAGATAGGATTGAAATTTAATGACACTGACACTCATAACCACTCCACATCTTAATCCTTAGACCCCCTTTTCCTGTGTACTCTGTGGCCTTTGGTAAGTCACATGAGGACGCAGAAAATCATAAGCTGTATTTTCATCTTTTGAAAAAAATGCTGACTGCTTGACAAGACTGGTGACAGACACAGAGTGAGAAATAGCCTTGCCTGCATAAATGGAGGTTTGCCTCATTGATCTGATTTATTTCCTTCTCCGTTTGACAGGAGTTTCTGGAGACTGGAAGAACCTCTTCACTGTGGCCCAGAGTGAAGCCTTTGACAAGGTCTATCATGAGAAGACATCTAGTTTGGACCTTGGGATCTTCCAATGGTCTTAAGAGAACATTTCTCAGAGTCCATAAGTCTCATCTACTTTTACTTTCTAGATGTACCCACTCAAGGGGCCTGGTAGTTTTCATCATAAAATATGAGGATGAAATCACTATGTTCAGTGTTTGACTCTCACTTGAGTAGAATAAAAAGTAGTATACATACTTCATCTCTCAAATGGACTTACAAGCAATTCATGGAGAATCAATAATCAAAGTCATTTTGACCTTTTCTACAAATTACTTCAGTTATACTGTATTTGACTTTGTTTGGGGGTAATGAACTCAGGGGTTCTCTATGGTAATCTAAGCTTTGAGATATAGAGACAGAATGATCAAGCAGAATTAAAATGGTTACACTGTCATCATTTCAACTGGCAAAGATGATCGTGGGAGGTCTGGGAAGATGGCTTGGTGGTTAAGCGCTTGTCTATGAAGCCTAGGGACCCTGGTTCGAGGCTCAATTCCCCAGGACCCACGTTAGCCAGATGCACAAGGGGGCGCACATGTCTGGAGTTTGTTTGCAGTGGCTGGAGGCCCTGGCGCGCCCATTCTCTCTCTCTCTCTCTCTCTCTGCCTCTTTCTCTCTCTGTCTGTTGCTCTCTAATAAATAAATAAATAAATAAATTTATAAAAAAGATGATCGTGGGACACATAGTAGTAGCTTATTTTGACCTGTCTGCAGAATAGCACTATACATGAGCCACTAGGGTAGCCGACACCCGATTCACTGAATAAAATAGATCCTGACCGCAAGTTATACTCCAATTCTACAAAAGAATGATAAATTTATTTTTCATAATGTAATTTTATAAACACTTTAACAACATTTTTCTAATTCATGGACAGAGGATATTCCATTTATTTGTGCATTTTTCAATTTCTCTCATGATTGTCATTGTTATCAGTGCACAGCTCACTGGACTTCTTGGTTAAATGCATCCCTAAAAGGTTTATTCTTTTGGATGATATTATTATGATATTTTTAAGGTTTGCCTTCCTAAAAGTTCATTAGTAGTTTTAGTAGTTTGAATGTGATAGTGTAAATGTATGGCACCATACTCAGGTTTTTTTTATTTAAATTAAACTTGTAACTTGGGTCTCCAGCAGCTGGGATGGAGGTGTCACAGGGAGCAGATCCTGGAGTCCATCTTTAAGGTATATTTAGAAGGTGGATCTTGATTTCAGCTCAAAGGTATGGAGAGAGCAGTTTGAGCTCTGTCATTTCATGTTTGCTCATGGTTCCAGCTGTTTGGTGGTTTCTCTCTGCTTGGATCTATGCAAGGGAGCCAGCTTTTTTTTTTTGTCATTGATGGAACTTCACCTAAGTCTAAGATATATCCCTTTCTCCCATAAGCTGGTTGGATGTTCATCCCAGTAGCATGGAGCTGACTACAACAGTAGTCTATAATAATGACCTTAAATTTGTATGTTGGTTAAAATGTCCACACTGCTCAAAGTTTTCTACAAAATTACTCTAATATATGTCAAAAACCCCATTGCAGTTTTCCACAGAAATAGAAAAAGATCTAGTATTCAATATGCAAATTCTATTGGAAACCAAATTTGCAAAAGCAATCTAGATGAAACTAAAACACTGAAGACATCACACACAAATATTTCACAACCCAAATAGTATTGTAAAAGTCACAAAATAAACACAGAAAGATAAATATGAATAGAGCCCCAAAATAATTCCAAGCATTTATGGTCAGCTAAACTTTGACAGAGGCATCAAGAATTCACAATATGGATATGTTAGCCTTTTCACTAAGTGAAATTTGATAAATGTATATCCATGTGCAAGAATATAATTGGCCTATTTTCCTGCATCATAAACAAAAGTATCTTCAAATACTTTTAGGCCTAAATGTAAAATTTCATACCTGAAAGGGCTGAGAAGAAATCATAGGAAATATAATTCTTTTGTATAGCTTTTATTAACAAGTATATTAAGTATTAATATACTTTCTTTGTAATAAGAACATTCAAAATCTGATGGCTTTGTACAAATGGGTACATTTTGTTAACTATAGTTAGACTACCAGCCAATAAAAGAACTTTTCCACCCTCTATAACTGGAGTATTGTGCTGGAAAGAAATAATATACTTCAGAGCAGAAATTAATAAAATTAAAACAAAAATACAAAGAAATGATGGAATAAAGAGTTGGTTCTTTGACAAGATAGACAAGATCAACAAACCCTTAGCCAAAATAACCAATAGAAACAAGACTCAAATTAGTAAAAGTAGAAGTGAACAAGGAAGCCATTATAGTACATACCAGGGGGCTTGAGGGATGGCTTAGCAGTTAAGGCACTTGCCTGCAAAGCCAAAAGACCCAGGTTCAATTCCCTAGGATGCACATAAGCCAGATGTACAAGGTGGTGCATGCATCTGGAGTTTATTTGCCTTGGCTGGAGGTCCTGGTGGTGCACCCATTCTCTCTCTCTCTCTCTCCCTCTCAAGTAAATTAATTATTTTAAGAAAATGATAGACATCAAGGAAAGTCAGAAAAATACTAGGATATAGCTTAAAACATGTATGTTCCCCTAAATTAGAAAATGGACATATTTCTAGATGCATATGATTTACCAACATTAAACCAAGATGAGACAAATAATTTTAAAGGATCTATAACAAGCTGTGAGAGTGAAAGAGCAACAGAAAGTTCTCCTGACTGAAAAATTTCCAGTGAGATGGATTCACTGGTGAATTCTACAAAGTTTCAAAGAAAAAAAAAATGCAGCTCAAACTATTCCATAACATATGAAAAGAAGGAAAACTATGAAACTTTTCACAGTATTATCCTGTGTAGCTGTTAAAATCTTGTTTTGAGACAAAACACTTGATCAAAAGCAGCCTTTGGGGCTGGAGCAATGGCTTAGTGGTTAAGGTGCTTGCCTGTGAAGCCTAAGGACCCATGTTCTACCCTCCAGATCCCACATTAGCCAGATGCCCAAAAGTGAGGCAAGTTCAAGGTCACACATGCCCACTAGGTGGCACAAGGGTCTAGAGTTTGATTTCAGTGGCTGAGGCCCTAGAATACCAATTCTCTCTCTCTCTCTCTCTCTCTCTCTAAAAAAAAAAAAAGCAGCCTATGGATCATGTCATCTGCAAATATGGCTAGCTTGACTTCTTCCTTTCCAATTACTGTCCCTTTGATGTCTTTCTCTTGTCTTATTGCTTGGGTGAGGACTTCTAATACTATATTGAAGAGCAGTGCTGAGAGTAGGTACCCCTGCCTTGTTCCTGATCTTAATGGGAACTCCTTGAGTATTATTTGGGCTGTAGGAGCTTTGTATATAGCCTTTGTTATGTTGAGATATAAATCCTCCTTCCTATTCTCTCCAGTGTTTTGATCATTAAATGGGGTTGTATTTTGTCAAAGGCCTTCTCTGTATCTATTGAAATGATCATATGGTTCTTTTGTTTAAGATTATGTGATGTATTACATTAATCAATTTGTGTATGTTGAACCATACCTGCATCCCTGGGATAAAGCCTGCTTGAACAAGGTGTATGATGCTTTTGATGTGTTGTTGAATTTGGTTTTCAAGGATTTTGTTCATGATTTTTGCATCCAAGTTCATCATGGATATAGGTCTATAGTTTTCTTGTTCTATCTCTGTCTGGTTTTGGTATTAGGGTGATGGTAGCTTCATAGAAGGAATTGGAGAAATTTCCATGTTCTATGATTATGTTTAAAAAAAAGCTTGAGAAAAAGTGATTCAGTTCTTTGATGAAGGTTTGGTAGAATTTGGCTGAGAATCCATCAGGCCCTGGACATCTGGGGGAAGGATTTTGATTACATTTTCAATCTCAATGGACATAATAGGTTTGTTTATGGAGTGAAATGGTTTGTTTTGGCTTATGGTCTCAAAGGGAGGTTTCAGGACAGTGGCAAAAGCATGGCAGAACAGAGTCCAGGTATGTTAGTCAGGGTTCTCTAGAGGAACAGAATTTCTAGAATGAATTATATTAAAAAGGCAATTTAAGGTCCCTGATACCCTCAAAACATTACAGGCCATTGCCAAGGCCCTTGGTTTCCTACCAGGAATAGATGGTAAGACCTTATTGCTGAAGACTACACATACTTGGGATGCAAGGTCACTGAGAAATTCTGTGTAGATCAGCTGGAAACCTTCTCCATGTAGACCAGCTGACAGAAAGCTGGAAAAACCCACACTGCATGCAGTTCAATGGGAGAGAGAAAAAAATCACCAGTGAAGATACTCAACAGTGGACACTGCAAGCCTTAAATTTGGCCAGCCAGGCCAAATGAGCCAATGGGTGCAATAATGGCATGTGTGTTATGGGGGAAACAAACCACTCTCTAATTGGACTGGAGGCCCACTCCATGAGAGGGAATACATCCGTGATACTGAAAACCTACAACAGGGGTAGTCATTAGCCCTAGGAGTGTAATGTCTGCTTGTGTCTGGCTAAATATATATAGTATGTTCACCAAACTGCCCAGTAAGTACTTCTCTTAATGTTCACATCCATATATTAATGCTACTCTCACTTTTGGTTGGAGAAGATTCTCTTTTCAGATGGCAGTGACCTTGGGACGATTCAGAAGGCACCATGGTGCTGAGAAGGCATGACAGAAGGGTGTTCATCACTGAAATATCTCTTTCATACCTTCAAGGCTCAGGATCCATTGCTGAAGAGGTGGCAGAAAGAATGTAAGAGCCAAAGAAAGGGTAGGACTCCTTACAACGTGCTTCTCCTGACACCAAATGGCCTGGATATCCATGACCTTTCAGTGTCTGACACTACCTACATAAGACCATCATAATAGGAAGAAAAGATCATGACATCAAAATAAAAGAGAGGCTTATTGAGAGGGGGAGGGGGATATGTTGGAGAGTGGAGTTTCAAAGGGTAAAGTGGGGGGGGGGACTACCATGGGATATTGTTTATAATTATGAAACTTGTCAATAAAAATAAATAAATAAAACAAAAAAAGGGAATTTATTGGATTGGTTTACAATAGTCCAATAGCAGTTGCAGGCCCAAGAATCCAGGAACCCAGTAGCTGCTCAGGCCACGTGGCCAGATTCCTCAGCAGTCCCAATCCAGCACTGAAGGCCTGTACACTTTCTGAGGAGTCGCTGGTTTTCAGTCCACACAGGTCTTCAGTTGACATTTGTCTTCAGTCCAAGCTGGTATTCAATCCATGCTGGAAGGCAGCAAGCAGCTCTGCCAGCCAAATGGAAGGAAGGAAGAGCTCTTTTCACCCAGAGCTTCCTTATATAAAGTTCCCATCCGAAAGAGGCTGCCTGCTCTGGGGGTGGGCTCACTCTATGGGAAGGACTTCCTCCTTCAGTTAATCCTTCCCAGAAGCAACCTCAGAGACCCACCTGAAAGGGATTTCTGTGGATTACTAAACAGATGAAGTTGGCAACACCTTAACCATCACACCAGGCATCACATCTTAGCATATTAGCTGGGAGGTAGCAGCAAGAGTCAGCTACCTAGCTAACACCCAGTAGGGCTGGACTCATAAACCTTAAAGTCTACCAGCTCCTCCAACTAATCTTCACCTAAACATTGCCAAAAGGTAGACCAAGTATTCAAAATACATGAGTCTATGATAGTCACCTCATTCAAACCACCACATTTTGACGAAAAAACAGATAAAGACACAAAAAAATATATAAGAATCTCATGATTAACAAAGATGCAAAGATTCTCAACAAACTACTTGCAAACCAAATTCAAGATCACATCAAAAATATCATTCACCATGATCAACTTGGCTTTATTTTAGAGATTAAGGAAGGATTTGACATATGAAAATCAATAAATGTAATACATTATGCAAGTGGACTCAAGGATAGAAATCACATGATAGTCTACATAGATGCAAAAATTTTTTGAAGAAATATGGCATCACTTCATGATAAAAGTCCCAAAGAAATTGGGAATAGAAGAAACATGTCGTAAAGTCTATATATGACATATAGCCACCATAGGATCTGATCATCTAGTTCTTGTAAGCAAGAAAATATATTTGTAATAGCCTGTATTGTTTTGGGGGCCTCAGGGACCTCCCTGACCAACATCTCAGTGGCAAGCATCCCACTTCTGGCTCTGGTATTTTCCTCTAATAACCTGTAGTTTGTGGGAGCAGTGTTCCCCAGTGCATTCTAGTTGTGTTCAAACTCTTTAAAAAATACTTTATTTATTTATTTATTTATTTATTTGCAAGTGGAGAAAGACAGAAAGAGACAGAAAGACAGAGAGAGAGAGAGTTGTCTAGTTTCATTCTTCTATAACTAGGTATACAATTTCCCCAGAACCACTGGTTGAAAATGCTGCTCTTTCTCTGATCTGTACTTTTGGCATATTTGTGAAAATCAGGTAGCCACAGTTACCTCAGCTTATCCTTGGATCGTCTTTTCAAGTTCATTGGTCTACATGTCTGTTTTGTGTCAGCACTGTGCTGTTTTTATTGCTATGGCTCTGTAGTATAACTTGAAATCAAGTATGGAAATACTTCTAGCAGTATTCTTTTTGCTCAGGATTGGTTTGGCTCTCCAAGGTCTTTTGGGCTTCCATATGAATTTTAAGATATCTTTTTATATTTTTGTGAAGGATGGTACTGGGATTTTGTTTGGGATTGTATTGAATCTGTAGATTACTTTTAGTAAGATTGCCATTTTCAAAACATTCTTTCAATCCATAAGCATATAGGATTTTTTTCATCTTATGGTGTCATCCTCAATTTCTTTCTCAATGTGCTTGTCATTGGTATATATGAAGGCCACTTACTTATGTATTAATTCTGTATCCTGACATTTTACCAAAAGTGTTTGTCAGCTAAAAGAGCTTTCTGTTATGTCTTTAAGATATCTTTTGTATGGAATTATACCATCTTCAAATAGGGAGAGTTTGACATCTTCCTTTCCTATTTCTCTCTTTTATTTTTCTCTTGCCTTTTTGCTCAAGCTAAGACCTCAAGCACTATACTAAATAGAAACGGATAGGATAGACACCACCATCTTGTTCTTGATCTGAGTGGAAATGCTGGAATTTTCCTACATTTAGTATGATGTTAGCTATAGGCTTTTCATACACAGTCTATATTATGCTGAGATATGTATCCTCTCTAGTATTGCTAGAGTTTTTATCATGAAGGAATGTTGAATTTTGTGAAAGACCTTTTCAGCATCTATTGTGATGATCGTGTGATCTCTGTCTTTAAGCATACTTATAAGCCCTCTTACATTTTTATTGAGAATTTTTCTAAATGAACATAATATAATTTGACCATAATCTCTTCCCATTACTTTCTTTTTGGCCCCTCCACCACTCCCTTTCATTGAATCTCTTATTTCTAACTAGTCCTACAGTGGATAAAGTCAAGGAGTTAAGAGATAAAGTGGTTTATATCTATGCATCTCTTAATAGATTAACAAGTTAAATGTAACAGCTTTATAAATAATGTGAGTATTGTTTCTTAAAATTATATCCTAATATTTTAATTTATAAGAATAATTCGTGAATCTTGTGACAGTTTAGATTTTTAGAAAAAAATCATTTTTATTAGCTTCAAAAATACCAGATTTATTTCTAAAATTTACTTCCATATTTAGTTTATTTTGACCTCACAACTAGTCTTCTTCCCCCATCTTCCTACTTCCCATACCTTTTCTATTCCCATTATCTACTCTTCCACTGGAATAACATGTATTCTCTTACCTTCCCCCACACCTCTCATGGGTCCTTTTCTAGTTTCCTGTCTTCTAAATAATCCAATCATAAATACAAACATATAAACACTAGAATTTTAAATTTTTCTTTTCTTGTTTTTACAGAGGTTGTGGTTTTATATCCACTCTCCCTCAGTTCCGCTCCCACTTTCCCAGTGGGGTTACTGGTATTCACTGTTGGGTAAATAAGGTCTCAATTAGTCTTTTGGGGGAGCATGATTGTGCCTCAAAATATTTCTACCCACCCTGTGCCTCTTACCATCTTCCTTCCCCCTTTTCTGCAATGGTCCCTGAGCTTTGGTGGGTCTGCTAGCAGTCTGGTTTGATGAGTTCCCTGTATAGCCTCTGGGTTTCTGATTTGATGTGTTTTGATCACCTCCTTTATATGTTGCTTTTCCCTGGAGAAGGTTGTCAGGCTAGCAGTGGGAGGAATACTCATATAGCAGCCTCCTCTGAAATTTCTCTTGGGCTCCTACAGATGTAAACACAAGAAATTTGAGTCTAGAATACAAAAATTAAAAGAACATGTAGTGTTTATCATTCTAAGCCTCTGTTACCTCATTTGGTATGATATTTTCCAGTTCCATTTATTTTTATGTGATTTCTATACTTTCATATTTTCTTTATAATTTGTCTTGACTGTAGGAATTACTGAATCTCTAGGCCTGTCTTGACTCAGTACTGTTGACAAATAACAAATCATTGCTAGGAATATAAAGGAAATTTTAGGGTTCAATAGCTAATGAATTAAAAAGGAGAGCTTTTACAATAAAGGTCTATGTTAGTTACTTTCTCATTGTTGTGAATAGTACATAGAAGGAGAAAGGTTGAATTTGTCTTACAGTTTTGAGGGTTAAGTTTCATGATGGTGAAGGCATGACAAGGCAGAGTGGGAAGCCCACATCATACCTCACCAGAGTCAGAAGCAAAACTTGAGAACAACACTTGGGACTGGATTGTAACTCCTCAAGGCCAGCCACCAGTGAATTCATCCAGCAAGACTCCACTTCCTAATTTTTCCACAGCCTTTCCTAATAGAGTCACCATCTGTGTTCCTCTAACCACATAAGCTTCTTTGGGAGGGGATTTTACATTTAAACCACTACAAGGCCTCTTTTGCCAGAGCACATTTTGGAGTCTGCATATTTCCTAGAACTGAATCATGCACTGTGTGTGTCATCACACCATTTCATAGATAGGTAAAGGAGGATATTTCCTGGAATTAGAGTGTTCCTTATCTTGGGCATATTTGAATCTGTAACGGTACTGGTAGGTGTTTTTCTCCTACATAATATTTGGATTATGAGTCCTTCTAATCAAATTACTTTCTGGCATATCTCTGGGAAGTTAAGAATATGTCTTAACATGATTATTAGCACCCATACTTTCACTTTTGTGGGCAAGTGGCATAGCTGTCAATTAGTTGTGGGTTAAGTTGATGACCATAGACTGGGTACATTTTGAGGCTAACTACTATGCCCCTGTCAGTACATTCTCATTCGGAATGTTTAAGGTTATGTAGATGACAGAGCCTGGTGGCTCCTTTTTAACTTCTAAATAACATAGCAGGATGCAATGAAACACAACCATCTTCCATGATGACTTCTATAGACATACATACACAAGATCATGAGGAGCCATCTTCAAGATTTTATATGTTTATTCTGGTCATATGACCAATACCAAAATAGTGAAACAGAAAAAGTTGAGGTTGCATGGGGGAGGACATTAATGTAGCTATGAAGGTGGAATGCCCTCCATACACTCATATATTTGAGCACTTGGTTCCCACCTGGTGACCCTATTATAGAAGATTGGCACCTCACTGGAGGAAGTGAGTCACTAGGGATAGCCAAATCACATGCTCTTATCTGTTACCACTTTATACAATTATTGCTACATTTATGTAGTCAATTTCTCTTTCAAGTCATTGCTCAAAGGATATCTATGCTCATGGTTGGATAGTCAGGTGTGTTCTTTCATCTGAAAAAAATGTGGTTGGCTATCCAAATCCATATATTTTCATCTATAGCACTGTGATCTTATATATCTTCCACAAGTAAGCAAAGCATAGTTCAGGATAGTGTTTATCTCTGTTGCGATATGATTTGTAGCTCACCATGGCTACCAGTGTAGTCTCACTTGCTATGTATATTTCAGACATTTTCACCCAAGAATCACCCCCTTAGCAATTGGAATCCTCTGTCTCCTTTTTGCCGGGAGGGACAGACAGAATCTTTCTGATTTCCTTAAGTGACAGGACACAATGGGGATACATCAAGACTTAACCCATAAATTGATTGTTGCAGATCTCATTTCCCCCACTTCATGGATACAATTATACACATTCATGAGCACACAGGGGTACACACTTGTGAATTCTAGTCATCTTTTGAGCCACAAAGACAAATTTTCATTTTACTCCTGCTTGACCATGTGGCCAGGCCATGTGACTCTGCCCCAGTCACAAATACCTCAAAAGAAGGATTTTACCCATCATTCAACCGTTCATCATTTAATTAAGCTTACTGAGCTGAAGTTTTGTATATTTCATCAGGGAGGCCTCCTTCAACCAAAGGTATTTTTGACTCACCTGAGAACTGTCATCCACACACCAAGCAGTTTTTTGTCTATCAGTTAAGGGCTGTTTATAGGGCATATACATAAAAGCCTAAACATGGCATATATAAAATGAATACCATGTGATTATTTGATGCATGTATACATTATGAAATGTTTAGTCATTACATATATATATATATATATATATATATATATATATATATATATATACACATATCCTGAAGCATTTATTGTTTTTTGGTAGTAAAAGTATTAAATTTTTCTTCTACATGTGGAAATATACAGTTAGTTACTATAGTTCCTTCTATCATGCAGTGTCTTCATCCATGTACAGTGAGTATCCTTATACTATAATCAGGTGGTGGAGAAACAAATCACAGGAAGTGTTCAAATGCTGAGTTTCATCTTTCATAAGCCCTTGCTCTCCTAACTATAGCTAACAGAGGATTTTATCAACAAGCTTCTGTTTTATAATAGTAAGTAAAAAACAGGCATTTCTTGGCCAGACATCACATTCATTCTTATACAGACATGAGTTCTTAACTTAAATATAGTTAAAACATTTCAACTTTCATAATCCTACATGTCTTGACAATTGCTTCTACAGGACATGTTGCTACAACAGTGTATAGGCTCCCCCACTGAAGCACTGAAAGGGTTAATTCCTCTGTAAAAAATCTGCTTTTTGCTTTGATTCCCCCATATCTCACTTTCTAAATAACTAACTTTGTCATTAAAATGGAAGACAAATACAATACCTCTTAACAATTAACTTTATTTTTTTACTTACTGATTGATAGTTAACTATGAGGTAGCTAATCTTTAATGTACCCTAGAAGAAGGTGAAAATATTTTTCCTCTTTAAAAATATTTTTATTTAACGCCGGGCATGGTGGCGCACGCCTTTAATCCCAGCACTCGGGAGGCAGAGGTAGGAGGATCCTGTGAGTTCAAGGCCACCCTGAGACTCCATAGTGAATTCCAGGTCAGCCTGGGCTAGAGTGACACCCTACCTCGAAAAACCAAAAAATATATATATATATTTTTTTATTTATTAGAGAGAGGGGGCAGATACAGAGGGAGAGAATGGACACTCCAGGGCCTCTCACCACTACAAACAAATTCCAGATGCATGCATCACCTTGCACATGTGGCTTTATGTGGGTACTGGGAAATCAAACCCAGGTTCTCAGTCTTTGCAAGCAAGCTCCTTAATCATTGAGCCATCTCTTCAGCCTGTATTTTCCTGTTATTAGCATATATTTATTGTAAAAATAATGGGCTTGATGGTTAATATTGGTTGTCAACTTGACAGGATCTAGATCAACTAGGAGACAAACTTCTGAGCATGTTTGTGAAGGCATTTCTAGATAAGGTTAATTGAGGTAGGTAGACCCACTCTAAATATGGGTAGCACCATTCCATTGGCTGGGGGACCCAGAGTGACTGAAAAGAAAAAAGTGAGCCTGGGTACCAGCATTCATGTGCTTCCTGACTACGAATGGAATGTTCTAGCTGACTCATCTTCCTGCCATGGTGAGTTCTCAAACATTATGGACTACATCTTCAAATTGTGGTCCAAAGTGAACTCTCCATTATTTCCTTCCTTAAATTGCTTTTGCAAGGTATATTATTCTATCTATCTATGTTCTATCTGTCATCTATCTACCTAACTCTCAATCTGTGTTTCTGATAGACAAATAAATGAATGAATAAACAAACATTTTTTGAAAAGAATATGAACTGGGGATATTGCTCTGTTGGTAAAGTATTTGCCTAGCATCCACAAGGCCCTGAATTAACTCAACAGCATGGCATAACCCTGGTCTACTTCCATGTGCTTGTAATTCCAGCACTGGGAAGATTGAGCCAAGAGCTTCAGAAGTTCAGAGACAAGCCTGAAATACATGAGACTCTATCACAAAAAAGGAAGAAGAAACAGGGAGGGGGGAAGGAGAGGAAGAGAGGGTAAGAAGGAAGATGATTATTAAATAAGCAAAAGAGTGCTATCTGTGCCCCTGCTGTTGAAATGAAGATTGAGTAGAGGAGAAGCATGAGGAAGAAGAGGAAGAGGAGGATTAAATGGTGAAAGGAAGCCTGTCAAATTGAACAGAAGAAGGAAGGAGAGGAAGAAAGTTTACATATAGACGAAAGTTGCTAAATCATCAGGGACTGTGTCTTTGGAAATGACTCTGTGAGGTCTCTGGGGCCCTGGTTAGGTTTTCCTGAGGTGCTTGGTAAAGAAAAGAAAGACTAAACCTTAGCCAAACCCCTCTCCTTTTCTTATCATGTACCTTTTTCCCCTCTCATGATAATTTCAGCTATCATGTTCTGCCTAGTGTGAACCCGATGAGAAGCGAATGAATTTTGCTGCCATGTTCATGAACTCTAAAAAAATCACAAGTTAAATAAACCTTTGGCTTTATGAAATCCATAGCTCAGTAATTTTGTGAGAGAAATAGAAAACAAACCAGTAACATTTCTATCATACCAATGCCAATCCTGTGCAGATGCAGAGATACTCTTCCATCAGGATTGGGAGGTCCCAGCTCCCATTTTTCCCTCCTGATGCTCACATGATTTCACTATCTAGACTCATCTCTCCCTGCCTTATGGACTAAAGACTTCTTCTGGGTATTTGATGAATTTAGGGCAGAGGACATGGATCTAAATACATTCATTTTCTCCTTCTGTCCTCCATGTTAACTTCCTTAGAATCTGTCATAGGCTGTGAGTCATAAAAACATGTTCAATTTAGTGTGTCATATTGAATTTAGCTTTGGCATCAACTAATGAACAACATGGCTTTAAGGAAGGAGTTATCTAGAATACTGGAAACTGAGGTATAACCTGGTTTCCAGAGCCTTTAGATTAAACACAACTTCACATTTTGAAGGTTTTCTAACTAACTCTCATGTCCTGTCACTGTACGCTGAGGACCTAGAAACTTCTCAGAATAAACTTTTCCCAGATTCTTTTGAAAATTTTATCACCTTACACATTGCTATTATTTGGATGAAATGTGTTTTCTCTATGTAGTGTTAGGTCAGGACAAAATGGAGTTACAGCAAGAGGGCAAATTGAATCATCCACATCTCTCTAGAAATTGTCCAGCCATTATCCCTCCCCTGCCTAACAATGCTCCAGGTCTAGATTTACTGCCCCCTTATCTCTCACTGGGTCATTTCTGGTCTCACCCTATGGCTAATGTAAAGAACAGAGATTTCTGCCCCAACAAAAAAAATTCCTTCCCTTCCTCACCTTCCCCCAACTGAAGAGCCCACTATCTGTAATCCCAAGCTGACTGCTCTGCTCTTTAGAGTCAGTCCTGGCAGCTCATGTGTCTCCCCCCCCCCCACGAATAAAAACTTCCATCTTTGCCTCATGAGGTCTCCATGGTCCTTGGCCACTCCTGAACCTTACATGTAGTGCCTGACTTGGATAAGAAGGTTTCTGATTGCCCTCTTAGGCGGCCAGACCTCCTTTTCCCCTGACCAGACTACCGAACTGCCATTCTACCCTCTGAAGGCCTCGGACCGTCTCTGTCTGATACAGGCTCTCACACCCACCACAATTTGGCCTCACTGTTCTTCCCTTCCTCCCTTCTCAGTAAGTGTCCCTTTTTCTCGGGTGGGCTTGTCTTGGGTTTCACCCCTCCTCGTGGAAGTTAGGTTACACCCCTCAGCCTCTAGGCCCCAACCCCAGGTCTCCAGAAAGATGCATTCTGGACGCCTCAGGGCTCTCTCTGGTCTACCGTACCCTAAGGGGCACCTTTTGGTTCGGTTGTGCCATCTCGGGACACCTCCTTTCCTTCTCCCTCCTGAGCTCTCATCTTCCTCTGCCAGCTGCTTTAATCTTCCATAGCCAGCAGCTTTTGCCATTGGGAGCACAGTTGCCCTCCTTGCCCACTAACAGGCTAAAAAACTGACACTTGCGACCTGCACGGCTTCTGCCCATGTGGGAGGTGCAGGCCCCGTTCACCCTCATGGACCAGGGGGTCATGTTGGTGTTCTGTGTAAACGCAGCTTAAGCTCTGGTTTATTTTTCTCTCACCCTTGTTTTGCTCTTTTCCTGTCTCCTTAAGAACTTAAAGCCTCTAGGACTCTTGGACGACATTTTGTCTTTCTCTGCAACTCTGCCTGGCCACATCCATAAACTGAATAATCAGTCCAATGGCTTGAAAATGATATTTTGATTTCCAAATTCTCACTAAATTAAAACAAACTTCTGCCAATGTACAGGCAAATGGTCCGCAGTACCCTACTTTTCACTCTGTATGCAAGGCCTTTTCTCTGCTCTACCTGCCATTCTCACCAGGTCCTAGCCAAGGTCTCAGAAAAGCGCTCTCACTCAACCCCTCCCCCATACTTGTCCCCACCCTCTGCTTTTGACCCTGACACCATAGAGGACGTGGTGGTTTGATTCAGGTGTCCCCCATAAACTTAGGTGTTCTGAATGCTAGGTTCCCAGCTGATGGGTATTTGGGAATTAATGCCTCCTGGAGGGAGCACATTGTTGGGGGCAGGCTTATGGGTGTTATAGCTAGTTTCCCCATACCAGTGTTTGGCACACCCTCCTGTTGCTGTGCTCCACCTTATGTTGGCCAGGGGGTGATGTCCACCCTCTGCTCATGCCATCGTTTTCCCCTGCCACTGTGGAGCTTCCCCTCGAGCCTGTAAGCCAAAATAAATCTCTTTTTCCCAGAAGCTGCTCTTGGTTGGGTGATTTCTACCAGCAATGCAAACAGGACTGCAACAAGGACCTTGCCCCAAGAGTTCCTCCGACTCATTTGGCTCCCTCAGACTCTCCTGACACAATGCCTGGTAATAAGGTTTGATTTTAATCTCCAGAGTGGTAAAAAACAAATAGAAATTTAAAATGGGAATCCATAACTTCTGAATAAATGAATGAATATATGAAGGAAAAATGGTTGTCTTGAGTCTATATGAAAAGTGCACTTAAAATGAATGTGTGTGTGTGTGTGTGTGAATATGCACTTGGCTCACAGCCCTAAGGCAGCAGAATGATTTCTGTTCCGAGCAGTGCCATTTCATTGTGGGGATCTTTTCCACCAAGTCCACTGTACTAGATGGCATAGCAAATTTTTACTGTTGAGTGTGCCCGAGCAGGAACACTAAAAGTAATTAAGATCATAGACAAAAAAAAAAAAAAAAAATGCAAGATTCACCTACTCTTAAAAGAGTTGTAAAATGACAGGTTCGAAAAGCTGCCTTATAGCTCTGAGGAAAGATCAAAACTCTCCCTGGGAATTTTTTTTTGGGGGGGGAGGGGGCAGGGAGGTTCTTTCTTAGCTTCCCTGCCTTGCAGAGCCAGAGAACTGCAACCGCAGGAAATCTCAGGATCCTGGCCCCAGCTTGATAATGAATGAATGCCAAGTCACTATGGGGACTTCTTATAAGAAATTTGTAACTGTTTTACACTTATAAAAAAATTTTAACTGTTTTCCATTTACTTTATCTTTCTATGCTTGTAGGGAACTACTAACAGACAATAGCCTCAAGATTTATGTTTAAATTTAAAAGTACTCAATACTTGAGTAAAGGAAAGGTGGAGGGAGGGCTAATCAAAATCTAAGAGGAGAGTTCCATCGGTAGCGGGAGCGGAGAGCGGACCCTTGAGAGCCCTGAGCAGCCCCACGGTCGCCGGCGGCCTAGTTACCATCACAGCCCGGGAGGAGCCGCAGCTGCCGCAGCCACCAGGGCCGCAACCGTGAGCAGCGAGAGGGAGACCCAGAGGCCGCCCCCGCCTGCCGGCGGGACAAGAAGGTCATCGCAACGAAGGTTTAGGGAACAGTAAAATGGTTCAATGTAAGGAATGGATATGGTTTCATCAACAGCAATGACACCAAGGAAGATGTATTTGTACACCAGACTGCCATGAAGAAGAATAACCCCAGGAAGCACCTTCGCAGTGCAGGAGGTGGAGAGACTGTGGAGTCTGATGTTGAAGGAGGAAAGGCTGCGGAGGCAGCAAATACTGCAGGCCCGCGTGGAGGTCAAGGCAGTAAAGATGCAGCGGACCGTAACCATTATAGACGCTGTCCACGTCGCAGGGGTCCTCCACGTAATTACCAGCACAATCCCAGAATAGTGAGAGTGGGGAAAGAATGAAGGATCGGAGAGCGCTCCTGAAGGCCAGGCCCAGCAACGCCCACCCTACCGCAGGCGAAGGTTCCCACCTGACTGCATGGGGAGGCCCTGGGGCGTCGACCACAGTATCCCACCTCCTGTGCAGGGAGAAGTGATGGAGGGTGCCTGACAACCAGGGTGCAGGAGAGCAATTAGACCAGAGAGACAATATGTGTCGTGTTATAGACCACGATTCCGCAGGGGTCCTCCTCGCCAAAGACAGCCCAGAGAGGATGCAAGGAAGAGGACAAGGAAAATCAAGGAGATGACAAGGTCAGCAGCCACCTCAACGTCGGTACCGCCGCAACTTCAATTACCGACGCAGACGCCCAGAGAGCCCTAAACCACAGGATGGCAAAGAGACAAAAGCCGCAGATCCACCAGCTGAAAATTCGTCCGCTGCAGAGGCTGAGCAGGGCGGGGCTGAGTAAATGCCGGCTTACCGTCTTTACCATCATCCGGTTTAGTCATCCAACAAGAAGTAATGAATATGAAATTCCAGCAATAAGAAATGAACAGAAGATTGGAGCTGAAGACCTTAAGTGCTTGCTTTTTGCCCATTGACCAGATAAACTAGAACTATCTGCATTGACTATGCAGCATGGGGTTTTTATTATTTTTACCTAAAGATGTCTCTTTTTGGTAATAACAAATGTGTTTTTTTTTAAAAGCCTGGTTTTTCTCAATATACCATTAAAGGTTTTCAAATTGTTTCATATCTGGTCAAGTTGAGATTTTTAAGAACTTCACTTTTAGTTTGTAATAAAAAGTTTACAACTTGATTTTTTCAAAAAAAAAAGTCCACAAACTGCAAGCACCTGTTAATAAAGGTCTTAAATAATGTCCAAAAAAAAAATCTAAGAGGATAATAATAAATCATGTGGAATCCTACTTTTTTGGACAATGGAACACTCAGGAGCCATAGATTGTTGCTAGGAAATTTTCAGTGCCAGGGATGGGATACCTGTTGGCCAGGGAGGTCCCTGATGCCCCCAAAACATTATAGTCCATTGCCAAGACCCTTGGTTTCCCACCAGGAATAGATGGTAAGACCCTATTGCTGAAGACTCCACATACTTGGGCTGCAAGGCCACTGAGAAATCCTGCTGGAACTCAGCTGATAACCTCCTCCATGTAGACCAGCTGACAGAAAGCTGGAAGAAGCCATTCTGCATGCAGTTCAATGGGAGAAAGAGAAATCACCAGTGAAGATACTCAACAGTGGACACTGCAAGCCTTATATTTGGCCAGCCAGGCCAAATGAGCCAATGGGTGCAATAGTGGCATGTCTAGCATGGTGGAAACCAACTGCCCTCTAATTGGACTGGAGGCCCCCTCTATGGGAGGAAATACATCCCTGATACTGAAAACTTAAAACAGGGGTAGTCATGAGCCCTAGGGGTGTAACATCTGCTGATGTCTGACTAAATGTATATACTATGCTTATCAAACTGCCCAGTGAGCACTTCTCTTAATGTTCATATCCTTATATTAATGCTACTCTCACTTTTAGTAGAGAATCTTCTCTTTACAGATGACAGTGACCTTGGGATGACTCAGAAGGTATCATGGTGCTGGAAAGAAGTGACCAGAGTACTCAGTACTGTAATATCTCTATCACACCTTCCAAGGCTCAGGGTCTAATGCGGAAGAGGTGGTGGAAAGAATGTAAGAGCCAAAGGAAGGGTAGGACACCTTACAATGTGCTCCCTCCAGACACAAAATGGCCTGGATATCCATGAACCTCACAGTGCCTGACACTACCTACACAATACCATCATAAGAGGAGGAAAAGATCATGACATCAAAATAAAAGAGAGACTGATTGAGATGGGGAAGGACTATGATAGAGAATGGAGTTTCAAAGGGGAAAGTGGGAGGAGGTATTACCATGGGATTTTTTTTGTAATCATGGAAGTTGTTAATAAAAATTTGGGGAAAAAAGTACTCAATACTAAATTTGTAAAAACAAATTTCTAAAATTTCTAATAATGTTTAAATCTGCTTTCATAGTGTTTTTTTAAAATGTGTTTCAGGAAAGTTATAAAAAACAAAGTTCCAAAATCTCTGTTTATTCTGGGTGAATAGCATAAGTCAAATCTGATCTTTAAAAAGTCTTTCTTTAAAAAAAGTTATTTCAAAAGGTCCTTTGAGGGGTAAAATGTTTTTATTAAAAGTCTTGTGGTTGAGCCGGGCATGGTGGCGCACGCCTTTAATCCCAGCACTCGGGAGGCAGAGGTAGGAGGATCGCCGTGCGTTCGAGGCCACCCTGAGACTCCATAGTGAATTCCAGGTCAGCCTAGGCTAGAGTGAAACCCTACCTCAAAAAAACCAAAAAAAAAAAAAGTCTTGTGGTAAGGACAATAAAAGTTTTTGTTAGTAGTTATGAGATGAATATGAGTAAAGAAGATAAACTGAAGAGAAAGCTTTAAATGTTGAATGTTAAATGTTTGGTGCAAAAATTGTTACAGAGTGGTCACATGGATTGTAAGGTAAAAGTATGTAGATGAAGGTATGAATAAAGTATGTAGAGGAAGATATGAGTAAGTTTAAACAGAAGGTTAAAGACAAAGTACTTAATCAGACTTCTTGGGATATAAAATAACTTAGCCTAGGGTTTACATCAGACTAACAAAGTATGGCCCTGGTTTGTAGCAGGATGCTAATGGTATTCAGATTGTAAACTTAACTTTAACTCATTGATGTTAATCTGGTTGTAGTAATGATTATTCTCTCCTAGGGTTATTATATCTAAAACCCTGACTCAAAAAAACCAATCTCGCCGGGCGTGGTGGCGCACGCCTTTAATCCCAGCACTCGGGAGGCAGAGGTAGAAGGATTGCCGTGAGTTCGAGGCCACCCTGAGACTCCATAGTGAATTCCAGGTCAGCCTGGGCTAGAGTGAGACCCTACCTTGAAAAACCAAAAAAAAAAAAAAAAAAAAAAAAACCAATCTCATATACAAACTATTTACTCTTTTTTTCCCCCTATTTTTTAAGGAAAATAGACCACATTTAAAACATTAAACAGTATTTATCTGCCACACACTTGAAAACTATTTACCTCATGATGAACAGTTAAAAAAATTCTAAACAAAGTTATGTTGTGATTTAAGATGTAATTCCTCAATTCTGCCAACAGTCTTAATACTTTAATTTTAACTTACATGATTACTTAACAAGTTTACCACAGTACCACAGACAGAATTATAAAGTTGGTTAAGATTTGAACAGCTATAGATTGTATGATAAAATTTTGTGTATGTTTGGAATTCAGTATAATTCTATAAAATTGATTTGGAAGAGATTAAAAGTACTTCTTTTTGACTCAACAATTAAAGGTGCTTATTTGCAAAGCCAGATGCACATAGTGGAACATACATTTTAAAATTGTTTTGGAAATCGTTTGCAGTGGCAAGTGGCCCTGGCATGCTCATTCCCTCTCTTTTTCATGAGACTTATCACTTTTTTATTAGATCATGGCAGTTTAATCCAGTTCCTTTGTTCTTTGGGTATGTTAAATACAACTAAAGTAATTTTAAAAACTGACTTATAGATTGAATGGACATCTTATTTAGCTTTCAGAAATGCTAAATCTCCTCATAAAAATATATTATATAAAGGTATTCCACCTCTGATAAGCTTAAAATTATAAACTTTTTCATGTCATCATATTTAAGCCAAAAAATGTTACTACATAATGTAGATTTCTTGTTTATTTTAAATTCTGCCAGCAGATCTTTTATCATAGTTTACTCTCTGTAGCCTCATGTGCCTTAAATATGCAAACTCTACTTTTTGTTAATATCAGACTTTTCTAGATATCAGAATATTGTAATTTGGCTTATACAAAGTCCATACATGATGTTTACCTATCAATAAGCAATCATCATGCCTGACTAAAACTCTATAATTTTAAGATGGTTCTTGTCTTGTTCAAGCTGATTTTGCTAGGTGGTTATCAATGAAGTTATAATGTAAGTCATATAAAAAGTAACTTATTTTGATTTTATTCTTAGAAAAACTGAAAAAGTTCCCCATGTCTTATACAAATCCACTATATACAAACAATGTTAATATAGTTTGTCTAAGCTTCATGTAACAGTTATAAATATTTCTTTAGTTAAGCCTTAAAATTGTTCGATGGTAAAAAAAAAAAAATTGCTTTGTGTCTGTTATATTGTCTCTAATGCATGTTAGAATCAGACTTGCTTAACTTGACAATTACCAAGTTTTATTTTATTCTTGAGCTATGAATAATCAGTCTCAGTCAGTTTCATTTAATTGTCTCGTTTCTGATATCTTAAGTTCATTACTTATACAGATATTGATACATGTTTCCTGCCCCCATAAATAATCTTAACTTGCTGTTCTACTTCCAGTTTGGGGGGCATTTGGTACTTGCATTAATATCCAGACTAACCAAAGTTGTTTTCAAACAGATGCTAAGTTTTTATCTGTCTTTTGTTTTCCTAACACACAATTTCTAAATTAAATCAATTGCCTTAAAGTTATTGATAAAATATTATTTTCAGGGCTACTAAAATGTTCTGCCTATACTCATAATTTACAGATACTTAAAAGATAGAATGTGTATGCTTTCTATGTCCCAGATATAGCTTACACTGTCACCTGACAACTAAACTTAAATATTAATCAGAAAGATTTTTAAACTATTGTGTTATTCTCTAACCAGATATACTTTGCTAACCAGATATGTTCTACACCCTTTTAAACTAGTCTGTTCTGTTAATCAGATATTTACAGTCTCTCTGAGTGAGTAATAACCATATGTAGAAGCCAAAATCAATTGGAAACATTGGAGTTACAAAAATAACCAATATTTTGGTTCCTGCTCCTGGGTCAAAAGGCCACAGGAGGATGATAGGACACTTGAACTTCTAGACTCTGGTAAGTTACCTATCTTCTTGGTCAGAGAGGATGTGGAAACCCAGAAATGAATTCCAAGTCAGTGTATCTGCAACAGGGGAGTCACATTGGAGGAAAATTAGTCCTTCAGGCTTCCCAAAAGAAAGAGGGCCACCTGGTCAGCACAGCCTTGACGTATCCTAGCAGATGACAATTCTAAGAGTCATAGAACTCCTTACAGGTCCCTAAAAGACTCTCCTATAGAGCCATTACTGACATCCAAAGTATACAGCTAATTCTGACAGCCTACATAGTCTTAATCACCCAACGAGAAAAATATAACTACAATATAAACAATGAGTCAGACTAATATACTCCCCTCTCTGATAGTGATTTACAATACTAAACTCTAACACCAACTCATGCCTTCTGCCTCTGCCTGTCCCTGATTAACTTCACCTACCCTGACCCCAGCTCCTCTCACTTGTCTTAGCCAGAATCAGAGCTATTCCTTGGACCCCCTCCTTGCTTAGCCCTTACCCTATCTCATCTAGAGATAAGTACACTGCCACCCCAACAGACACTCTCAAACTTAAACTCTCTTGTATTCCTACTCTTCCCCTGATCCAAAATGCTCCTCTGCCTTCTCTCTCTTGCCCCAAGCCCTCTATCTCTCACCTCTGAATACTCATCCTCCATTTACACCTGCCATTTTGACAAGAGTAACAAGCTTCTTTATTCTCCCTTCTGTCTTCTCATGGGATGCACAGAGACCATCTCCCTCACCTTCTCTATAACAGGTGTCTGCCAGCAACTGTCCTGATTACAAGAGAAGTTTCTGTTTCACTCAGGATGAAGTCATAACAACATGTTACACTGGCACTGTCGATCTCACCACTCTGCCACCTCTAGCCACCATGGCCTCCTCATCACCTGCCCTGAAGAGAGACCCACTGACTACTTCTCCCATAACAACTCATTGCCCTTATGGTCAGCATGAACCTTCATCTCTTATCATTAACAAAAGGCTGGAATGTTATGTCAGGACTATAAGGTTCAGAAGTGACCAAGGACCATGGAGACCACTCTGAGGCAAAGATGGGAGTTTTTATATTCAGTGGAAAGACATGAGCTGCCAGGACTGACTCTCAAAAGTGGAGCAGTCAATTTGGGGTTAAAGATAGTGGGCTTTATAGGCTTTTCAATTGGGGGAAGGTGAGAAAGGGAAGGAATTTTCTTGTTAGGGCAGTAAGTCTCAGTTCTTTACATTAGCCATATGATCAGCAGTGACCAGGTGAAAGATAAGGGGGCAGTAAATCTCTGATCTTAGGGTGAGACCAGAAGTGATCTGGTGAGAAATAAGGAGGGGCAGCAAATCTCTGTTCTTGGGGCGTTGTTAATGGTTGGGTAATTTCTTGAGGAATGTGGGTGATCCATTTCCTTATATCTCTCTGTAGCTGTCCTGCTTTCTTTTGGTGACTCCCTTTTTGGGAAGCCCACTTCAACCTAACAAGGACAAAATGGAGTTACAACAGGAGGGCAAAGTGAATCATCCACATTCCTCAAGAAATTGTCCAGCCATTATCCCTCCCCTGCCTAACAAGGCCCCCCTATCTCTCATTGGGTCACTTCTGGTCCACCCTATGGCTAATGTAAAGAACAGAGATTTACTGCCCCAATAAAGAAATTCCTTCCCTTCCTCACCTTCCCCCAACTGAAGAGCCTATAAAGCCCACTATCTGTAATCGCAAGCTGACTGCTCTGCTCTTGAGAGTCAGTCCTGGAAGCTCGTATTTTTCCCCAAATAAAAATTTCCATCTTTGCCTCAGAGTGGTCTCTGTGGTCCTTGGTCACTCATGAACCTTAGATGTAGCAAACCAGTCTATTCAATGTTCTTAATGCTGACATTCTTTCTGTCATTCACATTGTATTTTCAGCATAAGATAACATGAGAAGGCAGCCTTATGTCCAAACCAGCACATGCATTTGTTCATCTGACAGTGTATGCACAGGACACCAGAGAAAAAGATTGTGTACCATATATTTTATTTATTTTGTGTATTTAATGCATTTTTCCTTGGGCAAAGATTTAATGGGGCATTTCTGTTCCTCAAGCACAATAGCTAGAAAAAATCCATTTAATTTGCTTCAAACATTTAAACAAGACTGTTTTAAGTAGTGAAGATTTACACCAATCTGTTTAATTCACCTTCATTATTTCTATTTGGGTTCAACACTCAACCAATTGACATAACCTTCACTCAATTTAGAAAGATATATAGAAGTTCTTATGTTTCTGTATTGCCTTTTTAAGGGAAATGAGTCAGGAAACAATTGAAAGTTGTGAAAAACATACCTTCACATATATCTCATAAGAATGAGGACTTTGTGTTCCTTATCTTGATAAATCAAACACAGGACACATAGGAATCTGTAGCAGACAGCTTTAGGTTCGCTGAGATGAACTTCCAGGCCAGGTACAGTTATGGAAGAAGGGATTTATTGAAGCTTACAGATCCAGGGGAAGTTCCATAATGGCAGAAGAAGCTGGCCTGGTTTCAAAGGATGAAACACAGAGACAGAAAAGCACAAGCCTACAAAACAAAAGCCACACAGCACAGTACACTTCAGGAATTCCAGCTAGGCACACCTTGCATATCTTTAGATTGAAATCTCCAACCCACCACCACACTTTAAGATCCCTCCAGTGACATTGCTTCCAGCCAGGTGGCTGCAGATGCAAACTACAAGCTAATAAAACACTGAATATATTGGGGGATATTTATTTAAACTACCACATTCCACCCCCAGCTTCCAATAGATTCATAACCATCACACATTGTAAATTGTACTCAGCTCAATTTCAAAGGTCCCCACAGGCTTGACCAATTTAAGATAGTAAGTCCTGTAAAATCAAACAAGTTAAATACTTCCAACATATCCATTTTCAACTGGTGTAACATATAGAAAGGATAGACTAAAATGAACTCAACCACCATCAAACTTCTGCAGTTTAAGTTCCATATAACCAGAGACTAACAGTCTCCAGACTTTTCAATTCTGCCCCTCCAGCTGGGTAGAGTAAACAGGTTCCTTCTCCAGTCAACTCTTTCAAAAAGAGTTTGCATTTCTATGATAGTCCTTCCTCAGGCATCCTTTCCATTGTTTTAATGTTAAGCAGTTGGACCATCTTCCTTAAGATTGCTAATGTGTTTGACAATAACAGGTTCAGTAACCTAAAACCAGTCTCAGTGCCTGTAATTTTAACTTGCTTGAGGTTTTCCAACGTAAAATCTTAAAATCTCTCAGTCCAATATCTTTAGCCAAGCACATAAGTCCATAAAAAATTTAATCTTGATCAAACTCTCTAGGCCAGCAGAACACAACCAGCCCTTATGCCAGTAGCCCAGTTCCAACAGTCCTCTGTAGTCTTTCCTTCACCTTCAGAAGCTCATAACCCAAGCCTCAAAGTTCAATACAGTCTGCACTTAGCATTCTCAAACTCTCATCAGAATAGTCCATAAAACTTGGCTTACCACTCCAGAAGGCATCTTCAGTTGCAAGCACCAAGTCCATACCCATTCCTCCAAAACAAAGGTTCCAAAAGACCAACATCGGGCTGGAGAGATGGCTTAGTAGTTAAGTGCTCTCCTGTGAAGCCTAAGGACCCTGGTTCGAGGCTCGATTCCCCAGGAACCATGTTAGCCAGATGCACAAGGGGGCACACGCATCTGGAGTTTGTTTGCAGTGGCTGGAGGCCCTGGCGTGCCCATTCTCTCTCTCTCTCTCCCTCTTTCTCTGTCTGTCACTCTCAAATACATAAGTAAATCAAAATAAACAACAAAAGACCAATGTCCACATGGTCAGGTTCACCTCACCCCACTCTCAGTACCAACTTCTGGAGAAGAAAGCTTCAGGTTCACTGAGATGAACTTCCAGACCAGATACAGTTATAGAGGAAAGGATTTATTGAAGCTTACAGATCCAGAAGAAGTTCCATAATGGCAGAAAAAGCTGGCCTGCTTTCACAGGACCAAACACAGAGAGAGAAAAGCACAAGCCTAAAAACCAAAGGCCACACAACACAGCACACTTCAGAAACTCCCTCTAGGCACACCTTGTATATCTTTAGATTGAAATCTCAAACCTACCACCATACCTTACGATCCCTCCAGTGACATTGCTTCCATTCAGGTGGCTGCAGATGCAAACTACAAACTAATAAAAAACTGAATATATTGGGGGCCATTTATTTAAATTACCACAGAATCCCAGCTTAGGAGTGAGAGACCAAAAGGAAATAATGTGTAAATAATTAAACAATGGTACTGCCATTTTAGAACAAATCATTGTGAACATAAGAAGAGTCCGGGCTCGGCTCAGATAAGGAACTGGCTGACTAACATGCTGACCTTTGCTTCTGTAACTCATGCTCTCTTGCTCGACAGGACATTCCAGAAATACTTAGCTGTGGGAGCCTCCAGCCTCTTGCAAAAGATAGGCTCTGCAAGCGGTCTGCTGACCAGAGATAAACAACTAGAAATGTTCCTGCGTGCGCCTTCTTGGAACCAATCATTTTAAAAGATGCGATGTGATGTAAACCCTTTGTCCTCTTCCCACTCTTTTTCCTTTATAAACCCCTACTTTTAGAAGGCTGGGGCTCTCTCCCACTCCCACTGCATTGGTCTGTGTGGATAGAGTCCCTGCTTAAGCTTGACATTAAAAGAAACCTGTTGCTTTTACATTCGAGTGTCTCAGCTTCTGTGGCGATCCTCTGGGCGACTCCTGGGTGACCGGGGGTCTTGGCTCCTGGTCAGGGGTCTTGGAACAACATCTTGGGGGCTTGTCTGGGATCCCCAAAGACCCCCCAACAAACCCGAGACCCTGAAGGTTTCTTCTTCGGCCGGTCGGGTGAGTAACTGAGCGCTCCTTTTCCTTTTCTTTTTTCTTCCCTTTTACTTTCGGTTTGACAGCAAGCCACATTCGCGGCCTTTGTAATTCTGTAATTCTGAACAGGTCTTATGTCTCTGGTGGATGCACTGTAAGGGCAGACCTGGAGGAGGCTCGAGACGTCTTGCTCCCTCATTTGAGTGGGGACCCTGTCCCGGAGGACAGAGCCAACCTGCTGGGGAGACCAGCTCCCATTCGTACTGTGTGGTATTGTTGAGCCATCCCTTAAGGACACAGACTCATTTGGCCATCATGGATCTGAATTTAGCTCTTAAGCGTGCATAGCTCTCTACTGGGCCCTCTGTGTTTGTGTTGTACTCGTGTGTCTGTGTGTTACGCTCGCCCTGATCCTACAGACAGTTTTCCCTGGACGTTTATAAAATGGGACAGACACCTTCTTCCCCTCAAGGACTCTGTCTGGCACACTGGAGGGACATCAAAAGTGTCACCCAAGAGAATGGAGTAGCTGTTAAGAAAGGCAAATGGATCATGCTCTGTACCTCTGAGTGGCCCACCTTTGATGTAGGATGGTCACCAGAGGGAACTTTTCACCTGAATATCATATTAGAAGTTGAAAAAATTGTTTTTTGTCCTAGGAGTGGACACCCTGACCAGATTCTTTATACTGTGACCTGGAGAAATTTGATAGAAGAACCTCTTCCGTGGATAAAGCCCTTCCTTCCTTCCCTACCCCTTTCTTTGCAGGTGTTGGCTGCCTCCCCTAAAAAAGATATCAAACCCACTGTGGAGGTGACGGCCCCCATCCTCACAGGGGGAAATGAGGAAATCAACATCTTCCCTCCTCCCTATGTACCTCCTCCCAACCCTAATCCTCCCCAACCCCCACTAGAGGCCCTAGCCCCAGCTGGCCTGCCTTCTGATCTAGAGGGACCAGCTCAGGCTACACGGAACCAGAGGGCAGCTACCCCATAAGTCCCAAAACAGACAGTGGCTCTGCCACTCTGCCCTGCTGGACCCATTGATGCAGATGGGAACCAGCCCTTTCACTATTGGCCTTTTGCCACTAGTGACCTGTACAATTGGCACTCTCAGAATGCTCCCTTCTCCGAGAATCCTAGGGGACTGACTAATATGCTAGAAACTGTGCTTTTCACCCACCAGCCCACCTGGGACGATTGCCAGCAGCTCCTACAGGTTTTGTTCACCACCGAGGAGCGAGGCAGGATCATTGAAAGTGCCCGCAAACTCTTTCCATGGCCTAAAGGAGACCCCACCACTGACCCTGCCATAATAAATGGCAGTTTCCCGACTACCCGCTCCACCTGGGACTACAACACGGCACAAGGTAGGGAGAGACTCCTGATTTATCGCCGGACTCTGTTAGCGGGTCTCAGGGCAGCAGCAAGAAAGCCTGCCAATATGTCTAAGGTATATGATGTCAGACAGGGACCTGATGAGAGTCCAGCCGCTTACCTAGAAAGACTTCAAGAAGCCTTCCATAGGTACACTCCATATGAGCCTGAGTCAGGGGAAGCAGCTACCAATGTCATGTTTGCTTTTATTAATCAGGCCACCCCTGATATTAAGAAAAAGTTACAGTCATTAGAAAGGTTAGGAGAGAAAAACATTAGGGACTTAGTAGCAGTGGTGGAAAAAAAGGTCTTTGGTAAAAGAGAAAGCATAGAGGAAAAAGAAATTAAATGAGAAAGGAGACAGGAAAGAAATTTAACTAAGATCTTAGAACTACAACAGACCAAGCATCGTCAAGATCTTAAGGAAATTCTGGCTGCCACAGGAAATCTCACCACCCAGGACACCACCTGCGCAGGGAGACCCCATTGGAAGGGAGACAATAAAGGAACAAAATCTAAGGTAAGAAAGAATCAATGTGCTTACTGTAAGGAGGAAGGACATTGGGTCCGAGATTGTCCCAAAAATAAACAATGGACCAATGTCCTGGCGGCCACTCAAGAAGATAGTGACTGAGGGGGACAGAGCTCAGTTCCCCTCCCTGAGCCCAGACTAACCCTTGATGTGGAGGGGAAGAAAATAACTTTTATGGTGGACACTGGAGCAGAGAATTTGGTACTATTACAAGCAGAGATGCCCATGACAAAGAAAACTACCTGGGTCCAGGGAGCCACAGGCACCAAACCTTACCAAAGGACAACTAGGAGGACTATTAATTTAGGCACCAACCAAGTGACTCACTCCTTCCTGGTCATACCTGAATGCCCATATCCATTGTTGGGACGTGACTTGTTATCTAAAATGAAAGCCCAGATATCCTTTTCAGAACAGGGGGCACAAGTTTCCACCATGGGCGGATCTTCACCCAAATTAAAGACTGCAATAGCCCAAATTCTTGTAACTACCAATCTAACAGAAGAATATAGGCTTTTCCAAAAACATGCCAAGGAGGGGGAACTTTTAGATTCCTCCTGGTTGATGGAATATCTGCAAGCTTGGGCAGAAACTGGTGGGAGGGGATATGCACAACACAGGCCCCCCATACTGGTGGAACTAAAACCTGGAACCACACCAGTCAGGGTACGACAATACCCAATGCCAATGGAGGCCAAACAGGGGATCACCCCCCACATCAGATGGCTCCTCCAGTTGGGGGTCCTAAAGCCAGTCCAGTCAGCCTGGAACACTCCCCTCCTACCAGTGAAAAAACCTAACTCAAACGACTACCACCTGGTACAGGATCTGAGGGAAATAAATAAAAGAAAGATGGATATTCACCCAACAGTTCCCAATCCTTATACTCTGCTGGGAAATCTAACACATGAGCTCATTTGGTATACTGTTCTGGACTTAAAAGATGCATTCTTCAGCCTACCCTTAGCCCCACAGAGCCAACCATACTTCGCCTTTGAATGGCATGATCCAGAGATTGGAATCAATGGCCAACTTACCTGGACCCGGCTGCCTCAAGGATTCAAAAACTCTCCTACAATCTTTGATGAGGCTTTACATGAAGACCTCTCAAACTTTTGGGTACATAACCCAGGACTTACTCTGTTACAATATGTAGATGATCTCTTAATAGGAGCAGTCAGCCAAGAGATGTGCCTGGTGGGAACCAGAGACCTCCCGCAGATGTTGGGCAATCTGGGATACCGAGCCTCTCCTAAGAAGGCCCAGAATTGTAAGCAGCCGGTGACATACCTGGGATATATCCTCTGAGATGGCCAATGCTGGCTGTCAGATGCCTGGAAAGAGACTGTTCTCTGGACCCCGACACCAACCTCACCCAGGCAAGTTAGAGAATTCTTTGGCACAGCAGGCTTCTGACGTGTGTGGATCCCTGGATTCATGGAACTGGCAAAGCCTCTATATGAAGGCACCAAGGAAAACCAGCCTTTCCAATGGACGGATCATTGCCAACAAGCTTTTGATGACTTAAAGGTATGCCTTCTGGAAGCCCCTGCCCTAAGCCTCCCTGATGTGACTAAGCCATTTCTTCATAGATGAACATAATGGGATAGCTAAGGGAGTCCTCACCCAAAGCTTAGGACCCTGGCAGCACCCTGTTGCCAACTTGTCAAAAAAACTGGACACTGTAGCCACAGGGTGGCCCCCATGTCTGAGGATTATAGCTGCCACAGCCCTTCTGGTCAAGGATGCAGACAAGCTGACTTTGGGACAAAACCTAACGGTGGCCACCCCTCACGTCATTGAAGGGGTACTAAAGCAACCGCCAGACCGCTGGCTCAGCAATGCCTGCATGATCCACTATCAGACCCTGCTCCTGAATCCAGCCAGAATAACTTTCCAGACACCCACTACCCTGAACCCCACCACTCTGTTGCCTGATCCAGACCTGGAGATCCCTCTCCATGGCTGTGCAGAGATACTGACTCACATGTACAGCATAAGGCCAGAGCTCAAGGACACCCCCCTCAAAGACGCTGAAGTAACCTGGTTTACAGATGGCAGCAGCTTTATCCAGGATGGACACAGGTACGCGGGGGCTGCAGTCACTTCAGGGACAGACATCATTTGGGCAGAATCCCTTCGAGCAGGCATGTCAGCGCAAAAGGCAGAACTTATAGCCCTCATCAAGGCCTTACAACTAGGGGCTAATAAAAAATTAAATATATACATGGACAGCCATTATGCATTTGCTACGGCACACATCCATGGAGCAATATACAGAGAGAGGGGGCTCTTGACAGCTGAAGGAAAAACCATTAAAAACAAGCAAGACATCCTAGATCTGCTCCAAGTCCTCTGGGGCCCCACACAGGTGGCTATCATTCACTGTCCAGGACACCAGAAAGGGGACGGACTAATTCCCCAAGGAAACAACTTAGCTGACCAGACGGCCAAACGAGTGGTTCTGGCAACTAGGATAGCCCCTGTCCTAGTAGACCCCAGAGGCAGAAAGCTCCCGGACGTTCCAAAATACACCTCAGAAGACTTAACGTGGATTAAACAATTAAAAGGAGCCCAACAGTCTGATGACTGGTGGAAAACAGAGGATGGCCGCCTGATTCTACCTCAAAGACTGGGACAGAGAATTCTGAAAAAGATCCACCATTCTTCCCATCTAGGAATTAAGTGGATGCAGGAGTTACTGCATAACTCCCACCTCAAAATAAAAAATGCCAGCCATTGAGCAAATTGTATCTAATTGCCAGCCTTGCTGTATGACTAATGCTATAGCCCTTCCCTCCAATCCAGGAACCAGACTGAGAGGAACCAGACCGGGAGCCTATTGGGAATTAGATTTTACTGAAATTAGGAACTGGAAAAACAGGATATAAGTGTCTCTTAGTGTTTATAGATACATTTTCAGGCTGGGTAGAAGCCTTCCCTACAAAAACAGAGACTGCACAGGTGGTGTCTAAGAAGATACTAGAAGAGATATTGCCCAGGTATGGCTTCCCAATCTCTCTAGGTTCAGACAACGAACCAGCTGTCATATCTCAGGTAAGTCAGGGAATAGCCACTGCACTGGGGGCCAATTGGAAGTTGCATTGTGCTTACCACCCTCAGAGTTCAGGACAGGTAGAAAGAATGAATAGAACTGTAAAAGAGACCTTGACTAAATTAGCTTTAGAGACCGGCACTGACTGGGTGTCTCTCCTTCCCTTCGCTCTGTTCCAGGTTTGAAACTCCCCATATCATATGTGTCTGACTCCTTTTGAGATAATGTTTGGAGTGCCACCTCCTATTATCCCAAGCCTCCAAACTGACCTTCTAGTGCAGATGGATGACCAAGACCTAATTCACTCCTTAAAGCATTTACAACTTACTCACAAAAAGGTCTGGCCACACTTGAGGGCTATATATATGAGACTGTTCCCCCAAAACCTCACAGGTTCCAACCAGGAGATAAGTCCTCGTCAAGAGGTACCAGCGAAAGTCACTGGAACCCAGATGGAAGGGCCCTTACATTGTGCTGATGACGACCCCAATGGCCATAAAAGTGGATGGCATCGTGCCCTGGGTCCACTGAAGGCAGCCGTAAAAACGGAAGACAAATGGACTAGCCACCCCAATCCAGAAGACCCACTCAAGCTTCGCCTTCATCGAGGAGTCATATCCTAAGCCCCAGTCTCCTGATGTACCTGACTGTTTGATGCTCTTTCTCCCAGGTCGGGATAGCCTCCCCAGTTGTCCCTCCCCTGGAGCGCCCCTCACCCCATAAATCTATGAACCTTACATGGCAAGTATATAATGCAGCTACCCTAGAAGTTCTCAGTTCTTTTAACGGCATATACCCACTTTGGACTTGGTTCCCAGTTTTGTATTTTGACCTGGGAACATTGATACAGTATTATCATACTACGGGGGAGGGGAGGACAGAAAGCCTTATAAACAAAGGAATTCTATGCTTGTCCAGGACACCTGGGGACAGAGTGATCTAAAACTTGTTTAGGACCAGACCAATTCTTTTGTAATTCATGGTCCTGCGTATCTACAGGAGATATATCTTGGACAGTGCCTACAAAGAAAGACTTAGTTTCTATAAAAAGAAAATCCAAACCGGCTTGTCCATGGGGCAGCAAAACCTGCAACCCAGTTCAAATTACCTTTTCCGATTTGGGGAAAAAAAACTATGACTG
Source organism: Dipus sagitta (assembly GCA_036346955.1). Classification (NCBI taxonomy): domain Eukaryota; kingdom Metazoa; phylum Chordata; class Mammalia; order Rodentia; family Dipodidae; genus Dipus; species Dipus sagitta. The sequence continues at coordinate 45,856,950 of CM070771.1, forward strand.
GATTAGAGGACTGATATGGGGCATCCAACTCTATACCAAAGGGACTGTAGTTAGCTCTGACCCCAGGGCCCTCCTAGGGATACGATTACAAGCTAAACTCCTACATAGCTCATCTCTAGGCCCCAATAAAGTTTTAGCCACTCCCCAAAAGCCAGTACCAGGACCTTCTGCTCTGGCTCCACCTCCTAACACTCTTCCAAGAGCCAAGCCTAACCTTAACAATAGAGACCGGCTCCAAAATATATTACAACAAGCTTTTCTTTACCTAAATACTTCAAGACGAGAGTTAACTACTTCTTGCTGGTTATGCTATGACACCGCCCTTCCTTATTACGAGGCTATTGCTGTTCAGGGAACCTATTCCTCTGCTGAAGGCCTTTCCCAATGTAGATGGACTCCAGGTCCTAAAATAACCCTTCAACAGATAACTGATGGCCTGTCGGGGGGCACTTGTGTAGGTAAAGTCCCTACTGACCTTAACCATCTCTGCAACCAAACCCACCAAGTAAACCAATCTCTGACATACCTAGTCCCCCATAATGACACATGGTGGGCCTGTTCCACCAGCCTAACCCCTTGTCTGTACCTACCTACTTTCAACCTCACTGGAGACTTTTGTGTCCAGGTCAGACTGTTACCCAGGATCCTATACCACTCAGATAAGGACTTCTTCCAAACCTATATTGAAACCCAGAACCCCCATAAGGCAAAAAGAGAAATAGTCACTGCAATCACCCTAAGTCTCTTGCTAGGTGCAGGAGTAGCAGCTGGTATTGGGACAGGAACAGCGGCCCTCGTCCAACATGGACAGCTGGATTCCACCTTGAGGGCATGCATAGATCAGGATATTCGAGAACTAGAAGAGTCAATTACCCATTTACAGGATTCATTGAGCTCATTGGCAGAGGTGACACTGCAAAACCAGAGAGGATTAGATCTGCTGTTCCTCAGACAAGGAGGATTATGTGCTGCCCTAGGAGAACAATGCTGCTTTTACAGGGATCACTCTGGCCAAGAAAAGGACAGCATGGCTAAAGTCAGGGAAGCATTAGAAAAGCGACAACGAACGTGAACGGAAGGCCCAGGAAGGTTGGTTTGAGTCATGGTTCAATAGTTCCCCCAGGTTTACTACCTTAATATCTACTCTCCTGGGACCCCTACTCATCCTGTTATTGTTACTTACTTTTGGCCCCTGCATCTTAAATAGACTATTACAGTTTAAGAAACAATGACTAGGCACCATCCAGTTGATGGTACAAAGAAATCACTCTTACCATCCAGTAACGACCAACATAGATAAGGAAATATTTGAACACTCAACTAGGGATCCTAGATAGGCTCCCCAAGATACATAGAGAGGGGGAAATGAGAGACCAAAAGGAAATAACGTGTAAATAATTAAACAATGGTACTGCCATTTTAGAACAAATCATTGTGAACATAAGAAGAGTCTGGGCTCGGCTCAGATAAGGAACTAGCTGACTAATGTGCTGACCTTTGCTTCTGTAACTCATGCTTGCTTGCTCAACAGGACATTCCAGAAATACTTAGCTGTGGGGGCCTACGGCCTCTTGCAAAAGATAGGCTCTGCAAACGGTTTGCTGACCAGAGATAAACAACTAGAAATGTTCCCACGCGCACCTTCTTGGAACTAATCATTTTAAAAGATGCGATGTGATGTAACCCCTTTGTTGCCTTCCCGCTCTTTTTCCTTTATCAACCCCTACTTTTAGAAGGTCAGGGCTCTCTCCCACTCCCGCTGTGTCAGTCTGTGTGGATAGAGTCCCTGCTTAAGCTTGACATTAAAAGAAACCTGTTGCTTTTACATTCGAGTGTCTCGGCTTCTGTGGCAGTTCTCTGGGTGACTCCTGGGTGACCGGGGATCTTGGCTCCTGGTCAGGGGTCTTGGCACAACAGGAGCAGAATGAGGCTGATCATAGAAAAGCACATAGAAATCAGATCAGCAGTGCTCACCAACCACCAATTGAGATTATTTTAGAAAGCAGTAAAAGTATTCAAACTTGACACAACATAAAAATATATAAAGGTGCATTCCAGAACTAATATGATTTGGGTGGCTGTGGACTCATGAGAACTGGAAGAAATGTTAGAGCTATAAATGTACTAGACAGGATGAAAACCGTACAGCTACTTGTCCATGTTACAGTCACTGAAAGAGGAACCTCAAGATACACAACTAATGCTGCACAGATTGATCCAGTATTGTGCATGATGCATAGTGGAACTGCCAGGGCCAGTGGCAAGCTGAAGAATGCATCCTTGAGGTCCAGCGCCGTGTGCACATTGTGCTCAGGTGACAGAGTGCTTAGCAGAGTGTATGGGTTCGGCACCATGGGGTGGATGTCTTCCACCCATTATTAATTTCCCTCAGATCCTGCACAGGCTGGTAGTCATTGGAGTGGGTCTTCTTTACTGGCAGGAGAGGAGTATTCTAGGCAGACTGACAAGGGACTAATATCCTTTGTTTGGTTTATGTGAGGTATTCCCAGCTTGGTCTCTTGAGGCATAGGGTATTGGCATACTGGTACTGGGCTGGAATTAGCCCTCAGCTGGACCATGACTGGGGCCTGATGCTTGGCCAGCCCGATCTGATTTCTTTCTGCCCATACACCTGGAATCCTTTCCCATAGTCCTCCCAGATATGGACTTTCATGGTGACTCGGGAGGGAGAGGTATAGAGTTTATATTCTTCCTCCAGTGACACAGTTAACACGTGTACAGGACCACTCTAATTAAGAACCTGTACTCTGCGGGTGGGGGAGGCGGCCCCAGTGCGGGCTGCAAGGCGTCTGCGGCGGTAGGGTGGGGTGTGCGGGGCGGTGACTGCGGGCGGGGAGCCGAGGTGCGGGGAAACCGCCCCCGCGGGAGCCCGGGCAGCTCGGGTGTGGGGAGAAGGAGGATGTGATCTTTGTGGTGGGAAACAAAGTTTTTAAACTACCCCAATTGATGTAGACAGTGATGTTGCATTGGACATTTTAATTACAAATGTAGTCTGTGTTTTTAGAACAAAATGCCATTTGAACTTAAGGAAAGTTGCTTTGGAGGGAGCAAATGCAACTTATAAGCGTGACGTTGGGAAAGTATTAATGAATTTGAGAAAACCTAGAATTACAGCAACAATTTGGTCCTCAGGAAAAATTATTTGCACTGGAGCAACAAGTGAAGAAGAAGCTAAGTTTGGTGCCAGGCGTTTAGCCCGCAGTCTACAGAAACTAGGTTTCCAGGTAAATTTTACAGATTTTAAGGTTGTGAATGTTTTGGCAGTTTGTAACATGCCCTTTGAAATCCATTTGCCAGAATGCACAAAGAACAATAGACTTCATGCCAGTTATGAACCTGAACTTCATCCTGCTGTGTGCTATTGAAAAAAGTCTCTAAGGGCCACATTGCAGATATTTTCAACAGGAAGTATCACAGTAACGGCCCAACGTGGCTACTGCTGTGGAACAGATTTACCCATTTATGTTTGAAAGCAGGAAAGAAATTTTATAACTCATCATCACTTCATTGGTTAGAATCTCTAACTGAGCGCCTTTTAAAACCTGCTGCACATTGGACTCAAAGGAAAACTGGACCAACAGTGACTGAGGAGGAAGACTCTCACACCCCACGGCTACAGCGAGCGCGCCGGTCCCTTCGGATTGTAAGTCCAACTTTGCTGTGATCTAAGAAGGAAGTTTACAAGACATGACATTGCTGCTTTTACAAGAGGACTTTATTTATTTTCGCAGTAATTCTCATGTCCCCACAAGCAGAGCTGTCACAATGTACACTACCTTAAATTGTTTTATTCTTGTTATTTTTTTTCCATTTTGAGCTAATGTGTTTTATTTGTGAATAGTCTTTTACATTTTTGTATGCTAAATATGGGCACCAAAGAAACTGTAAAAGTTATCTTTTTCAATTGAATGTGCACAAATAAAAGTTTGATAAAGTTCTCTTCATATACATTCTGTAACTTTTCTTCCACAGTTCCTCTCAACAAAAATTGTATTCATTTCTTTTTTTAATCTCTGCAGGCTTAGACTTTTGCTGAACTGTATTGGGTTCTTTTTGAGGTGTATTTTCTGTAAATATGAATATACTACATGTATAAAGTATCTTTTCTTGCTCTGTTACCAAATATCAATTAGATTTTTTTCTTGCATATTGGAAATACAGACATGTATATAAGCTCTAGATAACTAGGGTAGAGCTTTACAGATACAGGATAATGTTTTATGTTGCTAATTTAATATGGAAAATGTTTAACAACTTCTAAAAATTAAGTTGTAGCTTTTTACTGGGTGGGTGTGAGCAAGAAACTGGACCTTGGGTTACATTGGCAATTCTGGAAAAAGCAGCAAAGTTGTAAGCAAGTAATTGAAGTTCTTGGCTTGCTGATCTCTGGTTGGTACTCAAGGTTCTAGTAAGAGTCTGGTCAGTTGATGCCCTGTGCTGTTTTAATTAGAAGTGCCCCACGAGCTGCCTCAGTGCCACTGTAGAAGTGTAGTTTTACTTGAACTTAAAAGCCTTTTGCAGGACCTGTCTTCCCCTTCGCCATGTCTTAGTAAGGAGCCGAAGAGTGACTATAGTGTATAGGATTGCTACTCGTAAAGTTATGATACGTATGCATTTATGCAGCAGGGTCCTGTACCTCGCAGTGGCCCTGGGGTAGAAATATAGGATCAGGCTGTACCTGTACACAGCTACGTACACTGTGTGTATGTAGTATATTTAGTGTAACCAACAGTGATTGTACCTAGGAACAAGCTGGGTGGAGTCAATATCCCAACATACTCATGAAAAATCTGAATTACCAATACCTTTTGAAATGTTTGTAAAGGCCTGCACCATACTGCAGTGAATACATGATTTTATGTTGATGTTTATTTTCTGAAAGCTCTTCCTGTATCCCCCTCCCTGCCTTTCACTCCTCAAAAATAAGGGCAAAGGTTAGCTTCTATACTTGCCTCCTTATGAAAGTTACATGCATTTGAAACCTTCATTTCCTTTCACATTTGTTTCTATTTGCTTCCTTTTAATAACATTAGGATATAAAATTTTCTAAACACCACGACTATTCAATGAATTATAGTTAGACTTCAAATTTGATGTTTTCCCACTTAATTTCTAATTAATAATAAATGAAACCCTGTTTTGCAGTGTTCACAGATAAATACAGAATGGGGGGAAACTGTGTAGCTAAGGTGTAGGTCCCAGTGATAGGTATGTCAGTGTTCAGATGACTTGAAAGCCAGGCAGACTCGAGGGCTTAGAAAACCATCTGAGATGCAAGATGCAAGAACTGTCGGCATGGCCGGGTCTGGACTGGGACTGAGGTGTGAGCACCACCTGGCAATTTCTGTGGGTATTCCACTAAGCATTACTAAGCTGGATAAAAGTGTTGTCTGGTGTCTTTTTCTGGCTTTCCACTAGTACTGTAAATTTTTTATATAAATAAAAACTGTGAATATACACATACAAATTATAAGTATTGCCCCCCCCCCTTTTTTGTTTTTGAAAACCAAAAGATAATCATGTGCTGGGGAGGGGTGGGTATTGGGTAAAAATTACTTTGAAAACAAAATTGTTCACAGACTCAAAAGAAAAATAGAATGTTTAAGACACAAATTGAATTCATTAGTAATAAACCACTTTGGTTTATTTCATGCCCATTTACAATGAATGGTCAACCCATAAAACTTATACATAGTGTCTAATATTGAATCCTATAACATTAAAAAAATCTTAGTTTGATGGGGGGAGTTCATGTTAATAGCCTGCCTTAAATTTTTAAACATCTTGGCATATAATTCCAGCAAAGATAGATGATAAATTAAAATTAATCTTATGCAGAATACTTTCCCTTCTCTTTAAAAAGGATACCAGAACATAATCAAGATCTTAAATTTACCTTTCTTGTGGCTTCTTCCTGCTATCTTTTGTTTTGTTTTGTTTTTTCGAGGTCGAATCTCGCTCTAGCCCAGGCTGACCTGGAATTCACTATGTAGTCTCAGGTGGCCTTGAACTCACAGCAGTCCTCCTACCTTTGCCTCCCAAGTGCTGGAATTAAAGGTGTGCGCCACTATGCCTGGCGCTGTTCCTGCCATCTGTAGTTGAGGTGGCACACCATTACTAGGACGTGAGTCGTTCTCTGGAGTCAGATACTGCCACTTCACTGTTGCTCACATAGACTGTCTTTCCGCTGTTGCAAGGGAATGATTCTATTGAACTGGGACCAATTTGCTAAGAAATTCCTGTTAACTGCTGGGTTTGGCCTTTAGGATTCACTTCATTTTTTTAAAACAATAGTTTTTAAGTTTAAATTTCTTGTGTGTCTTTTGTAGCTTTGTGTTGATTCAACATTCTTTATCATATATTTTCTATCCTATCCAAGTTCTGGGAAAATGTGTTTTTATGTCTTAAAATTCAACTGTTGTATGGTTAAAGACCCAAGTTGCTGAGATGGCTGGCCACCCATTTCATTATAGAAAATGGGGAATTGTCCCAATATCTGAATGTCATTTGTGGTGTCTGCATTCATCTGCAAGTGAGTGTCGATTTGAGCCAGTCTGCCATGACCTGACATAGAGCAATTCCTGAGGAGTGGAAGAATTGTGGGAAGCTATGAATTATTGTAAGCTAGGAAAGCCTTCAAGGAGACAGGTTGACCTGATAGCTTAAACCTAACTGCTGAGAGTTTTGGATAAACAACCTAATGCCTAATGGTCTGACTTCTCATGTTTTACTACCAGCTATTTCTAAATAAATATGGTCCCAGGGGAAAAAAAAAAAAAAAAAAGAACCTGTACTCCTTCGGGGCTGAAATGGGTTTGTGCCCCCATTTTAGTCAAAAGGTCTCACCCCAAGAGTAGATATGGGTACCCATGGATGACCATGAACGAATGGGTTACCTGTCCATTCCTAAGTCCATTTCTCTTCGGGTAGTCCATGAATATTGATTTGTCCCAAATGGCTCCCTGGACCCATGTCCTTTTGGTGGACAGGGGTCCCATGGGCTGTTTCAGGATCAAATGCTGAGCCCCAGTATCAACTAGAAAGTCTACTTGGTTGCCCTCCACTTTCAAGGTTACCCAGGGCTCATGGAGGGGACATGAGCCCTGACACCCTCAGTCACTGAGTTCTCCTGTCTCCAGGATTTTAGAATTTTTGTCCTTTTGTCTTTGTGGACATTCATTTTTCCAATGTCCCATCTCTTTACAATAGGAACATTGATCTTTTTGGAGATGGGGTTGGTATTGCCCTTCCCCTCTCAATTGTGGGGCTGGTTTGCCCCTGTTTATCCCATAAGCCATGTTTTTTAAATTCCCTTGGGTCAGATTTTCCCTTGGCAGCCAGTAGTATTTTGGCCAGTCCTCTAGTTTCTTTATCTTCTGGAGTCTCTATTATTATAAACTTTTTCTGCTGTTGCTACAAGTTCTGACATTTGCTTACTGCAAAACCATCCAATTGTTGGAGTTTTCTGTGGATGTCTGGCCCCAGCTGGGTGACAAAAGCCATGTTTATGGCAAACTGGTTTTCTTTTGCTTCCAGGTCCAGGGGCATATAGGTCTGGTAAGCTTCTAGTAGTCTCTCTAAAGAGGCCCCTAGGCTTTCCTCCTTACCTTGTATAACCTGTCCTACCTTAGATAGATTTGTGGGCTTCCTAGAAGCCTCTTAGAGACCCCCCATCAGAATCTGGTGATAGGCTTTGAGTCACTCCTTACCTTCAGGGCTGTTGGGGTCCCAGCCAGGGTGGGCTAAGGGTAAGGCTGCATCCAGGACAGTCTGCACAATTGTGGGTTGGCCGTTAGGTCTAGGAACTAGCTTGTGGGCGGCAGCTAGAATCCGCTCCATTTCCTCTGTTGGGAAGAGAACCTGCAAAAGGTGCTGACAGTCATCCCAGGTGGGCTGATGAATCTAACAAGTGTAGGAGGGCCGTGGGTTTATCTGAAAACTTTGGATTCTGCATCTTGCAATTATACAGGTCACTAGTGGAGAAGGGGATATGGGCCATGAACTGTTGGCCATCCTGATCGGGGGGCCTACTGCTCGCAAGGGCAGTGTGACTGCCATCAGTTCTGCCTGTCTCATGGTCCAGGCCTGTGTATAAGGAGAACTTGTCATGTTTCTTCCTTCTTCCCTTGGGCCCAGATTGGCAGTTGCCACCTGCGGTGTGAGTCCTGATGCAGGAGCAGGTATATAGGGAGGCAGGTTGGGGTTCTCCTCAAGGGCATAAGGGAGAAGGAGTGCTGGCTTATGATCCTCTGGCAGTTTAGACTCCTTAATAGACAGGATGGCTGGGGCTGGCAGCAAAAAGTGGCTCAACCAAGGAGGGGGGCTTTCTACCAAGTATTGCCATGCTGTGATGTATGAGACCTGGTCAAGATGCTCAGGGTTCCCATATCTTTAACATCATAAATGGTAGGGAGGTGGAAAGTGCCTCCCTCTGGCCATTCCACATTGAAAGCTGGCCATTCATTCCTGCAAAAGATGGTTAGTTTCCCCGACCATACTGTTAAACCTAGATTGTCTGCCAGATGTCTGAAATCCTTGAAATGTGACAGGACTAGGTCCAATGGGGTGGAACTGGTTGCCTGTCCCCATAGTACCTTTCAATAAAACTTTCAAGAAACCAGAAAAGGACAAACAAGACACAGACACAAAAACAAATTTCCCAGGAAGTGCAAAAGAAACCAAAATGCTGTAGATGGAGGCCTATCCCATAAACGGGCTCTGCCAGATGGGCACGACCCATCAGCGTTTACCACAACCAGAGTCAGACTGGAGCTCTCAGGGTCCACCAGATGGCGGACTATCCCATGAATGGTCTCCACCAAATTGGAACTCTCTAGCTCCACCAGACCAGGGTCTGGAGCATCCTCGGAACACCCTGGCCCCAAGCTAATTACTGGCTCATCAGCCTTACCTCTGTGGGCCTCCAGATTGTGCCTGGATGCCAGATTTACTGAAAATGAAACAAAGAACAGAGAAGACCAAAGGCACACAGTACAGAGGGGCGCCCCAACTCACTGATCGGTGGGGAACCAAATGTTCTCTTGGAAACACTCCATTATTGAATCTGGGGGTGTCCCCAGCGATCCCAAATGAGCCCACAAATGTAAGGGTCTGAGAATTGCTGAAGAAAGACCCCAGACTCAAATAGTATGTAAAAGAAAAGAGCCTTTATTTTTCAGAATCAACCAGCATATGGGGGTCAACCATTCATGCAAAATGGCGACCCTGAGAGGAGCTCACAGGCTCCTTTTAAGCACAGCTAGAGGTATTTTGGTGGGCACAGTCTTTTCAAACATGATTGGCTAATTTGAACAATATCTGTATTTGCATTCTTTTGACTGGTCCTAAGGTTTTGGTAGGCTAGGTCTAGGGGAATTTCAGGCAGGTTAGGTAATTTTTAAAATGATTGGCTAGGCAAGCAGCAATTACAGTTATGCATCTCTGATTGGTTGGGGCAGAAGGGTTGTGAAAGGCACAAAAGGGACATGTCTCCAGGAACTGACTCAGCCCCTGGATGGTTATCTTTTCTGGCCACCTGTCATGATCACTGTTGATTAACAGCCCACCCTTTCTCAGAAGTCTTCCCTGCCTCTCTGGGAAACTGGCACTTAGGCCTAGTTAGGGTGGCACCTTACTGAAGCCTGTCATGGTGTCAGTTTGGTCCCTTCAGAACAATACCCCATATGTCTTTTTAAATATTTTATTTATTTATTTACATGAGAGAGAGAGTAAGCACGGGTGAACCAGGGCCTCTAGCCACTGCAAATGAACTCCAGATGTGTGTATCACTTTGTGCATCTGGCTATACCTGGGCACTGGGGAATAGAACTTGGTTCCTGAGGTTTTTCAAGCAAGTACGTTTACCTCTGAATCATCTCTTCAGCACCCCCTATTTCTTTTATTTGTTATGTTTCTGCTGTTCTGTGTTGCAATATCATATAAATAAGAAAGGAAAAATGACATTTATCCCCATGTATAAGATCCAGGAGACAGAAATGGAGAAATCAATGTACTTTGGAACTTTTACTTTAAGGTCTTTCCAACATGAGTTCATTGAGCTGATTATGGTTATCTGAAAGACACTCAGGAGGCAGGTGGTACTGATGAGAGCACCCCTGCTCACGCTTTGCACATACAAAATAGCCTTGCAGGAAATATTATTGAAGAAATGTTTCAACTCAAAGCCAGCCAAAATACTCTTCAAAGCAAGAAACCAATATCTCAAGAATTGGGCAAATAAATTGGATAAAGGTTACAAAGAGACATGCACATGGCAAAAAGCATACAAAAACATATACATAGGCTTAGTAATGATTTAAGAAATAAAAATCAAATGACATTGTGTTAAATAAATTCACACCTGTCACGGTTTCTATGTTAAATAACCAGAGAAACCAAAGGTGGTGAGGATGTGAGGAAATTAGAAATCTTGCATGCTTTTGCTGGAAATGGAAAATAGTGAAGACTCTGGAAAACACTGAGCATATTCCACATATGCATAGAAAGAAACTAATGCTAGAAGATTTAATCCTGATAGCTGTTGTCTGAAAATGACACCTTCCATTTATTTAAAGGCTGCTTCACTAACACAAAGAAGAAAAAAAAAACTTGTAAATTGGGGCTTGAAAGTTGCATATTGTAGTACAAATGAAGTCTGAATAAATTTTCTTACAGGGAAAAAGTAAACATTGTTGGCTTTGTGACTTATGTGCTCTCTTCCACTGCAGTTGTTTGCAACTGCTCTTAGCATCAAAACAGCCATAGATGTTTGATAATATGTGGATGTGACTCTTTCTCAATAAAGGTTCACTGTGGACTGTCACATTTGAATTTGCTTATTTTTTACATATATGTGAGTATAATATGTGTGGCATGGTGTGTATGCATGTGTGTATACAGATGTACTCGCCATGTGAACATGCCTGCAGAGACCAGAGGAGAACATGGGATGCCCTTTTCTGCCTTATTTCCTTGATATGAGGTCTCTCACAGAAGCCAGAGGTACTGTTTTGTTGTTGTTAGTCTGACTAACCAGCAAGCTCTGGTAATTCTTCAATTTCAGTCCTGCCCTCTCCCATAGACACAGAACTGAGTTTATAAGCATACAAATCCATGCCAGCTTTTTACCTATGTGCTAGGGGTCACACTCAGATGTGTCAAGCCCTTTCAGGACTTCATGCTTGTATGGCAAGCACCCTTACCCACTGAACCATTTCCATAGCCCTGTCTTTGAATTTAAATGACACCCACATGTTATAAAACATTTGAATTTTAATGTTATTTTGAGATATTTATTTTAGATATCTACAGCACAATTTGAAGATATTGATAATAACTGGAAGGAACTTACAGCCTCCAAAACAACACAGAGATATGAAAAGTTTAATAACTAGATTTGATCAGTGCGTACATATGCAAGTTTTGAAATATCACATTGCACCATTCATATATATACAAAGCCATATGTAATGGTTAGTCTCTATTGTCAACATGATCAGTTTTTAACAGTTTTGTAAAGGTGCTTCCAGGAAGGACTGAGTAGGGGAAGACCTTCTCCTAGAATGGCAAACCTTTTCAGTGGCAGCGTAGATAACAAGTTACAAGAATAAGTAGCCCTTTCTGCCTGGCTGCCCTTATTCTTTTCTCATAAATCCATCTCCCCTCTTGCTTTCATTGTTCCCTGATAATAGAACCCAGCTTCTTCTGCCTTCTTGAAGATCAGTGTATCTCTGGGACTCCTCCAGGCCTTGAGTGAAAAATTGGGACTGCTGAAGCATCCTGCTTTGTGGATTGGGCAAATGCTGGAATTTCTGCCTTTCCAATATGCAGACCAGACAAACATTGTTAGTTTACTCAGACTATATAATGTATAGTCTGTATACGAATGTATAGACTGTATATAAATGTATGCTGCTCTAATAAACAATTAGATGAGAGATAGGTAAAATGACAGATTTGCTTTCTCTCCATTCTATTCCACTAAAGAACTCTAACAAATACACCTGTGAACTTTGCTGCTGAAGTGATAGTGAGTTATCTGGTCACCCATACTAGACTTTTTTGTTTTGTTTTGTTTTTCAAGGTTAAGGTCTCACTCTAGCTCAGGCTGACCTGGAATTCACTATGTAGTCTTAGGCTGGCCTCGAATTCATGGCAATCCTCCTACCTCTGCCTCCTGAGTGCTGAGATTAAAGGCATGTGCCACCTCGCCCAGCACTAGATGTTTTAATCATTGATAAAAAGTATGGAAGCCTTAACAGAACAGAACCTATCCATAACACAGATAAAGTGCTCCTCAAACTCTTCTATATTGAACATGGAGAAAAGCTTTCTCAAACAATTCCATAAATGAGAAAGGGAAAATATGCCATCAAACTCACTACATAAAAACAGTATTATTCTGACAATAAACTGCATAGATTCTTATAATGAAAAAATTAATGGTCAATTTTACTTATGAGTGAAGGTGCTGGAGTTCTCAACAAAAAGTAACTAAATTCACCAACTCATTGAACATATCATAAAGGAATTTTAGGTAAGAAAAAGGAACTGGAAGCTGTCTGTTTGTGATGGTGTGGATGAAAAGTAAAGATGACAAAAATAAACTCAACTACAAAGAGAAAAAGATCAAGAGATCATGTAAATCACAGAAGAGGATAAAATGGCTAAAAAGTATGAAACACAGTGAGAATGAGAGGTAACAGAAGCACACAGTTCCAACCATGTCTCTTCAATGGATGGAGGAGAAACAATCAGAAGGTGGATCTGGTGAAGTGATAAGAAGTATTAGACACAGAACAAGCTCATAGTTGTTGTAGGGATCAAAACAGCTTGGTTTGTTAGGTAAGATTGTGGAAACTCTTGTGTGATGATACAGCACTTGAGAGGAGATTGACTTGGGCTTCTAGATGTCTGAGGACAAGAGAAAAAAGGAGAATGGATACAAATTACAAATGAAAAAGTCAAACTAGACTTATTTGCCGAAGATACAATTATTTACTTAAAAGACCCTAAAGACTTGATTAAAAACCTTTTATTACTGCTAACCTTTTTCAGAAATGTGGAAGGAAATAAAAATTAATGCACAAAAATTTGTAGCCTTCTTATATACCAATAAGAAATGATGAGGAAAAAATCAGGGGAAAAGTCCTATTTACAGTATCCACAAAAGATCAAATACATTGGGCTATCCCTAACCAAGTGAAGGACCTATATACAATGAATACATTACAATGATGAAGAAAGAAACTGAGGAAGACCCTAGAAGATGGAAAGATTTACCATGCTCATGGATCAGAACAGATAATGTCATGAAAATGACCACACTATCAATGCAATATATAGATTCAATGCAATATATAGATTCAATGCAATATAGATTCAATGCAATATACAGATTCAATGCAACTGTAATAAAAATTCCAGCACCATCCTTCATACAAATGGGAAAAAACATCTTAAAATTCATATGAAAATATAAAATGCTTCAGATAGCCAAAAATTTCCTCAGCAAAATGAACGCAGCTGATGCTATCATCCTACCTGATTTAGTGGTAAAAACAGGATGGTCTTTCACAAAACATATAGTTCAATGAAATAGAATAGAAGATCTAAGAATAAGTTCAAGTAACTACAGCCACTTGATTTTTGACAGAGGCCAACAAGACACACTTGAGAAAAGACAGCAGTCTCTTCTATCATCATGCACAAAAATCAACTCCAAGTTGATGATAGACCTCAATATAAGACAGGAAAGTCTGGGAAAACTAGAGGAAAGAGGAGTAAGAACACTTCAAGATATCAGCATATCCAGGTCAGCCTGGTCTGTGAAACCCTACATCAAAAAAAAGAAGAAAAAAAAAAAAAAAGGCCAGGTATGGTGGCACATGTCTTTAATCCCAGCACTTGGGAGGCAGAAGAAAGAGGATCACCATGAGTTACAGGCCAACCTGAGACTGCATAGTGATTCCAGGTCAGCCTGGGCTAGAGTGAGATGCTACCTCAAAGAACAAAAAACAAACCCAAAAAAATATAGAGAGAGACATAGGGAAAGACATTCTGAATTAGACTCCAGTAGCCCAGAAAATGAGACAAATACTCAACAAATTGGAGTCCATGAATCTAGAAAGGTACAGCTAAGAAAATAATTGAGTCAATCGACAACATACAAAATGGGACACTTTCACCACCTATCCATTTGGCAAAGGTGTAACACACAGAGGTAGATCCTCAAAGTACTCAAAAAAAAAAAAAAAAAAGAAAGAAAAAGAAAAAAAAGAAAGAAGAAACTAATCAATGAAAAAAAAAAAAACCAATTAACCCAATAAAAAAAGGGGGATATGGAACCAAATAGAGAATTCTCACCCTAAGATAGTGTCCATCCTTTGTAGAAAGGTGGGCTTCTTGGAGGCAACAAATTGAAGGATCCTGCTTTTTAACCCAGTCTGCAAATCTATGTCTTTTGGTTGGGGCATTGAGGCTGTTGATATTAAGAGATATTATTGAAAGGTGTGTATTCATTTTTGCCACTTTTTTGTAGTTCTTCCGGTTTTACCTTTGCTCTCTTGTGTTAACTAGTATTTGAGTATTGTTTCTTTTTTTCTGGTTCCTTATATGTGTGCTTTTCTTTTTCATCAGCATGGAGAATTCTTTCAAGTATTTTCTGTAGAGCTGGTTTGGTCTTCAAATACTCCTTTAGCCTGCTTTTGTCATGGAATGTCCTTATTTCTCTGTCTGTTTGAATGGATAGCTTTGCATGATAAAGTAACCTTGGTTGACAGTTGTTATCTTTCAGAACTTGAAATACATCATTCCACACCCTTCTGGCTTTTAAAATTTGTGTTGAGTAATCTGCTGTAATCCTGATAGGCTTGCCTTTGTATGTAACTTGATTTTTCTCTCTGACTGCTTTCAATATTTTTTCTTTGGTGTGTGTGTTTGGTAGTTTGATTATAATATGGTGAGGAGAGGTTCCTTCCATGTTTTGTCTGGCTGCTGTTCTAAAGGATTCCTGTATCTGCATTGGCACCTCTTTCCCAATTTGGTAGTTTTCTTCTATGATTTTGTTGAAGACACCTACTATGCCTTTGGAGTGAAATTCTTCTCCTTCTACTGTGCCCTGGATTCTTATGTTTGATCTTTTCATAGTGTCCTGAATATCTTGAAATTCTCACTCATACTTTTCTATTAGTTTGTCTTTCTCTTTGTTGGACTGTATTAGATCTGCCACCTGGTCTTCTAGCTTAGATATTCTGTCCTCTCCTTCATCCATTCTACTGGTGAGATTTTCTACAGAGTTTTTTATTTCATTAACTGTGTTCTTTATTGCTAGTAATTCTGACTGGTTTTCTTTATTATTTCTATTTCCTTATTTATGTCTAGTATTGACCTCTTTGTTTCATTAAATTGGCGTCCTGTGTCTTCTTTGCTTCCTTTGATTTCTTCTTTGAGTTCTTTGAACATATTTACAATCATTCTTTTGAAATCTTTTTCAGGCATTTCCTCTAACTCGTTCTCACTGGAGGTCATTTCTGATGCATTAATACCTTTTGGTGGATTTATATTGTCTTGATTTTTGGTGTTTCTTGTGTTATAATGTATATATTTTTGCATCTTGGATTATTTGATGATTGGATTTTCCAATTAGCTGGGTGTTATGAGATGTATCAATAAATATGATGTTATATATCTTCAGGGTAGGAGCTTAAGGCCCTAGGTGTGGCTCTCAAGACTCCCAGAGTGTCTACAAAAGTGACTGTAGGTGTTGGGTTTGCCTGCTATGAGAGTATTCAAGTAGGCTAAGTGGAACAAAGTACAGGCAGATTCTAAAATTTAACTAAACAATGTACAATTTCAATGAAAAACAGCACAGAGTATTTATCCAAGAGTAGGTATTATGACAACCAGATCCTCTGTCTGCCCCTTAGGCTGTGTGGTGCCTCACCCACTCCCTTAATCCTGACAACAAGGAGGTTAAGATTTCTTGTCTGTAGAGGGTTCCAGGTCAGCTTATGACCAGGTGAGACCCTTCCCTAATGTATAAGAGAAGAGTAAACAAAGCCACTATAATTCACGAAGCAGCAAATAACAAGCCTAAAATACAGCTTATTTAAGAATGGTAAGTTTGACCATCCATCTGATTTAACATATAATTTATCCTAATATGGAAGGTGCAATTAGCACTTCTGGTTTAGGCCTATATACCAGGTTTATTAGACGGGTACTGACCTGGTGTAATCCCAGTTACCTTTTGGGATGATTTTGGTCTCAGCTGTGCTCTTGATTGAGTCCCTCTTTGGTGTGCTGTCAGTTCCAGTAGGTCCCTGGACCACTGCTCTGTTCCTGGGGGGCTGGGCACTGGTGGTGGGGGAGGAGGAGGGAGCTGATGCTGCTCTAGTTCGCCCACTGTTCCACATGTTCTTCTACCTTGTGATCTGCTCCTCCGTTGTTCACTGCTGTTCTCCCTTCACGTTTCTTGAGTTTGTGGAGAGCTTCAGTGTGAGTGGAAAATCCCCTCGCCTGGGTTTTCCTGTGGCTCAAGCCAAGCCTGGCAGCTGGCTGGCGCGCAGCTGCTGCGGTTTCGCATGCGGACCTGCTGGAGGTGTTTCTACCGGCCCGTGCAGGCTCTGGATGCTCTAGATCTCTCCTACTTCTCTGCTGCTGTTTCAATTTCCTATACACCTCACTTTTTAGTAAAAGTGTGTATTTTGCTGAGGTTTTTTTTTTGGGGGGGGGGCTTTTCCACCCTACACTGCTTTGGTGTGGTACCTATGCCACCATCTTAACTGGAAGTCCAAATAGAGAATTCTCAAAGGAAGAAATACAAATGGGCAATAAACATCTAAAAAATGTCCATCATTTCATTTAAATTTTTTGTTAACAACTTCTATACTTAGACAATAAACCATGATAATCCCCCCTTCACAACTCCACTCTCCATCATAATCCTTCCCTCTCCCAATTAGTCTCTCTTTTATTTTGATGTCATCATCTTTTTCTCCTATTATGAGAGTTTTGTGAAGGTATTGCTAGGCACTGTGAGGTCATGAATATCGAGGTCAATTTCTGTCTGGACAATTGCATTGTAAGGAGTGGTACCCTTCCTTTGGCTCTTTCATTCTTTTTGCCACCTCTTCAGGAATTGACCCTGAGACTTGGAGGGTGTGATAGAGATGCTTCAGTCCCAAACACTCCTCTGTCACTTCTTCTCACCACTGTGTTGTCTCTTGGGTCATCCCAGTGGTCACTGCCATCTCAAAAAAGAAACGTCTGTAACCAAAAGTGAGAGTACTATTAATATATGAACATGAACATTAAGTGTAGTGTTTTCAGGGTAGTTTGGTGAGAATAATATATGCATTTAGCAAGACAAGAGCAAGCTTTATACCCCTGAGGCTAATGACCTCCCCTGCCATAGGCTTTTGATTAGGTTTTCAGTACCAGGCATGTATTTCCTCCCATAGAGTTGGCTTCCATTCCAATTAGAGAGCTATTGGTTTCCCCCAGAGAAGACATGCCACTATTGCACCTGTTCAGTCATTTGGCCTATCTGGCCAAACTTGAGGCTTCCACTGTCCACTGTTTTCACTGCTGTTGACTTCTGTCTCCCATAAGGCTGCATGCAGTGCAGCTTTTTCCACCTTTCAGTTGGCTGGTCTATAAGGAGAAGGTTTTCAGCTCAGCCCCAGCTTGATTTCTCAGTGACCTTGCAGCCCAGGAATGTGAAATCTTCAGCAATAGGGTCTTACCATCTGTTACTCATGGGAAACCACGGGTCTTGGCAATAACCTGTAATATTTTGAAGGCAACAGGGATCTCCCTGGCCAACAACTCATTGGAAGGTATCCCATCCCTGGCACTGAAATTTTACTAGTAGCAATCTATTGCTTGTGGATGTGCCATTATCCAAAAAAGTAGGCTTTCATATGCTTTATTCAGAATATCCTGAAGTTTGATTGACCCTTCCCCCACTCTTCTCTTAATCTCTTCCCCTGACCTCACTTAGGCTATTCCACTCCCTGTAATCTGTTCTTCTACTTGCATATATACAATACAATCCCCTTAAGTGCTTCCATCTCCTCCCTTCCATATAGCCTTTTTCTAGCTTACTGGCCTCCACTACTGATTTTTGGTTACAGCTCACACACAAGTCTAAACATTTGCAGCTAGGATGCACATATGAGAGAGAACATGCAATGTTTGGCTTTCTGAGCCTGGGTTACCTCACTTAGTATAATCCTTTCCAGATCCATCCATTTCCCTGCAAATTTCATAATTTATTTTTTCTTTACCACTGAATAGAACTTCATGCTGTAAATGTACCACGTCTTTTTTATACATTCACCTGTAAAGGGACATCCAGGCTGGTTCCATTTCCTAGTTATTGTGAAGAGAGCAGCAATAAATATGGTTGTGCAAGTATCTCTAAGGTAGTAAGAAGAGTCATTAGGATATATGCCTAGGAATGCTATAGCTGTATGATATGGTAAATCTATTTTTAGCTGTCTCAAGAACCTCCAAACTGATTTCCACAATGGACATACCAGACTACATTCCCACCAACTTTTTCCACATCCTCAACAACATTTACTGTCATTTTTTTTTCTTGATGATAGCCATTCTGACAGGAGTGAGATGGAATCTCAAAGCAGTTTTAATTTGCATTTCCCTGATGGCTAAGGATGTAGAACACTTTTTTAGATGTTTATATGACATCTGTATTTCTTCCATTGAGAACTCTCTATTTAGTTCTATAGCCCATTTTTTAATTGGGTTGTTTGATTCCTTATTGTTTTGTTTTTTTGAGATCTTTGCACATTCTTGATATTAATCCTCTGTCAGATGAATAGCTGCCAAAGATTTTCTCCCATTCTGCAAACTGTCACTTTGCTCTATTCACAGTGTCCTTTGCTGTACAAAAGCTTTGTAGTTGCATAAGACCCCAGTGGTTGATTAGTGGTTTTATTTCCTGAGCAATTGGGATTATATTCAAAAAGTCATTGCCTATGCCAGTATGTTGAAGGGCTTCCCCTATATTTTCCTCTAATAGTTTAAAACTTTCAGATCTGATATTAAGGTCTCTAATCCATTTGGACTTGATTTTTGTGCATGGAGAAAGACAAGGATCTGTTTTCATCCTGGATTAACATTTGGGTCCTCTATTCTGTTCCATAGATCTATGTGTCTGTCTTTGTGCTAGTTCCATGCTTTTTTGTTACATTGGCTTTATAATATAGCTGAAAATCAGGTATGGTGATACCACCAGCCTTATTTTTGTTGCTCAAACTTGTTTTGGCTATTCAAGATTTTTTGTTCTTCCAAATGAATTTTAGTATTGTTTTTTTCTATTTCTGTGAAGAATGCCATTGGAATTTTAATGGGGAATGCATCAACTGTGCAGATTGCTTTTGGTAAGATTGACATTTTTCACAATATTGATTCTTCCAATCCAGGAACCTGGTATGTCTTTACATTTCCTTGTGTCTTCTTCAATAACTCACTTGATTGTTTTAAAGTTCTCATTGTAGAGATCCTTCACTTACTTGGTGAAGTTTATTCCAGGGTACTTTATTTTTTAAGGCAATTGTGAATGGGAGAGATTCCCTGATTTAATACTCCAAATGTTTGTTGTTAATATATAGGAAAGCTACTAATTACTGTGTGTTTATTTTGTACCCTGCTACATTGCTAAAAGTGTTTATCAGAGCTAACAGTTTGCTAGTAGAGCCCTTAGAGTCTTTTATGTATAGAATCATATCATCTGCAAATAATGTTAACTTGATCTCTTCCTTTCCAATTTGTATCCATTCTATGAGTGTCTCTTGCTTTATTGCTATAGCTAAGACTTCCAGTACTATATTAAATAAAAGTGGAGACAGTGGACATTTTTGTCTTGCTCCTGAATTTAGTGGAAAAGCTTCAAGTTCTTCCTCATTTCGTATTATATTGGCTGTAGGTTGTCATATACACCCTTTATTATTTTGAGATATGTTCTTTCTATTCCCAGTTTCTGTCAGACTTTTTACCATGATGGGATATTGGATTTTATTGAATGCCTTTTCTGCATCTATTGAGATGATCATGTGAATTTTGTCCTTCAGTTCATTTATATGATGTATTACATTAATTTATTTGCCTATGTTGAACCATCCCTACATCTCTGAGATAAAGCCTACTTGGTCAGGATGAATGATCTTTCTGATATATTCTTTTGCCAATATTTTGTTGAGAATGTTTGCACCTATGTTTATGAGGGAGATTGGTCTGTAATTTTCTTTCTTTCTTCTGTCTTTATCTGGTTTTGGTATCAGACTGGTGCTGGCTTCATAAGGTGGAGTTTGGTAGAATTACTTCCTTTTCTATTTTATGGAAAAGTTTGAGAAACATTGGTATCAGTTCTTTCATGAAGGTCTGGAAAAATTCACCAGTAAACCCATCTGGGGCTGAACTATTTTTTAGTTGAGAGACTTTTTATAACTGCTTGGATCTCCATACTTTTTACAGGTCTATTTAAATGGTTTATCTCATCTTCATTTAATTTTGGTAGGTCATATGAATCAAGGAAATCATCCATTTCTTTCAGATTTTCAAACTTAGAGGCATATATGTTCTTCAAATATATCCTTATGATTTTCTAAATATCTTTGGTATCTCTTATAATGGTGCCTTTTTCATCTCTAATTTTATTAATTTTGGTCTCTTCTCTCTTCTGGTCAGATTTGCTAAGAGTTCATCAATTTTGTTTATCCTTTCACAGAACAAACTCTTTGTTTCATTGATGTTTGTTTGTTTGTTTGTTTGTTTGTTTGTTTGTTTGTGGTTTTGGTCTCTATTTCATTAATTTCTTCCCTGATCTTTATTATTTCTTCCTGTGAACTAATTTTTGATTTGCCTCATTTTTCTTTTTCTAAGGCTTAATGGTGAAGCATTAAACTATTTACTTGTGAACGCTCTAATTTCCTAATATAGGCACTTAGAACTCTATATTTCCCTCTTAGGACTGCATTCATCCTGTCCCAGATTTTGGTATGTTGCAATGTCATCATGATTTTCTTCTATGAATTTATTGATATAATTTTGAATTCTTCAGTGACCCATTCATCATCACACAATAGTGTGCTGTTTAGTCTCCATGAATTTCTGCATGCTCTGTAGTTTTTCTTGTTGCTGATTTGTAGTTTAATTTCATTGTGATCAGATAGAGTACAAGGGATTGTTTCAATTTTCCTGTATTTGTTAAGATTTGCTTTGTGTCATAATATATTGTCTAGTTTGGAGAATGTTCTATGTGCTGCTGAGAAAAATGTATATTCTGCAGCATTTGGATGGAATGTTATGTAGACATCTGTTAGATCCATTTGTTCCATTATATCATTTATTCCAGATGTCTCCTGTTCATTTTTTGCTGGGATGACCTGTCAATTAATGAGAGTGGGGTAGTGAAGTCACCCACTACAATTCTGTTTTGTATTATCTGTGGCCTTAAGTCTAATAGTGTTTGTTTGATGAAATTGGGAGCCCTCATGTTAGGTGCATATACATTTAAGATTGCAATGTCCTCCAGTTGGAGTGTTCTTTTAATCAGGATAAAGTGACCTTCTTTAATCTTTCTTCACTAATGTTGCTTTGAATTCTATCCTGTCAGATATTAGCAACCCTTGCTTGTTTCCTAGACCCATTTTCTTGAAATACCATTTTCCAACCTTTCCCCCTAAGACAGTGTCAATCTTTTATTGCGAGATGAGTTTCCTAGTGGCAACAAACAACAGTAACCCACCTTTTAGTCGAGACTGAAAGCCTGTGACTTTTGGTAGGGGCATTGAGGCCATTAATATTAAGAGTTATTATTGAAAGTTATGTGTTTATTCTCACCATTCTTCTTGTTTTGCAGTGCTTCCTGTTTTCTTTTACTCTCTTGTTTTAAGTGTCATTTGAGTATGGTTTATTTTTTCCTGTTTCCTCATGTGTGTGCTTTTCTTTCTCTTCAGCACGAAGCATTCCTTCAAGCATCTTCTGTAGAGCTGGCTTGGTTGTCATATATTCTTTTAGCCTGTTTTTGTTGTGGAATTTCCTTGTTTGTCCTTCAGTTTGGATAGATAGCTTTGCAGGATAAAGTAGTCTTGGTTGACAGGTGTTCTCTCTTAGAACATGGAATATGTCATTCCCTGAACTTCTGGCTTTTAAAGTTTGTGTTGAGTAATCAATCTACTGTGATCCTGATGGGCTTTCCTTTATATGTTACTTGCTTTTTCTCTGTACCTGTTTTCAGTATATTTTCTTTGCTTTGCTTTGCTTTGTTTAGTAGTTTGCTTATAACATGGACAAGAGAGGTTCTTTCCAGGTTTTGTCTGTTTTGTGTTCTAAAAGCTTCCTGTATCTGCACTGGTATTTCCAAATTTGGGGGAAATTTTCTTCTATGATTTTGTTGAAAATGCCTACTATGCCTCTGGATTAAAATTCTTCTCCTTCTATTATATCCTGAATTCTTATGTTTGATCTTTTCATAGTGTGCTGGGTATCTTGAAATTCCCATTCCTACTTTGCTATTACCTTGTCTTTCTCTTTGTTGGACTATACTAGGTCTATGACCTGATTTTCTAGTTTAGATATTCTGTTCTCTCCTTCATCTATTCTACTGGTGAGACTTTCCATGGAGTTTTGTTGTTGTTGTTGTTGTTTGTTTGTTTTGTTTTGTTTTTCGAGGTGGGGGTCTCACTCTGGTTCAGTCTGACCTGGAATTAACTATGTAGTCTCAGGGTGGCCTCAAACTCATGGTGATCCTCTTCCCTCTGCCTCCCAAGTGCTGGGATTAAAGGTGTGGGCCACCATGCCTGGCTCCATAGAGTTTTTTTTTTTATTTGACTGACAGTGTTCCTCAGAGCTAGGATTTCAGCCTGGTTTTTCTTCAGTATTTCTATTTCCTTACACATGTCTTGTAATGGCCTCCAGCTGCCTGCCCACATGCGAGCTCAGGCCCACTCCACTCATTTGCCTGCACATGCTCAAGCTGCTCCACCCACCCGCCCATGCACAAGCTCAGGCGCACTCTGCCTGACTAGACCTAATAGATAAGAAAATAGGAGGAGTCCAAACACAGTTAATAAATATAAAGAAAAGCAAAAAAGAAAAAAAGAGAGAGAGAGAGAGAGATGACCTAAAAAGCCAGCTGGCTATGCTAAATGAAGACATAAGGAAATGTGAGGAGGAATTCCAAGAAGCATAAAGAAAATCAGAAAATGATGTGAAAAGGGAACTTCACAGAGGGATGGAAACCATACATAGAAAAGTAGTAGAAAATGCAAACCTAATTGAACAAGCCCCAAACTCCTTAGAGGCTCTCAAGAATTGAGTCATCCATGTGAGGATAGAAACTCAGATCTGGAAGACAAAACAGAAGAAACACTTGGATAGTGCAAAAGCTTCAATAAGTTCAAATTTTTCTGTCAACAGAAAATGAGGGAAATGTGGGATAACCTCAAACGTCCTAACATTTGGATCATGGGAATACCACAAGGGCAGTAAATTCAGACCAAGGGCATGGAGAACTTATTTAACAAAATAATTGAAGAAAACTTTCCCACTCTCTCAAAAGAAAGGCCCATCAAGATACAAGAAGCTAACAGAACTCCAAACAGATTGGACCAAAGGAGAAACTCTCCAAGACATATTGTCATTAAGACTCTAAACATTGACAGCAAAGAGAAAGTCCTAAAAGTAGCTAGGGGAAAAATAACACATCACATTTAAAGGTAACCCTATCAGAATGACTTCAGACTTCTCAATGGAAACCCTGAAAGCCAGAAGAGCCTAGAATGGAACACTGCAAAGGCTAAGAACCTATGGCTTCCAACCCCAACTACTTTACCCAGCAAATTATCCCTCATAATAGATGGTGAAAGAAAAACTTTCCATGACAAAACTCAGCTTTACAATTATATAAACACAAAACCAAACCTACAGGGAGTATTTCAGGAAATTCTCCATACAGAAGAATCAAATGATAAACCCCATATGCCTACAAGAAGCAGATCACAATAACCAAACTCAGAGAAGGCACAAAAAAACATCAAAGTCCATGAGAACACCAAACCACATATACCAACACAATATGGCAGGGATTAAATCAAACCTCATAGTCATTACCCTAAATATTAATGGCCTTAATTCACCCATCAAGAGACATGAGCTAACAGGGTGGATCAGAAAATTAGACCCCTCAATCTGTTGTCTTCAAGAAACCCACCTCACCACTAAAGACAAACACCTCCTCAGGGTGAAAGGGTGGAAAATGATATTCCAAGCAAATGGGAATAAGAAACAAGCAGGCATAGCTATACTAATATTGGATAAAATAGACTTCAAACTAAAATAATTTTTAAAAAGGAAAAGAAGGCCACTTCCTACTTATCAAGGGAATGATCCATCAAGAGGATATCACAATCATAAATCTTTATGCACCAAACACAGGGACACCACTGTTCATAAAACAAAACCTACTTGACAGTAAAACAGAAATAACCACAAACACCATCATAGTTGGGGACTTCAATACACCATTATCAGCAATAGATAGATGATCCAAATAGAAACTCAACAGGGAAATAAGACAGCTCAACAAAACCATAGAACACTTAGACCTAATGGACATCTACAGAACATTCCATCCAAAATCCATAGACTACACATTCTTCTCAGCAGCCCATGGAACATTCTCTAAAATAGATCATATACTGGATCACAAAGACTGCCACCATATATTTAGGAAGATTGGAAGATTGACATAATTCCCTGCATGATATCAGATCACAATGCTATATTGCTAGAAATTAACAACAAAAGACATACCAAGAATCCCATTGGGTCCTGGAAACTGAAGAGCACACTTTTAAACAATAAATGGGTAGTGGATGAAATTAAGAAATTTCTAGAAATGAATGATGATAAGAACACATAGTACTAAAACTTATGAGACAGAATGAAGGCAGTCCTCAGAGGAAAAGTCATAGCACTAAATGCCTTCATAGCAAAGATAGAAAGATCCCAAATCAATAACCTAACCATCCACCTAAAGGCACTGGAAAAGCAAGAATAATCCAACCCAAAAAGTTCCAGATGGAAATAAATAAAGATCAGAGCAGAGCTAATGAATGGGAAACTAAGAGTTTTAATTGTTTAATTAAGAAAATTGAAGAAACAAAGAGCTAGCTCTTTGAAAAATCAACAAGATTGACAAGCCCCTGGCCAATTTGATCAAGCAAAAGAGAGAGAGAGAGAGACTTCAAATTAACAAAATTAGAAGTGAAAAAGGAGAGATCACTACAGACATAAGTGAAATTGGGAGAATCTTCAGGACTTATTTCAAAAACCTCTACTCCAAACAATGATAATATGGAGGAAATGGATAAATTCCTGGACATATATCATCTACCAAAGTTAAACTCAGAGCAGATTAATCTTCAAAACAAACCTATCACACTCATTGAGATTGAAAAGGTAATAAGAGAAAACCTCCCCAAAAAGAAGAGTCCAGGACCAGATGGCTTCTCAGCTGAATTCTATCAAACCTTCATGGAAGAACTGAAACCAATCTTTCTCAAACTGTGCCACACAATTGGAGAACAGGGAAAGCTCCCCAACTCCTTCTATGAAGCTAGTGTCACCCTAATTCTGAAACCAGGCAGAGATGCCACAAGAAAAGAAAATGACCAGCCTATTCCCCTGATGAACTTAGACACAATGATCCTGAACAAAATCCTCACAAACCAAATCAAACAACACATCAAAAGCATTATCCAATTTGATCAAGTGGGATCCATCCCAGGAACACAGGGGTGGTTCAACAAATGAAAATCTGTCAATGTAATACACCATATAAACAAGGTTAAACACAAAAACCACATGATCATTTTGATATATGCAGAAAGGGCTTTAGACAAAATACAACATCACTGCATGATCAAAACATTGGAGAGAATTGGCATGGTTGGTTCATATCTTAACATAATAAAGGCTCTATAGAAAGCTCCTAAATCCCAAATAATACTTAATGGAGAGAGACTGGAGGAATTCCTATTGAGATCAGAAACAAGACAGGGGTGTCCACTCTTACCTCTGCTCTTCAATATAGTACTGGAAGTCCTAGCTCCAGCAATAAGAGAGGAGAAGGAAATAAAAGGGGCACAATTTAGAAAGGAAGAAGTTAAGTTAGCTTTATTCGCTGATGACATGATTGTATATGTAAGAGACCCGAGAGACTCCATCCCAAAACTCCTGAAGGTGATTAACTCCTTTAGAGATGTAGCAGGATACAAAATCAATGGACAAAAATCAGTAGCTTTTCTATATGCAAATGATAAAGATACAGAGAAGGAAACAAAGGACATTGTCTCATTTTCAATAGCAACTAAAAATAAAATAAAATACCTTGGAATAGCATTAACCAAGGAAATGAAAGATCTATACAATGAAAACATAAAAACACTGAAAAAAGGAATTGAGAAAGACTTGAGAAAATGGAAAGACCTCCCATGCTCCTGGATAGGCAGAATTAACATTGTGAGGATGGCAAACCTACCAAAGGCAATATGCAGATTTAATGCAATTCCAATTAAAATCCCTACAGTGTTCTTCACAGAGATAGAAAAAATGATTGCAAAATTTATATGGAAAGGCAGAAGGCCTCAGATATCCAAGCATATCCTCAGCAAAAGAAATACCTCTGGAGGCATCACCATACCTGATCTAAAGCTATTACAAAGCCATACTAATAAAAACAGCATCACACTAGGATAAAAACAGGAGTATAGACCAATGGAATAGAATTGGAGACCCAGACTTTGGGTCAAGCAACTACAGCTACTTGATATTTGACAAAGGCCCTAACAATATAGGCTGGAAAAAGGCAGCATCTTCAACAAATGGTGCTGGACAAACTGATAACCATATGCAGGAAACTGAAACTTAATCCACCCATCTCACCATGTATAATACTCAAGTCCAAATGCATCAAAGACCTCAATATAAGACCAGAAACTCGGCTACTACTGGAAGAAAATATAGAAGGAACTTTCCATGATATAGGAATGGAAAAAGACTTCCTGCACAAAACTCCAGTAGTACAGGATCATATACAATCACTTAACCAATGGGATCACATGAAGCTGAAGAGTTAGTTCACAGGCAAACATACAGTAAGCAAAGCCAATAGATTACCCACAGAATGGGAGAAAATATTTGCTGAATATCCAACTGACAGAGGCCTAATCTCTAGAATCTATAAAGAACTCAAAAACTTAAACAACAAAAAGTCAAAGAACCCACTCACAAAAATGGGGCAAAGAACTGGACAGGCAGTTCACAGAGGAAGAAATACAAATGGCAAACACACACTTAAGAAAATGTTCATCATCCCTAATCATCATGGAAATGCAAATTAAAACAACTATGAGATTCCACCTTACCCTAGTAAGGATATCAAACATTAAAAAATCAAATGAAAATAAATGCTGGAGAAGATGTGGAGAATTAGGAACCCTCATCCACTGGTGGTGGGAATGTAAGATGGTACAACCACTTTGGAAAGCAATATGAAGACTCCTAAAAAAAAAAAAAAAAAAAAAAAAAAAAAAAAAAAGCTGACTATAGAGTTACCAAAAGACCCAGTTATTCCCTTACTGGGCATGTACCCTAAAACCTCCAAGCCTCAGTCTAGAGTGACTTGCTCAACCATGTTTATAGCTGCTCAATTCGTAATAGCTTAGACTTGAAATCAACCCAGATGTCCATCACTAGACAAATATATAACTAAGATGTGGTATATCTACACAATGGAATTCTTCACAGCTGTAAGAAAAAAATGACACAATGAAATTTGAAGAAAAATGTTTGAACCTGGAACAGATCATTCTCAGTGAACTCCCCCAATCACAGAAAGATAATCATTGCATAGTCTCACTCATCTACAGCACCTAACCTGTGTCTACACAAGATGCCAACATACCTAGCAAGCATCTCAAGGACCGGACAATAGAGTGGGTGGGGAGGGAGAGGAGGGCAAGGGAGAGGGCAGGGACACAAATCTGGACCCAAACGGCAATGATACCACAAAATTCTACATCCTAAAAGACAGACCAAATGGTTGAACCTTCACCAGGCCCTTAGAGGGAACACCTGAGTCACAAGGCTCTGGAGAGGGTACAATGCAGACTGACCTTAATTTTCTACTATCTCTCTCTCTCTCTCTCTCTCTCTCTCTCTCTCCCTCTCTCTCTTTTCTCTATAACTCTTTTATATTACTTATCTTTTTCTCCCTTCTCTTTTTGGGCGCTAACCTGTAACTCCCAGTACCAGCATGGGGCTATCATCCACAATGAGCTTTTGATCAAAGAGACCTACAAGGTTTCCTAAAAGAATGACAGATTTCTGTCAGAGTACTTGATGACCCACAAAAGGTTAGTGGCAAGCCCCTACTGCTACCACCAATCATGGGCTACAAGAGGGCCTACACTTATTAAATTCTCTCTAAAAAATGGTTATCCCATTTATCTGGTGCTAACTTTACTCTCTGTTAGAGAATCTGCTTCTCTTTTTCAGATAAATGCAGATCCTAAGGGGAGAACCATCCCATCTTATCTCAAAAGGGCCCCAGCTGAAACTAAGAATAATTGGTAAAACAAGCAAGTATGCTATTTTCTTGGTGAACCTGGTACCAGCACAAGGGTGAAGGAGATCAACACAGAAAACAATCAAGTCCTACCAAATCAGATATCCAGAGACATAGAGCCTCTCAAGACCTCATCACTAAAGCAGACCTAAAGTAAACCCAACATGGCCCAGGGAAATTTGCAGAAGAGGGGGTGGAAAGAATGTCAGAGCCACACGTTGGGTCATGATACACAGAAACATTTCCTCCTACCCATACCTGATGGCTAACCCCAAAATGCATGACCATTATGCCCAACAAGGAGGGGCCAGGTGGAGGAGGGAGGACAGGGAGGAGGCTAACAATGGTACCAACTTGACTGTATTCACTGAGTACAAAACCAATAAAAAATAATGTATATGGTATAATATGCACAATTATACTAAGTGTATTAAGTCAGGTTCAATAAGACAAATGCTGTGTGTTCTCTCTCATATGTGAATCCTAACTTGGAATAGTTATATGTGAGTTTAAGTTGTACTAAGCCTCAGAAGTAGTGGTCAGGAAGCTAAAATGAGTTTTGGAGTGTGGAGAAGCAGTGAGGCGTTAGGGACGGAGGTAGTGAAGAAACAGAGTGCAGAGGGTGAGATCTTAAGAGGGTCAGGGTAAAGATAATAAGGGGAGAAGAAGGGATATATAAAACTAAAGATGGTACAAGTACTACATAAAGGTACTTCATTAGTGAATTAATGAATATTTTATTTTTAATATTTTATTTATTTATGAGAGAGAGAATAGGCTTACTGGGGCCTCTAGCCACTACAAAGGAACTCCAGACACATGTGTCACTATGTTCACCTGGCTTACATGAGTACTGGGAAATCAAATCTGGGTCCTTAGGCTTCACAGGCATGTGCCTTAATTGCCAAGCCATCTCTCCAGCCTCGATATATAATTATGTTTAAAAGAAGAGAGAGAATTCTTATAGAAGTACACTGCTGGAGTAGAGAAAGATTTATCCTCCACCCATATGTTTTTGTAGATAAATATCAGTGCCTAACATGAGCCACCCCTTCCTCTGCAGTGAGCTTTTGGTCAGAAAAGCTCATGAAGCCACCAACACAATGAAAATTGTTGCCAAAATATCCATCAGAATTAGATGGTAAGACACTGTTACTGAAGGCACTACAGGCTGCCATCACAGGACATTAAAAATCACTCCAGAATTCAAATGAAAGCCATCTCCTGCCAGGTAGTTGTCATAGTGCTGAAAAGCACTGCATTAGCTGCTTGGGGAGAAGAAATACCTAGTTGAAACAAGCAGTGGATCCTTCAAGCTACAAAATCAATCCGCCAGCCAAGATGTACCCATGGGTTCAAAAATGGCATATAAGTATCAGGAGTAATCAACTGCTCTCTGACTGGATATAAGGTGCCACTCAGTGGGAGGGAGTTCAGGCCTATTTGGTACTGAGAACCTAGCCAAAAGCCCATGGCTTTGAAGGACATAGACTATAGAGGGAAACTTCAATTGTTCTGTGGCTAGATGGATATGTCATGTCTATCAGAAAGCCTTCTAAATGTGTATTTTAAGCCCTTTTATTAATACTGATTATGCTTTTGGTTAGAAAAACTTATTTTTACAGAAGGAGCCAAACACCAGTGAGACACAAGACCCACAAAAATTGTGACATCACAATGCCCCATATGATGTCACAATGCCTGCTGTGATACCAGAATTTTCCATTGTGATATCAAAGAAACCAAAAGCGATGCTACAATGCCACCCTGTGACATCATAATATTCTAGCATGATGTAAAAATGTCCTATACTGACATCACAAGGACACAGTGTGACTTCACAATGCCTTGCTGTGAGATCATTGTATCAACTGTAGCATTACAATTTTGATTGTGATATCATACTGCCCTACTGTGACCGCACAGTGGACCACTGTGGCATGAAAATGCCCCATTCTGCCATTGTAATACTTTAATATTACTACAGCTTGCCCCAATTTAATATCATATATCCCATTCTGACATCAAAATAGCCTATTTTAAAGTCACAATGCCCCACTTTTACATAACCATGATCAACTATGACATCATAACCCACTGCAAAACCTTAATTCCTCATAGTAATGTCAAATATCCTCCTATAACATTATAATGCCCCATTGTAGCATTATAATTTCCTTCACTGACATCACAATTTTTAATTGTACTATCAATACCCTACCTATATGCTACTGTTACTGAATCATGCCACTATGTAATAGCATAGATCCACTGTATCATCAAAATGTCCCTCAGTGACATCACAAATGCCTCATTATGATATTACAATACCCTTCTGTAACATCATATGTCCTCACTTTGATGTCATAATGTCCCTTGTGACATAGCACTGTCCAACTGTTCCATGACAATATGCCATCACAGTGATGTCCTTGTTGGGTATTGTGATGTCATTGTTGAATAATGTGATGTCACAATGTGGTACTGGGATGTGTTGATAGGACATTATAATGTCACAGAGTAGCCTTGTGATGTCAGTTTTGGATTATATTGTGACAATTGGGCAGATTGAATCACAGACGTGTAACATTATGTAACAGTGGGGTCATTGTGATGCTACTCTTCAACATCACATTGCCTCACATTAACATGACAATATCCTATTGTGTCATCACAGTGCAACACTGTCATATCATAGTACTATATTTTAATATTAAAATTCTCATCTGTAACATCATAATGCCCATTATGTCTTTACAATAAACTAGTGTGACACTATAATTACCCACTGTGACATCACAGCACCTTTACATTCCATCAGCATGGCACAATGTGACATAAGAATGCCCTTTTGAGATATCATAATATCCAAATGTGCCATTACAATGTCTCACTGTCATATCTAAAACCCACAGTGACATCATGATGGCACAATGTGCCATAACAATATCTCAATGGAAATCACAATGCCAAACTGGTTCATCACAATATCCTAATCTGACATCAAAATGCCCAACTGTGACATTACAATGTCCTACTGTAATATCACAATACTCTATTGTGTTATCACTATGCCACATTTTAACACCAAAATGCTGCAATTTGAAATAACAATTCAACAGAATGACAGCACAAAACTCCTCTGTAATACTAAAACACACAATTATAACATCATTTTGTCCCCACTGTGTTATTACAATGTCTCACTGTGATGTCACAATACCCCACAGTGACATCACTATGCCACACTGTAACAACACAATGCTTAACTCTGAGATGAAAGTAACCCACTGTTGAATCATAATTACACTGATATCACCATATCCTAACTAGGATATCACAATCCCCACTGTGACATGATTATTCTCTAAGTTGGCATCTGTGGTGGTTGATTCAGGTGTCCCCCATAAACTTAGGTAGTCTTCCCAGCTGATGGAGATTGGAAATTAAAGTCTCCTGGAGGTGGTGTATTGTTGGGGGTGGGCTTATGGGTGTTATAGCCAGTTTCCCCATGCCAGTGTTTGGCACACTCTCCTGTTGCTATGGTCCACCTTATGTGATCCACGGTGTGATGTCCACCCCCTGCTCATGCCATCATTTTCCCTGACATCATGGAGCTTCCCCTCGAGTCTGCAAGCCAAAATAAACCTCTTTTTCCCACAAGCTGCTCTTGGTTGGATGATTTATACCAGCAATACGAACCTGACTGCAACAGCATCATGACCTTC
This sequence comes from Dipus sagitta, assembly GCA_036346955.1. Taxonomy (NCBI): domain Eukaryota; kingdom Metazoa; phylum Chordata; class Mammalia; order Rodentia; family Dipodidae; genus Dipus; species Dipus sagitta. The sequence continues at coordinate 45,889,359 of CM070771.1, forward strand.
AACTGTGCTGTCACAATCCTTACTATTACTTAACAATGCAATGTGATATCACAATGTTCTACTGTAGCATCACCATCTCCCAATCTGATATTATGCTACCCTACTGTAAAATCGCAATGTACCACTATGGCAACATGGTAGTACTGTGACATCACAAGGCCCCATTTTCATATCACAGTGCCCTTTATGACATCATGTTGCCTAACTATTCCAACATAATACTTATTGTAGGGTATTGTGCATTGTTATATCACAGTGGGCAATATGGTACCACAGTGGATTACTGTGTTGTCACAATAGACTATTGTGATATCACAATTTGGGATTCAAATGTGACAGTTGGGAAGTTGGTATCACATACTGACATTATTATAACAAAGTGGGGTATAGTAAGGTCACAGTAGTTTTTTTAGGCTTTTTCAAGGCAGTCTCACCTTAGCCCAGGTTGATCTGGAACTCACTCTGTAGTCCCAGGTTGGCTTGACTTCACAGTGATCCTCCTCCTACTCCTGCCTCCTGAGTATTGGTATTAAAGGCATGTGCCACCATGCCCAGCTCACAGTAGGTTTTTGATATCTAATTGACACTTTATGGTGTCACAGTAAGGTACTGTTATGCCTAAGTGGAGGATTATAGTTTCACAGTAGAGTATTGTGGTTATTTTAATAAAATTTCTCTCATGCATTTTGCTTACTTGGCACCCACCTGGTGGCAATTTGTGAATATTATTGGGCCTTTGGGAGGTGGAAACTTTATGGAGGAGATGTGTCACTGGGGGTTATTTTGAAGTAATATCCAGCTCCAAGCCTGAGACTACTCCTTTCCTGCTACTACAGACATGTAATGCCTGTCTCTCTATCTGCTTGTACCGTACATTCCCCACCATAATGAAACTTCTCCTCAAAACTGTACACCAAAATAAATCCTTTCCTTCCATAAACTGCTCCTGGTCAGGTGTTTTATCTAAGCAAAGTACAAGTAACTGTAACAGGTATTGTGATATTGTGATGTCACATTGTGCAATGTAATTTCACACTGGAAAATTTTAAGGTCAAATCAGGCCATTGTGATGTACAAGTGGAACATTATGATGATGGTGGTACACTGTAATTGTACAGTTATTGTGATCACAATGGGATATTGTAATGTCACAGTGGAGCATTAATATGCCATTGGGAGTAACTGTGATGTCCCAGTGGGCAATATTGAAATCATTGTGGGCATTTTGGTGTCATAATGGGACAATGTCATTATATAATAGGGAATTGTGATTTAATATGATGTCTAAATAGAATGTTGAAAAAATCTCAGTAGCATTATGATGTCACAATAAGTCATGTTGCTTCAAAGTGGGTAATTGAGATGTCACAGCACAGAATTGTGCTGTCATATTGAAGAATTTTGATGTTACTCTGAAAAATTTTGACATTACAATGAAGCTTGGTTTAGGAGCAGTATGATATTTTAACAACAGAGTGTAACTTGGTTTTGTCAGTGTGCCATGATATTGCAATGAGGAATTCTGATCTTAAATAGGGTATTGTGACATCACAGTGGACTTTATGATGTTACTGTGGGGTATAATGATGTTACAGGTGGGCAGTATGTTGTCATAGTTGGAATTTGTGATGTCACATTGGGTATTGTTATCTTACAGTACAGTATTGTTATATCACAACATGTATTGCGATGTTACCATTGGGTATCATGATGTTACAGACAGCCAGATATCATACTTGGGAATTGCAATGTCACTGTGGAGCATTGCATTGCCATCGTGGGCATAGTAATTTCACAGTGGGGAATTGTGAGGTCACAGCAGATCATTGAGAAGTCACAGTAGGAAGTGTGATGTTACAATGGGGTTCCGTAATAGCACAGTTGGGAAGTGTGATGCCACTATGCTATAAATTATGGATATTATGATATCATTGTAGGGTATTTTGATATCACAATGGGCATTGTGAGTTCAACATGAGGCATTTCATTACAAGGTAGGATATTGTGTTGTAACATTGGGCTTGTTATTTCATAGTATGGAATTTTGAGCTCAAAGATGGATATTGTGAGGTCACCAAGATGAATTTGACTATAGTTCTGGTATTGTGATCACAGTAGGGCATTATTACATCACCATTTAATATTGGGATGTTAGATGTCATAAAAGAGCATTATGAGGTCATTTTAGGGTACTTATACGCTACAGTGTATATTATGATGTTAAATGGGGGTATTGTGATTTCACAGAGGAGCATTGAAATGTCATAAAGGAAATAAGAAGTGATATCATGAGTTTTTGAAATTAGAATGTGAATTTTGATGTCACAAAGGGATGTTGTGATGTCAAATTGGGAAAATTGTGATATAATAACAAACCATTATGGTGTCACAGAAGCACTGTGATGTCACCTTTGTGAATTGTGATACAGCTGTAGGGTATTATGATGTCAACATGAACATTTTAATTGCATAATTTGATATTTTAACATCAGTATGGCACTGTGATATCACAGTAGGTGTTGGGATATCGCATTGGCATTTTATGGTACTACAGGCATTACATTGCCGCAGTAAAGTATTACGCTGGCACAGAAGCACATTGTGATTGACAGTAGGGTTTAGAATATTGAGATGTCAAAAATGGACATCTTGATGTCAAATTAGAGCTCTGCGATGTATATATGGTATATTTTGATGTCACAATGGGCATTACAATGTCATAGTAGTTTCCTGTGATATCACACATTGTATTGTAATGTCACAGTAGGGTATTGTGCTGTCACATCAGGGCATTGTGTTATTACACTGCAGCATGGTCCAGCATTATAGCATTAGCATGGCAGAGTGGCATATTATGATGTCACAGTGGGGTATTGTGCTATCAATTATGAATATTGCAATGTCATCATTGGGTATTTTGATGTCACAATGGGCATTGTGAGGTCAACATGAGGCATTGTATGACAAGGCAGGCTGTTGTGATGTCACAGTAGGCATTGTGAGGGTACAATGGGGCACTCTTGTGGCAGTGGGATATTGTTATATCACAGAGCAGAACTGTCATGTCACAGTAGGGTAATATAATGTCATAGCAGAGAATTGTGATGTTCCTGTGAGATATTATGACATCACACAGGGCATTGTTTTCTCACAGTGGAACTTTGTGATGATGTAGTTGAGCATTGTCATTGTATACTTGGGTACTATGGTGACAATGAGATAATGATATCACAATCAGGCATTTGTATGTCAAGATGTGGCATTATGATGCCACAGAGAGGCATCATAATATCATACTGGAAATATGTCATCTAAATAGAGAACTGAGAGGTTGTAGTAAATACTGTGATGTCACAATAGACATAGTTCTTCAAAGTGTAGCATTGTGATGTCATAATGACATGTGATGTCATATGTGGCATTGTAAAATCACAGTAGATAATTGTGCTGTCATATTGGACTGTTGTGATGATACAGTGGTACATTTTGATATTACACTAGAACATTATGTTGTCACAGTGTTCATAATGGGTTATATTGATGTCACATTAAGGCACTGTTTATGTCTTGGTGAGTAATTGTGATATCACAGAAGAGTATAGAGGGTAGATTGAAATTACAATGGGCACTGGGATGTCAAAAAATGGCATCCTTCCAGGTGTGGTGGTGCACGCCTTTAATCCCAGCACTTGGGACACAGAGGTAGGAGGATTGCCATGAGTTAGAGGTCACCCTGAGACTACCTAGTTAATTCCAGGTCAGCCTGGACCAGAATGAGACCCTACCTAAAAAAAAATGGTATCCTGATGTCAGAGTTTAGAAGAGTGATGTCACTATAATTAATTTTGGTGTCACAGGAAGCATTGTGATGTAATAGTGGAAAATTTTGAGATCAATGAAGAATATTATATTGTCATAGTGGAACACTGTATTGTTATAAAGATGAATTGTAATGTCACAGTGGAAATTTGATGTCACCATACAGTATTATAAAGTAATAGTATGCATGGTGATGTAACAATGGTGAATTATGATGTCATAATGTAGTATTCTGGTGACACAATAGGGTATTGTAAAGTCACAGTGGGCACATGTTGACTTGTGATGTCACAGCAAGGTATTGTGCTGTTACATCGGGGCAATGTGCTGTTAAATGAGGAGTTTTCATATAACAATGGAACATAATTCAGCAACAGTATAGTATTATGATGGAAAAGTAGAATACTATGATGTCCCAGTGTCCAACGTGATGTCACAGTGAGGAACTGTGATATCCCTGCATGGTGCTGTTGTGTCACAGTGTGCACTGGATTGTCATAGTAGGGGCTGGTGATGTCACAGTTGGGCATTGTAAGGTCAGGGTGGAGCTTTGGTCTGTAAGTTTTGTATTGTGATGGAACATTGAGGCATTCTGATGTCATAATGGGGTATTGTGGTAACTCATAAGGGCATTGGGACACCATTGTGGGTATTATGATGTCACACTGACAAAGTGTGGTGCAAGAACAGGGTACTGTGATGTCACAGTAGTATATTGTATGTCAAAGTTGGCCATTGTGATGTCACATTTGAGCAAGTTGTTGATATAGTTAGGCATTGCGATATTCCAGTAAAGTACTTTGATACCATAGTGGACATTTTGATAACACAGGCTGGCATTGTGAGTGATGTCACAGTTGGGATTTGCAACGTTACTGTAGAGTATTCTGTTAGCACAGTGTATGTTGTTATTCCATAAGGAGACATTTTGATGCCACAGTGGAGCACTGTGATTTCACAAAAGGGTATTGTGGCACATTGTGATATCTCAGTAGGAATCTGTGAGCAAGAGTGGGTAATATGCCAAAGCAGCATATTGTGATGTCACATTGAATCATTGTAATGTTACAGTTGGAAATTATCATTTCAAACTAGGGTATTATGATGTCCCAGTGAGGAATTGTGATGCCACAGGGGCATTATGATATATTTGTGAAATGGAATGTCACAGAAGAGTATTTCAAAGTCATAGTGGGCATTGTGATGTCAGTTTGCTATTGTGATATAACACTGGGATATTGTGGGATATCAGGGGCAATGTATAGCAACAATAAGGCATATTGAAAGTAAAGTGGGTATTGTGATATCATCAGGGTAATGCATTGTCACAGTGGTGAATTTTTGGTTATTTTGTTTTTCTGAGGTAGGGTCTCACTCTAGCCCAGGCTGACCTGGAATTTACTATGTAGTCACAGGGTGGCCTTGAACTCACAGTGATCCTCCTACCTCTGCCTCCCAAGTGCTGGGATTAAAGGCGTGTGCCACCACGCCTGGCTTGCACTACCATGCCTGGCTCACAGTGGTGAATTTTGATGTAACAAAAAACAGACTCCTATGGGCTGATGCCAACTACTATTACATGATCAAGCTTACATAATTGTTACATTGGAAAACAGACCACTGGTTTTTCTTTTTCTTGCTTTTTTTTAAAATCTGCTAACCACTCTTTACTAGGTGATATGAGTCCATTTTTAGCACCAGATAGAACTACTGACTTTTTACCAGCCACTGTCAATGTCATGAGCTTAGGCAGCTTTAATGTGGATATACCTAGAAGAAAGAATGTTACCTTGGAAGTAAATAAAAATGATTGATAGGAGTTGTGAAACCAATGTTACCTGAGAAAGCTGATGGCACTGTTACTAAATTTGTTGGGATGGGTGCACATAGGTGAGGTAGAATTGTTGTTAACTGGGTGGGCTGAAATCACTGTTAATTGCATGTGGGAGAGGGATGACAACCCTTGTAGCCTGAGGTAGAAGAGCACTATTGCCAGTGTGTTGAAGAGTGACCCTTGACACAACCAGATCACTGTACTTGGAGTTGCTGGGGCCACTGTTACCTGGATGAGCTAACAACTATTGTCTGATGTTGGGTAACTTATGACTTCAGAGGATTTTCCTTTACTTGAGAAAAATTATAACATTGGGGAACTGAGACCACGGCTACCTCATGCATCTGTGTCATCTGACATGATGTTTCTGAGGTCACTGTTTCCAATGTAAATTGAGGATCACTGTTTATGGACTATCAGAAAAATAATGAGCCCTCTGAGACTAAAAAATAGCAAGTTTTCTTCTCAAGTTGAAAACTGGTGTTTCCTCTATGAGCTGACGAAATTCCTACATTGGATAGTTGACAAGAAGTTTTATTTTTGGGCTGAGCACCAATATCAATTTGGGTCACCTCTAGTAGATGTGCAAGCCAGAAAAGTATCTCCTATTTACCAGCAAACCACTCTCAGCTTTGTGTGCTGAGACAACAGCTTTAATGTGGATACAATAAAAAGGCTGTTATCTTGAAGCTACAAGAAGACAGATACTTGGGTGTGCTGAGAGCTGAATCTATTGTTATATTACCTCAGCCTATAAAGGTGTACCTGGGTGGTAGGAGGTCATTGTTATCAGGGTAGCTTTTAACCACTGTTAATTTGTGTGAGGGAGGAGGCTGACAACCATTGAACTTGAGGGAATAGAGTCCACTTCCACATCATATTAGTGAACTACTACTGTTAATACAATTAGTTGAGAGCATGTTTACCTGAGCTTGCTGACAGCACTGTTGCCAGAATGAGTTGAGAAACACAGTAAGTGCTGAGAGTTGGGGCACCTGTTACTTTCAGGACTTCAGAAGGATTGTTCCCTGTTGAGTTAAGGAAATACTGATGGCCACAGTATTGATCACAGTTAGCTGGTGTTGAATATTCCTGAATAGCCATCTGGACCTCCTTGATGACAGCAGTGACTAGACAGGAGGCCAGTGCACAGCTCATATTGCTGGAACACCAGCCTGAAATGTGCTGGCGTCAGGTCTGAGATTACCTTGTAGGTTAAACATTAGATTGTTTAATGACCTCAGTGACCAAGTCAAACAGCACGCTGGCCTGCTGAAGTTTGTTGAGTGGTTAATCTATACCTCTGCTGGCCTTCAAGAGTGACCTTTCGGGCTGGAGAGATGGCTTAGTGGTTAAGCACTTGCCTATGAAGCCTAAGGACCCCGGTTCGAGGCTCAATTCCCCAGGACCCACGTTAGCCAGATGCACAAGGGGGCGCATGCATCTGGAGTCGTTTACAGAGGCTGGAAGCTCTGGCGCGCCCATTCTCTCTCTCTCTCTCTCTCTCTGTCTGCCTCCTTCTCTCTGTTGCTCTCAAATAAATAAATAAACAAAAAAATTTAAAAAAAAAAGAGTGACCTTTCGTGTCTTCTTCATTTGATCCCTGTTTTGATGTGTTATTATGGAAAGCTTCTTCATTTGAGTTGTCTATCATGACTCAAACGCAATGTAGACTTCAAGATGGGCCTATAGTCATACAATCATTGTCCCCAAATGCTGTGGTCTCTATGGATCCCTGGTTCACAAAAAGAAACATGTACCAAGTCATCATTTTTTTCTTAAATTTTTTTTTTTTTTTTGCTTTCAAAGCAGTTAGCTTTTTTTATTTTATTTATTTATTTATTTGAGAGCGACAGACAGAGCGAGAGAGAGGCAGAGAGAGAGACACAGAGAGAATGGGCGCGCCAGGGCCTCCAGCCACTGCAAACGAACTCCAGATGCATGCACCCCCTTGTGCATCTGGCTAACGTGGGTCCTGGGGAGTTGAGCCTCGAACTGGGGTCCTTAGGCTTCACAGGCAAGCGCTTAACCGCTAAGCCATCTCTCCAGCCCCCAAGTCATCATTTTTATTGTGCCCCAGGGACTGAGCACAAGACACAATGGTTCATCTTTGTCCCTAGTGATCTGAAGTGCCTAACTATTCCAAGGCAACATGAGAAAAAAAATTTACTGTCAAAATTGGTAAAAGCAGTGATACCACTGAGATATGAGACTGGGCTGTGAACTGTTGTTACTTGATGAAGATGAGAAAATTGTGACATCAGAGAGCAGCAGTCTGCTGTTTCCTTTCATGGTGCCCACTATGCTTACTTGGATGAGCTGAGCCACCGTTACATGTATGAGCCAGAAATAACTTCAATGCTGAGAGGACAGCTACTTTAACTTTGTTCTGAGGCAGCATTAATGTAGATAAAGTGAGAAGTATGTGACCTTGGGTATCTGAGACCACAGACATATATGTGGTTGGAAATGAGTGTTATTATGGAGAACTGAGACTACTTGTATTATGGTGGGTTTTGAAAGCTATATGTGTATGACCTGAGATAATTGTTATCTGGATGGACCTAGAACACTCCAAATTATATGAGGTGACAAACGCTATTAACTGGGAATGGGATCAAACCACTATTACCTGAAGGAGAAGAGACCCCTGTTACCATGGTGTTGAAGAACTATTGCTAACACAAGATCACTGACTGTTGAGTTGTTGAGACCAGAATTACCTGGATGAGTTTAGAAATACTGTCTACTGTAGGAGTTGGGACATACATGAACCTAATTACCTCATAAACTTTGTTTCTATTCAAATGAGAAACACCACATTATTGAGATGAGACCACTGTTACCTGGCTCATGTGCATCCTCTGACCTAAAGTCGCTGAGATCACTGTTCCCAAGGTGAGGTAAAAATAACAGCCACTGAGAATATCCTGCAAACAGTAAACCTCTAAGTCCTCACACTACTATATGCTGGTTACTTGAGAACTTCTTTTATATGATTGCTGTGAGAAAGTTAAATCAGACAACTGACAGCTGGTGTTTTGGGGGAGGCTGATCATAACTATTAATTGCATAATGTGGGAGCCCAGATAGCACCAGCCAGGAAAGAATTTCCAGACAGCCATAGTCAATGTTGTGAGCTGAGGCAATTTTAATGTTGATACCTCAAGAAGAATGTTGCCTTGGGATACATGAGAACTGATGCATGTGAGTGGTGAGAACAGTGCTACATGGGACAGCTCTCAGGACTGTTACCACTGTGGAATGTGATGGATATAATTATCTGTGTTGACTGAGACCACTTTTAATTGTTTGAGATGATAACCAGTGTTAAGAAGGAGTGGGCTAACAACCAATGTAACCTGACAGCTAAGAGATTACTGCAGTCATGGTTCTGAAGAATTACCCTTAACACAGTGAGTCACCCTGGCTGGGAAAACTGTATCTGGGAGGTCTGATATCCTTGTTATCTGAGTGAGCTATGACCACTGTTATATGAGCTGACAACCTTTGTTAACTGGGAAGAACATGGGAAGCATATTCTTTTCTTAATTTATTTTTATTAACAACTCCAATACTAAAGACAATAAACTATGATATTTCCCTCCCCTCCCCCATTTGCCCCGTCATAACTCCACTGTTGCACCCGTTCAGTCATTTACTCTGTCTGGCCAAACTTGAGGCTTCCAGTGTCTACTGTTTTCACTACTGGTGACTTCCGTCTCTCATAGGGCTGCATGCAGTGCAGCTGGTGTATAGGGAGAAGGTTTTCAGCTCAGCACCAGCTTGATTTCTCAGTGACTTTGCCACTCAGGCATGTGAAGTCTTCACCAATAGGATCTTTCCATGTTACTCATGGGAAACCAAAGGACTTGGCAATAGCCTGTAATGTTTTGGAGGCAACAGGGTCCTCCCTAGCCAACAACTCACTGGTGGTATTCCCATCCCTGGCACTGAAAATTTTCTAGTAGCAATCTATGGCTTCTGGATGTGCCATTACCCAAAGAGGTAGGCTTTCACATGTCTTATTCAGAATATCTTGAATTTTGATTGACCCCCCCCCCTTACTCAATCTCTTCCCCTGGCCTCATTTAGGCCATTCCACTACCTGTAATCTGTCCTTCTGCCTACGTATACATAATACAATCCCCTAAAGTCCTTCCTTCTCCTTCCTCCCCTACAGCCTTTTTTGAGCTTACTGGCCTCTGCTACCAAGTTTTTGATTCGAGCTCATACAGCAGTCTAAACATTTGTAGCTAGGATCCACATATAAGAGAGAACATGCAATGTTTGTCTTTCTGGGCCTGGGTTACCTCACTTAGTATAATCCTTTCCAGATCCATTCATTTCCCTGCAAATTTCATAAATTCATTTTTCTTTACTGCTGAATAGAACTCCATCATGTAAATGTACCACATCTTTATTATCCATTCATCTGTGGAGGGACACCTAGGCTGGTTCCATTTCCTAGCTATTGTGAAAAGAGCAGCAATAAACATGGTTGTGCAAGTGTCTCTAAGGTAGTGAGAAGAGTCATTAGCATATATGCCTAGGAGTGCTATAGCTGGATCACATGCTAAATCTATTTTTAGCTGTCTCAAGAACATCCACACTGATTTCAACAATGGCTGTACCAGATTACATTCCCACCAACAGTGTAAAAGGGTTCCCCTTTTTCCACATCCTTACCAACATTTATTTATCATTTGTTTTCATGATGGTAGCCATTCTGACAGGAGTGAGATGGAATATTGAAGTAGTTTTAATTTGTATTTCCCTAATGGCTAAGGATGTAGAAAACTTTTTTAGATGTTTATAGACCATATGTATTGCTTCCATTTAGAACTTTTTATTTAGTTCCATAGCCCATTTTTTAATTGGGTTGTTTGATTTCTTATTGTTTTGTTTTTTGAGTTCTCCTCCTACCTCTGCCTCCCAAGTGCTGGGATTAAAGGTGTGTGCCACCACACCTGGATGTATTTTTGGTTTTTTGTTTTTGCTTCCAAATGAATTTTAGGATTGTTTGTTTTCTATTTCTGTGAAGAATGCCATTGGAATTTTAATGGAGATTGCATTAAATGTGTAGATTGCTTTTGGTTAGACTGACATTTTCACAATATTGATTCTTCCAATCCAAGAATATTGGATGTCTTTCCATTTCCTAGTATCTTCTGCAATTTCTCACTTGAGTATTTTAAAGTTTTCATTGTAGAGATCCTTTACTTCCTTGGTTAAGTTTATTCCAAGGTACTTTTTTTTGAGGAAATGTAAATGGTAGTGATTCCTGATTTCATCCTCCACATGTTTGTTGTTAGCATACAGGAAAGCTACTGATTTCTGCATATTTATTTTGTATCCTGCTACATTGCTAAAAGTGTTAATCAGCTCTAACAGTTTGCTGGTAGAGTCTTTAGAGTCTTTTATGTATAGAATCATATAATCTGCAAATAATGATAATTTATCTCTTCCTTTCCAATTTGTATCCCTTTTATGAATGTCTCTTGCCTTATTGCTATAACTAAGACTTCCAGTACTATTTTAAATAAAAGTGGGGACAGTGGACACCCTTATCTTGTTTGTGAATTCAGTGGAAAAGTTTCAAGTTTTTCTCCATTTACTATTATTTTGGCTATAGGTTTGTCATAAAGAGCCTTTATTATGTTGAGCTATGTTCCTTCTATTCCCAGTTTCTATAGGACTTTTACCATAAAGAGATGTTGGATTTTGTTGAATGCCTTTTCTGCATCTATTGAGATGATCATCTGATTTTTGTCCTTCAGTCCACTTTTATAGTGTATTACATTTATTAATTTGCATATGTGGAAGAATCCCTGCATCTTTGGGATAAGGCCTACTTGTTCGGGATGAATAATCTTTCTAATATATATTCTGTTTGCCAATATTTGTTGAAAAATTTTGCATCTATGTTCATGAGGGAGATTGGTCTGTAATTTTCTTTATTAATTTATTTTTTAAAGATATATTTATTTATTTATTTGAGACAAATAGCACAAGAGAGAGAGATAGAGAGACTGAAAATGGGCATGCTAGGGCCTCTAGCCACTGCAAACAAACTCCAGATGCATATGCCACCACATGCATCTGGCTTATGTGTGGCCTTGTTCTTCTTTTTTCAAGGCCTTAAGGTGGAACATTAAATTGTTTATTTGTGAGCTCTCTATTTTCTTAATATATGCAGAGCTATAAATTTCCCTCTTAGGACTGCCTTCATTGTGTCCCAAAGGTTTTGGTATGTTGTATTATCGTCATCATTTGATTCTATGAATTTATTGATTTCCTGTTTGACTTCTTCAATGATCCATTGAACATTCAATAGTGTTGAGTCTCCATGAATTTCTGTATGCTCTGTAGCTTTTCTTTTTGCTGATTTGCAGTTTAATCCCATTGTGGTCAAATACGGTACAAGGGATTATTTCAATTTTCCTAAATTTGTGGAGATTTGCTTTGTGTGCTAATATATGGTCTATTTTACAGAATGTTCCATGTGCTGCTGAGAAAAAAATGTATATTCTATAGATAGAATGCTCTGTAGATATCTGTTAGGTCCATTTGTTCCATGACATCATTAAATTCAGATGTCTTTCTGTCTATTTTTTGCCAGGATGACCTGTCAATGGATGAGAGTGGGGTATTGAAGTCTCCCACTACAATTGTGTTTGATGTTATCTGTGACCTTAAGTTTAATAGTGTTTGATGAAACTGGGAGCCCCCATGTTAGGTGCATATATGTTTAGGATTGTAATGTCCTCCTGCTGGCGTGTCCCTTTAGTCAGTATAAAATGACCCTCTTTATCTCTCCTCACTAATGTTGGTTTGAAGTCTATCCTGTCAGATATTAAGATAGGAACCCCATCATTGCAAGCCCTTCTGGCTTTTAAAGTTTGTATTGAGTAACCTGCAGTTATTCTCATGGGCTTGCCTTTGTATGTGACTTGCTTTTTCTCTCTAACTGCTTTCAGTATATTTTCTTTGGTTTGTGTGTTTAGTGGTTTAATCATAACATGGCAAGGAGAGGTTCTTTCCAGATTTTGTCTGCTTGGTGTTCTAAAAGCTTCTTGTATCTGCATTGGCATTTCTTTCCCAATTTGGGGAAATTTTTCTTCTGTGATTTTGTTGAAAACACCTACTAAGCCTCTGGATTGAAATTCTCCTTCTGTTATACCCTGAATTCTTATGTTTGATGTTTTCATAGTGTCCCAGATATTTTTAAATTCCCATTCATACCTTGCTATTAGCTTGTGTTTCTCTTTGTTGGACTGTATTATATCTGCCACCTGGTCTCCTAGTTTAGATATTCTGTTCTCTCCTTCATCCATTCTACTGGTGAGACTTTCCACAGAGTTTATTTCATTGACTGTATTCTACAGAGCCAGGATTTCAACCTGGTTTTTCTTCAGTGTTTATATTCCCTTATTAATGTCTTATAATGACATCCTTATTTCATTAAGCTGGTTTCCTGTGTTCTCTTTCATGTTTGTTTTCTTCTTTAATTCTTTTGTTTACTTCGTTGAGTCCCTTCATTTTTTCTTTGATTTCTTTGAGCATAGATTCCATCATTTCTTGAAATCTTTGTCAGGTATTTCTTCTAAAGCAGTCTCATTGGTGATCATTTCTTATGGATTTATAGTTTATGGTGGGACTGTATTGTCTTGATTCTTTGAGTTTCTTGTATTATATTGTAGCAACTTTTGCATCCTGAATTGATATGATGCTTGGGTTTTCTACTTGTCTGCAGTGTTCCCAGTCAGGGCAATCCACCTCTATATACACTCAGAATATGAGTTCAAGGTGCCAGGTGTAGCTCTTGTCCCCCAATCAAGCCACAGAAGTAATCCTAGGTGTTGAGTTTGCTTGCTAAACAAGTATTCTAGTGGACTGGGTGTAATACTTTACTGGCAAATTCCAAACTTCAACCAGCACAAAGTATGCAATTGTGGGGATTAAAACAAACAGGTAGTCATATAAAGCCAAAATCCCTAGGGTTTTTGCCAGAGATTTCTGTTCTGAATTGGGTACCAGGTCAACCTGGATCTGGATCAGACCCTGCCCCCAGTAATTACAGAAGCAAAAAACAAAGGCCCTATATATATGAAAACACCAAAGGCAACAATATTCAACCCCCAAATACAGGTTATTTGAAAATGGCAAAGCCAACCAAGAATATATACCCCATAGCCTGCCCTGACAAGAAAAACATTTTTTTTTTTTTTTTGGTTTTTCGAGGTAGGGTCTCACTCTAGCCCAGGCTGACCTGAATTCACTATGGACTCTCAGGGTGGCCTCAAACTCACGGCGATCCTCCTACCTCTGCCTCCCAAGTGCTGGGATTAAAGGCGTGCACCACCACGCCCGGCTACCCAAAGATTAGGTTTTGCAGGGCAGGCCTGTGTACCTGTGTTCTTGTTTGTCAGTCAGTCACGTTACCTTTTGGTGTGGCTTCCAATCTCCCCAATGCTGAGTGCCCGCCTCAATCACTCCAGGTTGCACTGTCTAGCTGTACCTCTGATCCGCTCTGCTGACTGCACTGCCACTGGGGCTGAATGCTGGAGGTTCACAATTCTGGTGGTGGGGGATGGGAGAGTTCAGACTTCTGGAGTTGCTTCCACTTTCAGTAGCTCTTTAGTTGATCTCAGCTGTCTCTCCTTCAGATTTCTTAACTTTGCAAGACGGCTGATGGAGTTGAAAAATATGTTGCTTGGTCTCTGCTGCTGCTGCTGCCACCACCTGGCATGCCTGGAAGGACTGTGCTGGGTGGGCACATGGATTGCAGGCTGTGAGTGCCTCAATGGGACTGTGGCCATTTTCCTACTTTCTGGTGGATCTTGGTCTCTCCGACTTCCCCACTGTGTCTAAGAATAACGTATACTCCTTCACTTTTCAGAAGAATAGTGTATTTTGCTTGAGTTTTGCTTAAATCCCTCCATAGGCTGGTTTGGCATGGCTGCTAAGCCGCCATCTTACCTGGAAGTCCTAAATATATATATTTTCCCACAGGCATTTCTTTCCCAATTTGGGGAAATTTTTCTTCTATGATTTTGTTGAAAATGCCTACTAAGCCTCTGGATTGAAATTCTTCTCCTTCTGCTATACCCTGAATTATTATGTTTGATCTTTTCATAGTGTCCTGGATATCTTGAAATTCCCATTCACACTTTCCTATAGCTTGTCTTTCTCTTTGTTGGACTGTATTAGATCTGCCACCTGGTCTTCTAGTTTAGATATTCTGTTCTCTCCTTAATCCATTCTACTGGTGAGACTTTCCACAGAGATTTTTATTTGACTGACTGTTTTTCAGAGCTAGACTTTCTGCCTGGTCTTTCTTCAGTATTTATATTCCCTTATTGATATCTTATAACGACGTCCTTATTTCATTAAGCTTGTTTCCTGTGTTGTCTTAGAATTCCTTCAGGAGGGTGTTTTTTGTTTTTTCTGGTCAGCAGTTCCTTTGTTTTCTTCTTTGATTTCTTTGTTTATAGATTTAAAAAAATTTTGAAATCTTTGTCAGGCATTCCATATAAAATAGTTTCATTGGGGGCCATTTCTGATGGATTTATAATTTTTGGTGGGATTGTATTGCCTTGATTCTTTGTGTTTCTTGTATTATATTTTTCTATCCTGAGTTGATTTGATGCTAATAATCTGTGGTGCTTTTATATTGTAAATCCAAATTTATGTACCTTCAGAGTAGGAGTTTTAGGTGCCAACTGTAGCTCTTGTACTCCAACCACAGAAGTAATCCTAGATGTTGATTTTGCCTGCTATTCAAGTATTCTAGTGGGATGGGTGGAGCAATTTACTGGCAAATCCTAAAATTCAGCTGAGCAATATCTACTTTCAATAAAAAAACAGCACAGAGTATGCAAGTGTGGGGATTGAAACAAACAGCTAACTTTAAAGCCATAATCCCTAGGGGTGTGTGTTGCTCTTCACCCTTAATCCTGTCATCTGGGAGGTTGAGATTTCTGTTCTGAATTGGGTTCCAGGTCAGCCTGGATCTGAATCAGACCCTGCCCCCAATAATGACAGAAGCAAAAGACAAAGGCTCTATAAATCTGAAAGCATCAAAGGTAACAGTAGTCAACCCCCAAATATAGCTTAATTGAGAATGGTAAAGGCAACCAAGAATATGTAACACATAACCTGCCCTGACATGGAAAGAGAGATTAGCACTTCCAGTGCAGGCCTATGTACCTGCTTTCTTGTCAGTCAGCCTCATTACCTTTTGGGGTGGCTTCCAATCTCACCAATGCTGAGTGCCCACCTCGATCCCTCCGTGTTGTGCTGTGGAGCTGGTGTTCTCACCAGCTGTGCTAGATGCCCTGCTGCTGGGGGCTGAATGCATTCTCTGGAGGTTTGTGGTTCTGATGGTTGGAGGATGGGAGAGTGCAGGAAGCCTGGATTTGTACTGGAGCAGCTCAGCTGGTCCCACCTGTATCTCTTTCATCAGCTCCTTAGCTGATCTCCGCTCTCTCCCCTACAGGTTTCTTGACTTTGCAAGGAGGCTGATGAGGTTGGATAATCCGCTTGCTTGGTCTCTGCTCCTGCAGCTCGCTGATGCCAGATGGGCAGCACCAGGCATGTGTGCCTATCACATGGATAGCATGGATCAGGGCTGCAAATGCCTCAGTGGGATTCTGGCCATTTTCCTCCCTTTTGGTGGATTTTGGTTTCTCCTGGTTCCCTACTGTAGCTAATAAAAAACCTACACACCTTCACTTTTCAAAAGAGTGTACTTTGCTGTGGTATTGCTTAAATCCCTCACTAGGCTGGTTTGGCATGGCTCCTAAGCTGCCATCTTACCCTGAAGTCCAGAAGCATATTATTTTGAGGGATCAGAATCCACTCCATAATTATGTTGTAGAATGCAATGGATTGTGTATTAGTGAGGATTCTCTAGAGGAACAGAACTGCTAGAATGGATTACTTAAAAAGATAATTTATTGGATTAGTTTACAGTAGTCCAATAGCAGTTGCAGGCCCAAGAATCAAGGAACCTGGTAGCTGCTCAGTCTGCATGGCCAGATGCCTCAGCAGTCCCAATCCAACATTGAAGGCCTGGAGGCTTCCTGAGGAGCTGCCGGGTTTTGATCCATGTGGGTCTTCAATTGATGCTGGTCTTCAGTCCACACTGGAAAGCAGCAAGCATCTCTTGCAGCCAAGTGGGAAGAAGAAAGGGAGTTCTTTTCACCCAGAGCTTCCTTATATAAAGTCCCCCTCTGAGAGGGGCTGCCCACTCTGGGGGAAGAGCTCACTCTGGGGGAAGGACTTCCTCCTTTAGTTATTCCTTCCTGGAAGCAACCTTGGAGACCCACCCAAAAGGAATTTCTGTGGATTACTAAGCAGACCAAATTGAAAACACCTTAACTATCACAAGTCTACCCCTTGTCAACTTGACACTAAGCCATATCTCCTTATATCATACTTACTTTCCAAATGAAAATAGTAACAAGCTCATAATTCTGCCTAACATGCCATAACTATACCACATATAACCAGAACCATAAAATCTTCCCCCCAACACAAAGCAAGATTCCTTGAGGAATGCTTAGTGTCTAATATAGTAGGTCTAATATAAATTCAACAGTTAGCTAGTGATATAATCTATTGGTGTGGATAGGTAGAAATACTCTCTATCAAGGTAGGACAGAAACATTGCAATTACAGTCCTTGTTTCTGTAACTGGTCATGTGGCCTGGTATTTGTAACTGCCTTCTTCTACTACCCATTCTGTATTTTCTCCACCTTCAGCAAGCATCTCACCAGGTCTTGGTTCTTTACCTGGAGGGGTGACCCATACCCTTCATTCCTGAAGGATCGGGGCCATTATGTCTGGGTCTTCAATTCTGTTCCATTGGTCTATGTTTCTGTTCTCATGACAGTACCACACTGTTTTTGTTACTATGCCTTTTGTAATATAGCTTTAGATTGGGTATGATGATACCTCCAGAGGTACGTTTTGTTCTTGTTGTTGCTGTTGCTTTGTTTGTTTTTTGTGTTTTTTAAATTTTTTGCTGAGGATATGTTTGGATATCTGAGGCCTTCTGCCATTCCATATGAATTTTGAGATCATTTTTACAATCTCTGTGAAGAATGATGCTGGTATTTTTACTGGTATTTCATTAAATCTGTACATTGCTTTTGGTAGAATTGCCATTTTCACAATATTAATTCTACCAATCCAGGAATATTGGAGGTCTTTCCATTTTCTTAAGTCCTCCTCCGTTTCTTTCTTGAGTTTTTGAATGTTTTTATTATATAGGTTTTTCACATCCTTGGTTAGCGTTCTAAAGTATTTAATTTTTGTTGCTATTGAAAATGGGACAGCCTCACTGATTTCTTTCTCTATATATTTGTCCCTTGCATATAGAAAGACTACTGATTTTTGTTCACTGATTTTGCCTCCTGCCACTTTAATGAAGGAATGAATCACCTTTAGTAGTTTTGAAATGGAGACTTTCAGGTCACTTATGTATAGGATCATGTCATCTGCAAATAGGGCTAACTTGACTTCTTCCTTTCCAATTTGAGTCCCTTTTCTTTCTCATGTCTTATTGCTTGGGCTAGTACTTCTAGTACTATGTTGAAGGGCAGTGGTGAGAGTGGGCAGCCCTGTCTTGTTCCCAGTCTCAATGGGAACTCCTTGGGTCTTTCCCCATTAAGTATTATTTGGTCTTTGGGTCCTTTATTTATGGCCTTTATTGTGTTGAGATATAAGCCCTCCATGCCTACTCTTTCCAGCATTTTGATCATGAGTGGTGTTGTATTTTGTCAAAGGCCTTTTCTGGATCAGTTGAGTTGATCAAGTGCTTCATATGGTTAAGTTAGTTTATTTATGTGGTGTATTATGTTGACCAATTTCCAAATGTTGAACCATCCCTGCATTCCTGGGAAGAAGCTTACTTGACCAAGGTGGATAATGCTTTTGATGTATTGTTGAATTCAGTTTACAAGGATTTTGTTCAGGATCTTTGCATCTAAATTCATCAGGAATACAGGCCTGTAGTTTTCTTTTCTGTTTGCATCTCTGTCAGGTTTTGGTATTAGGGTGATGCTAGCTTCATAAAAGGAGTTGGGAGTGGGGGGGGGAGGGTATTATCATGGGATGTTTTCTATAATCACGGAAGTTGTTAATAAAAAAATTGAAAACAAAACTAAATTAAAAACTAAAAGGAGTTGGGGAGGATTTCCTGCTCTCTGATTATGCAAATCAGTTTGAAAAAAATTGGTTTCAGTTCTTCAAGAAACGTTTGATAGAATTCAGCTGAGAAGCTATCCGGTCCTGAACTTTTCATTTGGGGGAGGTTTTTGATTACCTTTTCAATCTTGGTGAATGTGATAGGTTTGTTTAGAAGATTAATCTTCTTTGAGTTTAGTTTTGATAGGTGGTATGCAACTAGGAATTCATCCATTTCTTCCAGGTTATCCAGTTTTGTGGAGTAGAGGTTTTGGAAGTACAGACTGATAATTCTTCCAATTTCATTGATGGCTGTTGTAACCTCTCCTTTTTCTTCTTGATTTTGTTAATTTGAGACTTCTCTTCTTTTTGCTCAATCAAATTGGCCAGGGGTTTTTCAATCTTGTTTATTTTTTCAAAGAACCAGCTTTTTGTTTCATTGATTTTCTTGTTTTCTTGGTTTCCAGTTCATTAATTTCTGCACTGATCTTGGTTATTTCTTTCCATCTGGAGCTCTTAGGGTTGCATTCTTCAAGTTTTTCCAGTGCCTTTGGGTGGACAGTTAAGTTATTAATTGGGATCTCTCTGTATTTGTTATAAAAATTTTTAGTGATGCAAATTTTCCCCTTAGGACTGCCTCCATTGTGCTCCATAGGTTTTGGTAGGTTGTGTTTTCATTATCATTTGATTCTAGGTATTGTACAATTTCTTTTTTATTTCATCCACAACCCATTCATTGTTTAAAAGTGTATTGTTTAGTCTCCAGAAGCTGTTGGAGTTCTTGATGTGTCTCTTGTTAATTTCTAGCTTTAAAGCATTGTGATCTGATATGATGGAGGAAGTTACTTCAATTTTCCTGAATTTATGGAGGCACACTTTGACCTAATATATGGTCTATTTTGGAGAAGGTTCCATGGGGTACTAAGAATGTGTATTCTGTAGAGTTGGGGTGGAAAGTTCTATAGATGCCTGTTAGATCTACTTGATCTATGGTGCTGCTAAGCTCTATTATTTCCCTGTCGATTTTCTGCTTGGATGATCCATTGATGATAAGGGAGTACTGAAGTCTCCAACTATGATGGTGTTGGTCTTTATTTCTCTTTTGTTGTCAAGCAGGTTTTGTTTTATAAACTGTGGTTCACCCTGTCTTTGGTGCATATAGATTTATGATTGTAATGTTCTTATGTTGGATCATTCCTTTGATGAGTAAGAAGTAGCCTTCTTTGTCCTTTTTCATTACTTTTGGTTTGAAGTCTATTTTATCAGATATTAATATAGCAACACCCACTTGTTTTTTATTTCCATTTGCTTGGAATATCATTTTCTACCCTTTCACCCTGTGGAGGTGTCTATCTTTAGTGGAGAGGTAGGTTTATTCAAGACCTATATGGAAAGGTCCATTTTCTTGATCCACCCTGATAGCTTGTGTCTTTTGATGGGTAAGTTAAGACCATTAATATTTAAGGTTATAACTGTGAGGTTCAAATTAATCCCTGCTATGATGAGGTGTTTTATGGGGTTTGGTGCTTTCTTGTGCTTTGTACTTTTCTGAGCCTGGTCTAGTTTTGGTATTGTGGTCTTCTTATTTTTTAAAAAAAATATTTATTTATTTATTTATTTATTTATTTATTTATTTATTTGAGAGAGAGAAAGTGGAAGAGAGAGAGAATGAGGTGCTAGGGTCTCCAGCAGCTGCAAACAAACTCCAGATACATATGCCACCATGTGAGTCTGGCTTATGTGGGTCCTGGAGAATTGAACACAGGTCCTTTGGCTTTGCAGGAAATGCCTTGACTGCTAAGCCATCTCTCCATCCCTCTGTGGTCTTCTTCTTGTTGGCTCTTGATATTGGTTGTTTGACTATTCTATGTGGAGTGTTCCCTAAAGTATTCTCTGTAGGTTTGGCTTTGTGTTAATTTAATCATAGAGTTGACTTTTTTTTTCATGGAAAGTTTTCCTTTCACCATCTATTATGAGAGATAGTTTTGCTGGGAGAGTAGCTTGGGTTGGAAGCCATAGTTTTTTAGACATTGAAGGGTTCCATTTCAGGCCCTTCTGGCTTTCAGGGTTTCCATTGAGAAATCTGAGTTAATTCTGATGGAATTGCCTATGTAGTGAGTTGTTTCTCTCTTGCTGCTTTTAGCATTCTCTCATTGTTTTCATTGTTAAGTGTTTTAACTATGACGTGCCTTGGAGTTTCCTATTTGGTCCTATTTGTTCTTCTGTGGACTTCTTCTATCTGGATGGGCCTCTGTTTTGAGAGATTCACAAAATTTTCTTCAATAATTTTGCTGAACAGATTCTCTAGAGCCTGGATATTCTCTCCTTCTGGTATACCCATGATCGAGATGTTTGCTCATTTTAAGGTATCCCACAGTTCCTTCATATACTGTTGATTTGATTTTTTTTTTTTTTTTTGAACTTAGCAAAGTTTTTGCTCTCCTGATCAATTTATTCTATATTGTCCTCCAGGTCATCGGTTCTTTCTTTCACTTGAGTAACTCTATTAGTGAGGGGTTCTAGAGAGGTTTTTATAAGCTCTATTTGATTTTTGTTTTCTTTTGTGTTATTTTGCATCATGTCCATCTTTGTTTTGAGGTACAATTTCAGTTCAAGTTCTGATTTTCTTGATGCTTCCTGGAATTCATTCTTGCATTTGATCAAGTCTTCATTAAGCTTAATCAATTGGTTATTGAGATCTTCCATTTCTTGAGTCACCTTCAATTCACTTATATCTCTTTTGAGTTTTCTGATGTTTTCTTAAATCAGGTTAAGACTACTGTCAAAAGTTGAACACTCTAAGAGATTATTCTGTTCAATTTCATTAATATGATTGTTGGGGTTTTGATGATTTGCTTCCAGTTCAGCAATTTTTTTGACAAGGGTCTCATTGGATGTTGTGTTTTCATTTTGAGATTGAATTTCTGTTGATTTCTCTATGATTTCATCGGAGGCTTCCATTGTGGGACTAGGCATCCTTGATGGAGATCTCTCAATTTTCTGACTTTTGGCTTTTTTGCATTGTGGTCTACCCATCTTGTGAAGACACTTTATTCTATTGAGGAAGAAGCAAGTTTTTGTCCTTGTAGGATCTTCAGGGGGTGTTCCCTTTTAAATGTGAGCCAGATTGGTATACTGGTGTATGATGGGGTTATAATCACAGATGCTCAGATTGTGTAGATTGCAGGTACATCAAAGGTACCTGGGGAACTGGGAGCTCTGGCTTGCACATTCCACTTGCACATACTCTTCAGCACACAGGGATCACGGGCTGGGGAATCAGGAGCCTGGAAGCTGGAGAGCCAGAGGCAAGAGGCCAGAACCTACAGTGACCCATGCATTCTCTGACTCAGGGGAATTGAGATGTTGGTACCCAGTCAGGATACCAGAGAAAAAGGCCTGTTTCCACAGCCCCCACACAGGGACCAGGCCTCCCCTAGCCAGGTGCACAAGGACCTACTGGAACCAGGGATCTGGGAGGAGCTGGGGAACAGGAATTTGGCCTACTTACTCCATGCCATGTGCACCCTCCAGAGAAGAGTATCCTGGAATTGGGGACCCAGGAACACTTCAATCAGGAAAGCAGAGCAAGGGGCCTACTTCTGCAGCAAGCTCACAGGGTCCAAGCAGCCCCAATCCAGTCCCCAGTCGAGCCATAGAGGGACCTACTGGGACCAGGAAACTGGGAGGAGCCAGGGAACAGGGATCTGGCCTACTCTGCACAGCATGCACCCTCAGATGCAGGGTCTAACGAATATTTTTTTAAACCAAAATGTGGTAACTCTAGGGGATAATGTTTCTCCCAATAACAAATATGCACTCTTAATTTTTTTCTTTCTTGAAAAATCTTTGAGTATATACACATACATATGTGTATATATATATATATATATATATATATATATATATATATATGTATGCATATTCCACTAAATATATATATATATATATATATATATATATATATATATATATATATTTAAACATAATAAATGGCCCTCAATGACAAGGCCAACTCAACTTTTAATCTGGGGCCAGGGATGTGCTACAGTTTTATCTCTACAGGAACTTTAAGGATCTCATCTCATCTAGTGAAACCTTATCATGAGCTGGCACTGCAGTCATCACAACCCAATGCCTGACATAAACTAGCTGAACAACAGGCCCCCTCCTGATACCATATCCAGGAAGAGACACCATGAATACTGCCCCTTACAATAACCCTCTGGCAGATATATGAACAAGCATCATTAATTGTTTGGGACTGAGAAAACTTGTAACCTGAGGATGGAGACATCACTATGACTATTGTGTCAGAGGACTGCTGTCAACACCATGAATTGGGATCACTCTTACCTGGAATTGCTGAGTCCACTGTTGCTTGAATGAGCTGAGAACCACTGTTCCCTGTAGGAAGTATGACACTAGTTATCTTCATGGCTTCAGAAGGATTGTCCCCTGTTGAACTAAGGAGCATTAGAAGTTTTATTAGCTGAGACCATGGGGTTACCTTTTCACCTCTATCCTGTGTGATCTGAAGTGACTGACATCATTTCCTAACTTAATCACTTTACCTGAAAACTTGGGAAACAGTGAGTGCCAACTTTCTGAGCTATCTTTTATATGGACTCTGCAAGAAGAATGTTCCCTTTCTGATACAGAAGATAATTACATGGTGATGGTGATAACAGCTCTATAAGAGAGAGCTGAGAGCAGTGTGGTTGATAAGCACTGTTTCCTCTACATTTTGGAGAAGTATTAATAACAGTAAGAAATGAGACTAATATTTTCTGGTTGATCTGAGAACAATGGTTACTTGATGAACCTGTGAAAATAGTGAATTTGGAGAGCCCACAAGCAGTGATTTCTCTGGGCTTATCTCCACTTTTACTTCTATGATATAAGACCACACTGTTAGATGTAGGAGCTGAGCAGAAAGCCACTGTTAACTTTGATCTGAGAGGATTTGAATAGGGACAAAGAATGGTTCTTGGTCATGAGGCCACTATTGCATTGAGATGCTGTGACCATTGTTTGCTTGGAGATTTTTGGATAAATAGGTGGAATAGGAATACTGTTACCTGGGTTGTCTCAGATAATTGTTTCCTGGGAGTATTGGGACTAGTGTTAATTGAATGAGGGGACAACCACTCTCATATGGGGTGGGCTGCAACCTGGGAGGGCAGGTACCTCTGCAACCTAGTTGAGGTCAGAAACATTGTAAATACAACAAGGTGGGAGCATTGTTAGCTAGAGTCGCAGAGAACACTGTTCACTGGCTGAACTGAGAACACCTGGTAGCTGTGGGAGCTGGTAAGTCAGTAACCTTAAGAACTTACCAGGCTTGTTCCCTGTGGACTTGGGAACCATGTTAATATGGGTGAGGTGAGACCATGGTGACTTTGTTGATCTGTCCCCTCTGCGATCTGAATCAGTTGAGACCTCAGCCACCATGGCATATTGAGAACCACTGTTAACTTGGAGTCACCAGATCACTGTTTCTTATGGAACAGAAACCACTGTTCTGTGAGTGAGCTGAGATGACAGCGTCCTGTGAGATCTGCAGTGTCTGAGGCCACTGTTTCCAAGGTAAGTTCAGATCCCACTGCTAGCTGGGAAAGGTGAGACTACTTTTTCCTGCTTGACCAGAGAATGACTTTTACAAGATAAACAGTGAGTTAAGATCACTGATAACCTAGGTAAAGTGAATGGGATCATTATTGCACAAGTGGCTTAAGATGACTCTTGCTTGCAGTAGGTGAGCACTACTTTTTACTGTTGGAGCTGACACACTGTTCTTGGGGAGAGCTAAAAGCCACCATTACCTTGGTGATCTTAAGAGTCTCATGTTCTACCTACTGAGCTAGCCAGGCGGCTTACCTTGGTAATCTTAAATTACTGTTTACCTGCAGCAGTGGAATGTGCTCTTATCTGGTACAGTAGAGGCCACTGTTACCAGGTGGAGGTGTATAGACACCTGTTACCTCTGTGCTCAGATTTTTTTTTTTTTTTTTTTTTTTTTTTTTTTTTTTTTTTGGTTTATCGAGGTAGGGTCTCACTCTGGCCCAGGCTGACCTGGAATTCACTATGTAGTCTCAGGGTGGCCTTGAACTCATGGCAATCTTCCTACCTCTGCCTCCCGAGTGCTGAGATTAAAGGTGTGTGCTACCACGCCCGGCTTCAGATTGTTTTTAATTATTTGTGTATGTGTGTACAAGCATGTGTGTACAGGCATGAACAGGCACATACCAGGATCTCTGCAAACAAATGCCCATCTGGGTTTATATGGGTGGCAGAGGAACTGAACCCAGGCCTCCAGGCTTGGTATGGAAGCTATTTTAACTCCTGACCCCTCTCTCTAGCCCTATTTAGACTTCTGAGTGGAGATTTGAAGTGTTAATTCAGAAGAAGAAGCATGCAAAAGAGAGAAATAGTTGCCTCTCTGAAGATCTTTGAAAACTCTTGCTGGCTGCAGGCCTACTTCTTGTGAGCTGATACTGGGGTCTCAATACTGACATGTAAGTAACAGTGGTACTGATGGAAGCTATATGCATATGTAGTTGGTTCTGGTTGGCAAGGCCCCATAGCTAGCCCAATTCTAGAACACCAGACCACTATTTGTATGTGCATGTCTGCATGCAGCACCGCCATCCTCTTGTGTGATGATCTGCCGGGCTCCCCCGGCAGGTAGTGCTGAGGAAGGACCAGGCCTGCTGGTTCCTCCCAAGGGGTTGAGGAGGAGGGTGGGTGTCTATGACTCAGAACCTCTCCTAGTCACCGGAGAAAAAACACACTGAGTTGGGAGTCTTTTCAAAGCAGGAACTTGCTTTATTGTTCCAGGCAGTTGCCTATATAATGTAGAGAACAAAGGCAGGGATTCCAGGATGGGGGAAGAGGTAAGGGCCAATAGTAAACTGTGACTATTGAAATGATAATTCCAACTCCTACGTGGAAGTAGCAGTTAAGAAGCCATTAGGTGTCTTGCTGAGTCCTAGCTGGCCAGAGACAGGTCGCCAAACTTTAGCTAGGCTCAGGAAGTTCCACTAGGCCTTGCGTCTGGATCTCAAGTCCCAACATCTCCCCCTTTTGTTTCTGTAAGCATGGTGGAAAACATGGCCCCTGTCTTAGGTTGTCCCCCTCTGGGGATCTTACCCGTCACTGGGTACCATGTATCCAGCTCATTGAGAATCCATTCCATGACCTGTCTTAGGTGGTCCCAGCCTGTCTGAGATCTTACCCGTCATTGGTCAGATGGAGGGCAGAGAAGGGACGCTCATATGAGGACAGCCAGTCATATGAGAAGCTTGACTCCTGAGTAGCGAGCCTATGATAACATATTTCGACCTGATGAAGTTTTATTGCCTCTAGCCGTTGGTGAATAAATTGTGTAATCTTATTAATTACATAAGGCCCAACAGTGAGGAGAAGGAGAAGGAGAAGGAGAAGGAGAAGGAGAAGGAGAAAGAGAAGGAGAAGGAGGGGCCAAAGTAGAGGGAGAAGGTAGGGTAAGAAGTCATATAAGCCCGTCTGCAGCGGGTTGTCCTGGAGGTCCTGCCACCTCCTCTCTAAGTCTTCCTGGAGCCTCTTAATCTTGTCCTGGACGATTCCTGATTTATTGGCATAAAAGTGACATTTTTCCTGTAAAAACAAGCATATGCCTCCCTTTTCGGCCATTAGTAGGTCTAGTCCCCTCCTGTTTTGTAGGACTACCTCAGCCAGGGAATCTAGCTGTTGTTGGAGATAGGTCTCCCCCTGATATAATCAAAAGAGGGCATAGGGAGGGCCTCATTTCCAGGAATGATATCTACATCTGGGATTAAGGTGGCTGAGGCACAAAGGCCTGTCCAATTGGTGGGCAGAAAGTCATAGGCCATCCCGCCTCCACAAACATAAACCATTTCAGAAGGCAGGCAGGGTTGAGCACTGGGCTCAGCTGTGTTAAAAGCACAGAAGGGGGCTGGAGAGATGGTTTGGTGGTTAAGCGCTTGCCTGTGAAGCCTAAGGACCCCGGTTCGAGGCTCGATTCCCCAGGACCCACGTTAGCCAGATGCACAAGGGGGCGCACGCGTCTGGAGTTCGTTTGCAGTGGCTGGAGGCCCTGGCGTGCCCATTCTCTCTCTCTCTCTCTCTCTCTCTCTCTCTCTCTCTCTCTCTCTCTCCCTCTCTCTCCCTCTTTCTCTGCCTGTCACTCTCAAATAAATAAATAATAAACAAAAAAATTAAAAAAAATTAAAAAATAAAATAAAAGTACAGAAGGAAGGATGAATGTATCCCACATCTATATTGGAATTATTAGGGGAAGGCGGGGCCCAAATGCAAGTTCCAGAGGAAACATTGGGAAAAGCTGGACGGGCATGGGGAAGGTGGCTGAGTAATTTTTTAAGGTCATATGGGCAACTGTACTGCAAGCAGCCAGGGAGGCCCAGATCAGAGACAAAGCCAGCAATCCTCCACAAGGGAGGGAATTGTTTGGTTTAGCAGGGTGAAGACAATTTTAGGAACAGTCCTCAGGGGTGGGACACTCCCTAAAGAAGTGATTGTCAGTGTCCCCTTGTTGGGATAAATATTTTAGGTCTCTCACTGGTACCCAAATGGGTCTTTTTCTTTTTACAAAGTTTTCCCATGGACAAAAATTCCATGAGCTTCACACAAGTTTCTATCAAAAAACTCCTTTCTGTTACAGAGCTTCTGCATTTCAGTCACTTCTCAGTACAAAAGACTGTCAAGGCCAGCCAAATGGCTTCCAACACTGAATATACATAATCTTGCGTACATGTAGGTGCTATAGTCTTGCTAAAGTTTTGCTAAAGTCTTGCTGCCAAAGGCCCAGAGCTATGGATACAAGGCCAGCCAAATGGCTCCAGACAATTCCCTTTTTTTTTTTTTTTTTTTATGAACCAGGCCCCTTCTGGGCCTTGGTGCAGAAAGACTGCGCCTGCCTTAGGTTGTCCTCTACAATATTTAGGCCTTACCTGTCATTGGTACATGAATTCCATCATTCATGCCCTGTCTTAGGTTGACCTAACTCGAGAGAATCTTACCCGTCTTTGACTACCAGCCTCTGCAGGGGCTTTAACATAATGTCTCAGGAAGCCAGGGTTGGGTCCATAGCTGTATCCCATGTGCTTCTGCATGGATATCCATAATGGATCTCAAAAGGTATTTAACAAGTATGGGCAGCAGACACAGAATGAGCAAAAGACAAACACCTGTAGCAGCAAAGCTTCCTATCCAAGAAGTGAGAGAATTCCATCCAGGCAAGGCAGACTTAAAAGCAGATATTAAGTCATCAGCAGCTTTAGCTGCATCAAAAGTAAGATGATTATTTTGCAAAGACAAAATCTCTGAATGCAACTGAATCAGATCCAAGGAAATATTATCATTATGCCAAATACCTCTTAAATGTATTTTCCCAATGCTGTTGGCTGTCATTATATTTTTTAGAAGTAACACAAATCCATTGAAAATCTACATGACACTCCAAATGAGTTCTAACTTTCAACCCTAGTATCTCTTTGCCCAAATACGTAACCACATCATACACAGCGTCTAACAGGTGAAACTGTATCTAGGGTAAGGATTGAGCCCAAGATCTTAAAGGGAGGCACAGTTTGAACCTTTTAGGAGCTACTTTAAAGCTGTGAGTATGAAGGATAGTTAGACATTAAAAGTACAAGCCTAAAGCCAAAAGCCACAGCACACTTCAGGAACTCCAGCTAGGCACACTTTGCATATCTTTAGCTTGAAATATGAAACCCACCATCACACCTGAAGATCCAAACAATGGCACTGACTCCAGCCAGATGGCTGCAGAATGCAAACTACAAACAAATAAACAACTGAATATATTGGGGGCCATCTATTTAAATTACCACATTCCGCCCCTGGCTCCCAATAGATTTATAACCATCACACATTATAAATTGTACTCAGTTTAATTTCAAAGGTCCCCACAGTCTTGACCAATTTAAGATATTAAGACCTGTAAAATCAAACAAGTTAAACATTTCTAACATATAAAGGCACAGAGTAAACATTTTTAACTGGTATAAGGCATAGCAAGCAGAGACTAAAACAATATAAACTCAACCACCATCCAAAAGTGTTTGCATTTCTATGATAGTCTTCCCTCAGGCATCCTTTCCATGGTAAAGCAATTGGACCATCTTCTTTTAAGATTGTTAGTGTGTTTGACAATAGCAGATTCAGTAACCTAAAATCAGTTACAGTGTCTGTAATTTCAACTTGTATGAGGTTTTCCAGCTTAAAATCTTAAATCTTTCAGCCCAATATCTCTAGCCAAGCACATCAGTCCATTACAAATTTAACTTTGATGAAACTCTCTGGGCCTGGGCAGCAGGACACAGCCAGCCCTTATGCCAGTAGCCCAGTTCCAACAAAGTCCCCTGCAGTCTCTCCTTCCCCTTAGAAAGCTCATAAGCCAAGCCTCGAAGTTCAATGCTGTCTACACTTAGCATTCTCAGACTCTCATCAGAATATTCCATAAAATTTGGCTTGCCACTCCAGAAGACACCTTCAGTTGCAAGCACAAAGTCCATGCCTATTCCTCCAAAACAAAGGTTCCAAAAGATCAACATCCACATGGTCAGGTTCATCTCAATCCACTCCTTGGTACCAAGTTCTGTAGCAGACAGCTCCGGGTTCACTGAGATAAACTTCCAGACCAGACACAGTTATGGAGGAAGGGATATTTTATTGAAGCTTACAGATCCAGGGGAAGTTCCATAATGGCAGAAAAAGCTGGCCTACCTTCACAGGCCCAAGGGGAGAGAGAGAGAGAGAGAGAGAGAGAGAGAGAAGCATAAGCCTAAAGGTCAAAAGCCACACAGTGTGTCCACTAGGGACATATGACCCGTTCAGAAATACAAAAGCTGAAGATGCAGCTTGTCAGTGAGACGAAAGTGAAAGGAAAGAGAAAGAGAATGAAGAGATGTTGACAAGCAAGTACAGGTTATAGAAGCAAAGTTTAGCACATTAAATATGAAGACTGCCTCATAACTTATGAGGGTACACTCATCCGCACACCGACTGACCTCCTCAATGAATGCCTCTCACAGGGCACTAGTCTGCCGGGTTCCTGGAGCCCCACGTTGGGCGCCAGATGCCGGGATCCCCCGGCAGGTAGTGCTGAGGAAGGACCAGGCCCGCTGGTTTCTCCCAAGGGGTTGAGGAAAAGTGTGAGTGTCGGATGACTCAGAACCTGTCTCCTAGTCACCGGAGAAAAACCACACTGAGTCGGGAGTCTTCTCGAAGCAGGAACTTGCTTTATTGTTACAGGCGGTTGCCTATATAATGTTCGTTAAGGTGGGGATTCTAGGATGGGGGGAGAGGTAAGGGCCAATAGTAAACTGTGACTATCGAAATGATAATTCCAACTCCTACGCAGAAGTAGCAGGCAAGAAGCCATTAGGCGTCTTGCTGAGTCCTCCTAGCTGGCCAGAGACAGGTCACCAAACTTTAGCTAGGCTCAGGAAGTTCCATTAAGCCTCACATCTGGGCCTCTCAAGGCCCAACAATGGTCATTGCAGGACAGTGATGTGGCATCAGGAGAAGAAAGATGAAGGTTACAGGGGTGGACACTCAAGGAGATATTCCCTAGATAAGGGGTGGGGAGAGATGGGCAACATTAGCTGAAAAAATCTAACTAAGGCATATAGTGGGTGAGGAAAGACATCAAGCTTCTGCTTGTTGATGGGTGGCTTGGTTTATGTCCTTATTCATAAGACCATCAGAGGATGCTGGAGCAGGTGTTTTTGCTAGAAAACTCAGTACTGTGGAAAGGAATGAATTAGTGCCAGGGAAGGAGGTAAGTGTGTGTGTGTGGGGGGAGGGGTAAATTAGGCCCCTTTATGATGAGATGTAGGCAGGGATTGGGGAGGTTCATGGACTTAGGCAGCCCCAGAATGAGCAGGAAAGGTACACAGGCACCTGTCATGACTCTACCTAGGTCTCCTGTCTTGGTTTTGATTTCTGCAATTCTCCCCTTATGCTCCCTTTATTCACTCTCTCACAGTCATCTCTCATTGATCTTGCTGAAGTCTTCAAACCTCAAGCCCCTTAGCAGGCATCAGACCCCTGAGGGGACCCAGAATCTGTGACCCACATAGCTTCTCCTGCTTCAGATTCTGGCATGTGACCTACTTTCCTGAAGCTGCTAATCCTTAGTGTCTGACCCCACCAGTCCCTAGAGAGTCCTGGAGCCTGCAGTCCCTGTGGCGCCCTATGTTTATCTTTGGGGCACGAGCCCAGCCCCTCAGTTGGAAAAGGACCCACGCTCAACCTGACAGGAATCTCTGAGGATGGGCTCGGCCACTCTCTTGTAGGCCCCTCCATCTTCCATGCCTTTACAACAGCATCATTTGGGTGCTGGGGGGTGTTAGATGAGATGTGAGGGCAGAGAGAATGATTTGATTTGTATATCAGGGGAATGTAGGAGACAAAGCTGGGGAGAGGAGACCATGAAGGAGCTGGGTGTCTGGCAAGACAAAGTAGAGGTGAACAGTCTCATGGGGAAAGGAGGGCTTTAGTAAGGCAGGTACTAGTGAAGCACTACCCTGACTGGAGTACTAACCTGTTAGGAGGAGGTCCTTAGAATCACTTTAGTGATTTACAGGCAACAGCTGTCCCAGAAGGACAGGTCATGAACCCTTCATGAAGCTCCTTCCTTACATAGGTGATGCCCCCACCAGTAGATTCCTTACTTCTGATCCCTGGTCACCTAGCTCCCACCTCTATTACCACTGGTGAGGCTCACCTGCCAAGCCCAACACTAATAGCATTGCAGAGCCCTGAGTGTGAGTGTTGAATAAGGACTTAGCATGGGACCTGAGGGTGAAGGAAGCTGCGGCACAGTCCCTGGGCAGTGCTGAGCTAAACACCTTGGTCCCCACAAGCTGTCAAGGGCTTTGACACAGAACCAGATGAGCTGTCCAATTTTAGTTACTCCACATGATTGTGGAAATATCTAGAAGCAGCACAGGTGAGAAACCCTTCCTCTTGGCTCCCCAGAAATTCTACCCCTACCCTCCTCCTCATCTCTGCCTGGCTATAGGCAGGATTAACTATGCTTCTAGGTGTAGGGTGCAGTGTGATTGAGTCAGGCCCGTACACCCCTCTTCAAAGGATGTGTAACTGATTTCCCACCAATATGCCTCCTCTCACCCCTCTCTGCCTCTGGATAATTTATTGAATGGGGATGGGAGTTGGAATGCCATATCACCATGACATCCCTCTACTTACATCCCTTGCTTCTTCCTGGCTGTCCTCTGCTTAGCTGGCTGGCTGAAGTCAGCCTGGAGCAAGGCAGCATGTGCCTCCAACGGCCACTATCTATCCAGTCAGATTTCCACATCTTTTGTAAAAAAATATTTTTACTTATTTACTTGGAAGCAGAGAGAGAGAGAAGAGAAAAAAACAGAGAAGATGGGCACGTCAAAGCCTCCAGATGCTGCAAATGAATGTCACATGCATGCGCCATTTTGTGCATCTGGCTTTACTTGAGTACCGGGGAATAAAACTCCAGGAGTTAGGCTTCACAGGCAAGTGCCTTAACCACTAAGCAATCTCTCCAGCCCATATTTCCACATCTTGACAGGAAACACTACAATTGGGTGTGGCCCTTATAACCAGTGTCTTATCTACAGCGACATATGCCCCTGAAGGCTGGTGTTGTCTTGGTTACTGTTTCTTTTTTTTCCCCCCTTCCTTTCTTTTTCCTACCTTCTTTCCTTTATCCCTACCTTCCTATCCCTCTCTATATTTATTTTTCCTTCATTTATCCAAGAATTTCCATCTTCCTGTCTAAGCCTACCAGGTGCTTGGATTATAGGCATGTGCCTCCACTACTGCTTTTATTTTCCTGGAATAAGCTTCTTCCAAATACTGATTGTGGTATAGAAGCATGTTTGCAGTGATTAAGTCCTGGAGGAGGAAATATCCCCAGTATTTCCCTCCTCTCTCATAGTAGGATTGATTGAGATTAACTACAGAGTGCATGATACTAATTCTTTCCAGAACTTTTTCTCTCAGTACAAATTTGTACACTTTTTTTTGAGGCAGAGTTTCACTCGAGCCTAGACTGATCTGTAACTCACTCTATAGTCCCAGGCTGGCCTTTAACTCAAAGAGATCCTCTACCTCTGCCTTCCAAGAGCTGGGATTAAACACATGTGCCACCACAAAGAGCTCAAATTTGTACACTTTTTAATGAGAGTTCTTGGACCTATTGAAAAGAAAAATCAGACCTTAAGTCATCAAATGTCATCAACTCTCCCAAGACCATTGGCACCAGCCAGGAGTTTCCACTACAACATTCCTCTATGGCGGTTTAGATTCAGTGTATTTCCTTGGGGGAGGGTTCTTGGAGGCTGGCAGTGTCCCATAGCCAGCCCCGTCCCACTCTCAGTTACTCAGTGGTGCTTCCTTGAAACTCAGCCCTCTGGTTACCAGTGACACTCAATTCCTCCATTCCCTCTGCACCTGCTCACTATTCTACAACCCATGTAGTTTGGAGGCTGGACTCTGCCACTCAGTCTGCTGACTTGGGTGAGCAGTGCCTGTCTTTGACTCAGTTCTCCCTGAGCCCTTGGATAGTAACCTCACAACATCAGCCTGCTCTCCTCCCTTCTGCTCCTTGGTAGTGCTGACCTCTCTGACCCCTACCCAGGTTCCTTGGAGAAGGGCTGGAACTGCTCTCAGGAGAGGTTCTCTACCCGGGTCTTGAGCATTTGCAAGACTGCAGGTGGTGGATTTCTGGGAGAGGCCTTGGTGAGTCCTCACCTGCCACTACCCCAATTCCCACACACCCCACATGGAGGACTCCATAATCAGTTCTGGGACCCAACAGAGCTCTAGTCATCTAGAATATACAGATGAGCCCATCAGGAAACTCAACATAGGAGCTAATGCCTTAAATATATTCATGCCAGGGATGAGCATGGAGCATGGGCCTCCTGTGCCCTGTGTCTTCCCTTCAGTCTCTCTAGCATAGGGGCCTGAGGACTGGGATGATTCTCACCACCTGGGATATATCCCAGACAGAAATTGTATGGACCAGCATGTGCTGATTATACTCTATATTGTCATTGTTTCCTCTTGAAGGATTTCTGGCCACTGTCCATCTGTCTCCAGTCCTTCCCAGCCAGCATCCACCACTATGCCTGCCTGAACCAACTCCACTCTGCCCTATGCCTACAACCTGTGGAGCACCCTCACCTACACCTCTCCTCTTGGTGAAGGCCCAGGCCTGACTTCATTCATTCCCCCAAGTCCTCCAGGCCCCAAGACTAACCCCTTTCTCTTATAATCCAGGGCTGGTGGGAGGCCTGGTCCAGCTGGTTTCCTCTATTTTCTTCTCTCAGGGAGATGAGTGTTGAGAATGCATGTGAAATCAGGAACCCAAATCCCAGCACCCTCCCCATTCTGTGGTCCACTCACACTATGTCCTCTTTCCAAGTACCCAACCCACCAATTCAGTGAAAGACTGGAAATTAGGAATGGGTAGGAGATGGTGCAAAGTTAAGTGGTTTTCTCTGGACTTAGAAGGGGCATGGTCATCTGGAGTTCCCACACCCATTCCCTTCCCCCCAAACTCCTGACACCCCCAATCATTGTTGGAGCTTCTTCATCCTCCTTTTCACCCCTTGGTTAATCCTTGTTCATGATGTTGGCAACTTTGGAAATAAATAGCAATTCTTACAGTTGTGGCTCTGTCTCCCCCCAATTTCTATCCTGTTTATGTGTCCTTGAAAATCCTCTCTCTATACTGAGAGCCAGAGCTTAGACAGTCACTTCTTGGCATGAGCAGAGACCAGCCTTTCTCAGAAGCCTTGATTTCCCTACCCAGTTTCTGGGGATGGCTAGGCAAAGGTGGGAGGGACGTGAGGCCAGGTGGAGCTGCAGCTCTTACCAGTTCAGGCAGTCAGGAGCTGAAGAGGTCCTGGGATGCCAAGCGTTGGAGAGGAGTGGTGGCAAAGGACAACAGGCTGAGGTCAGGGACAAGATGGTGACATAATTTGAAGTTATGGCCCATACTGAATACTTGTCATTGCCTTCACTATTCCCATGCAGTCATGCCTAATCCATCCCAGTGAGAGTAAAACCCTACCTTAAAAAAAAAAAAACTCCATCCTAGCACTCTGGAAGCCCCAGAGGCAGCTTCTACCTCTAAGCCTCATGGACCACCAGATGATTTCTTTTGGCCATTTCTGTGGTGTTGTGTGCTGGACCATTTGATCAGAACTAACCCTAGGGTAGTTCTGGAGCAGCCTCATCAGGTGGACACTGCTCCCATTATACCCATATGGGCATCTGCCATGAGTAGACTGGAGACCTCTGTTATGGGGAGCTGCTGTCATGTCCATTTCAAATCACCTGGGCTATCGTTCCAGGTGGGGTCTCCTGGTGCTCCCTGTGTGTGGTTATGACCACTGATCTCCCTCTATTCTGTTGGCTGAAGGCTGGTTGGGAGCCAAGCCTGCAGAGATCAGACTTGATTCTTGCCTTCTACTGGAAAAGATCTAGGTGAGGAGGACAGATGGCCATGTCACTAGCAAGAGATGAGACTGGCAGCCTCCAGCATGGCTTGTACTACCCAGGCTTCCTGGTGGTCTCCCTTATGTGATCCTTTATAATGCAATGACAGCATGTTGTGGGATCTTTGAACCTTGGAGTGATCCTAGGGAATGGTGCCATCTCTGCACCACCATGAGCCCAAACACATACACAGAGAGAGAGACAGAGACAGAGACAGAGACAGAGTGTATGGGCACACCAGAGCCTCTGGCCACTGCAAATGAACATGTGCCACCATGTGCATCTGGCTTACATGAGTTCTGGGGGCTCGAACCTGGGTCCTTAGGCTTTTCAGACAAGCACCTTAACCACCAAGGCATCTTTCCAGCCCCTATTTTGACAGAATTAAATAAATGCATCTAAATTTCATTCCAAGATATGTTAATACTATTTTCTATTTTAAAAAATATTTATTTTTTGAGAGAGAAAGAATGGACATGCCAGGGTGAACCCCAGATACATATGCCACTTTTGAGCATCTGGCTTTCCATGGGTTCTGGGGAATTGAACCCATACAGCAGGCTTTTGAAGCAAGTGCCTTTAACCACTGAACCATCTCCCCAGCCTACTTTCTGTCTCTCTCTCTCTCTCTCTCTCTCTCTCTCTGTCTCTGTCTCTTCATATATATGTTAGTTAGCTAGTTAGTTAGTTAGTAACAAATAGAGACAGGGAGGAAGAAGTATGGGCATATCAGGGTTCTAGCAAACAAACTTCAGATGCATGTGCCACTCTGTGCATCTGGATTTATGTGGGTCCTAGAGAATTAAACCTGGGCCCACAGACTCTGCAAACAAACATCTTTAACCACTGGGCCATCTCCCTAGTCCTCCACCTGCTTTCTTTATTTCACTATTGCAATAGCAATTGTTGCCAGTGGCCCTATGTTCCACATGCTGAAATTGTTAGATCTGGATGAGACACTTATGGAGGAAGGACTGTGTATACCAATGTCTAGTTTTAGCCAAAGACAATATTATTCTGAAGTGGGAAATACCCCTAATAAATGAGATTCCAGTCCTGTAATTATTGAGCTTTAGAAAGTGTGTTTGTGTGTGGTGTGGCGGAAACAGAAGTAAGTGAGTGGGAGGGAGGGAAAAGTTGGAGATTACAATGATTTTCATGTTTTTGTACAAATTTAATTGCCACTTGTAATGCAGCACATAGAATTTCTGGATGCTAGCAATGTTCTTTGTCCTTATGCAGAAGGTATGTCAATACCTATATGGAGTTGTTGAGAATTTAATATGTGGCTAGTGTAAATGATGATTTCTGGGGTGTAAACACATGTAGGTACAGGTGCATTGGCATGTGTATGTACCTGAGTGTGGAGGCCAGGTGTGGTAGTTTGAATAGATGGCCCCCAATACATTCAGTGTTTTATTAGTTTGTAGTTAGGATCTGCAGCCACCTGGCTGGAGGAGGTGTCGCTGGGAGGAATTTAGGGTCCAGCCCTAAGGTGTGGTGGTGGATTTGCAGTTCCAGTCTAAAGATATGGAAAGTACCTGGAGTTCCTGAAGTGTGTTTGTTTGTGGTGTAGCTTTTGGTTTTGGGCTTGTGTCCCCCCCCCCCCACTCTCTTTCCTTGGACCTGTGAAAGCAAACCAGCTTCTTCTGCCATTATGGAACTCCCCCTTGATCTGTAAGCTTCAATAAATCCCTTCCTCCACAACTGGGCCTGGTCTGGAAATTGATCTCAGTGATGTGACACTGTATACTACAAAAAATGGTACCAAAAGTGAGATAGGGTGCTGAGATAAATCTGACCATGTGAATTTTGGTTTGTTGGAACTTGTATGCTGGAGGAATGGAAAACTTTGTGACTGCAACTGAAGACACCTTCTGGAATGGTAAACCAAGTATTATGGACTATTATGATGAGAGTTTGAGAATGCTAAGTGCAGAGAGAATTGAACTTAGAGACTTGGCTTATGAATTTTCTAAGGGAAAGGAAAGCCTTCAAAGGACTTTGTTGGAACTGGTCTACTGGCATAACGGCTGGCTGTGTTCTGCTGCCCATGCCCAGAGAGTTTGATCAAGTTTAAATTTGTAATGGACTGATGTGCTTGGCTAAAGATATTGGACTGAGAGATTTAAGATTTTAAGTTTTAAAGCCTCAAAAAAGCTAAGATTATAAGCACTGAGACTGGTTTTACTTTACTGAAGTTACTATTGTCAAACACATTAGCAATCTTAAGGAAGATGGCCCAACTGCTTTTCATTAAAACAATGGAGAGGATGCCTGAGGAAAGACTATGATAGAAATGCAAACTCTTTTGGAAAGGAGTTGACTGGAAAAGGAACCTGTTTTTTCAAGGTCATGCTTTGTTTTTTCCCTGAATTAAAAATATGGCTGTTCCCTGCACACCTGGTATTGGTTTCAGAAGCATAAAAGTGTGGAGTGGTCATGAAATGCACACAATTTCAGGAGCCATTGCTGAGATGCAGCCTATAGGTAGGGTGTTATGATCCACATGAATAGACTGGAAGAACCTTTAGAAGATGGACCATGGTTTGCATGGAGACCCTCTTGAAGGAATACCATATATGTAATGTTTCTAGCATATATTAGTTTAGATGGAATATAATCAATCTATAAGAAATCTGTAAGAAATGTAAATGCTCCTAGGACTTTCAGTGAAATGATAGATATTGCACTTCCCTCCTCTGAAACTGCAGTGGAGAAGATTCCTTTGATGGTAGCTAACAAGAATTCAGTGACTCTCAGAATGACCCCTGTGGATAGTATATAACTACCTTATCTCAGGAGACAGCAGCCTGTACTTAACCTTGTTTGACAGAACCCTACACTCATGGATATAAATCTCTTCCCTCTCCAAGCATGGGAGGATTCAGACAAAGATTTTGTAAAAGGTACAAAAGTCTAGCACAGTCTAAGTTCAGATCCTCTGTTGTTTTTTAAAATTAATTAATTAATTAATTAATTAAATTTTTTTGAGAGAGAAGCAGAGAGAGAGAGAATGGGTATGGCAGGGCCTTTCAGCTGCTATGAATGAACTCCAGGTGCATGCACTCCCTTGTGGCATGTGTGGCATTGCACATTTGTGTTGCTGTTGCATCTGGATATATGTGGGATCTGGAGGATTCGAAAAGGATTTCTTGGGCTTTGCAGGCAAGCATCTTAACCACTAAGCTATCTCTCCAGCCCTTTTTTATTTTTTAATTTTTTGAGAGAGAGGGAGAGAGAGAAAGAGAGAGAGAGAGAGCCTCTATTGGTTTTTGGCATTAGCCAGAAGAGATCTGCAAAGTTTGCCCTGGCTACTCAGCCCAGTTGGAGGGGCAGAATTGGAAAATCCAGAGACTATTGGTCACTGGTTATATCAAACTTGAACTGCAGAAGTTTCATGTTTGTTTGATGGTTGTTGAGTTTGTATTGTTCTAGTTTCTCCTTGCTACGACTTATAGCAGTTGAAAATGTTTACTCTGCCATATGTTGAAAGTATATAACTTGTTTGACTTTACAGGACTCACAGCTAAGAGACAATCTTAAATCTCAGAGATTAGGTCTTTGGAACTATCTTAAGTTGGTAAAGACTAGGTAACTTTGAAATTGGACTGAATATAATTTACAATGTGAGATGGTTATGAATCTATTGGGGGTCAAGGGCAGAATGTGGTAGTTTGAATAGATGTTTCCCATTATATTCAGTGTGTTATTAGCTTGTAGTTTGAATCTGCAGCCACCTGGCTGGAGGAGGTGTCACTGGGTATATCTTAGGGCCCAGCCCTAAAGTGTAGTAGTGGATTTGCAATTCCAGTCTAAAAATATGCAAAATGCCTGGAGTTCCTGAAGTGTGTTTGTGCTGTGGCTTTTGCGTTTTGGCTTGTGGCTTCTCACTCTCTGCTTGTATCTGTGAAAGCAGACCAGCTTCTTCTGCCATTATGGAACTTCCCCTAGATCTGTAAGCTTCAATAAGTATCCCTTATTCCATAACTGTTGCTGGTTCAGAAGTTCATCTAAGTGACCTGAATTTGTCTACAATACCAGGCGTTAACAGCTTCCTTCTTAAATTGTCCC
The DNA here is from genome assembly GCA_036346955.1 of Dipus sagitta. Lineage (NCBI taxonomy): Eukaryota > Metazoa > Chordata > Mammalia > Rodentia > Dipodidae > Dipus > Dipus sagitta. Next base: position 45,928,835 of record CM070771.1, read on the forward strand.
CCACTTTCTTTTTTTAAATTAAAAATATACTTTCTATGGATACATCATGTGTTGGTACCATCTTTTCTCTCCTCCCTACCCCCATTCCACTGGGGGCCCTCCTCAATGGGGTTACTGGTATTCTCCATGGGGCTGTGGGTTATGTATTTTGGGATAAGCAGCCAGTTATTGGGAGGAGGCAATGCCTCTGGGCATGAAGTCCCAACCTGTGGTTCATACAATCTTTCCGCCCCCTCTTCCACAATATTCCCTGAGCCTTGGTGGGTGTGTTTTAAGTCTACTTCAGTGATGGGCTCTTAGGAGCCTTTGGATTTCAGCCTTGCTGGGCTCACTGGCAGGTAGGGCTGTAGGAGATCCAGTCTCTCTGGTCTCTTCCTGGGGCTGAGCGGGATGGTGAGTCTTGACAACTCAGAACCTCTCCTAGTCACCGGAGAAAAACCACACTGAGTCGGGAGTCTTGTTGAAGCAGGATCTTGCTTTATTGTTACAGGCGGTTGCCTACATAGTGTTGAGAACGAGGGTGGGGATTCTAGGATGAGGGGAGAGGTAAGGGCCAATAGTATACTGTGACTTTTAAATGATTGGCTCTAAGCGCATGAGGGAACTCTAACTTTTTTTGTAGAAGTAGCAGGCCAGAGGCAATTTGGTGCCCTGCTGAGTCATAGCTGGCCAGAGACAGGTCGCCAAACTTTAGCTAGGCTCAGGAAATTCCACTAGGCCTCACGTCCGGGCCTCTCAAGGCCCAACATCTCCCCCTTTTGTTTTTGTAAGAGCATCAGTCATCATGGCCCCTGTCTTAGTTTGTCCCCCTCTGGGGATCTTACCCGTCACTGGGTACCATGTGTTTAGCTCGATGAGAACCCACTCCATGGCCTGTCTTAGGTGTCTCAGTCAGTCTGAGATCTCACCCATCATTGGTCACATGGAGGGCAGAGGAGGTGGTAGTGGGTCATAGGAGGAACTTAATTCCTGAGTTGCCAGCCTGTGGTAATGTATCTCAACCTGATGGAGTTTTATTGCCTCTAGCCGCTGGTGAATGAATTGTGTAACTTTGTTAATTACACAAGGCCTGACAGTGAGAAGGAAGAGGAGGAGGAGGAGGAGGAGGAGGAGGGGCCCAAGTAGAAGGAGAAGGTAGGATAAGAAGCCATGTAAGCCTGTCCACAGTGTGTTGTCCTGGAGGTCCTGCCGCCTCCTCTCCAAGTCTTCCTGGAGCCTCTTAATCTTGTCCTGGACGATTCCCAATTTACTGGCGTAAAAGCGGCATTTTTCCTGTAAAAACAAGCATATGCCTCCCTTTTCGGCCATTAGTAGGTCTAGTCCCCTCCTGTTTTTTTGTTTGTTTTTTTTTTAATTTTTTTCTTTATTTTTATTTACTTGAGAGTGGCAGACAGAGAAAGAGGCAGACAGAGAGAGAGAGAGAGAGAATGGGCCCACCAGGGCCTCCAGCCACTGCAAATGAACAACAGATGCACGTGCCCCCTTGTGCATCTGGCTAACGTGGGTCCTGGAGAATCGAGCCTTGAACTGGGGTCCCTAGCTCTACAGGCAAGCATTTAACCACTAAGCCATCTCTCCAGCACCCCCTCCTGTTTTGTAGGACTACCTCAGCCAGGGAATCTAGCTGTTGTTGGAGATAGGTCTCCCTCTGATATAATCAAAAGAGGGATTAGGGAGGGCCTCATTTCCAGGAATGATATCTACATCTGGGATAAAGGTGGCTGGGGCACAAAGGCCCATCCAATTGGTGGGCAGAAAGTCATAGGCCATCCCGCCTCCACAAACATAAACCATTCCAGAAGGCTGGCAGTGTTGAGCACTGGGCTTGTTGTGCCAAGTCCCCTGACCAGGAGCCAAGACCCCCAGTCACCCAAGAGTCACCCAGAGAACCGCCACAGAAGCCGAGACACTCGAATGTAAAAGCAACAGGTTTCTTTATTGCAAGCCTAGGCCTGGGCTCCATCCCTACAGTCCGGCACAGCAGTAGTGAGGGAGAGAGCCCCTTCCTTTTGGGGGAAGGGGTTCATATAGGAATTCGAACAAAGAAGAAGGGGATAGATACATGATTGGTTGATTTAAACAGTTCTGATTGGCTTGGAGTTTCAGCGGGCAAAGTTGGGGGCAGGAGCTAGGGGCACTCCAGGGAGATGAGGTAATCTCCATTGTGATGGGCTAAGTAAACAGCGGTATTTTAAGACTCCTTGAAGTGGAGATTCCTTAGTTTCTTATCTAAGCAAGTGGTCAGAGGCCTCCACAGTGGAGTGTTTCTGCAATGTCCTTGAAATGGAGATTCCTCAGAAACTTTAGGGAGAAAGGCAGCAATTGAGCAAGCAAGCAAAGTTTACAGAAGCAGAGGTCAGCACATTAGCCGGCTAGTTCTCTATCTAAGTCAGGCCTGGGCCTTTTTACTTAAAATGGTTATATTTGGCCTTTCATTTCCCCCTCTCTATGTGCCTGGGGAGCCAATCTTGGATCCCAATTGAGTTAGTGAGTGGAGTCTAATGGTATATACTGTGATCTTAAAACCATAAGCTGTACTGTATTAATGCGTTTCCTAACAGAAGCAACTAATCTATTAATAATGCAAGGTTCTATTGTGATTAGCAACAAAAATAAAAGTAATGGCCATGCTAAAGCAGACAGCAGAGTTGTTAACCATGGGGAATGACTGAACCATGACTTAAACCATCCTCTATCAGCTTTTTTTTTTTTTTTTCCAAATTTTCTCATATCTTCGCCATTGACTCTCTAATTATACCTGATTGGTTGATATAAAAACAACACTCTTTTTTAAGGCCACATATAGTCCACCTTAGTAGGTAGGTGTGATGAATCCAAGTGGCAATTCCGTCCATCTTCACAGCAGTAGGTGTGGTCAGGATGAAGACTTAGGGTCCCTTCCAGCGGAGGGTCGCTTCCAGCAGGGTTCCAGTGTCTCGCGGTGATGTCTCCCGGATTATTTACATATTTTAGGTTTGAAAATAACCCTTTGAACATCTTTTTTCTTAATTATAGAATTAAAACTATGGGGAAAAGATGTCTTACTGTTTGTTTCCCCTCTTGGAAAGTTTTTGTGTTACTTAATAGGCCATTCATATGTGCAAGGTATTCTTTATTTTTGGCTATACATTTCTCTCTGAGTGTTTAAGACCATGCAGATAGCCAAATTTAATTAAGGATTAATTTTGGAGGTCATTAATGGCTCTGCAAAGAGACTTTAGGGACACAGGAGCAGCCCCATAGCTTACTGGTGTCTTCTGTCTGTTAGGATCAGTCTGGGCCATGCTGGCCAAGTAGTTTTCCCTTCTTTGGGAAGTCAGGAGGACTGATTGCTCCTCAATTGTGACTCTCCTGTTTCGGACTGTACACCAATTTTGTTTGGGTCTCCATATCCTCCCTGCTCAGGAAGACAGGTGACTTACCAGGGGGCCAGGTAGAAGTGTCCCATTGTCTCCAGTGGCCTCATGACCTGGAAGCACAGGCCAAAATATTGGCGTCTCTTGCTCTGATGATTCCAATTGGCTTTGGCTTCTACATAGGTAATTAACACACTTAGAAAGGAAGTTACACCAGCCTGGATGTATGTACATATAGAGCACACTTGATTACTGAAATAGACTTAAAGAATGGCACAAGGGCTTCTAAAATCATTTTGTCCTATCTTTATTTTTATTTTTGTTTATTTATTTATTTTTTTTTCTTTATTTTATTTTATTTATTTATTTATTTATTTATTTATTTTTTTTTTTTTTTTTTTTTTTTGGTTTTTCGAGGTAGGGTCTCACTGTAGCTCAGGCTGACCTGGAATTCACTCTGTAGTCTCAGGGTGGCCTCGAACTCATGGCGATCCTCCTACGTCTGCCTCCCGAGTGCTGGGATTAAAGGTGTGCGCCACCACACCCGGCTTGTCCTATCTTTAAAATTTTAGTTGTACTATGGCAGCATAAGCCTTATATATGAGGTATAGAAAGTAGACACATCTCATATTTTAAATATCTAATATTTAGAAATATAGGCAAAACCAGCTACCAGTCTTGAAAGCAGTACCAATTGATTTACAGACTAACTTATTTAACCTAGAAATTGTCAGAAAAGGACAATTAAGACAGTATAAAGTCTTAGCACCTGTGTTTGAAAACATTTTTGATTAGTTCAGATACCTGTGTTGGTACAAATTTCCCAGAGAACATTGGAAACAGAACCACAGAGATTGAAAATTTTTTTAAATCAAAACACCTAGCTAAATTCTAATATAACCCTTGATAAATCTTTTTGAAAGAAAAAAACATTATTTGACAACCAATGATTTTGCCTTAAACTTGATAGCTATTGATTTTATGTACCACAGAAATTTTTATTAACATAAAACAATTTTATGTTTTACCCATGACTTAAATTTGATAAAGCTTAAGCAAGCTGTCCCAACGTATCCCAAGAAGATGAAGGTTATCATTACTGAAATTACATCACTTAAATCTAAGTGATTAAACCTAGTTATGACCATTCAATAGAATTAGCATAAATAAGACAGAAGCTATCTTTAAAGTTACAATGTCTTTAGGTCAGAGTAGTTTACCTTTGGAAATTAACAACTTCTATGTGAACCTTTACTTTAAGAATAGTTATAACCAAGCCGGGCGTGGTGGCGCACGCCTTTAATCCCAGCACTCGGGAGGCAGAGGTAGGAGGATCGCCATGAGTTCGAGGCCACCCTGAGACTCCATAGTGAATTCCAGGTCAGCCTGGGCTAGAGTGAAACCCTACCTCGAAAAACCAAAAAAAAAAAAAAAAAAAAAGAATAGTTATAACCTTCATGAAAAGAGGAACCTAATTTATTTTACTGAGAGAGTCTTAAATCATAACAAATTAGCATCAGTGACCTGTTAATGAGTGAGGCCTTATCATAAGACTCAGTTTCTCCACTGATTAAAACCTTGGCATCAGGTAAACATCAGATTTAATCCAATTAAATGTTTCAGTGAAGGGGCCCTTATCCTGATATACACATTAGATAAGCCTGATGCTTGTCTTATGTAAGGAGTTTGCAACCTGATCAAATACCTTGACTCAGTTTACTTAACATTTTGTCTAGTGAGAAACTTTATCTTAACAGATGTGACTTTAGGTGTTCAAAAGAGAAGAACTAAAGAGAACCACAGTTATATGCTGTACTCCTTTTTCATTGTCAGAGACAATTGGCCATTGTCTCTAGTCTGGGGGACATATGGCTTAAACTTGCATGAGGCCTGAGATAAAGGGGGTTCCATCCATTTTTTCAGAGTCCAGCTTTTCATGAATTTAAGTAGCATATGTTGGAAAGCAAGAACAAAATGAAATTACAGAGCAGAGAGATAAGTATACTGACATTTCTTATCTTATTCTGAAGTCGTTTTTACACAGAAAATTTACCCATTTGCAAAACACAAGGTGATAGATTCTTGTCTATGTTTAACACCTCCCATTACATCTGTACTTATGACTTTGTGACCCACCTAGCATAGGCATCACCTGTGTCTAATATAAGATGAATTTAGATTAAGATTATGTCCCTATATAAAACTTTTAGAGTATCCTTAAGAGTCTGTAAACAGTTGAAAAATCTCTAACTTTAGGCATGGTGTTAAGGTTTAGCCTGAACATTTTTTTTTCTATATATGCACATCTTTATTCACATACTGTAACACTTTTATCTAAGTACCACTCAAAAGGCATTCTTAAGGAGCATTCTATGTCCCAACATGGAAAAATTCCTTCCCAGTTTCTTCAATCAATTCATCTTATCCCATTATTAACCACCTTTCTTATAAGGCTATTATGAAAAAGTACACCAAATTAATTAATCCCATTACTCACTAACAAGTGAGTAGTCTAAAGATAATTTTATGTCATTAATACCAATAAGACATTAAACTAAGGCAAATATTGTTGCTATCTTGAGGCAGGCTGGCCTAGAAGTCAGGTCAGTTGCCTCCTTTTAAGTACATTACAAAAATATTTTAATACCTGACAAATTATAAGTTACCACTTTAGAGAGAATTCGGTTGTTTTTAATAATCCTCTATGAAAGTTGAAGTTGACCTGGAACATAAATTCAGTAATTATATTCATGATATCATGTAACAAAGTTGACACATTTTTTTACGTAAAACTTCAGTTCTTTATAGGCCGCAGTTAAATGTGACCCTTTTTTTTCCTCTCTCTCTTGCCGCTTTTTGGTAAGCTGTTGCGACTGGGTGGGGCTTGTATACACCTTAGAGCAGCCTTGCCTTATTCCCTGCACTCATCAGGGGTCCGGTCTTGTACACGTGGAGGTAATGGCCAAGAAGACTGCCGGAGGCCAAGGATTCTGACTACCTGAAAGGGAAAGGGGGGGGGGGCTCCAGGACTGCTCGGAGGCCTCCAAAGAAGACGGCCCACTGGGAGGCTGCTGAAGGAGTGGGCCCCTGGGGACCACTGGGAGAGGAGGCGGAGACATGGCACCTGCATGGGCAGAGGGGCCATTGTCTATCTGCCACCCTGACTCTGACCCAAGCTGCTTTGGAGCGCTTGCAAAGTTGGCTTGTAGATTTGCTGCTTAAAGGAAGTGAGGGGAAATTTCCTTCCTGAAGTTTTTATTTTCTAGCCAGATAAACTATGCGGGTCCACATGGATGCCCAGAAATCCAGAAATGACCTGGACGACTTCTTCCCAAAAAGAGTCTGCCTCCCTCTGGGAGAGCACTCACCCATCCTGTCCATCTCATCAGAGCCCCCCACGAGAATTGTGGCTGAGGCTTCAGCAGTGGGCTTGGTGTCTCTTTTGGGTGTAACTGCCAGCACCTGTAAAGGAGGGGGCGAGGAAGGGAGGAAAGACTTCACCCAGGGGAGAGGCTCTTCTATCAGGTTCCTCCAGGTCACAATATAAGGGATTTGATCAGGGTGTCCACTGCTAGGGTGAAAAATAATTTTTTTTTCAACCTCAAGTATAGTATTTAGATGAAAGGTCCCCTCTGGTGGCCATCCTACATTGAAGGTAGGCAATTCAGAGGAACAAAATGTAATCCATCTATCTTTTTAACGTTTACCCTGTTGTTATGGGCAACTGCTTTGATGTCCTTCCAGTGCACAAGGCAGAGTCCTAAAGGGAAGGAAGGAATCTGTCCCATGTTATTGAGTCAGGGGAGGAATGTCTGTAGGATTAGAGCAATGACAAGACACACAAGTATTACACAGACACACAGGGCCCAGAAAACAAAACAGATGCACGCTACATATTAGCAGGTTTGCTCTGTCCCACAGGATAGAGCCCCCACTCAGATTAGCAGGTTTGCTCTGTCCCAGAGGACAGAGCCCCCACTCAGATTAGCAGGTTTGCTCTGTCCCAGAGGACAGAGCCCCCACTCAGAATAGCAGGTTTGCTCTGTCCCAGAGGACAGAGCCCCCACTCAGAATAGCAGGTTTGCTCTGTCCCAGAGGACAGAGCCCCCACTCAGATTAGCAGGTTTGCTCTGTCCCAGAGGGCAGAGCCCCCACTCAGATTAGCAGGTTTGCTCTGTCCCAGAGGACAAAGCCCCCACTCAGATTAGCAGGTTTGCTCTGTCCCAGAGGGCAGAGCCCCCACTCAGATTAGCAGGTTTGCTCTGTCTGGGACAGAGCCCCCACTCAGATGAGGGGGCAGGACGTCTCATGCCTCCTCCAGGTCTGTCCTTACAGCGCATCCAGCAGGACGTATGACCTGACCAGAAAACAGATGTGGCTAGCCAACAGAGTGAAAGGAAAAAGAGAGCGCTCAAGTAGAAAACTTACCCGACCGGTCAGAGAAGAAACCTTCAGGGTCTTGGGTACGTTAGGGTCTCTGGGTATCCCGGACAAGCCCCCAAGAGGTTGTGCCAAGTCCCCTGACTGGGAGCCAAGACCCCCAGTCACCCAGGAGTCACCCAGATAACCGCCACAGAAGCTGAGACACTCGAATGTAAAAGCAACAGGTTTCTTTATTGCAAGCCTAGGCCTGGGCTCCATCCCTACAGTCCGGCACAGCAGCAGTGAGGGAGAGAGCCCCTTCCTTTTGGGGGAAGGGGTTCATATAGGAATTCGAACAAAGAAGTAGGGGATAGATACATGATTGGTTGATTTAAACAGTTCTGATTGGCTTGGGGTTTAAGTGGGCAAAGTTGGGGGCAGGAGCTAGGGGTACTCCAGGGAGATGAGGTAATCTCCATTGTGATTGGCTAAGTAAACAGTGGTATTTTAAGACTCCTTGAAGTGGAGATTCCTTAGTTTCTTATCTAAGCAAGTGGTCAGAGGCCTCCACAGTGGAGTGTTTCTGCAATGTCCTTGAAATGGAGATTCCTCAGAAACTTTAGGGAGAAAGGCAGCAATTGAGCAAGCAAGCAAAGTTTACAGAAGCAGAGGTCAGCACATTAGCCGGCTAGTTCTCTATCTAAGTCAGGCCTGGGCCTTTTTACTTAAAATGGTTATATTTGGCCTTTCAGGCTCAGTTGTGTTAAAAGTACAGAAGGAAGGATGAATGTATCCTTCATCTATACTGGAATTATTAGGGGAAGGTGGGGCCCAAGTGCAAGTTCCAGAGGAAACATTGGGAAAAGCTGGACAGGGTTAGGGGAGGTGGCTGAGCAATATTTAAGGTCGTATGGGCAACTGTATTTGTATCATTGGTGATTACTGCAAGCAGCTGGGGAGGCCCAGATCAGAGGCAAAGCCAGCAATCCTCCGCAAGGGAGGGAATTGTTTGGTTTAGCAGGGTGAAGACCATTTTAGGAACAATCCTCAGGGGTGGGACACTCCCTGGAGAAGTGATTGTCAGTGTACCCTTGTTGGGACAAATATTTTAGGTCTCTTGCTGGTACCCAAATGGGTCTTTTTTCATCTTCAGGGAAGATACATCCAAACCCTCTCCCTGCTGTGAGGAGCGGGTCTGGTCCTCTCCAGACCCCAGTCAATGGGTCCCTCCATCTTACCCAGACAGAACTGTAGGTAACGGATAAGGACCAATGTTTTTAAAAAGGGGATAATTGTTTATCTTCTTTAGAAAAATTTAAAATATTTAGGGTAAATAATGCCTTTTTTAGTTGGTCGTGTGGGGGTAAAGATTCCCCCTTTTGTTTTTGTAATTGAGACTTGAGAGTCTGATTATATCTTTCAATGATAGCCTGGCCCCAGGGGTTATATGGGATGCCTGTGGAATGTGAGATTTTCTAGGTCTGGAGAAAATCTACAAAAGCCTTGCTTACAAAGAAGGGCCATTATCTGTCTTAACTGGGTTAGGTAGTCCAAGGGTGGCAAAGCATTGAAGCATATGGTTAATAGCATGTTTAGATTTTTCCCCAGCATGTGCAGATGCCCAGCAGGCATAGGAAATTGTATCGACTGAAAGAAAAATATATTTAAGCTTTCCAAGTGGAGAATAGTGTGTGACATCAATTTGCCAAAGATGATTAGGGCAGAGCCCTCGAGGATTGCTTCCTAAAATTTTAGTGGTAATATAAGCCTCAGCTTCTCCAAGTATATCCTGACCTAGGAGGTTGGCCATTAGGCTGGACACCACCTGAGGGCGCACCTCCCCAGTTACCATCAGGATCAGTCCAGGGCTGCCAGTTGGCCATTTCCCAGGACGTTGACTGTCCGTCCACACCAAGTAAAGGCAGACCAGGGACTAACTGCCATGAAGGAGGGATTTACTCCTTTCTAATCAGTATTACACTGAGGCATAGAAGCCATTTTATCAGCCAAATTGTTTTCTCGAGAGACACAGTGTGGTCGGCCCCAGTGTCATTTTTGGCCTTCTTGCACCTGGGGCAGGGAGTACGCGGCACGGTAGGGGCCACAGGGACTGTTGGGGTATTTTTGGCCCAATTGTGGCACTCTCTCTTAAAATGACCTTCTTTACCACAGCCAAAGCAAGATCGTCCCTTACTCCCCAAGGTCTGTTGAAGGGCACAAACCAGGACAGCCATGTCTTCACGGCGAGCAGCCTGCAAGGCCAACGCCATGGCCCTAGCTTGATGGGACCTGGATCCCACGTCTTTGGTGGCTATAATCCATTTAATCATAGAGTGATCTTTTAGTCCAGTGCAGGCCAACTTATGGTCACTCGTCATGCCTTCCCAGACCAGCATTTTAATGAACTGGTCACGTAGGGGACCAGGGGGGAACTTTCTCTGTAGGCTCTTTTCAACCCTCTCTATGAAGGTCGCCAAGTCTTCACTAGCCTTTTGTGTGATTCCTGTGATGGTGGGTCAGATGGGCCTTCCTCTAGTTTCCTCCATGCAGCCATTCCCAAAGCCCGCACCTGATCCCGGTATGGATCAGGGATGGCAGCTTGCCAGAGGCCCGTGGAAAACGCGTCAGTGGTGCCCAAGAGCATGCCAAAGGCAATTGGGACTGGGGGCTGAGTAGCCTGTTTCTGCTCAGCCTGAGTACGGCACTCATCTTGAAAGAAGGCACACCACTTTATGTACAGGGGGCCACTTCTGGTATAACCATGATCCAAATGTTTGGTCATTTTAGGGTATCCCACAGGTACCCTGTATTCTGTTCACATGATTTTTTGAAGTTTTTGGATCCCCAGTAAATTTTTTCTGTCTTGTCTTCCAACTTAGTTTTGTCTTTCACCTGAGTGACTGTTAGTGGGGGGGGGGGGGGTTCTGGAGATGTTTAAATCTCTATTTGATTTTTCTTTTCTTTTGCATCTGTTACATCTTTTTTGAAGTGCAATTTTAGTTTGATGTCTGATTTTCTTGATCCTTCCTGAAATTCACTCTTGCATTTTACCATGTCTTCATTAAGCTTCATCAGCTGGTTATTGAGATCTTCTATTTTTTGACTCATCTTCAATTAATTTATCTCTCTTCTGAGGCTTTTCTGATTTTCTTTCATTAAGTCTGGCCTAGTAACAAAAGCTAAGTGCTCTAAGAGACAATTCTGCCCAATTTCATTTACGTGATTGCTGGTTTTTGATCATTTTGATCATTTCCAGTTCAACAATTCTCTTGATCATCCTCATCTAGCTTGTTGTGTTTCATTTTGGCATTCAGTATCTATTGTTTTCTCTATGATTACATTGGAGGCTTGCAATGGGGAGCTAGGTATCCTTGGTGTCAATCTCAATTTTCTGACTTTAATTGTCTGTGTGTATTTTGGTCTACCAATCTCAGAGTAAAAGTCTTATTGTATTGAGAAGGAAGCAAGTATTTGTCCTTGTAGGCTCTTCAGTGTTGTTTTAAATGTGAACCAGATTGGACTAGGATGGAGTTATAACCACAAATGCACAGATTGTGGAAATCACAAGTATATCAAAGATACCTGGGCAACTGGAAGCTCAGGCCTACTCACTCCACTTGCACATAGTCTTTAGCATAGGGGACCCAGGGGTTGAGGAACCAGAAGCCAGGAAGCTGGGGAGCCAGGGCCAAGAGGCAAGCTCTCACAGTGGCCCATTTTCCCTCTGGCTCAAGGGAACAGGGATTTAGGGACTGACTGGCTTGTCAGTCAGAAAGCCAGGGCAAAAAGCCTGCCTCTGCAACACACACAGTGTCCACGCTGCTCCTAGCCAGCAGAAGGAGCACCAGGACCAGAGAACTGGGAGATGGTGAATGACCTGGGAGCTCTGGCCTAGTTATTCAGTGTGCACACCCTCTGGAGCAGGGGCTCAATTCAGCTACACTAGACAGCCAGCAGGCCCCAGGGTGCAACTTTATTGGAAGTACACATTGGCATGAAATACATGTATAATAATATTAGTATTTATGTGTTTTTAGATTTTATTTTTAGAGGTTAGGGGCCCTCCTCAGTGGAGTTATTGGTATTCACTGTGGGGTCCTGAAGGCTTCAGTCTTTGTGGAGGTCCATGCCTCAGGCTATTCCTACCTACCTTGTATGATTTTAAATTTTTTTTGAAATATTTTATTTATTTATTTGAGAGAGAGGGAGAGGCAGATAGAGAAAGAGAGAATGGGCACGCAAGGGTCTGTAGCTGCTGCAAACAAACTCCACACATATGCACCCCCTTGTGTATCTGGCTTACATGGGTCCTGGGGAATCAAACTGGGGTCCTTAGGCTTCACAGGCAAATGCCATAACTGCTAAGCCATTTCCTCAGCCCTTGTATTTTTTTAAATCAGTTTTTCACCCAGTTTGGTGGTGCATACCTTTAGTTCCAGCACTGGGGAGGCAGAGGTAGTAGTATCACTGTGAGTAGGAGGCCAGCCTGGGATGATAGAGTGAATTTCAGGTAAGCCTGGGCTGGAGTGAGACCCTAAATCAAAAACAAAACAAAAAAATAGTCATTTTGTCAGGAAGAACTATCAAAAAGAACTCCTCGCAAAATAAGTAGTTATGGTTGTGAGATAAATCTCAACACTCATTTCCTTTATGATTGTTTTTAGAGCATAGCTAAGAAATTGAGAACCTAAATCCCTACAATATATTTGGATAACTTGAGGCCTATTATATGGTATCAGTCACACAGCTCAATAAACACTCATGGCACTTAAAGAGAGAAGTCATATCTAGTTATCATTTAAGGATTTCATAATGAAATACTGGGTTTATGTTTTAAATACTAAAACAACTGCACATTATAATGTTCTGTCACAAAATCACTGATGTTCAGTCAGAACTGCTTTCATCCCATTTTCATGATTATAACTACATTTAAATTTATTTCCAATGAAGAAAAAATAGTAAAATCCTAGCCAAGTCTGGTGGTTCAATCCCAGAACTGGGGGGGGGGGGGGGGGGACAGAGGTAAGAGGATCACCCTGAACCAGATACCCTACCTTGAAAAATAATTTTTAAAAACAGTGAAATCCTTGTACATGTAGAAAGGGATCTAGATAAGATGGATTAGAAACCACTAGGACCTTCCAAAATTGTCAAAATGATGTTTTAAATACTAAATTAAAGAAAACTTTACCATCTTGTAGGCAGCTAGTTGTCCATCTATATGGAACATTTTGTGGATTTCTATTTGTTGAAGTACCTTATGGAGTGAAAGATGGTTCTGTCATTTAAAAAAATTATTAAAAAAAAAAAGAAAAATCTCACCATGGTGGTGTGGAAAAAATGAAAATGCTATGGAATGACTAGGAATAAAAACTTTCTTATCATAACCTCTCATTGTGAGATGATTACCAAGATTCTCCATGAACCTAAATATTCCCATGTTTTAAAGCTTACAGCTAGAGTAGTGTTGCTGATGATGTCACAACTTGACTATAATCCATTTCAGCTCCTGTCCTGTTTAATTGCTTGTTTACTGGGACTGTGGTCACAATAGCTAAATAGATTTTTTTTTTTTTTCTCATCTCTCCTCTCAATTCTGACAGAAACTGATGACCTTGGTCATCATCTGAGATTACCAACCCCAACCAAGTCCAGGTGAAATGAATCATCAAGGAGAAAATGGCAAGAGCCAGAGATGTATCCTTCAGGGACATATGATAGATTATGAAACTGGACCTGGACACTCAAGAATGGATGAAATAAATGGCCCATAAGTAATCTAAAGACACAGAACATTTGAAACAATATAAGGAAGATGATTGACATGAATCTCAATGCAAAATTCTGAATTGTGTTAAGCATCAGCTTGAAATGGCAGGAAGTACAATTATTTACACCATATTTAAGTCATTTCTCAATTACTATGGGCGTCTAGAAAATTACTGATACTCTAAATATTCTAGAACATCCCTTTCCTTAATTTTTGTTGCACTTACTTTTCATTGTTTGGGAAAACAGCTGACCAGAAGCATCTTATGGGAGGAAAAGGTTTATTTTAGGCTAACAGAATTCAGGGCAATAGCATTATACTAGGGAGACTAGGTCAATGACTTAAGTAATTATAAATGCCCTATCAGGTCTTTATCTGTAGCAATAATTGTACCTCATAGGCCTTCGAAGTCATGTGAAACAGAAATGACATCTATTCTTCTTCCCTTTCTTCTTCCTCTTCCTACCCTTTTTGTCCATTTTCTCTTATCTTTCTATTTGAGTCAATGAACTCTTAAATGGTATATAATATTTCCTTGTGATCAGTTGAACATCAATCTATCATAAATGGGCATTTTAAAAGTATAATTAACTTTTGTTTTGTTAATTTTATATTACCATGTTGACCATTTGGGTTTGTTTGCAAGTGGTATGTCCTGTTTTTCCTGCAATACTTTGACTTTTAAGTTTCCATCTCCTCAAAACTTACATGACTCCCTTTAACACTGTGGTGGTTTGATTCAGATGTCCCCCATAAACTTAGGTGTTCTGAATGCTAGGCTCCCAGCTGATGGAGATTTGGGAATTAACACCTCCTGGAGGCAGTGTATTGCTGGGGCGGGCTTATGGGTATTATAACTAGTTTCCCCTTGCCAGTGTTTGGCACACTCTCCTGTTGCTGTGATCTATCTGTTGTTGGCCAGGTTGATGTCCACCCTCTGGCCATGCCATCATTTTTCCTTGCTATCATGGAGCTTCCTCTATGGTCTCCCACAAGCTGCTCTTGGTTGGGTGATTTCTGACAGCAATGCGAGCTTGACTGCAACAAACACTGTATACCTAAATTACTCATTCTGCCCTCTAAGGTAACAATTGGTATAACTTAATGATTTATTTTGTGATAGGATCCCATGTACTGTAAGCTAGCCTTGAACTCTCTAAGTATCTCACTGAACTTGAATATACAATCATGCCTAAATTTCTCACATGCTGGAATTTGAGGGATGTACTGCTGAGACTAGCTAACAATGACTTGTTCAATTTCATTGATTGTCATTATCAATTACTTCTTTTGGTGACAGCCTCTGCATTTACTTTGCATGTGTGTATATGTGTGTATTATTGTTCTACTTTACTGAGTATATCAGACTAACTCTCTGGGCTTTACATATGTAAAGAGCTGGAAACATCATGGACCTCTTAACTTTCAGTTTTACCTTCATGAAGAATATTCTACTCTTTTCTTCTATTTTATATGTGGATATCTTAAGTCTTACTCATTTTAATAAATATACAGGTTGTTTTTCCTCTGTTCTAGTTCCTTGGGCTTCTGCTATAAAGCTACATTGCTTTCAAGATTAAGCTTTATTTCTTGATGTTCATTTCTGGATTACTATTTGGTGAAGTTTTACATTTCTAAAATGTCTAGAAAGTTATTGTCAAATAAATTCTTCTGGAGTTTATATTTCTATCTTCATTTTGGACTTCTGCCTTTAAATTATTTGAACAATTTATTTTCTGATGCTGAGAAGAATGTGTGTTCTATAGAACTGGGGTTGAATGTTCTATAGATGTTTATTAGATCATTGATCTATGGTGTTGTTAAGCTCTATTATCTCCCTATTGATTTTCTGCTTGGATGTTCTACTGATGATAGTGGGGCATTAAAGTCCCCTACTTTGATGGTACTGAGGTTTAATTCTGGTTTGTTGTCAAGTAGATTTTCTTTTATAAAATGTGGTGCAACTGTGTTTGGTGGATATAGATTTATGATAGTGATGTCCTCTTTGATCATTTCCTTGATGAGTAAGAAGTGGCCCTCTTTTTTCTTTTGATTATTTTTGGTTTGAAGTCATTTGTCAGATATCGATACAGCACCGGCTTGTCTCTTATGTCCATTTGCTTGGAAAATCATTTTCCATCCTTTCACCCTGAAAAGGTGTCTATCCTTAGTAGTGAGGTGGGTTTCTTGAAGACAGCAGATTTTTTTAATCAACCTATTTTTTTAATCAACCCTGTTAACTTGTGTATTTTGATGGAGAGTTAAGACCATTAATATTTAATGTTACACTGAGGTTTGACTTAATCCCTGCCATGTTGGAGGCTTTATGGGGTTTGGTGCTTTCTTTGGCTTTGTATGTTTTTGTACCTACTCTAGTTTTGGCTATTGTTTTCTTTGTCTTTTAGACCCTTGAGGTTGTTTTATCAAGTCTTCTGGGTGGAGTATTCTCTGAGGTATTCTCTTTATATTTGGCTTTGTGTTTATGTAATCATAGAGCTGGCTTTTTAGCATGTTAAGTTTTCCTTTCTCCATGTATTATGAGGGATTCTTTCAGTGGATAAGGTAGGTTGGGTTGGAAGCCATAGTGTTTTTAAGACTTTGAAGAGCTCCATTCCAAGCCTTTCTAGCTTTCAGGGTTTCTATTAAAATATCTGAGGTGATTTGGATACGATTGCCTTTGTATGTAATGTGCAGTTTCTCTCTTGCTGCTTTTAGTGCTCTCTTTGTTTTGTTGTTTAGTTTTCACTATGATGTGGTTTGGACAGTTCCTTCTTTGGTTTTTGTTGTTCTGTGAGCTTCTTGTATCCTTTGAGCAGGTGCAGTTTTCTTCAATAATTTTGTTGTCCATTTCTTTGGCCTTAATTTCTTCCCCTTCTGGAATACCCATGACCTGGATGTTTGGTCATTTCATAAAATAATGAACAATCCACTCATATTCTGTTCACATGATTTTTTCAACTTATTAAAGGATTTGGACTCCTGAGCTATTTCTTCTGTCTTGTCTTCCAGATCTGAGTTTCTGTCCTCCACATGGTTAACTCTGTTAATGAGGGTTTCTACAAGCTGTATTTGATTTTGTTTTCTCTTGCATGTTTCTATATTGTATCCATCCCTTTGTCAAGTTCCAATTTCAAGTTGTGGTTTGATTTTCTTGATGCTTCTTGGAATTCATTCTTGCATTTAATCATGTCTTCATTAAGCTTAATCAGCTGGTTATTGAGAGCCTCTATTTGTTTATTCACCTTCAATTCACTTATCTGTCTTTCAAGCTCTCTCTGATTTTCCTCAATTAAGTGCAGTCACAGAAGCTGTATGTTGTAAGAGATGATTCTGTTGTATTTCATTTATACAATTGTTGGGTTTTTGATGATTTGCATCCAGTTCAGCAATTTGCTTGATCTAGGTCACATAGCTTATTGTGCTTTCATTTTGGGATGCTACTTCTGTTGTCTCCTCTATATTGTCATTGGAGGCTTCCATGTGGGAATAGGCAATCTTGGTGGAGTTTGTTGTTTTGCATTATATTTACTTATTTATTTATTTATGTTTGGGTCTACCCATCTGAGGGTAAAAGTCTTGTGTTATTAACGAAGAAACAAGGATCTGCCCTTGTAGGTTCTTCAGTGAGTGTTCTGTTTTGGGTTTTATTCAGCTTGGAGTGGGATGTCATTGTATCCACAAATCTTCAGTTTGTGGAGGTTGCAAGAGCAATCTGCCCCAAGAGTGTGTGGACACTATGGCTGCACCTGCAGGCTCAAAGTTTGGCTATTCCAAGTCAAACGTATTGTCTCTAAGCTTGGACAAGTTGTTGGAACCTCCTGTATGAGATCACAAACATGCCTGAAATAAGCACTTCCTAACCCATTCAGGGCCAGGGCCAGGCCCCAAACATGCTGGCAATCCCTCCCCTGAGTCCACAGGCCCCAATCAAGCTGCCACCACAGCCTGTCCCAGTGCATAGGCCTCAAACATGCTTACACGCCCCTTAAGGTCTCCCCTCTCCTCCATCCCTCATAGCTCTTTTCTAGCTTCTTTGCATGTACTACTGACTTTTACTCTAAGTCACATACAAAGCTAAACATTTGAAACTAGAATCTACATAACAGAGAACTTGGGGTGTTTGACTTTCTGGGTCTGGGTTACCTCACTTAGGATAATCCTTTCCAGATCCCTCCATTTCTTGCAAATTTCATACTTAAGGATCTGCTCTTAACCACTAAGGCATCTCACCAGCCGCCCCCCCTCAATAGCCATTTAATAAAATTGTGTCCATCAGTTACCATATTTTAAAAATATTTAAAAGAATAGATATATATGTATAAAATTGATTATATATGTATAAATTGAATTTGAATACAGAAATAATTATTAATAATATTCCATAGGTTTTCTCTTGACAGTACAGCCACAAAAACTAAATATTATATTGTTTCCTGAACTCACTTACACCCATATTCCAAGACAAAATTCAAGGAAAAAAAGTAATTTAAAAATGTAATAATGTTGTTTCATTTAAAAAGAATTAGAATTATGGGTAGAATTCTAAGTGAGATGGCATAATAAGAGCCTCACCAATGAAACACAGAAAAGGAAAAGCATCAAGATGTGCTTTTTTCTGCAAGACACAAGTTCTGTAAATGAACTTATTGAACTAGATGAGAGCTCTGTAGTGAATCAGGACAGATCTGTAAACTAGTATCAGTTTGTCTTTCTGAAATCAAGCATGCCTGCAACTAGAAGGGAATTCTTTTTGAAAATATTTATTTATTTAGTTATTTTTTATTTATGAGAGAAAGAAAGAGGGAGGGAGCAGATAGAGGAAGAATGGGCATACCAGGGCCTCCAGCCACCACAAATGAATTCCAGATGCATGTGCCACCTTGTGCATCTGGCTTATGTGGGTTCTGGGGAATAGAACCTGGGTCCTTTGGCTTTGCAGGTAAATGCCTTAACTGCTGAGCCATCTCTCCAGCCCTAGAAGGGACATCTTGCCCCAAAAATGGCACTGCTAGTGAGAACAGTGGAAACTGCTAGGAAGTGCTTCTTCAAATATCCTCCAATTTTGCAAGATCAGAAGAACCAGAAGCAGAGAATAGAGAACATCTGAGCTCTGTAGAAATATCACAAAATATAATTCACATCTAAAGTTCCCCAAATATAGACAGCTACCAGTTAAAAGCAAATAGTATTCAGAAACTTTTTGTTTTCAAAATAAAGGAACTTAAAGGCATAATATATCACCAAATCAAGTCCTTACTTGTATGTAACTTATTCCAAACTTCTATTACTAAAGACAATGGAGTCAATGACCTTTAGACAAGGACTTTGCATTAGGAGCCTAAACTGTATACTAAAGGGTTATCAGGCCGGGCGTGGTGGTGCACGCCTTTAATTCCAGCACTCAGGAGGCAGAGGTACGAGAATCACCTGATTTCGAGGCCACCCTGAGACTACATAGTGAATTCCAGGTCAGCCTGGACTAGAGTGAGACCCTACCTCAAAAAAAAAAAAAAAAAAAAAAAACAAGGGTTATCAGGTTCAATACATTCCTTTATTTTGAAAAAAAAGTTTCTAAATCCTATTTGCTTTTAACTAGTACCTGTGTACATTTGAGGAACTTTAGAAGAGAATTATATTTTGTCAGTTATGTAGAAATGGTGGTTATGGAAGCATTTATTTACAATACCCTTTTTGTGTTTTGCTTCTGAACTTAAAATTACCCTTGTACTTACTAATATAGTTTGCATATAATATGAAGGGTGTTTTCTTGATAAATCTCTATTGCACTATTTGTATACATTTATGTCCTCCTTACAGGCAGCCTGTACTTGCAAGTTTGGTTTAAGGTTAAATCAACATTACTTCATAAGGTGAATTTTTAAGAATTTGTTCTGTGTTACTCTAGAGATATATCTGTATATTGCCATAATTACGCTATTAGCTTAAAATGATGAGACCAGTTTTATTAAAAAAAAACTTATGCCTGGCATGGTGGTGCACACCAGAACTCGGGAGGCAGAGGTAGGAGGATTGTGAGTTTAAGGCCAGCCTGAGACTACATAGTGAATTCCAGGCCATCCTTGGCTAAAGCAAGACCTCAAAAAAAAAAAAAAACAATAGGCTATATTATCTATATGTATATTATATATATATGATATATTATCTATACATATACATTATATACATATATATGAATTTATTTGCATGTATGAGTCTTATGAGCATATCAAGGTCTCTTGGCACTGCAAACCAACACCACATGCATGTGCCAGTTTTTGCATCTGTCCTTTTACATGGATACTGGGGAATCAAATGCAGGCCAGAAGACTTTGCATGCAAGTAGCTTAAACAGCTGAGCCAAACCGTGCTGGTCGCTGTACTCCAAATAAACAATAGCTCTGTCTATAGAGATCAAGTCTGGTGTTTATCTTTGCTTTTCTTCCTCACTTTTCTTTTAACTAGTGAGCCCTCTCCCCAGTCCTTAATATAATAATCATAACACTAAATATAAAAAACAAAGAAAGCATTAGCTAGGTGTGGTGGTGCACGTCCTAAATCCCAGGTAGAGGTAGAAGGATCTCAGTGAGTTTGAGGGCACCCTGAGACTACATAATGAATTCCAGGTCAGCCTGGGCTAGAGCAAGACGAAGGGAGGGAGGGAGGAAGGGAGGAAGGGAGGAAGCGAGGAAGGAAGCGAGGAAGCAAGGAAGGAAGGGCCCCATCAGAATAATAGCTGAATTGTCAATGGAACCAATGGAAGGGGGTGGAATGATATACTCCGAGTTTTGAAAGACCACAGCTGACAACCCCAAAAACAATGCCCAGCAAAAATATCCATCATAATTGAAAAGTAAAGAATATCTTTCCATGATAAAAAAAAAAAATAAGCTGAATGAATTTATGAGCCCTAAGCCAGACCTACAAAGGGTACTGGAAGTAATACCTGGGACTGAAAAGAAGCATACACACAGGATGTGGTGGTTTGAATTACCTGTCCCCCATAAACACATGTATTATGAATGCTAAGTCCCCAGATGGTGGCAATTTGGGATGTAGGACCCTACTGGAAATGTGTTGGTGGGAGGGGATAGTCTAAGGGGTGTTATAACCTGCTGTCCCTCCTCAGTATTTAGCTCACTCTCCTGCTACTGTTTCCAACTGCTGTGGCAGAAGTGATGTCCAGCCTTGGCACATGCCATGTTTTACCCTACCATCATGGAGCTTCCCCTAATACTGTAAGCCAAAAATCTTCCTCCCAGGGGCTTCCAGTCAAGATGGCATCCACATAACCATGCTGCGACTCCCGGGAAGGAAAGACAAGGAATTAAGGGGCCACTGGGACTTTTAGGGGAGAGAAATCTCTAATAGATCACCAGTGGGAGGGTGCAGAGGGGCAAAAAAGAGAATGGGCTGTTTCCCATGCTCTCAGGTAACCTACCAGTCCCCCAATCCCGCCATGTAGTCCTACAAGCCAGAGTGACAGCCTCAGCCCACTCTCACAGTAACTGCAGGCAAGGAGACCTAGGCAAGTAGTTCTACAGGTGCCACCAGGCACAGGCGATTGCTGGGATCCATACCCCCCTCTGCAGGTTCACAGAGCCCCCTCACACACACCTCCGCATGTATCTGGCCCCCCAATCCCCACTTTGGTCCCTCTCTGCCAGGCCCCTGCCCCACCCCACCCTGCCCAAATCGACTTTGGAACCGCTCCACTCTGCCCCACCCCCTTCCACTTCAATCCGCCAATGCAGCCACGCCACCCCAGACTTCCTTTGGACCCACTCTGCTTGGCCCTGCAACCGCCCCATGACTTTGGATCCTCCCTGCTCTGCCCTGCCCCCACACAACTTCTGACTAGCTCCACTCTGGCCCGCCTCACCCCCACCCCATGCAACTTCACACCTGCTCTGCTCCACCCCATGTGACTTCCACCTACTCCGCTCTGCTCCACCAGTCACGCACAAGTACAGACCAGCTCTGCTCCACCCTGCCCTGCCCCCACAGGACTTCCCACCCCCACCCCACCAACTTCAGACCTTCTCTGCTACACCTGGCTCCGACCCCACGGGACTTCCCACCCGCTCCACTCTGCTCTGACCCCACCCCGCAGGCCTTCAGACAAGCCCTGCTCCACCCTGTCCCACCGCACACGACTTCCCACACACTCTGCTGTGCTCCACTCCGGCCCCACCCCCATGCCACTTCCCACCCACACTGCTTGACCCCTGCCCCACCCACTGCTAATTCAGACCTGTTCTGCTCCACTCCACTCCCACAGGACTCTTGATGCTTGCCACTCTGCCCCAACACCGGGCGACCCACCCCCATGAGACTCCTGACTCTTGCTGCGCAGCCCCAACCCCGTGTGACCCACCCCCTCACAATCCATCCCCATGTGACTTCAGATCAGCTCCATACCTGGCCCCACACCCATCTCCACACCAGCGGAGCTGCACTACCTCCCCCACCCATGGTGACCACAGTCCCATTCTCCCTGTTCCCACACTGTGATGGGCAGACCACAATGCAAAAGGAATAACATAAAAAATGAAATGCAAGTAAATCCAGTAAGATCGCCAGTCCTACAAGAGAAGTTTCTACTCAAAACATAGAAGAGAGAATAGGATCAGAACCCCAAAATAAAGTTATGAGCAATGCAACCCTGACCAAGCTATTGGTAAAACATACAAAAAAGCAACAAAGGACTGAAAATCATGTGGACACTGCCATCACTAGACTAGACCTAATAGATAATAAAATAGGAGGAGTCCAAATACAGTTAATGGATATAAAGGAAAGCAAAAGAAAAAAAAAAAAAAAAAAAGAGGACCTAAAAAGCCACCTGGCTATGCTAAATGAAGACATAAAGAAACGCAAGGAAGAATTCCAAGAAGCATCAAGAAAATCAGAAAATGATGTGAAAAGGGAACTTCACAGAGGGATGGAAACCATACATAGAAAAGTAGTAGAAAATGCAAACCTAATTGAACAAGCCCCAAACTCCTTAGAGGCTCTCAAGAATAGAGTCAGCCATGTGGAGGATACAAACTCAGATCTGGAAGACAAAACAGAAGAAACAGTTTGAGAGTGCAAAAGCTTCAATAAGTTCAAATTTTTCTGTGAACAGAACTTGAGGGAAATGTGGAATACCCTCAAACATCCTAACATTCGGATCATGGGAATACCACAAGGGGAAGAAATTCAGACCAAAGGCATGGAGAATTTATTCAACACAATAATCGAAGAAAACTACCCCACTCTCTCAAAAGAAAGGCCCATCAAGATACAAGAAGCTAACAAACAGAACTTCAATCAGGTTGGACCAAAGGAGAAATTCTCCAAGACATATTATCATTAAGACTCTAAACGTCAATATCAAAGAGAAAGTACTAAAAGCAGCTAAGGAGAAATAACCCATTACATGAAGGCAACCCCATCATAATTACTTCAGACTTCACAATGGAAACCCTGAAAGCCAGAAGGGCCTGGAATGGAACACTGCAAACTCTAAGAACCTATGACTTCCAACCCAAACTACTCTACCCAGCAAAAGTATCCCTCATAATACATGGTGAAAAAAAATCTTCCTTGACAAAACTTAGCTTTACAACTAAATGACCACAAAACCAAATCTACAGAGAGTATTTCAGGAAAGTATCCACAGAGAAGAAACAAATAATCAACCTTGAATGCTTACAAGAAGCAGATCACAATAACCAAACTCAGAGAAGGCCCCCCAAAAATTCAAAGTCCATGAAAACACCAAACCACATATACCAACACAATATGGCAGGGATCAAAACAAAGCACACAGTCATTACCCTAAATATCAATGATCTTAATTCACACATCAAGAGACACAAGCTAACAGGGTGGATCCAAACATTAGACCCCTCAATCTGTTAAGTCTTCAAGAAACTCAACTCACCACTAAAGACAGACACCTCCTCAGGGTGAAAGGGTGAAAAACGATATTCCAAGCAAATGGGAATAAGAAACAAGCAGGGGTAGCCATACTAATATCAGATAAAATAGACTTCAAACCAAAAGTAATCAAAAAAAGACAAAGAAGTCCACTTCCTACTGATCAAGGGAACAAACCAGCAAGAGGATATCACAATCATAAATCTTTAAACACCTAACACAGGTATACCACAATTCATAAAACAAAACCTACTGGACAATTAAACAGAAATAACCACCACCACCATCATAGTTGGGGACTTCAATACACCATTATCAGCAACAGATAGATCATCCAAACAGAAACTCAACAGGGAAGTAAGACAGCTCAACAAAACCATAGAACATTTAGACCTAACAGACATCTATAGAACATTCCAACACAAATCCTCTCAGTGCCTGAGTTCCAACTGGAATTCCTAAATGTGCTGTGTGCAGTGTGGCTTTTGTTTTTGTTTTTGCTTGGGGTTTCACTCTTTCTGCTTGGTCTTTTAAGAGGAGGCCAACTTCTGCCATTATGGAACTTCCCCTGGATCTATAAGCTTCAGTAAATCCCTTCCTCCAGAACTGTGTACGGTCTGCAAGTTCATCTCAGTAAACTAAAGCTGTACACAACATCTGGTATTGAGAACCAATTCAGAAGCCTATGGCTTAGATGGTCATATATACTAAAGGGAATCTTCCACTGTTCTTTGGCTAAAAGGATACATTGTGTCCATCTTCTAAATGTCAACGTTTATCCCCTTTGATCCATGCTGCTCTCACTCTTGATTAGAGAATCTGCTTTACACAGATGGCAGTGAATACTGGGGTGACCCATGACCCATCAGTATTGCAAAAGAAAGCCAACTGCCTAACACAAGTCACATCTGCCAGGGCCCAGGAGACACAGGAAGTTGGGGGTCAAATATGAGGGCTGCTCTCAATGCTAGCCTGAGAGCCTCCTCCAAAGAGGTGTTGGCAGAGACAGGAGATTCAAAACTCATCAAAGCAGAAAATGAGAGTCTGCTGAGAGCTCAACACTAAAAACTTATCACATGCCCTCCAAGGCTCAAGGGACATTGCATAAGAGGAAACAGAAAAAAAAAAAATGCAAGACAAACAAGGTGAGAAGGTATACTCTGATGAACTGTCCTTCAACAGAGACTAACTGGTGCATTTATGACCCCATAGTTAATGCCAATAACCCCACTGAGGAAGACCCTTAGTGGAATGAAGTTGGGGGAAGAGGGAACAAAAAAATCTGGTGGGAATGTGACCAATATGCATTATGTTCACAAAATAAAGTTCTCAAATAAAGGAAGTAAAAACCAAAGGAAGGAGAAGAATGCTTTGCAATACTGTCTTCCAGTCACAAAGCAGCCATGTCATTCATGACTTCACAGGGACTGACACTACTTATACCTGCATAATAGGAAGGGAGAAAAATGATGACATCAAAATAGAACAGGGATAGGAGTTGAAGAGATGGCTTAGCAGTTAATGGAACTTGTCTGTGAAGGCTGCTAACCCAGATTCAATTTCCCAACCAATTGGTCATTTGTTTGCAGCAGCCAGAGAACCTGGCATGCCCATGTGTATGCACGCACGCACACACACAGTAAAAATTTTAGGGTTAGAGAGATTGCTCAGTGGTTAAGGTGCTTACTTTCAAAGCCTAAGGACCCAGGTTCAATTTCCCAGCACCCACATAAGCCAGATGCACAAGGTGGTGGATGCATCTGGAGTTCATCTGCAGTGGCTAGAGACCCTGGTGTGCCCATTCTCTCCATCTCTCTTGGCCTCTCTCTCTCTCTCTCTCTCCAATAAATAAATAATTAATTAAAATATTTTTAAAAAATTTAAAAATAGAACAGGGACTAGTTAGAAGGGATTCAGTGGAAAGATAAGGAAGGAGGAGAAAAGAAGGGTGGTGTTGGGGGGTGATCATGGTATACGGTGTATATGTATGTTGTCAATAAAAAGCTTTTAAAAAGAGCCACTAAAAATAACGCCTGAAAAGACCACAATTTATTGAAAAAAAAATTGGTATCTAAGAATTTCAATAAATCACAAAGTTAAGACAAAGACATTCACAAACTGATGTAGCATAATAAAAATGCTGAAAGTCAAAGACAGTTAATTGAAATTACTCAAACAAAAATAACTCAATACTTAGGGAAGAAATGCTTTAAAATCATACCAACTCAGAGTAAGAGATCAGTAGGCTCTGCAAAGTCAGTTTATTTCCTTTCCCCAATGTAGTTGCTCTTGTAGAAGGCTGTAGCTCCCTTCCGGGAAGCATGGGAGAAAGATTAACAGTCATTTTTAGTAGTGTATCCGGGTCCTTCCTCCCATTATTGAAGGGTTCAAGGCCTATTAACTGGCTCATTTTAAAATGGTTGAAAGCCAAGAAAAAAAAAATGGTTGCAGGACCATTCTCAGTGACTGAAGGAAGCCTTTCATTCACTACACTGGAATTGTTCTGCTCATACAGATCAGCCCTATAGGTATGGGAAGTCAGACCAATCTGAACATTGCTTTGTATCTGCTATCAATTACAGTAAGCACACAAGTGGATTTGGCACTTCAGTACTTCCATATAACTTACTGCTCTAGGATCTATTATATCCACTGCATTTATGTTTCTAAACTGGCAGGCTGCAGCTCCTATTTTAAGTTCTCCTTACAGAGAAGGACAATTATCAGAGCTCTTTGAGATCGTGGTGCTTCCTCCACAAATATTTCTTAAAATTATCAGTGAGGGTTTTCTGGATCATCCAATTGGAGTATGTATCGGTTGTCTTTTAATATTGAAACCAGACTTTTCTTGTGAATAAAGCAAAGAAAACAGACTGAGAGAACAATGAGAAAGGCCATAGTGTCAGGGCAAGCATGCTTAGGGTATTGGTCTGTATCTAAAGAATAACAAAGGGGGAAAGAAAAGCTATGATTTATGAATTTTAAAAGTGGTCAAGCATAGCAGTGAAAATCTGCAAGCAATTGCCAGAGCAGGTTATGTGCATTAGTGTTTACATGTCCATGTGCGTATGGGTGCATGTGCATGCCAGAGGTTGACATTCAGTGATTTTCTCAATAACTCTCCATTTCATCTACTGAGGCAAGGTCTCTCAGGTGAACTCAGAGCTCACCAATTCAGCTAGTCTAGCTAGCCATCTTGCCCCAGGGATTACCTTTTCTGCCTTCCAAATGCTGGCATTAAAAGCAGACCATCATCCCCATGTAGCATCTACATGGGTGCTAGGGATCTCAACTCAGGACACTTGGATAGCATATGCTATATCTACTGAGCCATCTCCCTAACCACCAGTGCAGGTTTTATGACAAATTCATTCCAGCATTCCAATTCTCAAGTCTCATGATATAAGAAATGTATTTCAATTTAACCATAGATCCCACATCTTCAAAATGGATAAGATTCCAAGTGAGTTAAAATAAGCACAATACTGAATCGATTCATAATTAGCCTATTGCTTACTTACATGATAATCTCACATTTCTTTGGAAATAAGAAGCAGAAAATTCATAGCCCAGTGTTCAAAAGAAATGAGTCATTAATAAAGAATATAGAGCTGGGCCCAGTGGTGCATACCTTTAGTCCCAGTACTCAGGAGGCTAAGGCAGGAGGATCACCATGAGATCAAACTAGCCAAGGGCTACTGAGTGAGTTCCAAATCAGCCAGGGCTAGAAGGACACCCTGCCTCAAAATAAATTAGTTTATACCTCTTACAACAATTCCTTCAAGTTGTGTGTTTCATGAAGATTTAAGTGTTCATTTGTATCAGGTTTTTAATATTACTTCAATTTATAAACTTTCTCAACATGAGAAGTTTTCATAAGACTATAAAAGTAATTAGACTTGAAAACTGGCTCCCCACACAAAAACTTGGCTGCCTCTCTCCCTCCCGGTAGTTCTTCTTCTTTTATTCTCTGTAGCCTGGACTTTTCTCAAACTCATGGCAATTCTTGGACCTCCACCTCCTAAGCTCTGAGTCTATAGGCAGGAGCCATTAAATCCAGCTCAGTTACCATTAAAATTTAGTTTTCAAAAAATTTAAAATGTTCTTCTATTTTCAACTTCAATCTAATATGCATTCATTTATCGCAAAATGTTTTAGGCAACAACAGGATTGAACCAAGGGTTACCCTTACTAGAGAAGCACTCTATCACAAAACTGTACACCACTCTTTGGGGTAGATTCTGATACTCTGTTATAAAGATATGGACCTACTGAAGGCTTTTCTTCTCAGTGATCTTATATGGCTTCACACTGCAAAGTTATAGGTATTGTTACACTCAATGCTTACATGGATTGTCCCCACTGTGCATTTTGTTGTTTTGTTTTGTTTGAGGCAGTCTTGCTCTAGCCCAGGTTGACCTCAAACTCACTTTATAAATCAGGATGACCTTCAAGTCACAGCAATCCTACCTCAGCCCCCAATGCTGGGATTAAGTGCATATGCCACCATGCCTGCCGCCCCACTATGCATTCTAAAGGGTACTAGAAAGGTGAGCCGTGAGGGCTTGGGAATTTTGCTCAGCAGATGAGCACTTGCAAGTGCAAGGTCCTGGGTTCAGTCTTCAGCATCAGAAAAAAAATTGCAGAAAGGTGAGCATTGAAAGGTTTCCCGCATGTCATATATGGCTGCTTCCATGCTTTTGAAAGCAACCATTACAAGAGAAAGTTTTTCCTGAAACTGGTATTAGTGCAGCTTTCCTTCTTTATGCGATTTCTCATGTATTTGATAGTTTCTGGAACGACTGAAGGCTTTACCACACTTCATACATTTATAGGGTTTTTCCCCACTGTGGGTCCGTTTGTGTTTCTGAAAGGTACTGGAACAACTGAAGGCTTTTCCACAATCTGGACATACATAGGGTTTCTCTCCAGTGTGAGTTCGCTTATGTATTTGAATGGAACTAGAACTAGTAAAGATTTTTCCACATTCTTCACATTCATAAGGTTTCTCTCCAGTGTGAGTTCTTTGGTGCCTTTGAAATGAACTAAAACGATTAAAGGCTTGACCACACTTTGTACACTCATAAGGTTTTTCTCCGGTGTGAATAATTTTATGTCTTTGAAAAGAACTGGGGCAACTAAAGGCTTTCCCACACTCCTTACATCTATATGGTTTCTCCCCAGTATGAGTTCTTTTATGTACACGAATGGAACTGGAGCTAGTAAATGCTTTACCACATTGTTTACACTCATAGGGTTTCTCTCCACTGTGAATTCTTACATGCATTTGAAGGTAAGTGGAGCGAGTGAAGGCTTTACCACACTTCTGGCACTCAAAGGGTTTCTCTCCAGTGTGAGTTCTTTCATGCCTCTGAAAGGAACTGGGACAACTGAAGGCTTTCCCACACTCCTTACATTCATAGGGTTTCTCTCCAGTGTGAATTCTTTCATGCCTTTGAAGGGAATCAAGACTACTTAAGTTTTTACCACACTGTTTACATTCATAATGTTTCTCTGCACTGTGCATTTTTTCATGTATTTGAAATGAAAGCTGATTAATGAATGCTTTTCCACATTCCCTACACTTATAAGGTTCACTTTCAGTGTGAGTTATCATGTGTCGTTGTAAAGTTGAAAGAGAAAGGAAGGTTTTCCCACATTTCTTACATTTACAGTTTCTGTCCTCTTTGGTATGAGTTCTTACATGGATTCGAAGAGCATTGAAATGACCAAAGTCCTTACCACATTTTTTGCACTCATAAGATCTTTCTCTGATATGAATCCTTAGATGTCTTTGGAAAGAATTTGGACATTTGAAGGCTTTCCCACATTCCTTACATTTATAAGGTTCGTCTCTGATATGAACTCTTTCATGGATTTGGAAGGACTTGGAAGTACTTAAATCTTTACCACATTCTTTATGTTGATAGGTTTTCTCTTGAGTGTGCATTTTTTCATGTGCTTGAAGTAATCTTGGAGATGTGAGGGTTTTACCACATACCTTACATTCATAACATCCATGTCCAGTGTGCTTCCTCATATGTCTTTGAAAGATTGCTAGTGAAAGAAATAGTGTTCCACATTCCTGACATTTGTAGTGTTTCTCTCTATTGTGGGTCATTTCAGTAATTTGAAGGGACTGGCAATGGCTCACAGTATTTCCATACTGCTTAGTCTGATGTGTCTTCGCTCCGTCTTCCTGATACTCAGATGGTCTGTGTCCAGTGTGAACACTCATATGACTGTGAAGGGAGTCATACCCCATGTAAATTTTACCACACACACTGCATTCACAGGGTATCTCTCCAGTTTCCTTGCTCTTACTGACATCTGGAATCTGGATGAAGGTTTCTTTACACTGACCACATTGTTTTCCACAAAATTTCTCTTGCACATTGCTCCTGTAAAAATGAGAAACATTATAAGTTTTTAAAAATACTTCTTTTTAACTTTTTCAAGTTTTTATTCATTTATTTGCGAGGGAGAGAAAGAGGGAGAGAGAGAGAATGAGTGCACCAGGGCTTCCAGACACTGCAAATGAACTCCAGACGCATACAGCACCTTGTGCATCTGGCTTACGTGGATCCTGGGGAATCAAACCTGAGTCTTTTGGCTTTGCAGGCAAGTGCCTTAACCACTAAGTCATCTCTCCAGCCCCAAGAGAAACATAAGTTTTTATTTTTTAATAACTTTATATTCAGTAGTATGAATTACACTTACAAAAGTTGTCAGGGAAAAAGGAAGGCTTTGTTCCTTTTTCTAATTTCTTGAACAGAAATAGACTAAATGTTCTGCCAGGTGTTTGTAGCTAATATCAAAACAGTATGGGGCTGAGGAGATGGCTCAGTGATTAAAGGTGCTTGCTTGCAAAGTCTGGCAGCACGAGTTCTATTCCCAAGTACCTACATAAAGCCAGATGCACAAAGCGGTACATGTGTCTTGAATTCATTTTCTCTTTAAAAGGGCTGGAGAGATGTCTCAGTGGTTAAAGCTCAGTGTGTGTAAGGCCAAATGACCAAGGTTCAATTCCCCAGTACACATGTAAAGTCAGATGCACATAGTGCATACACCTGGAGTTTATTTGTAGTGTTTACAGGCCCTGGTACACCTATTCTCTCTCTCTCTCTTTCTCTCCCCATCCCTCCCTCCCTCCTTGCAATAATTAAAATATTTTAAAAAAAAAACAGTAGTATTCAGACTTGGGGAATCTTGACAGTGATTGAAACAGAAGTAACAGCTATATAAAACTTACAGATGTAATTGTGGGAAATTGTATGAAGAACAAGTAAATGTGAATTGTAGCTTTTTGGTTGTGCATCTTTGTTTTGAAATCTTCATGAGCTGTATGTAGGTGGTACATATCTACAGTCCCAGCTACTAAAGAATTTGAGTCAACATGGCAACTGAAACATTTTTAATGAAAATGTACATTTATGGCATATTATGTTTCAATCTAGGAGGAGCTATTTTCCTTAATGAGTTCAAAGTACCTTGTGCTTCCCTCAGGATTTTTGTACTGATCTTCAATGTGCTGGCCTTTCCACTGTATTCCTAAATAAAGGCAGATAAGAGAAAACATTATTATTATATTTGGAAAAGTTTTGGAATTCTATGCTTATGGTACACTACGACCCTACTGATTTATTCACCAAAATATTCCTTTTCCATCTACTGTCACTAAATACCATGTATGATCAAAATACACTTTTTTATTTTAATTTTTATTTATTTATTTGACAGAGAAAGAGAGAGATTGGGCACACCAGGGCCTCCAGCCACTGCAAACGAACTCCAGACACATGCAACCCCTTGTTCATCTGGCTTACATGGGTCCTGGGGAATCAAACCTGGGTTCTTTGGCTTTCCAGGCAAATGCCTTAACTGCTAATCCATACCTCCAGCCCCCCCCCCCCCCGGGCACTTTTCTTTAAATGAAGTAATATTGTCATTCTTACCTACAAAGGTCAGGTTCCTCACAGTTTCCCACATCACATTTCTGTAGAGATTCTTCTGGGAAGGATCTAGCAGAGCCCACTCCTCCTGGGTGAAATTCACAGCTACATCCTCAAAAGTTATGGACTCCTAAAACATCCCAAATAAAGCACAGAAGAGGTTGAGTGTGACAGACAGCACTGCATGTATCTTATTCAATTCATCATCAACAGGCCTTGTGAGTGCCTTTAACCACTAAGCAATCTCCTCAGTCTTGAATATATTATTTTTTAAATGATGAAAAAAGAGGCTAGGGAGATAACTCAACAGATAATGTGCTTTCAATCCAAGAGTTGAGGATCTGACTTCAGATATCCAAAATCCACATCAAAACAAAGAGGATGCTGTAGTGTGAGCATCTCTAATCCCAGCACATGCCTACAGCAAGGAGGAATGCGTAAACAGAATAGGCCAGAAGCTCAAAAACCAGCTAACTTGGTGAAAAGTAGGGAATAAGAGATACTTCTTCAAACAAGATGTAAGGTAAGGACCAAAATCTGAAGTTGTCCTCTGACACCACGGCATATAAATGTCTGCTCCCATATACATGAACATGCACACACATACATATACAGACACACACACACACACAAACACAAAATATGAGCCAGGTATGGTGGTGCATACTTTTAATCCAAGAACTCCGGAAGCTGAGATAGGATTTCCTTGAGTTCAAGACCAGCCTGGGTCTATATAGTGAATTCCAGGTCAACCTGGGCTAGAGATCCTGCCTCAGAAAATGAAACAAGCCAAATGATGAGTGTACAAGGAGGAAACCATCTTCACAACCCAGCAAAGCTGAAAGAGAAACCCACCCCAAAAGATAACTGGGCTTGAGGAGGAGAAGGTAACTATATAGTTAACTAGAGATAGCTGGTAAAAAAAGTTCATGTACAAATAAAAGTCCCCAATACAAACGTTGTGGTTGGCTCTTCTGTAGTTGGCTTGCTTCATTCCTTTGCAAACACAATGGTTTCAGTCACTGCTGAGAAACTTCCAAATACAGAATCAGCCTGTGACACCCACATTTACAGACAGATACAGTTCCAACATACTTATAATTATTTATTTGTTTGCAAGCAGAGAATGAAAGAGAGAAGAAATGGGCACTGCAGGGCCCCCCACCAATGCAAACTGCAAACTAACTCCATATACATGTCCCTTTGTGTGTCTGGCTTTATGTGGGTACTGGCAAATGGAACCTAGGCCATCAGGCTTTGCAAACAAGTGCTTTAACTGCTGAACCATCTCCCCAACCCCCAAAGGGAGTGTTTCTGCTTGCAATAAAGTCTGCTTCTTGCTTTCACTGTACTTATAAAGCTTGCTGTATACATCTCTCATCAGTCTTGCCATCTGGGGTGGCAATTCCTCTCTACTCCCAGAACAAGGTCTTGATCCAGCAAAGCTTGCAGAATGCTCCCACTTCAGGGTGCTCTCCACTGGGGTAATGTCTCAAATCTGGTTACATAGGATTGAAATGGAAATGCTCTGTTATGGGAGACAGAGAATACCATAGCATCCCACCAAGGCAAAAGAAACATTTTTTGGGTTTATGTACATTTGGTACACTCTGCCTTTTTTTTTTTTAAATCATTTGTATGTTAGTGTTTACTTCTGTCATCATTGACATTTTATATTTTAGTGCCTCTTTTGTAAATGTCCGCTCTTACATTTAAATTTGATGATCTTTTGTTTATACATTATTCAGTTGGATTTTAGGCTTATTCTGTTTTTCTCCACCCATCCCACAATTGTGGTCTATTACTATTCCATGCACAACTCATATACTTTGCTTCTTAACTTCTCCATAACTACAATCTACCATAGTTAACATCTTAAATCTGTGGAGCCTAACAGTATCCTAACTTTCTTCTCTCAGATAGTTTTTTCACATGCATCTTTTTCAAAGTTAACACTAGTCACCATCCTAACCCATCAGTCAAAGTGACCACTGTTATCAATTTGAAATTACAACAGTTCTGGTCATGGTTATTCTTAGTATTCTACTCTGGCAGTAATATAGAGGCCACATCAGGCACTTTGAGCTACTTAAACTAAGACTATAACTTCTGAACTACATGCCTAAGAATAGAACTGATAAAAAGAAAATGCAAGTGTAGCATATGTCTGGAGTTTATTTGCAGCAGCTAGAGGTACAAGCAATGCCCATCTTCTCCCCCACCTCCCCTCAAAAACAAATAAATATGTATACTTTAAAATATTGAAATAATAAAGTACTACAAAGGATCAAGCAAACATAATTTTATAAATGAGATTCAGTGGCTAAAAGGCATTTAACTTCAATTACTTAAAGATTATCTTGTCATTCTGTTGCTTATTTTTTCTCTTTCCTTCTTTCTTTACTTATGAGAGAGAGAGAAAGGGCCTCCAGGCACTGAAAATGAACTCCAGACACATGTATCACCATGTGCATTTGGCCTAAGTGGGGTCTGAGGAGTCAAACAGGCAACAGCCTTAACTACTAAGCCATCTCTCTCACCCCACAGCTTCAATTTCTTCAGTTTACAACACAGGCAGGTTCAAAACTTAGGTTTACAAAATCCAACTACTATTTTTTATATTATTCCAAAATGAATCATTTCATTTGGGCAGAGGGGAAGAATGGGAAGGAGTAGAGCAACTGGGATGGTCAGTGTGCTTCCAAGAGAAGACAGTTGGCACTATTTTTCCTGGAAATGATAGGAATGGTTGGATGCAAAGAACCTTCAGGGAAGAACTAACACCATAGCTTCTTAAGCTTTTCCATAAAATAGAAAAAGAAGGAATCCTACCAAACTGTTTCTATGAAGCCAGCATCACCCTGATACCAAAACCAGGCAAACATAGAACAAAAAAAGAAAATTACAGACCAATCTCTCTCATGAACATAGATGCAAAAATTCTCAACAAAATATTGGCAAATAGAATACAAGAATATATCAGAAAGATCATTCACCCTGACCAAATAGGCTTTATCCCAGAGATGAAAGGATGGTTCAACATTCGCAAATCGATAAATGTAATACATTATATAAATGGACTGAAGGACAAAAATCACATGATCATCTCATTAGACGCAGAGAAGGCATTTCACAAAATCAAACATCCCTTCATGAAAAAAGTCCTACAGAGACAGGGAATAGAAGGAACATATATCTCAATATAATAAAGACTATTTATGACAAGCAGACAGCCAACATATTACTAAGTGGGGAAAAACTGGAAGCTTTTCCACTAAAATCAGGAACAAGACAAGGGTGTCTACTGTCCCCACTTTTATTTAATATACTACTGGAAGTCTTAGCTATAGCAATAAGGCAAGAGACGCACATAAAAGGGATACAAATTGGAAAGGAAGAAATCAAGTTATCATTATTTGCAGATGACATGATTCTATATATAAAGGACCCTAAAGACTCTACCAGCAAACGGTTAGAGCTGATAAACACCTACAGCCATGTAGCAGGATACAAAATAAATACACAGAAATCTGTAGCCTTCCTATATGCTAACAACAAACACACAGTGGATGAAATCAGAGAATCACTCCCATTCAAAATTGCATCAAAGAAAATAAAGTACCTTGGAATAAACCTAACCAAGGAAGTAAAGAATCTCTACAATGAAAACTATAAAACACTTAAGAGAGAAATTGCAGAAGACACTAGGAAATGGAAAAACATCCCTTGTTCCTGGATTGGAAGAATCAATATTGTGAAAAAGGTAATCTTACCAAAAGCAATCTACACATTTAATGCAATCCCCATCAAAATCCAAAAGGCATTCTTCATGGAAATAGAAAAAACAATCCAAAAATTCATTTGGAATCACAAAAAACCTCGAATATCTAAAATAATACTGAGCAACAAAAACAAGGCTGGTGGTATCACCATACCTGATTTTAACCTATACTACAGAGCCATAGTAACAAAAACAGCATGGTACTGGCACAAAAGCATATATGTAGATCAATGGAACAGAATAGACGACCCAGATATAAGTGCAGGTAGCTATAGCCACCTGATATTTGATAAAAATACCAACACCAAAAATACTCATTGGAGAAAAGACAGCCTTTTCAGCAAATGGTGCTGGGAAAACTGGATATATATCTGTAGAAGGATGAAATTAGATTCTTCTCTCTCTCCATGCACAAGAATTAAGTCCAAATGGATTAAAGACCTTAACATCAGACCGGAAACTCTGAAATTGCTAGAGGAAAAAGTAGGGGAAACCCTTCAACATATTGGTCTTGGAAAAGACTTTCTGAATATAACCCCAATTGCTCAGGCAATAACACCACAGATTAACCACTGGGACCTCATGAAATTACAAAACTTTTGTACTGCAAAGAACACTGTGAATAAAGCAAAGAGGCAACCTCCAGAATGGGAAAAAATCTTTGCCAGCTATATATCTGATAGAGGATTAATATCTAGGATATACAAAGAACTCAAAAAGCTAAATAATAAGAAATCAAACAAGCCAATTAAAAAATGGGCTATGGAGCTAAATAGAGAGTTCTCAAAGTAAGAAATACGGATGGCGTATAAGCATCTAAAAAAATTGTTCTACATCCCTAGTCATCAGGGAAATGCACATTAAAAATACATTGAGATTCCGTCTCACTCCTGTCAGATTGGCTACCATCATGAAAACAAATGATCATAAATGCTGGCGAGGATGTGGCAAAAGAGGAACCCTTCTACACTGTTGGTGGGAATGCAATCTGGTCCAGCCATTGTGGAAATTGGTGTGGAGGTTCCTAAGACAGCTAGAAATGGATATACCATATGACCCAGCTACAGCACTCCTAGGCATATATCCTAAGGACTCATCCCATTTCCTTAGAAGTACATGCTCAACCATGTTTATTGCTGCTGAATTCATAATAGCTGGGAAATGGAACCAGCCTAGATGTCCCTCAACTGATGAGTGGATAATGAAGATGTGGCACATTTATACAATGGAGTTCTACTCAGCGGTAAAGAAAAATGAAGTCATGAGATTTACAGGAAAATGGATGGATCTGGAAAGGATTATACTAAGTGAGGTAACCCAGGCCCAGAAAGGCAAGCGCCACATGTTTTCCCTCATATGTAGATCCTAGCTACAGATGATTGGACTTCTGTGTGAGAAGGAAAAAACTCAGTAGCAGAGGCCAGTAAGTTAAAAAGGAGATATAAAGGGAAGAGGAAGGAAAGGAGGAAGGTACTTAATAGGTTGATATTGTATATATGTAAGTAGAAGAATAGATTAATGGGGGTGAAAAGGCCCAAAGTGAGGTCAGGGGAAGAGATTGAGTAGAAGAAAGGTGGAGGGAGGGCTAATCAAAATCTAAGAGGATGCAAATAAATCATATGGAATCCTCCAGTTTTGGACAATGGAACACTCAGGAGACATAGATCATTGTTAGAAAATTTTCAGTGCCAGGGATGGGATACCTCCAGGAAGTTGTTGGCCAGGGAGGTCCCTGATGCCCCCAAAACATTATAAGCCATTGCCGAGGCCCTTGGTTTCCCACCAGGAATAGATGGTAAGACTCTATTGCTGAAGACTCCACATACTTGGGCAGCAAAGCCACTGAGAAATCCTGCTGGAACTGAGCTGATAACCTCCTCCATGTAGACCAGCTGACAGAAAGCTGGAAGAAGCCATTCTACATGTAGTTCGAAGGGAGAAAGAGATACCACCAGTGAAGATACTCAATAGTGGACACTGCAAGCCTTATAATTGGCCAGCCAGGCCAAATGAGCCAATGGGTGCAACAGTGGCACGTCTGTCATGGTGGAAACCAACTGTCTTCCAATTGGACTGGAGGCCCACTGCACGGGGGGAATACATCCCTGATACTGAAAACTTAAAACAGGGGTAGTCATGAGCCGTAGGGGTGTAACATCTGCTGATGTCTGGAAAAAGGTATATACTATGCTTAACAAAGTGCCCAATAAGCACTTCTCTTTTCAGATGGCAGTGACCTTGGGATGACTCAGAAGGTATCATAGTGCTGGAAAGAAGTGACTGGAGTACTGAGTAACATCTCAATCACACCTTCCAAGGCTCAGGGTCTAATGCAGAAGAGGTGGCGGAAAGAATGTGAGAGCCAAAGGAAGGGTAGAACTCCTTACAACATCCTCCCTCCAGACATAAAATTGCCTGGATATCCATGACCTCATAGTGCCTGACACTACCTACACAAGACCATCATAAGAGGAGGAAAAGATCATGACACCAAAATAAAAGAGAGATTGATTGAGATGGGGAGGGGATATGATGGAGAATGGAATTTCAAAGGGGAAAGTGGGGGGAGGGAGAGGAGGACCATGGGATATTTTTTTTAATCATGGAAAACGTTAATAAAAATTGAGAAAAAAAAAAAAAAAAAAAGAACTCAGCATGCTGATGGAATGAGGCAGTTGTAATGTTGAGGATAGAATATGGATGATGAGGACTTCCGGCCAAGATTGCGACCGCTTAGCTGCGCTGCAAATCTCGGGGAAAGAAAGGCAAGACATTAAGCGTTCACTGGGTCATTTAAAGGGAGAGCAATCTCCTTAAGATTGTCAGTGGGAGGGCACAGCGGGGAGGGGGGGCAGGGAATCGCGGATCCCCTTGCGGGCGGGTAGCCCACCCCTTTCCCAAACAACCACCATGTCCACGGAGCCACCACCGCTGCCGCGCACCGATCGACTCCTGCATGCGGAAGCTTAGACTGCTCAGCACACTCGCCCATCATCCACCTACTGCTCTGGCCACTGTGAGTTCAGCATGTCCTGGCCATAACAGGGAATCCCTCATTCCCTCAGGAGCGGGTAGCCCAACCCTCCCTGTATCCACAGCACAGCTGCGCGTGGAAGCTTAGACTGCTCCGCCCACTCGCTCATTTACTGCTCCTGCCGCTGGACGTTCAGTGAGCCCAGTCCCACAGCAACTGCCACACAAGCTCAGACTGCGTCTCTCGCTTGTGCCAGCTCAGGTGCCATCCCCTACCTGTCTGCCACGCCGGCCATCCGCCATTGACCTGTGGTGGGGGAGCGCAGACTGCTTCCAGGTCCCAGTGTTCCCAGCCAGAGTTTGGGCTGCTTCAGTGCTTGGTGCCTCAGTGTCACTCCTAGCTCGAATGCAGGCAGCTTTGGTGCATTACCGCATGAGAATTCAGGCAACTTTGGCGCCCCTGCCAGGCAGTAGATAGGCGGCTTTGACAAGTGAGAGCCAAAGCCAAGGCTGCTTGGCAACTGCCTCAGGCTGCCTCAGGTTCCCATTGTACTTCAGCCCAGGCTGATCCACCCACCTATGCGCCCTTACACTGACATGGGCAGACAGCAGCACAAAAGAAATAACATGCGGGCGTGGTGGCGCACGCCTTTAATCCCAGCAGTCGGGAGGCAGAGGTAGGAGGATCTCCGTGAGTTCGAGGCCGTCCTGAGACTCCATAGTGAATTCCAGATCAGGCTGGGCTAGGGAGTGAGACCCTACCTCGAAAAACCAAAAAAAAAAAAAAAAAAACATGAAAAATCAAATGCAAGAAAATGCAGTTAGATCACCCAGTCCTACTACGAATACATCTAACCAAAACATAGAACAGTCATTAGGTTCAGAACACCAAATTGAAGCTATGAGCAATGCAACCCTGACCAATCTACTGCTAGAACTTGCAGGAAAGCAACAAAGGACCGATAATTGTGTGGATGCTGCCATCACTAAACTAGAACTAATAGATAAGAAATTGGAAGGAGTTCAAAGAGAGTTAAGACATTTGAGGGAGAGTGGAAAAAAAAGAAGGCCTTAAAAATCAGCTGGCCATGCTAAATGAAGACAAAGAAATGCAAGGATGAATTCCAAGAATCATCAAGAAAATCAGAAAATGATGTGAAAAGGGAGCTTGACAGAGGGATGGAAACTATACATAGAAAACTACTAGAAAATGGAAACTTAATTGAACAAGTCCAAAATATTCTAGAAGCTCTCAAGAATAGAGTCAGCCAAGTGGAGGATAGAAACTCTGATCTGGAAGACAAGATGGAAGAAACAGTTCAAGAGTTCAAAAATTTCAGTAAGTTCAAAAGCTCCTGTGAACAGAACATGAGGGAATTGTGGGATACACTTAAACGTCCTAATATCAGGATCATTGGAATACCAGAAGGAGAAGAAATTCAGACCAAAGGTCTAACAAAATAATTGAAGAAAACTTCCCCAGTCTCTTAAAAGAAAGGCCCATCAAGATACAAGAAGCCAACAGAACTCCAAACAGATTGGACCAAAGGAAAAACTCTCCAAGACATATTGTCATTAAGACTCTAAACACTGACGTCAAAGAGAAAATCCTAGAAGCAGCTAGGGAAAAACAGCACACCACTTTCAAAGGTAACCCCATGAGAATTACTTCAGACTTCTCAATGGAAACCCTAAAGCTAGAAGGGCCTGAAATGAAACACTGCAAAGTCTAAGAACCTATGGCTTCCAACCCAAGCTACTCTACCCAGCAAAAGTATCCCTCATAATAGATGGTGAAAGAAAAACTTTCCATGACAAAACTCAGCTTTACAATAATATGAACAAAGCCGGGCGTGGTGGCGCACGCCTTTAATCCCAGCACTCGGGAGGCAGAGGTAGGAGGATCGCCGTGAGTTCGAGGCCACCCTGAGAGTCCATAGTGAATTCCAGGTCAGCCTGGGCTAGAGTGAGACCCTACCTCGAAAAACCAAAAAAAAAAAAAAAAAAAAAAAAAAAAAACAATTATATGAACACAAAACCAAACCTACAGAGAGTATTTCAGGAAAGTATCCACAGAGAAGAAACAAATAATCAAACTCAAATGCCTACAAGAAGCAGATCACAATGACCAAACTCAGAGTAGGCACAAAAAACTTCAGAGTCCATGAAAACACCAACCCACATTTACCATCACAATATGGCAGGGATCAAATCAAATCTCACAGTCATTACCCTAAATATTAATGGCCTTAATTCACCCATCAAGAGACATGAGCTAACAGGAAGGATCAAAAAATTAGACCCCCCAATCTGTTGCCTTCAAGAAACCCACCTCACCACTAAAGACAGACACCTCCTCAGGGTGAAAGGGTGGAAAACAATATTCCAAGCAAATGGGAATAAGAAACAAGCAGGTGTAGCTATATTAATATCGCATAAAATAGACTTCAAACCAAAAATAATCAAAAAAGACAAAGAAGGCCACTTCCTACTTATCAAGGGATCGATCTATCAAGAGGATATTACAATCACAAATCTTTATGCACCAAACACAGCACCACAGTTCATAAAACAAAACCTACTTGACAATAAAACAGAAATAACCACCAACACCATTATAGCAGGGGACTTCAATACACCATTATCAGTAATAGACAGATCATCCAAGCAGAAACTCAACAGGGAAGTAAGAGAGCTCAACAAAACCATAGATCACTAAGACCTAATGGACATCTACAGACCTTTCCATCCCAAATCCAGACAACACATTCTTCTCAGCAGCCCATGGAACATTCTCTAAAATAGACCATATACTGGGTCACAAAGCCTGCCTCCACATATTTAGGAAGATTGACATAATTCCCTGCATGATATCTGATCACAATGCTATATTGCTAGAAATCAACAACAAAAGACCCACCAAGAATCCCAATGGCACCTGGAAACTGAACAGCACACTTTTAAACAATAAATGGATAGTGGATGAAATAAAAAATGAAATTGCAAAATTGCTGGAATTGAATGACAATGAGAACACAGCATACCAAAACTTATAGGACACAATGAAGGTGGTCCTCAGGGGAAAATTCATAGCACTCAATGCCTTCATAAAAAAGACAGAAAGGTCCCAAATCAATAACCTAACCATCCACCTAAAGGCACTGGAAAAATAAGAAAAATCCAACCCAAAGAGCTTCATAAGGAAATAAAAAATTAAAATCAGAGCAGAAATCAATGAATTGGAAACCAAGGAAACAATTAAGACAATTGACAAAACAAAGAGCTGGTTCTTTGAAAAAATAAACAAGATTGACAAAACCCTGGCCAATTTGATCAAGCAAAAAAAAGGAGAAGCTTCAAATTAACAAAATTCAAAATGAAAAAGGAGAGATCACAACAGACATAAGTGAAATTGGGAGAATCATCAGGACTTATTTCAAAAACCTCTACTCCACAAAACTGGATAATGTGGAGGAGATGCATAAATTCCTGGACGCATACCATCTACCAAAGCTAAACTCAGAGCAGATTAATCACCTCAATCAACCCATCACACTCATGGAGATTGAAAAAGTAATAAAAAACCTCCCAAAAAAGAAGAGCCCAGGACCAGATGGCTTCTCAGCTGAATTCTATCAAACCTTCATGGAAGAACTCACACCAATCTTCCTCAAACTATGCCACACAATTGGTGAACAGGGAAAGATACCCAACTCCTTTTATGAAGCTAGCATCACCCTAATTCCAAAACCAGGCAGAGATGCCACAAGAAAAGAAAACTCCCGGCCTATTTCCCTGATGAATTTAGATGCAAAGATCCTGAACAAAATCCTCGCAAA
The DNA here is from genome assembly GCA_036346955.1 of Dipus sagitta. Lineage (NCBI taxonomy): Eukaryota > Metazoa > Chordata > Mammalia > Rodentia > Dipodidae > Dipus > Dipus sagitta. Next base: position 45,970,795 of record CM070771.1, read on the forward strand.
CCGAACCCAACAACACATCAAAAGCATTATCCACCTTGACCAAGTGGGATTCATCCCAGGAACACAGGGGTGGTTCCACATATGGAAATCTGTCAATGTAATACACCACATAAACAAGGTTAAACATAAAAACCACATGATCATTTCGATAGATGCAGAAAAGGCCTTTGACAAGATACAACATCACTTCATGATCAAAACATTGGAGAGAATTGGCATGGTTGGTTCATATCTTAACATAATAAAGGCAATATACAAAGCTTCAAAGGCCCAAATAATACTTAATGGAGAGAGACTGGAGGAATTCCCATTAAGATCAGGAACAAGACAGGGTTGTCCACTCTCAACTCTGCTTTTCAATATAGTACTGGAAGTCCTTGCTCAAGCAATAAGCAGGAGAAGGAAATAAAAGGGATAAAATTTGGAAAGGAAGAAGTTAAATTAGCTCTATTCACTGATGACATGATTTTATTTGTAAGAGACCAGAGAGACTCCATCCCAAAACTCCTGAAGGTGATTAACTCCTATAGCAAAGTAGCAGAATACAAAATCAATGCACAAAAATCAGTAGCCTTTCTATATGCAAATGACAAAGATACAGAGGAAGAAATAGGGGACATAGTCCCATTTTCAATGGCAACAAAAAAAAATAAAATACCTTGGAATAACGTTAACCAAGGAAGTAAAAGATCTATACAACGAAAACATAAAAACACTCAAAAAAGAAATTGAGGAAGACTTGAGAAAATGGAAAGACCTCCCATGCTCCTGTATAGGCAGAATTAACATTGTGAAGATGACAATCCTACCAAAGGCAATATACAGATTTAATGCAATTCCAATTAAAATCCCTACAGTGTTTTTCACAGAGATAGAAAAAATGATCTCTAATTTCATATGGAAAGGCAGAAGGCCTCTCATATCCAAACATATCCTCAGCAAAAGAAATACCTCTTGAGGCATCACCATACCTGATCTAAAGCTATATTACAAAGCCATAGTAATAAAAACAGCATGGTACTGGCATAAAAACAGGAGTATAGACCAATGGAATAGACTTGAAGACCCGGACTTTGGGTCAAGCAACTATAGCCACTTGATATTCGATAAAGGCCCAAACAATATAGGCTGGAAAAAAGACAGTATCTTCAACAAATGGTGCTGGACAAACTGGATAACCATATGCAGGAAATTGAAACTTGATCCACACATTTCACCATGCACTACACTCAAGTCCAAATGGATAAAAGACCTCAATATAAGACCAGAAACTCAAATACTACTGGAAGAAAATTTAGGAAGTACTTTCCATGATATAGGAACAGAAAAAGACTTCCTGAACAAAACCCCAGTAGCTCACAATCTTAAACTGTCACTCAACCAATGGGATCACATGAAGCTGAAGAGTTTCTTTACAGACAAGCATACAATAAGCAAAGCCAATAGATTACCCACAGAATGGGAGAAAATATTTGTGGGTTATCCAACTGATAGAGGACTAATCTCTAGAATCTACAAAGAACTCAAAAATCTGAATAGTAAAAAGTCAAACACCCCACTCACAAAATGGGGCAAAGAGCTGAACAGGCAGTTCACAGAGGAAGAAATACAAATGGCAAACACACACTTAAGAAAATGTTCATCATCCCTAATCATCAGAGAAATGCAATTTAAAACAACTATGAGATTCCACCTTACCCCAATAAGGATAGCAAACATCAAAAAATCAATTGAAAATAAATGGTGCCGAGGATTTGGAGAAGTAGGAACACTCATCCACTGTTGGTGGGAATGTAGGATGGTACAACCACTTTGGAAAGCAATATGGAGACTTCTGAAAAAGCTGACTATAGAGATACCAACAGAACCAGTTATTCCCTTACTGGGCATCTACCCTAAAACCTTCAAACCACAGGCTAGAGAGATTTGCTCAACCATGTTTATAGTGGCTCAATTTGTAATAGCTAAGAGCTGGGATCAACCCAGATGTCCATCACTAGAAGAATGGATAACTAAGATGTGTTATATCTACACAATGGAATTCTATACAGCAGTAAGAAAAAAATGACACAATGAAATTTGAGGAAAAATGGTTGAACCTGGAACAGATCATTCTCAGTGAACTTACCCAATCACAGGAAAAAAAAAAAAAATCGCCACATAGTCTCACTCATCTACAGTACCTAAACTGAATCTAATCAAGATACCTTACATACTCAGCAAGCATCTCATGGACTAGACACTAGGATGGATGGGGAGGGAGGGAGGGCATCGAAGAGGTGGGAAACACAAATCTAGACCCAAACAGCAATGGTACCATAAAATTCTACTTCCAAAAAGGCAGACCAAATGGCTGAACCTTCACCAGGCCCTTACAGGGAACACTTGAACCACAAGACACTGGAGAGGGTAGGATCAAGACTAACCTTAATCTTCTACATCTTCCCTCCCTCCCTCTCCCTCTCTCTCTCTTCTCTCTAACTCTTGTATGTTAGTTATCTTTTTCCTCATTTTCTTAGTGGGCACTGACCTGTAACTCCCAGTACCAGCATGGGGCTATCATCCACAATGAGCTTTTGATCAGAGAGACCTACAAGGTTTCCTAAAAGACAGACAGATTTCTGTCAGAGTACTTGATGACCCACCAAAGGTTAGTGGTAAGACCCTACTGCTGAAGACACCTTATGTGGTTGACATGTAAAATGGAATGGCATGGCTGGAAGTTGGAAGAGAGTCAGTCCCCAGACAGTCAGCATGTCTATTGCCAGAAGGTGCTACATAGGTGACTGGGGGAAAATGACCAATATCTGTCCAAGCAACTCATGGTCTAACCTACTTAGCAGCAAATAACTTGTTGTGATGCCCACACAAGTGCAATAGTGGCACACAGCCATGGCGGGGAACCAACTGCTCTTAATTTGGCTAACTGATCCTCTCAGTGGTACGGGACCCATAGCTGGAGCTGGGAAACAAGTCAGAACCATATCCAAACATAAGCCCACTCTCCAATATCAAGCTACCATCAATCATGGGCTACAAGAAGGCCTACACCTATTAAATTCTCTACAAAAAAAAGTAAGGGTTATCTCATTTGTCCTGGTGCTAACTTACTCTCTGTTGGAGAATCTGCTTCTCTTTTTCAGATAGATGTAGATCCTAAAGAGAGAGCTACCCCATCATACCTCCAAAGGGCCTTGGCTGACACTAAGAAAAACTGGCGAAACAAGCAAGGGTGCTGTTTTCCTGATGAACCGGATACCAGCACAAGGGGGAAGGAGATCAACACAGAGAAAAATTAACTCCTACCAAATCAGAGAGCCAGAGCCTCAGAGGCCCCCAACACCTCATCACTGAAGCAGACCAAAAATGAACCCAACATGGCTCAGGGAAACTTTGCGGAAGAGGGGGCAGAAAGAATGTCAGAGCCACATGTTGGGTCATGATATGCAGAGACATTTATCTTACACATAACTGTGGGCTAACTCCAGAATGCATGACCCATATACCTCAACAAAGAGGGGCCAAGGGGAGAGGGTAGGTCACAGATGAGCCTAATAATGGTACCAAACTGACTGTATTTGCTGAATACAAAACTAATTAATAAAAAAAAAGAATATGGATGATGAACTTGTAATATTGCTTTTAAATTTAGTACTATGTGAAAAAAACTCTACCTGGTTTATTGTTGGTTTAACACAATTGTTTAAGAAAACATGAAGGGCTGGAGAGGTGGCTTAGCGGTTAAGCTTGCCTGTGAAGCCTAAGGACCCCAGTTTGAGGCTCGATTCCCCAGGACCCAGGTTAGCCAGATGCACAAGGGGCCACATGCATCTGGAGTTCGGTTGCAGTGGCTAGAAGCCCTGGCGCGCCCATTCTCTCTCTGTATGTCACTCTCAAATAAATAAATAAAAATAACAAAAAAAATTTAAAAGAAAACATGAAAACCTTACTCAGTGTAAAATTGCATTTGAAAAGTAAATCAATCAAACCCACTTTCCTTTATGCAAAGATCAACACCGGAATCATTACTATTCCTATTTCTAAACCATCTACAATGTACATTGTATGGCCAGTAAATATAGCTTCTATTACATCTCTCATAAAAAATATTTCCCATATTCTTAAAAGGAAAAAAAAAAGATTTCAGGCTAGGGAGATGGCTCGGCAGTTAAAAGCACTTGCTTGCAAAGCCTGGTGGCTGGGATTCGATTGTTTAGTAGTGACGTAAAGCCAGATGCACAAAGTGGTGTATACATCTAGATTTTGTATGCAGTGGCAATAAGCTCTGATGCACCTATTCATTCCTTCTCTCTCCCCTCCTTGCAAATAAGCAAATAAAAAGTAAAATTTTTCCATTCTACATTTAGTTCAATAGGAGAGAGATACCACCAGTGAAGATACTCAACAGTGGACACTGCAAGCCTAATAATTGGCCAGCCAGGCCAAATGAGCCAACAGGTGCAATAGTGGCACGTCTGTCATGGTGGAAACCAACTGCCCTCCAATTGGACTGGAGGCCCGCTCCATGGGGGGGGGGGGGGGAATACATCCCTGATACTGAAAACTTAAAATAGGGGTAGTCATGAGCCCTAGGGGTGTAACATCTGCTGATGTCTGGAAAAAGGTATATACTATGCTTATCAAACTACCCAGTAAGCACTTTTCTTAATATTTATACCCTTATATTAATGCTACTCTCACTTTGGGTAGAGAATCTTCTCTTTTCAGATGGCAGTAACCTTGGGATGACTCAGAAGGTATCATAGTGCTGGAAAGAAGTGACTGGAGTACTGAGTAACATCTCAATCACACCAAGGCTCAGGGTCTAATGCGGAAGAGGTGGCGGAAAGAATGTAAGAGCCAAAGGAAGGGTAGGACTCCTTACAACGTCCTCCCTCCAGACATAAAATGGCCTGGATATCCATGACCTCATAGTGCCTGACACTACCTACACAAGACCATCATAAGAGAAGGAAAAGATCATGACATCAAAATGAAAGAGAGACTGATTGAGATGGAGAGGGGATATGATGGAGAATGGAATTTCAAAGGGAAAGTGGGGGGAGGGAGGGTAGCACCATGGGATATTTTTCATATAATCATGGAAAATGTTAATAAAAATTAAGAAAAAAAGTAAAAATTTTAAAAAATGATTTTAATACTGCTCTCACTGCTAGCCAGAAAAGCTTCTCTATAGAGATGGCAGTAGAGACAGCAGATATTCAAAACTCAACCAAGTTATGAATAAGCATCTGTTGAGCTCAGCACTAAGCGAAGTATCTCCAAGACTCAGGGAACGTTGTGGAAGCAGGGGCAGGAAGAATTCAAGAGCCGTCAGGTAGCAAGGAGTACTCGGGGCACTGTCCTCCAGACATGAACTGACAGGTGCACTCGCAACTTCGTAGTGGTTGTTGTTACCCACACAAGACCTGCACAATTCTGAGACCATCAGTTTTTTTTCATAAACAACAGAGATGGAGGCTCAGTGGTTAAGAGCACAAAACAGGGTAATAAGATGGGAATAGGACCAAATTATAGTATGATCAGGCATTAAAATTCACAAGATAATTAGTGGTTACAGGTACTTGCTTGAAAAGCCTGCTTGACAAAGGCTCAATTCCCCAGTACCCATGTAAAGCCAGATGCACAAAATGACACACGTGTCTACAGCTCATTTGCAGTGTGGCAAGAGTTGCTGATGTACCCATTCTCATTCTCTAAATAAATAAACAAACAAATCTCTTTGAGCTGAGCACACAGTTCATACCTATAATCCCTGGGAGGCTGAGGTAGAAAAACTGCCAAAAGGGCAGTTTGGTTTCCTGGGTGAACTCCATGTCAACCTAGCCAAGGTGAGATTATGCTTCAAAAATCAGTCAATCAATCCAAAACAAACATCCACAAACAAATAAGTAAGGAGTACTTCAAGTTCTGAAAAACAACTGTCAACCCAGGCTATTTTACTGAGCAAAGCTGTATGTCATAACTGAAGGAGAAAGCACTTTCCATGATAAAAACAGTTTAATTCATTCAAAAAAATAGTTGAAGAAATCCTTCAAACTGAAGGAAAGGAACAGACACATACATGAGGGACAGGAAAGAATAAACTGCTTGACTAAAAAGGCAAAAGAAATTGAAAAATGCCAACCACAACAAAAAACAACTACATCAGGAATTAATACACCTTCCCACAACAACTCTGAATATCTCAATATCTCAATATCTCAATCCCCCAATCACTAGACACATAACTAATATATTGGATTATAAGGCAGGATCCTTGGCTGGACAAATGACTCAGGGGCTTAAAAGCACTTCCTGTGCAAGCATGAGGGGCCTGAGGAGTCCTGAAAGACCACTCTAGTACGATCCTCAGGATGCACATTAACAGCTAGGGGTAGCCATGCACATCTATAACCCCAGTCTCATAGGATAGCAGAGACTCAAGAATCTCTTAGCTTCATGTACCACTTTGTGCACGTGGCTTTACATGGGTACTGGGGAATTTAACCCAGGCTGGAAGGCTATGCAAGCAAGTGCCTTCAGCTGCTGAATCATCTTCCAAACCTGTGTTACTTAATTTCCATGAGTTTATGTATGTATGCTTATCCACATGCACAAAGTGGTACATGTATCTGAAGTTCATTTGCAGTGGCAAGAGGTCCTGGCAGGCTCATACACACACACACACACACACACACACACACACACTCACTCACTCTCTCCTCTCCTCCCCCTTTCTCTCTAGTAAATTAATTGTAAAAATTAAACAACACACTGAATAAGGAATGGGTCACTGAAAAAAAAACCAGAAAATCAAAACACATTATAGAAACTAATCTTAATGAAAACATACCATTCCAAAACCTATGGGATACCAATGAAGGCAGTTATAAGAGGGAATTTTTTTTTTTTTTTTCGAGGTAGGGTCTCACTCTAGCCCAGGCTGACCGGGAATTCACTAGAGTCTCAGGGTGGCCTCAAACTCACAGCGACCCTCCTACCTCTGCCTCCCGAGTGCTGGGATTAAAGGCGTGCACCACCACACCCGGTTTAAGAGGGAAATTTTTATCACTATGTGCTTATATTGAGAAATTAAAGAGGGACTGGGGAGATGTCTCAGCAGTTAAAGACCCTTGCTTGCAAAGTCTGCTAGCCTGAGTTTGATTTCCCAGTATCCATGTAAAGCCAGATGCACAAAGTGGTACATGTGTATGGAATCATTTGCAGTGGCGAGAGGCCCTGGTATGTCCATTTATTCCTCTCTCTCTCAAAAGAAACTTAAAAGGAATTAGAGAGATTACAAATAAATGACTCAATGATACACTTCAGGGCCTTGCAAAAAGAAAACCAAGACAAACCATAAATCAGTACGTGGAAAGAAATGAGATCAGGATAGGAAACAATGGAAATAGAAACAAAAAAGGAAATATAAAAATAATCAAAGAGTTGGTTTCTTGAAAGGATAAACAATACTGATAAAACCCTAGTAAGGACTAGAGAGACAGCTCAGTGGTTAAGGCACTTGCCTATGACGCCTAAGGACTCATGTTCAACTCTCTAGGTCCCACATAAGCCAGACACACAGAAACACAAGCACACAATGTTGCACATGCACACGGGGAGCACATGCATCTGGAGTTCGACTGCAGCAGCTAGAGGCCCTGTTGTGCCATCTCTCTCTCACTCTCTCTCATAAAAAGAAAAAAAAAAACCTAGTGAAACTAACCAAAAGAGAGGAGACTCAAATTAATAAAATTTATCAAAATTGAACCAAGATAACTTAAACAGATCTAAAACAAGCAATGAGATTCAAGCAATTATTAAAAAAAAAAAAAAATCTCCCAACTGAAACAAGTCCAGCTGGGTGCCTTTAATCCCAGCACTTGGAAAGCTGAGGTGGGGGGAGTCCCTGTGATTCTGAGGCCAGCCTAAGTAATACTTCTCAAACTACTCCATAAAATAGGCAAGGATCACTATCAAACTCTTTATAAAAAGCCAGTATTACCTTGATATCAAAACCAGGTAAAAGACACAAAAGAAAAAGAAAATTATAGACCAATCTCTCTTATGAAGATAGATGGAAAAATTCTTAACAAAATACTTGTAAACCAAATACAGGATTATATCAAAAAGATCCTTCACCAGAATCAAGTGGGTTTTATTCCAAAATGCAGAGATGGTTCAACATATGAAAATCAATAAATGTAATATACCATATAAATGGACTCAAGAACAAAAATCACATGACAATCTTAAAACAGATGGAAAAGACATTGACAAAATCCAACAACCTTTCATGATAAAAGTCCCAAAGAAACTGGAAATAGAAAGGACCATATCAGGCTGGAGAGATGGTTCTGTAGTTAAGGTGCTTGACTACAAGGCACCAGAACCTGGGTTTGATTCCACAGTACCCACATAAAGCCAGATGCACGAAGTAGTGCATGCATCTGGAGTTCTGTGCAGTAGCTAGATATTCATATTCATTCCCTCCCTCTCCCTCCTTCTCTCTCTCCTTGCAAGTAAATGAATAATAATAATTAAGTTAGCTGGGCATGGTGGCATACCGTTTTAATCCCAGCATTCAGCAGGCAGAGATAGGAAGGACCACTGAGTTTAAGGCTAGCCTGAGACTACACAGCCTGGACTATAGTGAGACCCAACCTAAAAAAAAAAAAAAAAGAAAAGAAAAGAAAAGAAAAAGAAAGAAACCTATCTGAACATAATGAAGGCCATATAGGACAAACCTATAGCCAATTTAGCAGTTGGCTTCTCGTTGCTAGGACAAAGCAGCTGACCAAAAGCACCTTATGGGAGAAAAGGGCTTACAGTATTGAGGGGAAGTCTTATCATGGCAGAGGAAGCTATCTCACTTCATCACATACCCATAGCAGAGAGAGAAAACAGCAAGAACAAGCTGGCACAGTGGGCAAAGCTAATCAACACCAAGGACTACTCCCAACAACACACCTCCTTCAGCAAGGCTCCACCTCTGGAAGGTTCCACCAACTGGGAACTAAGTAGGAGGCTTAAGTACAAACTCTTGAGGCTACAGGGGACATTTTACATTCAAACCACATCAACATTATACTAAGTGGGGAAAAACTCAAAGCATTTCCACTAAAATCAGGAATCAGACAAGGGTGTCCATTTTCTCCAGTCTTACGCAATACAGTACTGGAAGTATTAGCTATAGCAATAACACAAGAGAAGCAAATAAAAGAGATACAATAGGAAAGGAAGAAGTCAAATTATCTTTATTTTCAGGTGATATGGTTCTAAATATTCCTAAAGATTCCATCAGAAAACTGTTAGAGCTGTAAAATCCTTTCAACAAAGTAGCAGCATACAACAACTAACATATGGAAATCAGCAGCCTTCCTACACACAAATAAAAACCATTTTTAAAACAAAACTCAGGGAAACAATCCCATTCACAACTGCTTCAAAAAAATAAAATACCTTAAAATAAACCTAATCAAGGAAGTGAAAGACCTCTACAATAAAATCTTTCAAATATTCTAGAGAGACATAGAAGAAGAGATTAGGAAATGGAAAGACAACCCATGTTCATGGTTTGGAAAAATCAGTATGCTGGGCTGGAGAGACGGCTTAGCAGTTTAGGTACTTACCGGCAAAGGACCCAGGTTTGATTCCCCAGTACCCACATAAAGCCAGATACACAAGGTGGCATATGCATCTGAAGTTTGTTTACAGTGGCTAGAGGCCCTGGTGCACTGATTCTCTATCTATCTATCTGCCTCTTTCTCTCTCTCTCTCTCAAATAAATAAATTATTTTTTAAAAAGAATAATTATTGCGAAAATATCTTTCTTACCAAAACCAATCTACAGATTTAATACAATCCTTATCAAAAGGTGTGGTGGAGCCGGGCGTGGTGGCGCACGCCTTTAATCCCAGCACTCGGGAGGCAGAGGTAGGAGGATTGCCGTGAGTTCGAGGCCACCCTGAGACTCCATAGTGAATTCCAGGTCAGCCTGGGCTAGAGTGAGACCCTACCTCAAAAAACCAAAAAAAAAAAAAAAAAAAAAAAAAAAAAGGTGTGGTGGCACATGCCTTTAATTCCAGCACTGAGGAGGCAGAGGTACAAGGATCACCATGAGTTCGAGGCCACCTGAGACTACGCAGTGAATTCCTGGTCAGCCTGGACTAGAGTGAAACCCTACCTCGAAAAACCAAAAAAAAAAAAAAAAAAAAATTCCAATATCATTCTTCACTGAAATAAAAGAGCAATCTTCAGGGGTTGGAGAGATGGCTTAGCATTTAAGGCATTTGCCTGCAAAGCCAAAGGACCTCAGTTAGACTCTCCAGGACCCACATAAGCCAAATGCACAAGGTGACACATGCATCTGGAGTTCCTGTGCAGTGGCTAGAGCCCCTGGTATGCCACCCAACCCCCTCTCTCTCTGTTTGCCTCTTTCTCTCTCTCACTGTCTCAAATTAATTAATTAATTAATTTAAAAAGAACAATCTTCAAATTCATTTGAAAGTACAAAAGGTATGTGACAGACAAAGCAAATTTAAAAAGGCTGGGCTGAGAGATAACTCAGCAGTTTAGGCTCTTGCTTGCAAAGCCTAATGACCTGGGTTCAATTCCCTAGTACCCATGTAAGGACAGGAACACAAAGTGGTGCATGCATCTGGAGTTCATTTGCAGTGGCTAAAAGCCCTATCATGCCCATTCTCATTCCCTCTCTCTCCTTGCAAACAAATAAAATATTTTTAATAAAAGGCTGGAGATACCACTATACCTGATTTCAAGGTATATTACAAAGCCATAGTAACAAAAACACTACAATACTGGCACCAAAAAAAAAAAAAAAAAAAAAGACATGGATCAATTGAACAGAACAGAAGATCCAGATATAAACCAAACAGCCACCTGATTTTATTTTTACAAAAATATTGCCTCTTTAACAAATGGTACTAGGAAAACTGGATATTGGTATGTAGAAGAATGAAAATAGATCCTTATTTCTTTTTCTTTTCTTTGAGATAGACCTCACTCTGTAGCCTAGGTCGTCCTGAACTCACTATGTAGACCAGGTTGGCTTTGAACTCATGGAAATCCACCTGCCTCAGCCTCCCGGGTGGTGGGATTATAGGCATAGGACACCATGTCTAGATAAAATCCTTATTTCTTCTCTACATGCACAAGTATTAACTCCAGATCAAAGACCTTAACCTAAGACTGGAAACTATGAAACTACTAGAGAAATCAGCAGAGGGAATACTTCAAGCATAGGGCTCTGTGTGGTGGCTCCTGCCTAAAACCCAAGCACTCAGGAAACTGAAGGGCCGCAGGAGGGGAGAGCTTAAGGAAAAGGGGCCATAGAACACATGTAATATGAAAGAATGGTGTTAATATGGAGGTTAAAGGTTTCAAATGGGGGTCAGGGTGGAGGGATTGAAGGGATAAAGGATGGGGGAAGGTTAACTAAAACTAAAGGTGATGGTAAAGCTATAGTAAAACATGCTTCTTAGTTAACTCATTAAAAAGTATAATTTAAAAAAAAAAAAAAGAGTTTGGGCTGTTGAGATGGCTTAGCGGTTAAGCGCTTGCCTGTCAAGCCTAAGGACCCCGGTTCGAGGCTCGATTCCCCAGGACCCACGTTAGCCAGATGCACAAGGGGGCGCACACATCTGGAGTTCGTTTGCAGTGGCTGGAAGCCCTGGCACGCCCATTCTCTCTCTCTCTCTCTGCCTGTCGCTCTCAAATAAATAAATAAAAAATAAACCAAAAAAAATTTTAAAAAAAAAAAGAGTTTGAATCAAAGTAACCTGCATAGTGGATAATGCAACTCTCAAGAGTCAGAGGTTGTAGGAAAATCTCAGTGCTAAAAATGGGATACCTCCCAATGAGTTGTTAGGTAAGGCCCTCAAAGTTGTTGAGGTCCCCCCAAAATACAGGCTATTGTCAATGCTCTGGCTGCACAATAAAACTAGATGCTAAGACCCTATTGCTGAAGACATCACAGGCTTCAACTATAGGACACTAAGAAAGTAAGCTGGAACTGAGCTGTAATAGTGCTACAAGGTGGTATGCAAGATGCTGAGGGAGAAAAGTTATCAACAGCCTTAACTACCTGTGGCCACTGAGAGCTACACAGCCAGGTGAGATGTGCCCACTTGTGTAACAGTGGCATAAGAGTTTGGAAGTGGGGGACCAACTGCTCTCTGATTGGACTTGATCCCAAGGAGGGAATTCATGAAAACCTAAATCAAAAGTCTATGACTGGGCTGGAGAGATGGTTCAGTGGTAAAGGTAATTAAAGCCTAATGTCCTGGGTTTGAGTCCCCATGTCACACATAAATACAGAAGCACAAAGTGATGCATGCATCTGGAGTTCCTTCAGTGGCTGGAGGCCCTGGCATGCTCATGCTCATTCTCTCTCTCCCTCCCTCCCTCCCTCCTTCCCTCTTTCCCTCTCCTCCTCTTCTTCTTTTCTCTGTTTTCAAATAAGTAAATAAATTAAATTAAATATATATTTTAAAAGCCTATGACTGGGAATGCCATTGCCTATGAGGGAGGCCACTACCGTGCTGCTGTTTGACTAAATGAGTACGTTGTGCTCATCAAATTGCCCTCGGATTAGCACTGCTCTCACCTGCAGCTAGAGAAGCTTCTTTACACAGTTGTCAATGACTACTGAGGATTCTCATTCACCCAAGTACTAATAATGTATGACTATGGAGTGCTCAGCACTAAATAAGACATCCAGTTTACCTCTTCCAAGGTTCAGGGAACACTGCACAAGAGGGAGTGGAAAGACCATAAAAGCCAGAGATGAGGAACAATGATGTGAACCACTATCTCCCAGACATCTGGCTGTTGCATTCATGACCTCATAACACCTGTTATCTGCACAAAGACCTGCATAATATTGGTCCATCACAGACAGTGAAGGAGGAAAAAAAAGACATCAAAGCAGAAGAGGGACTACTTGGAAAGAAAATGGGGTCTAGCCAAGGGTAGATAGGAAAGGGAGGACAAAAAAAAGATAACAGGAGAGGATTATGATCAAAATATATTATATACATGTATGAAAATTATCGATAAAAAAAATTTAAAGGCTGGGAAGTTGGTTCGGTGGTTAAAGGCACTTGCTTGCAATGGTAATGGCCCAGGTCCCCAATTTTCCTCCACAAATCCAGGCTTACAACGTGGTACATGTGTCTGGAGTTCATTTGCAGTGTCAAGAGGCCCTGGAGTACCCATATTCTTTCTCTTCCTCTAATAAAAAAATAAATAAATATGGGCTGGAGAGATGCCTTAGTGGTTAAGGCACTTGCCAGCAAAGCCAAAGGACCCAGGTTCAATTCCTCCGTACACACATAAAAACCAAATGCACAAGATGGTAGTTTGTTTGCAGTGGCTAGAGGCCCTGGCACGCCCTTTCTCTCTATCTGCCTCTCTCTCTCAAATAAATAAATAAATGTTTTTAAAAATGTGCCAGGGGCTGGAGATACCTCAGCGGTTAAGGTACTTGCTTGCAGAGCCTAACTACTCAGGTTCAATTCCCCAGTGCCCACATAAAGCCAGATGGACAAAGTGGCACAAGCATCTGGAGTTCATTTGCAGGGGCTAGAGGCCCTGGTGCACCTATCTTCCCTTCCTCCTTCCTTCCCTTCCTCTCTGCTTGCAAAAATATATATAAAATACTTTAAAAAATTTAAACGTGAGGCAAGCGCAAGGTCGCACCTGCCCACTAGGAGGCACAACCGTCTGGAGTTTGATTACAGTGGCTGAGGTCCTGGTGCACCAATTCTCTCCCTCCTTCTCTCTCTCTCTCTAAAATAAAATTTTAAAAATTTACAAAGTGTGCCAGGCATGGCAGCACATGTCTTTAATCCCAGCACTTGGGTGGCAGAGGCAGGATCACTGTGAGTTTGAGGCCAGCCTGAGACTACATAGTGAATTCCAGGTCAGCCTAGGCTAAAGTGAGATCCTACTTAGAAAAAAAAAAAAGTTCTAATCATTTCAATGTGGAAGTCTGGCAAGAAGACTTCTTCCAAGTCTTAAAACATCTCTACTGACAATGTGCTAGTTTTATTTACATCATTTGCAATGTTTTTACTAAGTTTCCATAACACAAACTCAACACACAAATAGATCACAGTGCTGGGTGAGGACAAACTGAAACAGCTGCAGGGGAGATTCCCCCAGATGAACTAACAGGCCTTCAATGACCTCTTGTTGAAGAACAATATTACCCACAGAACAGTCTAAGGCCTCTGGTTCCCAGCAAAGGTTACTCACTTAACTTTCAGGAGAAGGAAAATCACACACAATCAGCATTTCCTAACAGGCAAGGGCATTTCTAATTCTATTCTACAACTTGCACTAGAAGTACAAGTATCTGTATCTTTCAGATAATGAAGATGTCATTTCATTATTATTCTCATGATAAATCATTTAGAAAAGTTAATAATATTTGAATACTTAATAGGTAGTACAGATCCCTAATTGATTTGCTGTGAGTCTGAGTCAGGAAATAGGACAGAGTTTGTCACTGCCATTTATTCTCCACTCTGGAAAAACAGAGTTATTTTGGTAAATTTGTAATTCGCCAATTTTCCTACCATACTTTTTGTAGAAATATATTTGTTTTCTGCCTGTATCATGGAGATGTTTTTTCCCCCTAGTTCTTTTCTTTCAAAAGGCTAACTCCTAAAAAAATAAATAAATAAATAAGGGCCAACTCCTGGAATTTCACATAAACTCAAAGAACAGGCTTGAAAGATTTAATACAAGTACTCTAAGGAAGGAAAAAGATAAGTAAGATTTTTACCAAATGGAATAAGTGTAGATAACTTTCTTCCCACTGAATATACACATACTGCCTTTTGTCATTTTGGAAATTGATTGATTGTCAAGATCTGATGCAATGCATTTTATGCTTAATGAAAACCTGAACTGAGACATAGAATGACAGGGAGAGATGGTGGGGAGGGGAGGAGGGGATGAGGTTAAGGAAGGGCTTTCAAGATCAAAACCCTGGGGCGTAGAGGGGCTAACTTGGAATGCAGGTATGTCTGAAACTAGTATAGACAACCTGCAACATGGGACATCCTCCTCCCTCATCCCAATCACTGAAATACCCAGAGTCCACCCAAGGCACATTGGATTGTGCACCAATGTGTCCAAAGTCCAATTTGCTTTTTGAGTTCTTACAACACCTCACCAGGGTGGTGTTCTTTCATCCTATGGAGTAATTATTCTCCCTTCAAAGTCCTAGGAGAGCTCAGTGGGCAGAAGTCACTTCTACCCTGTCCCCCTCAAAACCAGTGCCAGACTGGCTGACCATCAGTGGATCATCAAGGAATTCAACCTGGGGCTGGGGAAGAAAAGTTCTGTTCCCAAAGGGTTAGATGAGGTTAAATCAGAAGATACCACCCAGACAGGGGGGCCCAGTTGCCCTCAAGGGGCCTCACTGGCCTACCTTACCTGCTCCTCTGGGAAGAGTAATAAAAGGCTGACAATCACTAGATATTCAAAGATATGTGACTATGAGGATTCTGGGTCAGCTCCAGGCAGTTCTGAAACCCAGCATGAGGAAAAGACTGAAGAGTAGGAGTCATCACCATCATCATCATCCTGTCAAAGCAGAATCTCAACTCAAAGTCATTCTATTAAGATTTCTGTATTAGTAGTGGAAAAAAGGGAGTACAGAATTATTTCCCTTCAATATACTGGCTGGTAATTACTTCCCAAATAGGACTGGGATGTAGTTCAATGGTAGAGACCTGGTATGGAGGCTTTAGGCACTAGGCTGGATCTCCAGTCACACACACACACACACACAAGGCACAAATACAATTTTTTTTTCTTCAGAAATAAATTTCCATTGCTCTGGGACAAAAAAAAAAGTCAAAATTATGTGTTCCGGGGTGGGGCATGTAGAACAGTAGTAGTAGAGTTCTTGCCTGGTCTCGACTCCCTCCCTTCTAAGCCCTGGAGAAGGAGTGATGATCTGTGTTTGGCTTATAGAATAAAAGCCATATAGTTGATGGTGGTGTTAACTGAAAAGGGAAATTTGAGGTTTGGGGACATGGGAGAAAGGTCTCAATTTAGATATTTATTGTCCTAGTAGGACAGGGTTAGGAAGCAGGTAGCACAGTACATTTAAGATTTTGTTTCCCCTAGTTGGGGACCTGACTCACCAGTTAAAAGGCACTTGCTTTTAAGGCCTGTCTGTCAGGGTTTTAGTCCCCAGTGTTAGAACCAAATGACTCCATCTTTGGACTCTGACAAGAGTAACCCACCACCCTCCCAATCGTAACATCTGAGAACGTGGATCACCTATCCCCATTATCACTTTCCTGGAATGACCTAAACCACCTGATTATCACTTCCCAGAAGTGGCCCAAGCCCTGAGGCAAGGTGAACCACCCTGAAACCCACCACCCTGTAAGTATCCCTCAGTCTGTAAGGGAGGAGGATATATATATATATATATATATATATATATATATATGTAATTTTCATTTATTTGACAGAGAAAGAGGGAAAGAGAGAGAGAGAGTATGGGCGCGCCAGGGCCTCCACTGCAGACGAAATCCAGACGCATGCGCCCCCTTGTGCATCTGGCTAAGGTGGGTCCCGGGGAATCGAACCTGGGTCATCTGCCTTTGCAGGCAAACGCCTTACCCGCTAAGCCATCCCTCCAGCCCAGGGAGGAGGATTTTGACTTGCCTGGTCAGAGCCCTTCTGAGGATGCCTAAGTAAAGTCTGCTGTTGAGCCGCGCCTTCCCTCTCACTTCTTTCCTCACTTTTTCTAACACCCAGTGCTACACAAAGCCAGACACGCAAAATGATGCATGCATCTGGAGCTCCTGTGCAGCGGCAAGAGGCCCTAAGTTGCCCATACACTCAGTCTCTCATAAATAAATACAGACTGGGGGGATGGCTGGGTAAAGGCGTTTGTCTGCAATGCCTGCTGGCCCACGTTCAATTTCCCCAGCACTCATAAAGCCAGGTGCACCTGGCGTTCACTTGCAGTGGCAAGAGGCCGTGGGGCAGGCTTGCTTGCTGTCGTCCCCCCACCCTCCCTTTCCTTCTTTCTTTCTTCCTCTCTCTCTCTCAAGCATACAGAAGCTAAAAATAAAAAAGACTACTCCCCATGAACATACTAAGGAAAAGTAGACTCCGGGGCAGAGACGAGGCTGCAGATGCTGACCCCCCCGCCCCCGCTCCACACACGAGTCCGCCTCTCCCCGGGTCCACTCCGCGCTTGGGGAGGGGTCAGGTCGGTCCCGAGCGGCCGGCCTGCGGGGCGGAGCAGGGCCCCGGGAGCGCGCCAGGCCCGCGCCGGGCCGACCCCCCGCGCAGGTTCGGGACTTCCAACCTTCCCTGAGCCCGCGCTCTCGACTTCCGGCCCGAACTCACCATTTCCGGCTTGTGGGGGCGTCCGGGCGTCCTGAGCAGATTTCGTGCGGGGGATGCCCAGCGCGGCTGAGCCCGCACCAAGGTCGTCAGACCGCAAAGGCGAGCGGAAACCCGTGGTCTCGCTCTCCCAGCGTCCTCTTCGATTTTTTTTTTTTTTTTTTTTTTTTTTTTTTTTTTTTTGGTGAGGGGCGACGGATTGGACAGCTCGCAGGGCCACGCCCACCGTGGATGAGCTCAGGGGAAGGTCACGTGGGAAGACAGATTTGGCTTCTCTTAGTCATTCTCCAGCCTCCTTCCCTTATGGCTGCAGCTGTCTGCACCTCCCAGCCTCCGTGGCAGCTCCCGCTGCTCTTTGCGAGCGTGGGCGCTCACATGCGCGGCGAATCCCGACGCCATGAGGTCATTGCTCCAATAGGCCCAGCCAATAAGCCTTGCAGGTTCCTGGGCCCCTGCGGAGGGATTTATTGCGCTGTTAGCATAATTCCCAGGCCTCTTATGGTGGCACATGCCCGTCTTTAATCCTAGTACTGAGGAGCCTGGCATATGAGGGTCACTGTAAATTAGACGCCATCCTGGGCTACACAGTGTTAAGTCTGTCTGGCCTTAGTGAGACCCTGCCCCAAAAAACTTGGTCAGCAGGGCTGGAGAAATGACTCAGCTGTTAGGGCACTTGCCTGCAAAACCAAAGGACCTAGGTTCGAGTCGCCACGACCCATGTAAAAACAGATGTATAAGATGGCGCATGCATCTGCAGTTCATTTGCAGCCGCTAGAGCCCCTCTGCGTCCATTCTCTCTCTCTCTCCTCTGCGCCCCCCCCCCCTTTCTCTCTCTCAAGTGAATAAATAAAAATTTTTTTCTTTAAATCGTGGTCAGAGGCTGGATAGATGGCATAGTGGTTAAGGCGTTTGCCTGAAAAGCCAAAGGATCCTGGTTCAACTCTCCAGGACCCACGTAAGCCAGATGCACAAGGGGGTGCATGCGTCTGGAGTTAGTTTGCAGTGGCTGAAGGCCCTGCCATGCCCATTCTCTCTCTCTCTCTCTCTCTCTCTCTCGCTCTCTCTCTCCTTCCCAAATAAATAAATTTTTTTAAAAAATTGTGGTCAGCCAAGATGACTCAATGGTTAAAGACACTTGGTTACAAAGCCTGTGTGCAAAGCTTGTCTGCGTTTGATTCCCCAGCCACCCATGTAAAGGCACATGCACAAAGTGGCACATGCCGCTGTAGCTGTTGCAGCAGGGGAAAGCACTATGCGCCCATACTCACTCTTTCTCCTCCCCCTCTCTCCTGGCCAATATATAATTTTTGTTTTGTTTTGTTTGTTTGTTTGTTTTTTGAGCGCAGGCTGACCTAGATAGAACTCTCTCTGTGGCTCCAGGCTGGCCTTGATTCACAACTATCCTCCTACCTCAACCTTCCAAGTGCTGAGATTAACAGCACCACCACACCTAGCATTAACAATAAATAAATAAATAAATAAATAAATAAATAAATAAACAAACAAAATAAATAAATGAATAAATAAGGGCTGGAGACATGGCTTCCCGGTTAGGCGCTTGCCTGTGAAGCCTGAAGACCCCGGTTCGAGGCTTGATTCCCCAGGACCCACATAAGCCAGATGCACAAAGTGGCCATGCCTCTGGAGTTCCTTTGCTGTGGCTGGAGGCCCTGGAACGCCCATTCTGCCTCTTTGTCTGTCTGTCTGTCACTCTCAAAAATAAAAATAAATAAATAAAATTAAGTAGCAGGTGTGGTGGCGCACGCCTTTAATCCCAGCACTCCGGAGGTAGAGGCAGGAAAGTTGCTGTTGAGTTCGAGGCCACCCTGAGAGTACCTAGTGAATTCCAAGTCAGCCTGAGCTAGAGTGAGACCCTGTCTGGAAAAACAAAAACAAACAACAACAACAGCAACAAAAATTAGTGACCCTCCCCCAGTCCAACTTCATTTTTATCTTGGGGGAAGTTTGTTTTGTTGAAGCAGGGTCTCACTCTACCCAGGCTAGCCTGGAACTCACTGTAGCCCTGGCTGCCCTCAAACTTACAGCACTTCTCCTACTTCAGCCTCCAGAGTCTAGGACTAAAGTAGTGTACCGTCACACCCAGCTTGTTGGGGAAAGCTTGAACACTGCTTACTTACCTTGGTCTCAGTGACTCTTTTTCCAAAGACAGCTATGAATCTCATAAAGTTTTCAGGCATGCGCTTTGTCTCCCTCTCTTCTTCCATTCTACCCCTCCCCTTTTATTTTTATTTTTTTAAATATCTATTCATTGGAGAGAGTGAATATGGGCACACCAGGGCCTCCTGCCACAGCAAACAAATTCCAGATACATACACCACTTTGTGTGTCTGGCTTTATATAGGTACTGGGAAATCAAACCTGGGCAGTCAGGCTTTGCAAGTGAGCATCTTTAACCACTGAGCCATCTCTACAGCCCCTTCTTTTATTTTTTTAATATGATAGGGCTTAGAGCCCACAGCTTTGCACAAGTGAGCAAATCTGTATCACTGTACACTGTATCACTCAGAAATATGTCCACAATATTGGAAGGATATTTCTACTTGGTAGTTTCTGAAAGAATCCTTCAGAAACTTTGAAATGTAAAAAGATGATAAAACCCCAAAACCAGTGAATTCCTATTACATTGATAAAATAAAAGATTACGTAATGTTTGGATGTAAACAGAAATTCTTAATACACTTGAGAAGTTGTATCAGGGCTGGGAGATGGCTCAGCAGTTAAAGGTACTTGCTTGCAAAGCATGCCAGCCCAGGTTCAATATTCCAGTACCCACATAAAGCCAGAAGCACAAAGTGGCATATGCATTTGGAGCTCATTTGCAACAGCAAGGGGACCTGGTGTGCCCATGTGCTTACTTTCTCGTGAAATTTAAAAGCTAATATAGAGATAAGCAAACCATCAAGAGTCAATATACAACTTACAGAAGGGGAGAAAATCTTCACCATCAATATGGCCCACAGAAGCTTAATATTTAGAATTTACAAAGAACTCAAAAAAAACTAAGCAATAAAAAAGCAACCCAGTAAAATAATAGGAAAGGGAACTGAACAGAGAGTTCTTAAAGCAAGAAATTCAAATGACCAATAAACACCTAAAGAGTTATTCAACATCTTTAGCAATAAGGAAAATGCAAATTAAAATAGCTTTCAGATTCCATCTCACACCAATCAGAATGGCCAACATCCAAATTCAAATGACAAAAAAAAAAAAAAAAAATGCTGGTGGGGATAGGATGGGAGAGGAACCCTCATCCACGGCTGGTGGGAACACAGACTGGTAAAAGCACTATGGAAATCACTATGGAGACTCCAAAAGGTGAAAATAGACCTGCCATTTGATCCACCTATACCACTCCTGGGCATACACCCTAAAGACTCTACTTTTTACTGCAGAGACACTTGCTCATCCATGTTTGCCACTGCTCTATTCACAATATCTAGGATCTGGCATCAGCCCAGATGCCAATCAATAGATGAAAGATTAATGAAGTACATATACATGATGGAATTCTACTCAGCAGTAAGGGAAAAAAATGACATAATGAAATTTGCAGGAAAATGGATGGGCTGCAAAAAAATATACTAAGTCAACTCACACAAGTATAGAAAAGACAAACACTGCATGTACTCCCTCATGTGCATTACCAACTTGGAACAACTTGTTGTATGTAAGTAGCAGTAAACATCAGGAGTATTGACAGAGAGCTAGAATGAAGCTAGGAGAAAGTGGAAATATGGAGGGAGAAGAGGAGTTGATACTTGACAGGTAACACTAGAGACAAAACACAGGAGTGAAAGGACCTAGGGAGAAGGGGGGAAGAGGATGGTGGAAGGAGATTTACACAAAACTAATATCAACATGAATCAGCACCATAGAAACTATCCTCCTGAATATCAAAATAAAAGATGTAACCCTTAATAAGAGAGAGAAGGGATTACTGAGGCAGAAAGGCCCAGGAGAGGGTGAAAAAAATTTTAATCATAAAACCATGGGCTATGGTTTGTAATTCCCAGTGCTAGAATTGGGTTAATACCCCACTGTTGGCTGTTGGTTGGGGAGAGCAATGAGGTCTCCAAAAGAATGCAGGGTATTACCAAAGTACTTACTTATCCCCCAGAGCTAAAGAGTAAGACCCTATTGCTAAAGAAGCCACAGGCTGTAGACAGAGGACATGGAGATCATACTGGAACTTAGTTCCTGCTGGCTACCCCTCATAGTGCTGGAATGTGCCATGGGGGCTGCTGGGGGATAACAAGAGCATGAACAAGCAGGGAATCTGCAAGCTATGAAATTAACCAGCCAGAGAAGATGTACACACCTGTGCAATAGCAGCACACAGCCTTTGCAGGTAATTAACAGTTCTCTGATTGGATAAAAGGCCCACAATGGAGACCCAAAGACATTCTGAATATTGCAAGACTATACAACGGCTACCATGGAACACTGTTGGCTTGAAATGGAAGTTTCTCTGACTACTTAGTCCAGCTGGAGAGGTGTTACTGAAAAATCCAGAGACTGTTGTCACTGGTTATGAATGCCAGACTTGAACTGCAGATATTTGATGTTTACTTAATGGTTGATTTTGCATTGGTCCAGATTCTCCTTGTTATGTCTTATAGAAATGAAAATGTTTACTCTGTGCAATTATATGTCGGAAGCATGTACCTTGTTTCAATTTAACAGGCCTTACAATTAAGTCCTATTAAATTACCTCACATGAGACTTGGGACTTTGGGATAGTCTTAAAGTTGGTAAAGACTAGGGGGACCTTTCAAGTTGGACTAAATATAATTTGCAGTGTAAGATGGTCATGAGTCTACTGGTGGCCAGGGGCGGAATATGGTAGTTTGAATGTATGTCCTCCACAGACTCAGGTTATCCCTTAATATTTTTATTTATTTATTTGCAATCATAGAGATAGAAGAGAGACATAGAGAATGGGTGCACCAGGACCTCCAGCCACTACAAAAAAAAAAAAAATCCAGTTGCGTGCACTACTTTGTGCATTATGTGAGTACTGGGGAATCAAACTTGGGTAATTAGATTTTGCAGGCCAAGTGCCTTAATCATTGAGCCATATAACTAGCCCCTACTGAGGTGTTTTAGTAAAGCTTATAACTTGGATCTCCAGCTGCTTGGCTGGAGGAGTTGTCACTGGGGGTAGATCCTAGAGTCTAGCCCTAAGATGTGTTTGAGGGAGGAACTGATTGCAGCCCAAAGATATAAGAGGGCAGTCTGAGCTCAGGTGGTGGTATCTGCTGCTTGCTGCTGGTTCTGTTCATGCTTCCTGCTCTTTGGTGTTGCTGGCTGATGATGGTTTCTCTTTCTGCTTGGGTTTATGAAAGGGAGTTAGCTTCTTTCACCATAGATAAAACTTCCCCTTGAGTCTGTAAGCTGAAATAATCCCTTTCTCCCTTAAACTGTGCCTGGTTTGGATGTTCAGCCAAGCAACATGTCTACAATAGATGCATGTGTCAATTTATATGTCTGGTTTACGTGGGTACTAGGAAATAGAATCTGGATAGTCAGGTTTTGTCAGCAAGCACTTTTAACCACTGAGCCATCTCCCCAGCACCCTATTTTTGGTATTTTGAGACAAGGTTTCGCTATATATTATTGTCTGACCTAGAACTAACTCCATGTGCAGACTAGATTGGACTTAAACTTCTGACAATTCTCTTGCTTCTGCTTCATGAGGTCTGGGATTGTAAACATGTGCTTTGGTTTATATTATTTTTGTGAAAAACTTTCTCTGTAAAATGAGGACATAAGTCAAACATGATGGCACATACTTATAACCCTAGCACTTAGGAGGTGGAAGCAGGAGGATCATTGAGTTCAAGGCTAAGTTCCAGGCTACCTTGCACTAGAAAAAACTTGTCTCAAGAACAAGAAACCCTCTAGGATACATATATAAACATTAGGATAGGCATACACAGGGCCATGGTCATAAATATTGTCTTATACTATGACATCTTTCTCCACTGGAGGGTCAGAGCACTAAAGTAATATGGAGGAGACTGTCAACTCCAATGACAGAACTCTGGAATACTTTCTGAAGGAACTGCCTCAGGCTATTTACCTTCTTAATAAGTAGGTGGAGTATACTATAAAATAATGATTAAAACAATACCAAATACATAAACTAACAATACAATTGTTTATTACTATTAAGTACTACATACTTAGCTAAGTACATATGCTATACTTTTATAGACTTGACAGCACAGGTTTATTTACACAATACCAAAACACAATTATTGCACTATAACATTACATAGGCTATGATGCTACCAAACAGTAAGACATTTTCAGATCCATTATGCTCTTATGGCATCACCATCATATATGCAGAGTGTTACAGACCAAAATGTTAACATTTCTGTAGTAATGGATGAAACCCATGTTTCCTTCATACCAGGCAACTATGCCACCGAGCTACATACTTCTAGCTCTATGACTGTACTCTTTGTTTTATAAACTTTATTTTATTTTTATTTATTTAGTTATTTGAGAGAGAGAGAAAGAGAGAGAGAATGGGCCTCCAACCACTGCAAATGAACTCCAGATGCATGCACCACCATGTGCATCTGGCTTACATGGATACTGGGGAATCAAACCAGGGTCTTTAGCCTTTGTAGGCAAGTATCTTAACCACTAAGCCATCTCTCCAGTCCTATGACTGTACTCTTAATTAGCAGGCAAACCATCCAGAAATTAAGGTAGAAAGGGTCCCCTAAGTGCCTGTGGCTGTGATCCTGATGAAGCATCTCCTTCACTCTGCCTTATGTTTCTCATGCAAGTGAATGCTGGTGAGTTCTGAAATGGAACCACAATGTGTGAATTGTAGAAGGCAGATTGTGGGTATGTGGATGTACTTCAGTTAGTAGAGCATTTGTCTAGCATGAATGATGGCCTGGGTTCAATCCCCACAGCAGTATAAACAGATGTGGTTTTGTAATCCTGGCACTTGGAGGTGTAAGAAGATCAGAAGTCCAAGGCCACCCTTGGTTATACAGGGAGTTTTAGACCAGTTTAGGCTACATGAGACTGAGTTTCAAAAGAAAAAAAAAAAGATGCAACCACAATGTTACCACTTACTACCCATATTAGCACATTTCCAGAAAACCACTTCCCCCTATAAATGCCATGACAGGGGTCTCCTTTAAAGGCAAAATCCACTATACAAAAATGAACAGAAGGAATGACAAATAACAAGGGAATAAAGATTTAAAAATTGAAATGACAGCATATGAGGGGACAAACTTGACATACAATTATGTCAACTATTTATCATTAAACACAGAGTAAGGGCTCCTTGACCTCCCCAAAATAAACTTCTTTCTGTCAGAATGAATGACTGAGCCAAGCATTTGGATACACATAATCCTACTCAGAAGGTGGAGGCAAAAGAATTGTGGATTCAAAGCTAACTTAGGCTACATGGGAGTTTGTATCTCAAAAAAATTTTTTTTAAAACAAGATTGAAATTACAAAATGGGTAAGGAAGAACTTAAAAAAGAAATAATTGTAGTAACAGGTCAAATGAAAACTTTACCTATTTAGCATATATACTCCTTTTTTAATTTTTTTAAGTTTTATTTATTTATTTATTTGAAAGAGAGAGAAAGAGGCAGAGAGTGAGAATGGGTGCACCAGGGCCTCCAGCCACTGCAGATGAACTCCAGATGCACCTTATGCATCTGGCTTATGTGGGTCCTGGGGAATCAAACCTCGGTCCTTTGGCTTTGCAGGTAAGTGCCTTAACTGCTAAGCCATCTCTCCAGCCCATATACTAGTTCTTAATGAGGGCCTAGAATCACTGCACCTCAATATTAAAGGGGAAAATAGAAATCCATAGTCTGGAAACAGACTTTTTAAGAAGCACCTGACAAAAGCAATGTTCATAAGTGTCCCAATTTCTTTAATTATATGAATTTGCATGAAGCTTACCAATATTATCTACATTTATAAGATCTATCTCTTGTGCTTTTGTTCACATGAGCTTTTAATTTCACATGATGGAGAAACTCAAAGAAATACAAAACTTTTGTCATTTATCACTTTTATAAGTTGTGTCATTTCATGTATTTAAAAGAACATAGGGCTGGAGAGATGGCTTAGTGGTTAAGTCACTTGCCTGAAAAGCTAAAGGACCCAGGTTCGTTTCCCCAGTACCCACATCAAAACAGATGCACAAAGTGGTGCATGTATCTGGAATGTGTTTGCAGTGATGTCCATTCTCTCTCTCCTCTCTCTCTCTCTTCCTTCCTCCTTCCCTCCCTCCCTCCCTCCCTCTCCCTCTTTGTCTGTATCTGCAAATAAATAATTTAAAAAATAATATGAACAATGAACATTGAACATTTTCACAAAATGCTTATATCCCTTCTATCCACTCAGACCGCTGGTGGTTTCCAGATAAACCAAACAACTGAAGGCTTCTCCACATTCTTTACATATAGTTTTCTTCTATATGCTTAAGTGACCTCAAGACATTGTGTGACCACTGAAAGCTTTCCCACCATTTATAGGCACAGGGTTCCTCTCTAGTATGAGTTCTTTTTGGTGTTCATAACCAGATCACTGAACATTTTTCCACAATTTATGTGCATGATGTTTCTCTCAGGAAGAGTCCGTATCTTCAAAGGGCAATGGGACAACTGAAAATTTTACTATATGGTTTCTATTCAAAGGATTATTGTACATCATGAGTTCTTCCATGTAGTTGAAAGGAACAGAAACATTTGAATGCTTTACCAACTGTTGCCATTCATAGTGTTTCTCTCCAGTGTGAGTTCTTTCACAGATCTGAAACGAACAGGAGCAACTGAAAGTTTTATGACATTGTGGACATTCATGGGGTTTCTCTCCACTGTGAGTCCTTTCATGCACTTGATAGGAACTGGAACAACTGAAGGCTTTACCACATTGTTTACATTTGTACTGTTTTTCACCATAATGTGTCCTTTCATGTTTTCGAATAGAACTGGAACAACTGAAGGCCTTACCACATTGCTTACATGCATACGGTTTCTCTCCAGTGTGAGTTCTTTCATGCATTCGAAGGGAACTAGAATAACTGAAAGCTTTATCACACTGTTTACACTCATAGGGCTTCTCTCCAGTATGAATCCTTTCATGTATTCGAACAGAACTGGACCGAGTGAAGACTTTACCACACTGTTTACATTCATGGGGTTTCTCACCAGTATGGATCCTTTTATGCATTTGAAAGGAACTACAACAACTGAAGGCCTTGCCACACTGTTTACATACATAGGGCTTCTCTCCAGTGTGTGTTCTCTCATGAATTTGAAATGAACTAGGGCAATCAAAAGCTTTTCCACATTCCTTACATTTATAAGGCCCATTTCCAGTGTGCATCATCATGTGTCTTCGAAAGCTTGGACGAAAAATGAAAGCTTTCCCACATTCATTACAATGATAAGGTTTCTGTCCTGCATGAATTCTTTCATGTGTGTGAAAGGAACTTAAAAAACTAAAGGCTTTGCCACATTTTCTACATTTGTATGGTTTTTCTCCAGTGTGAATCCTTTCATGATTTTGTAAAGATGTGAGACGACTGAAGGATTTCCCACACTGCTTACATTGATACGGTTTTTCTCCAGTATGTGTCCATTCATGTCTTCGTAGGGATGCAGGACTACTGAGGGCTTTCCCGCATTGCTTACACTGATATGGTTTTTCTCCAGCGTGAGTCCTCTCATGTATTTGAAAAGTCTGGTAATATGTGAAAGCTCTGCCACACTGTTTGCATTCATAGGGCTTCTCTCCTGAGTGTGTTCTTTCATGTATCTGAAAGGAACTGGGCAGATTAAAACCTTTCCCACATTTCTTAGGCTCATAGGGCTTCTCTCTAGTGTGAGTCCTTTCATGCACTCGAAACGAACTTTGCAGGTTGAATGTTTTCCCACATTCCTTGCATTCATATGACTTCCCTCCATATTTGTGGCACTGATATGGTTTGCATTCAGTATGAGATTTCATGTGCCTTTTAAGAGATGAGTGACACATGTACACTTTTCCACACACACTGCATTCATGGGGTTTTGCTCCAGGAAGAGTTTTCTTGTTCTGTACAAGAGCTGACACCTGGAGGAAGGTTTCCCCACACTGCCTTTCTTTCCTTTCACAGGATCTCTCTCTATTTAAAAGAGAGAGAGAGAGAGACGCATATCATTAGTGTATTATAGATTAGCAATTGTAAAATTGATTATTAAAGATGCTATAATCATTAACAGGGAGAATTACAATTACACTTTTATTTTTTTCTAAGAGTATGCATATAATGAATGTTCTGGAAGACTTCAATCACAGCTATTATCAAAATAGTAAGGATATTCACAATGCATAGATTTTTTGTTCTGTTTTGCTTTGCTTTTTGAGGTAGGGTTTCACTCTAGTCCAGGCTGACCTGGAATTCACTCTGTAGTCTCAGGGTGGCCTCGAACTCATGGTGATCCTCCTACCTCTGCCTCCCAAGTGCTGGGATTAAAGGCATGCACCACCACACCCGGTTCACAATGCATAGATTTTTAAAAATCTCTTTAGTTTTTATTTTTTTTGCATGTGTGTATGCCAGGGTCTCTTGGTCCTACAAACAAATGTCAGATGCTTGTGCAACGTTTTGCGTCTGACTTTATGTGGATGCTGAGGATTGTGAACTAAGAAATCAGGCTTTGTAAGCAAGCAGCTTTAACCACTGATTCATTTCCGCAGCTCATGTGTAGTTTCTTAATACTGTAGTTACTTAATACATAGAACACTCAGAGGGGAGTGAATCATCAAATATTAAATAACAATGTCACTTTTTAAAATATTATTTATTGATTTTCAAGCAGAGAGATAGATACAGAGAGAAGAAAAACAAACAAAAAGGAAAGAAACTCAATAGGCATGGCAGGGCCTTCAGCTGCTACAAATGAACTCCAGATGCATGTGCCACTCTGTGTATCTGGATTTATGTAAGCACTAGGTAGTCAAACCCAGGTCATTAGGCTTTGTAGGCAAGTGCCTTAACTGCTGGGGCTTTGCTCCAGCCCAACAATGTCACTTTTAAAATCTGTTTGGTAAAAAACACAGACAAATTGTTTTTTTCTTTTTCTTTTAATGTCATGACATACTAAGATTCTCTTATGGGACTACTTTCTCTTGTGAGTACAACTCACCTTAGATTTATTCCCTGGGTTTTATGGTGTTCTTCAATGTTTACATCTTCCCAATTTCCCCCTAAAATGCAGACCAAGAAAAATCATTACAAATTACACAAGTTATTGATTCTTGAGTCCATGATGAGCTGATCATGTTCCATGCTTACTTAACAAAATATTCCTTTTCCACATGCTAAAACTTAGAGAGTCATTAATATGCAAGAAATTTTGTTTTGCAATTAAACTGCAAAAATAGAGCCAGGTATGGTGGTGCATGCCTTTAATCCCAGCACTCGAGAGGCAGAGCTAAGGAGAATCACCATGAGTTCAAGGCCACCCTGAGACTACATAGTGAAATCCAGGTCAGCCTGAGCTAGAGTAAGACCTTACCTCAAAAAACCAAAAATAAATAAATAAATAAATAACTGCAAAAAATAATTTTATTCTTACCTATAGAAGCCAAGTTAGTAAACGTTTCCTGCATCACATCTCTGTATAGTTTCTTCTGGGAAGCATCCAGTAGAGACCACTCCTCTTGGCTGAAGTTCACAACCACATCCTCAAAGACCAGTGAGTCCTGAAATATCCCAGGTATAGATGTAAAGAGTAGATAAGCAACACACAGGTCATAGAGAAGTTTACATGATTTTGTGATCATAATATGGTCATCAGAATGCCAAATCTGTCCATATTCACTGCTCATAAATTTAACAACTCCATGAATACATGGACATTATTACAAATGATAATTCTCACTCTTACTACTCTCCAGTGACACTGTCTAAGCAAATTAAAAATATTTTTTTCATTTTAAAACCAGCAATTCCCTGGGAGAAAAATTGTAACTTCTGTATCAAAAAGTGTGTGTGTGTGTGTGTGTGTGTGTGTGTGTGTGTGTGTTATACGCATGCACATGTGAGCCAGGGCATCCTGCCACAGCAAATGAACACCAGATACATGTGTCACTTTCGCATCTGGCTTTACATGGGGGTTGGAGAACTGGACCTGGGTGATAGAGCTTTTTCAGAAAGTGCCTTTAACCACTGAGTCATGTTCCAAGACCCTCTCCTGCATTATTAGGTACAAGATCACAGATCATTCCATGAAATGAGTCAAAGATGTTTAAGATTTAATAAGTGCACACATGTGTATGCACATATGCACATATATACTGTATCATTTTTCTTCTTATAACACACATGAAAACTGGAAGTCTTGAAGTTTAATTGTAACAACATGCAATTGGGACTAGGTCAACAGGAGAAGTCAGATACTACTGGTTGAATGGTAATACTCTATTAGCAAAGTTTCATTTTAACTTGCCTATCTCACATTATCAGATTTAATCATTTTTCTCCCTGTTCAATTTGAAGCAGCTATGAGGTTTCCTATAAGGTGGAACACAGGCACAAATACCATAAGAGATCCCTATGTTATGAGCCTTGCAGCTGTTTCCCAAGTATTTTTAGTACACAGAAGCTATGATACCACAGCAGATGTTCCTCTAAGACCTTTAACAATGGACCTAAAGCATTAATGACTTCCAACAATATGATACCTAATAAACTTACATGTAAAAATCCTCAATGAAATTCTTGCAAATTGAATTCAGGAACACATCATAATTATCCTTCACCTCAATTAAGTAGGTTTCATTAGAAAAATACAGGGGATGGATGGCTCAATATATGGAAATCAATAAATGTAATACCATCGTGTAGACTAAAGTCCAGAAATAACTTGATCATCTCACATTTCACAAAATACAACAACCCTTCATTATAAAAACACTAGAGAACTAAGGATGAAGGGATCATATAACAACATAATAAAGGCTATATAAAACAAATCAAAGCCAATATCATGTTAACTGGGGAAAAACAACACATCCCCAGTTAGTTCTAGAAAAAGACAGGTGTGTCCACTCTCTCATTAGCTACTGAGGATAGCAATTGAAGTCTTAGGTAAAGCAATATGAAAATAGAAAGAAAGAAACAGGATACAAATGAGAATGCAGAAATGACGCCAGCCTTATATGTAGTTGATAAGATTGTCTATTTAAGAAACCCTAGCTGGGCATGGTGGCACATGCCTTTAATCCCAGCACTTGAGAGGCAGAGGTAGGAGGATCGCTATGAGTTCAAGGCCACCCTGAGACTACATAGTGAATTCCAGGTCAGCCTAGGTTAGAGTGAAATCCTACCTCAAAAAACCAGGAAAAAAAAAAGGAGAGAGAGAAAGTGAGAGAGACCCTAGCCAGGCATGGTGCCACATGCCTTTAATCCCAGCACTCACGAGGCTAAGGTTGGAGGATCACTATGAGTTTGAGGCCAGCCTGACACTACATATGAATTACAGGTCAGCCTGGGCTAGAGCAAGACCCTACCTCAAAAAAAAAAAAAAAAAAAAAAAAAAGCTGGGTGTGGTGGCACATGCCCTTAATGCCAGTACTTGGAAGGCAGAGGTAGGAGAATCACTGAGAGTTCAAGGCTATCCTGAGACTACACAGTGAATTACAGGTCAGCCTAGGCTAGAGCAAGACCCTACCTTGAAAAACCAAAAGTTTAAAAAATAAAATAAAAGAGAGAGAGACCCTAATTCTGGGTGTGGTGACACACACTTTTAATCCCAACATTCAAGAGGCAGAGGTAGGAGGATTTCTGTGAGTTTGAGGCCAGCCTGGGACTCGAGAGTGAGATTCAAGTCAGCCTGGGCTAGAGTGACACCCTACTTCAAAACAAAACAAACAGGGCTGGAGAGATGGCTTAGCGGTTAAGCGCTTGCCTGTGAAGCCTAAGGACCCCAGTTCGAGGCTCGATTCCCCAGGACCCATGTCAGCCAGATGCACAAGGGGCGCATGCGTCTGGAGTTCGTTTGCAGTGGCTGGAAGCCCTGGCACACCCAATCTCTCTCTCGCTCTCTGCCTCTTTCTCTCTCTCTCTCTTTCTGTCACTCTCAAATAAATAAAAATAAACAAACAAACAAAAAACCCCAAACAAACAAAAAGTCCAAATTCTCATCTGTGATTCAAGACTTCTCTTATTGGTGAGCCCTGTAAAATCAAAACCCAAGTTACATACTTCTAACACATAATGGTAAAGAGTAAACATTTCCATTGCAAAAAGGCATAACAGGGAAAGACTGGACCAGTGCAAAATCAAGAACCAGCAGCTAAACAAAACACCTGCAGTTCCAAGTTCAACATCCATAACCAGTGACAAAGAAGACTGTGTTCCAAGTCTGCCCCTTCAGCTAGGGTGCTGCCAGCCTCAAGACAGCTGCTCTCCATGGCAGCCATTCCATAATCCTGGTATATCTAAATATCATAGGGTCTACACTGCAAACCAGTTTGAAAGACCAGAATTTGAAGGGAAACATTCACAGTGAAGGCATAGTTCATAAAAGTAGCATGGACTCTTTTGGGACTAGAGGTCATTCCAGTTACGTTCTGGCAAATAAACTCTCTGTTCTGCCTATGTCCTGAGAACTTGAGGCTGGATTAAAAAGTAATGGAATAATTTGTTTGGTGGAGGAAATTTGGAACAGGATAGCATTCAGGCTGTGCCTTCATTACTGCTTACTTCTCTCATCCAGGTCTACAGTGATAGTGAGCAATGATATGAAAACTGTGCTGTTTGGTGAGGAAAGTAAAGATGAACTTAAAGATACAGACAAGGGTTTTTCTCTCTGCATTGACCTGTGAAAGGAGACCAGCTTCTTCTGCCATTATGGAACTTTCCCTGGATCTGTAAATTTCAAATAAAGTCCCTTCCTCCCATAACTTATGCCTGGTCTGGAAGTTCATCCCAACAACTTAAAGTTGGCTGCAACGCCTATGAAAATGGAAATTAATGTAAAAGAGAGAGCCTAAACTTAAAATGCCATGAGGAGTTACAGATTCAGTATCAAAGGCTCAGAGGCTGCTATAAGTATAGTCCAAAGGGACCAGGCTACATTTTAAGGAGACAGTAGAATTTGGCAGCATCATCCGTATGGTATTGGTTTTGCAGACATGAGAGCTAGAACTCTAAGGAGGTCACGGAGACTTGTACCAAGATTCCATAGAACCACTGATGCCAGGTAATATGTTAGAGAATGAGAGTCCCTGCAAGGAGGTACTAAGAGACCATTTTGTGAAGGTGAGGCCTAAGTTGCAATGGAGACCCCAGGATTTTAGAGATACCAAGACCATGGGATGTATGTTGAGGAGAGTCACAGGTGTTAGGAATAACAACAGAGAAATTGAGAAATTGAAGAGTAACAACAGAGAAACAGAGAAAGAGATAAATAAGAACGCTCGCAACTGGGCATGAGCCAGCCAAAGAATTAGATAAAAGGAAGGACAGGGATCTGGGGAAAAAGAAACAGATCTTTTCAGGGTCCAGATCCCTTGATTATTAATTACCCTACCCCCTTCAGAAGAATGTACAGGATACTAGTGCCCCTTCCCTCAGTAAACTTACCAACTTTATGGGTAGTTACACCTTTATAAATATTTTGGGGGGGGGGGAATTATGTGTGTTTAGGAGTGTGCCCCAAATACACATACAGAAAGCCAAAGGAGGGCATCAAATGTTTTCCTCCATCACCTAACAGGATCTCTAACTTAATCTGAAGGTAGCCATTTTTGGCTAAACTACATGACTAGTGAGCCCCAGAGTTACTCTTGTCTCTACCCTCTCAGTCTGGAGTTATAGGCATGCATGACCATGCCCAGCTTTTTTTGTGGGTGCTGGGGACAGAACTCGGGCTTAATGTTCTACCCACTGAGTCATCTCAGCACCCCCTCCATGTTCATTTTAGTTTGTTTATTTATTTTTTTAAGTTCTTTTTTGTTTATTTTTACGTATTTATTTGAAAGTGACAGACAGAGACAGAAAGAGGCAGATAGAGAGATAGAATGGGCACGCCAGGGCTTCCAGCCACTGCAAATGAACTCCAGACGCGTGCGCCCCTTGTGCATCTGGCTAAGGTGGGTCCTGGGGAATCAAGCCTCAAACCAGGGTCCTTAGGCTTCACAGGCAAGCGCTTAACCACTAAGCCATCTCTCCAGCCCATGTTTGTTTATTTATTTATTTATAAGAGAGATATAGATATAGAGACAGATATAGAGAGAATAGATGTGCCAAGGCCTTTAGCCAAAGGAACTCCAGACACATGATGTGCCACCTTGTGCATCTGGCTTACATGGATACTGGGGAATCAAACCTGGGTCCTTAGACTTTGCAGGCAAGCACCTTAACTGCTAAAATATCTCTCCAGCCTCCCCCCATATTCTTGTATCAAATTGTAACACACTGAATCATGGGTAAGGATGTCTTCTAAGAAAGCACAAGTGCATTCCAGGAAGAAGACACCTCAGACTGCCCCAGAGGTGGCCAAGGGAAATAGAAATGGTACAAGCAGACCTTGCCATTGCCACACAGCCTGGTCCGCCCCTCACTTTGGAGGGTGTGTTTTCTGCCTCTGCTCTCTCATCCGCTAAAAGTAAATTGTATGCTCAATCTACCTGTGCCTAGTGTGAATTCTACTCCTTCAGGAACACAAGAACTGACACTGTAGCCATGGCTGGGAGCATAGGAAACACAGAAAAAGGAAGGAGGAAATATCTCTCCCTATCCATAACAGAGACATGAAGTGGATCCTATCTGTGCTGCTTGTAGCAGAGCCAACAAAGCTGGAGGGGAGTGGCTACAAAAGCCCACTGGAGATCAGGTGATTCCATCAGAAGCTCCAGATTCTGAGTATGGAGCTCTGGATCTGGTGTCTTGCTTTGGTTGGGTATCTCCTTGCTATGCCCCAATCCTCTCTTTTGGAATGGGAACATTTACTTTGAGCCATTGTATACTGTAAGTGTGTAACTTGTGTTCTGATTTTAAGCTCACAGTTAAGAGATTGCGTTCTAACTCAAAAGACATTTTGGACTTTTCAACAGTGTTGGGACTAGTATGGAAAATAGAAAGTTTTAGAAGTAAACAAAATGAATTTTTCAGACTGGAGAGATGGCTCAATGTTTAAAAGTATTTGCTTTCAAAGCCTATTAACCCAAGTTCAGTTCTCTAGCACTCATAAGGCACATGTGCCTGTAATTTCAATGTGCCTACAACAATGGGTGGTAGAGCAAGTACAAGCAAAAGTTTGAGGGTATGCAAACTGGGGTTCATCTGCAGCAGCAAGAGACATGGTCACAAAGAAGCTGGAAGGAGAACACAGACACCTTGAAGTTGTCCTCTGATCTCCAAGCATATACCATAGCAATTAGATACACAGAGACAGAGAAAGAGAATTTTTTTAAGTTTTTATTTTTATTTATTTATTTGAGAGCGACAGAGAAAGAGGCAGAGAGAGAGAGAGAAAATGGGCGCGCCAGGGCCTCCAGCCACTACAAACTCCAGACACGTGCGCCCCCTTGTGCATCTGGCTAACGTGGGTCCTGGGGAATGGAGCCTCGAACCAGGGTCCTTAGGCTTCACAGGCAAGCGCTTAACCGCTAAGCCATCTCTCTAGTCCGAGAATTTTTTTAATGTATTTTGCATTATAAAATAAAATGAACAGGCTGGGAAGATAGCTCAGTGGTTTAAGGTGTTTGCTTACAAAGAATTCCTGCCCCAGTTCAATTCCACAGCACCCACGAAGAGACAGACACACAAAGTGGCACATGGATATGAATTTTCTTTACACAGGCAAAGAGGCCCTGGCTCATCCTTCCTTTCCCTTTCTTTCTGTCTGCTCACAAATAAATAAATGAGACATATTTAAATGAAAATTTAGGGGCTGGAGGCAGAATGTTATGATTGAAAGGGATATGTATGAGTGTTAACTTGGAAATTAGTGCAGTTGTGAAAGTTAATCTTTACTGTCAATGTGATGGGACTAAGAAATCATCATGGAAACATGGCTGTGGGTATGTCTATGAATGCTTCCAGAAAGGGTTAATAGAGGAGGGAAGACCCATCCTGATCGTGGATAGCACCATCCCATCAACCAGTATCTCAGTGAATGAAAAGGAAAAGTGAGCTGAACACCAGCATCTCTACTTCCCATGGACACAATTGACTAATACTCCTGACACCCTCTCCTCCGCAACCCTTAAATGCTGAGCCAAAACAAGCCCATGCTTCCTTAAGTTGATTTTGTCACAGCAACAAGAAAAGTAACAAATATAAACGAGAAAGGATACTGTGGTGGTTTGAGTCAGGTGTCCTCCATAACTTAGGTGTTCTGCATGCTAGGTTCCCAGATGGAGATTTGGGAATTAACACCTCCTGGAGGCAGTGTATTGTTGGGGGCGGGCTTATGGGTGTTATAGCCAGTTTCCCCATGCCAGTGTTTGGCACACTCTCCTGCTGCTATGGTACACCTTATGTTGGCCAGGGGGTGATGTCCACCCTCTGCTCATGCCATCATTTTCCCTGCCATCATGGAGCTTCCCCTTGAGCCTGTAAGCCAAAATAAACATCCTTTTCCCACAAGCTGCTCTTGGTTGGGTGATTTCTACCAGCAATGTGAACCTGATTGCAACAGACACATTGTTCTGCAATGAAAAAAATGAACTATATTCCACTGTCTCATACAGAGTTATCAATACAATGTAGATAATGTAAATAAATTTGAAAGATTTAACTAAACACTTTAAGAAGTCCACAAACTTTTCTTATACATAAGGCTAGAGCTCACACCCAAAGTCTCAGGCATACTAAGCACTGGGATGCTTAAAGCAAAGTCTTGGAGAATTTTCTCATAGAAGAGTAAGCCAACGGAATGGTACTGATGCAAGACTGTAAACTCGGCACTGAGGATGAGGTGGGGGTATCTGCCAGGAACTCAAGGTCAGCCAAGAGACGGGAAAATTTCCCAGAAGCTCGAGCTCAAGCTCAAGGACAGCCCAGCAAAAAAGAACAGAACAAGAATCTAGAATGAAGGGTGGGGAGATGGCTCAGGGATTAAAGGCACGTATTGCAAAGGCTGCCATCCTGAGTTCAATATGCTAGAACTCATGTGTGGTGGTTTGATTACAGAGTCCCCCATAAACTTATATGTTCTGAATGCTAGGTCCCCAGGTGGTGGCAATATGGAAATTGGAGCCTCCTGGAGGCAGTGTGTTGTTGGGGGTGATCTTATGAGTGTTATAGCCAGATTCCCCTTGCCAGTGTTTGGCACACTATCCTGCTGCTGTTGTCCACCTGATGTTGGCCAGGAGGTGATGTCCACCCTCTGTTCCTGTCCCATTTTCCCCTGCCATCATGGAGCTTCCCCTCAAGTTTGTAAGCCAAACGAAACCCTTTCCTCCTATAAGCTGCTCTTCATCAGTTGATTTCTGCCAGCAACACCAAGTTAACTTCAACACCATGTAAGGTCAGACATGCAAAGTAGCACATACACTTGGGGTTTGTTTTCAATTATAGGAGTCCATGGCTTTCTCTCACTCTTTTGCTGTTTATACATAAATAAAATATTTTAAAGAAAAGAATTTGAGTGAGAAATGCTGCCTTAAATGAGGCAGACACAAGAACACCAAACTGTCTTCTCATGCTCATGAGTTCTTTTTTTTTTTTTTTGAGGTAGGGTCTCACTCTGGTCCAGGCTGATGTAGAATTCACTATGTAGTCTCAGGGTGGCCTCAAACTCACGGCAATCCTCCTACTTCTGCCTCCCGAATGCTGGAATTAAAGGCGTACACCACCACACCCAGCTATGAGTTCTTTATAGTCTTTCATGTTTCCTTCTTTTGATCTAATAAAATCTCTAAACTTTACCCTCTAGTCTGTGGCTGTCAACTCTTTCAATTTATAGCACAAGAAACTCAAGACACACTGTTGTAGTTACTTTCTCTTTGCTGGAACAGATACCTTATGGGAGGAAAGGGGGTTATTTCAGGTTTACAGATTCAAGAAGTTTCATCGTGGTAGAAGGCCTCACTTCATCATATATGCATAACAGAGAGACAACAGCCACCACCAAGCATGAGCTGACTTAAAACACCCTAGGGCTGGACTCAAAACCTGCCCCACAGTGACACACTTACTCCAGCAGGATTCCACCTGCTGAAGACTAAGTAGGAAGTCTAGTCAAAAATACCTGAGGTGGGCTGGAGAGCCCATCCACGAAAGCCAGACACACAAAGGTAAGGAAAGTGCAAGGTTGCATATGTCCACTAGGTGATGAAGGGTCTGGAGTTTGACTGCAGTGGCTGAGGCCCTGGTACACCAATTCTCTCCTGTTTCCCTCTTTTTCCCTCACTCTCTCTAAAATAAAGGAAAAAAACTTAATATATGAGGTAGGCTGGTAGGTGGTGGTGCATGCCTTTAATCCCAGCACTCTGGAAGCAGACATAGGAGGATTGCTGTGAGTTCAAGGCCACCCTGAGACTACATTGTGAATTCCAGGTCAGCCTGGGCTACAGCATGACCCTACCTTGAAAAACCAAAAGGAAGGGAGGAAGGGAGGAAGGGAGGGAGGGAAGGAAGAAGGGAAGGAAGGAAGAAAAGAAGGCAAGCTTCAATTAGGGCTGGAGAGATGTTTTAGCAGTTAGGATGCTTATCTACAAAACCTAACTGTACAGGTTCAATTCCCTAGTTACCCCATAAAAGCTAGATGTACAAACTGGCACATGCATCTGGAGTTCTTTTACAGAGGCATCTCTTTGGGTTCGACTGCAACCCACAATTCATCTGCATACCTCCATACAGTAATAACCTCACTGGACCTCCATAAAGGAATTTCAACCCTGCTTCACATTCCTAAATCTCAGCAACTACTGGAACTGCGTGCACTTCATGGCTCACCTCCCTGCATTTTTCAAGCTTTCAAAACCAGGACCAAGGCTGGCGAGATGGCTGAGTGATTAAGGTGGTTAATCACCCATTCATTCATTCATTCATTCTCTCTCTCATAAATGGATAATTTTTTTAATATTTCATTTATTTATTTGAGAGAAAGAAAGAGAGAGAGGCATGCTAGGGCTTCTAGCCACTGCAAACGAACTCCAGAAACTTGTGCCACCTTGTGCTTCTGGCTTTACATGGGTACTGGGGAAATCAACCTGGGTCCTTTGGCTTTTCAGGCAAGTGTCTTAACTGTTAAGCCATATCCCCAGCCCAAAATATTTTAACCAAAAAAAAAAAAAAAAAAGTGGACCAGTTAGGTGGCATATTTAAATTTGTAAATACAGGTGGAAATAAAGAGTGGCCTGGAAGAGCAGGATACTCCTTTACCAGTCTTCCTTCAAGGCCCTCTGCTTTCAAAAGAATTTTCAATACTAGCTTGTGACTTCCATGGGTTGGGTTTCACCCACAGGGCATCTTTATCGTTTTCCCAATGCAAAACAAATGGCCCTCCTTTAATGGTGAAAATCTCCTTAACAATTATAGCTTAAGGGCAGATGGTGCTGCTGCGCCTTCCAGTGAATTGAAGAGAGGTCAGGTCACTCTGTGCTGCCTGACATAGGAAGGCTGCCTAGCCTAGCCCAGCAAACTGAACCAACGCTGGACCTGGAGATGGTTCCTGAATGCTTTTTGGGGGAAAAATGAAGGGTTAATAGCTTTCCCTGAAAGTCAAAGGGAATTAAAGAGCTAATAACTATCCCTAAGGCTAAAAGGCCATAAAAAAAACAACAGAGTTCAGCCCAGCTCCCCTGATTGATGTACTCCCCTTAGCTCAGATGGCCTTGAAGGACCAGAAATCATCTGGACATCCTCCCTTAGACAATCCTGGCTGAAGAAGCCTATTCTGAACAAGGACACAAACAGCTACAAGCTCCTTATCACTGCACCTGGTACAGTCTGTTTTTCCTTCTAAGTTTGAAGCCCAGCCTGATGCAGTGCTTCAGCCTTCATCCCGCAGGAAGGCTGCTGCCCCTCATTGCTTCGCTCAATAAACAGTCTGTCTGTAGAGATCACGTCCTGTATTCTCTTTTGCTTTTCTCTCATAGTTTCCTTACATTCTGGTGCCATGACTCAGATCAGAGCCCTCTGGGTCTTTCTGGCTGCACACTCCCTTTCTCTTTCTCCTCTCTATCTCCCTGCCAATGTTTCACTCCTTCAGGGACATAAAAACTCACTGTGCTCACCACTCTGAACTAAACAGCCACCTGTGACCTGACACTTCCAGTCTTTCCAGCTTGATACCTGGAGCTTCTTCCTTTTCTTCTTCTTTCACCCTCTCCCACCGAACTTTTGAACTCTAGACTAGAGGCCTCTCACCATGTGATCCACTGCATCCACACCCTCATCAAAGTACAACTTCAGTCAAGGTATTCATTCTCGGTCTGTGGTGGAGACAGCCCACCCCAGACTTTAAAAACTCTGGGAGTTTCTCACTTTTTGGTCTGTGGATGATCAGTGACTCTGGGTGCCTTCTGTGTACTGTTCCATTGGACACCCCAAGCATTATGAGTGCAGGGATGCTCCCTCCTCTCCCTCCTAATCCTTGGATTTAGTTTGCCTTCCCTGAGCCTGGGAGAAGTCCCTGGTGACAGGATTGGCCACTCTAGTCCTTGTCCTCCAAAATGGGCCCTAAATTATCTGTTATAAAAGACACTCCATGACATGTCTCAAGGCTAATTTAAAGGAACTCAAACTTCCTGAACTCCTACATGCCAAATTACACTGGCTTTCTGTTCAAATTTGGCCACAATATTCCTTAGATAATGGCCACCACGGGCCTAAATTTGGTACTTTTGGTATTAATATTCTTATTGATCTTAAAAACTTCCTCAGAAAACATGGCAAGTGGTGTAAGGTTCCTTACCTTCAGAACTTCATTGCCCTCCATTCCTGCCCTTCCCTTTGCACTTCTTGTTCTACCTACTAAATTTTCCTCTGTCACCAGAAACCCTCTAAAATTGTGCCCTTTCTAAAACTATCTCTCACATACAGTTCTGTCATCTTGCTATGCCTTGCCATTGTCTCTCTCACTCCAAATTCAAGCCATCTCACTAAATCAAATAAAAACTCTGCCCTCTTAAAGAAACTCCTGTCTTTACTGGGCCTCCTTAACTTCTTCAACATATGGATATCTAGTTTTTCTTCTTCTTGCTAAAAGTTAAAACCACTAAACAGCTTCTAGGGTTTTTTCTTTCTTTTCTCTTTCCCCCTTCTTTTCATTACAAGCTACCAAAACAAAAAGTCAACTTTAAATTCAAACCACTGGCTGTTGCCCTGTTAAAATTAAGTCCTCACCAATATAAAACATAACTTAAATCTTAAAAGGATGTCTCTGCATGTTTCATGTTGTCATGTCTAATGTTGGACAACCATGTCATGTTATATGTTCTATGTTTCATGTAGCCTGTCTTTATGTATGACTAAATTTATGGTCATTAATTGTTCCAATGCTTATGGTCATTAAATGTTCTGATGCTCATGTATTTTAAGATGATGTTAAATTATTAAATCTAGATTTACAATATATTTAAAATAACCTCAATGTTTTAGACAATGTGCTTGTTCATGCTTACTACAGTAACAGACGTATTTGTATACCAAATTCTAATCCTGCTTCCACAAAAAGAGATGTGTTTTTTGATCAGAAAATACTTTATAAGGTAAAAGATTATTGTAAGGCATGTTATTAAAAAGATATAAAAATGATGTGGAAAGGTTATGGGACTTAAACTAAAGAAGGTTTGGGTTGCTGGTGGTAAAATGGATTAACCTAAAAGTTTTCATTCTTCACATTTTTTCTCACTTTAATTGTTCATATAGTTCAGACATTAGTTTTTAATAAGTTGATAAGTTAATTTATATTGTCATGTCTCAAATCAAAGTTAAGTTGAGCTACACCTATATTTTCTTTTTTTTTCTCTCAATTTTTATTAATATTTTCCATGATTATAAAAAATATCCCATGGTATTACCCGCCCCCCCTTTCCCCTTTGAAATTCCATTCTCCATCATATCCCCTCCCCATCTCAATCTTTTTACTTACGTATATACAATACCAACCTAATAAAAGCCCTCCTCCCTTTCTTTCTCTTCCCTTTCTATCTCCTTTTTTAACTTACTGGCCTCTGCTACTGAGTTTTTTCCTTCTCACACAGAAGCCCAATCATCTCTAGCTAAGATCCACATATGAGGGAGAACATGTGGCGCTTGGCTTTCTGGGCCTGGGTTACCTCACTTAGTATAATTCTTTCCAGATCCATCCACTTTTCTGCAAATTTCATAACTTCATTTCTCTTTACTGCTGAGTAAAACTCCATTGTATAAATGTGCCATATCTTCATTATCCACTCATCAGTTGAGGGACATCTAGGCTGGTTCCATTT
This sequence comes from Dipus sagitta, assembly GCA_036346955.1. Lineage (NCBI taxonomy): Eukaryota > Metazoa > Chordata > Mammalia > Rodentia > Dipodidae > Dipus > Dipus sagitta. Next base: position 46,012,663 of record CM070771.1, read on the forward strand.
CCCAGCTATTATAAATTGAGCAGCAATAAACATGGTTGAGCAAGTATCTCTAAGGTAATGAGATGAGTCCTTAGGATATATGCCTAGGAGAGCTATAGCTGGGTCATATGGTAGATCAATCTTTAGCTGTTTTAGGAACCTCCACACTGATTTCCACAATGGCTGGACCAGATTGCATTCCCACCAACAATGTAGAAGGGTTCCTCTTTTTCCACATCCCCGCCAACATTTATGATCATTTGTTTTCATGATGGTAGCCAATCTGACAGGAGTGAGATGGAATCTCAATGTAGTCTTAATCTGCATTTCCCTGATGACTAGGGATGTAGAACATTTTTTTAGATGCGTATATGCCATTCGTATTTCTTCCTTTGAGAATTCTCTATTTAGCTCCATTTCCCATTTTTTGATTGGTTTGTTTGATTCCTTATTATTTAACTTCTTGAGTTCTTTGTATATCCTAGATATTAATCCTCTATCAGATATATAGCTGGTGAAGATTTTTTCCCATTCTGTAGGTTGCCTCTTTGCTTTCTTCACCGTGTCCTTTGCAGTGAAAAATCTTTGTATTTTCATGAGGTCCCAGTGGTTAATCTGTGGTTTTATTGCCTGAGCAATTGGGGTTGTATTCAGAAAGTCTTTGCCAAGACCAATATGTTGAAGGGTTTCCCCTACTTTTTCCTCTAGCAGTTTCAGAGTTTCAGGTCTGATGTTAAGGTCCTTAATCCATTTGGACTTAATTCTTGTGCACGGAGAAAGAGAAGAATCTATTTTCATCCTTCCACAGATATATATCCAGTTTTCCCAACACCATTTGCTGAAGAGGCTGTCTTTTCTCCAATGAGTATTTTTGGCATTTTTATCAAATATCAGGTGGCTATAACTACATGGGGTTACATTTGGGTCCTCTATTCTGTTCCATTGATCGACGAGTCTGCTTTTGTGCCAGTACCATGCTGTTTTTGTTACTATGGCTCTGTAGTATAGGTTAAAATCAGGTATGGTGATAACACCAGCCTTATTTTTATTGCTCAGTATTATTTTAGATATTCGAGGTTTTTTGTGGTTCCAAATGAATTTTTGGATTGTTTTTTTTATTTCCATGAAGAATGCCTTTGGAGTTTTGATGGGGATTGCGTTAAATGTGTAGATTGCTTTTGGTAAGATTGCCATTTTCACAATATTGATTCTTCCAATCCAGGAACAAGGGATGTTTTTCCACTTCCTAGTGTCTTCTGCAATTTCTCGCTTGAGTGTTTTAAAGTTCTCATTGTATAGATTCTTTACTTCCTTAGTAAGGTTTATTCCAAGGTACTTTATTTTTTTTGATGCAATTGTGAATGGGAGTGATTCTCTGATCTCATCCTCTGTGTGTTTGTTGTTAGCATATATGAAGGCTACTGATTTCTGTGTATTTATTTTGTATCCTGCTACATGACTGTAGGTTTTTATCAGCTCTAACAGTTTGCTAGTTGAGTCTTTAGGGTCCTTTATATATAGAATCATGTCATCTGCAAATAATGATAACTTGACCTCTTCCTTTCCGATTTGTATCCCTTTTATGCATGTCTCTTGCCTTATTGCTATGGCTAAGACTTCCAGAACTATATTAAATAAAAGTGGGGACAGTGGACACCCTTGTCTTGTGGAAAAGCATCCAGTTTTTCCCCATTTAGTAATATGTTGGCTGTAGGCTTATCATAAATAGCCTTTATTATATTGAGATATGTTCCTTCTATTCCCAGTCTCTGTAGGACTTTTATCATGAAGGGGTGTTGGATTTTGTCGAATGCTTTCTCTGCGTCTAATGAGATGATCATGTGATTTTTGTCCTTCAACCCATTTATATAACGTATAACATTTATAGATTTGCGTATGTTGAACCATCCCTGCATCTCTGGGATAAAGCCTACTTGGTCAGGGTGAATGATCTTTCTAATGTATTCTTGTATTCTGTTTGCCAATATTTTGTTGAGAATTTTTGCATCTATGTTCATGAGGGAGATTGGTCTGTAATTTTCCTTTTTTGTTCTATCTTTGCCTGGTTTTGGTATCAGAGTGATGCTGGCTTCATAGAAGGAGTTTGGTAGAATTCCTTCTTTTTCTATTTCATGGAAAAGCTTAAGAAGCAATGGTGTTAGCTCTTCCCTGAAGGTCTGATAAAATTCAGCAGTGAATCCATCTGGGCCTGGGCTTTTTTTAGTTGGGAGATTTTTGATAACTGTTAGGATCTCCATGCTTGTTATAGGTCTATTTAAGTGATTAATCTCATCTTGATTTAATTTAGGTAGGTCATATAAATCAAGGAAATCATCCATTTCTTTCAGATTTTCATACTTTGTGGAGTATATTTTTTTATAATATGTCCCTATGATTTTTTGAATTTCTCTGGCATCTGTTGTGATGTTACCTTTTTCATCTCTAATTTTATTAATTTGTGTCTCTTCTCTCTTTCTTTTGGTCAGATTTGCTAAGGGTTTATCAATCTTGTTTATCCTTTCAAAGAACCAGCTCTTTGTTTCATTAATTCTTTGTATTGTTTTTTTGGTTTCTATTTCATTAATTTCTGCCCTAATCTTTATTATTTCTTCCCGTCTACTGATTTTTGGTTTGCCTTGTTCTTCTTTTTCCAAGGCTTTAAGGTGAAGCATTAGGTCATTTATTTGCGACCTTTCTAATTTCTTAATATAGGCACTTAAAGCTATAAATTTACCTCTTAGAACTGCCTTCATTGTGTCCCAGAGATTTTGGTATGTTGTGTTCTCATTATTGTTTGACTCTATAAATTTTTTGATTTCCTTCTTGATTTCTTCATTGACCCATTCATCATTTAGTAATGTATTGTTTAGTGTCCATGATTTTGTGTATGCTCTATATCCTTTCTTGCTATTGATTTGTAGTTTGATTCCATTGTGGTCAGATAGAATGCAAGGAATTATTTCAATTTTCCTGAATTTGTTAAGATTTGCTTTGTGTCCTAATATATGGTCTATTTTAGAGAATGATCCATGTGCTGCTGAAAAGAATGTATATTCTGCAGCATTTGGATGAAATGTCCTGTATATGTCTGTTAGGTCCATTCCTTCTATGACCTCATTTAGTCCAGATGCCTCTCTGTTTATTTTTTCCCGGGATGACCTGTCAATTGATGAGAGTGGGGTGTTAAAGTCACCAACTACCACTGTGTTTGGTGTTATCTGTGACCTTAGTTCTAACAGTGTTTGTTTGATGAATTTGGGAGCCCCCATGTTAGGTGCATATATGTTTAGGATTGTAATGTCCTCCTGTTGGAGTGTGCCCTTAATCAATATAAAGTGACCTTCCTTATCTTTCTTGACTAATGTTGGAGTGAAGTCTGCCTTGTCAGCTATTAGGATAGCAACCCCTGCTTGCTTTCTGGGTCCATTTGCTTGAAACACCGTTTTCCAACCTTTCACCCTAAGATAATGTCCATCCTTTGTAGAAAGGTGAGTTTCTTGGAGACAACAAATTGTAGGGTCCTGCTTTTTAACCCAGTCTGCAAATCTATGTCTTTTGATTGGAGCATTGAGGCCATTCATATTAAGAGATATTATTGAAAGATGTGTATTTATGCTTGCCACTTTTTTTTTTTTTTTTTTTTGTGGTTCTGGTTCTACCTTTGCTCTCTTATATTAACTAGTATTTGAGTGTTGTTTGTTGTTTTCCAGTTTCCTTATATGTGTGTTTTTCTTTCTCTTCGGCATGGAGGATTCTTTCAAGTATTTTATGTAGAGCTGGTTTTGTCTTCAAATACTCCTTTAGCCTGCTTTTGTCATGGAATGTCCTTATTTCTCCGTCTATTTGAATGGATAGTTTTGCAGGATAAAGTAGCCTTGGTTGACAGTTGTTATCCTTCAGAATTTGGAATACATCACTCCAAGCCCTTCTGGCTTTGAAAGTTTGTGTTGAGTAATCTGCTGTGATCCTGATGGGCTTGCCTTTGTAGGTAACTTGATTTTTCTCTCTAACTGCTTTCAATATTTTTTCTTTGGATTGTGTGTTTGGTAGTTTGATTATAATATGGCGAGGAGAGGTTGTTTCCAGGTTTTGTCTGGCTGGTGTTCTAAAGGCTTCCTGTATCTGCATTGGCACCTCTTTCCCAATTTGGGGGAAGTTTTCTTCTATGATTTTGTTGAAGATGCCTACTATACCTTTGGATTGAAATTCTTCTCCTTCTACTATACCCTGAATTCTTATATTTGATCTTTTCATAGTGTCCCGAATATCTTGAAATTCCCATTCATACTTTTCTATTAGTTTGTCTTTCTCTTTGTTGGATTGTATTAGATCTGCCACCTGGTCTTCTAGCTTAGATATTCTGTCCTCTCCTTCATCCATTCTACTGGTGAGATTTTCTACAGAGTTTTTTATTTCATTAACTGTGTTCTTCATTGCTAGTAATTCTGACTGGTTTTTCTTCATTATTTCTATTTCCTTATTTATGTCTTGTATTGATTTCTTTATTTCGTTAAATTGGTGTCCTGTATCTTCTCTGATTCCTTTGATTTCTTCTTTGAGTTCATTGAACATATTTACAATCATTCTTTTGAAATCTTTCTCAGGCATTTCCTCTAACTCGTTTTCACTAGAGGTCATTTCTGATGCATTGATGCTTTTTGGTGGATTTATATTGCCTTGGTTTTTGGTGTTTCTTGTGTTATAATGTATATATTTTTGCATCTTGGATTAAGTTACTGCTTAGATTTTCCAGTTAGCTGGGTATCCTTTGCTGTATCTATTGATCTGATATTGTATATCTTCTATGTAGGAGATTAAGATGTTAGGTGTGGCTCTTACCACTCTCAGAGTATCTAGACACGTGGTCCTAGGGGTTAAGTTTGCCTGCTATGGGAGTATTCAAATAGGTTGAGTGGAATAAAATACAGGTATATTCTAAAATTTAACTAAACCCTATACACATTCAGTCAAGAACAGCACCGAGCATTTATGCAAGATTAGGTATTATAAAAACTAGATCCTCTATCAACAAAGAGGTTAAGATTTCTGGTCTGTTGAGGGATCCAAGTCAGCTTGTGACCAAGTGAGACCCTTCCCTGGTTCAATCCCAGTTACCTCTTTGGATGCTTTTGGTCTCAGTCAAGTTGCTGGCTGGGATGTTGGGCCGCTGTTCTGCTTTCTGGAACTGGGTACTGGCTTTTCCTGTGGGGCAAACCAAGCCTGGCAACTGTGGCCCTGCAGATTGGCACCCCTGATGCTGGATCCCCGCTGCTGCCGCTTGAGCTGCCACTGTTGGGACCACTGCTGCTGGATCCGCCACTGGAGATGCCGCTGCTGGGTCTGCCCCCGCTGATCCGCTGGAGCTGCCGCTGCTGGGTCCACCGCCTCTGATCCACTGCCGCTGCCGCTGGAGCCTCCGCTGCTGGATTCGCTGCCCTGAAGCCGCTGTGGCCGGTACCGGAGCGGCTGATGGTGTTTTTGGAGCTGGAGTCACAACTTCCACCGCCGCTTCCGCTGCCGGGGTCTGAGCCGCCGCTGTTGGATCCCGAGTCGCCACTGCCGGAGCCCGAGATGCAGCTGCCGGTGCCCGAGCTGCCGCTGCCGCTGCCAGAGCCCGAGTCGCCGCTACCGGGTCCCGAGGTGCCGCTGCCGGAGCCCAAGTCGCCGCTACCGGGTCCCGAGCTGCCGCTGCCGGATCCCGAGCTGCCGCTACCGGGTCCCGAGCTGCCGCTGCCGGGTCCCGAGCTGCCGCTGCCAGAGCTGCTTCGGCCTGCCCGTGTGGGCTCTGGATATCTCCTACTTCTCCGCTGCTGTTTTAATCTCTTATACACCTCCCTTGTGTATTTTGCTGGGTTTTCTTTGGCTTTTTCTCCCCTAGGCTGCTTAGGCGTGGTTCCTATGCCGCCATCTTGACCGGAAGTCCTACACCTATATTTTCTACTGTTAAATTCTGACTACTAAATAAAACCTAAATGCTTAACAAAATCAAGCTTCATTTTTCTTTAATTTTTTTGTTCATTTTTATTTATTTGAGAGTGACAGAGAGAGAGAGAGAGAGAGAGAGAGAGGCAGATAGAGAGAGAGAGAATGGGTGCACCAGGGCTTCCAGCTACTGCAAATGAACTCCAGACACGTGCACCCCCTTATGCATCTGGCTAATGTGGGTCCTGGGGAATCAAGCCTTGAACTGGGGTCCTTAGGCTTCACAGGCAAGCATTTAACCACTAAGCCATCTCTCCAGCCCTTAAGGTTCATTTTTAATGAGCTTTTGTTTGTTTATTTAAACCTTATAAAAATCAGAAATATAAAATTAATATAACTGGCCAGGCGTGGTGGTGCACGCCTTTAATCCCAGCACTCGGGAGGCAGAAATAGGAGGATCGCCATGAGTTCAAGGGCACCCTAAGACTACACAGTGAATTCCAGGTCAGCCTGGACTAGAGTGAGACCCTACCTCAAAAAAACAAAACAATATATATATAACTGACCTTCTAAATATTCAAAACAAAAAGAGGGTGCCTAGGGGGACTGCTGACTCATGAAAATAGGAAGACAGACAATCAGAATCCAGACAGTCTATTTATAATTAACCATAGGGACAAAAAAAAAAAAATACCTCACAAAAACAGAAGTTAAAAAAATGGTCATATTAAAAGTATTATGGTAAGAAAGTTTTTGTTGGTAGTTATGAGATGGACTGACTAAGGAAGATAAACAGCAGAGAAAACTTTAAATGATGGTAAATGTTTGATGAAAAAGATTGTTACAAAGTGGTTACATAGATTATAAGGTAAAAGTATGTAGATGGAGGTAAGAGTAAAGTATGTAGATGACGGTATAAGTAAGCTTAAACAGAAGGTTAAAGATAAAGTTGATTAAGTCTTAAAGTACTTGATCAGATTACAGATTCCTTGAGATATATATGATGACTATTAACCTAGGGCTTATATCAGACTAACAAACGAATGGCCCTGGCTGGTAACAGGATGCTATGACATTCAGGTGGTAAACTTAAAAACTTTTACTCATTCATTTTTTTAAATATATTTTATTTATTTATTTGAGAGAAAGAAGCAGAGAGAGAGAGAAAAAAATGGACATGCCAGGGCCTCCCGCCACTGCAAACCAACTCCAGAGCATCTGGCTTATGTGGGTCCTGGAGAATCAAACTGGGATTCTTTGGCTTTACAGGCAAATGCCTTAACTGCTATGCCACCTCTCCAGCCCAACTCACTGATATGAATCTAGTCATGATAAGTGAAAGACTGACTTTAAAGTTCTCAACCAAGTTTGCTAGGTTCCTCTATTTGTCAACCTTTTACTATTTAATAAGATTACTGTATCTTAAAAAAACAAAACAAAACACTGTAACCTTAAGATGGTTTCTGTCTTGTTCATGCTGTTTTACTGGGTGATTATTACTGAGATTATTGTCTAAGTCTTATAAAAGGTGATTTAGTCATTGTAACATTGTTCTTAGGGAAACTGAGGAAACTCCTATCCTAGAAAATCCTGCAATATACAAACATTGTTAATATAGTTTGTCTAGGCTTCATATATTCCACTAGTCATAAATATTGCCTTATGTTAAGCTAAAAAAAATGGTTCAATGATTAAAGGTAGTTGATGAAGAAATCACTTTATGTCTATCATAATGTCTCAAATGTATGTTAAAATCAGACTAATTTAGTTCAACAATGACCAGGTTTGGCTTTATTCTTAAGCTATGTTTACTCAGTCTCAGTCAAGGTTTTACTTAAGTAATTGTCTCATTTCTTGTATCTTAAATTCATTGCTTATAGATATATTGATGCTTAAGACATGTTCCCTGCTCTAGAAAAATGTTCTTAAATGCTGCTGTTCTGCTTCCATTTTGTGGGGTAATTGGTACCCACACAGGTATCTAAACTAACCAAAGATGTTGCCAAATACAAATGGCAAAACTTTATGCTGTCTTACTTGACATGTTCTGCCTGTGCTTATAACTACTACACATTTAAAGAATAAGATGTGCCTACCTTCTAAAAAGCTGTTTCTCTGTACTTCTCTTGCCTTGTTTACATAGTTCAAACAATTCTCTATAATAAGGTGATAAATTTATTTATAATGTCATACTTCACATTACAATAAACAAGTTAAAGGTAGCCAGGCATGGTAGCAAATGTCTTTAATCCCAGCACTCGGGAGGCAGAGGTAAGAGGATTGCCGTGAGTTCGAGGCCACCCTGAGAGTACATAGTGAATTCCAGGTCAGCCTGGGCTAGAGTGAGACCCAACCTTGAAAACCAAAAAAAAAAAAAACAAGTTAAAGGCCTCTGACCCAAAGTTATTAATAAACTTTTATGCTAACGATGCCCCATACTACTCACAGTCTTTTGTACTGACACTGTAGTTGTTATATTGTTTCAAGGCCATAGTTTGTATTACAGCTTCTGGTCATTACTAAAGTTATCTTGTGTTTCTTAACTTCACAACACAGGTACAAATATATCTCTACTAAGTAGCTTCTGGCCAGCACTAAAATTATCTTGTGTTTCTTCTTAAATCTACTAATTAACCATTTTTTTCAGGCTTTGGAAAAGATTCCCCTGGACTCACACTGATGTAAAAATAGACTGATTTTCCACTCCGTCTCTGATGCCAGTTCTGTAAGCCTTAGTTTCCCATATCAATATCAAAGTTAACAAGATCAAGATATTTTAACTACTTTTGTTTATTTAAACTCTATCTGAATGTGACATAACAATCAAAACTAAGTCTTTATTTTGTTACATAGGACACCTGCTTACAACAATAGGTTTCTTAAATGTTATATTCTTACATGTTTTCCTATTGGGTAAGACTTTTATTTATTTGCTATAAACTTATTCTAATAAATAAAACTGGATCTAATTATATAAAATATATTTCGTTGTATTATATAACCAGCAGAATTCTATAAAACACAATTTCATTATGCTTATAAAATAAACTACTGATAATAACAAATTATCAAGACTAATCAAAGTTTTGCCTTTTAGCCTAACATTAGTTAGTTAGTTTCATTAGTTCTCCTAAAGATAAGACTTTTTGATCTTTGGACCACATAAGTAAAGACCATGAACCTTCTATATTAAAGACTTAACACAAAAAGAAACCATTAAACCCAAATTTCAGAATTAATTTCTTAATCTCTATCATATGTAAATTTAAAATACTTAAGATATTTCAAATATTGCTTCAATATTAATCTCTTATACTTCCTACCTTACCTAAACCAAATCTTTGTATTTCCACAAATTCTAATTAACCTCCAATCTTAGTTAACAACTCCTTCTTCCTTACCCAACTCCTATATTATTATTTTTCTACCTTAAATATAATGTTCATGTCACCTGTAAATGTCATGTCACATGCAAGAAAATTCATATACACATAATGCCTAACAGATTTGATATGATCTAGGTGTTTCTTTCCTAATGGCTCTGGTAACTATCACTCTCCTGAAGAGCTGCCTCCTTGCCCGTTCATAAGATCTGCATGGGATAAAAGCCTCCTATGCACACAAACTACCAAGTGAAGTTTGGCAACACCTATATGACTAAGACTTCAACAATGGACTATAATGACTGTGGAGAAGTAAATGGTACCAATCTAGAGCCAATAATATTTTCGGCCATGTAGCAGACAGATTCAGGTTCGCTGAGATGAACTTCCAGACCAAGCACAGTTATGGAGGAAGGGATATTTATTGAAGCTTACAGATCCAGGGGAAGTTCCATAAATGGCAGAAGAAGCTGGCCTGCTTTCACAGATCCAAGCAGAGAGAGAGAGAGAGAAGCACAAGCTAAAAAGCCTAAAGCCAAAAGCCACACAGTATAGCACACCTCAGGAACTCCAGCTAGGCACACTTTGCGTATCTTTAGACTGAAATCTCAAACCCACCACCACACCTTAAGATCCACCCAGTGACACTGCCTCCAGCCAGGTGGCTGCAGATGCAAACTACAAACAATAAAGAACTGAATATATTGGAGGCCATCTATTCAAACTACCACAGGCCATATTAGTCTTTTTAATGGCCAATAATATTTCTCTGCATGTGATGTGTCATCTCTCTGTGACCAGCTAAGATAACTATTGCTATAAGTTAAGAAATCTCAGAGCTCTACTTCCTTCAAGGTAAAACTATCCTGTCTCTGATATGTACTTTATTCCCCTGATTATAGTAATAATCACCCTCTTTTTTGGTCCTTACATACTCAGATGTCTCACTGAATTCCTCCAAGAAAGAATACATGCCTTCACCTCACAGTGAGACACTGAATTCTTCATAAGCAGTGAATACTAGCCCCTAGGCATACAACCTCCACAGAACTTCATGGGACACCTCTGAGATATCTATTGTCCCTCCCAGGAGGAAGTAGTACTGTTGTGCCAAGACCCCTGACCAGGAGCCAAGACCCCCGGTCACCCAGGAGTCACCCGGAGAACCACCACAGAAGCCGAGACACTCAAATGTAAAAGCAGCAGGTTTCTTTTTTTTTAAAACATTTTTTTTAAAAATTTTATTTATTTATTTGAGAGCGAGAGAGCAAGAGAGAGAGAGAGAGAGAGAGAGAGAGAATGGGCGTGTCAGGGCCTCCAGCCACTGCAAACAAACTCCATATGCGTGTGCCCCCTTATGCATCTGGCTAACACGGGTCCTGAGAAATCGAGCCTCGAACCAGGGTCCTTAGGCTTCATAGGCAAGCGCTTAACCGCTGAACCATCTCTCCAGCCCAGCAGGTCTCTTTATTGCAAGCCTAGGCCTGGGCTCCATCCACACAGTCCGGCACAGCGGTAGTGAGGGAGAGAGCCCAGACCCTCAGAGGAAAGGGGTTTATAAAGAAAAAAAGATCACCGAAGTTACATCATATTGCGACTTTTAAAATGATTGGTTCTAAGAGGGTGCGCGCAGGAATTTCAGACAGGGTGTGCATGGGAACTCCAGCCTACTTATCTTAGGTCAGTAACTTGTTTGCAGAACCTATCTTTTGCAAGAGCTGTCTGCAGAACTTATCTTTTGCAAGAGGCCGGGGCCTCCATGACTAGGTATCTCTGGAATGTCCTTGGGTGGAGGCTTCCCAGGAATGGGGGGGGAGCTATAGCTAAGCAAGCATGGATACAGAAGCAAAAATAGCACATCAGTCAGCTAGTTCCTCATCTGAGTCGGGCCTGGGCTCTTTATTTATTCAAAATGGCTGTCTGATTTAATATGGCAGCACCACTGTCCAGCCACTAAGCAAGGTCACAGAAGCCAGATGCAGCACTTTACTTTTCTTGGTCTCTCATGTACCATGAGGAGCCAATATTGGATCCCAATTGAGTTAGTGAGTGGAGTCTAATGGTATATACTGTGATCTTAAAACCATAAGCTGTACTGTATTAATGCGTTCCCTAACAGAAGTAGCTAATCTATTAATAATGCAAGGTCCTATTGTGATTAGCAACAAAAATGAAAGTAATGGCCCTGCTAAAGCAGCAGCAGAGTTGTTAACCATGGGGAATGACTGAACCATGACTCAAACCATCCTCTATCAGCTTTTCTTTCTTTCATTTTTCCAAATTCTCTCATACCTTCGCCTTTGAGTCTCTAATTATACATGAATGGTTGATATAAAAACAACATTCTTTCCTAATATTCCCCCTTAGTAGGTGGGTTTCAATATACCCTTCTGGTAGACACACAATGCCAGCCAGCACAGTAGAAGGCTTCAGGTCCCCCACAGCCCCTTTTGATTCTTGCTTTCCTTAAGTGCCCAGGGCATACGTAGAAATAAGAAATTTCCTGATTTGCCAGAGTCCCATGCATTACCCACTAGTTGATGGAGGTCAAAGATCAAATCAGGAAACCAGGTTCCCTGTGGGGCCAGATGTGATTTGGAGTAAGCAATTTCCCCCATGGCAGTGTTGGTTATTATCCAGGTCAGATTATAAACTTGGTGGGGAGTAGCTGCCACAATACATACAGTTAGGAGCACAATCAGGATCAGGAGCGTTTGAGTTGAAGCTTGAGTGAGGTGCTGCATTTCCATTGTGGCTGATAGTCCTCAGGTTCAGCCAGTGGATCTTCCGGTCAGATGTGGGTGTGATGAATCCAAGTGGCAATTTTGTCCATCTTCACAGTGGTAGGTATGGTCAGGATAAAGACTTAGGGTCCCTTCCAGCATACGGTCCGTTCCAGTGGGGTTCCAATGTCTCGCAGCGATGGCAACACCCAGTCTCCCTGATTATTTACATATTTTAGGTTTGAAAATAACCCTTTGAACATCTATATTTGTTTTTTTTTTTTAATTATAGAATAAAAACTATGGGGAAAAGATGTCTTAATGTTTGTTTCACCTCTTGGAAAGTTCTTGTGTTACTTAATAGGCCATTCATATATGTAAGGTATTTTTTATCTTTGGTTATACATTTCTTTCTGAGTGTTTAAGACCATGCAGATAGCCAAATTTAATTAAGGATTAGTTTTGGAGGTCACTAATGGCTCTCCAAAAAGACTTTAGGGACACAGGAGTAGCTCCATAGCTTACTGGTGTCTTCTGTTAGGATGAGTCAGGGCCGTGCTGGCCAAGTAGTTTTCCCTTCTTTGGGAAGTCAGGAGGACTGATTGCTCCTCAATTGTGACTCTCCTATTTCAGACTGTACACCAATTTTGTTTGGGTCTCCATATCCTCCCTGCTCAGGAAGACAGCTGACTTACCAGGGGGCCAATGTAGAAGTGTCCCATTATCTCCAGTGGCCTCATGACCTGGGAGCACAGCCCAAAATATTGGCGCCTCTTGCTCTGATGATTCCGATCAGCTTTGGCTTCTATGTAGGTAATTAACACACTTAGAAAGGAAGTTACACCAGCCTGGATGTATGTACATATGCAGCACATTTCATTACTGAAATAGACTTAGTTAAAGAATGGCACAAGGGCTTCTGAAATCATTTTGTCCTATCTTTAAAATTTTAGTTGTACTATGGCAGCATAAGCATATGAGGTATAGAAAGTAGGCACATCTCATATTTTAAATATTTAATATTTATAAATATCTCATATTTTAAATATCTAATATTTATAAATATAGGCAAAACCAGCTACCAGTCTTGAAAACAGTACCAATTGATTTACAGACTAACTTATTTAACCTAGAAATTGTCAGAAAAGGACAAGTAAGACAGTATAAAGTCTTAGCACCTGTGTTTGAAAACATCTTTGATTAGTTCAGATACCTGTGTTGGTACAAATTACCCAGAGAACATTGGAAACAGAACCACAGAGCTTGATTTTTTTTTTAAACCAAAACAGCTAACTAAATTCTAATATAACCATTGATAAATCTTTTTGAAAGAAAAAACCCCATGATTTTGGCTTAAACTTGATACCTATTGATTTTATGTACCTCAGAAATTTTTTATTAACATAAAACAATTTTATGTTTTACCCATGACTTAAATTTGATAAAGCTTAAGCAAGCTATCCCAACATATCCCAGGAAGACGAAAGTTATCATTACTGAAATTATATCACTTAAACCTAAGTGATTAAACCTAGTTATGACCATTCAAAAAATTAGCATAAATAAGATAGAAGCTTTCTTTAAAGTCACAATGTCTCCATAGTGAATTCCAGGCCAGCCTGGGCTAGAGTGAGACCCTACCTCGGAAAACCAAAAAAAAAAAAAAAAAGTCACAGTGTCTTTAGGTATGAGTACTTCACCTTTGGAAATTAACCATTTTTATGTGAGCCTTTATCTTAAGAATAGTTAAAACCTTGATGAAAAGAGGAACCTAATTTACTTTACTACAGAGTCTTAAAGCCAGTTTATAACTCTTAAATCATAACAAATTAGCATCAGTGACCTGTTAATGAGTGAGGACTTATCATAAGACTCAGTTTCTCCACTGATTAAAACCTTGGCATCAGGTAAACACTGGATTTTATCCAATTAAATGTTTCAATGAAGGGGCCTTTACCCTAATATACACATTAGGCAAGTCTGATGCTTGTCTAATGTAAGGAGTTTGTAACCTGATCAAATACCTTGACTCAGTTTACCTATTTAACATTTTGCCTAGTGAGAAATTTTATCTAACAGATGTGACTTTAGGTGTTCAAAAGAGAAGAACTAAAGAGAACCATAGTTATATACTGTACTCCTTTTTCCTTGTCAGAGACAATTGGCCATTTTGTCTCTAGTCAGAGTCTGGGGGACACATGGCTTAAACTTGCATGGGGTCTGAGATAAAGGGGGTTCCATCCATTTTTTTCAGAGTCCAGCTTTCCATGAATTTAAGTATCATGTGTTGGAAAGCAAGAACAAAATGAAATTACAGAGCAGAGAGATAAGCATCCTAACATTCCTTATCCTAGTCTGAAGTTGTTTTTACATAGCAAATTTACCCATTTGCAAAACACAAGGTGATAGACTCTTATCTATGTTTAACCTAGTTAAACCTCCAATTACATCTGTACTTATGACTTTGTGACCCACCTAGCATAGGAATCACCTGTGTCTAATATAAGATGAATTTAGATTAAGACTATGTCCCTATATAAAACTTTTGGAGTATCCTTAAGAGTCTGTAAACAGTTGAATAATCTCTAACTTTAGACATGGCGTTTAGGTTTAGCCTGAAAATTCTTTCCTATATACGCACATTTTTATTCACATATTTTAACATTTTTATCTAAGTACCACTCAAAAAGCATTTTTAATGAGCACTCTATGTCCCAAAATTGAAAAATTCCTTCCCAGTTCCTTCAATCAATTCATCTCATCCCATTATTAACCACCTTTCTTATAAGGCTATTATGAAAAACTGCACTAAATTAATTAATCTTATTACTCAATAACAAGTGAGTAGTCTAAAGACAATTTTATGTCATTAATACCAATAAGACACTAAACTAAGGCAAATATTGTTGCTATCTTGAGGCAGGTTTGCCTAGAGGTCAGGCCAGTTGCCTCCTCCTTTTAAGTACATTACAATTTTTTTAAATATCTGACAAATTATAAGTTACCACATTAGAGAGAATTCTGTTGTTTTTAATAATCCTCTATGAAAGTTGAAGTTGACCTAGAACATAAATTCAGTAATTATATTTATGATATCACGTAACAAAGTTGACACATTTTTTTACATAAAACTTCAGTTCTTTATAGGCTGTAGTTAAATATGACTTTCTCTTTTCTTCTTTCTTTTTGGTGCACTGTTGCGGCTGGGTGGGGCTTGTATACACCTTAGATCAGCCCTGCCTTACTCCCGGCACTCACCAGGGGTCCGATCTAGTACACGTGGAGGTAATGGCCAAGAAAACTGCCAGGAGGCCAAGGATTCTGACTACCTGAAGGGGGAAGGGAGGGGGCCTCCAGGACTGCCAGGAGGCCTCTGAAGAAGGGCCCCCACTGGGAGGCCACTGAAGAAGGAGTGGGCCCGCTTGGGGGTCCACTGGGAGAGGAGGCGGAGACATGGCACCTGCATGGGCAGAGGCGCCATTGTCTGTCTGCCACCCGACTCTGACCCAAGCTGCTTTGGAGCGCTTGCAAAGCTGGCTTGTAGTTTTGCTGCTTAAAGGGAGTGAGGGGAAATTTCCTTCCTGAACTTTTTATTTCCTAGCCAGATAAGCTATGCGGGTCCACATGGATGCCCAGAAATCCAGAAATGACCTGGAGGACTTCTTCCCAAAAGGAGCCTGCCTCCCTCTGGGAGAGCTAATTCCATCAACTTTCAGAAGAGCTCTTATTCCGTGAGGCAATGTTACCCATGACAGAGAAAGATTAGAAATGCCAAGACCAAAGGGCAACGTTCCCGAGGGCTGATTAGCACACAGGGGATTCCCCAAAGATCCAGGCATGAGCCTGTCCACAAGTTTAAGAGGCCGGCAACCTGCCCTACAGGCTTTTAAGAGGTCGATGTGTTACTGGTTTGTTTTTTTGTGTCAGAGAGAAATAGATAGAGGGTTTTTGCCAACGCCCAATGGGCTGTTGGGGTCGAGGCAGAGGATGGCTGGCCTTCAGTCAATACCGAAGAGTAGCCTCGGCCAAGAGATATCAGTTGCCAGTTCGTCATGTCTGGTCCCACGTGATGGCACGAACCAAAAATAAAGGAGGAGAAAGAGAAACCTGCCAGCCCTCAAAAACATGGAGGCAAGGCCATATGGGCCGATGTCTCCCAGTCCCTCTGGGAAAGCACTCACCCACCCTGTCCATCTCATCAGTGGCCCCCCACAAGAATTGGGGCTTCAGCAGTGGGCTTGGTGTCTCCTTTGGGTGTAACTGCCAGCACCTGTAAAGGAGGGGGCGAGGAAGGGAGGAAAGACTTCACCCAGGGGAGAGGCTCTTCTGTGAGGTTCCTCCAGGTCACAATATAACGGATTTGATCAGGGTGTCCACTCCTAGGGCAAAAAACAATTTTTTTTCAACCTCAAGTATAGTATTTAGATGAAAGGTCCCCCCTGGTGGCCATCCTACATTGAAGGTATGTGGAGAGCCGAGAGAGTGTGATCGCCATTACAAGATGGCGCTGACATCCAGCCTCGGTCCTGGTGAACAAGTAGAATAGCGCATGTGCAAGTGGTGAAAGCGCGCCAAGTCACTGCCCAGCCCGGGGCGTCATATGGGGTGATGAGCGTGCAGCCAATCAGCAGAGTACACGCCGCCTAGGGGCTATATAAGCGGCGCCATTTCAGGGCTCTGGGTCTTCCTCTTTTCATCTGTTAACTGCAATAAACGCTTGCTGCAGAAGGATCCTGGTGTCCGTGTGCGTTCTTGCTGGCGAGACGACTACGCGGGCTACAGCTGGTGTCGAAACCCGGGACTCCGGGTGCCTGTCATCGCCGGCGCCGAGGAGACCCCCCATTCACGGGGAAGGATTCAGAACTGCAGGACTAAGGTAGGTTCTGAGAGGCATGTTTGGTCTTGACTTTTCTCATCTCTCACCCAAATTGGCAGGAGCAATTTTGCTCTCCCTATTGTGATGGTGGCTCTCGTTCTCTTCCTTTTGATTTTATTTTGTTACCACAAATATTTGTGCTGAAGCCGTTTGCTGCTGTTGGGTACAGTCAGACGGACGTAGATAAGCCGCGGTGCCCCTCTCTGTGTGTCAGCTTCTCTCGTAAATAAGAGAGCAACATGGGAGCTTCACATTCGGAGCTACAAGACAGCATGTCAGAAACAGAACGGGATAAAAGGTTAGGGGCCCTCGAGGAAAAAGAAAAAGACGTCTCTAAGAAAAAAGGCCTTTCCGCGGACACTAAGTCCACAGAAAGAAAAGACAAGGGAAAAGACGCCCTGGGAGAGAAACATGAGAGGGAAAAGAGAAGTCCAAAAAGGAGGCCTCTTTATCCGATAAAAGAATTGGAGGCTTTAGGAATTGATAGCTCAGAGTCTGAGGATCTTAGTCCCTCCGAGGAGGAAGAATTAGATGGGGAAGCGGCTCGCTATGGGGAGGAGAGATACTATCTTGATGAGCAGCCGCTACTGCAAAATCGAAAGCAAAAGAAGATAGGAGATAAGAACCGCGCGGCTTTTCAATCTGCCACCCCTGCCATTCCCAGTGCTCCTCCGCCTTATGCCGGCAAGCATTGTTCAGATTCCTTCCTTTCAGAGGGGGACAGAAGGAGGTGCTTACAAGCCTTCCCGGTGTTTGAGGCTGCGGATGGAGGCCGCGTCCATGCGCCAGTAGAGTATGCCCTCATTAAGGAACTTGCTGAATCAGTTAATAAGTATGGAGTAGATGCTAATTTTACAGTCATGCAGCTTGAGAGACTCGCCACTATGGCAATGACTCCAAATGATTGGCAAGTTACAGTAAAAGCTGCTCTTCCTAATATGGGACAATATTTAGAATGGAAAGCCCTTTGGCACAATGCTTCTCAAACTCAGGCAAGGGCTAATGCCAATGCAGAAGATAATCAACGGCACTGAACCTTCGATTTACTAACAGGGCAAGGCCAATTTGTTCATAATCAGACAAACTATGACTGGGGAGCATATGGTCAGATCTCTGCCGCTGCTATTAAAGCATGGAAAGCCCTCTCAAAAAAGGGCGAGGCCGGGGGACACCTAACAAAGATTATTCAAGGCCCCCAGGAGTCATTCTCGGACTTTGTAGCCAGGATGACGGATGCAGCGGGCAGGATATTTGGGGACCCAGAACGAGTTAAGCCAATGATAGAACAGCTAGTGTTTGAAAATGCCTCCCCAGAGTGTAAGACAGTCATTGCTCCTAGGAGAAGCAAAGGGCTGACAGACTGGATAAAGGTTTGCCGAGGACTCGGAGGCCCACTCACTAATGCTGGCCTTGCAGCGGCTATATTACAGGCTAAAAACCGCCAGAGTCTCGGAGGCAATAAAGCTTGTTATAACTGCGGCAATATTGATTGGTACCCAGATGCAATTGCTCTGCTTGCCCTTCGTGGATTAAAGGCAGCCGTTACTCATTTTGGAAAAGAACCCAAGTCTTTAATTGTGCCTTATACAGCCCATCAAGTTCAGATATTAACCGCTACTTCTGATACTTGGGCGGTGTTAATCACCTCCTTTGGTGGTTTAATAGACAATCATTACCCTAGACACCCTATTTTACAATTTGCCTTAACCCAAGAGGTTGTGTTCCCGCGCATTATATCTCGGGAGCCACTTCAAGACGGGCTGGTGGTCTATACAGATGGGTCAAAAACAGGAGTAGGGGCCTATGTGGTTAATGATAAGATTATATCTAAACAATATCATGAAACCTCACCTCAAATTGTGGAATGTTTGGTAGTATTAGAAGTTTTGGAAAAATTCCCAGGTCCCCTGAATATTGTTTCGGATTCCTGTTATGTAGTAAATGCAACAAAAACTTTAGAGGCTGCTGGGTTGATTAAGGCATCTAGCAAGCTTGCAACAATTTTTCAAAAGATTCAGTTTGCCTTGATTAATAGGAGATCTCCTGTTTTCATTACGCATATCAGGGCTCATTCGGGCCTACCGGGGCCCATGTCCCGTGGAAATGACTTGGCAGATCGGGCCACGAAGTTTATCACGCTTGCTCTTTCATCAAAATTGGAGTTGACTAAAAGTTTTCATAAAAGGTTTCATGTCACAGCTGAGACATTGCGTCGTCGGTTTGACATCACTAGAAAAGAGGCTAGAGACATAGTAACTCAATGTCAAAATTGCTGTCAATTTTTACCTGTGCCTCATGTAGGAATTAATCCCAGAGGAATTCGCCCATTACAAATTTGGCAGATGGATGTTACTCACGTCCCATCTTTTGGCAAATTACAATATTTACATGTTTCCATTGATACTTGTTCTGGAGTTATGTTTGCTTCCCCATTAACCGGGGAGAAAGCAGCCCATGTTATTCAACACTGCCTCGAGGCGTGGAGTGCCTGGGGGAAGCCCAAAATTCTTAAAACTGACAATGGACCAGCTTATACTTCTCAAAAAATTTGGACAGTTCTGTCACCAGATGGGAGTGACCCATTTGACAGGTCTCCCGTATAATCCTCAAGGACAGGGTATTATAGAACGGGCTCATCGCACTCTAAAGTCTTATTTAATAAAACAAAAAGGGGGAGTCGAGGAGGCTCTGCCCTCAGTCCCACGAGTGACTATATCCATAGCACTCTTTACTCTTAATTTTTTAAATTTGGACAGTCAGGGCCATTCGGTGGCTGACCGTCATTGCTCAGAGCCTAACATGCCACAGGAGATGGTTAAGTGGAAAGATGTTTTGACTGGTCAATGGAGAGGCCCGGATCCTATTTTAATAAGATCCAGGGGAGCTGTTTGTGTTTTTCCACAGGAA
Organism: Dipus sagitta; assembly: GCA_036346955.1. NCBI lineage: Eukaryota > Metazoa > Chordata > Mammalia > Rodentia > Dipodidae > Dipus > Dipus sagitta. The sequence continues at coordinate 46,032,453 of CM070771.1, forward strand.
GAAGACAATCCATTCTGGCTACCAGAACGCCTAACACGTAGACTTGTGATACCTGACGAATCATCGAGATCCTGTGCGGGAGCCGAAGAAGTGGACAAGATCCATTATGAAGACCCTAATATTGCTACTGAGTATAAGTCTCACATGGAACCTGGCCAAGACGGAACAACGATGGGGAATACTCTCAGTGTTCCCAAACCCACTTCCAATTCGCCATGATGCAAAATTGGTCTGCTGATTTTGAAGCCGCCGTGAGAGAGTTGAGACTAGCCATCGTCCATGTGAATTCTACTAGAGTTGACCCCTCCCTAGCTGTGGGCCTGACATCCTGGATTTCTTCAGCCTTCTCTTTCTTTAAGGAATGGGTGGGAGTGGCGTTGTTTGGTGCAGCCCTATGTTGTGGCTTAGTGTTCCTGCTTTGGTTGTTCTGCAAGCTCAGAGCTCAACAGCAATGTGACAATGTCGTTATTGCGCAAGCACTTGTGGCTATGGAACAGGGATCATCTCCTGAAATTTGGTTATCCATGTTGAAGAATTAATTAGACTGAGACCCTCAGTCGATGCACCTCAGGGGTTTAGCCCATTGCACTGAGTCGATGAGAGATCTAAGTCTAATCAGCCCTTGCCTAAGTGGCTGCAGCACCAAAATATGAGATTGACAGCCCTTGCACCCCCAGGAACAATATTCCATTGCACGGGGATGGGTGTCAACTCCCCTTTTTGCCTCTCCCTTGGCCTTTGCACTCAGAGGACTTGTCTCCATTGCACCTGATAAGGTGAGGGAGTGAGCTCTTGATCGCTTATTCCCCACGGAAGGAATTTGCTTGATCGAACATAGGGTTGTTTGGTGCTGCGCTGGTTGGGCTATGAGGCAGTTGTCATCTTATTAAAACAAAAAGGGGGAGATGTGGAGAGCCGAGAGAGTGTGATCGCCATTACAAGATGGCGCTGACATCCGGCCTCGGTCCTGGTGAACAAGTAGAATAGCGCATGTGCAAGTGGTGAAAGCGCGCCAAGTCACTGCCCAGCCCGGGGCGTCATATGGGGTGATGAGCGCGCAGCCAATCAGCAGAGTACACGCCGCCTAGGGGCTATATAAGCGGCGCCATTTCGGGGCTCTGGGTCTTCCTCTTTTCATCTGTTAACTGCAATAAACGCTTGCTGCAGAAGGATCCTGGTGTCCGTGTGCGTTCTTGCTGGCAAGACGACTACGCGGGCTACAAAGGTAGGCCATTCAGAGGAACAAAATGTAATCCATCTATCTTTTTAACGTTTACCCTGTTGTTATGGGCAACTGCTTTGACGTCCTTCTAGTGCGTGAGGCAGAGTCCTAAAGGGGAGGAAGGAATCTGTCCCATGTTATTGAGTCAGGAAAGGAACATCCATAGGATTAGAGCAATGACAAGACACACAAGTATTACACAGACACACAGGGCCCAAAAAAAAGATGTGCATGCTACAGAGTCAGATTCAGATCCGTGGTGGCCAGAATAGTCTGAGTCCTTAGGGGACGGCTCAATAATGCCAAACACGGTACAGATGGGAGCAGGTCTCCCCAGCAGGTTTGCTCTGTCCTCTGGGACAGAGGCCCCACTCAGATTAGCAAGGTTTGCTCTGTCCGGGACAGAGGCCCCACTGAGATGAGGGGGCAGGACGTCTTGTGCCTCCTCCAGGTCTGTCCTTACACCGCATCCACCAGGACTTATGACCTGATCAGAAAACAGATGCGGCTAGCCAACAGAGTGAAAGGAAAAAGAGAGCGCTCAAGTGGAAAACTTACCCGACCGGTCGGAGAAGAAACCTTCGGAGTCTCGGGTTCGTTGGAGTCTCTGGGGATCCAGGACGTGCCCCCAAGATGTTGTGCCAAGACCCTGGTCACCCAGGAGTCACCCAGAGAACCGCCACAGAAGCCGAGACACTCGAATGTAAAAGCAGGTTTCTTTATTGCAAGCCTAGGCCTGGGCTCCATCTCCATCCACACAGTCCGGCACAGCGGTAGTGAGGGAGAGAGCCCAGACCCTCAGAGGAAAGGGGTTTATAAAGAAAAAAAGATCACCGAAGTTACATCATATTGTGACTTTTAAAATGATTGGTTCTAAGAGGGTGCACGCAGGAATTTCAGACAGGGTGTGCATGGGAACTCCAGCCTACTTATCTTAGGTCAGTAACTTGTTTGCAGAACCTATCTTTTGCAAGAGCTGTTTGCAGAACTTATCTTTTGCAAGAGGCCGGGGCCTCCATGACTAGGTATCTCTGGAATGTCCTTGGGTGGAGGGTTCCCAGGAATGGGGGGGGGGGCTATAGCTAAGCAAGCATGGATACAGAAGCAAAAATAGCACATTAGTCAGTGTTCCTCATCTGAGTCGGGCCTGGGCTCTTTATTTATTCAAAATGGCTGTCTGATTTAATATGGCAGCACCACTGTCCAGCCACTAAGCGAGGTCACAGAAGCCAGATGCGGCACTTTACTTCTCCTTGGTCTCTCAGTATGAGGATCTGACATCATTCCCACTCCTTCCTGCACAGCCCACCCTTGTGATGCCCCATTCACTCCCCAATTTTCCCAATCTTCTTTATCCTTCCAGAGTCCAGACTGAAGGGTAAATGACTGTCCCTAAGACTAGAAAGCCTCAGAGAAACATCAGAGTCAGCCATTCTCATACTAGCATTCCCAGACTAGCTTGACAACTCCTGTGGTTGATATACTTTCCTTAACTCAGAAGGCCTTGCAGGAACAGAAACCATCCAGGGTATCCTCCCTTAGAAAATTCTTGCTAGAAAAAAAAAGCCTATTCTGAGCAAAGACACAAATACCTACAAGTCCCTTATCTACTTCCCTTGGACATACACCTAGTCCACTCTGTTTTTCTTAGGATCCTCTTTATAAGCTTGCACCTCAGCTTAGCTCAGTGCTTCAGCCAACATCCCGAGGAAAGGCTGTGGCCCCTCGTTGTGCTTCAATAAACAGTCACTGTCTATGGTGATCAGGTCCAATGTTTTCCTTTGCTTTTCTCTCTCTCTCTCTCTCTCTCTCTCTCTGTTTTTTTGTTTGTTTGTTTGTTTGTTTTTTCGAGGTAGGATCTCACTCTAGCCCAGGCTGACCTGGAATTTACTACACAGTCTCAGGGTGGCCTTGAACTCACAGTGACCCTCCTACCTCTGCCTTCTCAGTGCCAGGATTAAAGGTATGCGCCACCACACCTGGCTTCCTTTGCTTTTTGCTTTCACTTTCCTCACAGTGCATGCATCTGGAGTTTATTTGAGTGGCTAAAGGTCCTGGTATACCTATTCTCTCTCTACCTCTTTCTCTCTCTCTAAATAAAAATAAAATATAAAAAGGCAGACCAGAAAACATCAAGAAACAAGTTTATAAGACTTCTACCCAACTATGAACTTTTTTCTGCTTGTGTCTGGCCACTGAGTGGCCACAATTACGCATTGTTTTTTTCTGTGAAGTCTCTCCTTGATGTCATGTTGTTCCAAGTTGCCACCTAGCATGGTTTTCAGGGATTTGGAGCACACCCACCATGTGGCAAGAATTCAGTCACAAAACATTCCATCAGTATAAACCCAGCACAGCAAACCCAGGAGGGATCTGCATTTCCCACACAACTAGCAATGGTCATTAGCATTTAAAAGTCAACATTCCACAGAACAAACAAAAAATGTATTCCAACAAACTCAAAGTTCTACACACAGCATTTATATTTTGTTATTGGTTCTACAGAGAGGCAGAAAGAAAAAACAAAAAGTTTTAATGTATGTTTCCCACAGAAATTACCCAAATCTACATTTTAAATGTGCCCATACAGAAGAAAGTGGCAGAAAAGAGAGAATGAAGGGAAAAAAAAATAGACCACGCTTCCTGTCATGAGGAAGTCAGGAAGCAGGATATTCTTAACATCTGAGTTCCCAGCCCATGAACCTATAATACAGGAATTGGGACACCTCTGTCAATGCTGCAAGATATGCCAATGCACCATGATATAAGAACTTGGGGATGTGTGGTGCCTTGAATGTAAATGGTCCCGTAGCTGCAGGTATTGTTTTAATATTTTTATTTGTTTGTAAGCAAAGAGACAGAGACAGAAAGAATGGGTGCATTGGATCCTCTTCTTACTGCAAAACAAACTCAATATGTGCACCACTTTTTTTTAAATTTTTTTTTTCTTTATTAGTCAGTTCTGTATTCAGCAAATACAGTCAGTTTGATACCATTATTAGGCTCATCCATGACCTACCCCCTCCCCTTGGCCCCTCCTTGTTGAGGTATTATATGCACCACTTTGTGCAATTGGATTTATGTGGGGCTAGCAGGTTTTGCACGTGCCTTTAACCACTGAGCCACTGCACCAGTCCAGCTACTGAGACTTCAGGTCAGGGTCAACATGGTGAGATTCTGACTCTCCATTTCTGTTGACTGTTCTACCTCAGTGTAATATCATGTGCTGTTTAAAACTGGTGACCTGTTGGACTATGACAGGCTGGTCATGCACTGGTCTCAGACCCACAAGCAGTTTGGGGCATTATTGGAAGTCACAGGATTCCATAAGGTGTGTTGGCTCACTCCTTTAATCCCAGCAACACAGAGACAGAAGGATTAGGAGTTCAAACCTTCCAGCAATGCAATAGAACCTCTTTTAATTCATATGGATACCAAATTAACTTTGGGGACACTTCTCATGATGTTATGAAGCTTAGAGATCAGGACGTTATTCTGCTTGAGTTCTTTGGGACTTGTTTTTCAAGTTAGGATCTCACCCTATCCCAGGCTGGCCTGAAATTCACTATATAGGTTCAGGCTGGCCTCAAACTCACTGCAATCCTCCTACCTCAAACTCCCAATTGCTGGGATTAAAGGCATGCACCACCACACCTGGCTGGAGGTTTTTGTTGTTGTTTGTTTGTGGTTTTTTTAAACAACTATATTCAGGTGTTTTTAATTTGTTGGTAAAAATTGTCAAGGGTCATGTGGCAGTGTGGATAAATGTTCCCTCAAGGGCATGGGTCTTTGCAGCAGGCTTCACTAGGACTCTGGCGTGGGCGGCCCGCAGTGGCATGAAGGGCGCCCTGGGGAGTCCCGTGGCGGCCGCGGGCCAACCGCTTCCACCAGCTGCTGGACGACAAGTCGGACCCGTTCGACATCCTGCCTGAGGCCGAGCGCTGGCGCCAGCAGCAGCTGCAGCGCAAGCGGCGCGACGAGGCGACGGCGGGTGCGGGGAGCGGGGCGGCAGCTGCGGAGGCCTGAGCCTTGGGGCACAGAGCCCCCGCAGGGAGTCCCAAGGAGCGCCCCGCAGCCGCCAGGCGGAAGCGAGCTCCTAGAAGAGGGCACCAGCAAGGACGGAATGACAGCCGGGGGACAGAGTGACAGAAGGGAGCAGAGAGCCTACCGGGAACATGGGCCCTATGACACTGAGGGCAGGTGGACTTTCCAGCTGAGAAGTTAACAGATGAAAAACCAGCTGACAGGTTTGATGGAGCCAGGGAGCCTGGGGGCAGAGGCCGAGGTGGTCCTGGGAACAGAGCTTTCCACTTGCCTGACCAGAGGGAGCAGGGATTTTGAAAGATACAGTGGCACTGATAAACAAGGAGTCCGAACTGAAGACAGCACTGCTGCCTGTGGAGCTGGGCCCTGGGGATCAGGTAAGGATGCCAGTGACACAGAGCCCACTGCCGATGGAGGAGTCCTCTGCAGCTGAGGAGTCCCAGGGCACCCTGGACAACAAATTTTCAGCTAAAATACCTGACTTGGAAGTCGAAGAGGAAACACAAGTTCAAGAGAAGAGTGAAGAACCCTTCAAGAACAAACCAGACCAAAGCCTGAGTTCAATATCCGGAAGGCAGAGGCCTCAGCTCCTTCCAAAGCAGTGGTGATTCACAAGTCCAAGTACAGAGATGATATGGTAAAGGATGACTGTGAGGATGACTCCCATGTTTTCCGGAAAGCCGCCAATGACATCACCTCCCAGCTGGAGATAAATTTTGGTAACTCCCTCGTCCTGGACAGGGAGCCAGGGGTGGCACCCAGGGAGGCCATGGAAGGATCAGAAGGACAGAGAACTACAGACCCCTAGTAGAAGTGGTGACACAAGATGTTGCTCCCAACCTGGATGACCCTGAGGACTTCCCTGCCCTGGCCTAATAGTGCTTCCCTGCAGCAAAGCAGCACTCCAAAGAGACTTTCTTGCTGTGAGAAGAGTCAGACTCTTAAGAACAATCCACGTTGCTTTCCCATGTCGTGTCCTGTCCTGTGACTCTGCTGTACTCTGGCTCTGGGGGATGTGGGATGGGTGGGTTTCTCTGAGGACATGAAAGCAAGCTCCCCAGGAAGCATTCCCTGAGATGAACAGTGACTTTAAGGAATTTCAGTAACGTTCAGGGATGTTTAAAATGTGCACACATAGATCAGACTGAACCCTCCAGAAGTACAGAGAGGAAATAAATCTGCAAAATACATTTTATTGAGGCTGCTTGGTAAGTGGCATAAGTCCTTACAGGAAATGTGTAGAACTATTAATTTAAAGCTGCACTTAGCCTAGTTTTCCAATGACTGTTCACTTGTAAATCCAAACTCTTCTGAGAAACTTCCTGAGTTGTGGAGATAGCCATTGTACAGTTTGTGATCATCACTCTGAAGCAGTAGAAGCCTTGATTTTTAATGGTGATTTAAACTACCTGGTGGTTTCTGTGTATATGCGCACACACTCTCCCGTAGGGTACATGTGTGGGTCAAACATTAAAGCATTTAGGACAGACATTAAGATTTAAGGAATCATTTAATTAGCTAATCAAATGAACTAGTTTCTTGGTAAAAGAAAAGTATATCATTTCTTCCTCAAAACTAGTATCAGAATTTAGCACTGTACTTGGCTAGACTTGTAACCTACTAGCATTTATCCCATATTATGGGCAGACTTCTCACTTGGGGCTCACCCTTTTTATTGCCTCTGACAGAAGTTTGGAGTCAGGGACCACCTCAGAGGTTCAGTTACTAACTTGGAACCCTGCTCTAAACAACTGAGACCCAGAGCCAAGCTGCCCACCCACTGAGCCAGGAAGATTAAGAGTGCATGGGAGTGGCTAGCAGAGACAGCTGCAGGCAGGCAGCCCCCCTCCCCCATTTTACTGGAGAGATTGTGATGGTGGCTTATGATTTTCCCACTTGTTACACTGAGACAACATTGAACCAGGAGCTGAGCGCAAGTCAAGGTCGGTATTCCCTGTGAATTTTGTGAATAGTAAACTGAGTCCTTTTGATTGTGCCTAAGTCACTGTGAAAAGAAGTCACAGTTTTGTTGAATAATCAAAGTTGCACCCTGGACTTGTTACCATCAGAGATGTTTGCTTTGGGCACCTGCCTGCTCTAGTCTTGTTTATTAAATGAACGTGAGTACTCAAAAAAAAAAGTTCCCTCAGTAGATTCAGGAGTTTATTAAAACTTCTTGGATTTCCAGCCACCTGCATGGAGGAGGTGTCACTGGGTAGATCTTAAGAGTCCAGCCCTAAGATGTAGTGGTGGATTTGAAATTCCAGTCTAAAGATATGCAAAGTGCCTGAGTTCCACCTTGGAGTTTCTGAAGTGTGCTTATGTGTGGTGTGGCTTTTGGATTTTTGGCTTGGGGCTTCTCTCTCTCTGCTTGGACCTGTGAGAGGGAGCCAACTTCTTCTGCCATTGTGGAACTTCCCCTGGATCTGTAAGCTTCAAAAACTATCCCTTCCTGGGCTGGAAAGATGGCTTAGCAGTTAAAGCCTTAGAAGGCAAAGGACCCAGATTCAATTGCCCAGGACCCACATAAGCCAGATGCACAAGGTGGCGCATGTGTCTGGAGTTCGTTTACAGTGGCCAAAGGCCCTATGCACCCATTCTCTCTGTATATCTGCTTATCTCTCTTTCTGAAATAATATAAATTTTAAAAATTAAAAATACAAATAGGGCTGGAGAAATGGCTCAGTGTTTAAGGTGCATGCCTGAAAAGCCTAAGGACTCAGGTTTGATTCCCCTGGACCCATGTAAGTCAGATGCACAAGGTGGCACATGCATCTGGAGTTCGTTTACAGTGGCTAGAGACCCTGGTATGCCCATTCTCTCTCTCTTTCCCTCCCTCTTTAATAAATAAAAATAAATCTTTTTTAAAAAATTTAAATACAAATAAATAAACATCCCTTCTTCCATAACTGTCTGGTTTGGAAGTTCATCTCATCAACTTGAAGCTGTCTACTACAGGCCATTAACATGGTTTCCCTGTTAATTACAATCCTCTCTGTCTCTCTCACTCTCTCTAGTGTTCAACAACTAGGCATAGCATCCAAAACTAATGAGGACATTGGGGCAATATTTTAGTACCTCCTCTCACAAGTCAAGCAGGCATGGGAGATGACAGGGCATTGCTAGAGTGTTCTATGACTCGTAAGTCACTTATTTTCTTGATCAGAGATTATGGAGGCCTATAGTTTGGACTCCAATCAATAATGTAGCCTGTAAATGTAGTCAGAACAGTATGGATGGTCCTCAACGCTTCCAAGAGATGACATATAGTCAACATGGTCCTCATTCATCCCAGCAGATGGTGAAACTGCTTAGTCTTAGAGATCCTCAGAGACTCTAAAGTTTCTCCTCAAAAAGCTGCAACTGATGTTAAATATATATATATAGAAATATCAGGCATGGTGGTGCACACCTTTAATCCCAGCACTCAAGAGGCAGAAAGAGGAAGATTGCCATGAGTTCAAGGCCACCCTGAGATTACATAGTGAATTCTAGGTCAGCCTGAGCTAGAGCCAGACCCTACCTCGAAAAAAGAAAAATTTATATATACACACACAGAGAGAGAGAGAGAGAGAGAGAGAATGAATTAAATTTTGGTTACTTATCAACCTGGTCATAAGCATGCAGCAAGAAACATTTAGCCAGAAAACAAAAAAATATTCCTTAGAAGTGACCGGAGTGCTCAGTACTGTAATCTCTATCACACCTTCCAAGGCTCAGTGTCTACTGAGGAAGAGGTGGTGTAAAGAATGTAAGAGCCAAAGGAAGGGGAGGACTCCTTACAATGTGTTCCCCCTAGACACAAAATGGCCTAGATATCCATGACCTCACAGTGCCTGACACTACCTACACAAAACCATCATAAGAGAAGGAAAAGATCATGACATCAAAATAAAAGAGAGACTGATTGAAACGGGGAGAGGATATGATGGAGAATGGAGTTTCAAAGGGGAAAGTGGGGGGAGGGAGGGTATTACCATGGGATATTTTTTATAATCATGGAAGTTGTTAATAAAAATTTGAAAAAAAATGAAAAAGAAAAAGTTTTCGAGGGCTGGAGAAATGGCTTAGTGGTTAAGCACTTGCCTGTGAAGCCTAAGGACCCCGGTTCGAGGTTTGATTCCCCAGGACCCATGTAAGCCAGATGCACAAGGGGGCACACGAATCTGGAGTTTGTTTGTAGTGGCTGGAGGCCCTGGCGTACCCATTCTCCCTCTCTCTCTCTCTCTCTCTCTCTCTCTCTCTCTCTCTCTATTTGCCTCTTTCTCTCTGTCACTCTCAAATAAATTAAAAAAAAAAAAAAGTTTTCGACAGCATGGCCCAGAGAATGTCTTTGCTTGATTCTAAATGTCAAATTATAAAGGTAGCAATTGTGCAAAAGAGGGTGACTTTATTTTTATATTTTTGTTTATTTACAAGAAGAAAGAGAAAGAATGGGTGTGCTAGGGCCACTTACCAATACAAACAAAATCCAGACACATGTATCACTTTGTGCATCTGCCTTTATGTAAGAATTGGGGAATCAAACTCAGGCTATCAGGTTTTTCAAGCAAGCACCTTTAACCATTGACCCATCTCTCCAGCCCCCAAAATGTTTTTATTTTATACTTTTATTATTTATTTGCAAAGAGAAAGAGAGTCCTTATTTAGATGTGCTCACAACAACCCAGAGTGACATCTGTGCCATTATCAAGGTTACATATTCTTCATAATTCTGCTAATGTCTCATCTATTTTACAAGATCTACAAGAACAGGGACTGACCATGCCAATCACCACCATGCCATTTGGTGAACAGCTTTAGAAATGGATTTCTGGACTACAGAGAATGCTTAGTGGTTACAAGGCCTGCAAAGCATAATGACCTGGGCTTCAGTTCCCCAGTACCCATGTAAAGCCAGATGCACAAAGTGGTGCAAGTACCTGGAGTTCATCTGTAGTAGCTAGAGACCCTGGTACACTCATTCTCTTCCCCCCCCCCAAACAAATAAAAATAAAAATAAGCAGGGAGTGGTAGTATACACCTTTTAAAAAAAAGAAATGGATCTTTAATCTTTATAGTGAAAGTGAATTACGGCTGCCTTTCTGGTAATAGTAATTCTTTTAACTTTAGAATGTTGTGTGACCAACTCTTGTTTATTTTTTTTGTTTATTTATATTTATTTATTTATTTGAGAGCAACAGACACAGAGAGAAAGAGGCAGAGAGAGAGAGAGAGAGAATGGGCGCGCCAGGGCTTCCAGCCACTGCAAACGAACTCCAGATGTGTGCGCCCCTTTATGCATCTGGCTAACATGGGTCCTGGGGAATCAAGCCTCGAACTGGGGTCCTTAGGCTTCACAGGCAAGCACTTAACCACTAAGCCATCTCTCCAGCCCTCTTGTTTTAATTTTATCTCCTCCTGATTACAGTCAGCTTACACTCAGAGGCCCTATAACAATCTAACTCCATCCAGGTTAGCTCAGTGGCTTCAAAGGCCTAAAAGTTTACAAGAATGAGAATGTGGAAGAACCTCAATGACCCCTTCCTCCTAATGTCTTGCTTTTATTCTTTCTACCCAACATTTTCTTCCAATACTGTTTCCAGCACTCTATCAATGTACTTTTGGGATCCCTTAGCTAAAACTCACTGGAGAAGTACCCTACTGGCCACACCTGATGACCCCACTCAGCTCAAAGAAGTCAGATTAGTCATCACCCAAATCCCCATAGGCAGTTACTGTTACTTCTTGAGAGAGACTCTGAGGCAGTTTGGGCACAACAGGGCCCCTGAAATTAAAATCAGGGAATATTCTAGAGGTTCCTTTTGCAGTCTACACTGTTCTGGAGATCAGAAAAAACATCTTATCTCTGCCTCTTTCAGCCAAAGGGAATTCACTAGAATTGTTTTTCCATAAATTGAATCTGAGTCCCTCACTAGGTAGAATTTCCCCTTTCCTCAAATTCAGATTCCTGGAAGTATTAAACCTGATCCTGGCATCATAGCTGGTTAGCTAAGTCTCCAAAATTTTGCAGGAGGGCTGGTTAGCTCCTCACCAAACTATGAATGACCCATATTTTCAACTTTATGAGCACAAGCTCTTTATACTCTCTCTTCTTTCTTCTCTTAATCTAATAAAATCTTACTAAACTTCAAAAAGTGGACCAGCCTGAAAACTGTCCTCTGACCCTCACAAAAATGCTGTGCCACATACCCTCAAACACATACACAGGAATAAATAACAATTAAAAATTATATTTTAAAAAGTAGCAAGAGCCAGAAGTGGTGGCACATGCCTTCAATCCCAGCACTTGGGAGGCAAAGATATGCAGATCACTGTGAGTTCAAGGATAGCCTGGGACTACAGAATGAATGCCAGATCAGCCTGGACTAGAGTGAGAACCTACCTCAAAAAAGATTTTTTTTTAACTGGCACAAGAGACTGAGGCCTACCTTAAGACCATTTATGAATACATACTTTTAAACCAACTTTTGTGAGCTATGATTAATGTTAACAACAAAACATAGTGGGCTGGGAAGATGTCTCTGCAGTTAAAGGTACTTCCTTGCAAAGCAAGCTAGCCAGAGTTCAATTCCCCAACACCCATTAGTGAGGAAAGATAGAGAAGGTCATTTTATACTTACTAAAGGAACACTCCAGCAGGAGGACATCACAATCCAAAACATATATGCACCTAACATGGGGGCTCCCAGTTTCATCAACCAAACACTATTAGACTTAAGGTCACAGATAACATCAAACGCAATTGTAGTGGGAGACCTCAGTACACCACTCTCATCAACTGACAGGTCATTCCGGCAGAAAATAAACACAGAGATATTTGAATTAAATGATGTAATGGAGACTTCTGGTTAAGATGGTGGCATAGGAACCACGCCAAAGCAACCCAGGGGAGAAAAAGACAAACAAAACCCAGCAAAATACAATCTTCTACTAAAAAGTGAGGTATATAAGAAATTACCAACTGCAGCAGAGAACAAGACAAAGAAAAATCAGTAGACGAGAAGAAATAATAAAGATTAAGGCAGAAATTAATGAAATAGAAACCAAAGAAAAAAATCCAAAGAATCAACGAAACAAAGAGTTGGTTCTTTGAAAGGATAAACAAGATTGATAAACCCTTAGCAAATTTGTCCAGAAGAAATAGAGAACAGACAAAAAATAATAAAAATAGAGATGAAAAAGGCACCATTACAATAGATACCAAAGAAATTCAGACAAGTATAAGGACATACTTTAAGAATATATATGCCTCTCAGTTTGAAAATCTGAAATGGATGATTTCCTTAATTCATATGACCTACTAAAATTAAATCAAGATGAGATAAACCATTTAAATAGACCTATAACAACTATAGACATCCAAGCAGTTATAAAAAGTCTCCCAACTAAAGAAAGCCCAGGCTCAGATGGATTTACTGGTGAATTTTACCAGACCTTCATGGAAAAACTAACACCAATGCTTCTCAAACTTTTCCATAAAACAGAAAAGGAGGGAATTCTACTGAACTCCTTCTATAAAGCCAGAGTCACCCTCATAACAAAACCAGATAAAGATAAAACAAAAAGAAAAAAGAAAATTACAGACCAATCTCCCTCATGAACATAGATGCAAGATTTCTGAACAAAATATTGGAAAATGTAATAAAAGAATGTATTAAAAAGATTATTCATCCTGACCAAGTTGGCTTTATCCCAGGGATGCAGGGGTGGTTCAATATACGCAAATCAATAAATGTACTATATCATATAAATGGTCTGAAGGACAAAAATCACATGATCATCTCAATAGATGCAAAAAAGGCATTCAACAAAACCCAACAGCCTTTCATGGTAAATGTATTACAGAAACTGGGAATAGAGGGAACATACCTCAACATAATAAAAGCTATTTATGACAAACCTACAGCCAACATAATACCAAATGGAGAAAAACTTGAAACTTTTCCACTAAATTCAGGGAAAAAACAAGGGTTTCCACTGTCCCCACTTTTATCTAATGTACTACTGGAAGTCTTAGCTATAGCAATAAGGCAAGAGACACTCATAAAAGGCATACAAATTGGAAAGGAAGAGATCAAACTATCACTATTTGCAGATGATATGATTCTATACATAAAAGACCCTAAAAACTCTACCAGCAAACTGCTGGCACTGATAAACACTTTTAGCAATGTAGCAGGATATAAAATAAATACACAAAAATCAGTAGCTTTTCTATATACTAAGAACAATCATGCAGGGGATAAAATCAGGGAATCTCTCCCACTCACAATTGCCTCAAAACAATAAATAAATAAAGTACCTTGGAGTAAAATTAACCAGAAAAGTGAAGGATCCCTACAATGAGAACTTTTAAACACTCAAGCAAGAAATTACAGAAGACACAAGGAAATGGAAAGGCATCCCATGTTCTTGGATTGGAAGAATCAATATTGTGAAAATGTCAATCTTACCAAAAGCAATCTACACATTTAATACAATCCCCATTAAAATTCCAATGGCATTCTTCACAGGAATAGAAAAAAACAATCCTAAACTTCATTTGGAACCACAAAAAAACTCAAACAGGCAAAACAATTTTGAACAACAAAAATAAGGCTGGTGGTATCACCATACCCAATTTTAAGGTATATTACAAAGCCATAGTAACAAAATCAGCATGTTATTGGCACAAAGACAGACATGTAGATCAATGGAACAGAATAGAGTACCCAAATGTTAATCAAGGAAGCTATAGCCATCCGAGTTTTGACAAAAATGCCAAAAGTAATCATTGGAGAAAAGACAGCCTCTTCAACAAGTGGTACTGGGAAATCTGGATATCTACAGGTAGAAAGATGAAAATAGATCCTTGCCTTTCTCCATGCACAAGAATCAAATCCAAGTGGATCAGGGACCTTAATATCAGACCTGAAACTCTGAAACCGCTAGAGGAAAAGGTAGGGGAAACCCTTCAATGTATTGGCATAGGCAAAAACTTTGTGAATATAACCCCAATTGCTCAGGAAATAAAACCACTAATTAACCACTGGGATGTCATGAAATTGCAAAGCTTTTGTACAGCAAAGAACACTGTGAATATGGCATAGAGGCAACCTACAGAATGGGAGAAAATCTTTGCCAGCGACACATCTGACAGAGGATTAATATCCATCATATACATGGAACTCAAAAAAACTAAATAATAAGAAATCAAACAGCCCAATCAAAAAATGGGCTATGGAACTAAATAGAGTTCTCACTGGAAGAAATACAGATAGCATTAAACATCTAAAAAAGTGTTCTATATCCTTAGCCATCAGGGAAATGCAAATTAAAACTACCTTGAGATTCCATCTTTCTCCAGTCAGAATGGCTACCATCAAGAAAACAAATGACAATAAATGTTGGCGAGGATGCAGTAAAAGGGGAACCCTTCTATACTTTTGGTGGGAATATAATCTGGTACAGCCATTGTGGAAATCAGAGTAGACATTCTTGGGATAGCTAAAATTAGATTTGCCATATGGCCCAGCTATAGCATTCCTAGGCATATATCCTAATGTCTCTTCTCACTACCTTAGAGATATTTGTACAACCATGTTTATTGCTGCTCTATTCACAATAGCTAGGAAATGGAACGAGCCTAGATGTCCATCCACAGAGGAATGGATAATAAAGATGTGGTACATCTACACAATGGAGTTCTATTCCATGGTAAAGAAAAATGAAATTTGCAAGGAAATGGATGGATCTGGAAAAGATTATATACTACGTGAGGTAACCAAGGCCCAGAAAGCCAAACGCCACATGTTCTCTCTCATATGTGGATCCTAGCTACACATGTATAGACTTGTGTGTGATCTGGAACCAAAAATCAGTAGCAGAGGCCCATAAGCTAAAAAAGGCTATAAGGAAGGGAGGAGAGGGAAAGTCTCAAGGGGATGGTACTGTACATATGTAAGTAGAAAAACAGATTACAGGGGAGGGGAAAGGCCTAAGCAAGGTCAGGGGAAGAGATTGTATAAAAGAAAGGTGGGAGGGGGAGGGTCAATCAAAATTCAAGGTATTCTAAGTAAGATATATGAAAATCTACTTTCTTGAATAATGGCACATCCAGAAGCCATAGATTGTTACTAGAAATTTTTCAGTGCCAGGGATGGGATACCTTCCAGTGATTTGTTGGCCAGGGAGATCCCTGTTGCCTCCAAAACATTATAGGCTATTGCCAAGGCCCTTGGTTTTCTGTGAGAAAGAGATGGTAAGACACTATTACTGAAGACTTCACATGCCTGAGAGAGAAATCAAGCTGGTGCTGAGCAAAAAACCTTCTCCCTGTAGCCCAGCCAACTGAAAGCTGGAAAAAGCTGCACTGTATGAAGGCTTATGGGAGACAGAAGTCATCAGCAGTGAAAACAGTGAACACTGAAAGCCTCAAGTTTGGCCAGATAGGCCAAATGACTGAATGAGTGCAATAATGGCATATCTGCTCTGGGGGAAACCAACTGCTCTCTAATTGGACTGAAGGCCCACTCTATGGGACAGGATACGTGCCTGGTTCTGAAAACCTAATCAAATGCCTATGGCAGGAGAGGTCATGAGCCTTAGGGGTATAAAGCCTGCTCTTGTCTGGATAAATGCATATATTACTCTCACCAAAATGCCCTGAAAACAGTAGACTTAACGTTCATACTCATTTATTAATGCTACTCTCACTTCTGGTTAGAGATGCTTCTCTTTTCAAATGGCGAAGACCACTGGGATGACCCAAAAGGCAACATAGTGCTGAGAAGAAGAGACAGAGGAGTGTCCAGCAATGAAACATTTCACACCTTCTAAGCCTCAGGGTCCATTGCAGAAGAGGTGGTGGAAAGAATGTAAGAGGCAAAGGAAGAGTACCACTCCTTATATACAACTGTCCAGACAGAATTTGGCCTCGATATCCAAGACCTTCCAGTGCCTAGCAAAACCTACACAAGGCCCTCATAATAGGAGAAAAAGATGATGACATCAAATTAAAAGAGAGACTAACAGAGAGGAGGGAGGGGATATGAAGTAGAGCAGAGTAATGAAGGGGAGAGTGGGGGAGGGGAGGGAAATACCTTGGTTTGTTGTCTGTATGCATAGAAGTTGTCAATCATGATATATATATATTTAAAAAGATTCAGTTTCTCAAAGGGAACTTTTCAACTGCCTACAGCTTTACTCTAACATATCTTTAAAACCCTGTTTCTGGCCAGGTGTGGTAGCACACACCTTTAATCCCAGCACTTGGGAGGCAGAGGTAGGAGGATTGCCACGAGTTCAAGGCCACCCTGAGACTTCATAGTGAATTCCAGGTCAGCCTGAGCTAGAGTGTGGCCCTACTTAAAAAAAAAAAAAAAGCCTGTTTCTTTTAAACCCCAATATACCTTAAATAAAACCCAGAATTCGTGATTTCCACTATATAAACTTAATAATTCATCATTTATCCTATGTAAGTCCATCTTTATTAATTCTTTAGTAAAGGTATCCAAAATTGGAGTTTCATTAAATTCTGGGGACCACCCCTGCACAACAAAATACTGTATCATTTTCGGTCTCATAGTTTATTTGCAGCAGTAAAAGACCCTGCCTCTAAGACAGAGCACAGATACCTCAAACCTGCCCTCTGACATTCACATGTATGCTACAGCATGGTCATACATGCACACACACACAAACACACACAGTAAATTAATGTTTTAAGCAAAACATGTGAGTTGGGAAGATGGCTCAGTAGATAGAGTATATGCCATGTAAACATGAGCACCTAAATCCCCAGCAAGATACTGTAGCACTAGCACCTGTAATCCCATTGTGTGCCAGGTGCAGAATTTGGTGGTTTGAATGTAAATATGTGTCCCTGTGGTGGTTTGATTCAGGTGTCCCCCATAAACTTAGGTGTTCTGAATGCTAGGTTCCCAGCTGATGGATATTTGGGAATTAATGCCTCCTGGGGGGAGTGTATTGTTGGGGGCAGACTTATGGGTGTTATAGCCAGTTTCCCCATGCCAGTGCACACTCTCCTGTTGCTACTGTCCACCTTATGTTGGCCAGGGGGTGATGTCCACCCTCTGCTTATGCTATCATTTTCCCCTGCCATTGTGGAGCTTCCCTGCAAGCCTGTAAGCCAAAATAAATCTTTTCCCCAGAAGCTGCTCTTGGTTGAGTGATTTCTACCAGCAATGTGAACCGGACTGCAACAGTAAAGTGATACCGAGGAGTGGGATTGCTGCTAGACACCTGACTGTGTGACTTTGGCCTTTTGGAGCTGATTTTCAAGAGGAATGTGGGAGGATTTGAAACCCTGGCCTAAGAGATGCCTTGCAGTGCTGTAAGTACAGCTTGATGGACTATTCTGGTCTGAGCTGCAAGACCTGAATGCAGTAAGAACTATGGACTGTGAGATATGGCTTACGAGGGTGAGAAAGAGCTTTGCTTGGACTGGGCTAGCAGTTTGTGTGAGAAGTGTGCTCTTATGGCCATGTCCTGAGAAGTTGTGCAGGGTTGCTTTGCGTAGAAATGAACTGGTGTGAGTAGAGGGATATGGCACAGAAAGAAAAATCTTTGGGTGAACTGTTGCCCATTCAGTTGGTTCAGCTGCAACTGAGAGATTACAGCCTTTGTGACTGGGCTAGCTGACATGCGCTGGGGCAACAGGAAGAATGTAGATTCTTTTGAAGGGGCCTGAGTGCTCAAGGAGTGTCCTGTTCTTCAAAGTCTGCTTTATTCCCCCCTGGATTAACAAATTGGCACCCTACCTGGTATTGTGGAGTATAAGAAATGCTGGAAAGAGAGGGTCATTGAGTTTGCAACACGGTCTTGTGTTTTGGAAATGGCCATGGGCAGTGTGAAGCAGGTTTGCTGGATGCCTGCATGGAGAACCCATGGGGCCATGAAGATGAACCGTGGCTTGCAGTGGAGACCCAATGGAGATGCTGGGACCATGAGATGGCTGCCAAGGAGAGCTGCTGGCCCCGGTGACATTTTCCAGGACTGTGAGTAGCCTAGCTGGAGGGCCGGAATTGGAATGTCAGACACTTGTTGCTGGTTAGAATTATGGGACTTGGAGAATTGTCACTGGCTAGAGTTGTGGGACTTGAAGCTACAGAGTTTGATGTTTGCCCTGGTTGTTTTAAATCTTGTATTGGTTGAATGTTTCTTTGCTATGCCCAAAGCCATCTTATGCAGTGTGAATATTTATTCTGTGCCATTATGGGTTTTTTGAGGTTATTTTTTGGTATTATGGCTGAGTTAAAAGATCTTGGACTATGGGGACGTATGAACATCATTGGAATTGATAAAAAAAACTATGGGACTTTTAAAGTTAGATGAATGCATTGCATTTTACATCATGTATGGTTATCAGTTTATGGGGGCCAGGGGCGGAATGTGGTGGTTTGATTCAGGTGTTCCCCATAAACTTAGGTGTTCTGAATGCTAGGTTCCCAGCTAATGAATATTTGGGAATTAATGCCTCCTGGGGGGAGTGTATTGTTGGGGGTGGGCTTATGGGTGTTATAGCCAGTTTTCCCATGCCAGTGTTTGGCACACTCTCCTGTTGCTACTGTCCACCTTATGTTGGCCAGGGGGTGATGTCCACCCTCTGCTTATGCTATCATTTTCCCCTGCCATTGTGGAGCTTCCC
The DNA here is from genome assembly GCA_036346955.1 of Dipus sagitta. Classification (NCBI taxonomy): domain Eukaryota; kingdom Metazoa; phylum Chordata; class Mammalia; order Rodentia; family Dipodidae; genus Dipus; species Dipus sagitta. The sequence goes on from CM070771.1 coordinate 46,051,370, forward strand.
TGCAAGCCTGTAAGCCAAAATAAATCTTTTTCCCAGAAGCTGCTCTTGGTTGGGTGATTTCTACCAGCAATGTGAACCAGACTGCAACAGTAGGTATTTTGGGGGACTGAGTTTTTCAAGGGTAAGAGCCTCACTTTAGCACAGGCTGACCTGAAACTCAACTCTATAATTCCAGGCTGGCCTTGAACTCACAGCAATCCTCCTACCTCTACCTCTCTAGTGCTAGGATTAAAGACATGCACCATCAAGCCCAGCTAGTGTGTGTGTGTGTGTGTGTGTGTGTGTGTGTATTTTTTATTTATATATTTATTTATATTAATTTATATATTTGCAAGCACAGGGAGAGGTAGACAGAGACAGAGAGAGAATAAGCACATCAGGGCCTCTAGCCATTGCAAACAAACTCCAGATGCATGCACCATTTTGTGCATCTGACTTTACATGGGTACTGGGTAATCAAACCTGGGTCATTAGGTTTTGCAGGCAAGTACCTTAACATCTGAGCCATTTCTCTAGCCCACAGCTAGGTATTTTGATTAAGTTTTCTACTCAGTCTTCTGCAGGCTGAGCCCTGCTGGAAGAGGTATTTCACTGGGGGCCAATCCTAAGTCCACCCTAGTAGGTGTGTTTAGAGCCAGGGTGATTAAGCTCTGGCTGTTTGTGCTGGCTGGGGTTGGCTCTTCTTCTTTTGTTATGGATGTATGTTCATGTATGCTAAAGTGAGCCAGTTTGTTTCTCCATGATGAAGCTTCCCTTGGAATCTATAAGCCTGAAAATAATCATTTCCTCCCATAATTTATTTCTAGTTAGGTGTTTATCTCAGTAAAAAGATAACTACAGGGCTGGAGAGATGGCTTAGTGGTTAAGCACTTGCCTGTGAAGCCTATGGACCCTGGTTCGAGACTCAGTTCCCCAGGACCCACGTTAGCCAGATGCACAAGGGGGTGCACACCTCTGGAGTTCGTTTGCAGTGGCTGGAGGCCCTGGCACACCCATTCCCCCCTCCCTCGGTCCCTCCCTCCCTCTTTCTCTCTCTCTCTCTGTCGCTCTCAAATAAATAAAAATAAAAATAAAAAAGGTAATTACAACACCCATGTGAAGCCAGATGCACAAAGTGGTGCATACATCTGGCATTTGCACTGGCATGCAAAGGAAGGGTAGGACTCCTCACAACACTCTCCCCCAGACACAAAATGGCCTGGATATCCATGACCTTGCAGTGCCTGAGACTACCTAAGTGAGGCCACCATAGTAGGAGGAAAAGATGGTGATATCAAAATAAAAGAGAAACTGATAGAGAGGTGGAAGGGGTATGAGGGAGAGTGGAGCTGAAAAGAGAAAAGTGGGGGCAGGGAATTACCATGGCATATTGTCTACAGTTATGGAAATTGTCACTAAAAAAATAAAAAATTAGAGAGGACTTCCAGCCAAGATGGCGACCGCCTAACTGTGCCACACATCCCCGGGAAAGAAAAGCAAGACATTAAGGGCTCACTGGGTCTTTTAGGGGAGAGAAATCTCTAATAGATTGCCAGTGGGAGGGCACAGAGGGGGAAAAAAGGGAATTGCTGATTCCCTCACTCACGGGTAGACCACCAGTCCCCCAAGCAGCCACCATTCTCACAGTCCCAGCTTCAGGATATCCCTGCACTTACTGTAGGAAAGGGGACCAAGGCCAATATAGTCCCACTTGCCTCACTGCACAGTGGCAATCACCCTGCTACCCCTGCCCACGCGTGACCTTAGGCAGGCTCCACCCACTGGCCCACTTGAGCTCAGGCTCCTTTGGTTCATTTGCCGCCACACGCATGCTGATGATCCCCACTTGTGCAAGCTTAGTCTGCTCTGTCCATTTGCCACCTTACTGCTCCAGCTGCCGCCCATTCACGTGCAAGTCCAGACCCATTCCACCTGCCCATGCGAGCTCAGGCTCACTCTGCTGTCTGCATGCGCCAGCTCAGGTGAAAGTCCCTCCTGTCTGCTGCACTGGCTGACTGCCAGTGTCCTGTTGTGGGGGATCTCAGACTGCTTCTGGGTCCCAGTGTTCCACCACACGCGAGTTTAGGCTGCTTCAGTGCTTGGTGCTTCAGCGTCCCATCAAGTGCAAAGCACAGGCAGCTTTGACGCATCACTATGAGAGAGCTCAGGCAACTTTGGCGCCCCTGCCACGCAGGAGCACAGGCTGCTTTGGCATTGTGCCAAGTGACTGCTTGGCATCCGCCTGAGGCTGCTTCAGCTTCCCACTGTGCTTGAGGTCAGGCTGATCCACCCACCCACGTGTTAGCTCAAGGCCACACAGCCCAGCTGCTTGCCTGCTGGCTAGACCAGGCCAGCTCCCCCAAGAGGCACCTCCCCCGCCCATCGAGACCACAGTCCTGCTCTTGCTGCCCATACACTGTGATGGGCAAACCACAGTGCAAAAGAAATAACATAAAAATCAAATGCAAGAAAATCCAGTTAAATCACCCACTCCTACAATGAACATCTCTAATCAAAACAGAAGAGACATTAGGATCAGAACACCAAAATGAAGCTATGAGCAATGCAACCCTGACCAAGCTACTGTTAGAACTTGCAGAAAAGCAACAAAGGACCGATAATCGTGTGGATGCTGTCATCACTAGACTAGACCTAATAGGTAAGAAAATGGAAGGAATTAAAGACAGTTAAGAGATACGAAGGAGAGTAAAAAAGAAAAGAGGACCTCAAAAATCAGCTGGTGATGCTAAATGAAGACATAGAAAAATGCAAGGATGAATTCCAAGAACCATTAAGAAAATCAGAAAATGATGTGATAAGGGAGCTCGACAGAGGGATAGAAACTATACATAGAAAAGTATTAGAAAATGCAAACCTAATTGAAATTCTCCACACAGAAGAATCAAATACTCAAACTCAAATGCCTACAAGAAGCAGATCACAATAACCAAAATCAGAGAAGGCACAAAAAAACTTCAAAGTCCATGAAAACACCAAACCACATATACCAACACAATATGGCAGGGATCAAATCAAATCTCACAGTCATTATCCTCAATATTAATGGCCTTAATTCATCCATCAAGAGACACAAGCTAACAGGATAGATCAGAAAATTAGACCCCTCAATCTGTTGCCTTCAAGAAACCCACCTCACCACTAAAGACAGACACCTCATCAGGGTGAAAGGGTGGAAAACAATATTCCAAGCAAACGGGTATAAGAAACAAGCAGGCATAGCTATATTAATGTTGTATAAAATAGACTTCAAACCAAAAATAATCAAAAAAGACAAAGAAGGCCACTTCCTACTTATCTAGGAAATGATCCATCAAGAGGATTTTACAATCATAAATTTGTATGCACCAAACACAGGGGCACCACAGTTCATAAAGCAAAACCTATAGAGACTTCAATACACCATCATCAGCAATAGAGAGATCATCCAAACAGAAACTCAACAAGGAAGTAAGAGAGCCCAACAAAACCATAGAACACTTAGACCTAACTGACTTTTACATAATATTCCATCCCAAATCCACAGACTACACATTCTTCTCAGCAGCCCATGGAACATTCTCTAAAACAGATCACATACTGGGTCACAAAGCCTGCCTCCATATATTTAGGAAGATTGACATAATTCCCTGCATGATATCAGATCACAATGCTATATTGCTAGAAATTAACAACAAAAGACCCACCAAGAATCCCATCGGCACCTGGAAACTGAACAGCACACTTTTAAACAATAAATGGATAGTGGATGAAATAAAAAATGAAATTGCGAAATTTCTAGAAATGAATGACGATGAGAACACATCATACCAAAACTTATGCGACACAATGAAGGCAGTCCTCAGGGGAAAATTCATAGCACTAAATGCCTTCATAACAAAGACAGAGAGATCCCAAATCAGTAATCTAACCATCCACCTAAAGGCACTGGAAAAACAAGAAAAATCCAACCCAAAAACCTCCAGAAGGGAAGAAATAATTAAGATCAGAGCAGAAATTAATGAATTGGAAACTAAGAAAACAACTAAGACAATTGACAAAACAAAGAGCTGCTTCTTTGAAAAAATGAACAAGATTGACAAACCTGGCCAATTTGATCAAGAAAAAAAAAAAAAAAACAGACGCTTCAAATTAACAAAATTCAAAATGAAAAAGGAAAGATCACAACAGACATAAGTGAAATTGGGAGAATCATCAGGACTTATTTCAAAAACCTCTATTCCACAAAACTGGATAATGTGGAGGACATGGATAAATTCCTGGACACATACCATCTATCAAAGCTAAACTCAGAGCAGATTAATCTCCTAAACAACCCTATCACGCTCATTGAGATTGAAAAAGTAATTTAAAAAACCTCCCCAAAAAGAAGAGTCCAGGACCAAATGGCTTCTCAGCTGAATTCTATCAAACCTTCATGAAAGAACTGAAACCAATCTTTCTCAAATTGTGCCCCACAATTGGAGAACAGGGAAAGCTCCCCAACTCCTTCTATGAAGCTAGTATCACCCTAATTCCAAAACCAGGCAGAGATACCACAAGAAAAGAAAACTACCAGCCTAAACAATAAAAACTAAAACAACCCACTCACAAAATGGGGCAAAGAGCTGGATAGGCAGTTCACAGAGGAAGAAATACAAATGGAAAACTCACACTTAAGAAAATGTTCATCATCCCTAACCATCAGAGAAAAGCAAATTAAAACAACTATGAGATTCCACCTTACCCCAGTAAGGATAGCAAACATCAAAAAATCAAATGAAAATAAATGCTGGCAAGGATGTGGAGAAGTAGGAACTCTCATCCACTGTTGGTGGGAATGTAAGATGGTACAACCACTTTGGAAAGCAATATGGAGACTCCTGAAAAAGCTGACTATAGAGTTACCAACAGAACCAGTTATTCCCTTGCTGGGCATGTACCCTAAAACCTTTAAACCTCAGTCCAGAGAGATTTGCTCAACCATGTTTATAGTGGCTCAATTTGTAATAGCTAAGAGCTGGAATCAACCCAGATGTCCATCACTAGAAAAATGGATAACTAAGATGTGGTATTTCTACACAATGGAATTCTACATAGCAGTAAGAAAAAATGACACAATGAAATTTGAGGAGAAATGGTTGAACCTGGAACAGATCATTCTCAGTGAACTTACCCAATCACAGAAAGATAATCGCCACATAGTCTCACTCATCTACAGCACCTAACCTGAATCTACCCAAGATGCCGACATACCCAGCAAGCATCTTGAGGACTAGACAAAAGGGTGGGTGCGTGGGGAGGGAGGGGAGGGTAAGGGAGGTGGTGGGAGACACAAATCTAGACCCAAATGGCAATGGTACCATAAAATTCTACTTCCAAAAAGGCAGACCAAATGGTTGAACCTTCACCAGGCCCTTAGAGGGAACACCTGACCCACAAGACACTGGAGAGGGTATGATGAAACTGACCTTAATCTTCTACAGCTTCTCCCCACCTGTCTTCTATCTTGTTTATATCAGTTATCTTTTTCTTCCTTTTCTTAGTGGGCACTGACCTGTAACTCCCAGTACCAGCATGTGGTTACCATCCACAATGAGCTTTTGATCAGAGACACCTACAAGGTTTCCTAAAAGAAAGACAGTTTTCTGTCAGAGTACTTGATGAGCCACCAAAGGTTAGTGGTAAGACCCTACTGCTGAAGACACCTTATGTGGTAGACATGTAAAATGGAATGGCATGGCTGGAAGCTGGAAGAGTGTCAGTCCCCAGTCAGCGCGTCTAGTGCCAGAAGGTGCTACATGGGCGACTGGGGGAAAATGACCAATATGTGTCCAAGCAACTCATGGTCTAACCTACTCAGCAGCAAATAACCTGTCGTGATGGTCACACAAGTGCAATAGTGGTGCACAGCCATGGTGGGAAAACAACTGCTCTTGATTTGGGTAACTGATCCCCTCAGTGGAATGGGACGCCATAGCTTGAGCTGAGAAACAAGTCAGAACCATATCCAAACATGATCCCATTCTCCATTATCAAGCAACCACCAATCGTGGGCTACAAGAGGGCCTACACTTATTAAATTCTCCATAAAAAAATAAGGGTTATCCCATTTGTCTGGTCCTAACTTTACTCTCTGTTGGAGAATCTGCTTCTCTTTTTCAGATAGATGCAGATCCTAAGGACAGAACCAACCCATCATACCTCAAAAGGGCCCCCGCTGAAACTAAGAATAATTGGTGAAACAAGCAAGGGTGCTGTTTTCTTGGCGAGCCAGATACCAGCACAAGGGTGAAGGAGATCGACACAGAGAACAATCAACTCCTACCATATCAGAGATCCAGAGACCCAGCGGTCCCCCAACACCTCATCACTGAAGCAGACCAAAAATGAACCCAACATGGCTCAGGAAAATTTTGCGGAAGAGGGGGCGGAAAGAATGTCAGAGCCTCACGCTGGGTCATGATATGCAGAGACATTTCTCCTACCCATAACTGTGGGCTAACTCCACAATGTATGACCTATATACCTCAACAAGGAGGGGCCAGGGGGAGGAGGACATAATGAGCCTACCAATGGTACCAACTTGACTGTATTCACTGAGTACAAAACTAATTAATAAAAATAAATAATTAATTAAAAAATAAAAATCACTGGCATGACCATCCTCCCCCTTTCTTTGTCTTCCCTCTTTCCAGCTATCAAATAAGTATATTTTAGGGACTGGGGAAAAGACTAAGTAGCACTTATTTGCAAAGCTTGGGCCCTGGGTTGATACATAACAGGACAAGTGAAACAGAGAGAGACAGAGAGAGAGAAAAATATGTTTAAAAGGCAGGATCGTTCTGTTTGTTGCCTCCAAGAAACTCACCTCTCCATAAAAGACAGACACTATCTTAGGGTGAAAGAATTCCAAAACAGTATTTCAAGCTAATGGGCATAGGAAAAAAGCAGGTGTTGCTATCCCAATATCTGACAGGATAGACCTCAAACCAACATTAGTAAGAAAAGATAAACAAGGTCACTTTGATTAAAAGAAAAATTCAACAAGAAGACATTACAATTCTAAACATATATGCACCTAACATGGGGGCTCCCAATTTCATCAAATAAACACTATTATAACTAAGGTCACAGATAATACCAAGCACAGTTGTAGTGGGTGACTTGAATACCCCACTCTCAACTATGGGCAGGTTATCCCAGCAAAAAATAAACAGACACATATCGAATAAATGATGTCACAAAACAAATGGACCTAACAGATATCTACAGAACATTTCATCCAAATGGTAGAAAATACACATTTTCCTCAGCAGCACATGGAAACATTTTCTAAAATAGACTATATATCAGGAGACAAAGCAAATTTTTTTTTAATTTTTTTTGTTCATTTTTATTTATTTATTTGAGAGTGAAGAGACAGAAAGAGGCAGATATAGATAGAGAGAGAATGGGCGCGCCAGGGCTTCCAGCCACTGCAAACGAACTCCAGACACGTGCGCCCCCTTCTGCATCTGGCTAACGTGGGTCCTGGAGAATCAAGCCTCGAACCGGGGTCCTTAGGCTTCACAGGCAAGTGCTTAACCACTAAGCCATCTGTCCAGCCCACAAAGCAAATTTTAACAAATACAGAAAACTTGAAATAATTCCCTGTACTCTATCCGATCACAATGGGATTAAACTACAAATCAACAAGAAGAAAAACTACAGAGCATATACAAAATCATGGAGACCAAACGGTACAGTACTGAATGATGAATGGGTCATTGAAGAAATCAAACAGGAAATCAAAAAAAATCAAAGAAATAAAATGATAATGAGAACACAACATACCAAAACTTTTGGGACACAAAAAAGGCAGTCTTAAGAGGAAAATTTATACCATTAAGTGTCTATATTAAGAAAATAGAAAGGTCACAAGTAAACACTCTAATGCTTCACCTTAAGGCCTTAGAAGAAGAAGAAAAAGGCAAACCAAAAATCAGTAGACAGGAAGAAATAATAAAGATTAGGGCAGAAATTAATGAAATAGAAACAGAAAAACAATACAAAGAATCAACTAAACAAAGAGTTGGTTCTTTGAAAGGGTAAACAAGATTGATAAACCCTTAGCAAGTCTGACCAAAAGAAAGAGTGAAGAGACACAAATTAATAAAATTGGACATGAAAAATTCATTATTACAACAGATTCCAAAGAAATTCAGAAAATCATAAGGACATACATTAAGAACATATACTCTATTAAGTTACAAAATCTGAAATAAATGGATGATTTCATAGATTTATATGACCTATCAAAATTAAATAAAGATGAGATAAACCACTTAAATAGAGCTATAATGAGTACAGATATCCAGGCAGCTATAAAAAAAAAAAAATCTTCCAACTAAAAAAAGTCCAGACCCTGATGGATTCACTGATGAATCTTACCAAACCTTCATGGCAGAAATAACACCAATACTTCTCAAACTTTTCCAAAAAATAGAAAAGGAAGGTATACTACTGAACTCCTTCTATGAAGCCAGTATCACCCTGATACCAAAAACAGACAAAGCTAGAACAAAAAAAGAAAATTAAAGATCAATCTCCCTCATGAACATATATGCAAAATTTCTCAACAAAATATTGGCAAACAGAATACAAGAATATATCAAAAAGATCATTCACCCCAACCAAGTAGTCTTTATCCCAAAGATGCAGGGATGGTTCAACATATGCAAATCAATAAATTTAATACACTATATAAATAGACTGAAGGACAAAAATCACATGATCATCTCAATAGATGCAGAAAAGGCATTTGACAAAATCCAACATCCCTACATGGTAAAAGTCCTATAGAAACTGGAAATAGAAGGAATATATCTCAACATAATAAAGGTTATATATGAGAAACCTACAGGCAACATAATACTAAATGGGGAAAAACTTGAATCTTTTCTACTAAATTCAGGAACAAGATAAAGGTGTCCACCAGCTAAGGCAAGAGACATTCATAAAAGGATTACAAATTGAAAAGGAACATATCAAATATCCTTATTTGCAAATGATACGATTCTATACATAAAGGACCCTAAAGACTCTACCAGCAAACTGAGAGAGCTGATAACCACTTTTATCAATGTAGCAGGATACAAAATAAACACACAGAAATCAGTAGCTTTCCTAATATACTAACAACAAACATGTGGAGGGTGAAATTAGGGAACATTCCCATTCACAACTGCATCAAAAAAATAATAATCATAAAGTACCTTGGAATAACCAAACCAAGGAAGTGAACAATCTCTACAATGAAAACTTTAAATTGCAGAAGACACTAGGAAATAGAAAGACATCCCATATTCTTGGATTAGAAGAACCAATATTGTGCTAATGCCAATATTACCAAAAGCAATCTACACATTTAATGCAATTCCCACTAAAATTCCAATGGCATTCTTCACAGAAACAGAAAATACAAACCTAAAATACATTTTTTTGTGTGTGGTTTCTTGAGGTAGGGTCTCACTCTAGCCCAGGCTGACCTGGAATTCACTAGGTAGTTTCAGGGTGACCTTGAATTCACAGCGATCCTCCTACCTCTGCCTCCCCAGTGCTGGGATTAAAGGCGTGCGCCACCACGCCCAGCCTAAAATACATTTTGATGCAGAAAAAACTTCAAATAGCCAAAACAATTTTGAGCAACAAAAATAAGGTTGGCAGTATCACCATACCCGATTTTCAGCTATAATACAAAGCCAGAGTAACAAAAACAGCATGGCACTGGCACAAACACACATAGATCAATGGAACAGAATAGAGGACCCAGATGTTGATCCAGGCAGCTACAGCCATCTGAGTTTTGACAAAAATGCTAAAAATTTTCATTGGAGAAGACATCCTCTTCAACAAGTGGTGCTGGGGAAACTAGATATTTATATGTAGAAGGGTGAAAATAGATCCTTTTCTCTCTCCATGCATAAGAGTCAAGTCCAAATAGGTCAGGTACCTTAATATCAGACCTGAAACTCTGAAATTGCTAGAGGCAAAATTAAGGGAAACCCTTCAACATATTGGCATAGGCAATAACTTTCCGAATATAACCCCAGTTGCTCAGGAAATAAAACCACTAATCAACCACTGGGACCTCATGAAATTACAAAGCTTTTGTACAGCTAAGGACACTGTGAATAGAGCAAAGAGACAACCTAGGCAGAATAGGAGAAAATCTTTGCCAGCTATATATCTGACAGAGAATTAATACCCATAATACACAGAGAACTCAAAAAACTAAATAATAAGAAATCAAACAACCCAATTAAAAAATGGGCTATGGAACTAAATACAGAGTTATCAAAAGAAGAAATACAGATGGCATGTAAGCATATAAAAAATGTTTTACATCCCTAGCCATCAGGGAAATACAGATTAAAATTATGTTGAGATTTCATCTCACTCCTGTCAGAATGGCTACCATCATGAAAGCAAATAACCATAAATACTGGCAACAATGCAGAAAAAGAGGAACCCTTCTACATTGTTGGTGGGAATACAATCTGGTCCACTCATTGTGGAAATCAGTGTGGAGGTTCCAAGACACCTAAAAATGGATTTATCATATGACCCAGCTATACCAACCTAGGCATATATTCTAAGGACTCGTCTCACTACCTTAGAGATATTTGCTCAACCATGTTTACTGCCACTCTATTCACAATAGCTAGGAAATGGAACCAGCCTAGATGTCCCTCAACTGATGAGTGGATAATGAAGATGTGGCACATTTACACAATTGAGTTCTACTCAGAAGTAAATAAAAATGAAGTTATGAAATTTTCAGGGAAATGGATGGCTCTGGAAAGGATTATACTAAGTGAGGTAACCCAGGCCCAGAAAGCCAAAGGTCTCATGTTCTCTCTCATATGTGGATCCTAGCTACATATGTTTAGACTTGTGTGTGAGCTGGAACCAAAAATCATTAGCAAAGGCCAGTAACCTAGAAAAAAAGCTGTAAGGGAGGAAGCAGAGCTAGGCAGAACTTAAGGGGATGGTATTGTATATATGTAAGCAGAAGAAGAGATTACAGGGAGTGGAATGGCCTAAGTGAGGCCAGGGAAACAGACTGAGTAAAAGAAGGGTAGAGGAAGGGTCAATCAAAATTCAGGATATTGTGAATAAGACATATAAAAGCCTACTTTTTTGGATAATGGCACACTCAGAAGCCATAGACTGTTACTAGAAAATTTTCGGTGCCAGGGATGGGATACCTTCCAGTGAGTTGTTGGCCAAAGAGGTCCCTATTGCCCCTAAAACATTATAGGCCATTGCAAAGGGCCTTGGTTTCCCACCCAAAACAGATGGTAAGACCCTATCACTGAAGATTCCACATGCCCAGGTGGCAAAGTCACTGAGAAATCAAGCTAGGGCTGAGCTGAAAACCTTCTCCCTGTATACCAACTGACTGAAAGCTGGAAAAAGCTTCACTGCATGCAGCCCTATGGGAGACAGAAGTCATCAGAGGTGAAAACAGTGGACACTGCAAGCCTCAAGTTTGGCCAGCCAGGCCAAATGTCCAAATGGGTGCAATAGAGGCATGTCTATTCAGGGTGAAAACAACTGCTCTCTAATTGGGCTGGAGAACCGCTCTATAGGAGGGAATACATGCCTGGTACTGAAAACCTAACCAAAAGTCTATGGCGGGGGAGGTCATGAGCCTTAGGAGTGTAATGCCTACTCTTGTGTGGCTAAATACATATATTATGTTCAAAAAACTTCCCTGTAAGCACTTTACCTAACATTCATATCCATTTATTAATACTACTCTCACTTTGGGTTACAGAAACTTCTCTTTTCAGATGGTGGTGACCACTGGGATGACCCAAAAGGCAACATAGTGCTGAGAAGTGACAGAGGAGTATTCAGCCCTGAAACATCTCTACCACACCCTCCAAGGCTCAGGGCCCATTGTGGAAGAGGTGGTGGAAAGAATGTAAGAGCAAAGGAAGGGTACAACTCCTTAAAATGAAACTCTCTGGACAGAAATTGGTTTCGATATTCATGACCTTGCAGTGCCTAGTAATACCTTCACAAGACTCTTATAACAGGAGGAAAAGATGATGACATCAAAATAAAAGAGAGACTAACCAGGAGAGGGAGGGAATATGATGGAGAGTATTGTTGTTAAGGGGAAAGTAGGAGGGGGATTATCATGGTTTATTGTCTGTTAAGTATAGAAGTTGTCAAAAAAAATTTTTTAAGCCAGGCCTGGTGGCACATACCTTTAATCCCAGGAGGCAGAGGTAGGAGGATCACTGTGAGCTTGAGACTACATAGTGAATTCCAGGTCAACCTGAGCTAGTGTGAGACGTACCTCAAAAAAACAAAATAAATAAATAAATATTTTTTTTAAATACACACGTGTGCCAGGGCCTCCTCTCACTGCAAATGAACTCCACATGCTTGTGCACCTTGTGCATCTGGTTCTTCATGGGTACTGGGGAATTGAATGCAGGTCATCAGGCTTTGCAGGGAAGTGCCTTAACCACTGAACCATCTCATCAGCCTTAAAAAATATTTTTATTAGGGCTGGAGTGATGGCTCAGCAGTTAAGGCACTTACCTGGAAAGCCTAACAACCTGAGTTCAGTTCCTCAGTACCCATGTAAAGCCAGATACCCAAAGTGTCACATGCATCTGGACTTTATTTGCAGTGGGTAGGGGCCCTGGTGCAGCCACTCAATTCTCTCTCTTCTCTCTCCTCATAAATAAAATATTACTTTAAAATTTTATTTATTTGTGTGACAGAGAAAGTCAGAAAGTGTGATGGTTTGATTCAGGTGTCCCCCATAAACTTAGGTGTTCTGAATGCTAGGTTCCCAGCTGATGGATATTTGGGAATTAATGCCTCCTGGAGGAAGTGTATTGTTGGGGGCAGGCTTATGGGTATTACAGCCAGTTTCCCCTTGCCAGTGTTTGGCACACTCTCCTGTTGCTATGGTCTACCTTATGTTGGCCAGGGGGTGATGTTCACCTTCTGCTCATGCCACCACTTTTCCCTGCCATCTTGGAGCTTCCCTCAAGCCTGTAAGCCAAAGTAAACCTCTTTTTCCCAGAAGCTGCTCTTAGTTGGGTGATTTCTACCAGCAATGTGAACCGGACTACAACAGAAAGAAAACTATACTTTACAAATTTTTGGCTGTCAGTCCTATACAGATGTCCAAAATGCATGTACATAATTTGTACCATAAACATCACTCTCCTTTTACCCCTTTGCTGTTTCTGCTTGCTACTTCTATGAATTTACCTATTTTACACTGTACATGAGGTCACACAGTCTCTGCCTTTCTGTTTCTCTTATTTCACTAAATGTAATATATGTCCAAGTCCATCCATAGTAATGCAAATGGCAGAACTTTTTCCTTTGTAAGGCTAAATACATTTGATTGTATATATATACCACATTTATACTACCTATTGTACCACTTGAGGATATTTAGATTGCTACTATATCTACCTGGCTACCTGAATAAAGCTGTACTGAAAAGAGGAATACAAATACTTCTGATTTAGGGACTGGCGAGATAGCTCAGGAGGTAAAAGAACTTGCCACACAAATATGAGGGCTAAAGAGGGCCTCAGTTTGCCTATATAAAAAGACTAACATGAGGCTGGAGAGATTTCTCAGTGGTTCCTTAACCACTTACCTTGCCTGCAAAGCTTAACCCTAACCCTAACCCTAACCAGGTTCAATTCCCCAGTACCCATGTAAAGCTAGATGCACAAAGTGTTGCATATATCTGGAGTTCGTTTGCAGTGCCTATTCTCTATTTCTGTCTGTCTCTCTTCTCTCTGTCTCTCTCTGCTTGCAAATAAATAAATACTATCTTCAAAATAAAGCCCAACATGGGCCACACAGGCCTGTAACCCTAGTCCTATGAGGGACAGAGACAGGAGAGGCATTAGAGTTCACAGGTCAGCCACCATGACTGAAAATGACAGCTCTAGGTTTGGTGCAAAATTCCATCTCAAGGAATGACACAGAAGAGCAATGAAAGAAGATGCCAGTGCTCTCCTATGGCCTCTGAATCATGCAAGAAGGACATAAGCATTTGCACACATATGTGCATATACTATTTACAAACACAAACATGCCAGAAAAAAATAAAGATGCTGATTGCAATAGCTTTAGATATATATACAAATGGGATGACTGGATCACATAATTCTGAGTTTTTGTTTTGATTTGTTTTATTGAAGCAGGGTCTCACTGTAGCCCAGGCTGATCTAGAACTCAGTCTAGCTCAGGCTAGCCTTGAATTCACAGCAATCCTCCTACTTCAGCCCATTGGATAGATCCAATGACCACAAAAACTTGATAATAAATTATAGATGCTTAATAATAAATTCAGAAAATAGAGCTTAGGAACTGAAAGTCCTGCCTCACCAAGCTGCTGGCTGACCACCAGCCTCTTTTTATTTTATTTTTAAATTTTTTTGTTCATTTTTATTTATTTGAGAGTGACAGAGAGAGAGAGGCAGATAGAGAGAGAGAGAGAGAATGGGCGCGCCAGGGCTTCCAGCCACTGCAAAGGAACTCCAGACGCGTGCGCCCCCTTGTGCATCTGGCTAATGTGGGTCCTGGGAAATTGAGCCTTGAACCGGAGTCCTTAGGCCTCACAGGCAAGCTCTTAACCGCTAAGCCATCTCTCCAGCCCTTTATTTTATTTTTAAATTGACTTTTATTAGTTATGGACATACTTAGTATATAAACAATACATGTTTATACCATCCTTTCCCTCATCCCTGCACCTTCTTCAAAGGGGCCTTCCTTGTTAGGGATGCAAGTCATCCCCATTGGGACGTGGGCCATGCAATGTGGGGGCAGCAGTCAGTTATGGGGGAGAGGCAATGTCTCTGTGCATGTCCCAACTTGTGGCTCTAACAATCTTTCCATCCCCTCTTCCACAAAATTCCCTGAGCCATGTTGGGAGCGTTTTAAGTCTTCTTCAGTGATGGGCTCTTAGGAGCCTCTGGATCTCTGGTTTGGTAGGTGTTGAGTGTCCTCAGTGTCTATCTCCTTCACCCTTGTTTTTTTTTCCTCTCCCTCCATTCTTAATCTGGTTAAATTGAGAAAAGAATTTAGCCATCACATGCACAAGCTACATCTGGTAGGAGTCAGAAGTTCCTGTGGGCTGTTGCACAACTGGATGACTACACATAATAATATGCTTATATCAAAAAACTATAAGAAGACATGTCTACCATAGCCTCCAAGGCTCAGGGACTATTGCAGAAGACACGGCCGAAAGAATGAAAGAGCCAAGAGAAGGGGAGGAGTACTTTGCAATATTGTCCTCAGACACAAAGTGGCTGTGCAAGCCTCTTTTTAAAACAAACAAACAAATAAAAAATCACAGTATCTTCTTTATCTATTTGCAAGCGAAGAGAAAGAAAGAGAGCACCAGGCCCTCTTGCCTACCATGTCCAGATGTATGCTCCACTTTTTGCATCTGGCTTTACAAGGTTACTGGGGACTTGAACCCAGGCCAACAGTCTTTGCAAGCAAGCACCTTTAACCACTGCATCATTTCCCAAGCCCCACCTTCTTTTTTTTTGGGGGGGGGATACTTCTTGGCTCTTTATTGGTGACAGTCTTTACTTCCTAATACTTGGTACCACATGGTAAAATAAAAGCTGTGTGGTGATGCATGTCTTTAATCCCAGCACTCAGGAGGGAGAAGTAGAAGTATTACCATGAGTTCAAGGCCACTCTGAGACTACATAGTGAATTTCAGATCACCCTGGACTAGAGCAAGACACTACCTCACCAAAAATAAATAAATAATATAATTATAAAGTGTGCTTTCAGTTAAGATAAAATGGGTTAACACAAAAAGTTGTTTCTCTGTATTTTTTACGCCTTAATTGTTTATGTAATTCAAACTTAATTCCTTATAATAAGTTGATAAATTTATTGGCCTATATCAAGGTTAAAATTCAGGTATACATAGGCCTCCTATGTTAAGCTTTGACTACTGAAAAAAACCTAGTCCTTAACAAAATTAAGATTTTTTTCTTCTTCTTCTTTTTTTTTGTTTTGTTTTTCGAGGTAGGGTCTCACTCTAGCCCAGGCTGACCTGGAATTCACTATGAAGTCTCAGGGTGGCCTCGAACTCACAGCAATCCTCCTACCTCTGCCTCCCAGTGCTGGGATTAAAGGCGTGCACCACCATGCCCGGCAAAATTAAGATATTTTTATGTAGCCTTGTTTGTTTAAGCTTAATCTATGTGAGACATAAATCAAAAATACAAGATTGAGCCGGGCATGGTGGCGTACACCTTTAATCCCAGCACTCGGGGGTCAGAGGTAGAAGGATTGCCATAAGTTCGAGGCCACCCTGAATCTACATAGAGAATTCCAGGTCAGCCTGGGCTAGAGTGAGACCCTACCTCGAAAAACCAAAAAAAACAAAAACAAAAACAAAAAAACATATATATATATATATATATATATATATATATATATATATATATTTTACACATACACACACACACACAAGATTGATGTAAACAACCTTTTGGACCTTTACAACTCCACCATTTCACTTGAGTGTGCTACAACAGACTAACTTCATTTATCAAGGCCCCTTTTGACTGACCTTCAAGTCTAAAACTCAACAGGAGTCACTAATTTTTTTTCTCCCATCTTCCCACTTCAGCTTAAAAAGTTAGATTCTAATCCAATGCCCATCTCCCCCCTGCCAAAAAAATAGACATCTCTCTAGTGAGACTGCCTTCTGACCAACAGTCTGATCCTGAATAAGATATAGAATATATATATGCTGCACATGGTGGCACACGCCTTTAATCCGAGCACTCGGGAGTCAGAGGTAGGAGGATTGCTGTGAGTTTGAGGCCATCCTGAGACTTCATAGTGAATTCCAGGTCAGCCTGGACTAGAGTGAGACCCTACCTCGAAAAAAAAAAAAAAAAAAAGATACAGAATATATAATGTGTGCTAATAAATTGAAAGGGTTGCAAAAAGGTTTTTAAATTTCTGACTGAATATATTATTAAATGACCAAAATTTAAGTTTTCTTAAATACAATTCTATTCTTAAAATGTTCATACAGTGACTCTCTGCTATAACAGTAGATATCATAAATATTACCCTTCTCTTACTAATGTTCACAAAATTGTTTACACACAAATGTTGTGTAAAAGGAAATACTTGAAATTTATAATTAAGTTATATCCAAATACCAAATTTATATATTTTCCATCAGATATTTTGTTTAATAAAACATCTATTTACAATAATAGGCTTATTAAATGTTCTACTTGTATATTTTACCACTTAGTAAAACTTTTGTTTGCTATAAAACTAAGCCTAATTATGAAAAATTTCATTGTGCCTATAAAATAAACAGTTGATAATAAATTATCAAGGTTAATCAAACTTCTTCAGCCTAACATACTATCATTAGTTGTTATTTTTTTTAATTTTAGAGCAAGAGAGACAGAGACAGAAAGAGAGAGAGAGGGAACTGGTGCACCAGGGCCTCAGCCACTGCAATCAAACTCAGATGATTATGCCACCTAGTGGGCATGTGAACCTTGCACTTACCTCACCCTTTGTGCACCTGGCTAACATGAGATCTGGAGAGTAGAACATGGGTCCTCAGGCTTCATAGGCAAGCACCTTAACTGCTAAGCCATCTTTCCAGCCCTATCAATAGTTCTTCCAAAGCTAAAGACCTTTGAATTTCTGGACTGAGTAAGTAAAAACTAAACTTTCTATTCCAAATATTACTAAACCTAGCTTCTTATATTTCCCACCTCCACCTTAAATACATCAAATCTTATTTACAAAAATTTCAACCAACTCTTCTTTCTCACTTCTACAGAAAGCATTCCATGTCTCCATACTTCCTATGTTATTATTTTCAATCCTATATGTGGGTTCCTGTGTCCTCCGGGGCCCAGCCATGATCCCCCCAAAAGCACCCAGGCAACCAGGGTGGGTGAGCGCGGAAGTAAAAGACTTTTGGGGGAGTTTCAGTGAACAGCTCTCTCGGTTTATTATCAGGGAAAATGGGTTTATAAGCATCTGAGGGTGGGGGGGAAGACCCTAAGGGGATCGGACATAACAGGTTCATTTCTGATGCCTAATTAGCATATGGGGACATTCATTCTAGCACATAAGCAATGGTGGGGGGGGGTTGTCAGGTGATCTAGGGACTCAGGACTGTGTGGCAACTGGCCAAAGGTCACAGGGCTATGGGCAAAGCCTAAGTTCAGGTGTGCCAGGCTTGGAAAGGGAGTGACCTTCTGTAGCCTGGGGTCCTTAGCCATGCCTGGAAGTTCAGGCACCTCTCCTGAAGGCTCCAGCCTGTGCCTGGCAGTGCTTGACACCTATATATAATACTCATGAATTGCCTGTGTGACAGTTTGAAGGGATGGCCCCCAATATATTCAGGATTTTATTAAAGCTTGTAATTTAAATCTGCAGTCACCTGGCTGGAGGAGGTGTCACTGTGGGTGGATCCTAGGATCCAGCCCTAAGGTGTGGGGGTGGATTTGAAATTCCAGTCTAAAGATGTGCAAAGTGCCTTGGAGTTTTGAAGTGTGCTTATGGTACTGGTGTGACTTTTGAGTTTTGGCTTGTGGGTTTTCTCTCTCAGCAAGGACCTGTGAAAGCAGGCCAGCTTCTTCTGCCATATAGAACTTCCCCTGGATCTGTAAGCCTCAATAAATATCTCTTTCTCCATAACTGTGCCTGATTTGGAAGTGAGTCCCAGCAAACTGATGCTGTCTGCTATACCCTGTAAATGTCATATCATATACAGAAAACTTCATATTGATATATAATGACCAGATCATAATGGCTAATAGATTTAATATGATCCAGGAGTTTCTTTCATAATGGCTCTGATTAGTATCCCTCTCCTGAAGAACTGCCTTTGTGCCTGATTGTGCCTCATCTAAGAGACTAAGAAAAAGCCTCCTAGCCACGTAGGACAACATATACACGAAGTACAAAGTGATGTTTGACAATCCCAAAAGCTGCACCTGTGAGTCTGTGTGGTAGTTTGAATAGTTGCCCCCCAACATATTCAGTGTTTTATTAGTTTGTAGTTTTTATCTGCAGCTACCTGGCTGGAGAAAGTGTCAATCTTAAAGTGTGGAGGTAGGCTGGAGAAGATGGCTTAGTGGTTAAGCGCTTGCCTGTGAAGCCTAAGGACCACAGTTCGAGGCTTGATTCCCCAGGACCCAGGTAAGCCAGATGCACAAGGGGGCACACGTATCTGGAGTTTGTTTGAAGTGGCTGGAGGCCCTGGCACGCCCATTCTCTCTCTCTACCTCTTTCTCTATCGCTCTCAAATAAATAAAATTAATTAATTAATTAAAGTGTGGAGGTGGATTTTGGTTCAGTAAGGCTCTGCCCTGGCTTCAAATTCCCACTTAGGCAGAGGACCTGAGTCAGCACCTAGACATGTCCAGGCATGCCCAAGACTTGTCCCTTCTGCCTCTCTGCCCCAGCCAATCAAAAGAATACAAGTACAGTTACTGTTTGTGGTAGTGTAACCACCCCTTACTTCTTTGTTCAAATCCCTATAAAAACCCTGCCCTCCCGCTACTCGCTACTGGAGCTCTTGCATGGATCCACTGTGCTGGTGAAGTCAAGAGTCTGAGCTTAAGCCCAAAATAAAACTCTTTGACTTTGCATGCGTGTTTGGTTCTCCCTGGTGGTCACTGGGGGCGCCAAGAACTGGGCATAACAATAACCACTCTGTATTCATTGGCTCCTTTCTAGCTGCCTGTGTTTCCAGATGCAGATTTCTTTATCCTGACAATACACAGGTCCTAAAGTTCTCCCAACACAGCTCAATCTCAGGGACCTCTGTGTCCTGAGGCTTCTTGGTAACCCTCCCTCCACATTTTTCCTCTTCTGTGTAATTGTGTAGAGTATCACTCGAACTGCCCCTCCAAACTGGAAGGAAATTAAAATTGAGGAGTTGCTCCTTTTCTGTATGGCACACCCAACAAAATAAACCTTTCATCCTAATTGTACTCCTATTTATAATTTTACCTTGCATTTTAAAATTGTTTACAGAGATATTTCCTAAAATATCTTAATGATGTCACCCAATCTACTACCCAAGACAAAATAAAAACAATGCATGGCCAGGTGTGGTAGCGCATGCCTTTAGTCCCAGCACTTGGGAGGCAGAGGTAGGAGGATCATCATGAGTTCAAGGCCACCCTGAGACTACATAGTGAATTCCAGGTCAGCCTGGGCTAGAATGAGACCCTACCTCAAAAAACCAAAAAAATAAAAATAAATAAATAAAAACAATGCTCTCCTTCACTCATTCCATAATCCAGATTCAACAGACCTCACCCCCTCTCATCAGGAAGTAGTAAGATCATGAGAATTCATCTTCCCTGCTCCTGTCCTATAAAAGAGTCTTGAATGAAGGAGTTAGCATGTCAGCAATTGAACATACTACTAGTGAACATCAAGAAGTCTGACAGGAGATAAACCCCCCCCCCCCACTATGTAGAAAACCTCAGGGGAATCAGATATCTGCCTGGTAGTCTCTGAAGAAGTTCACTGCCTTTACACTTGTTAATGCTTCACCCTTTCCCCTTTCCTTGGACATAAAAACCTTCCTGATCCTAAGATGGGTGGACACCTCGCATTTCCAGAGTCTCTGCTGCTGAGATGTGAAGTGTCACTCTAGGACTAGACTTCCTTCCAATAAAGTCTAATTCCTCTGTCATAGATATCCCTACTTGTCTCTTTTCTTTTGCTAACAGTGGTGATAACTGTAATCCCAGCACTGGGGAAACTGGGGAAGATCCTGTGAGTTCAAGGCCAGCCTGAGTTTTAGGTCAGCCTGGGCTAGACATTGCCTCAACCCACTTTACCCCACAGGGTGGAATAAGGAGCAAAAGAACTGTTGTGAAAATACTATAATGAAACCTAATTCTCCATGTGCTGAAAAAAACACTAAAAATTAAAGGGCTGGAGAGATGACCTACTGGTTTTAAAGGCACTTGTTTGCAAAGCATGCTAGTCTAGGTTCAATTTCCCAGCCATGCACAATGTAAAGCTAGACAGGAATTCATTTGTAGTGTCAAAAGATTGTGGCATACATACCTACACACACACAAGCAAATAATTTTCTAAAAATATTTTTTTTATTTATTTACTTACTTGTTTATGTGACATTTAGAGATGGGGGGGCAAATACAGAATGGGTGTGCCAGGGCCTCTAGCCACTGGAAATGAACTCCAGACGCATGTGCCACCATGTGCATCTGGCTTACATAGGTACTGGGGAATTGAACCTGGGTCCTTAGGCTTCGCAGGCAAGCACCTTAATCACTAAGCCATCTACCCAGCCCCAAATAATTTTTTTTTTTTTTTTGGGGTTTTAGTCCAGGTTGACCTGGAATTCACTATGTAGTCTCAGGGTGGCCTTGAACTCACGGCGATCCTCCCACCTCTGCCTCCCGAGTGCTGAGATTAAAGGCATGCACCACCATGCCTGGCTTAAATAAATAATTTAAAATATAACTCAGGCTCAATCATTGTGAGCATGTGATGGATGTGAAGTCCAACGTCACCAGCCAGAATTACTATAGACAGCTCAAGAAAATTGCTGCTATAGTAAAAACTGTGATAACTGATTTGATTGATATCATTGTAAAATAATGGATGCTACTGCAACGTGATGCTCAGGGTCAAGAAAGGTCCTTGAATTCCAAACCCTAGGTTTGTTTGTTTTGCATTTTTTTTTTAAATATTTTATTTCTTTATTTGAGAGAGAGGAAGATGCAGATAGAGAAAGGGAACACCAGGGGCCTCCAACCACTGCAAACAAACTCCAGATGCATGCACCACCTTGTGAATCTGGTTTATGTGGGTACTGGGGAATTGAATAAGCCCCAGGCTCCTCAGGCTTTGCAGGCAAGCACCTTAACTTCTAAGCCATCTCGCTCAAGCCCTTGCTCTAGCCCAGGCTAACTTAGAATTTACTATGTAGTCTCAGGGTAGCCTCGAACTCAAAGCTATCCCCATATCTCTGCTCTGAGGTGCTGGCCTTAAAGGTGTGCACAGCCATGCCTGGCTTTTGTTTTTAATTTTAATCAAAGAATTGAATAAAAAAGAAGACTGAGAATAATTATTAAATTATTCTATTACTGAAGGAAGTACAGAGCAAGGAAAGGCATCCACATGGCTAGAGGTCCCATGTGGAGGACTTGGACCAAAAAAAAAAAAAGGAAAGAAAAGAGAGAAAACTCATGGAGCTCCTGCCATGTGAGGAGCTGGAAGGGATAAAGAACCCACGTGGAGAGTAAGGGCTAGGGGCACCCCTGGCCCAGCCGAGGGAAAAACTCACCCACAGCTGAAAGTTCCCAAGTGGTCAGAGAGACTGCCCGCTCTTTGTAAAGGTATTTATAACCTTATAGTTGTGGGCTGTCTTCTGGCTCAGGTGAACCAGAGGATAGCTGGTTGGTTAGGGCTAGGGACTGGTCTCAGGAAGAGGCTAGCCCTGACACCAAGTTCCAGGGGTGAACTTGACCAACCACAATATTTTGTAGGAAAGACCTCCCTCCCAGGAGGGGTCCTGGTTGCTTGTGAAAAACAGGCCTAGGGAAATAGGCAAGAAACAAGAAGTCAGATCATCTTTGATTTCTAGCAAATGCAAACTTTCCTGCCTTTTCTACCTTCAGGGGTCCAGTCACCCTAACTGTACCCCACTTGCACTACCTTCTGTAAAAGAATGCATATGGATCATATGATATTTACTGAATAAAATTGCACTTTAATTTTTTTCTGTTTTTTTTTTAATTACAAAGAGATAGACAGCAAAAATAAATAAATAAGCCCCAGGCACCTGTAACACAATCAAGCAAGGGGGAGGCATGGAGACAGGAGGATCACTATGGCTTGCTGTCCGGTCAGTCTGATAAGAAACAGAGAACTCCAGGTTCAATGAGAGAGCCATCTCAAGGAAATAAGGCAGAGAGCTATGGTGGAAGACACTTTAAATCATCCTCTAACCTCTACACAAACACACACACAATATGTAAATATAATGAACACCACTTTATGTGCCTGCCTCTATGTAGGTACTCAGGAACTGAACCCTAGTGAGCAGGCATTCCAAGCAAAGGGCTTTAATTGCAGAACAATATCCACAGCCCAAAAATTATTACTAAAAAAATTTTAACAAATGTATTTATCAAGGTGTGATGACTCACAATTTTAAACCCAGTACTTGGAAGACTAAAGTAGGACACTCTCTATGAGTTCCAGGCTAGCCTAGACACAGAATGAGTTACAGATCAGCCTGGGCTACAATGAGAACTTACCTCAAAAAATAAATAAATAGAAACTAGCCTATACCTAGAGTTTTTGGTGGGGTGCCCATCCAAAGTGAGTCAATTCACAAATAATGGGAAGCCAATTTTATAAACAATTAATATTTTTTTGCCTCCAGAATGTCAAAACAACATGTGTTTTATGTTGTGCGCTAACAAGGATAGAAGCTATTTCTTTGAGGTCAAAGGTAGGGCAACTTTCATTTAACCAAAGCATAAGGATCTCTTAACTTATCCAGCTTTGTAAGCTTGTATTATATGTCTGAATGAATGTCCTCAATGGGAAGATGCTCCTAAGGTAAAAGGTAGATGCACTTCAGATTTTACCTCCAAAGACTGGATGCAACAGCAAGGCTGTTGTAGTTCCCCCAACGTCAACCAGATAAAAGGTCTATCACCCACCTTTGGAAATTCTTTTTTTTTTTTTCTTTTACTTTTTAATAATATTTATTTATTTAAGAGAGAGAGAGAATAGGCATGCCAGGGTCTCCAGCTGCTGCAAATGAACTCTGTACGCATGTATCACCTTGTGTATCTATCTGGCTTACATGAGTCCTGGGGAATAGAACCTGGGTCCTGTCTTTGCAGGCAAGCACCTTAACTGCTAAGTCATCTCTCCAGCCCTGGTAATTCTTTTTATCTTCCCTCAAAATCCCTTGACACACACTTTACATTATTGAACCAATGAGCCAAGTTAGTATATAAATCTTTTCAAGGGTGGGCTGGGAAGATGTTTCAGTGGTTACACACACTTACAAAGCCTGCCAGCCAGGGCCCAGGTTCCATTTCCCAGTACCCACACGAAGCCAGAACACACAAAATGGAACATCTGTCTGGAATTTGAAGTAGCAAGAGGCCCTGGAGTGTCCGTTCATTCTCTCTCTCACATAAAGTATTAAATAAATAAAATATAAAATAAACAGGGACTGTGGAAACAGCTCAGCAGTTAAAGGCACTTGTTTGTAAAGCCTAACAGCACGTTTTAGCTCCTAATATCCACAGACAGATGCACAAAGTTTAGGTCATCTATGTCTGTAATTATCTGCAGTGGCAAGAGGGCCTGGAGTGCCCATTTTGGCTTGCTAGTGCTCTCCCTTATGTGCTTGTGCTCGCTCTCTCTTTTTTCTTTCTCTTTCTCTCACGCACTCAAACACACACACACACAGTCTCTCTCTGAAGTATTTTTTTCTAAAGTTAAAGAAATCTTTTCAAGGTGATAAATCCAGGGAATGGCAGTGCTGACAGGCCAGATAAAACAGAAAGAAAAACAAAGAAGATAACAGGAGTGGTAGGGGTAGAGGAGGAAAGTTGGTGAGAAAAAGAACAAGAAAACATCACTCCACCTAGAAAAATATAAAATTCGTGCTTCTGGCTGAAACACAGCAGCGATGAGGAACTGCTGATGAAGCTGGCATTTCCGTATGAGGGGAGAAGGTATCTGGAAACGTGGACCTTATGCCAACCCAGGAAGGGGAAACCTTCCAGCCCGGCTGCCCACGGCGGCAGGAAACGTAAAGGGAAACGGCTGTCCACGGGCCGACGAGGAGAACCGGGGACGCCCACGCCCGAGCCCCGCGACTCCGCTGCGCGTCTGGGAGCTGAGGGCGGCGGCGCGGGGCGGGACTTCCGGCCGAGCCCACGCCGGACGCGCGCTGCCTCCCGGCCAACGCGGGGAGACCGGAACTGGCCCGTTCCAGCAGCCCCTCCCTGTCCTCGGCCTCCGGCGGCACTCACCATTTCCCGGCTTCCTCCCGAAGCCGCGCAGCGCCCAGCGCGCCCAGGCCGTGGGACCGCAGCCTCTCCGGAGCTGAAGAACCGCGGAAGCCTCCGCATCCTCGCGCCGCTCCGCCCCTTCCTGACGGCGCCTGTGATTGGGCAGTTCGCACGCGTTCGCCCCGCCCCCGCCTGACTGACAGCTGAAGGGGACGACCTCTCAGCATCTCTTGAGTGAGCTCTGTCCCTTCTGGGCTTTTGGGTGTTGTTTTCTTTCCTTTTCTTTTCTTTTCTTTTCTTTTCTTTTCTTTTCTTTTCTTTTCTTTTCTTTTTATTTATTTGAGAGAAAGAGACAGATAGAATGGGCAAGCCAGGGCCTCCAGCCACTGCAAAGGAACTCCAGAGGCATGTGCCACCTTGTGCATCTGTCTTCCTTTGGTCCTGGTGAATTGAATCTGGGTGTTTTGGCTTTGCAGGCAAGAGCCTTAACCCCTAGGCCGTCTCTCCAGCCCCTTGTTTTTTTTTTTTTTTGTTGTTGTTGTTTGTTTGTTTTTTGTTTTTGAGGCAGGTTCTCACTGCAACCCAGGCTCACCTGGAACTAGCAGGGTAGCCCAGGCTGGCCTCCAACAGACACGTTCCTACCTCAGCCGCCCAAGTGCTGGGATTAAAGGCATGTGCCTCCATACCAGCTCTCCAGGGAATTTTTGCCCTTGTGATTCAGCATACAAGAGTATATGCAGGAAATTCCAGAATCACTTTCTAGATAAAGCACGGCTTTTTTGTGTAAAGCAAGAGGAGTATGTAGGCCACACCAGCCAGAAATGGAAAGTTCAGTACTAGAGAGATAGCTGAATAGTTAAAGGCATTTGCCTAAGGACCCAGTACTTAAAGCCAGATGCACGAAGTGGTGCATGAATCTCGAGTTCATTTACAATGGCAGGAGCCCCTGGTGTACACATCCTCTCTCTCTCATTCTCTCTCTCTCTCTCTCTCTCAAAATAAAAGTTTGAGCTGGGCATGGTAGTCCATGCCAGCAGTTCTAACATTCAAGAGTCTGAGGCAAGATGGTCTTAAGTTTCTGGCCATCCTGGGCTACAGCAGCAAGATTGTCTTCAACATCAAATAGGACTTTTGGTTAATAGCTCTTTCCACCTAGCGCTGAGCGATGGGCCTCTCTCGGGACAGTGCAGCAACACTGAGGGTGAGAGAAAGCCCTACCACAAGAAGCAGAAGTATGAGCTGGGACTTCCTGATGCTAACAGTAAGATTGGCCCACGCTGCATACACACATTCCAGGTTCAAGGAGGCAATAAGTACCCAGTCCTGAGACTGGATATGGGGCACTTCTCTTGGGGCTCTGAGTGTTGTACTCACAAAAGGAGGATCATTGATGTTGTCTACAATACATCCAACAACGAAATGGTCCGCACTAAGACCCTGGTGAAGAACTGCATAGTGCTCATTGACAGCACACTGCAGCTATACGCTGCCCCTGGGCCACAAGAAGGGGGCCAAGCTGACTCCTGAGGAGGAAGAGATTTTTTTAAATATTTTTTATTTATTTGACAGAGAGAAAGAAGGAGAAAGAGAGAGAGAATGAGTCAGCCAGGGTCTCCAGCCACTGCAAACGAACTCCAAACACATGTGCCACCTTGTTCATCTGGCTAATGTGGGTCCTGGGGAATTAAACCTGAGTCCTTTGGCTTTGCAGGCAAACGCCGTAACTGTTAAGCCATCCCTCCAGCCAGAAGAGATTTTTAACAAACAAACAAGAAACAATCAAAGAAAATTGAAAAGAAATACCATGAAAGGAAAAAGAATGCCAAAATCAGCCCTCTTCTGGAGGAAGTTTCAGCAGGGCAAGCTTCTGGCCTGCATTGCATTGAGTCCTGGCCAGTGTGGCAGAGCAGATGGCTATGTGCTAGAGGGCAAGGAGCTGAAGTTCTATCTGAGGAAGATCAAAGCCCAGAAAGGCAAGTAAACCATCCTTAGCCCATGTAAGAAAGGTGTTTATTGTTTATGTTAAAAAAAAAAAAAGATGGGCTGGGCAAGGTGGCACATGCTTTAATCCCAGCACTCAGGAGGCAGAGGTAGGAGGATCACTGTGAGTTTGAGGCCACCCTAAAACTACATAATGAATTCCAGGTCAGCCTGGGCTAGAGCAAAACCCTACCTTGAAAAAAAAAAAAAAAAAGGCAGAATATAGCCGGGCATGGTGGCGCATGCCTTTAATCCCAGCACTCGGGAGGCAGAGGTAGGAGGATCGCCGTGAGTTCAAGGCCACCCTGAGACTCCATAGTGAATTCCAGGTCAGCCTGGGCAAGAGTGAAACCCTACCTCAAAAAACCAAAAAAAAAAAAAAAAAAAAAGGCAGAATATGGGCTAGAGAATTTGCTCAATGGTTAAGGTGCTTGCCTACTAAGCCTAACAACCCAGGTTCAATTCCCCAGTACCCACCTAAAGCTAGATGCACAAGGTGGCTCATGCATCTAGAATTCATTTGCAGTGGTTAGAGGCCCTGACACATCCATATTAATATTTTCCCCCTGCCCCTCCCTTACTCGCTCCTCTCCCCTTGCAAATAGATAAAAATATACTTTTTTTAAATGGCAGAATATGCCAGGTGTGGTGGCACATGCCTTTAATCCCAGCACTTGGGAGGCAGAGGTAGAAGGATTACTGTGAGTTTGAGGCCACCTGAGACTACATAGTAAATTCCAGGTCAGCCTAGGCTAGAGTGAAACCCTACCTTGGGAAAAAAAAAAAAAAAAATATGAGCCTAGCCAACTATTTTTTGCCTTTTTTTTTTTCAAGCAGAAGGTGGGGGATGGAGAGCATGGGTGTGTGCCTCTAGGCACTGCCAAGGAACTCCAGATGTATGGGGCCCATGTGCATCTGACTTTACATGGGTGCTGGGGAACTGAACCTAGGTTGTTAGCTTTTGCAGGCAAGCACCTTAATCACTGAGCTATCTCTCCAGCCCTCTTTTTCACTCTTTTGGCAAAAAGTCAAGATCTGTAAGGAACTTATTTAACCACATGAAGATCTCACCCCCTGGAGAAGTAAGAGGGAGCTGCTGTTAATCAGTGTGGATTGGACTCCTGCTGCTGGGAAATGCTTCTCCTGGTCCAGTCCCTCCTAAACCAACAAGAGCCTTGGAATCTACTGGGAAGGGATACTTCCCATTCACACTAGCCCTACAAAATCAAAAGACAGGACAATGGAGCCCAGGTGAGTAGCTCCAGAACTCCTCCAGTCAGCATTCCACAACCTCCCCATCCCCATATGCCAGCACATAGAACAACAGTGGAGAGTACAGAAAGCCAAGGGATCCCATTCACCTCATCTCCACACAGAACCCAGACCAGCTGATCCAAGCTACTGACTGATCTAGCCGGCTGAGACAAGCCCACCATGCACTGAAGAGGGAAATGGTTTACAACTAAATGTAGATAACATAGAAACCCACTCCCAAAAGAAACTGGGCTAATTCACACAGGAAAAATACATACCCAAATCTGGGTGTTTATATTTGAACTGGAAATGCTAATGGTACCTCCCATGTCAGTGCAGGTTGCTAAAAACACATCACAGGGAGGGAAGACCTCAAAACTCATCCCACCACGGCAAAAACACTGACATCTTGGGTCTCACTGTAGCCCAGGTTTACCTGGAATTCACTATGTAGTCACTATGCAGGATGGCCTTGAACTCATGGCAATCCACCTACCTCTGCCTCCTGAGTGCTGGGATTAAAGGCGTGAACGACCATGTCCAACTTGCCTTTTCTTAATTATTTGTATGTTGGAGTTAACATCATTTTTTTGTTTCTTAATTTTTTTAACTGACAGCTTCCATAATTATAGACAATAAACCATGATCCCCCCACATGCACTTTGCCTTTGCAATTCCACTCTCCACCATATTCTCTCTCCCTATCTCAATCAGGCTGTCTTTATTTTGATGTCATCATCTTTTCCTCCTATTATGATGGTCTTGTGTAGGTAGTGTCAGGCACTGCAAGGTCATGGATATACAGGCCATTTTGTGTCTAGAAGTGTGCATTGTATGCAGCCCTACCCTTTCTTTGGCTCTTACATTCTTTCCACCACCTCCTCTGCAATGGAGCCTGAGGTGGGACAGAGATGTTTCAGTGATGAGCATTCCTCTGTCACTTCATCTCAGCACTATGGTGCCTTCTTAGCCATCCCAAGGTCACCACCATCTGAAAAGACAAACTTCTCTAACTAAAAGTAAGAGTAGCATTAATACATGAATATGAACATTAAGAGAAGTACTCACCGGGCAGTTTGGTGAACATAGTATGTACATTTAGCCAGACACCAGCAGACATTACACACCTAGCGTTCATGATCTCCCCATCATAGGTTTTCAGTATCAGCCATGTACTCCCTCCCATGGAGCAGGCCTAAAGTACTTAGTTAGTACTTAGTTTTCCCCAAAACAGACATGCCACTATTGCACCTATTGGCTCATTTGGCCTGGCTGGCCAAATTTAAGGCTTGCAGTGTCCACTGTTGTTTATCTCCACTAGTGATTTCTCTCTCTCCCATGGAACTGCATGCAGCGTAGTTTTTTCCAGCTTTCTGTCAGCTGATCTACACAAAGGAGGTTTTTAGCTGAGCTCCAGCAGGATTTCTCATGGACCTTGCAACCAAAGTATGTGGAGTCTGCAGTAATAGGGTCTTACCATCTATTCCCAGTGGAAAACCAAAGTCTCGGCAATGGTCTGTAATGTTTTGAGCGTATCAGGGTCCTCCCTGGCCAACAACTCATTGGAAGGTATACCATCCCTGGCACTGAAAATTTTCTAGTAACAATCTATGGCTTCTGGGTGTGCCATTGTCCCAAAAAGAAGGTTTCCATATGACTTATTTATACCCTCTTAGATTTTGATTAGCCATCCCCCCACCTTTCCTTTACTCAATCTCTTCCCCTATTTTCATGCCAATACCATGCTGTTTTTGTTACTATGGCTTTGTAATATAGCTTTAGTCAGGAATGGTGATACCTCCAGAGGGTTTTTGTTTTGTTTTGTTTTGCTTTGTTTTTGCTGAGGATATATTTGTATATCCGAGTCCTGCTGCCATTCCATATGAATTTTGAGATCATTTTTTCAATCTCTGTGAAGAATGATCTGGTATTTTTATTGCTTTTGGTAGAATTGCCATTTTCACAATATTAATTCTACCTATCCACGAGCATGGACAGTCTTCCCATCTTCTCAAGTCCTCCTGAATTTCTTTTTTTTTAAGTATTTTATTTATTTATTTATGAGAGAGAAAGAGAGAATGGGCATGTCAGGGCCTTTAGCCACTGCATACAAACTCCAGACACATGTGCCCCCTTGTGCATCTGGCTTACATGGGTCCTGGGGAATCGAACCTGGGTCCTTAGGCTTCGCAGGCAAATGCCATAACTGCTAAGCCATTTTTCCAGTCCCCTCCTCAATTTCTTTCTTGAGGTGTTTTTTAATGTTTTCATTACATACGTCTTTCATATCCTTGGTTAGTGTTATTCCAAGGTATTTAATTTTTTTGTTAATATTGAAAATGGGACAGCCTCACTGATTTTTTTTCTCTGTATATTTGTTCTTTGCATATAGAAAGGCTAATGACTTTTGTGCACTGATTATGTATCCCACCACTTTACTGAAGGAACTAAATCACCTTTAGAACTTTTGAAATGGAGATTTTTCAGGTCACTTATATAGGATCATATTATCTGCAAATATGGCTAACTTGACTCCTTCCTTTACAATTTGAATCCCTTTTCTTTCTCCTGTCTTAATGCTTAGGCTAGTACTATGTTGAAGGGCAGTGATGAAAGTGGACATCCTCTTGTTCCTGATCTCAATTGAATTCCCTGAGTCTTTCCCCATTAAGTATTATTTGGGGCTTGGGTGCTTTATTTATGGCAAGCTTACAGAGTCCAAGCAGCCCCAAGCTAGCCACAGGGGGACCTGCCAGGACCAGGGATCTGGGAAGAGCCCAGGGGAACTAGGTCCTGGCCTACTCACTTCACGCCTGCCACGTGTGCTCTCCAGTGCAGGGTATCCTGGAATTGAGGACCCAGGGGCACTTTGATCAGGAATGCAGAGTAAGGGGCCCGCTTACACAGCAAATTCGCAGGGTCCAATCAACACCAACCCAGCCGCAGGAGGACTTCTGCTACTGAATTTTATTCCAGCTGACAGAACTCCAATCATTTGTAGCTAGGAACCTCATATGAGAGACAACACGTGATATTTGACTTTCTGGGCCTGGGTTACCTCACTAAATATAATCCTTTCCCAATTACTGCAAATTTCATAATTTCATTTTTCTTAACCACAGAGTAGAACTAAATTGTATAAATGTGTTACATATTTATTATCTACTCATCAGTTGAGGGACATCAAGGCTGATCCCATTTCCTACCTATTATAAATAAAGTGGCAATAAACATGGTTGAGTAAGTATCCATAAGGTACTGAGATGAGTCCTTAGGATATACGCCTACAAGTGGAAAAGCTGGGTCATATGGTAAGTCTATTTTTACCTGTTTTAGGAACATCCACACCGACTTCCACAGTGACTGGACCAGAGAGCATTCCCACCAACAGTGTAGAAGGGTTCCTCTTTTTCTGCATTATCACCAGGATTTATGGTCATTTATGGTCATCACTTTCATGATGATAGCCATTCTGACAGGAGTGAGATGGAATCTCAAAGTAGTTTTACTCTGCATTTCCCTGATAGCTAAGGATATAGAACCTTTTTTTTAGATATTTATATGCCATCTGTATTTCTTCTTTGAGAACTCTCTATTTAGTTCCATAGTCCATTTTTAACTGGATTGTTTGACTTCTTATTATTTAGTTTTTTGAGTTCTTTGTATATCCTGGATATTAATGCTCTGTCAGATGTATAGCTGGCAAAGATTTTCTCCCATTCTGTAGGTTGCCTCTTTGCTCTATTCACACTGTCCTTTGATGTACAAAAGTTTTGTAATTTCAGGAGGTCCCAGGGGTTGATTAGTGGTTTTATTAAACTGGGGCTTTATTCAGAAAGTTGTTGTCTATACCAGTATGTTGAAGGGTTTCCCCTACTTTTTCCTCTAGCAGTTTCAGAGTTTCAGGTCTGATATTAAGGTCCCTGATCCATTTGGACTTAATTCTTGTGCATGGAGAGAGATAAGGATCTATTTTCATGCTTCTACAGATCTATATCCAGTTTTCCCAGCACCATTTGTTGAAGAGGCTGACTTTTCTCCAGTGAGTATTTTTGGCACTTTTGTCAATGATCAGGTGGTGGCAGCTACCCAGGCTTATATCTGGGTCCTGTATTCTGTTCCATTGATCTGCATGTCTCTATTTGAGCCAGTACCATCCTGTTTTTGTTACTATGGCTCTGTAATGTAGGTTAAAATCAGATATGGTGACACCACCAGACTTATTTTTATTGGTCAAAATTGTTTTAAATATTTGATGGGTTTTGTGCTTCCAAATGATTTTTGGAATTGTGAATGGATTGTTTTTTCTATTTACATAAAGAATGCCACTGAAATTTTAATGGAGATTGCATTGCATGTGTTGATTGATTGGGAGGAAAATTGACCTTTTCACAATATTGATTCTTCCAATCCAAGAACATGGGATGTCTTTCTATTTCCTAGTGTTTTTCCTAATTTCTGTCTTCAGAGTTTTAAAGTTTTCATTGTAGAGGTACTTTATTTCCTTGGTTATGTTTATTCCTTTTTTTGAGGCAATTGTGAATGGGAATGATTCTCTGATTTCATACTCAGCATATTTGTTGTTAGCATATAGGAAGGCTACTGATTATTATGTTTATTTTGTATCCTGGTACTGCTACAATGCTATAACTGTTTATCAGCTCTAACAGTTTGCTGGTAGAGTCTTTAGAGACCTTTATGTATAGAATCCTATCATCTGCATATAATGATAATTTGATCTCTTCCTTTCCAACTTTTATCCATTTTATATGTATCTCTTGCCTTATTGCTATGGCTAAGACTTCCAGTACTGTATTAACTAAAAGTGGGGACAGTGGATACCCTTGTCTTCTTCCTGATTTTGGTGGAAAAGCTTCAAGTTTTTCTCCATTTGGTATTATGTTGGCTGTAGGCTTATAATAAATAGCCATTTTTTTTTAAATGTTATTTTTGGTTTTTATTTTTATTTATTTATTTATTTATTTGAGAGCGACAGAGAGAGAAACAGGCAGATAGAGACAGAGAATGGGTGCACCAGGGCTTCGAGCCATTGCAGATGAACTCCAGACGCTTGTGCATCTGGATAATGTGGGTCCTGGGGAATCAAGCCTCGAACCGGGGTCCTTAGGCTTCACAGGCAAGCGCTTAACCACTAAGCCATCTCTCCAGCCCAATAAATAGCCATTATTATGGTGAGATATGTTCCTTCTATTCCCAGTTTCTGTAGGACTTTTATCATGAAGGGATGTTGGATTTTGTCAAATGCTTTTTCTGCTTCTAATGAGATGATCATGTGATTTTTGTCCTTCAGTCCATCTATATAAGGTATTACATTTATTGATTTGCATAGGTCGAACCATCCCTGTATCTCTAGGATAAAATCTACTTGGTCAGATGAATGATTTTTCTAATATATTCATGTATTCTGTTTGCCAATATTTTGTTGGGAATTTTTGCATCTATGTTCATGAGGGAGACTGGTCTGTAATTTTCATTTTTTGTTCTGCTTTTAGTATCAGGATGACGCCTGCTTCATATAAAGAGTTTGGCAGAATTTCTTACTTTTCTGTTTTATGGAAAAGTTTGAGAAGAATTGCTGTTAGTTCTTCCATGAAGGTCTGGTAAAATTCACCAGTGAATCCATCTGGGCCTGGACCTTTTTTAGTTGGGAGATTTTTGATAATTACTTGGATCTCTATCCTTGTTATAGGTCTGCTTAGGTGGTTTATCTCATTTTAATTTAATTTTGGTGGTAGTTCATATATATCAAAGAAATCATCCATGTCTCAGATTTTCAAAGTTAATGGAGTATATGTTTTTATACTATGTCCCTATAATTCTCCGAATTTCTCTGGTATCTAGTGTAATGGTGCCTTTTTCAACTCTAATTTTCTTAATTTGTGTCTCCTCTCTTTCTTTTGGTCAAATATGCTAAGGGTTTATCACTCTTGTTTATCCTTTCAAAGAACCAACTCTTTGTTTCATTGATTCTTTGGATTTTTTTGTTTATTTTTTTCTGTTTCTATTTCATTAATTTCTACTCTAATCTTTATTATATCTTCCCATATACTGATTTTTGGTTTGCCTTTTCTTATTTTTTTCCAAGACTTTAAGGTGGAGCATTAAGTTGTTAACTTGCAAACTTTCTAATGTCTTAATATAGATACTTGGAGCTATAAATTTCCCTCTTAGCACTGCATTCATTGTGTCTCAAAGGTTTTGGTATGTTGTGTTCTCATTATCATTTGATTCTATGAATTTTTAAAATTTGCTTCTGGATTTCTTCATTAACCCATCCATCATTTAGTACTGTGTTATTTAGTTTCCAAGATTTTGTGTTTGTTCTATAGGTTTTCTTGTAGTTTATTTGTAGTTTAATGCCATTGTGATCAGATAGAGTGTAAGAAATTATTTCAGTTTTCCTGTATTTGTTAAGACTTGCTCTGTGTCCTAATATATGATCTATTTAAGAGAATGTTCCAAGTGCTGAAATGAAAAAAATGTATATTCTGCAGCATTTGAATGAAATGTTCTGTAGATATCTGTTAGGTCCATTTGTTCTATGACCTTATTTAATCAAGATGCATCTCTGTTTTTGTTTTGTGAGGATGACCTGATAATTCATGAGAGGGGGTGCTGCAGTCACCCATTACAAATGTGTTTGGCATTATTTGTGATTTTAGGTATATTAGTGTGTGTTTGATGAAATTGGGAGCCTCCATGTTAGGTGCATATATGTTTAGGATTGTAATGCCCTACTGTTGGAGTGTGCCTTTAATCAATATAAAGTGACCCTCCTTATCCTTTCTAAGTAATGTTGGTCTCTAGACTACCCTGTCAGATATTAGGATAGCAATTCCTGCTTATTTTCTAGGCCCATTTGCTTGAAAAACCGTTTTCCAACCTTTCACCCTAACTTAGTGTCCATCTTTTGGGAAAAGTGAGTTTCCTGTAACCAACAAGTCAAAGGATACTGCTTTTTAATCTAGTCTGCAAACCTGTGCCTTTTCGTTGGGGCATTGAAGCTGTTGATATTAAGATTTATTATTAAGCCAGGCCTGGTGGCACATGCCTTTAATCCCAGCACTTGGGAGGCAGAGGTAGGAGAATTGCTGTGAGTTCAAGGCCACGCTGAGACTTCATAGTGAATTGCAGGTCAGCCTGGGCTAGAGGAGCCCCTACCTCAAAAAATAAATAAATAAATAAATAAAAGTTATTATTGAAAGGTGTGTATTTATTCTTGCTATTTTTCTTCTTTTGTAGTTCTTCTGTTTTTACCTTTCTTCTCTTGTATTAACTAGTATTTGAGTATGGTTTATTTTTTCCAGGTTCCTTATGTTAATGATTTCATAGTGTCCCAAATGTCTTGAAATTCCCATTCATGCCTTCTTATTAGTTTGTCTTTCTCTTTGCGGCATTTGACATACTACCTGGTCTTCTAGATTAGATATTCTGTCCTCTCCTTGATCCATCCTAATGGTGAAACTTTCTACAGAGTTTTCTATTTCATTTACTCTGTTTTTCTTTTCTAGTATTTATGATTGGTATTTTTCTTGATTATTTCTATTTCCTTAGTGATGTCTTATAAAGACCTCCTTATTTCATTAATTTGGATTCCTGTGTTCCCCTTCATGAATATGTTTTCTTGTTTGATTTCTTTATTTTCTTCTTTTTTAATTAATTTATTTTTATTAACAACTTCCATGATTGTAAACAATATTCCATGGTAATGCCTTCCTTCCCCCCACTTTCCCCTTTGAAACTCCACTCTACATCATAACCCCTCCCCCTCTCAACCAGTTTCTCTTTTATTTTGATGTCAAGATCTTTTCCTCCTATTATGATGGCCTTGTGTAATTAGTGTCAGGCATTGTGAAGGTCATGGATATCCAGGCCATTTTGTGCCTGGAGGAGCGCGTTGTAAGGAGTCCTACCCTTACATTGGCTCTTACATTCTTTCCACCACCTCTTCTGCAATGGACCCTGAGCCTTGGAAGGTGTGATAGAGATATTACACTGCTGAGCACTCCTGTCACTTCTTCCCAGCACCATGATTACTTCTGAGTCATCCCAAGGTCGCTGCCATCTGAAAAGAGAAGATTCTCTACCAAAAATGAGAGTAGCATTAATATATAGGTATGAACATTAAGAGAAGTGCTTACTGAGCAGTTTGATGAGCATAGTATATACATTTAGCCACACCGCAGCAGAGATTACACACCCAGGGCTCACGACTACCCCTGTTTTAAATGTTCAGTATCAAGGATGTACTCCCTCCCATGGAATGGACCTCAAGTCCCCATTTGCTGAAGAGGCTGTCCTTTCTCCAATGAGTACTTTTGGCATTTTTGTCATAGACCAGGTGGCTATAGCTACCCAGACTTGCATGTGGGTCCTCTATTCTGTTCCATTGATCTACATGTCTGCTTTTGTGCCAGTACCATGCTGTTTTTGTTACTATGGCTCTGTAGTATACGTTAAAATCAGGTATGGTGTGCCTTTCCATGATCTTCAGTTAAAGGAGAATCTACAGATGTAATGCGACATGAGAGAAAAACTGAACTCTGTAGTACAAATTTCTTTTTCAAAGTAAACTGAATGGAAATTTAAAAAATGTCCCAAAGAATTAAAAAAGTAGACATTGTTAGCATAGCAGTAGCCATCTAGACTAGCAGAAGTGTATGCAAAAGGCTAGTATTAGCTCATGAACCACAATCAGTTGAAATTTCCTAACTCCCACATGGGTGTGTTTTTGTGTGCTTGTTTATATGTTTTACCAGGAAAAAAAAAAATCAAGAGTTTTTCAATAGCAAGGAGGCTGGTGAAAGCACTATTCTTTTGCAAGCATTCGTTTGTATTTCTAAGGTGTATTAGACCCATTGTTTTTCCACAGGTAATTTTACCCAAATAGTTTTGC
This sequence comes from Dipus sagitta, assembly GCA_036346955.1. NCBI lineage: Eukaryota > Metazoa > Chordata > Mammalia > Rodentia > Dipodidae > Dipus > Dipus sagitta. The sequence goes on from CM070771.1 coordinate 46,088,591, forward strand.
TTACTATGGCATATTTAAAAGAGCTGTGTCATTCTTAGGAAAATGGATTGCTATTTGTGTGTGTGAGACCAATAGGGACCAACTGGTGAGACCTCATCTCAAAAATAAATAAATATTTCAGTAGAAAAAAAAAATCAGGTATGGTGATACCACCATTCTTATTTTTGTTGCTCAGAATTGTTTTAGATATTCGAGATTTTTTGTGCTTCCAAATGAATTTTTGGGTTGTTTTTTTTTTTCTATTTTGGTGAAGAATCCCATTGGAATTTTGATGGGGATTAGATTAAATGGGTATATTGCTATTTTTGTTTTGTTTTGTTTTTCACAATATTGATTCTTCCAGTCCAAGAACAAGGGAAGTCTTCCCACTTCCTAATGTCTGCTGCAGTTTCTCGCTTGAGTGTTTTATAGTTTTCATTGTAGAGATCCTTTACTTTCTTAGTTATGTTTATTCCAAGGTACTTTATTATTTTTTATGCCATTGTGAATGGGAGTGCTTCTCTGATTTCATCCTCTATGTGTTTGTTGTTGGCATACAGGAAGGCTACTGATTTCTGTGTGTTATTTTGTATCCTGCTACCTGGCTATATGTGTTTATCAGCTCTAACAGTTTGCGGCTAGAGTCTTTAGGGTCCTTTATGTATAGAATCATGTCATCTGCAAATAACGATAGCTTGAACTCTTCCTTTTCAATTTGTGTCCCTTTTATGTATGTCTCTTGCCTTATTGCTATGGCTAAGACTTTCAGTACTATATTAAATAAAAGTGGGGACAGTGGACACCCTTGTCTTGTTCCTGATTTTAGTGGTAAAGCTTACAGTTTTTCCTCATTTAGCAATATGTTGGCTGTAGGCTTGTCATTAAAAGCCTTTATTATATTGAGATATGTTCCTTCTATTCTCAGTCTCTGTAGGACTTTTATCATGAAGGGATGTTGGATTTTGTCATGTGCTTTTTCTGCATCTATTGAGATGATCATGTGATTTTTGTTCTTCAGTCCATTCATATAATATATTACATTTATCAATTTGCATATGTTGAACCATCCCTACATCTCTGGGATAAAGCCTACTTGGTCAGGATAAATGATCTTTCTGATATATTCTTGTATTCTGTTTGCCAACATTTTGTTCAGACATTTTGCATCTATATTCATGAGGTAGATTGGTTTGTAATTTTCTTTTTTTGTTCTATCTTTGCCTGGTTTTGGTATCAGGGTGATGCTGGCTTTGTAGAAGGAGTTTGGTAGGATTCTTTCTTTTTCTATTTCATGGAAAAGCTTAAGAAGCAATGGTGTTAATTCTTCCCTGAAGGTCTGGTGAAATTCACCAGTGAATCCATCTGGGCCTGGACATTTTTAGTTGGGAGATTTTTGATAACTCTTTGGATATCCACACTTGTTATAGGTCTATTTAAGTGATTAAACTCATCTTGATTTAATTTAGGTAGGTCATATAAAGCAAGGAAACCATCCATTTCTTTCAGATTTTCATACTTAATGGAGTATATGTTTTTATACTATATTCCTAAGATTTTTTGAATTTCTCTAGTATCTGTTGTGATGCTGCCTTTTTCATCTCTAATTTTATTAATTTGTATCTCTTCTCTCTTTCTTTTGGTCAGATTTGCTAAAGGTTTATCAATCTTGTTTATCCTTTCAAAGAACCAACTCTTTGTTTCATTGATTCTTTGGATTGTTTTTTAGGTTTCTATTTCAGTAATTTCTGCTCTAATCTTTATTATTTCTTCACATCTACTGATTTTTGGTTTGCCTTGTTCTTCTTTTTCCAAGGCTTTAAGGTGAAGCATTAGGTCATTTACTTGCGACCTTTCTAATTTCTTAACACAGGCACTTAAAGCTATAATTTACCTCTTAGGACTGCCTTCATTGTGTCCAGAAGGTTTTGGTATGTTGTGTTCTCATTATCATTTGACTCTATGAATTTTTTTATTTCCTTCTTGCTTTTCTCATTGACCCATTCATCATTTAGCAGTGTATTGTTTAGTTTCCATGATTTTGTGTAATCTCTATAGCTTTTCTTGCTATTAACTTGTGGTTTGATTCCATTATGGTCAGATAGAATGCAAGGAATTATTTCCATTTTCCTGTATTTGTTAAGATTTGCCTTGTTTCCTAATATATGGTTTATTTTAGAGAATGTTCCATGTGCTGCTGGAAAGAATATGCATTCTGCAGCATTTGGATGAATTGTCCTGTATAAATCAGTTAGGTCCATTTGTTCTATGACCTCATTTAATACAGATGCCTCTCTGTTTATTTTTTGCTGGGATGACTTGTCAATTGATGAGAGTGGGGTGTTGAAGTCACCCGCTACCACTATGTTTGGTGTTATCTGTGACCTTAGTTCTATTAGCGTTTGATGAATTTGTGAGCCCCCATATTAGGTGCATATATGTTTAGGATTATAATGTCCTCCTGTTGGTGTGTGCCTTTAATCAATATAAAGTAGCCTTCCTTATCTTTCTTAACTAATGTTGGGCTGAAGTCTACCTTGTCAGATATTAGGATCGTGACCCCTGCTTGTTTTCTAGGCCCATTTGCTTGAAACACTGTTTTCTATCCTTTCACCATAAGATAGTGCCCATCCTTTATAGAAAGGTGAGTTTCTTAGAGGCAACAAATTGAAGGATCCTGCTTTTTAACCCAGTCTGCAAACCTATGTCTTTTGTTGGGGTGTTGAAGCCATTGATATTAAGAGATATTATTGAAAGGTGTGTATTTATTTTTGCCACTTTTTTGTAGTTGTTCCAGTTTTACCTTTGCTCTCTTGCATTAAGTAGTATTTGAATATTGTTTGTTTTTCCTAGGTTCTTTATATGTGTGCTTTTCTTTTTCCTCAGCATGGAGGATTCTTTCTGGTGTATTCTGTAGAGCTCATTTAATGTTCAAATACTTCTTTAGCCACTTTTTGTTATGGAATGTCCTTATTTCTCTGTTTATTTGAATGGATAGCTTTGCAGGATAAAATAACCTTGGTTGACAGTTGTTATCTTTCAGAACTTGGAATATATCACTCCAAGCCCTTCTGGCTTTTAAAGTTTGTGTTGAGTAATCTGCTGTGATCCTGATGGGCTTGCCTTTGTATGTAACTTGATTTTTCTCTCTAACTGCTTTCAGTATATCTTCTTTGGTTTATATGTTTGGTTGTTTTATTATAATATGATGAGGGGCGGTTCTTTCCAGGTTTTGTCTGGTTGGTGTTCTAAAGGATTCATGTATCTGCATTGGTACTTCTTTCCCAATTTGGGAGAAGTTTTCTTCTCTGGTTTTGTTGAAAACACCCACTGTGCCTTTGGATTGAAATTCTTCTCCTTCTACTATACCCTGAATTCTTATGTTTGATCTTTGCATAGTGTCCCAAATATCTTGAAATTCCCATTCACACTTTCCTATTGGTTTGTTTTTCTCTTTGTTTGACTGTACTAGATCTGCCACCTGGTCTTCTAGTTTAGATATTCTCTCCTCTCCCTCATCCATTCTAATGGTGTGATTTTCTACAGTTTTTTTTTTTTTTTTTTTTTTTTTTTTTTTTTTTACTTTGTTAACTGTGTTCTTCATTGCTAGTAATTCTGACTGGTTTTTACTTATTATTTCTATTTCCTTATTTATGCCTTGTATTGACCTCTTTATTTCATTAAATTGGTTTCCTGTGACTTCTTTGATTCCTTTAATTTCCTCTTTCATTCCTTTGATTTCCTCTTTGACTTCTTTGAGCATATTTATAATCATTCTTTTAAAATCTTCCTGAGACATTTCCTCTAACTCATTCTCACTGGAGGTAATTTCTGATGCATTAATACTTTTTGGTGGATTTATAGTGTCTGGATTTTTGGTGTTTCTTGTGTTATAATGTATATGTTTTTGCATCTTGGATTAATTTAATGCTTGAATTTTCTAGTTAGCTGCAATATTATTAGATGTATCAATCAATCTGACGTTATATATCTTCAGAGTAGGAGCTTAATGTGTTAGGTGTGGCTCTCCAGACTTTCAGAGCATCTACAAAAGTGACCCTAGGTGTTGGATTTGCCTTCTATGAGAGTATTTATTTAGGCTGAGTGGAACAAAATACAGGCAGATTCTAAAATTTAGCTAAACAATATACACATTCAATGAAAAACAGCACATAGTATTTATGCAAGAGTAGGTATTATGACAACCAGATCCTCTAACAAAGCCACTGTCCCTTAGGGTGTGTGATGCCCCACACCCTTAATCCTGTCAACTAGAAGGTTAAGATTTCTGGTCTGTTGAGTGTTCCAAGTCTGCTTGTGACCAAGTGAGACTCTTTCCTAATGTACAACAGAAGAGGAAACAAAGCCACTATAAATCAAGAAGCAACAAATAACAAGCCCAAAAGATAGCTTATTTAGAATGGCAAATCCAAACATCCATCAGATTTAACATATGATTTATCCTGATATGTAATGTGCAATTAGCACTTCCAGTTCAGGCATATATACCAGGCATATTTGGTGGGTAGTAACGTGGTGTGATCCCAGTTACCTTTTGGGATGATTTTTGGTCTCAGTTATGCTGAGCTCCTGTTTGGGTCCCTCTTTGGTGCACTGTGGGTTCAAGTAGGCTGGCTGAGTCGTTGGATTGCTGCTTTGTCACCACTGCTGGGTTCTGTTAGCTCCGTTCACCTGGTCTCTGGTGCTTGCTGGCACTTGTGCTTGGAGGTCATTTCCCATGTATTAATACTTTTTGGTGGATTTATAGTGTCTGGATTTTTGGTGTTTCTTGTGTTATAATGTACATATTTTTGCCTCTTGGATTAATTTAATGCTTTGATTTTCTAATTAGCTGCAGTATTGTTAGATTTATCATTCAATCTGATGTTACATATCTTCAGGGTATGAACTTAATGTGCCTGGTGTGGCTTTTAAGGCTCTCAGAGTATTTACAAAAGTGACCCTTGATGTTGGGTTTGCTGCTATGAGAGTATTCAAGTAGGCTGATTGGAACAAAATACAAGTAGAATCTTAAATTTAACTAAACAATGTACACATTCAATGAAAAACAGCACAGAGTATTTATGCAAGAGTAGGTATTATGACAACCAGATCCTCTAACAAAGCCACTGTCCCTTAGGGTGTGTGATGCCCCACACCCTTAATCCTGTCAACAAGGAGGTTAAGATTTCTGAACTCTTGAGGGTTCCAAATCAGCTTATGACCAAGTGACACCCTTCCCTAATGAACAACAGAAGAGGAAACAGAGCCACTATAAATCAGGAAGCAACAAATTACAAGGTCAAAATACAGCTTATTTAAGAATGCCAAATCCAAACATCCATCAGATTTAACATATAATTTACTGTGATATGGAATATACAATTAGCACTTCCAATTCAAGCCTGAATACTAG